>JAPDVU010000005.1:8118093-9486426 GCA_026230045.1 Corynorhinus townsendii | reverse complement strand
AACAGTTCCTTCCATATTGCATCCTAAAGCTCATCATTTAAGTAGGTTGCCAGATAAAATACAGGGGGTGGGCAAAAGCAGGCCTACAGTGGTGAGTACATGAAACTCAGGGTTTATTCTTGTATCATTATTTATTAATTATTGTATGATTTTCCTGTAGCCAATGTATCTTCCCCTATTCCACTCATTCTTCCAGGAACTGGGCTTGTAGCTGGAAAACAAACACACAAAAGCAAACAACAGGCCAAATCCTCCCTCAAGGGCTCTGCCACCTCATATTTACCCAGAGTCAAAATCGTACTGTTGGTCAGCACACTCTACCACTTCCCTTTATAGGACTTCTAAATTCACCACAGACTTCTCTGTGCTTTCTCTAGACCTCCTAGATGAAGAAATTCCTCTATATTAGGAGCAAGCTGGACATGCATGGACTCCCAAGGAAACATGGCCGGAAGCCGCTCTAGGCAGAATCGCCCCAGCCTCCCACTTCCCATCTCCCCAGTGTCCTCCTCTGCTCATTCTTCCCGGTGCCTAAAGGCACAAAGAAGTCGTTCTGAGTACATGTGGCTCACCTGAGGCGTCCAGGCCCCAACCTCTGATTACAGAGTCAACAGTTCTGGGATGGAGTCAGAGGCTTATTATTTTCAAAATATGTTTGCATTGATTTTTAAACAGAGAGGAAGGGAGAGGGAGAGAGAAAAAGAAACATCAGTGATGAAAATCATTGATCTGCTGCCTACTGCGCACCCCTCCCCCTACTGGGGACTGAGCCCCCAAATGGGCATGTGCCCTGACCTGGAATCTACAGGTGACCTCTTGACTCCTGGGTAGATGCTCAACCACTGAGCCACACCCACTGGGCCAGAGGCTTATTTTTAACTTGTTCCTCAGTGGGTGATTCACAAATATTGGATTTTCTGTCAGAGCCAGTACCCCAGTGCATACACCAGCAATGGCCTACTGCACTTTTCACCGAACCCCCATGGCCCCTTCCAGGGCCCTGTACCTAATTTACATTGCTAATTTTATAGTTTTTCCCTGAAGGCAGGTCTCCAATATAAAAACTTCAGGCTTCCACAAAACCCCAATTTGCTGCTGACATGGGGCCTGATTCAGGTGTCATTGCCAGAATGGGACCCAGTCACACAAGAAACCAAATATAGGGGAGCCATCCCCATCTTTCTTTCACTATTTCACTCTTTCCCAAGGTCACAGCCTCCCACGGACTCACCCCGTCCATCCCAGCTGCCCGGTGATAGTCCGGTCACACGTGCCGTTCCTGGAATAGTGAGTAGAATAGAGGCAGATACATTGACGAGAGGAGTAAAATGATGGGGTAGGAAACTATATTGCAAGGCGTTCCATAGACCAGGTGGCATCCGGCTCATATAATTTATTAGATAAACTTGGCACGGGAAGAACAGGGAGAAATAAAGTCATGTATTGGGGTGCGTATGTTGGGAGGCAAAAAGACAGATATAGGGCCAGAATCACGCCCTCCTGCTACCCCTTTATAGTTGCACCCAAAACCAAGAAATGCTTTTTGAATCTTTATCAAAGCTCTACTGGAGGTCTCGGAGGAGTGAGAGGTGGAGGAAGCTCTAGAGCCAGGTGGGGATCTGGGAGGGCATTAGCTAGACTTTGGAATTTTGAAATGTTTATAACACCTTGTTTTCTTCAATAAGGTTTACGAAAAGGCATACGCGACAAGTAAGGGAAATGTGCTGGTGGGAAACCATTGTCAGGGACATGCTGCCCTGAGCAATTGGCCAGGCGTGTTCACCTTCACACGCCTGAACATGAAGCCGCCATCCCGGTGACCATGGGCCTCAAAAGTCATGAAGTTATTTCCCAAAGCTCTTCCCAGTGGACCCTCGTGGTTCCCTGGAGGGGTCTTTTGGTTGTGTGCTCAGGTGAAAAATGCAACAAATAAAGTACACATATATCACTTCTGGATGTATTCTCTGAACTCCAACTAGACGCTACACCTTGGGCACCAGGCTATTGACCCAGAACAAATACAGGGCGGCTTTCTTCAGAAGTCTTAGCGTGGTCACTGTTTACCACCCAATCCAGACAGATTACAGCGAAACGTAAGGATATGGACTTTCCGCAGGTAGAACAGCAGGTTCATTTCAGGATCGGCGCACTTCTCTACGACCTACATTGTGGAACGAGAGGAGGGCTTCAGGAAGAGAACACCAGAACACGTGGCAATTCTACCTGTTGTTTAGGGGCATGTTTTTGGTAGGTGATGGCATCCAAAGACAAAACAACAGCAAACGGAACACAATACTTGGAACCAGAATTTTGAAAAAATGATGGAGCATTATCTTAACGCCTCTGAATTTTGTAACACATACAACAAGTGTAAATTCTGGATTGTTTTTCCTTAGAGTTATCTAGGGAGATGGATACACAGGTTCCAAAATTGATCAAGATAACTAGTGGCTACAGAAAGCCACAAAACAGGTTAGCTGCAGAAGATTTTCTAAGTGAGTCATAAGATCAGAAGGGAGTGGATTTAAGGGAGACACCCCTGTCTTCTCCATCCTTCCTCAGTGAAATGCAGGTGCCAGCAGGAGAGGGAAGAGCAGAAGGGAGCATCAATCACTGTTCTGTCTCTCATGTTGCATGCCAGGCTGTTGCCGCCAATAGATCACAGCTGACACATGCCATGAAAGCTGTCTGCCCTCCCTGCCCAAGCAGCTCCCGGGCTGGGTACAGTCAGGCAAGATTAGAGAGAACTGAAGAGAAAGTCGCCTGGAAGAGTGGCACTGAGCAACAACAAAAGAGAGGACATTATTCTTCTAAACGTGTGTGTATTTTTATCACCCCAGGAAAACAACAACAAACCACATTATTTTTAATAAATGCCTCATATTTCCAAGCTCCCTTCTGCGTCCTCGGAGGATCTGAAGAGCCAGAGATAAGCTCAGCACCATTAAGACACGGAAGGATCAAGGCCCAAACAAAGAAGGAGAAAACAAGGTTAGACTTTGGGGAACGTAATGAAAGGATGCTGACGGCAATTCTGACATCTCACATATATAGCACTCCCAGCCATTGAAAACAAATATTTCAGCCCTGCCATAGTGACTCAGTGGTTGAGTGTCGACCTATGAACCAGGAGGTCACGGTTCCATTCCGGTCAGGGCACATGCCTGGGTTGTAGGCTCAATCCCCAGTAGGGGGAGTGCAGGAAGCAGCCAATCAATGATTTTCTCTCATCATTGAAGTTTCTCTCTCTCTCTCTCTCTCTCTCTCCCCCTCTCCCTTCCTCTCTGAAATCAATAAAAATATATTTAGAAAATAAATAAATATTTCAGTATTCATATGAAAAATTCTGGTCATACCATAAGTTGCACTCACAAAATTGTACTCGTACCTTCTGTTTCCTCTGGTACTTTAAAGACACTTAGGAAATGAGTTCTTTTTACTATGTATATGAAAAAATGAACAACTTTACCAATATCCAGAGTTAAGCAAGGGAGAACCGGAATGAGAGAATATTTTACACCCATCAGATTAGCACATTTTAGCAAGTCTGAATGTATCAAGTGTTGGTGCATCATAGATTTGCAAATTGATAAGAAGGCAGCCCTTTTCATGCAATCAAATGTGGGGAAATGTAACTTGTGCTGGATTCTGGAAATCCACCTGGCAGGACCTGAGACATTGGCATGCCATAATCTCACTTAGAGATTTTCTTGCCAGTGTTGGTAAGGAAATACACGTAGGGGGTTCACTGCATGTAGAGGGGAATTGGAAGCATCCCATGTACCAATCACTGGGGACTGCATAAGCAGAGTGAAGGATGTACACAGCCCGGAGAGCTCTGCATGCAGAAATAATGAGCCAGTTGTTCAAAGAGCGACATGGAGAGATCTCAGAAACAGCAGTGAGTCTCAAAAGAAATAGAAGGGGATGTATAAGTCTTGTAAAGTAAATCACAATTTCACTTGGGTAACTGAAGAATATAAGCACACGCATGCAAAGCCAAACACTAATCAGGTGAACCTTGAACAATGTGGGATTAGGGGGGCTGATCCCCCTGCACAGTTGAAAATTCATGTATAACTTCTGCTCCCCCAAAACGTAACTATTAATAGACTACTGTTGACTGGAAGCCTTACCAATAACATAAGCAGTCAATTAACACATAGTTTGTATGTTATATATACATATATATTTATATTGTATTTTTACAACAAAGTAAGCTAGAGAAAATGTGATTAAGAAAATCATAAGGAAAATACATTGAAAGTATTTATTGAAAAAAAAAACACACACACAACCACATATAAGTGGACCAGTGCAGTTCAAACCTGTATTGTTCAAGGGCCAGCTGCATATATTTCAAGGATGCATCTATCTTTCTAAATGACTATATTGAAAGTATATGACAAGGATGTATGGTATATGCACAAGAGTGGATGCATCTAGGAGAAGGAAATAAAGAGAAAATAAGAAATAAAAAGAAAACAATATAAAGCAGAAGCAAAGCCTTGTCCAGGCTGTAATGAGGATGTGCCATTGGTGGAAGAATGTGCTTCGCTCAACTCTGCGCTCCTGGGTCTAAAGGGAAGAAGACCAACCACAAAAATAATAGTAAACCCGATTTCTTCCCCCTTTTATTTGCCATCTATAACTTGTCTTAGAAATGTGTAAAATGGCAAAAGGGAAAAATACCAAAATATCACCTATGAATTCAAAAGATTGGGAGACCTGGAGAGGGAATAATCATTCTAATGTATTTTAAAGGAAAAATGGTTTCATTTACCAGCAACAGCAAAGCAACACAGCCCCGCTTTCCTTGCACTCAGAAAAGTTCTTAGCTTTTGAATTCCTGTGAATTGTCCACTCAGCAATTACTCTTCTGACATGCCAGTTGGCTTCAGGTCAGGCAAGATCCTGACCAATTGGTAAGCAGTATCACTAAACCCAGATTTTTTCTTTGTTCTTTTCTTTCTCTTTCACTTTTTGTTCTTTAGTTCATGCGTTTCCTAAAAATGTTCTTTCCCTGCTATTTGACAGCCAACACTCCCAGGAAGTTTTGCCATGGTTAAAATTGTGTCTCCTCTTTTAGGGAAGAACCTCAGTGATGCAGTACAGCTGAGGCTTGGGAAGCAAAATCATTAACACCAAATGACTTTTCAAAACAATTTTCTATTTTAATATTTGTAAGTGTTTTTCCACCTAATTGTCTCAAAGCACCTCAAACATTTTACTTACTCATTTTGCTCATTCAAGTCACGCCTGAGGACAAATGAGCATTGGCGTTGCCGCACCCTTCCCCAGTGGACGCAGCCGCCTCCCTGTCCCATGGATCAGCGGAGCTGCTTCAGTTTCTGGGCTAATTGACCAGCCTGAGTGGATGTATGAAGGCAAAACAAAACCATTCTTTGCTATTAGCATCCTTAATGTCACATATGCCTTCTGTTGAAATAACATTGGTGAACTTGAGTAGAGCTAATACAGTTTTTCATAACCTGGGTCAGAATTCACTCCCATTGTAATCCATTGGAGCTCCTTACTGTCCAAAAGAAAAGTTAAGGCAAGCAAAAGCCCCCATGCTTTCATAATTTGGCACTAAACCTTGAATGAATGACCCATGCTCAAGTTCAGACCAGTACATACTAGTATGCCTTGACAAAGACAGAAGGCAGAGGTTAATTAAGGAGTGGCATCGTAGT
The DNA here is from genome assembly GCA_026230045.1 of Corynorhinus townsendii. Lineage (NCBI taxonomy): Eukaryota > Metazoa > Chordata > Mammalia > Chiroptera > Vespertilionidae > Corynorhinus > Corynorhinus townsendii. Next base: position 9,480,730 of record JAPDVU010000005.1, on the reverse strand, counting down.
GGAAAGAAATTAGGTTGGCTTTTGCCTCTGGTGTGCAAAAGTTCATATTGATTTATTGTGTAAACTTACCTTTCTTCCATTCACAAAGAAAATCAGCTCATCAGAACTGGGGAGAGAAGGCATCGTGCCAGAAAACAATGCCTCCACCCCAGCAGGAGGTTTTCCTTCTGATAGAGCAGGTCGGTGAGAGCAAACACCTAGATGCCTACCAGTCTTGGAAAAGCCCAAGTGTCAGCGGGTGATTTATAGCCACATGCCGGGAGACAGGAGCACCAATCGGGGCTGCCTTCCCGCCCTGCCCGCAAGCACTTCAAAGGGCTCTTGGCAGCACCTGTCTCCTCCTTTGCCAGGAGTGAGCCAAGTCATTGCCGTCCCCTTTGAAGCCCAGAATGGCTCGCTAGGAAAATGTGTTGAAAGCCAGGGACTAATAAATAAAAATCGAGTTTTACCAGGTTGGCGTGGCTCAGTGGTTGAGCATCAACCTATGATCCTGGAGGTCAGGGTTCGATTCCCGATCAGGGCACATGCCGGGGTTGTGGGCTCCATCCCCATTGTGGAGTGTGCAGGAGGCAGCTCATCAAGGATTCTCATCATTGATGTTTCTATCTTGCTCTCCCTCTCCCTTCCTCTCTGAAATCAATAAAAAAATATATATATATTTTTAAAATTGAGTTTTAAATAGGCTATTGTTATTTTTAATAAATAACCAAACCATCAGTCAATATAATACTACTAGTGACCTGGTGCATGAAATTCTTGCACATTAAAAGGGGATTAATTGGAGGAAATAATTTAATATTGCTATTTGCCCTTTCTCTATAACAGAAGTGTCAGAGATGAAAGAAAATTAGTAAAAGTTTATGAAAACCTTCCTCCTGTCAGAGTCTTTGGCTCATCACGGGAACCAGAGTCAAGTCCCTGCCCACCCACATGCACCTCAAAATCGAGTGAGACCCAGACCTGTCCACCCCCCCACACACATTGGGTTAGATCCAGACCTGGCCAGTCCCCCCCTTGTCAAGCCCTACTGGGAAGGGGGCGTAGCCTCAGGTCTCCTGGCCAGGTGCCAGGATGGGGGGCATGGCCTGAGGTCCTCTATCAAGCCCCACCAGGTGGGGGACATGGCCTGAGATCCCTTGTCAAGCCCTGCTGGGTGGGGGCGCAGCCTGAGTTCCTCTGACCCAGCACTGGGGGTGCACCTTGAGGTCTCCCATCAAGCCCGGATGGGTGGGGGGCATGGCCTGAGATCCCCTGTCAAGCCCAGGCAGGCAGGAGGGCACAGCCTCAGGTCCCCTAGGCCAGCACCAGGACAAGAAGTGCACCTTGAGGTCCCCAAGCCTGACTCCAGGGTGGGGGGGGGGGGCACATCCTGAGGTCCCCTGTCAAGCCCTGCTGGGTGGGGGCTCGGCCTTTGATCCCCTGTCAAGCTCCAGTGGGGTGGGGAGGGCGTAGCCTCAGGTCCCAGCTGATTGCTCGTTAAGGCTACTGATGGGAACTTGTGGGTGCAGCAGTCTTTGTGATGGAGTGATGGTCAATTAGCATACTCCCTCTCTATTAAGTAGGATACTATTGAAACTCATGAAACTTTCCCCAGCGACCTTAAAGATTTATTGGAACCCAGCCACAAACATTCATTTAGGTGTTGACTCTGGCCGGTTTCCAGCTGCAACAGCAGGCTGAGTGTTGCAGTCGAGATCTTATGGTCTGCGAAGCCTTAAAATATTTACTCTCTGGGTCTCTTACAGAAAAAGTTTGCCGACCGCTACTGGATCTCATCTTTACTTCTTCTCTTCTTTGCATTCATTTCCCCCGCTTCTCCTTCCATACTCTGTTTCTCAGTGGGAGAGTCTGGTGCCCCTGCCACCTTCTGCAAAGCCACCACCGCCTCCCCCATGCCTCCCCCTGCCCTGCGGCTGCCTCCACCACCGCTGTCAGGAAGGTTGTATGACTAAGCCAAAACCTTCGGTGAGTACACACGGTTCTTTCTGTGGTGTTTTTGGTCACACATTTATGGAGTTTCTGAAGGGCAGTGGAGATTATTGCCAGGCCCAGCATGCCCTCGATGCAGACGGGTGGACTGTAGCAATCCATTACTACTCCACCAAGAAGCCCCCAGAGGAGTGGTTCCCCTGGACATAGAAGTGTTGACTGGAATCTGTGGAGCATTTTACAAGTGTTCAGGCCTGGATGGGGAGGAGGGGAGGGCCTCAGTGCCCTTCCTTCCTAGTGCCTCAGTATTACTGGATCGAGTAACTGCTGGTGCTTGTTAGGAGGTTCATCTCATTTCCCATTACTCCCAGCTTCACTCAAAGTACCGATAATTTCCAGTGGGGTACAATGAAGTGGGCTCAGTTTCTTTGCATCATTTCTGTATTCAATTTTTAAATTCTTTCATCATCCTATTGAGTGTTTCTTAACTAAATGATCATGGCTCGCATGAACTGCCCAGCTCATGTGGAAGTCACAAAGAAGAACATGATATTTTGATCGAGGCCACGATTGGTAACCAGGCAGGTGTGTGTGGGGGAGCAGTGCCTGACGCCTCTCCCTGGGTCCAGGCCGCCATCGGGGACCAGGCAGTTAGCATGCATGATGCCGCCCACGGGGTCCAGGCTGTGATTGGTAACTGGGCAGACTGGGCAGGCAGCGGGTGATGCCGCCTGCGGGGTCCAGGCCACGATCAGGGATCTGGGCAGGAGGGTGTGGCCAGTGTCTCTGGGATCACTGTCTGCCCCCGGGCCACCTGTGGACACCGGTGAAGCAGGCCGGGGTTGAACATTTTAATGAAAATGGGATTCCTGTGCCCCGGCCCACCGCGCCCCGTCCTGGCGAGGAGAGGGCAGTGGGCAGTTAGCATGCACCAGGGCTTGGAAGGGACTGGGAGCAACCTGCAGGCACGCTACCAGGAAGAGGTGCTGAACCATGAGGACGCAGAGGGCTGGCTGATGGAGGCGCACAAAGGTGCAGATGAGGCGGTTCTCGCTGGCTCTGAACTTGAAAAACGCATCGACAGCCTGATGGACTAAATCGCCTTTCTGAAGAAGGTGCATGAAGAGGAGATTGCCGAGCTGAGGCGAAGATCCAGTCTGCTCAGATCTCCGTGGAGATGGACATGTTCTCCAAGTCCGACCTCTCTGCCGCGCTCAAGGACATCCGCGCCCACTATGAGAAGCTGGCTGCCAAGAACATGCAGAATGCAGAAGAATGGTAGAAGAGCTGCTTCACCATGCTGACCGAGAGCACTGCCAAGAACACCTACGGGGTGCGCTCTGCCAAGGACGAGGTGTCTGAAAGGCCAAGACCCTGGAGATCAAAGCATGCCAGGGCATGAACGAAGCTCTGGGAAAGCAGCTGTGAGTGCTGGAGCATTAGCAGAACTCCCACGTTAGAGCTATGGAGGACACAATCAACAAACTAGAAAATGAGTTGAGAGCTACAAAGAGTGAAATGGCATGATATTTAAAGAATACCAGGACCTCCTCAAAGTGAAGATGGCTTTGGACATTGACATTGCAGCTCACAGGAAACTCTTGGAAGGTGAGGAGACCCAGTTCAGTTTCACCAACGTGGGAAGCATAGCCAGCGGCTACTCCCAGAGATCCCAGATCTTTAGTCGATCTGCCTACGGTGGTTACAGACTAGCTCCTACTTGATGTCTGCTGGCTCCTTCCCTTCTTAATACACCAGCCATGTCCAGGAGAAGCAGATCAAGGTGGAGGAGACCATGGAGGCTGCAAAAGCTGAGGAAGCTAAGGATGAAACCCCCTCTGAAGGAGAATCTGAAGAGGAGGAGAAGGAGAAGGAAGTGGCTGATGAAGAGGAAGGAGAGGAAGAAGGTGTCAAGGAAGAATTTGAGGATGCAAAGGAGGAAGCAGAAGTAGGTGAAGGTGAAGGAGAAGATGCCCAAGAAGCTGAGGATGAGAAGAAAGATGAAGGTGCTGGGGAGGAGCAAGCAACCAAGAGATTGAGCCCCCCTTTCCTTAATTATTTCAGGAATAATCGTCCCGAAACCAGGTCAACCCCGTCACCAACCAAGCAGTTGAGTTCCCAATACTATATGAATTAAGAAGTCAATATATATAACATTCTGAGGTGACTCCGGTTGGACATTAAATGTTGTGCTATGACTTTTCTCCTTATGCAGAGTATCTGTTTGCTTGCAGAGTGGCTTCCCGGCTTGCTGCCAGCCTCTGCATGCTCCATGCTTATGAGTTCAGGATTGATAACAATGTGAATAATTCAGATGTTTACAATAAAAACACATGAATACATGAAAAAAAAAAGGACATGAGACTTCTTATTACACACAATCCAACCACTGTGACCTCAAACAAATTCATAGTGGAATTTAAGAAGAATGGAGTTAGCATACTCGTAAGAGTATGGGAAGCAACTTAGGACACTACTCTTGTGGAGAAAGAAGGCATCCATGTCTTTGACTGGCCCTTTGATGATGGTGCAGCACCATCCAACCAGATTGTTGGTGATTGGTTAAGTCTGGTAAAAAGTAAGTTTCCTGCAGAACCTGGTGGCTGTATTGCCACACCTTGTGTTGCAGGCCTTGCAAGAGCGCTGGTGCTTATTGCCCCAGCATTAATCGAAGGTAGAGTGAAATATGAAGATGCAGTACAGTTCGTAAGACAAAAGCAGCATGGAGCTTTGAACAGCAAGCAACTTCTCTAGTTGGAGAAGTACCGCCCTAAAAGGCAGCTGCATTCCAAAGACTCCAGTGGTCATAGAAACAGCTGTAGCATTCAGTGATGCTATTGCTTTGGGAGTGGAATTTGAGATAGGATCTAATTTGTAATACACATTAGCCAACATGTTAGGTTGGTGAATAAGTCTGATGAGGCTTCCATAGGAGTGTTGAAAAGTGCAGAGAGCATCTGGGAAGGCACATTGAGCATTTCTTACATTATTGTCAGCTGAGTCCAGTGGCGTTGGCAGAGCCACGTCCTGGAAATGCACCGTGCCAGAGGCAGGTACGTTGTCAGCCTGACCCTTAGCTCAGGTGCCAGGGGGTGGGTTTCATTATCTAAGTTCAGCCTGGCACAATAAATGGATGCAATTATCCGGGCTTAGCCAGGAGTGATAATTACAAAGAAGCCACAAGAATGCAAACTTATAGCTTGATCTTGAACCATGATTTCTCTTAATTTCCTTTGTTTTAAACTTTAGTAAAACTTCCTGGAATTATGCTGTATATAATAAACGTGCTACACCAGCTCTGGGTCACTGTTTCTCCATCAGAGGACAGCTGTCCCATTCAGTCCCAGCTTTCCCTATTGTGTCTGTGTCTGTCTCTTTCATTTTCTCAATCCCCCATCGCCCCTACTTAGCACTCGTGTCTGCTCTCTAGCCAGGCTGGTCATGGTAAAGAGAGAAATATTTATAGAAAATTAGTTTTACCAGGCCACAAGCTTAACAGAATTGCAACCTCTATGTTTGATTATGATCAACCTATATTTATTTTTTTCTTTTAGCAAAAGGTTCTTACTGTTCAGCATTTAAAATGTGCTTATCATTTGTACCAAGTGACTTTTCCTGAAATCATGCAGTATTGAGTTATGTCTTTAAATTTATTCCCATGCCAGAATCTTATCAATATACTAGAGGCTGGTGCACAACATTTATGCACTGGAGGTGGGGGCGCTGAGGTGGTGGTGTCCCTCAGCCTGGCCTGTGCCCTTCACAGTCCGGACCTCCTTAGCACTGCTGCGGAGGCAGGAGAGGCTCCTGCCACCACCACTGAGCTTGCAGCTGTCAGTCTGGCTTCTGGCTGAGCAGTGCTCTTGCTGTAGGAGCTCACTGACCACCAGGGGGCATCTCCTGCACTGAGCGTCTGACCCCTGGTGGTCAGTGCACATCATAGACCCTCGTCATTCTGCTGTTTGGTCGATTTACATATTACCTTTTTATTATATAAGATAGATAGATAGGGGTCCCAGAGTGCGAGAGGGCACTCTGCAAAGTTGCTGTCGTACAGGGTGTGGAATGCAAACGCAAGTGTGCAGTAACCAGATTTGGGGCCGACAGTGCCCCAACAGCTACATAACCAGAGGCTGAAGGTGGAATTGTGTGGCCCTGTGAGGAATCAGGCTCCCTCCTCTCTGGTTTTAGGGTGCGCCACCCAAGAACCTCTGCTGTCATGTCACTGCAGCTTGGCAGCTCCTGCGTTGATTGTCTGCCCCCTGGTGGTCAGTGTGCATCACATGTACTGGCCAGTCAGATGGTTGGATGGTCAGACAGTCACTTAGCCTTTTACATACATAAATAAGTGATTTAGAAAGATCATGTGCCAAAATACCGAGCACAATACTTGTGTATTTTTGTTTCATACAGAACTAAAATCCCAGGAACTATGAACACTCTGGGCCTTATGTGGTTTATCCCTGCAGTCATTTCAAACATAGAAAAAGTAAAGTAGGGCCTATCTAGTTATTTGTTTGTTCAATATAGTTTACATCTCTCCACTCATATAACTATACATCAGGTTTGCTCAACATTTTGATTTTTAAGTCTTAGTTATTATGTAATGTCTTTCTGTAAACCTCATTTTGTGTTGTTATGGAAAGCCTCCACTCATCTAGATCTTACCCATTAGCTGGATGTCGCCTCTTTCCTGGCTGGCAGGTAGCAACTATATAATTTAGTTAATTGTTTCATTATATGCTGGACTATGGGAGAAGCCCAACACCTGAGACAGGTAATGAAGCCCTGTCTAATGACACATATGAATGAAGAGTCCCAAGAGGTGGAGAACTCTCAAAGAATAGATACAGTGCCCCCAGGGCAAAAGGCAGGGGCCACAGGACAAGTTGATAATCCCAAATCTCCAATGAGGTTCCTTCCACTCTACTCTGTTTTATGGCCTAATTGGGTGTGGTGTTGGGTGAGGAGGAGGAGGGAACTGGGGGAGATGGTGTGTTGTGCTGCCTCAAGAGGTTCTTGTAACCTATACATGTCTTAATTGCAAAATGCATACCTTAAAGAAGCAAACCACTGAAAGAGACTTGGGATGCATCAGTATGGCCTTTTCCCTGTGAGGTTCTGAAACTGTACAAGGGGACACGTTCCCCAGTTTCTGCCAACTGATAATCCCAGAATTTCAAACGGTCAGAATCATTGGAAAGGAAATTCTTCTACCACTTATACTCTTATTTCTATGATCGGAAATAGATACCTAGCCGTTCTTGTAAACCTTTGGAGGAGGTAGAGGGAGAGCATAGGTTATCTTCACAGGCCTGCAGAATATCTGGCAGTCCTGCCTTGTTGCTAGAATTCCATAGGGTTTTATCTAGTCTAGAGTTCCTGTGACCTATTTCACATAGAACTATGCAGTTTCTAATACTTTCCCATGCCACCATATATAGATATAGTATACCTCATTCATTTTAATATCTGCATAGTACTCCATCATATAGATGGAACACACTTTATTAAAAGTCCCAAATAAGTAACACCGTTTTTTTTTTTTTCATTCTTATATAAATATTTTCCACAGTAAACATCTTTGCATATATTTTTTGGCAAAAAGAAATTTTTTGTATGTCCATCAGTTAAATTCCTAAAAGTGATAGTGGATTTAGTTTTAGTTTTTTTTTTTTTTTTGGGGGGGGTGATAAAAATGTTCTAAGATTAGACTGCAGTGAGGTTGTACAAGTTTATGTGTATATTTATAAACCATCAAATTGTACACTTTAAATGGGTGGATTTTATGATTAGTGAATTATATCTCAGTAAAGCTGTTAAAAAATTCCTAGCAGTGAAAGTGATAGGTCTGAGTATATGTGTAGTAGCATGTTTGCAGGTGCTAAGGGCCTCCCCTTTGAGTCTTTCATGGATCAGGAAATGGGAGGGTGTTACTCTACCAATAGGACGAAGCTGGTACAGTCTGTGTGGGGCACATCTCTTATCTGGCCTTGGAAAGAGAGGAATTACTGGCGTTGTTCATGAGAGTATATGGCCCAACCCTTTAACCACCGACTGCCCCAGGACTGAAACACCCTGTGTTAACCTTACCAATTTGGATAAAATTTAGTCCCTTATGTAAGAATTACTTTGTACTTTATATGTCCCACACTGTCTAATACACTCATGACAATTCTGTGAGATTTATTATAATACTAGAGGCCCAGTGCACAGATTCGTGCACATTGAAAGGAGGACAGGGGGCGCTACTGGGTGAGATGGTCCGGACATGCCCTGGAGCCAACCTCCAGCAGTCCCTCCCCAGCCGGCCACACCTGGGTCGGCACCAGGGCTCAAAGGACGTCTGTGGAGTGAGCTGGGTCCCTTTGGTAGGTGGGGTTTCTCAGGCTGGCCTGTGGGGATTGAGCCGAAACTGGCAGTCCAACATTCCACAAGGGGTCCCGGAGTGCAAGAGGGCACTCTGCAAAGTTGCTGTTGCTTGGCAGCAGTTCCTGCATTGAGTGTCTGTCCTCTGGTGGTCAGTGCACATCATAGAAACTGGTCGACCGATCACTTAGAGTTTTATATATATAGATTCCTGTTTTGCAGATGAGAACACTGAGATGAGACTTGGACACTTGTCAGGGTCACGTAGACATTAAGTGTACAGAACCAGTACGCAAACTCAGACCTTCCAACAGTAAGTCCCTTGTTTGTGGTCCCAATGCTTGATGATGTCATCGGTTAGTCCCACAGTAGAAGCCTGGAAAAGCCTAACTGGGTGCGGGTTTTATCTGTCTTGATTCAGAGGAAATGACTGAGGTGTCCAGAGAGAGAATGTGTTAAATGGAGTCCAGGGGAGACAGACAGGCTTTACAATTCCACCTCCAACCCCCTACCTCATTACAGTTCCCTTGAAACTACTACTTTTCCACCCAAATTAATACTAAGTTGATTTCAATTTGATGAACAATGATAGTAAGTGGTAGATGAGAGGAACATTCTTTTTTTTTTTTTTTTTTTAATATGTTTCCACTGATCTCAGAGAGAGGGGAAGGGAGAGGGAGAAAGAGAAACACCGATGAGAGAGAGACATGGATCTGTTGGCTGCCTCCTGCCCACCCTCCACTGGGGATCGAGCTGCAAACCCAGGCATGTGTTCAGACTGGGAATCAAACCAGCCACCTCTCAGTGCATGGATTGGCACTCAACCAACTGGCCAGGGTGAGAGGAACATTCTTAAACAAAGACATTAAGATACTGTACACTGAAACTCCATGTATATGTATGAATGTTTACTTATGCATATATGAACATGGGGAAATAAATGGAAGGATGCACACCATACATTGGTTACCTGGGGGTGGGGAAGGCAATATTCCCTTCCTCACTGAAACAAAGCAAAATGACAAAGGAAAAGCCTTCTAAAGTGTGTCTACAAGTAAATGAAGCAAGTACAAAGAGATCCCAAGGGTGTAAAGTTATATACACATGTACACATACATAGAGGAATATAGAAAATTATATTAATATATTAAGTTTTTAAAACAATAACTATATTATTTATATAACCACAAAAAAAGCAATAAAGTTATTTTCATTGGGACAAAATATTGGCTACATATATATTTTAACTTTTCTTTGAAAGGAGGTATACTAAATAGGCGTCTATGAATGTGGTCAGGTATAAAGAGGTCCCCTTATCTAAGCAGGTGTCCTATGGGGCGCTGAATGGTGTCACAGGTTCCTGAAACTGGGAAACATGGATATTCAGGAATCCTTCATTAAAATGTTTATTTTACCAGGTAGGTGTTGCTCATTAATACATAATCTCAGGTTACCTTTTCTCAAGAGCAGAGGGGAGAATGTCTTGAGAAAATAGAATTCTAGTCAGGTAAATTTTGTGAGGGGTAGATAAGAACATTTTGGAAGATGGGTGTGACTAAAGGGCAGATCAGAGTTAGGCAACTTTGGGCATGTTAATAAATACACATATACGGGGGGGGGGGGGCAAACCTAGGTTTACAGATGCTCATGTGGAAAATAATATAACCCTATCTAATAAAGAGGGAATATGCTAATTGACCATCACTCCATCACAAAGATGGCTGAACCCACAGCTGAGGCCAAGTTCCTATAAGGAGCCTTAACAAGCAATCAGCAGGGACTTGAGGCTATGCCCCCTCCCACCCCTGTGGGGCTTGACAGGAGATCTCAGGCCATGTCCCCCACCTGTTGGGGCTAGATGGAGGACCTCAAGGCACGCCCTCTGCCCCAGTCTGGGCTGGAGGACCTCAGGCCATGCCCCCCACCCTGGCGCCAGGCCAGGGGACCTGAGGCTATGGCCCCTGCCCGGCAGGACTTGACAAGGGTGGGACTGGCCAGGTCTGGATCTAGCCCAATGTGTGTGTGGGGGGGTGGCCAGGTCTGGGTCTCACTCGATTTTGAGGTGCATGTGGGTGGGAGGGGACTTGACTCTGGGTCCCGTGATGAGCCCCAGACTCTGACAGGAGGAAGGTTTTCATATACATTTTACTAATTTTCTTTCATCTCTGACACTTCTGTTATAGAGAAAGGGCAAATAGCAATATTAAATTATTTCCTCTAATTGATCCCCTTTTGATGTGCATGAATTTCATGCACTGGGCCACTAGTAGGTGATAATAATACAAGAATAAACTCTGTGTTTCACATACTCGCAATTGTAACCCTTTTTTTTTTCCTACCCTGTATATACATTTGAAAAAAACACACCAAATACCTGAAGTAGTCATTGTCTTCCAGAGCTTAATGGTTACTTTCAACCACAGTTTTGGGTGTGAGTAGTTAAACGTCTGAAGGCATTATCTGTGTAAAGTTAGGGTTACTTTTCCAAGTCACCGAGTGGCAAAGTGGACCTGCTGAAAGACACATGGCCCGTTTGGGCAATTTAATCCTCCTTTTCCCAAGCTCAAGGTCACTGTGGGAATGTTGCTGAACTCAAGGGGATGGCTGCTTGGTGTGCTCTCTTCAAATATGAGATGTGGTTGTCATTAAGCCGTTTTCTTTCCTTGCAACAAGTAGAGATAGGATTCTCACCCAAAGCTCTGTTTGGGGAGGCTTAGCCATTGCTTTTACCTGCTATTCGGTTAATTACATCTTGATTTCTTCCTGGTAGTGGGTTGAACTTATCAGTCAAGCTCATTAGCTTATAGCTGCACTTGCCAATTACTGTGCTACATTTTAATATTTATCAAGAACAGCAAGTCCAATGCAGGTGGAGAAGAGATGGGCATTCCCAACCTTCTGTGGAGTTCACGCAAATCACTGTTTGCTGGGAGTCAGGACAGAACCTCCTCTTCCAAGGCTCTAGCACTTGTATTTGTTATTTAAAACCGAATACATCTGTGTTGAGAATTAAAAGAAATAGCTGTGTGTCAGAAAACCTTGGGCGAGGGTCCTGAACATTCCACCTGTGAGTGGAGTGGGCTGCAGGTCCCATCCTGGGCTCCTTAGGAAGCAAAGATAACAGGTGGGGCTTCCTCTGATGAGATGAACAGGTAGAAAAAAGATGAGTTCAGAAGCTTCTAGAATAGGCAGAGCCAGGGAGAGTGGGGAAAAGTCAAACAGGCCAGTGATGTCCTCATAGCTGCTGTCAGGAGATTAGACAGTGAGTGAAAGGGGATGTGGGAGTGACTCAATGTCCTCATAGCTACTGTCAGGAGATTAGACAGTGAGTGAAAGGGGATGTGGGAGTGATTTTGGAACATGAAATGCTGCAAGGCCACTGGGCCTGGACAAGGGCCGAGGATGGGGTCCAGGTTCAGGGCAGGAGAGGAGATGCTGGGAAGTGGGCAGGTAAGTGGCTCTCCTGGCAGAAGCAGAGGAGAGATTGATTTGCTTGGGACAGGCTCAAACCTCCGCCTCCTCCCAGACACCAAGGGGGTCCTGCTCAGATCCCTGCTGGCCTTCCCTAGGGTGGGAGAGTTGGGAGGGAAGAGAGGAAGAGTGATTGAAGTCTGTAGATATTCTTTATTTTTAAAAATATATGTTTTATTGATTTCAGAGAGGAAGGGAGAGGGAGAGAGAGAAATAATGAGAGACACTCATGGATCTGCTGCCTCCTGCACGCCCCCTACTGCAGGATCAAGCCTGCAACCTGGGCATGTGCCCTGATGGGAATTGAATCCAGGACCCTTCAGTCTGCCAGCTGACGCTCTATCCACTGAGCCAAAACGGCTAGGACATGTAGAAGTTCTTTTTGGGGAAACCCAAGGCATTTGTCAAAGGGGCCCTCCATGACTAGAGTGTAGCAAAGGGAAAGTGAGGGCTAGGTTGCCTGCTCTCAGAGCAGCAGAGCGGCCCAGCTGGTCCTCCTGCCTCACCAGCAGAGGGTGGTGGCAACCCGGAGGCCATTTGAGTCACCCCCGATCACCGCTGACATCCCATGCAGAGTGGGAGAGGGTTGTTACACACAGTGGGCCTTCTGAACCTGCGCTCTAAGAAACCAACCTTGCAGCTATCACCGCAAAGCATCAGAAGCCGTTGTTTCTGTAGTCAGATGCTAGTTCAGAATCATCTGATGTGCGGCCTCCGTGGGTGTGACACTCAGTGGCTGCTGTGCTGAGTTTCCCGTGGCTCATGAAGCCAGCCCAAGTGAAACAATAACAAGATCCTGAGTCAGGGGCAAGGCTGAGCACAGCAGCCCATGTGCCATAAGCCTGGGTCCGGGGTTGACCTGGGAAGGTGGGGGCAGGAGCGGGAGCTGGTGGGGGAGGGAGGCTGGAAACAGCCCAGGGCGGCAGGTGAGAGGTGGCGATGGCCGAAGGAGAGAAACTGGAAAGCAAGGAGTTGCCTTTTCCTTCTATGTTTTCTGTTTCTGCTCGGCCCAGGTCCGTGTTTCACTGAGACCTCAATCGGGACACGATTCCTGCCGTTTCCCTGCGCAGGCTGGGGGCGACCAGCCAGGATGCTGCAGCCGAGTCCCATGTGGGTCAGAGGCAGGGAGAGCTGCAGGTGTTCCTCGCAGGGAGGGGTGGTGGGAGCAACTTCTGTGGAGACACGATGATAAGTAGACGGTGTCTATGAGAGGTGACAGTAATCTAGGCAGAGCAGAAGGGTCCTGAGTCAGGCATGTGACACAGAGCTGTGTGTGTAATAAACACTGGAAACAGATATGTATGGCGTTGTCTGAGCACAGTCGGGCAGAAGGTGGATCCCTGAGCAACGCCAGAGGAGAGAGGCCTAGGAGAATAGCCACACTGCACTTTGCCCAATCAAGAAATTGACCCTGGTTTGGCTCAGTGGTTGAGTGTCGACCTACGAACTAAGAGGTCACAGTTCAATTCCTGCACAGGGTACATGTCTGGGTGGTAGGTTCAGTCCCCGCTAGGGGGCATGCAGGAGGCAGCTCATCAATGATTTTCCTTCATCATTGATGTTTCTATCTCTCTCTTCCACTCCCTTCCTCTCTGAAATCAGTACAATTATAGTTAAAAAAAAAAAAAGAGAAAAAGAAATTGACCCTGGTTGTGCTAATCTGCTAAGATTTCAGGGTTGTTTGTGGCAGCTGGTAGTATGGTTTATACAGGATGTGTGCCTTTTTATCTGGAAGAAGGGTCCACACCTTTTGACTCTCAAAGGGGTATGGGTTCCCAAAAGAATGATACAACCAGGCAGAGATGGAGGCACCCAGAGAGGAAGTGAAGAAGGTGCAAGGAGGCATTGTCAGAGGCCAGGGGAGTTGAGCTGCAAGGGCCTAGCGGTCTGCGGTGTAGACGGCAGCAGGGTCGTCCAGAAAGAGCAGAAAAGTGTCTCTCAGATCGGAGAACCAGAGGCCACTGGTCACTTGGGAAGAAGCAGTCAGTTGAGGCATAAATGGGAAGTAAGGACACAGAGAGGGTGGCAATTATAAAAACTTGTCTCAGAGGGGAAAGGGGGGAGACGCAATAGCTAGAGGAGGAAGCAGAACCCAGGGAGGGTCTCTTGCTATGGGTGGGGCAGACTTGAATTTATGGACTGATGAGAAGGAGGATGTAAAGAGATGCAAGTGAAAGGTGCGGAGCACAGCAGGGACACTTGCAGAGAGCGAGTGGCAACAAAGGAGCAGGTGCAAAGACTGGCCCTGGCAAGGAGGGGAGCCCTCACCTTCTGAAATTGTGCATGTGGTGGGGGTGAGGGCTAGAGATGGTGTTTGGAGCAATTAATAACTGATGGCCTCAATTATTATTCATATTAATATTATTATTTATGAAATAGGAGGCAGTCATCATCTGAGAGGAAGGGGGAGGACCTTGGGGGAATACCGGTAAAAACTGGGACTCAACTACACCTCTATCTTTTAAAAATATATATGTTATTGATTTTACGGAGAGGAAGGGAGGATAGAGAGTTAGAAACATCAGTGAGAAAGAAACATTGATCAGCCGCCTCCTGCACACCCCCTACTGGGGATCAAGCCCACAACCAAGGTACATGCCCTTGACCTGCGCCTCTATCTTGATGTTCAACCTTTGACAAAACATTCTCTCTCATACCTGGGTTCCACAGCTATTAAAAAAAAACACACAAACCCATCTCATTTAGAAATGCATCAACATGTACCAAAGTCAGGACTGGAAAGGAATCACCTGTGTAAAAGCTGACTCTTGGCTTGACACATACAGTATACGCCCGTTATTGTAATCCCTTGCCTGGAGTTTCCCCTTAATGTGTCTGTTCTCCAAAGTGCAATTCCCTGTGAAGCACAGCAAGCAGGCAAGGATCTTATCTTTAGAGAACTTAATTTAAATATATCCAAAACAGAATGCACTGCATTTTACCAGGTGTCAGCAGTATTTTCTTCCAGATCTTGGGATTCGTGAGTTTGAAGAACATGATAACGTGACACAATTTCCACAGGTGGATAGAGCTGCCCCCATGATAATTAGTTGTATGCAAGTGAGATGCATGTCCCATTTCCCTACCTGCCCACAGTCCTAAGGACAGGATACCGGTTATTCTGACTTAGCAGCAGCCCCATCAGATAAGAGCAGAGCGTGACATATTCTGACCTGGGAGCGCATCTGTGTCTGTGGTGAAACCGCCCGGGGCCAGGGCTGGCTTTGCAGAGTACCTGGAAGTGTGCACTTCAGCTGTGGCCCTGGCAGACTGTGATGACCTTCCACCTTATTTCCAGGGGACACGCTCTTCCCACTTCAACCCAAACTGCACTGCCAGGTTCGCCCGAGGGAGCTTGTGCTCATCTCACCTTCCTATTCAGACTCTCAAATGTCTCCATAGTCCACGGTGGTGATTTTCAACCCGTGGGCCAGGGACAGCGGTTGGAAGTCACTGGCTGATGGCACGAGTACTTATTTTTTTTAGCCAAGGAATCAAGGCCCTTTGTAAAACCCTCTCCTCCTCTCTGAGTCTGAAGTTCTGGATGTGCTATACCTTCACTAATTTCCATGACAAGAATGAAGATGAGTCGATTGCCCCCAAGTTCTACAGAAGTCTCACCATCAACCAAAATGGCCTCTGTGTGTTTAAAAAATCTCATGCCGAGAAGGGACTTTAGAGATCACCTTCAGTGGTTGAGTGTCGACCTGTGAACCAGGAGGTCAGGGTTTGATTCCATGTCAGGGCACATGCCAGGGTTGCGGGCTTGATCCCCAATGGGGGACATTTAGGAGGCAGCTGATCAACGATTCTCTTTCGTTGTTCCTGTTTCTATCTCCTCTCTCTCTCTGAAATCAATAAAATATATATATTTTTAAAGAATAAAGAAAGAAAAAATCCAGATGTGAGTGCCAGTGCTTTAAACGCCAGCTTCTTGTGGAGAGGAACAGAGGTCTGCCTCCCCCTGGGCCCTCTTGGGTGGCACAGCGAGAATCCCGCCAGGTGGGATGCAGGTGGTCTGGCCTGCAGAGAAGGCCCAGAGGTACCACCTCAGCAGCCAACCCTCATGACTCATTGTGACCAAGGAGATGACAAGCATGGATAACACAGCTGTCTTCCTGCTGCCCTCTGAGACCTGCAAACTGGTGGGAGAAAAAGCCGCCTTCCTGAAACTGGAGCATAAAATACACGGAGGTGGGACAGAAGGCCGCTGCTGCCCCCTGCTGGTGGTCTCCCGCTAACCCTAAATATTTTATTTAGAAATCTTAATGTTATTCGCTTTCAGGATTTCTTTTTTCTTCTTCTTTTTTTTTCTTCTTTTAAATAAATCTTTATTGTTCATATTATTACAGGTGTTCCTCTTTTTTTTCCCCATAGCTCCCCTCCACCTGATTCCCCACCCCACCCCATGCCCTTACCCCCCGCCACTGTCTTTATCCATAGGAGTAAGATTTTTGTCCAATCTCTTCCCGCACCCCTCACACCTGCTTCCCCTGAGAATCGTCAGTCCCCTCCCTTTCTATGTCCCTGATTCTATTATATTCACCAGTCCATTCTGTTCTTCAGATTTTTTATTCACTTGATTTTTAGATTCACTTGTTGGTAGGTATGTATTTGATGTCATTTTGTTGTTCATAATTTTTATCTTTACCTTTTCCTTCTTCTTCCTCTTCTTAAAGAATACCCTTCGGCATTTCATGTAATCCTGGTTTTGTGGCGATGAACTCCTTTAGCTTTTTCTTGTCTGTGAAGCTCTTTATCTGACCTTCAACTCTGAATGATAGCTTTGCTGGGTAGAGTAATCTTGGTTGTAGGTTCTTGCTGTTCATCACTTTGAATATTTCTTGCCACTCCCTTCTGGCCTGCATAGTTTCTGCTGAGAAATCAGCTGACAGTCGTATGGGTACTCCCTTGTAGGTAACTAACTGTTTTTCTCTTGCTGCTTTCAAGATTCTCTCTTTGTCTTTTGCCCTTGGCATTTTAATTATGATGTGTCTTGGTGTGGTCCTCTTTGGATTCCTTTTGTTTGGGATTCTGTGTGCTTCCTGGACTTGTAAGTCTATTTCTTTCACCAGGTAGGGAAAGTTTTCTGTCATTATTTCTTCCAATAGGTTTTCAGTATTTTGCTCTCTCTCTTCTTCTGGCACCCCAAAAATTCGGATGTTGGTACGCTTGAAGTTGTCCCAGAGGCTCCTTACACTATCTTCATATTTTTGGATTCTTTTTTCTTTTTGTTTTTCTGGTTGGTGTTTTTTGTTTCCTCATATTTCAGATCTTTGGTTTGATTCTTGGGGTACGTTGATCTACAGTTGAGTTTCTGTATATTCTTTATTTTAGACAGTGTATCCTTCATTTCTGACTGGTCCTTTTCCATTTTTTTGACATTCTCATTAAGGTCCTTGAAGGTCTCACTAAGCTCCTCAGGAGTGTCATCAAGTTTCTTGGCGGTTTTTAGAAGATTCTTGAGTAACCTTATAAAAGTGGTTCTGAACTCTATGTGGTCCAGTAGTTTGCTTTCCTCCATTTCTTTCATTCATGACATGTTTCTTTGTCTCCGCATTTTGGCTGCTTCTCTGTGTTGATGGAGTGGCTTTGTGTGGTAGGTGACCTATAGGGGGCAGTAGCTCAGCCTCCCCAATCACCTGATGTGGACGCTCTTGGTACACCCCTTTGTGGGCTGTGTGTAAAGTCTTGGTGCAGTTAAGCCTTAATTGCTGTAGGTACTCTGGGAGGAATTGACCTCCAGGCCAATCGGCTGTGAGGACTCACTGTGTCTATAAGAACTGCTGTGCTGGAGACACACTTATGGTGCAGGACTTGTTTCAGTGGGGCTTTGGTGCTCGCTGAGTCTGCCTCTTGAATGTGTCACTTATGGATGTGAGGAGTTGAAATCTGGTTTCTCACACTGACCACTAGGTATACTGGCTTCTGGATCTCCAATGGGGTGCAGGTCAGCTATTGTCTGAGCAGGAGCTACAGCGAGAGCTACAGTTTTCTCCTCTTTGCTTGGGGTTTGGAGGTTTTGGAGCTGTCTGATCCGGGCTGCAAGTTTGTTAGGTTAAGCTGCGGGGCAGTCCATTCATATGCAAAAGCCGCTGCTTGGAGCTTGGGTGGGTTTGTAGGTTGTGCAGGGCGGGGTCTCAGGGCGTCACTAGGCTAGGGCGGGGCAAACAGCAATGGCTGCTAGTTAGCCGGCTCTGCGTCTCTGACTGCGTCCTGTCCCGTGCCCCAGCATAGATAAACAATTATTCCTGTGCGCAGCTCTACAAGCAGGTCCCCCTCACTTTCCGACCTGGTAGCAGACAATCCAGCTTCTCCCAGTAGGAGTTTGGGTCCCCCGTGTCTCCCCAGAAACTGGATTTCAGAGTAATCGGTGGCTTGTCTCCCTTTGGGTTTAAAAAAGCAACGCCTGCCGCCAGCCCAGATCCCGCGCCTCCGTACCTCAGCTTTTCAGCGCTCGTGCACGTCTCAATGCTCTTTTCTCTTTCCTTCTAGTTGTAGAACTTCCACTCAGCCAGCTTTCCCGTGGTTCTGGGTGATAGACGTTTTGTCTTTTGTTTTGTCTTTTTGCAGTTTAAATTGTTGTGTGAGGCAGCAGTTTAGGTGTTTACCTACGCCGCCATCTTGGAATCCTCCCGCTTTCAGGATTTCTATCCAGTTTCCCCCATTGAAGGGGATGTCATTCAGGCACAGGCCTTCAGCCCCCACTGAAGAAGGCAGTCCTACGCCAGCTCAGCTGAAGGTGGGAGTGGATTTTATCACATTTAACCTGTGCTCATTCAGCGTCCCAGATTCGTTTTCAGGGAGGGCCACACCTTTTTGTTTTTTCCTTTCTTCTTTTAATGTCTTCATTGTATTGACTTCAGAGAGGGAGAGAGAAACATCCATGATGAGAGAGAATCGTTATCTGCTGCCTCCTCCACGCCCCACACAGAGGATCAAGCCTGCAGCCCCCGCATGTGCCCTGACCTGGAATCGAACTTGGGACCTCCTGGTTCATAGGGCGAAGGTCAGCCCTGGTGCCACTGCAGCCGGGCGAGCATCACAGCTTTCTCTCTATGTCCTGTGGCGTTGGGGTCCTGGCTCTGCCGCCCATTCGCTGCTGAAACCATACTGAAACAGTTACATTTCGTGGGCCCCATTCTCCTTGCTCCTACAGTGACCGTATTAGTCTTTGTCAGGGATATGATTTCTGATTCCAAGGGTCCTGGGTTTTTGGGTGTTTGAAGAAGGCTAAGGAAATTATGCACTGTCCTGAAGTTCTCTGACAAGGCAGGTCAGCACTTTCTCTGCTGTTACTGTTTTCACCCAGGCGTGCGTAAAATACCTGCTGCACATTCTATTTTTATGGCGTTGAATTTAACTCAAGATAAAAATAAAGCAATTAAAATCAAACAGGTGAAAGTGGACATCATGCTTTCCTAAGCTGGTACCTTTCTGGAGACAGGAATGCAAACAGAAACTGGGATTGTTCTGGCTTAAGGTTTGCATTTGTTGCTCCCGCAAGAAAATGATCATTTAAAGGAATTTGCACGTAGGGAGAAGCTAGCGCAGGCATATCATGGCACCTTTCTTCTTCCTAAATGATGGTGAAAGGAACACACTTATTGGAGACCATCTTGTAAGGGCACAGAAGTAGGGAAAAGACAGTAAAGATAACTTAGAATCCTTGGGAAACTATGGAAACCATTCCGAACATGTTATTGCGTCTGGGACAAAGACAGCCCCCCCCCCCCCCCCCGTGCTGTGTGGTCCACCTGCCTTCCCCCTCACTCTCCAGCCTCCACACTGTTTTCAGTCTCTGCACGTGGCATGCACCGTGCCCACCGCCCACTGTCGCTACCCCGTCACTCCCACTGATCCTTTGGTCTCAGCTGGGAGAAGCCTGCTCTAACCTCCTCTAGAGTCCGTCCTGCCACCTGCTTCCCTAACATCGTGTTCCTCTCCTTGGCAGCCCTTGTCCCAGTTACAATTTTACAGTTTATTTGGGTGATTATTTGTTTGGGATTTGTCTCCACCATCAGATTATGGGCTCCATGAGGGCAGGGTCCATGCCTTTTCTTAAGCAAACGAAGAGATTGCATCCCCCGTGTCCAGCACAATGCTTGTGCCTTTTGGGGAGAGGGGTCTTACGTTGACCAAACCCTCCCCATCTTCAAGGCTGAGCTTGAATGCCGCACCTCTTCCGCCATGCTTGCGTTCATTCTCTCCTTGTTCTCCTTTCCTACTGAACTGGCATCCTGTTCCCTACGATTGGCACTGGGTTGTTCTTTAATGGAACCATAATCCTAGGCAACACTGTAAGTAAATGCGACCTGCCCGCCCGCCTCCCTTGCCCCTAATGTGTGCGCCCCTACTGTGTGCCAGGCACCTTTCCAGAGGCTGAGAGCACAGGCAAGGCCTCCTCTACCAGAAAGTCAATATTCCAGTAGTAGAAGACAGCCGTAGCCAGATCAAGGAGTAAATAAGTAATGTCACTTCAGGTATAAGTGCTCTGAGGAACCGAAGCCAGGCAGTAGGGGAGGTATAAGAACAGGGGCTTGAAAATACTTCCTGGAAATTACATCGATAGCGGTTACAAAAGCGTTGCCATGCCAGAAGTCAGTGCTTCGGAAAACACCTCAACTAATAACATTTTTGGCTGCAGGGGGTTATTCATCATGGTGGCTACAGGAGTTGGGGTCCTGGGCTCTCCTGATTGTTTGGGGCCAGGCTAGGGAGCAGCTCCTCCTTGTGTCAGGTCCTGAGGTCAGCCATGGTGCTGTTCTGTTTGGTTTCATGAGGGTGTGGTCCGTAGGTCTGTCTGAGGCTGTAACAACTGGAAAGCCTTTTGTGAACCACATAAGTAAATGAACTTTAAAAAAATCATATGTGAGATGAATCTTATTTGTATAAGAATCTTTACCTTATAAATTATTTTTTATCCATTCCACCCCATATTACAGTCATGAGTTGTTAAAAAAGAAAGTAGTTTTTGTAGTTCATAATTGCTTACATTTCTAAGCACACAGTGGCAAAATAAGCAATGTGCAAATGTTTTGGATTCCGTGTCATCGCGAAACACGAATTCACTCAGCAGAGGGAGCTCATGCTTTAATTTTGAGAAGTTGGACAGAAAATTAAGGCTCTGGTGGAAAGAATCTGAAATAAACTATGCAATCCTCATTTTAAATAAGGTTTCCTTTTAGTACTTCTTGGAAGTAAAACAATTCGATTAGGTTCATTTCAATCTGCGTAAATAGCTGTGACTGATGAATTCCATTTGGGGCAGAATTTTCTTCAATAAGGTTCTGTTTTGCTTACCAAATAGGCGAATTTAGAACAGGTATCCCAGCTCAGGAGTCTACGGATTTATTTATAAAGAAGGTAACTGTCTACGCATCCACTTTCGGTGACTTTTTACATTGTACTGTGAACTTGGAACACAAACGTATCTGACTTGTTTTAATACCACTATGATTTGACATTGAACGCTTGGGTATAGAGGTCTCTGCCCTTTGAGCTTATGAAACAGATATTTATGTAAGGTTTCAAAGGATGTTTACTATGACATAATCTAAGTTCAAAGGCAAAGTAAATAAAGATGGAAAGAATTAATTAATCTCTCAGATAAAGAACCAGAACCATGAAATGGAGTGAGCAGCATTGAAATCATAAGCGAGTCAGAGAAAGACAAAAATCACATGATCTCACTTACATGTGGAATCCATTGAACAAAATAAACTGACAAATAGAACCAGAAGCATAGAAACATGGAACAGAGGGAAGTTGGGGGTGGGGGAGAGATTAACCAAAGAATTTACATGCATATATGCATTGCCCCCATGCACACAGATAATACTGAGTGGTGAAGGCCTGGGGTGAGGTGGGAACTGGTGGAGGGGGCAATGGGGGAAAAAGGGGGAGAGACGGCTGTAATACTCTCAACAATAAAGATCTTAAAAAACAAATAAATAGAAAAGAAAGAAATCTTAGGTGAATTTGGCAACACTAACAGATGAGACTTTGTGAACTGCAATTTTTGAGTTACCTGAAGGGCTACTGGAATGACAGAAGAGGCAGACATTGCTTATGCTTTTATCAAACAACATTACAAAATAATTATTTTCTTATCATTAAAGTCAAACAGATTTGTATATAGAAAACACAGGGAAATAATGTTAAGAAGAACATTTATTTTACTCAGTGTTTACAACTCTACAGCTAGCTTTAAAATTAACATGTGCAGCATCTTAAATGGGTAGTTTTGTCTTTTCCTTCCTTAAAAAGAATCCCCAAATCCTCCTTAATTAAGATGTAAACATTGTTAGCTTTGATAGAGCAACTGAATCAATACCCCTCCCCAGGGAACTGGCTTTTCAGGTTATTTCACTATGGACATGCCCTTTGCTGAGACCACATCTTACTTGTGGTGACCACATTCCATTCTCTCCCCTCTGGGTATGCATAAAGAAGTCTCCACCCAGAAAAAAGCCTGCCAAAGGTCCCTTAAAAGCTGCTGACTCCTGTCACTGGGTGCTGGAGTCATCCAGCCTCAGACACCTCCTGTGTGGATGATCGAATAAATTCCTAATCCCTCTCCACTCTGGCCTCGGTCCTCCTGTTGTGATCTAACAAATATCACTGTAACTGGGATAATCCAAAAACAGTATAATTTTGAAAACATGCCTTAGACTGTGAAGGAAGGGCCCACTGATAAAGGAAACTATTAAGGTCACATAGCATATACCATATCACTCTGTAATTATCTTTGTAGACAACTACATTTCCCACAATGCAGTTCCTAGGGAAGAAATCATGTATTTTTCAGCAGGCTTGATTTACCAGCATAGAGCCCAGTGCTTGACTATATGACATGATCAAGGCTTAATGACTATCAGATTAATAAACAAATGGGTGTTTTAAATGATTTTATTTCACCTGTGCTTTTCAGAGTAATGTTGATAAAAAAAACTGGGCGTGGGGGCGGGGGAAAGTCACGCCTCTCCTTGTTGGATGCCTTTGGGACAGCCACTGCGATTGGTTCTGCTGGGCTGGAGAAAAGAAAAGTGAAGAAATACCTGGTGACTGCTCAGGCCTGTGAAAATGCCACAAGCTATTTAACTGAGAAAGTGGGAGCTGCTCTCATGGGATGCTGGAGGCAAGAAACAGACCAGGTCCTCCTTGAATGATGGTGTTTAGAGATAGATGAATACATTTCTGGAAGAAGCAACAAACATTTGTTGAGCCCCAGCTGTGTGCCAAAAAAATGAGTCTCAAGAAAGGATGTACAACCTTTACCAGGATTTTCTGAACTGATGAAATATCTTTTCAGAAGATCAGAGGGGGTTCACATTACATTGCAAAATAGATTTCCTCCATCCTCACAATCAGGGGATTTGCTTTGTGTCAGATAGTCTTAATTTTCTTTAGCAGAACCATCTCCAACATAGGGGCCTTGTCATGATAAAGGAGAATAGGCCTCCTTTTGTATTAGTCACTATAAATAATTCCAAAATCCTTGCAGGAGAGATAAGTAATTGGTTAGAAAACTTCCTCCAACTTTGGAATTATTTATACGAATGATCATCAATAGGGGAAAAAGGCAGTAGATTTTGTGTTGCAAATTACACAATGCCTGGGAGTGAAGTATGGTAGCCATCATCTCAGGGCCTGAATTCCTCTCAGTGGCTTGTGTGGAGGAAACGATCTTATCGATTGAGGCCGTTTTCCTGTAGCCCATCCTTTCTGAATAGCTAAGAGTCATTAAAGATATGTTTGCTGATCTTGTTTGCCTGAGTTGATCAAACATCACTCTTTGCCATTATAAAATGATGTAACACTGTATTGTGCTTTGCTTTAGTTCAGCAGGACAAATGTTTGGCTTTGTGTCAGAAGATAAATCAGCAAGAATTTCTATTCTAACACAACACTGGTCTTGGGTAAATCATAAAAGGTTATGAAATATTGAGTAGTTATAAACTTTAAAAATCTTGAGTTCACACAGTTGAATAAACATGTTTTCATTCCCACCACTACCTGCAAAACATGTTCTTTGTTCTTTATTCATATTTGCAAAGTTAAGAAAACAAGACATTGGCAGCTATAGGTAAATGGCATTATTTCAGCACCCACAGGATCACACTGGCACAACCCACCCCTCTTCCTGTCAGTGAAAGGATTCTAGAAGACTTGCTACCTCCTGAGGAGAGGAAACATGTCACAGAGGAAAGAATGCAACTTGGAGAGCAGACAGATGCAAAGCAGGGTCTTTCTAATGCCTGTCAGCTCAGTGACCTTGGGTACATTACACATGTCAAGCTTACATTTCTTTGCACACCCTGGTGGGGGCGTGGGCTCGGTTTCAACCTTGACTAACTCTTCCTCTTTGCTTATGGTGCTGAAAACACGGATACAGGGTTGCCTTTCAGGTGCAGCTTCAAGAACAGTGAAAAGCAAAGATGTTTGATCAACTCAGGCAAACAAGATCAGCAAACATATCTTTAATGACTCTTAGCTATTCAGAAAGAATGGGCTAATACTGGGCAAGTCTATGCCTCATTGATGAGACAGCCCTTCTCACAGGTGCAGCCAGCTCTCAACCCCACTCACCCTCCTTTCTAAGTTATTCTCATGAGCGTTCTTCACTTCATGTCTTATTTATTCCCGAGATTCCAAGTAAGCTCTCCATCAATGATGCCCAAACCTTTTTTGCTCCTGCTCTCTCTCAACCTTTCTTCCTTCGCACACCTGATCCTGAGTCCACTGTAACCCTACTCCTGCTCGCTGAACCGGTCTCTCTCCTGACTTCCATATGTGTGGTATTGGTAGCACCACCTTTTGTTTTCCCTCCCCCTTAACTAGGGCCTGAGGATTGTAACATGCACCAGCCCTCACGCTCATCAACTGCTTTTCCGCTGCACTCACACTGCGCTGGTCTAGTCCATCTTCTTTCACACCGAGATGTAGGCAACAAGGTCTTTTCCCTCTAACACCTCCCCATAGAACCCAACCATGACAGCGTTCCCCAATTTCCCAGAGGGCACCAACCAAGATGGGAGACCTAATGGTGCCTCGAATCCCTCTTGCTCGCTGTACTAGGTTAGGGTTTTGAGTGGTTGGGGTGCATGTATGTGGAAATGCTGGCAGAGTGCATTTTAATTGGAGGACCTTGGAACTTGGGCATTTATGGTAAGGGGTGTTGGCATTGCATCTTCCTGGACAATAGAGTCTTCACTTCCGGTTATGTTCCAGTCCTTTAGTTGGGGGTGGGGGGGGAGGGGGAGGAGCAGATTGTGTGTGTGTGTGTGTGTCTGTGTGTGTCTTGTGTGTGTGTGATTTTGGTTCCGTTTCAGGAGCAACTGGAGGTCAAAGTTCTGTCCTCTGCATATGCTGGGGCTCTATGACATCCTGATTCAGTCTGTTGTCTCCAAGGAGTAACTCAGTTTCTTATTAAACAGGACAGGTCCATTGTGAGCTGGTTCTGTGGTTACACGATGTGAAATGATTTATTGGAAATTTCACCAAAAGTTCTGCCCTCTGCATGGCTCCCACAAAAAAACAAAATAGTGTTCCATAAAATATTTTTACAAGGCCATCATAAAATTTATCAAAATCAAACAATTCGATTTCCTTGAGAACTGGTTCCCTTATTTATATTTACCAGCAGAAGTTGCTTAAACCATGCTTTTGCCAGATGCACGGAGCCATTTTGGGTTGAGAGGACTCTGGGCAGGGAGCCTGGTGCCCCCAGGTCCATGGTCTTGTTTACATTAACTATCTGTACCATCATGACCAGGTCACTTCCCCTCGTCAGGCTATATTATTTTCTTCTATAAAACAAGACCATGCCCTGCACCAGGAGGTCACCGGTTCGATTCCAAGTCAGGACAACATGCCCGGGTTGCAGGCCAAATCCTCAGTGGGGTGCGTGCAGAAGTCAGCCAATCAATGTTCCTCTTTCTCCTTCTCCCTTCCTCTCTCTCTAAAACCAATAAAAACATATTAAAAACTAGACCAGTGGTTCTCAGATTTACTCATGTAGAGAAGCAATGAGAAGTCAATAGTCAGAAATACCATATCCTTTGGGGAACACTATAGAATAGTGGCATATTTAGTTAGAATGGAAGAAATAGGAACAATATGACTACACTATAGGATCCCTGCACGAGGTTAAAAACGGGAGCACAAAAGTCCATGAAAAAGAAGAGAAAGGTCACCCAATTCAGCATACTCCACTATTTGCAAATTACCCTCATGAATCTGCACTTACTACTTGTTCGTTCCATCTTATGGTCGGCCATCCCTTGTGCCCCTAGTTTTAGACAAATGGATGGGAGGAAAACTTTAATGAAATTCTGCCCATTAACTACTTTTACTAGGGAGAAAAGTCCAATTTCCAACTGTGGAACTCCTGTGAAACGCCTCAACCTTGCGGGAGAAACAACGATGGTCTGTGAGAGGGAGGTCCCCACTGGCTTTTAAAGGTCTCACATTCTACGCTTTTACCGTATTTCTGTGGTTCAGTAAAACAGCCAGCCTCACCTCACAGATATATGGCCTTAGAGCCAAAAGAGCTTCTGGTCAAACCCCTAATTTGCAGATAAAGTCAGGCCTACAGAGGTTCTGAGTTTTCCTAGGTTCACCTGGCTTCTCAGTGACTGGGCCTGGCACCTGGGCCTGGTGTACTAACTCAGTGTTTTTCTGCTCTGCAACCTTGCCCGACTGTAAATAGCACACACACCCCAGTGCATATAATTAATTCTCTGTCAATGTTCTATCATCATTTGTAACTCAGCCAACAATTATTTCTTCACTTGAGAAATTTCATCCCTGGCACCTAAGATCTTGTTTGTTTATAAGTTAAGATTTAATTAAAAACCACTTTGTTGTTGTTTTTAAGTTAGAAGAGAAGGAAAAGTAACTGTGCCAAGCAGTGAATTTAATTGTGAATTGATGAGGCCACTGTTCTATCAGTATCCCTCTTTGTTTTGTTATCCATGGTGGGTTCCATTCAACACCGCTCAGTTTGTGAGCTTTAATGAAGCCCACATGTTTTGTCACTGACTTCAGTTTTAAGTTTGCATTTATCTGGTGCAGAGAATGGTGGAAGATCCCCAAAACAAATTTCTGATTTTTCATAGAGAGAGAACTACCTGGATCACCCTAAGAACCCTAAATGACCTCTGGGACTGAAAATGAAAGACCCCCAAAGCTCATCTTGTGGTGGGGAGAACTTGTGTTGGTGACAGCAAAAAGGTCACAGTTCCTACTTCCTACATTGGAAATGGAAATCAGGGAAAGAAGACATCATAGCATACACCTGGCTCGAATCCGTCTCACCCTTTGCCCACCTCACCGCCAGCCTCTTATAGAATTAATATCTCTGGCTCCTAAAGACCCACGTAGCCTCTTTTTCCAACTCTAGAATGAAGTTGACAACAAGCCTCCCTTGTCATAGTTTAATTTCACGGTGCCATTAGGCCTATAATAATCACTTCTGTTGTAGTATAACCCCCATCTTACAAAGGACGCCTCATAAAAAGGTCGAATTATAGAGTCACTTATTAAAAGCCGGTGGCATACGAGGGAGCAAAAGCGGTCCAGACCTCGCAGCCCCGAACAGCTCCCATCAGGCTTATATTGGCAGAATATCACAAAAGTATTGATTACATCTTTTGGTCTGGAATGAGGAACCTGTTTCATGAAAAAAGCAATTTTTACAGAAGCGAAATTGAGCAACTTAGCTATCTAAAATATCTACGAATCACTGAATCAACAGAAACACATTACCTGGGACCACCTGGACAATTTAGAATAATTGTGCTGTCCAGATTCCGGGATCACTGAGTCAACAGGAGTGCACTATCTGTAGCTACTGAGACAATTCAGGATGATTTGTGCTCTTCTGACTCCCAGAAGAATGTGCTTCAGTAACCAGTGAGATCACAATCAATGGAATAGTCAAACCACCATCAATGGAGTATTCAATCACACAGAAGTTCAGAAAATCAAAATAACTTTCTATTGTTTTAGCAAACAAATAAGTACAGAACCCAAACAGCAGTTTCTACCTGAGATGATTGCTACCATACTTCACTTCCAGGCATCCTGTAATTTGCAACACAAAATCTAGCTGCCTTTTTTCCCTATTGATGATCATTCGTATAAATAATTCCAAAGTTGGAGGAAGTTTTCTATCCAATTACTTATCTCTCCTGCAAGGATTTTGGAATTATTTATAGTGACTAATACAAAAGGAGGCCTATTCTCCTTTATCATGACAAGGCCCCTATGTTGGAGATGGTTCTGCTAAAGAAAATTAAGACTATCTGACACGAAGCAAATCCCCGGATTGTGAGGATGGAGGAAATCTATTTTGCAATGTAATGTGAGCCCCATCTGATCTTCTGAAAAGATATTTCATCAGTTCAGAAAATCCTGGTAAAGGTTGTACATCCTTTCTTGAGACTCATTTTTTTGGCACACAGCTGGGGCTCAACAAATGTTTGTTGATTCTTCCAGAAATGTATTCATCTATCTCTAAACACCATCATTCAAGGAGGACCTGGTCTGTTTCTTGCCTCCAGCATCCCATGAGAGCAGCTCCCACTTTCTCAGTTAAATAGCTTGTGGCATTTTCGCAGGCCGGAGCAGTCACCAGGTATTTCTTCAGTTTTCTTTTCTCCAGCCCAGCAGAACCAATCGCAGTGGCTGTCCCAAAGGCATCCAACAAGGAGAGGCGTGACTTTCCCCCGCCCCCCACCCCCAGTTTTTTTATCAACATTACTCTGAAAAGTACAGGTGAAATAAAATCATTTAGAACACCCATTTGTTTATTAGTCTGATAGTCATTAAGCCTGGATCATGTGTCAAGCACTGGGCTCTATGCTGGTAAATCAAGCCTGCTGAAAAATACATGATTTCTTCCCTAGGAACTGCATTGTGGGAAATGTAGTTGTCTACAAAGATAATTACAGAGTGATATGGTATGTGCTATGTGACCTTAATAGTTTCCTTTATCAGTGGGACCTTCCTTCACAGTCTAAGGCATGTTTTCAAAATTATACTGTTTTTGGATTATCCCAGTTACAGTGATATTTGTTAGATCACCAAAGGAGGACTGAGGCCAGAGTGGAGAGGGATTAGGAATTTATTCCATCATCCACACAGGAGGTGTCTGAGGCTGGATGACTCCAGCACCCAGTGACAGGAGTCAGCAGCTTTTAAGGGACCTTTGGCAGGCTTTTTTCTGGGTGGAGACTTCTTTATGCATACCCAGAGGGGAGAGAATGGAATGTGGTCACCACAAGTAAGATGTGGTCTCAGCAAAGGGCATGTCCATAGTGAAATAACCTGAAAAGCCAGTTCCCTGGGGAGGGGTATTGATTCAGTTGCTCTATCAAAGCTAACAATGTTTACATCTTAATTAAGGAGGATTTGGGGATTTTTTTTAAGGAAGGAAAAGACAAAACTACCCATTTAAGATGCTGCACATGTTAATTTAAAAGCTAGCTGTAGAGTTGTAAACACTGAGTAAAATAAATGTTCTTCTTAACATTATTTCCCTGTGTTTTCTATATACAAATCTGTTTGACTTTAATGATAAGAAAATAATTATTTTGTAATGTTGTTTGATAAAAGCATAAGCAATGTCTGCCTCTTCTGTCATTCCAGTAGCCCTTCAGGTAACTCAAAAATTGCAGTTCACAAAGTCTCATCTGTTAGTGTTGCCAAATTCACCTAAGATTTCTTTCTTTTCTATTTATTTGTTTTTTAAGATCTTTATTGTTGAGAGTATTACAGCCGTCTCTCCCCCTTTTTCCCCCATTGCCCCCTCCACCAGTTCCCACCTCACCCCAGGCCTTCACCACTCAGTATTATCTGTGTGCATGGGGGCAATGCATATATGCATGTAAATTCTTTGGTTAATCTCTCCCCCACCCCCAACTTCCCTCTGTTCCATGTTTCTATGCTTCTGGTTCTATTTGTCAGTTTATTTTGTTCAATGGATTCCACATGTAAGTGAGATCATGTGATTTTTGTCTTTCTCTGACTCGCTTATGATTTCAATGCTGCTCACTCCATTTCATGGTTCTGGTTCTTTATCTGAGAGATTAATTAATTCTTTCCATCTTTATTTACTTTGCCTTTGAACTTAGATTATGTCATAGTAAACATCCTTTGAAACCTTACATAAATATCTGTTTCATAAGCTCAAAGGGCAGAGACCTCTATACCCAAGCGTTCAATGTCAAATCATAGTGGTATTAAAACAAGTCAGATACGTTTGTGTTCCAAGTTCACAGTACAATGTAAAAAGTCACCGAAAGTGGATGCGTAGACAGTTACCTTCTTTATAAATAAATCCGTAGACTCCTGAGCTGGGATACCTGTTCTAAATTCGCCTATTTGGTAAGCAAAACAGAACCTTATTGAAGAAAATTCTGCCCCAAATGGAATTCATCAGTCACAGCTATTTATGCAGATTGAAATGAACCTAGTGGATTTGTTTTACTTCCAAGAAGTACTAAAAGGAAACCTTATTTAAAATGAGGATTGCATAGTTTATTTCAGATTCTTTCCACCAGAGCCTTAATTTTCTGTCCAACTTCTCAAAATTAAAGCATGAGCTCCCTCTGCTGAGTGAACTCGTGTGTCGCGATGACACGAAATCCAAAACATTTGCACATTGCTTATTTTGCCACTGTGTGCTTAGAAATGTAAGCAATTATGAACTACAAAAACTACTTTCTTTTTTAACAACTCATGACTGTAATATGGGGTGGAATGGAACGGTAGATAAGAAATAATTTG
Source organism: Corynorhinus townsendii (assembly GCA_026230045.1). NCBI lineage: Eukaryota > Metazoa > Chordata > Mammalia > Chiroptera > Vespertilionidae > Corynorhinus > Corynorhinus townsendii. The sequence goes on along the minus strand of JAPDVU010000005.1, from coordinate 9,450,166 downwards.
TAAGGTAAAGATTCTTATACAAATAAGATTCATCCCCCATATGATTTTTTTAAAGTTCATTTACTTATGTGGTTCACAAAGTCTTTCCATTTGTTTCAGCCTCAGACAGACCTACGGACCACACCCTCATGAAACCAAACAGAACAGCACCATGGCTGACCTCAGGACCTGACACAAGGAGGAGCTGCTCCCTAGCCTGGCCCCAAACAATCAGGAGAGCCCAGGACCCCAACTCCTGTAGCCACCATGATGAATAACCCCCTGCAGCCAAAAATGTTATTAGTTGAGGTGTTTTCCGAAGCACTGACTCCTGGCATGGCAACGCTTTTGTAACCGCTATCGATGTAATTTCCAGGAAGTATTTTTAAGTCCCTGTTCTTATACCTCCCCTACCGCCTGGCTTCGGTTCCTCAGAGCACTTATACCTGAAGTGACATTACTTATTTACTCCTTGATCTGGCTACGGCTGTCTTCTGCTACTGGAATATTGACTTTCTGGAAGAGGAGGCCTTGCCTGTGCTCTCAGCCTCTGGAAAGGTGCCTGGCACACAGTAGGGGCGCACACATTAGGGGCAAGGGAGGCGGGTGGGCAGGTCGCATTTACTTACAGTGTTGCCTAGGATTATGGTTCCATTAAAGAACAACCCAGTGCCAATCGTAGGGAACAGGATGCCAGTTCAGTAGGAAAGGAGAACAAGGAGAGAATGAACGCAAGCATGGCGGAAGAGGTGCGGCATTCAAGCTCAGCCTTGAAGATGGGGAGGGTTTGGTCAACGTAAGACCCCTCTCCCCAAAAGGCACAAGCATTGTGCTGGTCACGGGGGATGCAATCTCTTCGTTTGCTTAAGAAAAGGCATGGACCCTGCTCTCATGGAGCCTGCAGTGTGATGGTGGAGACAAATCCCAAACAGATAATCACCCAAATAAACTGTAAAATTGCAACTGGAACAAGGGCTGCCAAGGAGAGGAACGTGATGTTAGGGGAGCAGGTGGCAGGACGGACTCTAGAGGAGGTTAGAGCAGGCTTCTCCCAGCTGAGACCAAAGGATCAGTGGGAGTGAGGGGTAGCGACAGTGGGCGGTGGGCACGGTGCATGCCACGTGCAGAGACTGAAAACAGTGTGGAGGCTGGAGAGTGAGGGGGAAGGCAGGTGGACCACACAGCACGGGGGGGGCGGGGGGCGCGCTGTCTTTGTCCCAGACGCAGTAACATGTTCGGAATGGTTTCCATAGTTTCCCAAGGATTCTAAGTTATCTTTACTGTCTTTTCCCTACTTCTGTGCCCTTACAAGATGGTCTCCAATAAGTGTGTTCCTTTCACCATCATTTAGGAAGAAGAAAGGTGCCATGATATGCCTGCGCTAGCCTCTCCCTACGTGCAAATTCCTTTAAATGATCATTTTCTTGCGGGAGCAACAAATGCAAACCTTAAGCCAGAACAATCCCAGTTTCTGTTTGCATTCCTGTCTCCAGAAAGGTACGAGCTTAGGAAAGCATGATGTCCACTTTCACCTGTTTGATTTTAATTGCTTTATTTTTATCTTGAGTTAAATTCAACGCCATAAAAATAGAATGTGCAGCAGGTATTTTACGCACGCTGGGTGAAAACAGTAACAGCAGAGTAAGTGCTGACCTGCCTTGTCAGAGAACTTCAGGACAGTGCATGATTTCCTTAGCCTTCTTCAAACACCCAAAAACCCAGGACCCTTGGAATCAGAAATCATATCCCTGACAAAGACTAATACGGTCACTGTAGGAGCAAGGAGAATGGGGCCCACGAAATGTAACTGTTTCAGTATGGTTTCAGCAGCGAATGGGCGGCAGAGCCAGGACCCCAACGCCACAGGACATAGAGAGAAAGGTGTGATGCTCGCCCGGCTGCAGTGGCACCAGGGCTGACCTTCGCCCTATGAACCAGGAGGTCCCAAGTTCGATTCCAGGTCAGGGCACATGCGGGGGCTGCAGGCTTGATCCTCTGTGTGGGGCGTGCAGGAGGCAGCAGATAAGGATTCTCTCTCATCATGGATGTTTCTCTCTCCCTCTCTGAAGTCAATACAATGAAGACATTAAAAGAAGAAAGGAAAAAACAAAAAGGTGTGGCCCTCCCTGAAAACGAATCTGGGGCGCTGAATGAGCACAGGTTAAATGTGATAAAATCCATTCCCACCTTCAGCTGAGCTGGCGTAGGACTGCCTTCTTCAGTGGGGGCTGAGGGCCGGTGCCTGAATGACACCCCCTTCGCTGGGGGAAACTGGATAGAAATCCTGAAAGCGAATAACATTAAGATTTCTAAATAAAATATTTAGGGTTAGCGGGAGCCCACCAGCAAGAGGCAGCATAGGCCTTCTGTCCCGCCTCCGTGTATTTTATGCTCCAGTTTCAGGAAGGCGGCTTTTTCTCCCACCAGTTTCCAGGTCTCAGAGGGCAGCAGGCAGACAGCTGTGTTATCCGTGCTTGTCATCTCCTTGGTCACAATGAGTCATGAGGGTTGGCTGCTGAGGTGGTACCTCTGGGCCTTCTCTGCAGGCCAGACCACCCGCATCCCACCTGGCGGGATTCTCGCTGTGCCACCCAAGAGAGCCCAGGGGGAGGCAGACCTCCGTTCCTCTCCACAAGAAGCTGGCGTTTAAAGCACTGGCACTCACACCTGGATTTTTTTTTCTTTCTTTTTTTAAAAAAAATATTTTTATTGATTTCAGAGAGGGAGAGGAGATAGAAACACCAACAACGAAGAGAATCGTTGATCAGCTGCCTCCTACATGTCCCCCATTGGGGATCAAGCCCGCAACCCTGGCATGTGCCCTGACCAGGAATCAAACCCTGACCTCCTGGTTCACAGGTCGACACTCAACCACTGAAAGTGATCTCTAAAGTCCCTTCTCGGCATGAGATTTTTTAAACACACAGAGGCCATTTTGGTTGATGGTGAGACTTCTGTAGAACTTGGGTGCAATTGACTCATCTTCATTCTTGTCATGGATATTAGTGAAGATATAGCCCATCCAGAACTTCAGACTCAGAGAGGAGGAGAGGGTTTTACAAAGGGCCTTGATTCCTTGGCCAAAAAAAAAAAAGTACTCGTGCCATCAGCCCGTGACTTCCAACCACTGTCCCTGGCCCACGGGTTGAAAATCACCACCGTGGACTATGGAGACATTTGAGAGTCTGAATAGGAAGGTGAGATGAGCACAAGCTCCCTCGGCGAACCTGGCAGTGCAGTTTGGGTTGAAGTGGGAAGAGCGTGTCCCCTGGAAATAAGGTGGAAGGTCATCACAGTCTGCCAGGGCCACAGCTGAAGTGCTCACTTCCAGGTACTCTGCAAAGCCAGCCCTGGCCCCGGGCAGTTTCACCACAAACACAGATGCGCTCCCAGGTCAGAATATGTCATGCTCTGCTCTTATCTGATGGGGCTGCTGCTAAGTCAGAATAACCGGTATCCTGTCCTTAGGAGTGTGGGCAGGTAGGGAAATGGGACATGCATCTCACTTGCACACAACTAATTATCATGGGGGCAGCTCTATCCACCTGTGGAAAATGTGTCAGGTTATCATGTTCTTCAAACTCACTAATCCCAAGATCTGGAAGAAAATACTGCTGACACCTGGTAAAATGCAGTGCATTCTGTTTTGGATATATTTAAATTAAGTTCTCTAAAGATAAGATCCTTGCCTGCTTGCTGTGCTTCACAGGGAATTGCACTTTGGAGAACAGACACATTAAGGGGAAACTCCAGGCAAGGGATTACAAAAACTGGCATATACTGTATGTGTCAAGCCAAGAGTCAGCTTTTACACAGGTGATTCCTTTCCAGTCCTGACTTTGGTACATGTGGATGCATTTCTAAATGAGGTGGGTTTGTGTGGGTTTTTTTTAAATAGCTGTGGAACCCAGGGATGAGAGAGAATGTTTTGTCAAAGGTTGAACATCAAGATAGAGGCGCAGGTCAAGGGCATGTACCTTGGTTGTGGTCTTGATCCCCAGTAGGGGGTGTGCAGGAGGCGGCTGATCAATGTTTCTTTCTCACTGATGTTTCTAACTCTCTATCCTCCCTTCCTCTCCGTAAAATCAATAACAAATATTTTTTTAAAAGATAGAGCCGTAGCCGAGTCCCAGTTTTTACCGGTATTCCCCCAAGGTCCTCCCCCTTCCTCTCAGATGATGACTGCCTCCTATTTCATAAATAATAATATTAATATGAATAATAATTGAGGCCATCAGTTATTAATTGCTCCAAACACCATCTCTAGCCCTCACCCCCACCACATGCACAATTTCAGAAGGTGAGGGCTCCCTTCCTTGCCAGGGCCAGTCTTTGCACCTGCTCCTTTGGTGCCACTCGCTCTCTGCAAGTGTCCCTGCTGTGCTCCGCACCTTTCACTTGCATCTCTTTACATCCTCCTTCTCATCAGTCCATAAATTCAAGTCTGCCCCACCCATAGCAAGAGACCCTCCCTGGGTTCTGCTTCCTCCTCTAGCTATTGCGTCTCCCCCCTTTCCCCTCTGAGACAAGTTTTTACAATTGCCACCCTCTCTGCGTCCTTACTTCCCATTTATGCCTCAACTGACTGCTTCTGCCCAAGTGACCAGTGGCCTCTGGTTCTCCGATCTGAGAGACACTTTTCTGCTCTTTCTGGACGACCCTGCTGCCGTCTACACTGCAGACCGCTAGGCCCTTGCAGCTCAACTCCCCTGGCCTCTGACAATGCCTCCTTGCACCTTCTTCACTTCCTCTCTGGGTGCTTCCATCTCTACCTGGTTGTATTATTCTTTTGGGAACCCAGACCCCTTTGAGAGTCAAAAGGTGTGGACCTTTCTTCCAGATAAAAAGGCACACATCCTGTATAAACCATACTACCAGCTGCCACAAACAACCCTGAAATCTTAGCAGATTAGCACAACCAGGGTCAATTTCTTTCTCTTTTTTTAACTATAATTGTACTGATTTCAGAGAGGAAGGGAGAGGAAGAGAGAGAGAGAAACATCAATGATGAAAGAAAATCATTGATGAGCTGCCTCCTGCATGCCCCCTACCGGGGACTGAACCTACCACCCAGACATGTACCCTGTGCAGGAATTGAACTGTGACCTCTTAGTTCGTAGGTCGACACTCAACCACTGAGCCAAACCAGGGTCAATTTCTTGATTGGGCAAAGTGCAGTGTGGCTATTCTCCTAGGCCTCTCTCCTCTGGCGTTGCTCAGGGATCCACCTTCTGCCCGACTGTGCTCAGACAACGCCATACATATCTGTTTCCAGTGTTTATTACACACACAGCTCTGTGTCACATGCCTGACTCAGGACCCTTCTGCTCTGCCTAGATTACTGTCACCTCTCATAGACACCGTCTACTTATCATCGTGTCTCCACAGAAGTTGCTCCCACCACCCCTCCCTGCGAGGAACACCTGCAGCTCTCCCTGCCTCTGACCCACATGGGACTCGGCTGCAGCATCCTGGCTGGTCGCCCCCAGCCTGCCCAGGGAAATGGCAGGAATCGTGTCCCGATTGAGGTCTCAGTGAAACACGGACCTGGGCCGAGCAGAAACAGAAAACATAGAAGGAAAGGCAACTCCTTGCTTTCCAGTTTCTCTCCTTCGGCCATCGCCACCTCTCACCTGCCGCCCTGGGCTGTTTCCAGCCTCCCTCCCCCACCAGCTCCCGCTCCTGCCCCCACCTTCCCAGGTCAACCCCGGACCCAGGCTTATGGCACATGGGCTGCTGAGCTCAGCCTTGCCCCTGACTCAGGATCTTGTTATTGTTTCACTTGGGCTGGCTTCATGAGCCACGGGAAACTCAGCACAGCAGCCACTGAGTGTCACACCCACGGAAGCCGCACATCAGATGATTCTGAACTAGCATCTGACTACAGAAACAACTGCTTCTGATGCTTTGCGGTGATAGCTGCAAGGTTGGTTTCTTAGAGCGCAGGTTCAGAAGGCCCACTGCGTGTAACAACCCTCTCCCACTCTGCATGGGATGTCAGCGGTGATCGGGGGTGACTCAAATGGCCTCTGGGTTGCCACCACCCTCTGCTGGTGAGGCAGGAGGACCAGCTGGGCCGCTCTGCTGCTCTGAGGGCAGGCAACCCAGCCCTCACTTTCCCTTTGCTACACTCTAGTCATGGAGGGCCCCTTTGACAAATGCCTTGGGTTCTCCCAAAAAGAACTTCTACATGTCCTATCCGGTTTCTACATGTCCTATTCTACATGGTCTATCCAGTGGATAGAGCGTCAGCCTGCAGACTGAAGGGTCCTGCATTCAATTCCCATCAGGGCATATGCCCAGGTTGCAGGCTTGATCCTGCAGTAGGGGGCGTGCAGGAGGCAGCCGATCCATGAGTGTCTCTCATTATTTCTCTCTCTCCCTCTCCCTTCCTCTCTGAAATCAATAAAACATATATTTTTAAAAATAAAGAACATCTACAGACTTCAATCACTCTTCCTCTCTTCCCTCCCAACTCTCCCACCCTAGGGAAGGCCAGCAGGGATCTGAGCAGGACCCCCTTGGTGTCTGGGAGGAGGCAGAGGTTTGAGCCTGTCCCAAGCAAATCAACCTCTCCTCTGCTTCTGCCAGGAGAGCCACTTACCTGCCCATTTCCCAGCATCTCCTCTCCTGCGCAGAACCTGGACCCTGTCCTCGGCCCTTGTCCAGGCCCAGTGGCCTTGCAGCATTTCATGTTCCAAAATCACTCCCACATCCCCTTTCACTCACTGTCTAATCTCCTGACAGCAGCTATGAGGACATCACTGGCCTGTTTGACTTTTCCCCACTCCCCCTTGCTCTGCCTATTCTAGAAGCTTCTGAACTCATCTTTTTTCTACCTGTTCATCTCATCAGAGGAAACCCCACCTGTTACCTTTGCTTCCTAAGGAGCCCAGGATGGGACCTGCAGCCCACTCCACTCACAGGTGGAATGTTCAGGACACTCGCCCAAGGTTTTCTGACACACAGCTATTTTTTTAAAAGTAAATCTTTATTGTTCAGATTACAGGTGTTCCTCTTTTTTTTTTCCCCCTATAGCTCCCCTCCACCTGATTTCCCACCCCATCCTACCCCATGCCCTTACCCCCGCTACCGTCTTCATCCATAGGAGTAAGATTTTTGTCCAGTTTCTTCCTGCACCACTCACACCCACTCCCCCCTGAGAATTGTCAGTCCACTCCTTTTCTATGTCCCTGATTCTATTATATTCACCAGTCTATTCTGTTCTTCAGATTTTTTATTTACTTGATTTTTAGATTCAAGTTGGTAGGTATGTATTTGATGTCATTTTGTTGTTCATAATTTTTATCTTTACCTTTTTCTTCTTCTTCCTCTTCTTAAAGAATACCCTTCAGCATTTCATGTAATCCTGGTTTGGTGGCGTGAACTCCTTTAGCTTTTTCTTGTTTGTGAAGCTCTTTATCTGACCTTCAACTCTGAATGATAGCTTTGCTGGGTAGAGTAATCTTGGTTGTAGGTTCTTGCTGTTCATCACTTTGAATATTTCTTGCCACTCACTTCTGTCCTGCATAGTTTCTGCTGAGAAATCAGCTGACAGTCATATGGGTACTCCCTTGCAGGTAACTAACTGTTTTTCTCTTGTTGCTTTCAAGATTCTCTCTTCGTCTTTTGCCCTTGGCATTTTAATTATGATGTATCTTGGTGTGGTCCTCTTTGGATTCCTTTTGTTTGGGGTTCTGTGTGCTTCCTGGACTTGTAAGTCTATTTCTTTCACCAGGTAGGGAAAGTTTTCTGTCATTATTTCTTCCAATAGGTTTTCAGTATTTTGCTCTCTCTCTTCTTCTGGCACCCCAAAAATTCGGATGTTGGTACGCTTGAAGTTGTCCCAGAGGCTCCTTAAACTATCTTCATATTTTTGGATTCTTTTTTCTTTTTGTTTTTCTGGTTGGGTGTTTTTGTTTCCTCATATTTACAGTTATTTCTTTTAATTCTCAAAAGAGATGTATTTGGTTTTAAATAACAAATACATGCGCTAGAGCCTTGGAAGAGGAGGTTCTGTGCTGACACCCAGCAAACAGTGATTTGCGTGAACTCCACAGAAGGCTGGGAATGCCCATCTCTTCTCCACCTGCATTGGACTTGCTATTCTTGATAAATATTAAAATGTAGCACAGTAATTGGCAGGTGCAGCTATAAGCTAATGAGCTTGACTGATAAGTTCAACCCACTACCAGGAAGAAATCAAGATGTAATTAACCAAATAGCAGGTAAAAGCAATGGCTAAGCCTCCCCAAACAGAGCTTTGGGTGAGAATCCCATCTCTACTTGTTGCAAGGAAAGAAAACGGCTTAATGACAACCACATCTCATATTTGAAGAGAGCACGCCAAGCAGCCATCCCCTTGAGTTCAGCAACATTCCCACAGTGACCTTGAGCTTGGGAAAAGGAGGATTAAATTGCCCAAACGGGCCATGTGTCTTTCAGCAGGTCCACTTTGCCACTCGGTGACTTGGAAACCTAATCCTAACTTTACACAGATAATGCCTTCAGAAGTATACTACTCACACCCAAAATTGTGGTTGAAAGTAACCATTAAGCTCTGGAAGACAATGACTACTTCAGGTATTTGGTGTGTTTTTTTCAAATGTATATACAGGGTAGGAAAAAAGAAGGGTTACAATTGCGAGTATGTGAAACACAGAGTTTATTCTTGTATTATTATCACCTACTAGTGGCCTGGTGCATGAAATTCATGCACATCAAAAGAGGATTAATTAGAGGAAATAATTTAATATTGCTATTTGCCCTTTCTCTATAACAGAAGTGTCAGAGATGAAAGAAAATTAGTAAAATGTATATGAAAACCTTCCTCCTGTCAGAGTCTGGGGCTCATCACGGGACCCAGAATCAAGTCCCCGCCCACCCACATGCACCTCAAAATCGCATGAGACCCAGACCCAGCTGCCCGCCCCTCCCCCTGCCCCCCAATTGGGCTAGATCCAGATACGGCCAGTCCCACCCTTGTCAAGTCCTGCTGGGCAGGGGGCATAGCCTCAGGTCTCCTGGCCCAGCGCTAGGATGGGGGGCGTGGCCTGAGGTCCCCCAGCACAGACCAGGGCAAAGGGCATGCCTTGAGGTCCTCCATCAAGCTCCACCAGGTGGGGGACATGGCCTGAGTTCCCCTGTCAAGCCCCACAGGGGTGGGAGAGGGCATAGCCTCAGGTCCCTGCTGATTGCTTATTAAGGCTCCTTATAGGAACTTGGCCTCACCTGTGGGTTCAGCCATCTTTGTGATGGAGTGAGTGATGGTCAATTAGCATATTCCCTCTTTATTAGATAGGATTATATTATTTTTCACATGAGCATCTGTAAACCTAGGTTTGCCACACCCTATATATGTGTATTTATTAACATGCTCAAAGTTGCCTAACTCTGATCTGCCCTTTAGTCACACCCATCTTCCAGAATGTTCTTATCTACCCCTCACAAAACTTACCTGACTAGAATTCTATTTGCTCAAGACATTCTCCCACCTGTTCTTGAGAAAAGGTAACCTGAGATTATGTATTAATGAGTAACACCTACCTGGTAAAATAAATACTTTAATGAAGGATTCCTGAATATCCGTGTTTCCCAGTTTCAGGAACCTGTGACACCACTCAGCGCCCCATAGGACACCTGCTTAGATAAGGGGACCTCTTTATACCTGACCACATTCATAGACGCCTATTTAGTATACCTCCTTTCAAAGAAAAGTTAAAATATATATGTAGCCAATATTTTGTCCCAATGAAAATAACTTTATTGCTTTTTTTGTGGTTATATAAATAATATCGTTATTGCTTAAAAAACTTAATATATTAATATAATTTTCTATATTCTCTATGTATGTGTACATGTGTATATAACTTTACACCCTTGGGATCTCTTTGTACTTGCTTCATTTACTTGTAGACACACTTTAGAAGGCTTTTCCTTTGTCACTTTGCTTTGTTTCGGTGGGAAAGGGAATATTGCCTTCCCCACCCCCAGGTAACCAATGTATGGTGTGCATCCTTCCATTTCTTTCCCCATGTTCATATATGCATAAGTAAACATTCATACATATACATGGAGTTTCAGTGTACAGTATCTTAATGTCTTTGTTTAAGAATGTTCCTCTCACCCTGGCCAGTTGGTTGAGTGCCATCCCATGCACTGAGAAGTGTCTGGTTTGATTCCCAGTCTGAGCACACGCCTGGGTTTCCAGCTTGATCCCCAGTGGAGGGTGGGCAGGAGGCAGCCAACAGATCCATGTCTCTCTCTCATCGGTGTTTCTCTTTCTCCCTCTCCCTTCCCCTCTCTCTGAGATCAGTGGAAACATATTAAAAAAAAAAAAAAAAAGAATGTTCCTCTCATCTACCACTTACGATCATTGTTCATCAAATTGAAATCAACTTAGTATTAATTTGGGTCGAAAAGTAGTAGTTTCAAGGGAACTGTAATGAGGTAAGGGGTTGGGGGTGGAATTGTAAAGCCTGTCTGTCTCCCCTGGACTCCAGTTAACACATCCTCTCTCTAGACACCTCAGTCATCTCCTCTGAATCAAGAGAGTCAAAACCCGCAGCCAGTCAGGCTTTTCCAGGCTTCTACTGTGGGACTGACCGATGACATCATCAAGCATTGGGACCACAAACAAGGGACTTGCTGTTGGAAGGTCTGAGTTTGCGTACTGGTTCTGTACACTTAATGTCTACGTGACCCTGACAAGTGTCCAAGTCTCATCTCAGTGTTCTCATCTGCAAAACGGGAATCTATATATATAAAACCCTAAGCGATCGGTCGACCGGTCGACCGGTCAACCAGTTGCTATGATGTGCACTGACCACCAGAGGACAGACACTCAATACAGGAGCTGCCGAGCAACAGCAACTTTGCAGAGTGCCCTCTCGCACTCCAGGATCCCTCAGGGGATGTTGGACTGCCGGTTTCGGCCCAACCCCGCAGGCCTGCCTGAGGGGCCCCACCTACCAAATGGACCCCACTCACTCCACAGATGCCCTTTGAGCCCTGGTGCCGACCCAGGTGTGGCCGGCTGGGGAGGGACTGCGGGAGGTTGGCTCCAGGGCATGTCAGGCCCATCTCACCCAGTAGCACCCTGCTGTCCTCCTTTCAATGTACACGAATCTGTGCACTGGGCCTCTAGTATTATAATAAATCTCACAGAATTGTCATGAGTGTATTAGACAGTGTGGGACATATAAAGTACAAAGTAATTCTTACATAAGGGACTAAATTTTATCCAAATTGGTAAGGTTAACACAGGTGTTTCAGTCCTGGGGCAGTCGGTGGTTAAAGGGTTGGGCCACATACCCTCATGACCAACGCCAGTAATTCCTCTCTTTCCAAGGCCAGATAAGAGATGTGCCCCACACAGACTGTACCAGCTTCGTCCTATTGGTAGAGTAACACCCTCCCATCTCCTGATCCAAGAAAGACACAAAGGGGAGGCCCTTAGCACCTGCAAGCATGCTACTACACATATACTCAGACCTATCACTTTCACTGCTAGGAATTTTTTAACAGCTTTACTGAGATATAATTCACAAATCATAAAATCCCCCCATTTAAAGTGTACAATTTGATGGTTTATAAGTATACACATAAACTTGTACAACCTCACTGCAGTCTAATCTTAGAACATTTTTATCACCCCTCCCCCCCCAAAAAAACTAAATCCACTATCACTTTTAGGAATTTAACTGATGGACATACAAAAAATTTCTTTTTGCCAAAAAATATATGCAAAGATGTTTATTGTGGGAAGATATTTATATAAGAATGAAAAAAAATATACCCACACAAGGTGTTCCTTATTTGGGACTTTTAATAAAGTGCGTTGCATCTATATGATGGACTACTATGCAGATATTAAAATGAATGAGGTATACTATATCTATATATGGTGGCATGGGAAAATATTAGAAACTGCATAGTTCTATGTGGAATAGGTCACAGGAGCTCTAGACTAGATAAAACCCTATGGAATTCTAGCAACAAGTGGCAAGGCAGGACTGCCAGATATTCTGCAGGCCTGTGAAGATAACCTATGCTCTCCCTCTACCTCCTCCAAAGGTTTACAAGAACGGCTAGGTATCTATTTCCGATCATAGAAATAAGAGTATAAGTGGTAGAAGAATTTCCTTTCCAATGATTCTGACCGTTTGAAATTCTGGGATTATCAGTTGGCAGAAACTGGGGAACGTGTCCCCTTGTACAGTTTCAGAACCTCACAGTGAAAAGGCCATACTGATGCATCCCAAGTCTCTTTCAGTGGTTTGCTTCTTTAAGGTATGCATTTTGCAATTAAGACATGTATAGGTTACAAGAACCTCTTGACACAGCACAACACACCATCTCCCCCAGTTCCCTCCTCCTCCTCACCCAACACCACACCCAGTTAGGCCATAAAACAGAGTAGAGTGGAAGGAACCTCATTGGAGATTTGGGATTATCGACTTGTCCTGTAGCCCCTGCCTTTTGCCCTGGGGGCACTGTATCTATTCTCTGAGAGTTCTCCACCTCTTGGGACTCTTCATTCATATGTGTCATTAGACAGGGCTTCATTACCTGTCTCAGGTGTTGGGCTTCTCCCATAGTCCAGCATATAATGAAACAATTAACTAAATTATATAGTTGATACCTGCCAGCCAGAAAAGAGGCGACATCCAGCTAATGGGTAAGATCTAGATGAGTGGAGGCTTTCCATAACAACACAAAATGAGGTTTATAGAAAGACATTACATAATAACTAAGACTTAAAAATCAAAATGTTGAGCAAACCTGATGTATAGTTATATGAGTGGAGAGATGTAAACTATATTGAACAAACAAATAACTAGATAGGCCCTACTTTACTTTTTCTATGTTTGAAATGACTGCAGGGATAAACCACATAAGGCCCAGAGTGTTCATAGTTCCTGGGATTTTAGTTCTGTATGAAACAAAAAATACACAAGTATTGTGCTGGGTATTTTGGCACATGATCTTTCTAAATCACTTATTTATGTACATAAAAGGCTAAGTGACTGTCTGACCAACCAACCATCTGACCGGCCAGTACATGCGATGCACACTGACCACCAGGGGGCAGACACTCAACGCAGGAACTGCCAAGCTGCAGTGACTTGGCAGCAGCGGTTCTTGGGTGGCACACCCCAAAACCAGAGAGGAGGGAGCCTGATTCCTCACAGGGCCGCACAATTCCACCTTCAGCCTCTGGTTATGTAGCTCTTGGGGCACTGTTGGCCCCAAATCTGGTTACTGCACACTTGCATTTGCATTCCACACCCTGTATGACAGCAACTTTGCAGAGTGCCCTCTCCTACTCTGGGACCCCTACCTATCTATCTTATATAATAAAAAGGTAACATGCAAATCGACCAAATAGCGGAACGACCAGGGGCTATGATGTGCACTGACCACCAGGGGGCAGATGCTCAGTGCAGGAGCTGCCCCCTGGCGGTCAGTGAGCTCCCACAGCAGGAGCACCGCTGAGCCAGTAGCCAGACTGACAGCTGCAAGCTCAGTGGTGGTGGCGGGAGCCTCTCCTGCCTCCGCAGCAGTGCTAAGGAGGTCCGGACTGTGAAGGGCACAGGCCAGGCTGAGGGACACCACCACCTCAGCGCTCCCAGCTCCAGTGCACGAATGTTGTGCACCAGGCCTCTAGTATATTGATAAGATTCCGGCATGGGAATAGATTTAAAGACATAACTCAATACTGCATGATTTCAGGAAAAGTCACTTGGTGCAAATGATAAGCACATTTTAAATGCTGAACAGGAAGAACCTTTTGCTAAAAGAAAAAAATAAAAATAGGTTGATCATAATCAAACATAGAGGTTGCAATTCTATTAAGCTTGTGGCCTGGTAAAACTAATTTTCTATAAATATTTCTCTCTTTACCGTGACCAGCCTGGCTAGTGAGCAGACACGAGTCCTAAGTAGGGGCGATGGGGGATTGAGAAAATGAAAGAGACAGACACAGATACAGTAGGGAAAGCTGGGACTGAGTGGGACAGCTGTCCTCTGATGGAGAAACAGTGACCCAGAGCTGGTGCAGCACATTTATTATATACAGCATAATTCCAGGAAGTTTTACTAAAGTTTAAAACAAAGGAAATTAAGAGAAATCATGGTTCAAGATCAAGCTATAAGTTTGCATTCTTGTGGCTTCTTTGTAATTATCACTCCTGGCTAAGCCCGTATAATTGCATCCATTTATTGTGCCAGGCTGAACTTAGATAATGAAACCCACCCCTGGCACCTCAGCTAAGGGTCAGGCTGACAACGTACCTGCCTCTGGCATGGTGTGTTTCCATGACGTGGCTCTGCCAACGCCACTGGACTCAGCTGACAATAATGTAAGAAATGCTCAATGTGCCTTCCCAGGTGCTCTCTGCAGTTTTCAACACTCCTATGGAAGCCTCATCAGACTTATTCACCAACCCAACATGTTGGCTAATGTGTATTACAAATTAGATCCTATCTCAAATTCCACTCCCAAAGCAATAGCATCACTGAATGCTACAGCTGTTTCTATGACCACTGGAGTCTTTGGAATGCAGCTGCCTTTTAGGGTGGTACTTCTCCAACTAGAGAAGTTGCTTGCTGTTCAAAGCTCCATGCTGCTTTTGTCTTACGAACTGTACTGCATCTTCATATTTCACTCTACCTTCGATTAATGCTGGGGCAATAAGCACCAGCGCTTTTGCAAGGCCTGCAACACAAGGTGTGGCAATACAGCCACCAGGTTCTGCAGGAAACTTACTTTTTACCAGTCTTAACCAGTCACCAACAATCTGGTTGGATGGTGCTGCACCATCATCAAAAGGCCAGTCAAAGACATGGATGCCTTCTTTCTCCACAAGAGTAGTGTCCTAAGTTGCTTCCCATACTCTTACAAGTATGCTAACTCCATTCTTCTTAAATTCCACTATGAATTTGTTTGAGGTCACAGTGGTTGGATTGTGTGTAATAAGAAATCTCATGTCCTTTTTTTTTCATGTATTCATGTGTTTTTATTGTAAACATCTGAATTATTCACATTGTCATAAATCCTGAACTCATAAGCATGGAGCATGCACAGGCTGGCAGCAAGCCGGGAAGCCACTCTGCAAGCAAACAGATACTCTGCATAAGGAGAAAAGTCATAGCACAACATTTAATGTCCAACTGGAGTCACCTCAGAATGTTATATATATTGACTTCTTAATTCATATAGTATTGGGAACTCAACTGCTTGGTTGGTGACGGGGTTGACCTGGTTTCGGGACGATTATTCCTGAAACAATTAAGGAAAGGGGGGCTCAATCTCTTGGTTGCTTGCTCCTCCCCAGCACCTTCATCTTTCTTCTCATCCTCAGCTTCTTGGGCATCTTCTCCTTCACCTTCACCTACTTCTGCTTCCTCCTTTGCATCCTCAAATTCTTCCTTGACACCTTCCTCTCCTTCCTCTTCGTCAGCCACTTCCTTCTCCTTCTCCTCCTCTTCAGATTCTCCTTCAGAAGGGGGTTCATCCTTAGCTTCCTCAGCTTTTGCAGCCTCCATGGTCTCCTCCACCTTGATCTGCTTCTCCTGGACGTGGCTGGTGTATTAAGAAGGGAAGGAGCGAGCGGACATCAAGTAGGAGCTAGTCTGTAATCACCGTAGGCAGATCGACTAAAGATCTGGGATCTCTGGGAGTAGCCGCTGGCTATGCTTCCCACATTGGTGAAACTGAACTGGGTCTCCTCACCTTCCAAGAGTTTCCTGTGAGCTGCAATGTCAATGTCCAAAGCCATCTTCACATTGAGGAGGTCCTGGTATTCTTTTATATATCATGCCATTTCACTCTTTGTAGCTCTCAACTCATTTTCTAGTTTGTTGATTGTGTCCTCCATAGCTCTAACGTGGGAGTTCTGCTAATCCTCCAGCTCTCACAGCTGCTTTCCCAGAGCTTCGTTCATGCCCTGGCATGCTTTGATCTCCAGGGTCTTGGCCTTTCAGACACCTCGTCCTTGGCAGAGCGCACCCCGTAGGTGTTCTTGGCAGTGCTCTCGGTCAGCATGGTGAAGCTGCTCTTCTACCATTCTTCTGCATTCTGCATGTTCTTGGCCCCCAGCTTCTGATAGTGGGCGCGGATGTCCTTGAGCGCGGCAAAGAGGTCTGACTTGGAGAACATGTCCATCTCCACGGAAATCTGAGCGGACTGGATCTTCGCCTGCAGCTCGGCAATCCCCTCTTCATGCACCTTCTTCAGAAAGGTGATTTAGTCCATCAGGCTCGATGCCTTTTTCAAGTTCAGAGCCAGCGAGAACCGCCTCATCTGCACCTTTGTGCGCCTCCATCAGCCAGCCCTCTGCGTCCTCATGGTTCAGCACCTCTTCCTGGTAGCGTGCCTGCAGGTTGCTCCCAGTCCCTTCCAAGCCCTGGTGCATGCTAACTGCCCACTGCCCTCTCCTCGCCAGGGACGGGGCGCGGTGGGCCAGGGCACAGGAATCCCATTTTCATTAAAATGTTCAACCCCGGCCTGCTTCACCGGTGTCCACAGGTGGCCCGGGGGCAGACAGTGGTCCCAGAGACACTGGCCACACCCTCCTGCCCAGATCCCTGTCGTGGCCTGGACCCCGCAGGCGGCGTCACGCGCTGCCCGCCCAGTCTGCCCAGTTACCGATCACAGCCTGGACCCCGTGGGCGGCATCATGCATGCTAACTGCCCGGTCCCCGATGGTGGCCTGGACCCAGGGAGAGGCGTCAGGCACTGCCTTCCCCCCCCACATACACCTGCCTGGTTACCAATCGTGGCCTCGATCGAAATATCATGTTCTTGTATGTGAGTTCCACATGAGCTGGGCAGTTCATGCGAGCCATGATCATTTAGTTAAGAAACACTCAATAGGATGATGAAAGAATTTAAAAATTGAATACAGAAATGATGCAAAGAAACTGAGCCCACTTCATTGTACCCCACTGGAAATTATCGGTACTTTGAGTGAAGCTGGGAGTAATGGGAAATGAGATGAACCTCCTAACAAGCACCAGCAGTTCCTCGATCCAGTAATACTGAGGCACTAGGAAGGAAGGGCACTGAGGCCCTCCCCTCCTCCCCATCCAGGCCTGAACACTTGTAAAATGCTCCACAGATTCCAGTCAACACTTCTATGTCCAGGGGAACCACTCCTCTGGGGGCTTCTTGGTGGAGTAGTAATGGATTGCTACAGTCCACCCGTCTGCATCGAGGGCGTGCTGGGCCTGGCAATAATCTCCACTGCCCTTCAGAAACTCCATAAATGTGTGACCAAAAACACCACAGAAAGAACCGTGTGTACTCACCGAAGGTTGTTGCTTAGTCATACAACCTTCCTGACAGCGGTGGTGGAGGCAGCTGCAGGGCAAGGGGAGGCATGGGGGAGGTGGTGGTGGCTTTGCAGAAGGTGGCAGGGGCAGCAGACTCTCCCATTGGGAAACAGAGTATGGAAGGACAAGCGGGGGAAATGAATGCAAAGAAGAGAAGAAGTAAAGATGAGATCCTGTACGGGTCAGCAATCTTTTTCTGTAAGAGACCCAGAGAGTAAATATTTTAAGGCTTCGCAGACCATAAGATCTCGACTGCAACCACTCAGCCTGCTGTTGCAGCTGGAAACCGGCCAGAATGAACACCTAAATGAATGTTTGTGGCTGGGTTCCAATAAATCTTTAAGGACGCTGGGGAAAGTTTCATGAGTTTCAATAGTATCCTATCTAATAAAGAGGGAACATGCTAATTGACCATCACTCCATCACAAAGATTGCACCTACAGCTGAGGCCAAGTTCCCATCAGGAGCCTTAACGAGCAATCAGCAAGGACCTGAGGCTACGCCCTCCCCACCCCACTGGGGCTTGACAGGGGATCTCAGGCTGAGCCCCCCACCCAGAAGTGCTTGACAGGGGACCTCAGGACATGCCCCCCCACCCTGGAGTCAGGCTGGGGGACCTCAAGGTGTGCTTCCTGTCCTGGTGCTGGCCTAGGGGACCTCAGGCTGCACCCCCCACCAGGTGGGGCTTGACAGGGGACTTCAGACCACGCCCCCTGCCCCAGCACCGGGCCAGGGGACCTGAGGCTGGGCCCCCTGCCTGGCTGGGCTTGACAGGGGACCTCAGGCCATGCCCCCCACCCAGCGGGGCTTAATGGGGGACCTCAAGGTGCACCCCCAGTGCTGGGTCAGAGGAACTCAGGCTGCACCCTGCCCCAGCAGGGCTTGAGAAGGGATCTCAGGCCGTGTCCCCCACCTGGCGGTGCTTGATGGAGGACCTCAAGGCACGCCCCCTCCCCCACCCCAGTCTGGGCTGGGGGACCTAGGCCACATCCTCCATCCTGGCACCGGGCCAGGGGACCTGAGGCTACGCCCCCTGCCCAGCAGGGCTTGACAAGGGTGGGACTGGCCAGGTCTGGATCTAACCCAATGTGTGTGTGGGGGGTGGCCGGGACTGGGTCTCACTCGATTTTGAGGTGCATGTAGGTGGGCAGGGACTTGACTCTGGTTCCCATGGTATGCCCCAGACTCTGACAGGAGGAAGGTTTTCATATACATTTTATTAATTTTCTTTCATTACTGACACTTGTATTATAGAGAAAGGGCAAATAGCAATATTAAATTATTTCCTCTAATTAATCCCCTTTTAATGTGCATGAATTTCTTGCACTGGGTCACTAGTAGTATTATATTGACTGATGGTTTGGTTATTTATTAAAAATAACAATAGCCTATATAAAACTCAATTTTTAAAATATATATATATTTTTTATTGATTTCAGAGAGGAAGGAAGAGGGAGAGTGAGATAGAAACATCAATGATGAGAATCATTGATGGGCTGCCTCCTGCACACCCCACACTGGGGATGGAGCCCACAACTCTAGCATGTGCCCTGATCGGGAATCTAACCGTGACCTCCAGGATCATAGGTTGATGCTCAACCACTGAGCCACGCCAACCTGGTAAAACTCGATTTTTATTTATTAGTCCCTGGCTTTCAACACATTTCCCTAGCGAGCCATTCTGGGCTTCAAAGGGGACGGGCAATGACTTGGCTCACTCCTGGCAAAGGAGGAGACAGGTGCTGCCAAGAGCCCTTTGAAGTGCTTGCGGGCAGGGCGGGAAGGCAGCCCCGGTTGGTGCTCCTGTCTCCAGGCATGTGGCTATAAATCACCCGCTGACACTTGGGCTTTTCCAAGACTGGTAGGCATCTAGGTGTTTGCTCTCACCGACCTGCTCTGTCAGAAGGAAAACCTCCTGCTGGGGTGGAGGCATTGTTTTCTGGCACGATGCCTTCTCTCCCCAGTTCTGATGAGCTGATTTTCTTTGTGAATGGAAGAAAGGTAAGTTTACACAATAAATCAATATGAACTTTTGCACACCAGAGGCAAAAGCCAACCTAATTTCTTTCCACTACGATGCCACTCCTTAATTAACCTCTGCCTTCTGTCTTTGTCAAGGCATACTAGTATGTACTGGTCTGAACTTGAGCATGGGTCATTCATTCAAGGTTTAGTGCCAAATTATGAAAGCATGGGGGCTTTTGCTTGCCTTAACTTTTCTTTTGGACAGTAAGGAGCTCCAATGGATTACAATGGGAGTGAATTCTGACCCAGGTTATGAAAAACTGTATTAGCTCTACTCAAGTTCACCGATGTTATTTCAACAGAAGGCATATGTGACATTAAGGATGCTAATAGCAAAGAATGGTTTTGTTTTGCCTTCATACATCCACTCAGGCTGGTCAATTAACCCAGAAACTGAAGCAGCTCTGCTGAGCCATGGGACAGGGAGGCGGCTGTGTCCACTGGGGAAGGGGGCGGCCGCGCCAATGCTCATTTGTCCTCAGGCGTGCACTTGAATGAGCAAAATGAGTAAGTAAAATGTTTGAGGTGCTTTGAGACAATTAGGTGGAAAAACACTTACAAATATTAAAATAGAAAATTGTTTTGAAAAGTCATTTGGTGTTAATGATTTTGCTTCCCAATCCTCAGCTGTATTGCATTACTGAGGTTCTTCCCTAAAAGAGGAGACACAATTTTAACCATGGCAAAACTTCCTGGGAGTGTTGGCTGTCAAATAGCAGGGAAACAACATTTTTAGGAAACGCATGAACTAAAGAACAAAAAGTGAAAGAGAAAGAAAAGAACAAAGAAAAAATCTGGGTTTAGTGATACTGCTTACCAATTGGTCAGGATCTTGCCTGACCTGAAGCCAACTGGCATGTCAGAAGAGTAATTGCTGAGTGGACAATTCACAGGAATTCAAAAGCTAAGAACTTTTCTGAGTGCAAGGAAAACGGGGCTGTGTTGCTTTGCTGTTGCTGGTAAATGAAACCATTTTTCCTTTAAAACACATTAGAATGATTATTCCCTCTCCAGGTCTCCCAATCTTTTGAATTCATAGGTGATATTTTGGTATATTTCCCTTTCTCCATTTTACACATTTCTAAGGCAAGTTATAGATGGCAAATAAAAGGGGGGAAGAAATTGGGTTTGCTGTTATTTTTGTGGTTGGTCTTCTTCCCCTTAGAGCCAGGAGCGCAGAGTTGAGTGAAGCACATTCTTCCACCAATGGCACATCCTCATTACAGCCTGGACAAGGCTTTGCTTCTGCTTTATATTGTTTTCTTTTTATTTCTCATTTTCTCTTTATTTCCTTCTCCTAGATGCATCTACTCTTATGCATATACCATACATCCTTGTCATATACTTTCAATATAGTCATTTAGAAAGATAGATGCATCCTTGAAATATATGCAGCTGGCCCTTGAACAATACAGGTTTGAACTGCACTGGTCCACTTATATGTGGTTGTGTGTGTGTGTTTTTTCAATAAATACTTTCAATGTATTTTCCTTATGATTTTCTTAATCACATTTTCTCTAGCTTACTTTGTTGTAAGAATCAAATATAAATATATATGTATATATAACATACAAACTATGTGTTAATTGACTGCTTATGTTATTGGTAAGGCTTCCAGTCAACAGTAGTCTATTAATAGTTACGTTTTGGGGGAGCAGAAGTTATACATGAATTTTCAACTGTGCAGGGGGATCAGCCCCCCTAATCCCACATTGTTCAAGGTTCACCTGATTAGTGTTTGGCTTTGCATGCGTGTGCTTATATTCTTCAGTTACCCAAGTGAAATTGTGATTTACTTTACAAGACTTATACATCCCCTTCTATTTCTTTTGTGACTCACTGCTGTTTCTGAGATCTCTCCATGTCGCTCTTTGAACAACTGGCTCATTATTTCTGCATGCAGAGCTCTCTGGGCTGTGTACATCCTTCACTCTGCTTATGCAGTCCCCCAGTGATTGGCACATGGGATGCTTCCAATTCCCCTCTACATGCAGTGAACCCCTTACGTGTATTTCCTTACCAACACTGGCAAGAAAATCTCTAAGTGAGATTATGGCATGCCAATGTCTCAGGTCCTGCCAGGTGGCTTTCCAGAATCCAGCACAAGTTACATTTTCCCACAGTTGATTTCATGACAAGTGCTGCCTTCTTATTAATTTGCAAATCTATGATGTACCAACACTTGATACATTCAGACTTGCAAAAATGTGTTAATCTGATGGGTGTAAAATATTCTCTCATTCCGGTTCTCCCTTGCTTAACTCTGGATATTGGTAAAGTTGTTCATTTTTTCATATACATAGTAAAAAGAACTCATTTCCTAAGTGTCTTTAAAGTACCAGAGGAAACAGAAGGTACGAGTACAATTTTGTGAGTGCAACTTATGGTATGACCAGAATTTTTCATATGATTACTGAAATATTTATTTATTTTCTAAATATATTTTTATTGATTTCAGAGAGGAAGGGAGAGGGGGAGAGAGAGAGAGAGAGAAAGAGAGAAACTTCAATGATGAGAGAAAATCATTGATTGGCTGCTTCCTGCACTCCCCCTACTGGGGATTGAGCCTACAACCCAGGCATGTGCCCTGACTGGAATGGAACCGTGACCTCCTGGTTCATAGGTCGGTACTCAACCACTGAGTCACTATGGCAGGGCTGAAATATTTGTTTTCAATGGCTGGGAGTGCTATATATGTGAGATGTCAGAATTGCAGTCAGAATCCTTTCATTATGTTCCCCAAAGTCTAACCTTGTTTTCTCCTTCTTCGTTTGGGTCTTGATCCTTCCGTGTCTTAATGGTGCTGAGCTTATCTCTGGCTCTTCAGATCCTCCGAGGACGCAGAAGGGAGCTTGGAAATATGAGGCATTTATTAAAAATAATATGGTTTGTTGTTGTTTTCCTGGGGTGATAAAAATACACACACGTTTAGAAGAATAACACCCTCTCTTTTGTTGTTGCTCAGTGCCACTCTTCCAGGCGACTTTCTCTTCAGTTCTCTCTAATCTTGCCTGACTGTACCCAGCCTGGGAGCTGCTTGGGCAGGGAGGGCAGACAGCTTTCATGGCATGTGTCAGCTGTGATCTATTGGCGGCAACAGCCTGGCATGCAACATAAGAGACAGAACAGTGATTGATGCTCCCTTCTGCTCTTCCCTCTCCTGCTGGCACCTGCATTTCACTGAGGAAGGATGGAGAAGACAGGGGTGTCTCCCTTAAATCCACTCCCTTCTGATCTTATGACTCACTTAGAAAATCTTCTGCAGCTAACCTGTTTTGTGGCTTTCTGTAGCCACTAGTTATCTTGATCAATTTTGGAACCTGTGTATCCATTTCCCTAGATAACTCTAAGGAAAAACAATCCAGAATTTACACTTGTTGTATGTGTTACAATATTCAGAGGCGTTAAGATAATGCTCCATCATTTTTTCAAAATTCTGGTTCCAAGTATTGTGTTCCGTTTGCTGTTGTTTTGTCTTTGGATGCCATCACCTACCAAAAACATGCCCCTAAACAACAGGTAGAATTGCCACGTGTTCTGGTGTTCTCTTCCTGAAGGCCTCCTCTCATTCCACAATGTAGGTCGTAGAGAAGTGCGCCGATCCTGAAATGAACCTGCTGTTCTACCTGCGGAAAGTCCATATCCTTACGTTTCGCTGTAATCCGTCTGGATTTGGTGGTAAACAGTGACCACGCTAAGACTTCTGAAGAAAGCCGCCCTGTATTTGTTCTGGGTCAATAACCTGGTGCCCAAGGTGTAGCGTCTAGTTGGAGTTCAGAGAATACATCCAGAAGTGATATATGTGTACTTTATTTGTTGTATTTTTCACCTGAGCACACAACCAAAAGACCCCTCCAGGGAACCACGAGGGTCCACTGGGAAGAGCTTTGGGAAATAACTTCATGACTTTTGAGGCCCATGGTCACCGGGATGGTGGCTTCATGTTCAGGCGTGTGAAGGTGAACACGCCTGGCCAATTGCTCAGGGCAGCATGTCCCTGACAATGGTTTCCCACCAGCACATTTCCCTGACTTGTCGCGTATGCCTTTTCGTAAACCTTATTGAAGAAAACAAGGTTTTATAAACATTTCAAAATTCCAAAGTCTAGCTAATGCCCTCCCAGATCCCCACCTGGCTCTAGAGCTTTCTCCACCTCTCACTCCTCTGAGACCTCCAGTAGAGCTTTGATAAAGATTCAAAAAGCATTTCTTGGTTTTGGGTGCAACTATAAAGGGGTAGCAGGAGGGCGTGATTCTGGCCCTATATCTGTCTTTTTGCCTCCCAACATACGCACCCCAATACATGACTTTATTTCTCCCTGTTCTTCCCGTGCCAAGTTTATCTAATAAATTATGTGAGCCGGATGCCACCTGGTCTATGGAACCCCTTGCAATATAGTTTCCTACCCCATCATTTTACTCCTCTCGTCAATGTATCTGCCTCTATTCTACTCACTATTCCAGGAACTGTATGTGTGACCGGACTATCACCGGGCAGCTGGAATGGACGGGGTGAGTCCGTGGGAGGCTGTGACCTTGGGAAGGAGTGAAATAGTGAAAGAAAGATGGGGATGGCTCCCCTATATTTGGTTTCTTGTGTGACTGGGTCCCATTCTGGCAATGACACCTGAATCAGGCCCCATGTCAGCAGCAAATTGGGGTTTTGTGGGAGCCTGAAGTTTTTATATTGGAGACCTGCCTTCAGGGAAAAACTATAAAATTAGCAATGTAAATTAAGTACAGGGCCCTGGAAGGGGCCATGGGGGTTCAGTGAAAAGTGCAGTAGGCCATTGCTGGTGTATGCACTGGGGTACTGGCTCTGACAGCAAATCCAATATTTGTGAATCACCCACTGAGGAACAAGTTAAAAATAAGCCTCTGGCCCAGTGGGTGTGGCTCAGTGGTTGAGCATCTACCCAGGAGTCAAGAGGTCACCTGTAGATTCCAGGTCAGGGCACATGCCCATTTGGGGGCTCAATCCCCAGTAGGGGGCGGGGTGCGCAGTAGGCAGCTGATCAATGATTTTCATCACTGATGTTTCTTTTTCTCTCTCCCTCTCCCTTCCTCTCTGTTTAAAAACCAATGCAAACATATTTTGAAAATAATAAGCCTCTGACTCCATCCCAGAACTGTTGACTCTGTAATCAGAGGTTGGGGCCTGGACGCCTCAGGTGAGCCACATGTACTTAGAACGACTTCTTTGTGCCTTTAGGCACCGGGAAGAATGAGCAGAGGAGGACACTGGGGAGATGGGAAGTGGGAGGCTGGGGCGATTCTGCCTAGAGTGGCTTCCGGCCATGTTTCCTTGGGAGTCCATGCATGTCCAGCTTGCTCCTAATATAGAGGAATTTCTTCATCTAGGAGGTCTAGAGAAAGCACAGAGAAGTCTGTGGTGAATTTAGAAGTCCTATAAAGGGAAGTGGTAGAGTGTGCTGACCAGCAGTACGATTTTGACGCTGGGTAAATATGAGGTGGCAGAGCCCTTGAGGGAGGATTTGGCCTGTTGTTTGCTTTTGTGTGTTTGTTTTCCAGCTACAAGCCCAGTTCCTGGAATAATGAGTGGAATAGGGGAAGATACATTGGCTAGAGGAAAATCATACAATAATTAATAAATAATGATACAAGAATAAACTCTGAGTTTCATGTGCTCACCACTGTAGGCCTGCTTTTGCCCACCCCCTGTATTTTAACTGGCAACCTACTTAAATGATGAGCTTTAGGGTGAAATATGGAAGGAACTGTCGGAGGCAGGCACCTCTTATGGGGGTGGAAGAAGGAAGCATCAAACTAGTTGTTTGGTGACCAAAGGACAAAGCAGCTAGTTGCACCAACTTTTGGCTTTTTCATTCAAGGCAATGTTAACCTGTGCACCCCAAAGCTGTTTCACTCGGGGGTACAGTGACCCAACCCAGTATTACATGTCTTTGTGCAGCCGTCTCTAAGATGAAGTTAGTCTCCACCTCTACCCAAGCCAAGTATGATCTCCACCCATGAAATCCTTTCTAAACCTCAACCAGAAAAGCTCCCACGCCAATTTCAGCAGATTCTTACAGAACAGAAAGCAGGGAGTTTACATAGGTTGTTGGTTCTCCCTCTGTGGAAATATGCAAATGCTTTACAGAGGAAAAGCACACAGTGGTTGTTGACATGACGAGCTCAGGAACCATGGTTATTAGATTAATAGTCCCTAAACCCATAAGAAGGTAAAACCATTGCATTGCTGAGTCAGAGAAAGGCAAGTTTCCCAGGGGGATTTTTCTAAGTTTTACACACACACCACCTCCACAGCAGTAACGTAACCTGAGTCTAGAGTCCATTGTCCACAACTCTGGATTTAACAGGCTTTTTCCTTCCTCATTTGGATGTAACCCCTGATCTAACAGGCACGAGGCTCTCTGTAGTCTTCACGTACCCCATGTAGTGGGACTATCCAGATGGTGTGCTGCAGAAATGATAATGTGTTGAGTTGCAAAGTGTTGCCCTAGTCCCTTCGGGAGTGCCATCTTATTATCTCCCAAAATATGAAAAAATTTGCATTTAGAAATGCATCTGAAAAAGAAAGAAAATTTCTTCTCACCTTTACCAATGAGCTCCTTCACATGCAAAAGTGGAACTCTGAGCGAGGAACTCAAGAGAACATGTTAATTGTCAGCATCTGAGGAAAAGGAGTGTGAAAAGCAAAGGGGCCCAGCCTGTGTGGCTCAGTGATTGAGTGTTGACCCATGAACCAGGAGGTTATGGTTTGATTCCCAATCAGGGCACATGCCCGGGTTTCAGGCTCAATCCCCAGTAGAGGCCGTGCAGGAGGATCGATAATTTTCTCTCATCGTTGATGTTTCTCTCTCTCTCTCTCTCTCTGGTATCAATAAAAACAGATTTTAAAAATAAAAGCAAAGGGGCCTGAGCCCCTCTTTTCCTTGACTCGCTTCTTTCCAGTCCACCTCACAGGCACCAAGTACGGCTGTGGGAGTGGAGGCTGTGGCGCCTGCACTGTCATGGTGTCAAGATATGACCCCAAGACCAAGAAGATCAGGTATCCTTTGTGTTGGCCAGGGCCATGCTTGGGCACATCTGGGAAGGTTGTGGAGCCTCCCACTGTGCTGTCCATATTCACTCCTCTCCTCTCCCCAGGTGTCTATGGCACTCACACAGCTTTGGGCCTGCTCTCCCTGCAGCTTCCTAAGTTCCAGATCTTTCCCAAGGACTTTCTCCCCATCAGATTATATTGAATTGGGCTAGTGTGCAACCAGAGTATTTGTATTTTTAAAAGCTTTGCATGGCTGGGGATCACTGGGCTTAACTAACCCATGGTGGTTTATATAAGTCAATGTATCATCTGATGATCAGTAAAACATTTCTTTCCCTAGAATGAGGGGGAAAAATAGAGAAAAATGAGGGTCTCTGGGAGGCCCTACACAAAACGCTTTCTTATTCTATTTTCCCATTTCTTTTTCATATCCTACACCAGCCACATGTAAGTCCTTTCTTGAACACTTCCAGAAATTTATGGTTTTATATCTAGAGTTCTCTGTGTTTTCACAGAAATACAGTCTCATGATTCTCCCGGACTGACATTACTCCCTGAATTATGTTACCCACTCCCTGTGATTCCCAGGTGTTCTCTTTACACAATTCTATCACAGTCATTATCCAGTCACCGCATGCCTGGTGCCCATCTGTTCTCTGTATGGGGCTGCTGTCACCACGGTAGAAGGTATAGGAAGCATCAAAACCAGGATTCACCCCGTGCAGGTAAGAGTGTATTCTGATTGGGACCAGGTGTTGGTATAGGTATCCCACATAGTCCCATGTACTCTAAATAGGTCACCAACTGTGAAATCCTTTGTGTTTTTAAATTCGCATTTTGTCAGATTCCATGCTTCGTAGCTAGGATCTTTTCAAAGATTGGTGTATAAACCAAGATTCCTTCATTAATTTTAATATATCTTACTTAACTTCTCAGCCCCATCTTTGCCCTAAACTAAAACAAGGACAGTTCAGTCTTATGAGAAAAGAAAATGAGATAGAAAAGCAGAAGTTTATGGAACATAACTGGTTGTCTACCACATTCAAAATACTGAACTCTGAATGAGAGGCTAATTGTGTACAAATACTCCCCACACTCACCAAATGTCTCAGGAGAAACTGAGCACCCAGGTGGCAATAAAACACAGCTAAAATGACAACGTGTTTACCAAAGTTTGCAGGACTTTTTGAAGAAATGGCGATGCTATTTGTATATACTAGCATAGGAACTGCTGCAAAAGTTGTTTTAAAAGCAGTGTATAGAAAGAAAATTATAAATAGGCATATTTTCCCTTGACATTCTTTCCCTTCGAAAACTGTGCTTGGAGCATAGAGGCTAAGAGCGTCCTCTGACAGTGTGTTACCATTGATGGGTATTTGGTTATAGTGCATGTCCTTCAACCATAACCTTAATGACTTTGTGATCTTATTAAGATCCTACCTCATACCTGACTCATCACCTTAACCGTTACGGCAGCACCTCGTGCTGCAGCCTATCAGATTTCTTTCTCTCCAGTCACCTTTCAAAATCACACTTGACATTCAATATTACATGTTTCAGGTGTAAAACATAGTGGTTTGACATTAATGTAACTTACGAAGTGATCCCCTGGTAAGTCTAGTACCAGCTGGCACCATACAGTTATTACAATATTATTGACTATATTCCCTATGATGTACTTTACATCCCCATGACTATTTTGTATCTGCCAGTTTGTACTTTTTGATTCCTTCCCCCCTTTCACCCAGTCCCCTCCCCCCCACACCCCCAATCTGGCAACTGTCTGTTCTCTGTATCCATTAGTCAACTTCTGTTTTGTTCTTTAGATTTCACATATAAGTGAGATCATATGGTATTTGTCTTTCTCTGTCTGACTTATTTCCATAGTACTCTCTATGTTCATCTGTTGTCCAAATGGTAAGATTTTATTGTCTTCAAGGCCAAGTAATATTTCACTGTATATATGTACCACGGCTTT
Organism: Corynorhinus townsendii; assembly: GCA_026230045.1. Classification (NCBI taxonomy): domain Eukaryota; kingdom Metazoa; phylum Chordata; class Mammalia; order Chiroptera; family Vespertilionidae; genus Corynorhinus; species Corynorhinus townsendii. The sequence goes on along the minus strand of JAPDVU010000005.1, from coordinate 9,421,821 downwards.
TTACAAAAAAAATTTTTAAATCTTTATTGTTGAGATTATTACAGATGTCCTTTTTCTGGCCTTTTCCCCCTCCACCTGGTTCCCACCTGCCACAGGCCTTCATCATCCTATTGTCTGTGTCCATAGGTAATGCATATATGTATATAAGATCTTTGTTTAATCTCTTCCCGCCCCCCCCCCCCCAACCACCACCACCACTCCACTTCCCTCTGAATATCCTCTGTCTGTTCCATTTTCATGCCTCTATTTTATTCACCAGGTTATTCTGTTCATTAGATTTCTTATTCATTTATTTTGATTTTTAGATTCAATTGTTGATTTGTAAATATTTGTTGCCATTTTGTTGTTCATATTTTTTATCTTTTTCTTTTTCTTCTTCTTCCTCTTCTTAAAGAATACCCTTCAACATTTCATATAATACTCATTTGATGGTGATGAACTCCTTTAGCTTTTTCTAGTCTGTGAAGCTCTTTATCTGACCTTCCATTCTGAATGACAGCTTTGCTGGGTAGAGTAATCTTGGTTGTAGATTCTTGCTATTCATCACTTTGAATATTTCTTGCCACTCCCTCTGGTTTGCCTAGTTTCTTTTGTGAAATCAGCTGACAGTCATATGGACATTCCCTTGTAGGTAACTAACTGCTTTTCTCTTGCGGCTTTTAAAATTCTCTCTTTTTCTTTAGCCCTTGGCATTTTAATTATGATGTGTCTTGGTGTGGTCCTCTTTGGGTTTCTCTTGTCTGGTACTCTGTGCTTCCTGGACTTGTAAGTCTATTTCTTTCACCAGGTAGGGGAAGTTTTCTGTCATTATTTCTTCAAGTAGGTTTTCAATAACTTGCTCTCTCTCTTCTTCTGGCACCCCCATAATGTGAATATTAGTACACTTGAAGTTGTCCCAGAAGCTCCTTACATTATCTTCATATTTTTGGATTCTTTTTTCTTTTTGTTCTTCTGGTTGGGTGTTTTTTTGCTTCCTCATATTTTATATCATTGATTGGATTCTCAGACTCCTCTACGCTACTGTTGAATCCCTGTATATTATTCTTTATTTCAATCAGTGTATACTTAATTTCTGACTGGTCCTTTTCCTTTTTTTTTTTTTTTGCATTCTCATTAAGATCCTTGAAAGTCTCATGAAGTCCCTTGGAGGTTTCTAGAAGATTCTTGAGTAACCTTATAACCATGGTTTTGAACTCTATATCCAGTAGTTTGCTTTCTTCCATTTCTTTCATTTGTGACATCTTTCTTTGTCTCCACATTTTGGCTATTTCCCTGTGTTTGTTTCAATGTATTGGGTAGAGCTGCTATGTCTCCTTGAGTTGGTAGAGTGGCCTTGTGTAGTAGGTGTTCTATAGGGCCCAGTAACTCAGCCTCCCCAATCACCTGAGCTGGGAGATCTAGGTGCAGTTTTGTTGTAGTTGAGACTTGATTGCTATTGGTGTGACTGGGAGGAATTGACCTCCAGGCCAATTGGCTGTGAGGACCAACTGCAACTGTAATGGGAGAGTTGCTGTGCAGGAGACACCCCTATGGAGCAGGACTTGCTGCAGTGGGTTTTTGATGCTCACTGAATCTGCCCCTTGAGTGTGTCGCTTATGGATGTGTAGAGTTGTAATCTGGTATAGGCTGACACTGAACACTGGGTACACTGGTTCTTGGGTCTCAAAGGAGGTGCAAAGTCAGCTACTACCTGGGCCACCCAGCAGGAGCTACAGAGAGATCTGCAGATTCCTCCTCTTTGTATGGGGTTTGGTTTGGATGTGCCCAGAGGAGGCCCAGCTGTGAAGCAAGGCAGGCTGGTGCTGGTGCCAGGTTTGGGGCCTTTTATTTATAGGTTTGGGGCTTCCTGACCCAGCTTCAGCTTGTTTGAAATTTTAACCAGAGCAAGGACAGGACATTCATATGCAAAAGCCGCTGCTGGCAGCTTGAGTGGGGGCTGTAAATTGGATGAGGCAGGGTCTTAGGGAATCACCAGGGTGGAGCAAACAGAAATGGTTGCCAGTCAGCCCTGACCCAGAGGTCCTAGCGTAAGAACAAGGATCCCTGCAGCACCTCCATATGAGAGAAAGCCGTCCAGAGTTCCTGTCCTGATACCAGACAATCCAGTTCCTCCTGGTATGTGTCTGTGTTCCCCAGAGCCTTGCCCTGGTGCTGGAGCTCAGAAGAAGCAAGACCTTGTAAGTTCAGTTTGTGGTGCTGGCCTTTTATGAGGATCAGCTGGGTCTCCAGCAGGCTCTGTGTCACTGAGCCCCAATCCACACCAGTTTTCACAGCCCATACTTCTTACTGCCCATAGGGACTTCTTTTCCCAGCTCTGGGACCCTGGGCTGGGGGTCTGGGGTGGGGCTGGGACCCCTTGCTCCTCTAGGCAGATTCTGCAAAGATGATGAAAAAAGCCGCCCATGTGGGTGCTGGACCAGCTCATTCTGGGCCTCCGCGCCTCCTACCAGTCTCAGTGTGCTTTCTTCTTTCCTTCTCTAGTTGTAGGACTGCTGTTCAGTCAGCTTTCCAGTGGTTATGGATGGTGGTTTTTCTGTATTTTAGTTGTAATTCTGATGTGGTTGTGGGAGGCGGTGAGTATAGATGTTTACCTAAGGCCACTATCTTCCTACTTTACCTATATTGATTCTGTACCACAACTTTTTATCCACTAGCCCACTAGCGCTTACCTTGTTTCCATATCTTAGCTATTGTAAATATTGCTGCAATGAACATAGGGCTGCATATATTTTTTCAAATGAGCATGTCATGTTAACAAATGCAGTCTTCATTTCAGGAATTGTATTTTTCACTGATCCTTTTTTTTATGTTTTTTGATTGTCAATCTTATGTTTCTTCTCTCTTTGTTGAAGTTCTCACTAAATTCATCCACTCTTCCCCTAAGTTCATAGAACATCCTTATAAGCAGTGTTTTAAACTCTGCATCTGGTAGATTACTTGTCTCCATTTGTTGAGCTCTTTTTTTGAAGTTTTGTCCCATTCTTACATTTGGGGACATTTTTCTTTCTTTCCCCAGCCATGTTGGCTGATTCTCCATGTTTGTTTCTGTTTTAGGTGAATCTGTTACATCTTCTGGTCTTGGCAGAGTTGCTTTATATAATAGGTGTCATGTAGGGCCCAGTGCGGCATTCTCCTTCATCACTCAAGTGGTTTGTCTGTGCCCTCCTGTTATATTGAGCTTTCATTGCTGTAGCAATGTCAGTGGGACAAATTGACACCAGGCTAACTGGTTGTGAGGAATGTCTGTGACTACAGCAGACAAGCTGTTTTTCAGGGGCTAATTCCATGGAGTGGTATTGCTTTAGCAAGGTTCTGGTGCCTGCGCTGGCCATCCTTTGGGTCTGTTGTTTGCGTGGCTAATTGGTTGGTGTTCTGGTGTGGTCCAAAACTGGGTATGATGGTTCCCCGGGTATGATGGGACCTCTTGGGAGGATCTCTGGTGCAGACCAAGTCACTTGCTATGCCTGGCCCAAGGCCACCAGGTAGAAGCTACAAAGTGATCTGCAGATGGTTGCCACCTGTGCTAGATTTGGAGGTGCCTGGGAGAGGCTAGGCTGCAAACTGAGGCCAGCTGCCACTTGTGCCAGAGGTCTGAGGCGTGCTGGGGCCAGATGCTACTTGTCTAGAGTTCGTGTGTCTCTAAGATATTTTAGGGAAGTCCTCAGGGTAGGCTGAGACCTGTCACTTTAAAGAGGTTTCAGACTTGTGCATAGTTGGGTAGGTCAGGTTCTTAATGAGTCACTAGGGTGGGGTGAACAATATTAGTCAAATTAATTGGAGAATCAGATTTGGCACTACCTGCACCAGCAGGCCAGGCAGAAAAGGGGCTCAACATAGGAACAATGGTGTCCACCAGATGGCTATGTGGGAGGAGAGCTCAACCATGGAAGTATGGTGTGCACTCCAGTATTTCTGTTCAAGAGAGAGCCGCCCCTGCAGCCTTCACCTGAAGCCAGACGATTCAGGTGCCCTTACGTCCCTGGAATTTTTCAAGCTGCTGTCCCTTTGCTGGAACTTGGGGCAAATGTTTGTGGGTAAGTAAATCGGTGCTCAGGCACTTTAAGAGGATGCCTGAGTCTCCAGCACTTCTCTGTCTCACTCAGACAGAACCCCTGCTGATTTTCACAGCCAAGTATTGTAAGGATTCCTCTTCTTGGCAACTGGTACTCTGGATATGAGGCTGGGATCCCTTGCTCCCTCCACATCCAAGGTACCCCACCCTGTTCTTAACCATCATAGGTGGGTGTGGGATCAGCCTGTTTTGTGTCTTTGCCTCTCCTACCAGTCACTATGTGGCCTCTTCTTTAAATCCTTAGTTGTAGGAATTCCATTCAGCTAGTCTTCAGGTGGTTTTCAGTGATGGTTGCTTTATAATTTGATTGTAATTTTGATGTGGTCATGGGAGAAGCCGAGCAAAGCATTTACCTACTCCACCATCTTGACCAGAATTCTCTCTCAAATATTGATAGTACATATGCTAGATTTGTTCAGTAGTGCCCTGGAACAGGCTCATATTGGCTTGTGAGGCTAATTGTTAAACTTTCAGGAATTTAGTGAGCCATTCTTTAAACATAGCCATTATTAACAATGAAACTATACAAACTTAAAATTAAATAAGTAATGACAAAAACAAAGTTAATAAATATCATCATTCATCATCTGCTAATTATTTTACTACATTTGCTCTTGTTTATACCCTTAAGATTATTTGTCTATTATATCTACTTGGTGGAAATGCCATAGAATGGTATGCCACTGTACATCTCTCCCCAGATCCGCATTCAAGGACATCACATGGGAAGCCTGACACCAGCCCTATTGGAAATATTTGCACAACTGAAATTGGTAGAAACTACAAATCAGGGCGTTTTCCCCCAGAGACCCAGTTGTTAACATTGACCACCACATTTACAGCCAGTTTACATGCCACATGTGAAATCACACAGCCGCATTTCCCTTTAGCATTAGAACAATGTCTGTCCTTTTTTTTTAATGGTTACATATGCCATTGTTGCATTAACATAACTATTTTTTTCGATTACACATGATATTCAATAATATATTAGTTTCAGGTGTACAGCATAGTGGTTAGACATTTATTTAACTTCCAAGGTTCCCCCCAAGATGATGGAGTAAGTAAATATTATGATTGACTTCTCCCCAATAAGTCTAGTACCCACCTAATACCATATATAGTTATTAAAATATTATCGAATATCGGTCCTTTAAGTTTAGCCCTAGTTGAACTATGTGACTTTCATCTCAGGGGGCTTGCTGTTTGAAAAATGTTGAGCCAGCTGGTTGAGCACCATGCAAGAGACTCTGTCCCACAGAGGAACCCAGAGTCACGTCTCCCATCCACATCTTCATGGCATAGATTATTTGTATAGAACGGATGAAATAAATTCTTATTTGTCACGCTCTTTTATTTCCTGTCCAGGATAAGGAACCCAAAGGCTTAATGCATAAATAACGTACCCTTTCCTCCCAGGAAAGACTTGCCAAGTGCCATGGCACACAGTGTGGCTTCTGCAGCCCAGGGATGGCCATGTCCATCTACACACTGCTGAGGAACCACCCAGAGCCAACCCCTGAGCAAATAATGGAAGCTCTTGGAGGTGAGCCTTCTTGGCCTTCTGCAGGCAAGACTTAAGACAGAAATGGACCAAGTAACTGGAGAAGGAGGTCTCCGCCATGGAGAGAAGTTGTGGCACAGCTTTGGGCTTCCTCTTTACTACCTCTCTTCACCCAAGTCCTTTCTAGAAAGTGCTGCCTTCATTTTGTCAGTAGAGAGGCCAAGAATTGGGGCTATATTGGTTTTATCGCAAAACTTTCTCCCTTCATAGAGCCCATTGTCCTTCTGCAAAGCCATTCAGATGGGCTGTTTATAACACTCTCAATAGAATCTTTCCTAAAAGTGGAAATCTGGGCAGTATGGAAGAACAAGATTCTGTCGTTTATTTTTAAATTAATCATTCATGAATTCTACTTGCTTATATTAATTTTACAAAGAGAATAGGCTTTCAGATACTTTACAGTTTTATGTTCTGGTTGGGTGTATTATAAGGTCAAAGAGGTCATAGATAGCAATTACTTATCATAACAAGCTTGGTGATGAATTCAATTTTCTTTCTTTTTAAAAATATTTTATTGATTTTTTACGGAGAGGAAGGGAGAGGGATAGAGAGTTAGAAACATCGGTGAGAGAGAAACATTGATCAGCTGCCTCCTGCACACTCCTGCACACTCCCTCCTGCAACCAAGGTACATGCTCTTGACTGGAATCGAACCTGGGACCCTTCAGTCAACAGGCCAATGCTCTATCCACTGAGCCAAACTGGTTAGGGCATGAATTCAATTTTCTATAACAAATAGCTGTCAAGTTTAAGTGAACAAACACAGTTTTCTAGAAAGAAAGAGAGCATGTCATGTTATCAAATGTAGTCTTCTGTAACAAACATACCTAGTTTCAAAGTAACTGGTCACTAGTTCTTAGGAGAAAGCTATAGGAGCAAATCTCTGAATATTATAAGAAAGCTCTTCGTCCCTTTCAATAAAAAGACCTAGACAGAAATTCAGTTTTATGATGAAAAGATGTAGACTAAAACAAAGTAAAAATTCAACATAAGTTTTATGGTAACCAATATGGAAATATCCTCTAATAGTTTTCTTTGTCTCTCAACAACTTTACTCAAAATTTCTCCGTTTCTCACTGAGAAAGTACTAAAACTTTGACCTATGGTTTCAATTATAATTTTAACTAAACCTGAATAGATTTGAACAATAGATAATCTTTGTTTAATGAAATAACCCACACTAATGAGGCATATAGAGTTTTGAAAAATCAGATATAGTGTGATTTTTTTTTAATATACACAGTCTTATAGCAATGGAGTATTTCCTCCCAGATTCTCTGCCTGTAATTCACACAGCGACCACTATGAGACTATGTTGTAAAGTCTGGTGCAAGATCTATTTTTTAAGAACATCTCTGTTCCAAAGAGCGATTTTGCTGGTTGGGAAGCAAAAAAACAAAAAGAAAGAAAGAAAGAAAGAAAGAAAGAAAGAAAGAAAGAAAGAAAGAAAGAAAGAAAGAAAAGGATTTAATTACTATTATAAGTTTCCACTGAAAACATGCAGCATAAATATGCAATATATTTCTATATCATTTGTTAAAAATTGATCTCTTTTTAATCAGGTAATTTGTGTCGCTGTACTGGATACCGACCAATTATAGAAAGTGGAAATACTTTCTGGGTGGTAAGCTAAAATAAAGAATATGTATAGAATTTTTTTTAACCGATTTAATTGTTTCTTAATCTATATTTCATTTTCTTCAATAGAGTTTGCATCTATTGAAAAGCAAAATTATTAGAAGCTCAGTATATCCTCTATGCCATGTCTATAAGCTTTGAAGGAACATGTGTGAAAGAGAATTAGTGAGCAGGAAGGGAAGATATAGAGGAGGCTCAAGAAGAATAAGCCTGGAAAGACGTGATGGGAATGAGTGCATGGAGTTGCAGTAACTGGACAGCACAATACCCTATGATCCTAAAGAGGAGACATGCTTTTGACAGACAAGGTCTCAGTTAGGTGTTTTTCCAGCACCCATTTTTTTATGGCAAAAATTAATCATATTTAATTTTCATTGACCTAAAAACTCAAGGTAAACAATTTAATTCCAAATTCTAAATTTTTTTTAAAAGAAATTACTTTTAGGACAGTAATGAAGAATTCAAAAAGCTTTTACAAACTACAAGCTAGTTTATTTTAAATCCTGAGTAAAATACTATTTAAATTGAAACATATGAATTGCCAATATTCCACCATTTTTGACCCATGAAAACAACAACTTCATGATTCAACCCAACACTATGGAATTATTTTCCTGGAGTTGAAATCTATATAATGATAAGTGTTGTTGTCTCACTCCCTCGGGGTCGCCACATTCAGACATTTACAGTTAGTTCCTTTATTGTACATAGTGTTGTCACAAAATCCAAATCCCTTCTTAACCCTGCAGGGAAATGACCTTACTCAAGTCCTCCCTCGAGACTTGAGTAAAAAATAAGCCACCACTTTTGCTCTTCCTACTGTCAAAAACTGTGCATACCTATCACATATTTAATCTAACAAACCTCTTTGGAACGTGTTTTATTTTCTAATTTAACAAACTCAACCCAGCTAGTTGTGCTAAAGCGGGAGCTAGAACCAGGTCTCCTTGTCTCCATGTATGAAGTCACACTAGTGGCCTGTGAACGGCCATAGACGTAGGCCCTGTCTGTACATGACAAGGGCAGACAGGAATGAAATGATCCACCTGCAAGTTGCAGTCCCTGACCAGTGGACTCAGGCCCAAAACACTCCTTTGGTTCTGCACGAAAGGTCCTGGAAATTAAGGTCAAATGGTCTGGGACTTAAATTATCCAAATAATCAGAAGAGCTACACTAACATGCAAATAAACGTGGGTTTTCCATCTTCCAGGCAGCCTGCCTTCCCACAGCTTCATTAAAGATCCACGCTGCCTGACCCTTACACAAAAAAAGAGCCCTTTTGTTTTGTCTTGTTTTGTTTTGTTTTAAGTTACCACCTTACAACTACACTCCATTTACCTCGCTTTTAGTGGGAAGCCTTAACTGCTGACCAAGCATTCCTCTAACTCTCTTCACCCTCCCCGGAGACCTGAGTGAGACCATTAACAAGACCCTATCAGGAGCCTGGTGCGCGTTCCTGCCACTTCCCTAGCTGTTCAGTGATTGAATACCTGGTTCCCCACCCCAGCCCATTACAGAGTCCTTGAGGCCAGGACACACTCCATGACCTCCTCCTGTGGGGCCTGGGCACTGCCTGGGACTCAGGTTACAATTTAAAGTATCAGCCAATGACTTTGTTTTAAACTGCATTCCTTCCGAAGGCATCAACTGTATGTCAGATGAAAGGATCGGGAAAATGTTGCATGGACCAAGAAGAAAGGTCTTTTGCCAGTGGACAGGAAAAGGTAAGTATTGGTGTTCTGCGGCAGTTGGGTTTGACTGGAAAAATACCCACGTAGATGCAAAGGTATTCACATTTTCTACTCTTTTCAGTAAACTCAGGGCTTAAACAGTCTTTGAAAGTCCCCGAAATGGGCAGGCCCCTGACTTTCAGGAGGCCATTCACCACGAAAGGCTGTCCTCCGTCAGAAGCATTGCAATTCTGTGCTAATCTGGGTTTACATACCCCCTCACCCCCAATCAGGCGACATAAGCAGTGGTGCCTCTTTATGCTCCCGGCAAACAGGTATCTGCAAATAACACTCGAGACTCAGCACAGAAGCTTAAAACCCAATTCCTGACAGCCAAAGAGCCAGCCTGGAGCTCAGTAAAGCTGCCAGGGGCTCCTTCATGGTCCTCCAAAGGTGGGGAGAATCCTACTGGGGACACCCTGGGCCCTGGCACCCACCTTTCGTGTCTGAGGTGTCAGAGGGTCAGGCCCTAACTCTGAAGTCCCACAGTTAGAGACTCCTGTGCATCTCCCAGTAACTCTGAAGTTCCACTTGTATTTTATTTTGTTTTGTCGAGATATGTACCAAACTGTATAATGAAGACGAATTCCAGCCCTTGGATCCATCCCAGGAACCTATATTCCCTCCTGAACTGATAGTAAGACACTTTACTTTTGTTATTTCAGAACATAATGTGGTATAAGCCTTTTGTATTATCCAGTAATCTGTGGCATTACCGAGCTTTAGACATTAGAAGTTGGAATTGTGCCCACTATAATAACCCCTTTTCAGGAACTCGTTCAGCTCCACTGTAAATGATTTGAAGCAGATAGTTTAGATGGAGGCATGGGGCTGCCAGCACCTCAGAGGTGCTTGGGTCCCACCCCCTCCCTTGAAGGGTCTGAGCTCAGAGCTGGTAGGTGACATACACAATGTCACACAGCTACTCTGTGTAAGGCGTTTTGTAAAACTGGTAAAGTAAGATTCAAATGATACTTATTATGATGGAATTATTCTTACAATTAACCTCTGTGATTTCAACTCAGGTGGGTGAGAGAGAGAGACAGAGAGAGAGAGAATATAAACAGTGAGATAGGCCCATCATTCTATTCCATGACTATGCCCTGGAGAGAGTATGAGATGAGGGATACGATTCTACTGGCTTCTCAGAGTCTCAGTCCCTGCACACCCTTCAGAGTGTGAGAACTTGGATACGACTAGTATTTTGCGATTATATGCATACATGTTGATGTAGATACACATGTGTATAAATACAGAGTTACAAAAATATCCACACATACTATACCTGTTGGATGATTTAAGGGATGTTTTTCAAAGGTAACTTTGCCTATAAGCAATTTTTATCCTAAAAAAAACAAAACCTAATCCCAAAGTTGAGGTCCCTCTGAGTCACTCTTGGGATAGAACTAGAGCGAGAAGCCACACCCTTTAGATACTCATCATACCATGCAGCCTCCTCTTCACATACTTACTTCAAAACAATGTCTGCTCTACTCTATATGTAGGCATTGACGGGCAGACACCTATTATGATGTTTAATGCAATGGTGCCCACACAAAACTTACAAATCTAGTCTCAAACAAAGCCACCCTTTCCTGTTCCCTAAGAAGTTAGGTCTCAACAGAAAACTAAAATGGCCAGTGGGCCATTTGGACGCTCAGAGCAGTGTATATCCTCACGGCATACAGCCCGGCAACCTCACCTGAAAGTCTGTGGGCTTTGCTTCTCTGCAGAGGATGGCGGAAGATCCAAGCAAGAGAAGGCTGATGTTTCAAGGGGAAAGGACCACCTGGATGACCCCTGTGACCCTCAATGACCTCCTGGAGCTGAAAGCCAATTACCCCAAGGCCCCCCTTGTCATGGGGAACACCACAGTGGGTGGGTGTTTTAAAGTATGTTCTGTAGGTAACCCAAACACCCGTGTCTCTTTAAACTCCTCATAAATGCAATTCATCTTTACTAATGGATGCCTCTGCTTTTAGACTGCTTTGTTGCTTTCTGTTGCAAATGTCATTTTTGTCACCATTTTCCCTCTTGAGTATCTGTAAGCAACATCTAGTAGCACCCATTGACTTCCTTTCCTAATTGCTTTAAATGCTTTTCTCCTTAAGGACCCGGCATTAAGTTCAAAGATGAATTCCATCCAGTTTTCATATCTCCATTTGGGCTTCCCGAACTGTATTTTGTGGACAGCACAGACAATGGTATGCACCTTCTTTTTCAAATAAGATGTAATGATTGGCTGTTGGTAGACTGTTCATTATACACAATGGGCTGATTCAAGCACTTCATAGAATATCTGACCTCATTTATTCATTCAGAAATGCTTATTGAGCATCTACTCTGTGTTTCTGTGAGCTTTTTCAAACTAACCTACTCCACTCAGCTGTGTCACTGAGCACTGCATTGTCATGGGAGCCGTAATGGCAGGAAGATGCCACATAGTTCAGCCAGGTACGGGAAGACTGACTGAATAAGAAGACTTAAGACATTGCCTGGCTGGTAGGAAAGCGTCTTGCTAGACATTCTTATTTTCTTTTTTTCCTTCACCCGAGGATATGTTTTTATTTTATTTTTAAATATTTTTATATGTTTTTATTGATTTCAGAGAGAGAAAGGGAGAGGGAGATATAGAAACATCAGTGAGACAGGATCATTAGTTAGCTGCCTCCTGCATGCCCCCTACTGGAGATGGAGCCTGTAACCCGAGCATGCGAATCCAACCTTGATCTCCTGGTTCATAGATTGACATTCAACATCTGAGCCACACTGCTGGGCTGTTTTTATTTATTTTACAGAGAGAGAGAGAGAGAGAGAGAGAGAGAGAGAGAGAGAGAGAGAGAGAGACATGTCCTGACAGGGGATCTAATAAAAAACTCAGCTATGTGCCCTGACCAGGATTTGAACCCACAACCTGTTGTTGTATGGGACAATGCTCTAACCAACTGAGCCCGCTAGACATTACTTTCTGATTCACAAATTTGTTTAAGGCTCATCTACACCCACACATATTCACACACACACACACACACACACATACACACACACACACACAATCTGGACTACAAAATTTGAACGTTTAGCTGTGAACAATAACCTTATTTATTTTACATTCTTTTCACAATTTAGCAAGTGCTTTCATATCTCATTTCTTTTTATCCTCACAACAACCCTGGGAGGTATACATAGCAGGTAGCCTTGGTATCTCTGTTCTCCTAAAGGATTTATGGAGTTAAAGGGCTGAAGTAACTTCCCAACTTCGCACAGCTCGCACTTCGTTAAGTCAGGACTGAATCCCATCTCTTCTTACTCTTAGTCAAGTACTCCTTCTACATGATGCAGCAAATAAGGCTGTCTGAGAAACATATCCCACCATCCACTACCGGAACTCAGCATCTGAATGGAGAACACGCTATAGGAGCTAAAAATGCTACGTAAAATAGGCTTCTCCCCAGTGAGTAAACAGCAATGGAACGGAAAATTGACAGCTTCCCTTCTGACCTGCTAATATGAAGTCAGTCTGCCCATTAATTCTTTTCACCTTTTACACTCCCAGGAAGAGGTGGAGCAGGGGGGAACCAGGCTGGTAGAGGAGAGGGTGGGAAGGAAGGTTGTGGAAGCACTTTGTGAGGGGGGAGGTGCAAGGGTTGGGGAGGTAGAGCCTGCAGAATTGAAACCAATGTTTCTCAATCTCTTTATTGCTGCCTCTCAAAGGGGCAATAAAAATTTTTTCTCTAATCATCCCTCCATGAAATCTAAAACCACAGAGAGACCATGTATCTTTTTATGTACAGTACTAGAGGCCTGGTGCATGAAATTCGTGCATGAGTGTGGGGGGGTGTCCCTCAGCCCAGCCTATACCCTCTCCAATCTGAGACCCCTTGGGGGATGTCCGACTGCCGGTTTAGGCCCGAGAGAGCAGTCCCTCAAGCAATTTGGGACTGCTGGCTCCTAACTGCTCACCTGCTTGCCTGCCTGATTGCCCCTAACCACTGTGTCTGCCAGCCCACTTGCCCCCAACTGCCCCCTTCCTGCTGGCCTTCTCGCCCCCAACTGCTCCCCCTACCAGCCTGCTCGCCCCCAATTGTCCCCCCTTGCTGGACTGCTCACCCCCAACTGCTCCCCCCCATCTGCCTGATGACCCCCAACTGCCCTTCCCTCCTGGCCTGATCACTCCTAACCACCTCTGCTTCAGCCCTGCCACCATGGCTTTTTCCAGAAGGATGTCTGGAAGGTCTCCAGGAAGGTCACCCAGTCTAATTAGCATATAACCCTTTTATTAGTATAGATGTCTATCAGAGCTTTATACATAAAAAGAAAAAGGTTTTTCACCCCCTTGGGGGCAGTGTTGCCCCCTTAAGAACACCTAAACCAGATGGCATCACTACTCAAAGCATCCCCTGTGAGTTCACCTGCATGAAACCAGCCCGAGGCACAGGTGGGTGTCTATTCTCCTTCTGATAAGGGAACAGTAGGAAGCAAAGGATCTGGAAGGAAGACAAGTGGGCAACGCAAACGTGCCTGAAATTCCCACTTGGGCTTACTGAGCTTTTAAAAACCTTATAAAGTCTTGGCTGCAAATTTTATATTTGATCAGTACATTCCGGAAAGCACTAAACTGGAAATAAACTAATACATTTAAACTATCTGTGATTGACATATATTAGCGTGTATGGCATCTATGACTGTATTCATGACTGAGAAAAAGAATTTGGTACCTAATGTTTGGGAATAATGCAAATTGCCAGAAACAATCTTGATCTTTGGTTTATGTCATTCTAAGTCAATGTGAAAAGAGAAGATCTATTTGAAAGGTGGCTTCCATGCAGCCCAGGTATCTTTTTACTTTAAGGCTTCATGCCAGTGGTTTGCTTTCAGGGGTGACCATCGGTGCGGGCTACAGCCTCGCCCAGCTGAATGATGCCTTACGTTTTATTGTTTCGGAGCAACCAAAGGAGAAGACTAAGACCTACCGTGCCCTCCTGACGCATCTGAGGACACTTGCCGGAGTCCAGATCAGGAGTATGGCGGTAGGTTCTCTAGTGTCATAGGAAATGAGCCATAGGTACAGACAGCCACACAGTTCTGTTCAGTTGAGCAAACATTACTCTGAACAGGAAACCCAACAAGTCAGTGTTGAATAAATCTCTGCAACATGAGTGTGAGTGTGTGTGTGTGTGTGTGTGTGTGTGTGTGTGTGCCCACAGTGAGAGGGGTCACATTGTGTGCATGTGTGTGCCCAGAGTGAGAAGCAGCATATTATGTAACAAGATTATGCTCCTGGAATCTGAAGGTGCCCAAATTCTAAACTCAGCCTGTCACCTGTGAGTGGCATGATCCTGGAGAAACCACTTTAAGCCACTGTTTCTCCATTGTAAAAATTAAGCCCAGCCGGGCATGGCTCAGTGGTTGAGTGCCAGCCTATGAACCAGGAGGTCACAGTTCAATTCCTGGTCAGAGCACATGCCCAGGTTTCGGGCTTGATCCCCAGTAGGGGGCATGCAGAAGGCAGCTGATCAATGATTCTCATCATTGATGTTCCAATCCCTCTCCCTCTCTCCCTTCCTCTCTGACATTAAAAATAAAAACTAAGGTTCAACCCAATGGACTGTCTCTAAGAGCCTGCCCGGTTCTAACAGTCTGTGAAAGGTGTCTTATCCAAGCTTTAGCAAACAAGAGCCTGCCTTTCTGAAATACTCTCTTATGGATGGTTCTCCTCATAGAGCTTTGCAATGAGGTAAGTTTCCAAACATGTGTATCCCAAATGCCAATTCTTGGACATCCCCCAGTTATCTAGCTTATGAGGTTTCCTTATTATCTAAGATTTAAGAGAAAATTGGTTCAAACCACTACCCATTTCACACATGGTGAGTAGTTCAGGGGGGGCACATTTTTCCTAGTTGTCTCTGGCTCCATTTCTGTTGATTCTCAAAATCCACCATATGTTTTCACCGTAGGCATCTTCTATTCCTTTTTCTGGACCATGCTTTCCTCTCATCATCTTGCCTTCTCAGCTCCCTTCAGACGTCCTCATTATTGACAGTTTGAGCGAGAGGGAAGAATTCTACTGCACAGCAGTACCTCAAACATTTAGAAAATGAGTTCCATTTCCCAGTTCTTTAGAGTTTCCTCAGGCTGCAGTCTCCATCTTGCCCTGTGTTACAGAACGCTCACTCTAGTCAGTTCCCAAAGAGAGCTGTCTCCTTCTTACACATGGGAAAGGGATATTTTCTCAGGCAATGAGTTTGAATGGACTCAGGGGTGGGAATCTTGCCCTGTATGTTGCCCGATTGTACTTTACTGTCCCAAAGCTCTGCCAGATCTTTCTATGAAGCAAAGAAGAAAATTAAAAGCTAACACAAGATCCCTGCATGCACAATTGCTTATCTGTTAAATAGCTAAGTGTAACAAAAAAACAAAAAACAAAAAAATGTCACCTTTATTTATTTAGACTTTAGGAGGACATGTGGTGAGCAGGCCGAATTTTTCTGACCTAAATCCAATTTTAGCAGCAGGAAATGCTACCATCAATCTGATATCTAAAGGTAAGAGACCAACGTTTAAGCATTCTGTTTTATAATTACCACTGTCAGGTAGCTCCTTCCATGAACTATGACGTGGGAACCCAAGCATATCCAACTTTGACTTACCAAATACATATAAGTGATAGCTACATTCCCTCAAACATAAGGATGAAGCTGACATCAATTATCCTGTTCTCTAGATAGTCTATATCTCATAGATAAGTTACTGCACTAAATAATTTTTCTTAGCTGTTTGATCACATTCATGCACAGTCCAAAAGCAGTTATCAAAAAATGTCTGAGGTACATCTCAAGTTTTACGGCACATTCAATTTCAGAGTTTCATGAAGGTGGAATTTTTCTTCTAGGACTTTTCATTTTCAATGAAATCAACTTTGTGGGACACATGACTCATTACTTCTCTCTTTATTTACAACCAGTTTAATCCTTGCCAAGGGAAAAGATTGTACTTAAGGAAATAAAAGCAATGCATATTATTCATAGAACTATTGTTGTAACCCTTTCTTTGATTAAAATCACATTTAAAAAATATGGTGGATCCTATAAGAAAGCAGGGCAAACTGCTTAAAGAAAAGAAGCTATATCTGAGGCACCCCACCTTGCCACAAGTCCCGCCTCGAGCACTTTGGGCAGGTCACCTAACCTCTCCGGACCTCGGGACCTCAGGTTTCCCATACGTGAAATACGTCCTACCCATTTCCCACTTGTGAAACTGGGTTGCTTCCATAGGGTCTTTTCAGCTTCTCTGGCCCAACCCTTTCATTCCCACGATGAGGAGCCAGAAGCCCCAAAGGTTCTGCGACTTGCCTAAGGTGACACAGCGTGGAACCTGGAGCTAGAACCCACATCGTCTGGCCTCCAGCCTGCACGCTCTCTTTTCACCCGATACATCACCTCTGCCCCTGGCTGGGTATTCTCCAATTGGACACGTGCATTCTGATCAAGGTCATTTCTCTGATAGAAGGAGAACGGCAGATTCCTTTAGACGGCCATTTCCTGGAGAGATCGCCTGAAGCGGACCTTAAGTCGGAAGAGATTGTGTTATCTGTTTCTATTCCCCACTCTACACAGGTAAGGACTCCTGATCTGCTGCCCACCCAGGGGCACCCTGCTCACCCTGAACCCTGTGCAGGAGCCACAGACAGACTCCCGGGGATGGTGCCATCTCCTTTTCCAACCAGCAGCTGCAGGGAGACGATTGGGCTCCTCTCAGGAAGGGCCAGGTTCTCAATGACCATTTCATTTGCTTTCCTATCAGGCCCATCTTGGGCTTTTGTGGACCTTAGGCATTTTTGCCTTCCTGGGTCTCTTTGTTCATAAAAAATAAAATAAAATCAATGACCATCCTATATAATAAAAGCATAATATGCTAATTAGACCAGATGACCTTCCAGACAACCTTCCGGATGAAGCTGGGGCTGCAAAGGAAGCCGGTGCTGGCAGCCAGGAGAAGGATGGCCTACTCTCGCATGAATTTCGTGCATCGGGCCTCTAGTGTTATTACAAAGATGAATATAACCCAGTGTTATATGTTCATTGTTATTGTATTTATTTTTTCTTTTTCTTTTTAAGAAATTAAAAGAAAAACATTTCTGTGGGCCTTCTCTCTGCAAAAAGGAGTGCCTTTTGTGTGAGCAGCTGAATTTTTTTTGTTTCAGATAAATATGCATTTTAGTCAAGACTGAGGCAAACTATCACCAACATCACCACCCATAAGTTCCTGGTGAACTGAAAGTTCATTATCTTAAAGTACTTCCAAGTCAACCAACATTTGTTAACCAAATACTTTAAATAAAATTTAAAGCCAGGCACGGGCCTACATCCAGGAGAGACCATGCCGATGTATAAAGCACAGTGTCCTGTCTTCCAAGGCCCCTAAATCTCAGAGAAAGGGCTTGAGATAAGAAACAGGAAATGAGTGGACAAAAAGCTGGAGTGGCTCCTGTGATGGGGAGAGCCCTCCCCCGGTGTTGTTTCAAAGGGAAGGAAAGCATAGGTCAGCAGAGAGAAGGGGCTGGTCATTCCAGGTGGGAGAACAGCATGAGGATGGGGGTTGGGGTGAATGGCAGCTAGAGGAACCCCATGAAATGAGACTGGATGGGAGCTGGAGCCCCATGTCTATTGATTCATCAAAGAGTTTGTGCATGTTCTAGCAGACAACCACCTCAGAAGACTTTCAAGCAAGGTAAACTCTTTCATTCAGAGTTTTAATGAAAGAGTTTACCTCTCTCAGAGCAAGGTAAACTCTTTCATTCAGAGTTTTAATGAAAGAGTTTACCTCTCTCAGAGCAAGGTAAACTCTTTCATTCAGAGTTTTAATGAAACTTCACCTCTTGATCCTCCCCCTCATCCCTTGAGGCACCATCTGATCAAACCCAACCTTCTCATTTTAAAGAAAATTAAGACCCAGTTTAAGTCATTTGCCGGAAGCCAAGAACGGTGATTTGGAGTTGAAAGTAGATTAGCATAGATTCTGAAGCCAGTTGGCTTGGGTTTGAACCCCAGCTCTGCCACTTACTGTGTGACCTTGTGTAAGTTACTTACCCTCTCAGTTTTCTCATCAGTAAATTGGAAATGAGTACAGTTACTGTGAGGATTAAATATTAACATATGTAAAACACACTGGCCAGTGCTCACATACCGTCAGCACTAGAGTTAATAACAGTGAGAATTCCAGTCCATTCCCAGGGTCCTTTTTATTATTAATAATCACCTAAGTGCCCTGTTTGTCACACAGTGGAGACAAGCATGAACCTTGCTGAGTGTTTTTATTTAGTTTTTCTTTATTGCGTAAGGTGTTACATATGTGTCCTTATCCCTCCAGTGGCACTTTGTGTCCGGACTGCGGCTAGCCCAACGCCAGGAGAATGCCTTTGCCATTGTCAATGCCGGGATGAGTGTGAAGTTTGAAGATGGCACAGACACAATCAAGGACCTTAAAATATTCTATGGGCGTGTTGGCCCCACTGTAGTCTCTGCAAACCAAACCTGCAAGCAGCTCATCGGGAGGTAGGTCACAGCACATCCGAACATAGAACCCAGGCCTTCCTATTTTAATATTTTAATGAAAATAGCAGTTAGAGATTTTTTTCTGATTATAAAATATAGCTATATATTTGATTGAAAATTTAATTGTTGCAAAAGAAAGGATAAGGAAAATAAAAGTCACCCCAAACCAACATATTTCAAGGTACAGTAATTCTTTTATTGTCGTTTCTGTAATGAGATTACTGCACAAATTAATAAAAGTAGGTATAACCTTCAAATTTTCACTTTTACTTAACCTAGAAAGTAAGTAAACATTTCTAATACTGTGTCCTAAGATATCTAAAAATTTCTTTCAACCACATAAAGAAGATGAAATATTCCAAAAGGTTAAATGGCCTTTCCCTCATCATTCTCAATACAGAGAACAGATTGATGGTTGCACCTGGTGGGGTGAGGGGGTTTGGGGGGAAGGAGAGCACAAATGGAAGAAGGGGGTTAAAAAGTACAAACTTCCAACTATAAAATGAATAATTCACGGGAATTTAGTGTACAGCATAGTGCCTATCCTATATATTAAAAGCCTAATAAGCTAAATATCCGGTTGTCCGGTCATCCATTCAACCAATCAAAGCATAATATGCTAATGGTATGCTAAGGCCACTCAACTACTCTCTATGATGTGCACTGACCACCAGAAGGCAGACGCTCTGACTGGTAGGTTAGCTTGCTGCTGGGGTCTGAATGATTGGGACTGAGTGAGATGGGCCAGACATATCTGGAGCCTTCTTGCAGTCCCTACCTAGCTGGCCAACCTCCCAAGTCCCTCCCTGGCCCCTATCGTGCACCCGTGGGGTCCCTCAGCCTGGCCTGCAACCTCTCACAATCTGGGATCCCTCGGGAGAAGTCAGAGAGCTGGTTTCAGCCTGATCCCACAGGCTAGGCCGAGGGACCCCACGAATTCATGCACTGGGCCTCTAGTAGTTAATAATACCGTATTATGTATTTAAAAGTTGTTAAGAGAGTAGATCTTAAAAATTCCTGTCACACTCTGGCTGGGTGGCTTGGTTGGTTGAAGCATCATCCCATATACCAAAAGGTTGTGGCTCAATTCCCCATCAGGGTACATGCCTAAGTTATGGGTTTGATCCCCAGTCGGGGCACATTCAGGAGGCAATAGATCGATGTTTCTCCCTCACATTGATGTTCCTCTCACTGCATCAGATTCTAAATATAGCAGATGAAATATTTAAGGACATTTTGTGTTGACTTCAAGGATGGATACAGATTGCTCTCCATCTTCCCTTGTTCTATCAGTTTAGTGCATCGCTGTCTCTTCTGTGAAATATTTGCATTCTTTCCTACTAGGCAATGGGATGACCAAATGCTGAGCGATGCATGCCGGTTGGTCCTGGATGAGATTTACATTCCGCCAGGAGCTAAGGGTGGCATGGTAGAATATAAGCGAACCCTCATCATCAGCTTACTCTTCAAATTCTACCTCAAAGTGAGGCGAGGACTGAATACAATGGTAAGCGACTTCTCTGAGTCTCTGGGTCCTTGGACGTTCTGAGTGCGAGTCTGCACATGAAAGGGCTTTCCCTGCCTGGTTTTGACATCCATCAAGGGGACTGAGTGTGCGGCCCTCCTCACCCTTCTTGTTCCTCTCCTGTTCTCCTTCACTATTGGGCTGAGAAGGGGACAATCTTGGTATTCTATTTGCCCCATAATTTGTATAACTAATATTAATATGCATGCAAATTGACCTTCAGTCACAAAAAAACCTTCAGTAAGTAAATCATAACATCTTTCCTTATTTTAAGAAAAAAAAATTTAATAACCCAACTTTAATATTTAGAAAATGTGAATAAGCCAGAAAAGTGGAAAAAAAATCATTTGTAATCCTATTACCATAGCTAGCCACTATTAATATTTTGGTAGGTATCCTTCTAAAACCTTCTTTATAGATGTGTATGTATATATGTCACATAGAACTGGTTGCTTATTTCAATTTGTAATATAAACATCTCTCAATGTCATTAAATATTTTTCAGTGACATTATGACATAAGTTTGCATGTCATGTTTATGGAAAGATGTACCATTATTTGGTCTATTCCTTATTTTTAGACATTTAGATTGTTTCTAATTTTTTACTATTTTTTTTCTCTTCTAGCCTAGTTTAAAATGACTTCCATAGCAGTTTCTCAAAATATGGCCCATAACTGAGTGTCCTCTTAATAACTCATGAACTGATTCAAAAATGGCAGATAAATTACTATACCCACATTTTTTTTATGCCTGAGAATTTTACTCTCTTAGTTCAGCTAGCCCTTTTTATTATTATTTTATTAACATTATTTATTATTAGTATTATAGTTCTATTATGTTTTATTAGATATCCTATTATCCTATGTAATAAAAGGGTAATATGCAAATTGACCCTAAGGGCAGAATGACCAGAAAGACCGCTCGACCAGTCACTATGAGGCACACTGACCACCTCTTGGTCCCTTTCCCTGGCCGGCTGGCAGGCTCTGATCACCTGATGACAAACGGGGAACCGGGTGTGGGTGGTGGAGGATGTGGGTGACGCCAGGCCAAGGTCTCCACCAGTCGCCCCAAACACAAAGGGCAAGTGGGCAGGAACAGCCAACCTCTTGGTAATGCCCTCTCCCCACCCACCTAAACCCTCCCCCACCCCCCCACTCCCGGTTGGCAGGCTCCAATCAGCTGATGGCGAATGGGGAACCTGGGGTGTGTGGCAGCAGGGGGCTGGGCCAGCTGCCAGCAGCTGGGGAAGATTGCAGACCAGGCCTAGGAACCGTACCCATGCATAAATTTTGTGCGCCGGGCCTCTAGGGTGTTACATAATATCTTTAGTATATTAATATCTAATCAGTATATATCTAATATATTATTGTATATAACCTATTAAATATATATTTTATTTTATATCTATTACATATTATCATATATTCTCTATAATATTACATGTTTTATTATGTTATATATTCTATCATTATAGAAGAATTCAAAATGCAGAGAAGCAAAATTTTAAAAAATCAACTCTAATCCAGTAATCCTACAATTAACATATGAATACACACTTTTATATTTTTAAATTGAAAAAATGGGATCATACTGTACACAATTTTTTTCACTTAATTGTGTTACATGAGCATTTTTCAATGTCAATAGGTACACTTCTACAAAATTATTTTTAATGACTGTAGAATATTGTATCTTATGGATATACCATAATTTGTGAAGCCATTTCCTTGTTTTTGGGAGTTTATTTTAATTCTAGTTTCTTCACTAGCACACATAGTGTGTAATTGGACATCCTTGTAGATAACTCACAAGTCATCTTTGCCTACTCCCTCAGTTGTTTCAGGAGGTTGGCTTGGATTTGAAAGCACAGATCCATTTAGAAGCATATACATACTCCACTCGTTCAAAAAGGAGACCTGGTCATGAAGGGAAATCTTCACTTCCTGGAAATAACATTCACATAAGTAGATGTAGTTATTCTTCAAATAACTGCTGACAGTCTAGGGAACTTGAAGCTCAGGGCGCTCCCCGCAGAACTGGCATCTAATATCTGAAATATTTATACTTGTTTTCCAAGCTAGTCACCCAGATTCTAAAATTAAATCTCAAATAATCTTATTTTTAGGATCCCAAGAAGTTTCCCGATATCCCAGAAAATTTCATGAGTGCTCTAGACAATTTCCCCATAGGAACACCCCAAGGACTTCAGATGTTCCAGGTTGGTGGTAGGGTTTCTGTTTTCTAATAGGTTTATTCGTTCGGATGTATGCATTACGCATGTACTTCCCCCTTTTCAATAGCCATATTTTGTGTTACATGTAAAGATGAAGTCTACTGAAACCAGCTGATGTGACCCATTGTCACCCACATACAGCTTACTTTTATGTTTTTAGCTTTTATGTTTTTACTCAAGACTATACAAGGAACTTGATTTTGAATCTCTCCTCTTCACTATTTCCAGCTGTCTTACTTAAAATTTCCTCCTTTTCTTGGCCACTGTTGGTCCTTTTTTTTAAAACACCACTCAACATTTACTGCTTCTAGAAAGTCCTCCCTGCTTAATTAGAGCCACCTTGAATCTCCCAGGAAACTGTTTTCCTTACACCAAGCATATCAAACTCAAAGGCTAACACAGGCCACATAAACAAGATTTATAAGTTTATATGGGCCGCAAAAAAACAAAAGCTTCAATTTTCATGGAAACGTAAGTTTATTTTGATAGAGACACACTGCATACAAAGGGCTGAAATAAATGAGTAATCGTTAACATAAAATAAGAGAACATTTTAATAAAAATTAATATTTTCTTGAATATTAACTTACCAGACACCGAATAACTGCAAATTAATAAGTGTAATGCGAATAAACCTACTTTTCTTGTTCTCTGAAAGCGAAATATTTCCTGTTGTGCACACCAAACAAGTCAGTCCAAGACTAATGACGTGGCAATCAGCTGCTAAAATATTCGCCGCTAGTATTAGTGGAGAGAAATGGTGCGCCTGCATGTAAGGGAGATGAATGCAACACAATTATGGTAATCAGTCATTAGCAAACGTTGTAGTTCATCATTAATAATTATGTATAACAGGATATTATAAAAATTAAGTTACAAAATTTTTATTAAAATGTTTCTTACATACTGTTATATTATCTGGGCCCCAAAAATATTCTTGTGGGCCTTGTGTGGCCTGCAGGTTGTGAGTTTGACATGCTTGCCTTACACCATATTAGTTGTGTAAATTATTCTTTATTATTCTATGAAATTGGTCACATTAATTTAATGTATGTGCTCTGATTACTCAGCAAGATTGTAGAATCCTTGAGGGCAGGAACAATGTTATCTTGTGTGTGTGTGTGTGGGGGGGGGGTGCATGCAGAGGTGGTTAGAGCCTGTAACCAAGAATATATCCCTTACCATAATACTCAATGGATATTTGTTAACTCTGACTCATAGCTAGAGATACCCAGTTGCCCGTAGTTATTCCTGACTTGTAAGTAATCCAAATATAACAGGCCCAATTTGCAGTGCATGAGAATGTCTGGCAATAAAATAACAGGCTTTTTTCATGAACAGTGTGTGAATCCCTACCAACCTCCTCAAGATCCAGTCGGCCACCCCATGATGCACCAGTCAGCCATTAAACATGCCACTGGGGAAGCCGTGTATGTTGATGACATGCCCCCCGTCGCCCAAGAACTCTTTCTGGCGGTAGTTACCAGCACCAGAGCTCATGCAGAGATCATGTAAGGAAATAAAAGCTGTCCTTATAAAAGTTACAGAAATGCATTACTAATTTTATGCTTCAACTGAGAGCTTACTGTATATGTAAGTCAAGTAAGAGTATTTCCTCTTCTGGATGGGAATCATTCATTTTTAAAGCATAGTTATGAAAAAATGTATGGCCAAGAGTCAGAATACCAGCGTAGAGAATTGCCCATGATGTAGTTACGAAGTCCACTGCACTTTTTCCCAGTGTTGGCGGAGTCATGTACTAGTATAATGTACCCTGAACTTACCCTTGCAACTTTAATGTGTACTTTTACATGTTGTCTCCTAGAGCAATTGATGCTTCGGAAGCCCTGGCACTTCCCGGTGTTGTTGATGTGATAACAGCAGAGGATGTTCCGGGAGATAATAACAATAAGGGAGAGATTCTCTTTGCACAGCACAAGGTGTGTGATTTGTATGTGGCTTAGGATTCAAATACTTTGGGGGAAATGCCACGTCACAAAGACTTTCAGAGAACCAAGGACTCCACCTCATTTTGAACTGGGGACTCTTTTGAGATTCTCATAAAAACCATAAGCACTCTCAAGGAAGATTCCTAAAAAAAAATTGATGGAAATCCCAGAAGCAATGAAAGCATCGGTCATTAAGAGAACCAACAGAACTTTAGGAATTTCAGGATGGCTGGATCCCCGTGCGTGACTTCGGAACAGTGGGCAATGCAGCTGAAGACGGTCCTAGGCCAGACATAATCAAGTTCTGCATCCAATTTTGAACCCCCAAGTCCCACTCAAGCCGCTGTTTTAAATGCATTCTCATAGGCAGGAAGTAACCTTTCTTGTGTTCACAAGAACCCAGGGGGTAAATGTAAGAACCTGGGAACAGTAAATCCTTTTTAGTGATTCTATGTTTCAACCAATTACACCCAACATGTGACTTTTCTGCAGGTTATTTGCGTGGGTCAGATCGTCTGTACCGTGGCTGCTGATACCTATGCGCATGCGAAGGAGGCCGCTAAGAAAGTGAAGATCGCTTATGAAGACATAGAACCTCGCATTATCACAATAGAGGTATTCGAGCTGCTTTGTATCTTCAAGAATGACTAGGGTGATGTACTTTTGGCAGAATCCAACCCTTCCAGTCACAAAATAGTATAACTTGGGCTTCATCTATGCTTTATTCCGTGTCCTCTGCAACTTGAGACATGATACTGAGAATTCTCCTGCCTGGAGCCCCGTTCCTTCCTGTGTCCACGACTCCTCGAATGGCCTGTTGCCAATGCCTGCCCTGAGAATATAGATAAGCAACACCAGAGGAAGGTCCTGACAGCTTCACATACAAAACGAGTCCGTGAGGAAGTGCAGAGCATGTGACACTCAGAGCAGGTTACCTCTGACTGAGTGACAGCTTGGGTCCTCTCGAACTCCGTGCCTACTTCCTACTTTAAGCACAAGTTCTGGAGATAGATCACTCAGACTCAGATTCTGACTCTGCCATTGAACAGGCTGTTAAATGGAAGCTGTGACAAGCTCCTTAAATGCATCCTATCTCCGCTTCTTCACCTGTGAAATGGGAACTATGAAAGTTCCCACATCAGAAGGTCATCATGAAGTTTAAATGAGAGAATCCAAATAAAGTGCTTTAAAAAGCACCTGGGACATAGGGTGCTTTGAACACATGTTAGCTGTGATTTTATTTTAGTTGTGGTTATTAACGAGGTCAAGAACATGTTCATAATGCTTATTGCCCTGGTGCCCAGCCAAGCACTACACCCATAGAAGGTACTCAATAAATGTGTGTGATGGAGGGATAGATGCGTAGGCGATATGAAACCCGGCCAAGTAGGCTACAGTTTTCATCATCCTCTTTGATTCTCCCCTGTTTTTCCCAACAGATGCCAAGTTCAAGATTTTCCAGTTATCTTTTAAATGCCTCTTAAATGTGCTCCTTTTTTCTATTTTCACTTACACCTCTTCCCACCCTCCAGCCCAGTCCTCATCACCTTATTGTCAGATTTACTACAATAACCATCTTATGTCAAAATATCTACCTACCATGTTAATTTTCTAAGCCACAAAGTTCACCACATCATTTTTCCTTACAAAAACAAACAAAAGCAAAAAACAAAAAAAACCCACAATGTCCCCTTAGATAAGGTTCTTAGTATAAAACTCAAGGTCTTTCATAGTTCCACCTCACTCCATCTTTCAAGCTCATCCAACTGTTTATTTGTCTATTTGTTTATTTTTATAGAGAAAGAGGAAGGGAGAGAGAGAGAAAACAAACAAAGAGACATTGATTTGTTGTTGCACTTATTTATGCATTCATTGGTTGAATCTTGTATGTGCCCTGAATGGGGATCGAACCCGAAACCAACTCTCTAAACCAACTGAGCCACCTGGCCATGAGAGAACTGCTTCTTTTTTAAGAAATATGTTTTTATTGATATTTGAGAGAGAGAGAGAGAGAGAGAGAGAAACATCGATTAGCGGCCTCCTGCGCACTCCCTACTGGAGATTGAGCCCACAACCGGGGCATGTGCTCTGACGGGGAATCAAACCAGTGACCTATCAGTGCGCTAGACAGCACTCAACCAACTGAGCCACACTGACCAGGGCTCAACTGCTTCTTGATAGAAAACTCCCCAGCCGATCTAGCCGTGTTCTCATTTTGGCCCTTCAGCTGGGTTTTAACCTCTATTGCTTTAGGAGGTGCTCTTGATTTCAAATGATTTTCAGTCTCTTCTCTGACTGTCCTAATCCTCTCCAATTAAGCACCTGAGGTCACCTACACAGGCCATCCCCCAGCATCCCCAGCCCCAGCAGGCTCCTCCTCTGGGCCTCTCCTTGATCTATTATCTGCCCCCTCATCACAAAGGTGGCCCCTAACACCAAACTGCCTATTGTCAGCAAACCAGAGGGTAGGATTGTGTTTTATATACCTGTTCCCCCCAGCTCTTCCTCCCAGCGCTGAACAGAACTAAGTAGTCCCCATGCCTGCGATCCATTGTAACCCAATTTCTGTGACTCTCCAAATTGCTCAGCTTAACTTGGTGTGTGAAGATCTGATAGAATAGGAGCATGGGATTTTGATGAGGTTTGAATGGCTTATTAGAATGTAAAAAAATAAATAAAAACAAGCATCTTATTTTTTGTTTCTGTTTCCCCTGCAGCAAGCCCTAGAGCACAATTCATTTCTTTCTGATGAGAAGAAAATTGAGCAAGGAAATGTAGAGCAAGCCTTTAAACATGTTGATCAAATCATTGAAGGTAAGTGGTCTTGGCCAGAAAAGTGAAGCTTCTGAAGACAAAGACTAAATCAGCCCATTGGCTTGAGAAATACTGAAATTCTAAGGCAGAGCTTCTCAACCCTAATGGGATACTTACACTGCAATTTAAAATGCACACATAAGGCCCAGCCGGTGTTGCTCAGTGGTTGAGCGTCGACCAGGAGGTTATTCCCAGTCAGAGCACACGCCCCAGTTGCAGGCTCAATCCCCAGTGTGGGGTGTGCAGGAAGCAGCCCTTCAATGATTCTCTCATCATTGATGTTTCTATCCCTCTCTCCCTCTGCCTTCCTCTCTGGAATCAATAAAAATATATTCAAAATAAAATGCACAAAAAATTTCACAGTCTGATGAAATTTTACATATGCAGCAATCTGTGTAAATACTACCCACATCGAGAAATAGAACATTTCCAGCGCCCCAGAAAGCTTCCTTGTGCCCCGCCCCCCCCCCCCCCCCCCCCCAGGTCTTTTCTAACTGTGATCCCTGTAGATGAGTTCACCTGTTTGCACTTGATATAAATGGGAACTAGAGTGTAACTTTTTCTGTGGTTACTTCTTTTCATCAGCATTATGTATGGGGGATTCACCCGTGTTGTTGCATAGATCGTAGTTTTTTTTCATTGTTTGGGAGCATTCTGTTGTACAGATATTCCACAATTTATGTTTCTGTTCTACTGTTCATGGACAGTTCAGTTGGTTTCAACTTGGGACTATTATGGATGATGTTTCTAAACACACTATTGTGGTCCAAAAGGGGGAGCCATAACCAATGTAACCAAAAGTAACCTCACGGGGTGATCTGATCATAAATTCCTAACATGGTGAGTAGTTACACTCCAGGCATATAACTTCCTTAGTAAAAAGTGTTATCTTTGCCTGAAACAGCCCTATCCTTTGTTTCTGTGCATCCAGATCAACACAAGCTATGGCAATACCATGCTAAGCATATAACATGTATTACATTATTTAATAATGACAAAAATCCTGAGAAATGAGTATTATGAAACCTATTTTAAGCTCCTAAGTATTTACTGCTTATTATTTAATATTCAAGCAGAATAACTCTGAGAAGGAACATATATCGGTAGCTCCATTTTACAGATGAAGAAACTGAGACTTAGGAAAGTTAGGTAATTGACTGGGATCTCATATTCAGTTTATAATAGAATATGAGCCCAAGACTAGATCACCCAAAGGCCCTTGCTCTTAATCACAATAATACATTTTCTTTTCATTTTTATACTCACCCTAAGAGCAACAGAGTTACAAGGTGCTAGCTCTTTGTCACTTAGGATTTTAGCCATTATGGGAGTTCAAAACTTTAGCACAAATGGAAAATTTGAAATATGAAGGGAATTTGGAATTTGGGCAGAAATGACTAAGAATTACAGATATGCCAACATAGGGGAATGGTGTAGTTAGAGTGTGGATCCTAGAGTCAGATTGCCTGGGCTTCAATGCCAGCTCTGTTATCTCCCGGCTGTGTAGCCTTGGGCAACTTACTTAACTTTTCCATATTCAGTTTCCTGATAATACCTGCCTCATAGGATTGGTGTGATGATTAAATGAATTCGTTATCTGTAATTTACTATGCCTGAGAACAATACCTCGCATATTGTAAAAATGATGCCGTTGTTGGAATTTAGATTAAAATCAGTGTATGGTATAAAAACAAGGGTTTGGGGGAGAGCTTTTTGGGAGGGCTCACATTCTATTGTCCCAAGAAATAATTTCAAGAAATTCTGTGACTCCTGGAAAAGCAATTCCCTTATTTTAACTACACAGGAGTCTCCTGGCTAGTTTTAAAGTAAATTTTAAACTAGAGCCAAATGCCTCTCTTGGCACAGCCTACAAAATGATAAGGATGTTTTAACCAAGCCAAAAATCTCAGATAAGCCAGTAAGAACAGGCTGTAAAACTGGTGGGAACAGGTCTGCCATTTTATTTATTTATTTACGAGAGGCCCCATGCACGAAATTCATGCAAGGGGCTCCGAGGGCCGAGGCAGCAGCCCAGCTTCATCCGGAAGGATGTCCAGTCTAATTAGCATCTTACACTTTTATTATTATAGATTTACTTACCTATTTATTTATGTTAAATATATTTTTATTGATTTTAGAGAGGAAGGGAGGGGACCTGGGCATGTGCCCTTGATTGGAATCAAACCTGGGACCCTTCAGTCCACAGGCCGATGCTCTACCCACTGAGCCAAACCGGCTAGAGCCAATTCTACCACTTTACACCTTTTTGTCCTTTGGCAAGCTACTTATCCTCAGTGTGACTCAGCTATTCTAATGTTACCTAATTGAGGTGTATATTATTATGACCCACACTTGACAGATAAAGAACTGAGGCTTTAGTAACATAGCCAAACTCACTGAGCAAAGAGTTGACAGAGCCTGGATATGTGTTCAGGTTCATCTGTGCACTCAAGTCCAATACATCATGGATCTCACCACCCATGACTAGACAGATGAGGAAACCGAGCCCAAGAGAAGGGGAATGAATTACCTATGGTTGCTCAGCTGGCTGGGCACAGTGAAGATCAGTGAGGAAAAGTGGTTTAACCAATGATATAAGGTCCAATTCTCCATAAGCCGAAGCAACTTGCCCTTTATAAACCACACCCCACGGAGAGCCTCCAATGAGGGACTTTCAGGCAAACATTGTCCTGTGTTCACGCTTCACAGGTGAGATCCACGTGGAAGGACAGGAACATTTCTACATGGAAACACAAAGTATCCTGGCTATCCCAAAAGAAGAGGATAAAGAAATGGTGGTACACATTGGAACACAGTTTCCTACCAAAGTGCAGGTAACAGGATATTTTTTGAAATTGAGACTCCAGATGACTGTGATGTGAGGCCCATACCACCAGGCATTCCTCTTTGGAGAAGTTTTGATTGTTCCCATTCCCCGTATCAAACCCCTTGCACACTTGATGCTGGCTAACGTCCATAATGGAGGAAGTGGGCAAATATTTCCCTAAATGGGCAGACCTTTTAAAGAGATCAGAAATGTTTTCTCCCTTCCAAAATATAGGGCAAAGTTCCTCTTTCCCTTATGGCAATTGATGGTGTAAAATTTAATCGTAGTAATTACATTTCCCTCTGTGGATCTATTGTATTGCTTCTCTATCTGAATTGGTGGTACATGCGCATTTAAATTTTCTTCGTGGTTGATGGGTGTTGGTTCTCTCTCTATACATGTTTTTGCATCTTTGTGTTGCACATGTACATTGATCGCATTTCCAAGACATTTCCCCAGCACAGTAGCGTGTGAATTCCAGCCCTGCTCTAGTGGCTGAGTTATAAAGCATTGCTACCCTCCCCCACCTCCATCCCCACCCCCAAGCAAGCAAAGAAAATCCCCTGACATTCCCTTCTTCTGAAATGGAGAGTTGTAGGTCCTAGAACAGTGCTAGGCACAGGGGAATCTATATATATAAAGAGCCAGGGACCATCGCCTCTGAAACAACCAAACGGATGACTGAACAGGCTGAGTGAGGTGACAAAGCCAGCAGGGGAGTTAGTGAGGGACACCAAACACCTAAACAAGCAGGCTGCATGGGGCGACCAGGCTGGCAAAGGGGGGCATTGAGGGGCGACCAGGCTGGCAGAAGGGGGCAGTGAGGGGCGACCATGCTGGCAGAGGGGGGCATTGAGGGGTGACCAGGATGGCAGAAGGGGGCAGTGAGGGGCAACCAGACCAGCAGAGGGTCAGATGGGGGCAACCAGGCTGGAAGGGGGGGCTGTGAAGTGTGACCAAGCCAGGAGGGGGGCAGTTGGGAGAGACCAGGCCAGCGGGGGGGCAGTAAGGGCCGACCATGGTGGTGGGTTGGACAGTTAGGGACTACCAGGACGGCAGGGGGTCCAGTTAGGGGCAATCAGGCAGGCAGGCAAGTGAGCAGTTAAAAACCAACAGTCCTGGATTGTGAGAATGATGTCCCAGATTGTAGAGGGTGCAGGCTGGGCTGAGGGGATACCCACCCCCCATGCATGAATTTAGTGCACCGGGCTTCTAGTACTTAAATAAGGACACTGGGAGAAATAATTACAAGCATCCTTGAAAGAAAAAGCTGGGGGATTCCTGGTAGAGCACAGTGAGTTGGTATCTTGAGGTCTTAAAGGGGTGGGTAGGCTCAATGGGAGAAGGAAGCTACCGAATGAAATCCAAGACGAAATGAGGGCAGTTGGGGTGAAACCAGACTGGCAGGGCGATCGGACTGAGCTGGAGTATGCTGAAGCACCCAGAGGTGCACATGTGGGACTGGGCAGAGGCGTATGGAGATATGCACTTTGCCCCTAAGCAGCTACACGACCTCCTATAAGTCACTGGGCATCAATATCTTTTTCTGTAAATTGAGAAAGGTGACAAAGATGACCTCTGAGGTCTCTTTTCTTAGACAGTATGTATCTCTGGGCTCTGAATGGGTAATGTATATGTCCTAAGGTCACTATTAATATTATTATGTTTTACATTTTTCAAATAGATTTCAGAGAGGAAGGGAAAGGGAGAGACATAGAAACATCAATGATGAGAATCATCAATTGGCTGCCTCTTGCACAGCCCCCATTAGGGATCAAGCCTGCAATCTGGGCATGTGCCCTTGACCGGAATCAAACCTAGGACCCTTCAGTCCACAGCCCAATGCTCTATCCACTGAGCCACACCAGCTAAGGCGGTCACCATTAATATCTACCTGGGATACAGTGAGTTGGCTCCATAACAGCAGGCATTTCCCAGGGCACTAGTACTCACAGCTCACCGCCCAGAACCTGGGGCAGTATCAAAAGAAGGCTCAGCAAGGACTTGGACAGACATCTCTCCAAGAAAGTCTATGAATGACTAATAAGCACATGAAAAAAATGTTTAGCATCATTAGTTGGAAATTCAATTAAAAACCACAGCAATACCACGTCACACCCACTAGGACAGCTATACTCAAAAGGACAGACAGTAGCAAGTGTTAGTGAGGAGGCAGGAAATTAGAACCTTCATCCATTGCTGGTGGCCACAAGAAATGGCACTTTGGAAAACAGCTTGGCACTCTCTCAGGATGTTAAAAATAGGGTGACCATATAACCCAGCAGTTCCACGACTAGGTATCTATCTACCCAGAGAAATGAAAACACATGTCCACACAAAAACTTATACATGGATGTTCATAGCAGCATTTTCACAGTAGGCAAACATAGAAACAATGCCATAGCCCGACAACTAATAAATGGGTAAAATATGTGATATATCAATACAATCCTATATAATAAAGAGGTAATATGCAAATTGACCATTACACCCTTGCACAAGAATGGCCACCCTCATGTGGTCACAAGATGGGCGCCACAAGATGGCTGGCAGGGGAGGGCAGTTAGGAGTGACCAGACTGGCAGGGGAGGGCAGTTAGGGGCAATCAGGTTGGCAGGGTAGGGCAGTTAGGGGCAACCAGGCCAGCAGGGGAGGGCAGTAAGGGGCAACCAGGTAGGCAGGGGAGGGCAGTTAGGGGCAACCAGACTGACAGGGGAGGGCAGTTAGGGGCAACCAGGCTGACAGGGGAGGGCAGTGAGGGGCAACCAGGCCAGCAGGGGAGAGCAGTTGGGGGTGATTGGGCCGTCAGGGGAGGGCAGTTGGTTAGAGCATCGTTCTGTATACTAAAAAGGTTGCCAGTTCAATTCCGGTTTTGGCACATATGGGAGCTACCTGATCGATGTTTCTCTCTCTCTTTCTCTTCCTCTTTCTCTAAAATCAATAAAAGCACCTCGTTGGGTGAAAATTTAAAAAAAAGAATGGAGCACTGGTACATGCTACAACATAGATGAACCTTGGAAACATAATGTTAAGCAAAAGAAGCCAGGCACCAAAGGCCGCCATTGTATTATTTCACGTGTATGAAGTGTTCTGAACAGGCAAATCTGCAGAGACAGAAAGCAGATTAGTAGTTGCCTAGAGGTGGGGCATTCGAGGGAGTTGAGGTTAGGGGGAGCTCAGGAGTGGCTGCTTAATAGATACAAGGTTTCTTTGGGGATACTTAAAATATTCTAAAATTGGATAGTGACGATGGTTTCACAGTTCTGTAAATGCTGTATTCACTGAAGTACTGATTGTCTTTTCCTATGCAGAGGGGAAGTACGTGGATGAGGAAATAGCCTATTAAATTGCACTTTGTGACTCTGGGGGCTTATCTCTTGCAGAAAGTTGTGGCTGCAGCACTTAACATCCCAGAGAATAGAGTCACCTGCCACATGAAAAGAACGGGAGGAGCATTTGGGGGGAAAGTGAGCAAGTCCTCTCTGCTGGGAGCTGTCACGGCTGTGGCTGCCAACAAGTAAGAGTCGCGGTGCCAGCTATTAATGTCAGAAGTCCTAGCGGGACAGGTGCCACCCACGTCCTTCCAGCCCTGCACCCACCCCAGGGTTCATTCCGTTGGTCACAGGCTGTCACTTCCCAGGGGTGTGGTTAGCATGAGGGTGAAGGGACACTGCTCTACCCACTCTCCGACCATCAAGGTCACCATAGGCAAGGCGCCTCAGTGTCCTCCCCGGTAAAGTGGAGAAAGTAGTATCTGCCTGGTTCACAAGATAGCTGTGTGGAACAAAGGCAATCACTATAGATGTTGACTGGTGCCCTGACGTATCTATGTATTACTTCTTCGTGAACTGCATTGACTTTCAGTCTCTAAAATGTTTGTTTTATCTTTTTAATATATTTTATTCACTTTTTACAGAGAGGAAGGGAGAGGGATAGAGAGTTAGAAACATCGATAAGAGAGGAACATTGATCAGCTGCCTCCTGCAGTTCCCCTACTGGGGATGTGCCCGCAACCAAGGTACATGCCCTTGACTGTAATTGTACTTGGGACCCTTGAGTCCACAGGCTGACACTCTATCCACTGAACCAATCTGGCGAGGGTTATTTTAACAATTTAAAACAAACATTTTGCCCTAACCCAGTGGTCGGCAAACGCATTAGTCAACAGAGCCAAATATCTACAGAATAACGATTGAAATTTCTTTTGAGAGCCAAATTTTTTAAACTTAAACTTCCTATAACGCCACTTCTTCAAAATAGACTCACCCAGGCCATGGTATTTTGTGGAAGAGCCACACTCAAGGGGCCAAAGAGCCGCATGTGGCTCACGAGCCACAGTTTGCCGACCACTGCCCTAACTGATTTGGCTCAGTGGATAGAGTGTCCACCTGCAGACTGAAGGGTCCTGGGTTCAGTTCTGATCAAGGGCACGTACCTCAGTTGCAGGCTCTTCCCTGGCCCCAGGCCCTGGTCCTGGCACA
This sequence comes from Corynorhinus townsendii, assembly GCA_026230045.1. Taxonomy (NCBI): domain Eukaryota; kingdom Metazoa; phylum Chordata; class Mammalia; order Chiroptera; family Vespertilionidae; genus Corynorhinus; species Corynorhinus townsendii. Next base: position 9,387,429 of record JAPDVU010000005.1, on the reverse strand, counting down.
TACAGGAGGCAACTAATCGATGTGCTTCTCTCACATCGATATTTCTCTCTGTCTTTCCTTCTCTCTTCCACTCCCTCTAAAAAAAAAAAAAATCAATGGGAAAATATTCTCAGGTGAGAATTTTTAAAAATATCAATAACTAAATTGTTAAAATAAATCAAGCTAAGGTGGCTGAATGGAGGGCGGCTCAAAGCCCCAACCTTACAAGGGACACATTTTGTGATGAAACACAGCAGGGTCGGCTGCTGCCTGGGAATGTTCACTTAACCTCGAATCATCCACGTGGAAGAACCAGACACATTAAGAGCAGGAATAGCCATGAGTTTTTGCAAACCTCTTATGTACCAGAGTTCAATAAGTATGTTCAGGACAAACGTAACTTAGCCCAGGCTATCGCTGTGGAAAGAAACACTATGAGCACCACAGTTCACTGGCACTTTCCAACCACAGCAAAGCCTGTCCTGTGAGCAGAGGTGCAGGCAGGGGGAGCATCCCCTCCGAAGCCAGCGGGGTCCTCCACGGGCACTTTATGACAGGGAGTCTGCATGCAAGGGGGACAGAACTCAAAGGAGTATTGATTGGTTCTCAATCCTGAAAGCCTCAGCGTTCCCCTTTGGCAAGTGTTCTAATACCCCTTTTAATATCCCACGTGAACATCATCATAATATGACCTACTAATTCACACAATTGCAAAATCCTCATACAGTGCCTTATGTCATATAAAAAAAGAAATAAAAACAAAATAACAACTAAATAATGTATTATTTCAACATCAACATTCTCAGACATGACTAAATCAGGATAACATTACTAGGGGTTTTTATGTTTGTGTTTGTTTTGTTGCATTTTAATGGCCCCACAAACTTCCAAAATGTTGTTTAAGGTATGTTACTGCCCCCATGGAAAACCACTCAGTTAGGTTATGTACAGTCCCCTTTCGCCAGCTCCATATCTACACCTTTATGAAGCACCCAGCGTATTAACAGAGTCACTTCCTATAGGACTGGCCGCCCAATCCGGTTTGTTCTAGAACGTGGTGATGACATGCTGATAACTGCTGGCCGCCACCCACTCCTCGGAAAATACAAAGTGAGTAAGAGCAAAAATGTTAGGAGGCTGCTGAGAATATTGTCCCGGGACAACCAATCAATCATAAAACAACTACTAAATTCCATACCGACTGCAAGGGGTACTTGGGTGCTACCCAAAACCAATCAGAACTTTCTGTTGGGATCCCACTATCTCCCTGGGCACCATCCTCAGTGTTCCTCTGATGACTGTCACATCAAATCATGTTCATAAGCTGAGTATGCACTGACAGGTGCGGTTGGATGTGCTTGTGTGCAGCAGGATCTGGTTGTAAAGAACTGCTGAGAAAATGGTTTTGTCGTATCACTTTGCAGATTGGATTCATGAACAACGGTGTGATCAAAGCTGCTGACGTTCAATATTATATCAATGGTGGATGCACCCCGGATGAGTCTGAGTTGGTAAATAAGGGCTATGCCCTCCCCGTAGGTTACCCGTTGAGTGGTGTGTGCTACGCTTTATTTGCATGGATATTTGTCATACAAATGAGACAAAATTCTGTGAAGGGTTGCTGTTAGAGACAGAATTTGGTTAACTGATTTTGAATGTTTGATAGATGTGAAGTTCGGTTTTGTTTTCATTCAGGTGATGGAGTTCATCTTGCTGAGATCTGACAATGCATATCATATTCCTAACTACCGGTGCCGGGGTAGGCCTTGCAAGACAAACTTGCCATCCAACACCGCCTTTCGAGGATTTGGCTTTCCCCAGGTTTCAGTGGTAGTTGAAGCTTACATAACTGCTGTGGCATCTCAATGTAACTTACTCCCTGAAGAGGTAGGTAATCGGTCAGAATCCCCTTACAAATCTCTGCCATCAATGGTTCAAATATATATTGATCACCTACAGACAGCATTACATTATCTTTTAAGAGTCAATGAAAGTAGATAGTTTGTGTATCAATAAGCTTTTACTGTGCAACAAGTCAATCAAAACTTAGTGGATTAAGCCCTAGCTCAGTGGTCGGCAAACTCATTAGTCAACAGAGCCAAATATCAACAGTACAACGATTGACATTGCTTTTGAGAGCCAAATTTTTAAACTTAAACTTCTTCTAACGCCACTTCTTCAAAATAGACTCGCCCAGGCCATGGTATTTTGTGGAAGAGACACACTCAAGGAGCCAAAGAGCCGCATGTGGCTCGTGAGCCGCAGTTTGCCGACCACTGCCCTAACTGGTTTGGCTCAGTAGATAGAGTGTCCACCTGCAGACTGAAGGGTCCCAGGTTCGATTCCAGCCAAGGGCCCTTGCCAGGTGGCAGGCTCGATCCCCAGTGGGGGGCATGCAAGAAGCAGCTGATCAATGATTCTCTCTCAACTTTGATGTTTCTATCTTTCGCTTCCTCCCTGAAATCAATAAAAATATATATATTTATAAAACTTAGTGGATTAAGACAACAAATAGTATTTCTTCTGATTCTGTGGGTCAGCTGCTAGGTAGCTCTTCTGGTCTGGCTCAGCTTAACTGGAGTTTTATGGCCCAAGACAGATTCACTTCCATATCTGGTAGTCATTGACTGATTAGTCTAAGTGATGTCGCTGCTGGGAAGGCTTGTCTCTGCTCCACAGGGTCTCTCATCCTCCAGGAGGTTAGCCCAGATTAGTTCTCATCGTGGTTCATAGATTTTCCAGGAGAAGTAAGAACATGACAAGCCCTAATGCAAGCACTTTTCAAGTCTCTGCTTGCATTCCATACGTGTTGTCCTGCTGTTCAAAGCTAGTCATATGGCCAATCCCAGGGTCAGTGTGAAACCACCCAAGGGCATGGCTTGGGAGATTGGCATCATTCCAGCCATTTGTGCAAACATCCCTCCATAGTTCAGAGTCTGAGGAGCTCATCTGAGAACAGTTAAGAACAAAGAAACATTGTGTAGAAGTAAAAGAATTTGGAGTCAGGAGAAATTTGTCTCACCATTAACGAAACTTGTCACAGGACTTATAATACACCTACTGTTTCTCAGGATTATTGCAAAGTTGTCGAGATCATACACTTTGTCTACAGCCTGGAAGATATGATGTGTTCAACAGTAGTTTCTATTGTTATTATCATTATGTTTATATGTTTGCATTTGCACTTACGTATTTATGTCCATTTAAATAGTTGTTTCCTTTTTTAGAAAGACTTTCTTCATGTCAGGTACATAACAAAAACACATGTTTCACAAATGGAATAGCATGTATGCTTGAAATGCTTTTTTCTTGTCTTTCAGGTTAAAGAAATAAACATGTACAAGAGAATTAGCAAAACAGCCTATAAGCAGACATTTAATGCAGAGCCCTTGCGAAGATGCTGGAAAGATTGTCTGGAGAAATCTTCATTTTATGCTAGGAAAAGGGATGCTGAGGAATTTAACAAAAATAATTATTGGAAGAAAAGGGGGCTTGCTGTGGTCCCCATGAAATTTACCATTGCCCTCTTTGAGACCTACTACAATCAGGTGAGGTTGGGAGAAATGAGTGTTGAGGTTTGGGGTCAAATTTCAAGTCCATGTAAGAATTGAAGGGAACAAGAAGATCCCTTTCCCTCTTTCCTAACTTCTCAGTGATAGCAGTAGGGTCATTTGAAGACAGAGCTTTCAAAACACTAAAAACAGACAGAGGTGCTCCATTCTCACAAAAACCCAGAGTCACCACACTGGGCTCCATGACTACACAGGGCCACCACACTGGGCTCCATGACTACACAGGGTAACCATACTGGGCTCCATGACTACACAGGGTCACCATACTGGGTTCCATTACTACACAGAGTCACCATACTGGGCTCCATGACTACCCGGATTCACCATACTGGGCTCCATGACTATACAGGGTCACTATACTGACTATACTGGGCTCTATGACTATACAGGGTCACCATACTGGGCTCCATGACTACACATGGTCACCATACTGGGCTCCATGGCTACAGAGGGTCACCTTATTGGGATCCATGACTACACAGGGTCACCATATTGGGCTCCATGACTATACAGAGTCACCATACTGGGCTCCATGACTACCCAGATTCACCATCCTGGGCTCCATGACTAACCGGATTCACCATACTGGGCTCCATGACTATACAGGGTCACCATACTGAGCTCCATGATTACACAGGGTCACCATACTGGGCTCCATGATTACACAGGGTCACCATACTGGGCTCCATGATTACACAGGGTCACCATACTGGGCTCCATGACTACACAGGGTCACCATATTGGACTCCATGACTACACAATGTCACCATACTGGGCTTCATGGTTACATGGAGTCATCATACTGAGGCTCTGTGACTACCCAGAGTCACCATACTGGGCTCTATGACTACTGTGCCTTCTTTTTAGTTTTACCTTAAACAGTTTTTTGTGAGGTTCTATTTCTGTTTCTGTTATTTATTTATTTACTTATTTATTGATGTATTTTCTTTTTTACTTGTTTCTATTCCCATCAATCTCTGAAATGTCCCCATAACCAAACACACACAAAGAAAAGAATACAGGTCCCTGCATGGTTTCAATGAAGGATGCCCCAACCCCTTCTGTCCACTCCCCTCCTCAGAGTCCACTCACAAGGTAGGAAGCAAAATGAGAAGGAAGGATGGGAGCAGATGATCAATCCTTCTCCCCAGGGAATATTTCTGAAGCCAGAATAACACACAGACCATCTTTGAAGGGAAAAATTCAGTGGACTCTCAACAGTTGCTTAAATTATGTATTTTAATGTTATTATTTAACTGTGTATGACAACAAAGAATAAGCTTCTTATAGTTCTGATGCCTGTATAAAACACATTTTATACAGGCATCAGAACTTGGGAATTAAAGGAAAGTAGTACTGTAACTGCCAATAATGAATTTGGGAATTAAAGGAAAGTAGTACTATAACTACCAATAATGAATTTGGGAATTAAAGGAAAGTATTACTGTAAGTGCCAGTAATGTTCAAAATAGTTACATTAACTTAACACGGTGGGTGATGTTGCTTTTCCAAAAGTAAATCCTCACGCAGTTCTGGCTGCTGCTGCATTTCAAGTCGTTTTGAAGTCTTAATCTTAAATGTCTGTGTAGGGTGTGATGACTACTAACCATCTCACCTCTTGTCTCTAATATGCCCATCAATTACAGTCGTCCCGCTTGGTGCTTATACAATCATCAACATAAAATCTAACACAGGCTCTGAAAGCATGTGGCAATACCGTTGAATATAGTCATCATTACTCTTGTTAGATGGTCATGAAGTGAAAATACAAAGTTTAAAAGTTCCTGTAGAGACCTTGGTAGTCCTGCTACTACAGTCCCAAACCAGGAGACTGGCATAGCTAAATTAGTTGAATATATACTATATACATATATATATTTTTTCAACTTACCTGAGGATATGGATATGAATTTTTTAAATTGATTTTAGAGAAAGAAACATCAATCAGTTGCTTCCTGTACTTGCCCTGACCAGGAATTGAACCTGCAATCTTTTTGGTGTACAAGATCATGATTCAACCAACTGAGCCACTCGGCCAGGGCTAAATTAGTTGATGTTTTGAATTTGTAGTGGAGGCTCACAGGCATCAACGTGGGGATAGAGGTTCCAAGGCGAGAGGTGCAGGGTTCTGGGCCATGTGCATGAGCATACGGTGGGAACTGCTAAAGAAGAATTCTAATGACTTGCAGAACAACCAGACATAGCCCAGCCTCCTCGTGCCCTCCCTCTCAGTCCAGTTTCTGAAGCCACACGTCCAGCCCCAGAGAAGGACAACAGCATTTAGGCTGAAGGAGGCAGCACAGCATGGGTGTAGAGGACGCTGGGCTCAAGTTAGAAGTTGTGGGTTCCATTCCTGACCTTACCACAAACTAGGCACCAGGTTTGGGCAATCCTCTCCTTGATTAGGCTTCTATTCCTTCACATGAAAAGTGGAAATTATGGACTAAACCTATAGATCCCAAATCTGACCCATCATCAAAATCACCTGGGAGCTGGAAAAAACAAGGCGGGGAGGAGTTAATCTGGCTTCCACCTCCAGCCTTCAATTGAATTGGAATTTCCTGAACGGGGCCACACACCGCCCCCACCATCATTCTCAAGGTCAGCAACTTCTGGAAGCTATTAAAACATCTCAAGGGTCTTCCAGTTCCCCTAGTAGCCCGTGGAAGCTTTGCTGGGAAATGGACTTATACTGGTTCCATTTGCTTTAAAATCAACTTTTATGTTCAAGGGGAAAGAATAATAAAATATCGTACAGGTGGTACTTTGGAGAGGTCTCTTCCAAGGCAGCCACACAAGGCCTTCAATAGGCACGCAGATGGTGGGCGTGGAGATGAGCTGCCATTCGTTGCTCTACAGCAAGCATGTCAAACTCAAAGGCTAACACAGGCCAAATAAACAAGGTTTAACTGTATGTGGGCTGCAAAAAACAAAAGCTTCAATTTTCACAGGTTTGTTTTGATAGAGACATGCTGAGTGCAAAGGGCTAAAATAAATGAGTAATCATTAACATAAAATAATAGAACATTTTAATAAAAATTAATATTTTTCTTGCATATTAACTTATCAGACACTGGATAACTGTACAAATTAATAAGCATAATGCAAATAAGCCTATTTTTCTTGTCCTCCAAAAGCAAAATATTTCTTGTTGCGCACACCAAGCAAGTCTGTCTAAGACTAATGACGTGGCAATCAGCTGCTAAAATATTTGCTGCTAGTATTAGTGGAGAGAAATGGTGCGCCTGGGCATAAGGCACTTAAGGAAAATGAATGCAACACCATTATAGTAATCAGTCACTAGGGAACGTAGTTCATTATTAATAATTATGTACAACAGGATATTGTAAAAATTAAATTACAAAATGTTTATTAAAATGTTTCTTACATACCGTTATATTGGCTGGGCCACAAAAATATTTATTGTGGGCCACATGTGGCCCGCAGGCCCCAAGTTTGACATGCTTGCTCTACAGGGGTGGTTTCTAAGTTTAGAGGGTGTTAAAGGGGTTGTCCGTAACCACCAAGAATAGCTTTCTTCTCCAGTATGAGAGATTGACTCAGTGAAGAAAACCATTCATCTGGCAACCTCAGCTAAACGCTGGCCACATTTGGTTTTTCCAACTGGTTTTATCATTATTCCCCGACAGGCCGCCGCTCTCGTCCACATCTACACCGATGGCTCTGTCTTGGTGACTCATGGTGGCTGTGAAATGGGACAAGGCCTCTACACCAAAATGATCCAGGTGAGATAAGCATCCATTTTTTCCACTGTGGAAGACTATGACACCGGACAGTCAGTGTCTTGTTGAGCAGGAGAAATGCCATCACACTAAATGCACAGGTCAATTACAGCATGTATTTTGACATCAGGAGCACATGAATGCAGGAGACTGATGGAAGTGCATATTAGAATTGAGAAAATATGTTATGTTATTCCTTCCTGCATACTAAAGAACCAAGTCCCATCAGGTCTTCTGAAAAATGTGACTCCAGTTTTCAAAGATAAAATATTTTTCGGCTTTATGGCAAATGCTCAAAGCCACATTGTGTTCATGCAAGTCTTCATTAGAAATGAATGTGTTTAATAGAATGAGAAATTATGTTCTTATTATTCACAATCTACTTAGCAACACCAATGATGGGTCATTGTGTGTGCTAATTCAAAGCAATCTTCCTAATACTGCTGTTGAAAGAGAAAGAGATTATTTGCAATAGGAAATTTTCTCTTTTTAAAATATTAAATAGGAATTTGTTGAATATGAAATTTGAATAAACATTGTGAGTAGCCTGGTCAGTGTGACTAGGTGGTTGAGTGTCCACCCATGAACCAGGAGGTCTCACTTCAATTCCCAGTTGGGGCACATGCCCAGGTTTCAGGCTAGATTCCCAGTAGGGGGAGAAGGGGAGCAGTCAATCGATGATTCTCTCTCATCATTGATGTTTCTATCTCTTTCTTCTTCTCCCTTCCTCTCTCTGAAATCAATTTAAAAAACATATAAAAACAATGTGAGTGGGAGGGGGTAAAGCTTTTTAAAAATATATATTTTTATATTGATTTGAGAAAGGAAAGGAGAGGGAGAGAAAGGAACATCAATGGTGACAATCATTGATCCACTGCCCCCTACTGGGGTTGGAGCCTGCAACCCAGGCATGAGCCCTGACTGAGAACTGAACCAGGGACCCTTCAGTCTGCAGGCCGATGCTCTATCCACTGAGCCAAACCGGCTAGGGCCAAAGCTTTTCTCTTAATGAGAAATAGAAGGTATTTTCTTTAAGGGAATACTATTACTTAATAGTGTGCTTGGAATTAGAAAACCACAAAAATCCACAGAGCCTACTTTAAACATGCCTTGCTTCTTTAAAACAAAACCCTTCTTTACACCTACAAAATGTCCGTAGGACAAACACAATCTGCTAAATGTACGTGAGCCAAGAGGAGAAGATGAAGGTAAAACAATAAGACGGAGATCTCAGTCTGGCCTGTGTGAGTCCTACTGAACTGATGTCTTAGAGTGACCATATGCCACATGGCTTCTATGAAACTGGTATAAAAGAAAGCACATGGTATGGATCTTTTACAGTGTCATTGAAAACCTTCAAACTCAGAATCTACATGTACCAAGACCCAAGATGCTATCTTAAATGTTTATCCCTAAAGGATTGCCAGAATTTATACTCAGTTCAAAAAAAAAAAAAAATTAGCCCGGCTGGCATCGCTCAGTGGCTAAGCATCGACCTATGAACCAGGAGGTCACAGGCAAATGCCTGGGGTTGCAGGCTCGATCCCCAGTGCAGGGCATGCAGGAGGCAATCAATCAGTGATTCTCTCTCATCATTGATGTTTCTATCTCTCTCTCCCTCTTCCTTCCTCTCTGAAATCAATAAAAAAGAATTTAAAAGCTCTTAATTTGGGGGGAGGGAGGCTTAGAGTCAATGATATCAATAGTGGTTTTCATTTGCTTCTGGCAGGTGGCTAGCCGTGAACTGAACATCCCCGTCTCGTATATCCACCTGTCGGAAACAAGCACAGTCACCGTGCCCAATTCCACCTTCACAGTAGCGTCCATGGGGACAGACATCAACGGGAGAGCGGTGCAGGTGACTTTTCTTTCATTTCTCAGTCACCCAGTGACAGTTCTGGAAACAACCTTGCCCCACCCCCTCCCTTATGGGAACTGAAATTGAAGCCTAGAAAGGTCAAGCAGCTGGTTTTAGGTGCTCCACTAAGAGGCTGAGAGACTTCGAGTGGTTGAAGCTTCCTCTGTGGGCCTCTTCTTCCCTCTCCTTAAGGGAAATCTGCCTGTAATTTTTCTAATCAACCTAAGATCATTAGGAACTCATCCATCGCTTTCATTTGTATAAACCATCACATTCAATAATGAAAATGTTCAGTCCAAAATTCCAAAATATACTTCCAATTGCAGTGTCTCTACTACTTAACAGCTTGGGCCTACAGGTAGAAAGGGGGTGGGGCTGGCCTCTCTGATTTCCCTCCCTGCACCCCCGCCCCCCGTAAGCTTCCTAGCCTGCAGTTCAGACCCTTATAAAGTCCAAGAAAGAGAGGGCACAGAGGAAAGAGGCAGAACACGCTAGGCTGGCATTGGTGTGACCTGGCCTTGTTATACCTGATCCTTCCCTGGTGGACGCCATGGTGAGCTCCTCAGAGAGTGCCTTCTGAACAACGATAAGAAAGGCAGTGCCTCTCCTATGGCTTTAGCCACTTGTGACCTGCTCCAGCCCCACCCTAAGCCCCAGGCCTCCTCCAGCCTCTTTCTGCTGAAACACCTCATCCCTTGCAGGAAGCCCTTACAGGTGGGGTCCTTTAAAAAGTGGCCATTAGAAGGTGCCAGGAGTCAGACGGAGGGGCAAGTGGGGAGTTATTGCTTCATGGTTATAGAGTTTCTGTTTGGAGTGATGAAAAGATATTGGAAACAGTAGTGATAGTTGCATGCACCAAAAAATTATATATATATATATCCTATATAATAAAGAGGTATTATTCAAATTGACCATCACTCCAACACACAAGCTGGCCGCCCCCATGTGGACACAAGATGACCACCACAAGATGGCTGGTAGTGGAGGGCAGTTGTGGGCGATCAGGCCAGCAGGGGAGGGCAGGTGAGACGGACTAGGCCTGAACGGGAGGGCAGTTGGGGTGAGCAGGCCTATAGGGGAAGGCAGTTGAGGGTGACCAGGCCTGCAGAGGAGAGCAGTTAGGAGCGACTATGCCGGCAGGGGAGGGCAGTTGGGGGTGACTGGGCTGGCAGGGGAGTGGTTAGACGGTGATCAGGCTGGCAGGCAGAAGTGGTTAGGGGCAATCAGGCAGGCCGGCTAGCGAGCAATTGGGAGCCAGCAGTCCTGGATTGTCAGAAGGATGTCCAACTGCCTGTTTATGCCCGATCCCTGTGAGATCAGGCCTAAACCGGCAGTCAGACATCCCCTGAGGAGTCCAGATTGGAGAGGGTGCAGGCTGGGCTGAGGGACACCCCCACCCACCCTTCCACCCCCATGCACGAATTTCGTGCACCAGGCCTCTAGTAAAACATAATTTTAACACTGCAGGATCCACAAGAATATTTGTTTCTTTCAAAGGGGTTCCATACATTGTTCAAGTTTGAGAAACTCCACCTAACGGACTAGGAAGCAGTTTACAAACTGGCATCTACATTTGAATTGATTTAAATATTGAATATTTTGCTACTCCCTGTGCCTTTCATTTCCCATGTCATTTCAAATACTTATTTTTTTTAATTTCTTTATTGATTAAGGTATTACATATGTGACCTTATTCCCCCATTTACCCCTACCCCCACTCATGCCCTCACCCCCCTGCTGTCTGTGTCCATTGGTTATGCTTATATGCATGCATACAATACTTTGGTTGATCTTTCCCCCTTACCGGCACCATCCCCTGCCTTCCCTGAAGTTTGAAGGTCTGATCAATGTTTCTCTGTCTCTGGATCTGTTTTTGTTCATCAGTTTATGTTGTTCATTATATTCCAGAAATGAGTGAGATCATGTGATATTTATCTTTCTCTGCCTGCCTTATACTTATTTTTAGAATGCTTGCCAAATTCTCATGGCCCGCCTCCAGCCCGTCATCAGGAAAAACCCGGAGGGAAGCTGGAAGGACTGGGTGAGTGGTCTGCCTTATCCTGCAGAGAAGGCAAACGCATCCGCATAGGAAGGTACAGCCCTCAGCGCTCACGCAAGAAGCAAAGCATTTACCAGCACTCGCTTCTGCTTTCTGAGAGGGAGAGGGAGTGTGTGTTCATCCCATGGCTTCACTGAAGAGCCTCGTTTCTCTCCGCGTGACGCGGCCTAGCTCTGCTGTAGAACGCACCTGGCGAGGCGCCCTGCGCTCTCACTGCCCCTCTGGGCGCAGGCTCCTCCCAGCCTCAGGGCCTGGGTTCCCCACCAGAGCAATGGAGATCACGGCAGCAATCTCTGTTAGCAAAAGGTTACTTTGTTTCTAATAACAATTATTACAATTCTCATCATTATTATTATTTCCAGCTTGACCCAGTTTACTCCGGCAGGGAAGGTGATGCAATATACTGAGACAGCCAATCAAATAACATGGAAAAAAGCTGGGTAAAAATACATACACACATACTACATACATACATGCATGCACACAGAGACACTTATGTACACATGTGTTTGTATATGTGTATGTACATATACACCTACCTGTGTACATGCCTATTGCATATGAATATGGCCTAGTCTCTCCCTCTCTCTAATTTAAAACGCCAAAAAGGGTGAAAAAATAATAAACTTTACACTGTGCAGCTCTAGAGGGTCCCAGGTGGCAGCTCGAGCTGCCGTAGGCACCGCCCTTGGGAAGCACGGCCTGTGCTGATACTCAGCCTCAGTCTCACTCAGGGTGAAGGCGCAGAGGCTGCTGCACACACAAGAGGCAAGCCCAGCACGGAATTTCACTGCTGTCCCCACACTTACATTTCTTTGTATCAATCTTCCCTTTCAGATTGCAAAAGCCTACGAAGAATCCATCAGCCTGTCCACTACGGGATATTTCAAGTAAAGGCCACTTTTACGTTGGTTTAGATTACACTTAGTCAGGGATGGTGTGGGCTCCTCATGAACCGATACCTGCTAATTGCTGATGCTCAGCTGTGCCTGGTGTCAGCCCTTCAGGGAGGAGAGCTCGGGGAGGCCAGGGACCCTTGGCGCCACAGCTGTTTCTCAGCCAGGAGGAATACCCCTGTGACCTAGCACAGTAGCTGCATGATGGAAAGTTAGGCTCAGACACCAATGTCTGGGCTGGGACCCTTGGAGGAGGAGGAGAAAGTCAGAGAGGCCTTCGGTGCTGGGGTGAGAGCTCTGTTCATCCCCAGGACCCAGAGCGCCACCCAGGATCAGACCACGAGGGGGGAAGGAGCCTTTCTTTCCCTCGGGTTTCTCTTCGCAGAGGCTACCAGACCCATATGGACTGGGAGAAGGAGGAAGGGGAGCCTTTCCCATATTTTGTTTACGGAGCAGGCTGTTCTGAGGTGGAAGTCGACTGTCTCACTGGGGCTCACAAGGTAGAGAGGGGGGTGGGTGTTCCCCACCTTCACAGAGTGTTTCTATGGATGCATTTTCTATGTGTGGATAATAATCACCCTGACCCTGCCCGTGGGGAACCGGGGACCAGGAGACAGTTGTAGTAAAGATCTCTCCTCACTAATAAAAGAGAAGCATGCAAATTGACTATCACTCCGCTACGCCCACCCAGCCAATCAGAGCGAGTATGCAAATTAACCCAACTAAGGTGGCGGCTACCATGGAGCTGGAGCAAGCAGGAGGCTTGGGTGCCCGCAGCGATGGAGGAAACCAAGCTTCCCGCCCGCCCTGGCCTGCCCTGGCCTCCACTCAAAACTACAAAGTTTCAATTATAGAAGATAAATAAATCCTAGATACCTGCTTCCAGCCAGCCCTGGCCTCTGCTTGGGCTGCCAGAGGGTGTGGCCGGCCCGCAAACCACCACAGGCCCCTCACCCAGGCTGCCCCATACCCCAAGGGAACCCCCACCCTGATCCAGGACACCCATCAGGGCAAACCAGCCGACCCCCACCTGTGCACTAGGCCTCTATCCTATCTAATAAAAGAGTGATATGCAGATTGACCATCACTCCAACACACAAGATGGCTGCACCTATCTGGTCAAAGATCCTGCTCCCATATGGACACAAGATGGCTGCCTCAAGATGGCCAGCAGGGGAGAGCAGTTGGGGGGGACCAGGCCTGCAAGGGAGGGCAGTTGGGGGTGATCAAACCTGCAGGGGAGGACAGTTATGGGTGATCTGGCTGGCAGAGGAGGGAAGTTGGGGGTGACTGGGTCTGCAGGAAAGGGCAGTTGGGGGGGACCCAGACCTGCAGGGGAGGGCAGTTGGGGTGGACCAGGCCTGCAGGAGAGGGAAGTTGGGGGTGACCAGGCCTGCAGAGGAAGGAAGTTGAGGGGTGAGGGGAACCAAGCCTTCAGGGGAGAGCAGTTGGGGGGGACCAGGCCTTCAAGGGAGGGCAGTTGGGGGTTATCAAACCTGCAGGGGAGGACAGTTAGGGGTGACCAGGCTGGCAGAGGAGAGAAGTTGGGGGGGACCAGGCCTGCAGGGGAGGGCAGTTTTGTGGGACCCAGGCCTGCAGGGGAGGGCAGTTGGGGGGACCAGACCAGCAGGGGAGGGTAGTTAGGGGTGACAGGGTCAGCAGGGGAGGGCAGTTAGGGGTGACAGGGTCAACAGGGGAGGGCAGTTGGGGGGGACCAGGCCTGTAGGGCACGGCAGTTGGGAGGGACCAGGCCTGCAAGGGAGGGCAGTTGTGGGAAATCAGGCCAGCAGGGGAGGGCAGTTAGGGGCAAACAGGCTGGCAGGGGAGTGGTTAAGCATCAATCAGGCTGGCAGGGAATTGGTTAGGGGGTGATCAGACTGGCAGGCAGAAGCGGTTAGGGGCAATCAGGAAGGCAGGCAGGCGAGCAGTTGGGAGCCAGAAGTCCTGGATTGTGAGAGGAATGTCCCAGATTGGAGAGGGTCCAGGCTGGGCTGAGGGACACACCCCCCCCATGCATGAATTTCGTGCACTGGGCCTCTAGTTTTTAAATAACCTTTTCCATTCTGCATGTTCTCTTGGCACAGCTCCTTAGGACAGACATATTCATGGATGCCGCTTTCAGCATAAACCCGGCCCTGGATATCGGGCAGGTACGTGGCACCAGACCGCCCCATGGGGTCTTTGGGTCAATTCCATTCAGAACATTATTTCCCAAAGTTCTCCAAATGCTTATACCTGCTACAAGTACTCTGCAATGTATGTCATATATTGCACACACAGAAATAGATAAAAACATTGAAAGAAAATTCAAGAAAAAGTTAGCAGTGGTTGTCTTTATGTGGCAGAAATATGTGAGATTTATCCTGCTTTATAATTCCCCATGCCTTCTAATTTTTCTTCAACAAACATTAATGTTTGTAATTAGGGGATATTATATAAATGCATAATAATAAAGCCCCATTCATATTCATATACACCTTGAATTTAAGTAGACTGAACAATTTAGAGAACTATAAGGGGAAAAGAAATGCTTAAAAACAATTTCTCTCTGGCTGAATTTCTGATCTATATCTCACAAGTAAGTAAATTAACACAACCAACATCTTTTTAAGCTTTGAGTTACAGCCTTTCCTGCTCTTGGTGTAGCTTTGCTTCCCCCCGTAGCCTTGTTACTCCAAGTGGGGCCAACAGGCCAGCCACATCAGCGCACCCCCGACCTGCCAACCAGGCCACAGCCTAGACCTGAGTAGCTGAACAGCTTGAGCATTTGGCTTCCAACCCAATAGACAGACATGTGGTTTCATCTGCCAACAGCTTCCTGCCTTCCTGAGTCCCAAGGAGCTGGCTGACCGAGATTGGCCAATGGGCTTTCTGAGGGGCAATTTAATTGGTCCCTCAGTGTTTCTCAAAGTGCGGTCCTCCGACTCAGCAACCACAGCACCTACCGTGTTTATTGGAAATGTGGGTCCCTGTGCCCACCCAGGCCCACTTCTCCACCAAAAGTTTGCTGGGTGGGGATGTGTAATCTGCCCATTTAACCTGCACCTGAAATTCATCCTAAGTCTGTAAAGTTTGATTCCCGCAGCTGGCCTCAGGACCCACCTCTCCTTGGCCTTCCTATTCACTCCTACCAGCTTGTTCCTACCTCTTTATTGCTTAAGCAAAGGCCAAAAGGGAAATGTTATGATCAGAAAAACCATACATTTGTCCCATTGGGAAAGGAAAGAAAAAACCAGAAATGTGTTAGACTAGAACTCTTGGACTTGAGGGGCAAGCATTTGGAAATATCCAAACTTAGCATTTAAATTTCTTTACTTTATTCTGTAATTTTACAGTTTAATAGAATGCAACATGTAACTCTCCTTCATTTTTTAACCTTGAGGCAGACATCCCCTTTAAAGGGGACTGTAAACCCTTTTTTCTCAGAGCATAGTAGTTTGTAAGTAGAACTCAAATGGCTTTTAATAAAACATATTTAATTTAATAAAAATATTCTTCCAACCCACCTTGTTTAAGTTTGATCTACTCTCCATCATAACTTATAAAAGGAAGCAAAAAAATCCAGACAGTATAATAAATACAGTGCTCCAGTTCCATTTACATTTACTTCGTTCACATTCCTTTAACGTTAGCTTCTTTTTCATATAATTCAATGAACATTTTTTGAGAATGTATGTACCAGGCACTATGCTAGGAACAGAACACAAGAAGGCCAAACCTCATAATGCTTATAAACCAGTGAGAGACTAAGTGAAGAGAGAGAGAGAGACAGAGAGAGAGAGAGAGAGAGAGAGAGAGAGAGAGAGAGAGAGAGAGAGAAATAGGAGTTTGCCAAGCGGACAAGCTGAGGTGGGGAGCAGTAAAGAGAGAAACTGCCCTTACAAAGAATTGGGGGGTTGAATGAATCTAGTGGGCCTGGAGGATCCCCCAGAACTTGACGAGTGCTGAGTCCCTGGAATGTGAGGTACCTGGACAAGAAGACCTAAGGCTGGGGCCAGGCAGGATGGCAAGCAGCAGATGCTGAAAGATGCTTTGTAAGTTCACTGCAATGCTTTCAGGAATGACTTACTATGGTTCAGAGCTCCATTTGCATTCACATTGGGATATATTTTCAACCAACATCATATGCTTATAAACTGTGACATTTTTGCCTGTAGATTGAAGGAGCATTTATCCAAGGCATGGGATTATATACCATAGAAGAACTGAAATACTCCCCAGAAGGTGTGCTTTATTCTCGGGGTCCTGAAGACTACACAATCCCCACTGTCACAGAAATACCAGAAGAGTTCTATGTTACTTTGGTGCGGTCCCGAAATCCCATAGCCATCTACTCATCCAAGGTAAGAACTCAACACCTCTATTCATTCGCTAGAGCTGCCATAACAAAATACCAGTTGGGGTGGCTTAAGCAACAGAGATATATTTACTCACAGTTCTGGAGGCTGGAAGTGTGAGATCAAGGCTTAATTTATTCGGAGATTTCTCTTTGGCTTGCAGATGGCCATTCTCATTGTGTCCTCACATGATCATCTTTCTATATGGCACATGTGTCAGATCTCTCTCTCTCTCTCTCTCTCTCTCTCTCTCTCTCATCCTAATTTCTTTTTCTTAAAAGCACATCCTAAAGACCTCATTTTAACTAAATTACCTCTCTAAAGACCTTATCTCCAATTACAGTCACATACTGAGTACTAGCGGTTAGGACTTCACCATGTAAACTGGAGGGGAGCACCATTCAGCCTATAATAATACCTGCTCCTTCAAGAAATAATGAAACAGTCACCTGAATTTGCTTTCTTCTTGGAATTGCAGGTCCCAGAGGGAGATGGGGGAGGGGAGAGCAAACTCATGGCAGAGTGTACTCACTGCCTTCAGAACCCCAAGTGGAGTCTTCACTCTTGAGAGAGATCATGCAATATATTTAAATAAAACAAGAAGTCAACCATCTTGGTTCATGAGGCTAAGTGCCACTGGGAGGTAAAGCTGCAGTTGTAGGCCAATTTCCCCAGCCCAGAGCCTTCTTTTCTGCACCCTTCCCACATGTCCTCCAGACTCAGTTCTTTCTTGCTCACAATGCCTCTGCCTACCCTCTCCCCAAGTCAGAAAGGGCTTTCAAACAAGTTTCTCACTGAGGGTGATTTGCTCTGAGTTATTAACAGCCACTGATATAAATGGTGTTGACACACGCTCCATGGCAGTGGGGTCTAACTGACCCATGTAGACTTGCAGCAAAGAGTCTCTAACACACGTACAGAAGCACAACTTCTTCAACTAAGTGCCATTCTGAGCCCACATCTGGCCAGCCTCATGGCAACTTTAACCTCGGGTTTTCAGGAACCTTCCTCTGTTTCTCAGGAGTAGCTCAGAGTTGGGAGGAAGATGAGACTTTCTATATGAATAGGCCCTCTCTCCACTCCTGCACCAGACTTTGGCCAGGGATAGCTCTAAAGACTGTCCTGACACAACCCTGCCTCTTGGGGTCTAGCCCCTCCCTGCCAGTTGTGCTCCAAATAGGGCACAGGACCTCTCTGCTCTCACCCCCTCCTCCTCACCTCACAGGAAACCACTTCTTCTTTTTTTTTTTTATTGTTCTAAGTATTACAAATAGTAGTACATATGTCTCCTTTTTCCCCCCCATTGACCTCCCCCCGACCTCCCCTATCCCCCAGGACATGCTTTCACCTGCCCACCCTCCCCCCCTCCCCAGTGTCTTATATCCATTGGTTGTGCTTATATGCATGCGTACAAGTCCTTCGGTTGGTCTCTTACAGCCCCCCTCGCCCAACCTCCCCTGTCTTCCCAATGTAGTTTGACAGTCTGTTCAATGCTTCTTTGTCTCTGTATCTTTTCCCCCACCATTTCTTTCCTTTAAAAAGTTTTGCCTTTGCAGACTGGAAATAATCATATAATAACAAAACAAGACAAAACACAAAAATGTTTGAGTCTCAATTTCAATGTCCAACAGTTCCTTATGTGTACATTTCAGCAGTGATATCTGGATGGTGGGCACATCGTGGCAATGCAGGTCCAACCCTCTCTGGTTTGGTCCTAGGTAACCTGCAGCGGTGCACAGCTGCTGACTGCTTGCATGGCAAGGCGTTGTCAGCGTCTTCCATCTCTGGACTGTTTTTTCCTCTTGTCTTCGTGGTTGGAGCACTCCTGTCAATTCCTCTCTGTTGCAGGAATCCATCTGGTCTTGGGGTTGTTTTCTGAAAATATACAAATATATTCTCGACCACAAGTTAATAAAGGAATCTTTTCTATATAATTGATTTGGGATCCTTTTTATTTTTGTTCAAACGATTTTCCTTTGTCTTATTTAGACACCATGTGTGTTTTAATGGCCGTCTTGCTGTTAGCATTGCAAATGAACCTTAATTTGGTAAAGTAAAAATTTTCTAGATGTAATTTACTTATAGGATATTTTTCCTTACATGATATTTCCCTACTATCCCCCCCCCTTTTTTTTATTAATGGAGGTTTTTGTAAATTTTATAATGCAGTCTTGATAACTTTAAATTTAAAAATTTTTTTCCCCCACACATATGACTGCTTTAGGTTCATTGCATATTCAGGAATTTTACCATGAGATGAACTACCAATAGAAATTTTAGTTATTACTTTAAGAACAGCTTTTTGTCCAGTACAATTAACTTTACTTGAATATTCACTTATTTCAATTAGCCTATTTAAATTAATCTGAAAACTCGATTACTATTTTACTGTCAAACTTAATACTCTACCAACAATCTTAGTTTATCCTGTAAATATTAGTGGGAAGGATTATTTGCATTCTTGAGTGGGCCCTGAGCATTCCAGATGCTCGGCTGAATTTAGATATAGGGCAACTGCTGTTGGCCAAGTCTCTTGTCTGTTACCTGGGTCCCGATGTGAGCTGGGCCAAGTCTCTGTCTGTCACCTGTATCTCAATGTGAGCTGGGCCAGGTCTCTTTCTGTTGCCTGGGTCCCATTCTGAGCTGGGTGTGGGAAGCGTGAAGCAGCCATGGGGGCAGGAGACCTCCTTCAGGAGGGGTGAGGGTTCAAGCCCCTGCAATGTTGGGGGGGGTGAGGGTCTGTGCCCCACTTCTGTTGGCCCCCAAGTTCTCTCCTGATGGCCCCTCTGCGACTGTGCTTGTCTTAGGTTGTTCCTTCCTTGAGGAATCTTACCCGTCTCTGGCTAACCAGCCATCCTCCGGGGCCAAGCAGGGTGGTGTGAGGTTCAGTTCTGTCTCCTTGGTAGCCTATGCCCCTGTGGCCTCCACACCCAGCACCTGCCTTGGGAACCCCTGGCCTGCTGGCAGGGTCCCAGTGCTGATCACATATCTTGGGGAGCTCGGGTTTCTTCTCCAGTGGGGGCCCAGCTCACACAGTTGGGCGTGAGACAGATCCATGGTACCACCATGAGGCTTCAAGCTCAGCATGAAAAGAAAGCTCAGGCAACAGCTGAGGGCAATTGGATTGTGAGAAGAGGGTCCCTCTTGGCACAACAGCAAGAGGGGCCAATATAGGATGCTCAAGTGCCTTCCCAGTGCCTTAATTCCTTCTGCAAGGGATTAAATCCTTTCATGTCCTTTTTTTTTTTTTTTTTAAATTACTGCCAACCATTCAAAGAATTAGTTTATAAGTTTGTTTGGGATAATTGTACAATATGCTGTTGTAAAATATCTAAAATTATAATGACATTGTAGAATAATATCATGTAAGGATATTCTTTGCCCTAGGCCCTGGCAATTCCATTTCAAACTGGCTGTCAATTTCTTTTTGTAGCTTTATATAAACTTTGTCAGGGAGGCAAAAACACATATTACTTACTTTAGTTCAAGAGGCCAAATATATTGACTTTCAATTACAATCCTTATGACTTTTGAAGGAAACTTCTCTTTGTTTCCTTCCAAAATAATTTTCAGTCTACAGAGAGTTTCATTTAAAAATTTTTGTTACATGAGACAATTTCTCTTAATGCCCTGCCCCCTTGTTGTCTGTGTCCATTGATTAGGTTCATATGCATGCATGCAAGTCCCTTGGTTGATCTCTCCACCTTACCCCCACCCGCCCCTACTTTACCTGAGGTTTGACGTTCTGATCGACGTTTCTCAGCCTCTGGATCTGTTCTTGTTCATCAGTCTATGCCGTTCATTATATTCCACAAATGAGCGAGATCATGTGATATTTATCTTTCTCTGCCTGGCTTATTTCACTCAACATAATATTCTCCATCTCCATCCATATTGTTGCAAATGGTAGGAACTCCTTCTTTTTTCCCGCAGCGTAGCATTCCATTGTATAGATATACCACAGTTTTTTAATCCATTCATCTGCTGATGGGCTTTAGGTTGGGAAACCCCTTCTTTTACCAGCTCCACCTTTTCCTCCACATTTGCCTCCGAGTAAAATCCACAGCCTGGGACAGTCTTTATCTGCTTTGGGCCCTTTGTCCCAACTCTCTACGAATGCCCTGGACACAGACGGAGGACCAGACTCCTTTGAAGAGAGAAAAAGGGAAAACCAGTACAAGAAGCAAAGGAGGTTTATTCAAAATATAATGCCCTCACACTGTTCATTCAAAATCATCCAGCACTCGCCAGGGAAGTGAGCACAAAGAGAATTTCAACGTCCACTCTTCAGAGGCAACACCTCACTGTCTTTCAAGCTCAGCTACAAAGATTGGGGTTCTTTTGCTGAGGGTTTGAATTAAACACAAATGGGCTAGAGCCGTGATCGGCAAACTGTGGCTCGCGAGCCACATGCTCTCCTTGAGTGTGGCTCTTCCACAAAATACCACAGCCTGGGCGAGTCTATTTTGAAGAAGTGGCGTTAGAAGAAGTTTAAGTTTAAAAAATTTGGCTCTCAAAATAATGTCAGTCGTTGTACTGTTGATATTTGGCTCTGTTGACTAATGAGTTTGCCGACCACTGGCCTAGAGTAGCGATTTTCAGCCACAACACAATAGGTGGAAATGTCTGGTCTAGAGGCCAAATTAAAGTACTCTGGAGGGCACCAAGGCTCTGGTCTTCTTGACCTGGGCAGGGAAATAGGTGTTTTTAGCTGCCCTGCTACCCTGATGTCCTGGGGCATTTTCATTAACTACTCCCCACGCGCACCAATCGGCATGGGGGGATGGGTTCTGGCAATTCAGATGCACCCCACTCTGAGGGTTATAAAGCCAGAGGAGGTGAGTGTGCATGAGAGTGTGCGAGGGCTTGTGTGTGTGTCCACACCAACCAGTCGTCCTGAAGGATCCATGCCTTCCTGACGGCCTTCTGCCCTCCTTCTCAGGGATTGGGTGAGGCTGGAATGTTCATGGGAACCTCCGTGTTCTTCGCCATACACGATGCAGTGGCTGCTGCCCGAAGAGAGAGGGGGTTGGCCAACACCTTCACCCTAAACAGCCCAGCGACGCCTGAGGAGATTCGGATGGCTTGTGTGGATCAGTTCACTGACATGGTAAGGGCGGCGAGGAGCGGCCCCTGCTGGGATCCCTTTTCCATGGCTTTCAGGTTCTCGGTATGAATTGGGTGTCTGTGACCGAATTCTAGGGCAGGTTAGTCTTTTCCAATGGAAATTCTCTTTTTTCCTCCACTTGCTACTTCCTAGATGCGCCAAGGCAGCTGCCTGCAAAGTGAGTGAACCTCTTAAAATGATGTTTCATTGTTTCCAGCCCCAAAGAAAAGCACACTCAGTTGAGTCAGTGCTGATAGCAAATGGTATATATTTTCCTTTGTTTCCAGGAGGATTTTATTTCTTCCTTGATTTCAAAAAAAAAGGGAGGGGGACATCTGTAATACTTTCAACAATAAAGATAATTTTTTAAAAAATAGCAAATGGGCATGGTAGGCTATTTCTTTAAACATTTGGTTAAAATGCAGTTGATGTGGTATTTGAATTGCCTCAATAACCAAATTAGATTAACTAGATATCTGATCTGGTCAATTATTCGGAAAGTATCTTTCAAGCAAACTAATAAAAAAAATTTAATGAAAATATCAAGTCACTGGGCACATGTTAAAAGAACAGAGTTTCATTTTTCAGCTGCTGAAAATACATCTAGAACTATCAGAGACTATTTCTGTATTCAACTGCTTACTGCAGCTCTAAGTGTGTCTGGTATAACCTTAGACTGCGGTTTAGGCCTTTGACATTACAGGGCTTCTGGGTTTAAGATGCATTTTATCCCCAAACATTATGAGAATGAGAAGTTTTATGATTCAAGGTTTGAAAAAAATGTGAAAATGGTAAGATTTTGGTAAGAATAAAATGGATACTGACTTGTTCTTTTTAAAAAACAAACTATGTTTCTTCTGAATTACAACATTTTTCATACAACAAACAGAAATTTCTTTTTCTGAAACAAAAGGGAGTTCTGGAGCCCAGGACAGTCCAGTGATGCCATCAGGACCCAGGCTGCTCCCCTGGTCCTGCCTCCCCCTTCCCCTCCCCCTGCTGGTCCTGAGGGGGGCTTTTGGTCTCTGGTCACGGATGCTGGCTGCTCCCCAGGAGTCGTGACTGTGCTCCAGGCATGGTAGGGGACAGAGACAAAGGCTAGGTGGACACGCCCACAGAATTCGGACCTCTTTTTTATTCTTGCAGCTCTGAATTTCAGCTTTTATTTTACTGCAGTGATTTTCAGATTTTCTTCTTTGACCCATTTAATACATTTTTTGTTTTTTATTTTTCATTACAGTTGACATTCAGTATTATATTAATTTCAGGTGTACAGTACAGTGGTTAGACATTTATATAACTGATGAAGTGATCCCCCCATACCTCTCATATCCAACTGATGCCATACATCAGTTATTACAATATTATTGACTCTACTCCCTACATTGTACTTTACACCCCCATAAGTATTTTGTAACTGCCAATTTATACTTCTTAATCCCTTCCCCTTTTTCACCCAGCCCCCAAACCTCCTTCCACCTGACAGTCATCAGTTTGTTCTGTTTCTGTTTTGTTTGTTCGGTATAACAACATTGTATTAGTAACCACTTACCTTTATTTTATCTTTTTCAGATTCCCAGAGATGATCCTTCAACATTTACACCTTGGTCCATCCATGTGTCTTAAATTTATCTTTTCTTTAGAAAATGAAAGAGTTCATGATTGCCCTTAAAATTCTCAAACCAGAGCAATATATAAGGTATTTCCCAAATATCAATGATAATTTTAGCTTTTTTATTTTTTAATCCTCACCTGAGGATATGTTCTGTTGATTTTTAGAGAGAGGGAGGAGGGACAGCGAGAGAGAAGCATCGATGTGAGAAGAAACATCGAACAGTTTCCTCCCATACGTGCCCCAACTGGGAATTAAGCCCACAACCTTTCTGATGTATGGGACAGTGCTTCCACCAGCTTAGCCACCTGGCCAGGGCAATTCTAGCATTTTTTAATTACTCTCCATAGCTTTGGTCCCTGCATGATCATGTTTTAGGATGCAAATTTTCACTAAAAGGTATAATAAAGAATCAAAATTCTTCTTTTCATTTGCGTTATCCTGAAGATCTACAGCATCATGGGGATTTTGTCTTAGTCCATGTCCTATCTTACTAGAATACCATAGACTGGATGATTTATTAAAAATCAAACAAAAACACACAAATATTTATTTCTCACGGTTCTAAAGACCAGGAAGTCCAAGACCAAGGTGCCAGCGGATTTGGTGTCTGCTGAGCCCCTGCTTCCTGGTTCACAGACTGCTATCTTCTCACTGTGTCCTGGGAGGGACAGGGGAGCTGTCTGTGGTCTCCTTTATAGGGTGTTTATCCTATAGGAGAGGGCTTTGTCCTCATTAGCTAGTCCCCTCCCAAAGGTCCCACCTCCTAATACCATCACCTTGGGGGTCAGGCGTTAACATATGAATTTGGGGAGGACACAAACATTCAGTCCACAGCATTCCATGCCTACCCCCTCCCCACCCCCAAATTCATGTTCTCGTATGCAGGCAAATTGCTCTCCAACTGTGAACCTGTGATATCAAACATGTTACATGTTTCCGAAATGCATGGTGGGACAGGCATAAGATACACGGTCCCATTCCCAAGGAGAAATGGGAGAGAGGAAAGGGAGGGCAGACCCCCATGGGTATTCCACTTCTGAAGGCTTGAAAATACTCCCCTTTGGCCAGATGGTCTACCCTCCAGGCCTGGTCCTCATACTCACCCAGACTCAGGGCAGGAAGGAGTTAGGTGACTGACCTATGCACACCAATGTCAAGCGTTCTCCATCCCCAGTCACACCCCGAAGGACCAACCTCTCCTCCAGATTCCAGGCACTGGAGAGGACCCCCACACACACAGCCCGAGGCCTCACTGGTCCCCAGCTTCCCATAAGCCCAGCTGCCACCTGGCTCACCAGAGACTGAACGGTTGGAGCTGGGGGGGTGGGGGGGTGGGGGGGAGGGAAGAGGCCTTGTAGTCGATAAGGTTGAGAATGGAGGGTCTGGACCATGGGCATTTAATGACCCACCAAGGGTCCTAAAAAGTGTCCCACTCCCTGCTGGTCTACTCACCTGTGCTCCCTCTTCGGCTTTTGAAGAGTTCACAGCAGAGAGCAGCACACCAGGGACACGGGAGCCTGGCCAGTACTTTTCCACTGACATCAGCAAGCAGGATTTGTTATCCTGGGTTTTTTTCCCCCAGAAATAGGTTTGTTTTGGTTGCGGGGGAAGGGCAGTGTCATTTCCAATATTAATTCCGTCATTGGGTAAAAGGGTTCTTTGATGTAACTAATTCATCATGAGACCTTTCTTACAACAACTATACAAACCTCTGAGTCAGGAGGTGGGAGTTCCTCTCACCCACCTGAATAATCTATTTAAAGTGAAGAAATTCAGTCTTGCCTTTTCGTTAAGGAAAAATAAAATGAGTGCTTGTTTTTTTCCATTGTCTGGAATAAGGTCGGAGAGGAACCCTTGGCGGAGACAGCAGCCTGCCTTCGCGCTGCGGGCAGCTCTTGGTTCACTCCACACTGAGTGGTTTTTAGACCCAGTTAGTTCCCAGAGCCCTGGGGGGGTCTGAAGGAGAGAAACCACAGGACTTCAGGCCTCACCCCCAGCCCACTCCACTAACCTTTCTGTTGAATTTGTTCACACCGCATAAGGTTTCATGCAAACAAGTTTCCCTGGTTGAAGCAAGTTTGAAAACACTCTTGATAAATCCTTCAAGGTCAGTTTTCATTTCTCAGAAACTACTATATCTGGTTCCCTGAATGCGAAGCGTTTTCACACTTAATAACTCTAATACCATAATCTGGCTTCAGAGCCCTGAGTCTGCTCTACATTACCCACTTGCATTTTCTGTTGGCTCTGGAGGATTCCTTCCTATAATTATTGGGACACACCACGATCTGTGGTTTTTGTTGGCAGCGTCCCTACTCCTGTATAAATGGGAAGCGTGTGCTCTGTGTGTTCACTGCTTCCCTCTTTTAAGGGGCAGAGTGAGATGGTGAAGAGATTGTGGACCCTTAAAAACAATGCCTGTATCACTTCTCCCGGAAGTGCAAGCAGCCATAAGAAGGGCGTTTGCCTCCACCCTCTCCTTCCCCAGCCTGCCCTGCCTCCATTCCCAAGTCTCACAGAATCAACTCCTACTCATCTTTCAGGCCTAGTGGTTCCTTCCACAGGCCTTCCCTGATCCCTTTCCCCAAAACAAAGCTCCTCTCCCTGCTCTGTGCTCTCACAATGGTAAATATTCTATCTCGGGCTAATTTTCTCTCTCTTATGAACCATCAATTCCTTGGAGGAAGAACAATTGTTGATCTTGTTTTTCACTGTGCCTCTACCACTTAGCATACTGCAGGGTGCAAGCTGGATACCCAGTGCCTGCTGGGTAAATGAATGAGTGAATGAATGATGCCGTCTTCATTTGAAGTATTTTGAGATAATCAGTCAGGCATTTATTAACCCCTGCCAAGATCAAGCTGTCATTCATGCTGGCCATTGGGGGGGATACAAGCAGCTCTGCTAACCTCCAGGAGCGTATTACCCAATTGGGAAAATGAGACACAAACATTGAAGAGATAACCAACTATCAGTGGCAGATAAGAGACTAGTTTCCTGGTTCCTGGTTTATTAAATGAAAAGGAAAGAGGTGATTGTTTGGACCTGCAAGTGTTTTTTGAATTGAAAAAAGGATAGAAGGGAGGTTTGATGCTGCTTTTTGGTGGTAGGTTAAAAGGGAGGAGAGAGGGAGGGAGGGAGGGCAATCACAGCAGGACAGGAACAGGGCTGTTACCTTTGCAGACAGGGAAGAGCCTCTTCAGTCACTCATCAAATACTTATTGGGCATTTGTTCTGTGGTCGGCCCCATTGTAGGCCCAGGGATACAGTGACGTCCCTGTTTACATTCTAGTAGAGAAGGCAAATGAGGTGAACAAAACTCCACGTCAGGTCATGATGAGAGCTCTGGAGAAAAGGAAATGGGTGGTAGAAGAGAGCATGACGGAGGTGCCACTTCTGACGGGGTGATCAAGGAAGAGCTCAGACCCAAATAAGAAGAAGGCACCAGCCATGACAACGTCTGAGAAAACAGAAGTCAAGGCAGAACATGTAACTTGCACCAAGGCCTTGGGACAGGAAAGAAATGAGCGCATTCAGGAAGCAGGGAAAAGGCCAGTGTGGCCGAGATTATGAACAAGAGAGACAGTGATTAAAGATGCGCTCACAGAGTGGGGTGGGGCCAGTCCCGAGGGGCCTCCATGGAAAGCTTATGGGGTTTGGTTAGGTGTGTTAGGAGGCCAGTGGAAGGTTTCAAGGAGAAGAATAGTTGAGGCAGAAGAATGATGAGAAGAGCAAAAGGGCCTAAAGCCAGAAATAGGGACAGATCTTGGAAGGCTTTGCACACTGGGCCTAGGAATTTGGTCCTTGTGTTCCAGGCCTCAGAGAGTTACTGGGCTATTTGTAGCAGAAGTAGCTACAAAAAAATCTGACCTGAGGCCCTACCTTATTCACATTGTCATCTCCAACTTCTCTCATAACCCTGTTGTGGATTTATTCAGCAACTGTGTAACACACGTGAAACACACACACACACACACACACACACACACACACACACACACACAAACACGTGCACATGTGCGTAAACACTCATCTCCACAGGTGCACAAAGATGGGAAGGCCTTGGACCTAGACATTGAATTACAAAGAAAGTTGGCAGCTTCCAAGTGCGTTTGGTTAGGAATGTTTCTGGACTAGCTCTGCGGTGGGAAGGATTCTAAAGCCACATCTTGACCAAGTGGGAAGGAGGATCTTCCTTAGCCAGGTCAAGAGGATGCCAGATGTTTAGTGTCTCTGGCCTGAGGCACTGTCACACAGTGAGTTCGCCTTAAGACAAAGGGTTGACTCTAACCATGGCTTGCCAGGGCTCCACACACTCATGAAGGGAGTGGGCTGGGGGACAGAGAGGTCTTGCCTCCTCTCCTGAAACTACTTGAGCAGCTACCTGCATCACCCACGTGTGAGGCCAAGTCCTGGGCATTGCTTCAGTTGAAAGAATATGAATTGCTTGATTTTAGCTCCAGACATGTAACTGGAGATATTCAGAAAGATCAAAATGATATTGTTCTTTTGATCAAGGAATCTGTCTATACACTCACAGGTGTTTAAATCCAAGAGACCTTGGTTATAGTTCCCACTTTGCCACTTGGGTTCTGCATGGTCCTGAGCTACTGATCTTACCTATCTGAGCCTCTGTTTTCTTCTCTGTAAAGTGGTTGCCTTGACTATATCACTATTTTCCATTGGTCCAATCCTGTGTGTGGGGAGGAAGTAGGAAGGGTAAAGAGGGGCTGGGTGGACGCAGCACCCCACACCTCCACCTTAGGGAACAGACTGGAATTGTCCATATGACTTCCTACAAGGAGACATTTCTGCAATTAGAATGAGATCAGAGTAGGGGAAAGTGGGAGGTCCACTTCTCTCTCTTTGAGAAGAAGGAACCCATCCAGGGGCTGAGGTGGTGTACAAAGTGGGTTTAAGCTTAAATGGTTGTGTATGGTTTTCACACTCTGGCCCTCCAACCTCAGAGTAAGCAAGAAGAGGTGTGGGCCATGCACAGAGCAAGCTTTGAAGCCAGGATTGGTGGGAGGCAGAGTGAGGCACAAGGTAAGAGGCGGGACCACACAGGCGCTCTAGACTTAAAAGGTCACGAAGCCAGGGAGTCTGCTCTCTGGACTCCAACTGCCAGCTTCCACACAAGGAAGGATTTCAGTGCTTGGACCTGAATCTTTTGTGCTCAGTCCCATGGCTGGTGCCAAAGAGCATACCCACCTAGAATTGTAAGGTGAAACCTGTTTACAGGTGGGATGCTTGGCCAGTGGCGATCCGATGAGTTGGTTTTCTTTGTGAACGGGAGGAAGGTAAGTGTTGGGTGTTACGACCAGGGCTTGAGACAGCAGGAAACTTCTAGCTGGAGGGGAACCTTTGTGGCCCATTTGGGCTGAGACCCTTCCAGACAGGGACAAGAAGCCAGAAACTGCAACCCATACTACTTTGGCCTGTTCCCCACTCAGTCATGGTTCTGCCTCTGGGATGTGGGGTGACAGTAAAGCATTGGGGTTAATCGCATGTGCCTCGGTATCAGTCTTGGTTCCAATCCAGCTCTGCCATTTACTGTATAAACTTATGCAAGTTACTTCTCCTCCCTGGGCCCGAGAGTACCCTTCTCAGAAGCCACTTCCTGCGGCGGTTGTCAAGATTAAAAGAGAGGTGCTTCTTTCACTGCTTAGGACTCCCCTCGAACTTGTAAATCACTGAGCACTGAGCTTATACACCGGAAGTAATTTATCTAGTAGCATATGTTGATCCTCAAACTCAGGAGGAGAAACAGAGCTTCCTTTATTTTTCTCTTTGTCAATTTAATTTTTCTGTTGAGCCTCCATTATACAGAATTGGGTAAAAATGTAATTGCAGTCCATATTGGGTCCCTTCCTTCCCTGGGCTGTGGCTAATTTCCAGGAGGAACCTATATGACAAGGAGAGAGGGTCTCCCTTTGTCATTCTCCCTGGCATCCCTCCCTCCAGTCCTCACCATCCATCCACACAGTCAACCCTCAGTACCCAGGCCCCCTCCTCTCCTGAATCCCTCTCTGAACCTTAACGGGACCATTAAGCCACCTCCCAAGGCAGGTGACTTCTCTTGGGTCTCACCACCTGTCCTTTAGGGCCTCTCAGCTCTCTAGTCCCATGAACCTAATTGGGATTTGGCCATGTTCATCTACTGCCCAACCCAGGGCTTGAATCAAGAAAGGAGACAGAACATAGAATCTCTAAGTTCTCATCATTTCCCTTCTAACTCTCCATCCTGTATCCAATCTCCCCGGCCAGCAACCACCAGACATTCTTCCAAAACTATCACTTATGAGCCGAGTCCTTACTCGCTTGTTCCACTGCCCTAGACTTCAGAGGCTCCTTCCTCTGTTTTCTGTTCCACGTCCTCTGTGAGTCATGAGCTCCAAACGAAGTGGCTGCAACTAGAACAGGGAATAAGTTGAGAGTTGAAGAAAATATAGATGTGTGTGGTGGGGGTTGGAGTCAGCTAGATAATAAAAACATTATCTAACCACATTCTCAGTAGATATATTTGAAGGACCTGGGGTGGAAGGAAAGTGCAGAGGAGGGCTTCTTCTTTTGTTGACCAGGAGCTCCCTAGAGCTCCAGAAAGCGGGTGAATTTTATTATATATATTGATTGATTTCAGAGAGGAAGGGAGAGGGAGCGGGAAAGAGAAACATCAATGATGAGAGAGAATCATTGATAGGCCGCCTCCTGCATGCTCCCCACTGGGCATTGGGCCTGCAACCCAGGCATGTGCCCTTGACCCTTCAGTCCACAGGCCGGTACTCTGTCCACTGAGCCAAACCAGCTAGGGCACAAAAGCAGGTGAATTTTAATATCTCCACTTGGAAGCATCTTCCTGTACTGTTTTTATTCCTGGAGGTCTACACTAGGCCATGTTTTTCTTCCAGGGAGAAGGGAAGATCCTAACATGATTAGCTGAATCTGTCTTTCCTCTGATGCAAGAGAATGGCTGGAGGTGTTTGCAGGACAATCAAAGGAAATATCCCCAAATAAGCAAATGAGAGAGAAGCACCAAACAAGGTTCCTCCATGGCTTTTAGGGATAAATCCCCCACTTTTTAAGGTGAGGGAGGGAGAGATGCTAGGGTTCCGCCAAAGCCACGTGGGGTCCTGAGCTGGGGCCACAAGACTCACCATCACCACTCACCACCCTGGCATGCCCTGGGGCCTCTCCTGATGGCAGCAGCCCTCTCTGCCTCCCCTTCCTGCCACCAACTCTTAAGATCCCTGATGTTACTAAATGGACTCCCCACTAGAAGTGTCTCAGAGGAACCAGAATAGAAACTCTTCCTACCCAGCTTTCTTCCCTCCAGAATCCTTCATTAAACACACACACACACACACACACACACACACACACACACACACAAACACACACACATACACACACATGAATGCATATATATACATATGTATACGCACATACACAACATCTGAGTCTCTCCCAGGTTAAAATATTTCAAGAGCAGAAAAGACTTGGTTGGAAAATTCCACAAAAATAGGTAGTGGATCGAACAGGGAGAACACTGCCCCAGGGCCCCTTGCACAGCAGCGGTTCCAGCACTCATCACCTCACAGAGCATAGTTGCCGCACTTGCTTGGTGAGCCTCCTGCTCTGTAAATGTACGTGAAGGTCGTTGGACGTCAGAGCACTAAAAAGCGGGGCAGATGAAAGCAGGCCTAATATTTTAGCCCAATCCCTGAATCCAGCTGGCCACGACAGGCGCTCCACTGGGTCATTGATTCAGTCCCCATGATCATCTCTTTTCTGGTTTCATCGCAGGTGACAGAGAGAAATGCGGACCCAGAAGTCACTCTGCTGACCTTCCTACGAAAGAACTGGACCCTTTTGACCAAAGTCTTGGCTGTGTCTGTGTTTTCCTGAAAAGTCAGGCCTGCTATGATCATGAGAACTAACCAAACTCTCCATCCCCCAACGGTCAGCCCCTCCCCTTGGCCCTTGCTCTTTCTTTGCTTTGGCAATGGTTTAAGGATATTACGTTAACTGGGCTATTTACAGAGGATGAAGTTTCCCCAGAGTTTCTCATATCTTGGTCTCACAGCATTGAAATAGAAGCTAAGCTCTTTACTTCAGCACTAATTACTCCTTTCGGGGCCTTCCAGTCCTGGGAGGGCAGTTATGTAACAGAGGCTTGTAATTCACGCGCCCTGCCCTGGAAAGAAACCAAGTTTTCCAGATTCAGGAAGAACACGTGTTGTAGAAAAAGATCTACGTCTGTTTCCTTACAGCAGATTTTCCCTCACCATTTTATATTCTGATATTTAGGTCATCATCATGGCAAACATATTTTAACAGATAAGTCTGATGGGTCACTCAGGGATGCCAAAAAAAAAAAAAAAAGAAAGAAAGACAGAAATTGCAAATTGAGGGAATGGGCCCCTAAACGAGTGTTGGTTAAAGCTCACCTGGATTTAATTAGTTGTCAATGTTGGAAAATTAGGAAATCCCATGGTTTTAAATAACAAGATTTTTAGCTTCTCATGAAAAAGGGGAAGCTAGTCATTCCTGTGTGACTACAGTCTGGCTTAGAGGTAAGTAGGGACTGTCCCCAGGATGCTATGGAAAGTGGGACCTGAGTTCTCCAGGTACACCCAGCCCACTCCACTCGTTCACACAACCTCCCTGATAATCATTTAAGGTTATGACCATTTAAATGAATAAGCCCTGTGGCTTTAAAAAAAGTAGAAGTCAGTGATTCCAAACTCTTTTTAGCCAGTCTAGTTAAGTATATCCAATCCCCTACATTTTGTGGAAATGAACCACAATTAGGGAGAAGGCTGACAAAAGAGAGGGAGCAGAGGCTGAGCCTAAACCTGGACTTGAACCTGGACCAAGCAGGAGCAGGACATTCAAGGTGGTTTATGAAAATAAGGGCGGGGGTCTTCTCCGAATGCTCAGTCACTGGCATTCAAATGCAATACAAACTCCTGGGCAAAAACTACCTATACATTGAACTGCTCACAGTAAGTTCTCTCCCAGTGACGTGATTGGAACCCAGAAGAGTACCCATAATGAAAGAGACTTTTTCAAAGGGTTTGTTGCCGGGGTTCTTGTTCCAGCATTACAAAGGGTTCAGCAATCTGGAGAAAGCCTGTGCGTAGATTAAGTAGGAGTCCAGAGACGAAGATAATTTTGAAAGACATTGGGGGTCAGAGGAGCTTCAGCTAAAGGAGCTAAAGACTCCCCTTGTCTCAGGACCCTTGATTTTTATTGACACAATTTGTCCTAAGGCAAGGTGGAGATAATACATGTCAAAGGGTAGGGTACAGAAGCACTGTCAGGTTGGGGAATAGCCTACAGCTGTTCAGGTGTTTGGCCAACAGGAGGCAATATCATATAGATTGATATGCCCTGAGCCGTCTGGCAGCAGACAATCATCCTATTCAGGTTTGGGGAAAAGTGCCCTTTAGCCACTCCAACAGGTAATTATATATGTGATTCAGCCCTTGTTGAGCCCCCAAGTTTCATCAACCTTTTGATAAAACTCTTTGTAATTATGACATAAAACAAGGACTTAACCCACCCCTTTTGGCTGACACTAATGCCCTTCCTACTGTTAGGCTGGACCAACCCATAATTCCATCCTTAAATTAAGGACTAGACTTCAGAACTTCGGCTGTTCCCAAATCCACTGGCCCAAGAAATGCCTTCAGAACAAAACCATCCAACATTGTTGAGCAACCTTATACAGGGAAGTTAAAATTAACAACCAAAAAGAATCATGAATATGGGTACAAGGCATAGATGAGCCTTTTGCCTGTTATGGGATCAATGTCCTAAGGAATACCTGTTGAAGTCCAATACTACTCCTGGTGACACAAGTCCATTCCCATTGAATCCAGACCCAGGTAGCCTGTCTGGGCTTGGAAAGTTTTCTGAAGTTCAGAGTGCCCATCTTTCCCTGGAGGACCCCCACTTCTTGAAGATAGCACTGAGTCAACAGAGGGGACTCTAAATTCTTCCACCTGTTCCCCCGTCCAGTTCCCCATCGCCCAGTCTGAATGATAGGCCTGGGGGGTGGGGAGGTCCTGCTGCCCTTCTTGGTCCCCAAGTTCCCAGGAAGCAGGACCGTGTTATTCCACTTGATTTTCCTTGTACTTCTCATTCAAAGACACTTCTCCGTCACCGCCTGCCTGGTGCCCATCTGCTCTCTCTATGGAGCTGCTGTCACCACTGTGGAAGGTGTGGGAAGCATCAAAACCAAGCTTCACCCCATGCAGGTAAGAGCGTATGTTAACATTCTCACTTCTTGATCGTTTTAATGCTGAATTGACTGTGCTTCCTGGGGCTTCTAGGAGAATTCTCACTCTGGGAATGGAGGCTGCATGCTGCTAATTCCCATTGAGAAAGATCTGGGCATTGGAGCTTGAGAAATGATTATAGTGATAGAAAGTGGCTTCTGAGTCACTTCTTCCTGGAGCAGAGTAGGAGAGGGGACACTGGCCACCTCTGATGGAGGGGAGAAGTGCACTGCTGAGGGAATGAGCTCTACCCTGACCAGGGAGATGCAGGATGTGGAGCCTGGTGAGAGGTGGTGGCAGCAGGCAGGCAGGGCCTGTGACAAATGTGTCCTTGCAGGAGAGGATCGCCAAGAGCCACGGCACGCAGTGTGGGTTCTGCACCCCTGGGATGGTGATGTCCATGTACACACTGCTCAGGAACCACCCACAGCCCTCAGAGGAGCAGCTCATGGAAGCCTGGGAGGTAGGTTTGACACAGAGAATACTCACCACCCCCAAGGCCAGGTGGGAAGTGTGCCTCAAGCTGCTCCAGCCCATCCACAATGTCACCCCAGCCCCGCTCAAGGAACCCCCTGGTTGTTTCTAAAGTAGCTGCAGTTCACCCCAGAGAGAAGAATGGGTCTGTTTTAACTTTCCAAAGAAACCAGTAAAAATAAAGCCTACTGATACTCACGCCCCTTATTTTATCAGGTAATCTGTGCCGCTGCACTGGGTACCGGCCAATTCTCGAGAGTGGAAAGACCTTCTGCATGGTGAGTAGTGACCATGGGGACACCTTACAGAGTAAGAATGACACTCACCGCTGGTCAAGGCTGGGAATTTAGGAGCTGACCTTTAAAACCATCTAAACAGACTATAAGGGAGGAAAGTGAGTTAGCTCCAGCTGACTCAGGGAGTTTTAGCTATTTGTTGAGGACAAGGTAAACATTACACCTCCTTTGATGTCCCATGTCACACCACAGAGGGAAACCAGGTGATCTAAACAGACATCTCCCATGATAGTTAAGCAAAGCATTAGAGCAGGGCACGTAGGAGGGCTGTAGTGAGCCCAAAGAGACAGACAAAGGCATGGAGTTGGCTTTAGGGAGGCTAGCTTTATTCCAAGAATTCAGACCAGCTGAGAGTATGAGAAAATAAAGAAGTCAAATATGCAGAGCAGAATCCAAAATTCACCCCAGGCACAGAAGCACAGGGAGCTTCCTCAACAAAATGAGGGTACCTCACTGGGCTGCTGTGAAGATCCGGTGAGGAATCATGCCAAGGGTGTAGCAAAGTCTTGCTTGGCACTTAAAGGAGCTCAACAAATAGTTACTACTGTTATTGCTGACACTGTGAATAGAGATTGGCGGGGAGACAAGCCAGGCACATTTGATGGCCCTCTCCTGAGGGCAGGATCGATGTGGGCAGTACCACCCACAAGCAAGGAGGGAGGACCCCACACTTCGAAGGGCCTCTCACTGGTCCTCCTTCAGCCACTCTCAGGAAGCCATGGGTCCAAGGTGACTTGTTCACCTGAAGCCTTCACCTCTTTTCTAGCCCATGATCCAGGTGTGGTCTTGACCCCATTCCCAGGCCTGACACAGCCTCTCCCCAAGTTCACCTCCCTAGAGCAGATCATAGCAGCCAGTGTGTGCACCTAGGCTGAAGGATGGCCAACGACTGGTGTTTCTGGAGAGAATAAACAGAGGGTGGACAGTCAGGCTGGGTGCTCACACAGTGCTTGAGGCCCCTCGCTGCAGAACCAAGCCAGGCTGGGCAGAGAAGGGTGCAGGGGCCTCTGTTTGGTCTCTTGCTGCTGCAGCTCCACAAACAGTAGATGTGGGCCTGGAAGTGTGTCCCAGTCCCCAGAGCCAGGCCAGTCCCCTTGCACACCGTCCTAGACTTTTGCCACATGGTGAGCCAAAGATGACAAGCTGAGAAAATCACTAGCTTGTAAACTCATCACACTGCTGGTGTAAATGGAAAAGCACTGTGAAACACAAACACAGTAAAGCAGGTTAAAGGAAACCTCTCTCCCTGTGGGGATAAAGGCAAAGTGTGGTCAGAGACCCACCCTGCAGCCAGCAGGCCCCAGAAACTTCAAGGGGTGAAAGGAATGGAGCCCTAGTGGGGCTGCATGAGGTTCCTAGCTAATAGGCCAGGAAGACTGGCTTGTTCTGTCATCATTGACCCATGGCCCCTCCTGGGAGCTCTCAGAGGACTGAGTAAACGAGGGAGCATTGTGAACAGAATCAGGAAGCTGGCAGCCTGAAACAGTTGAGCAGAAACAGAGAGCTGGGGTATCTAGAAGTATTTCCTTAAATACGTAGGGAAACTTATTTAAGGAAGAGGATACAAGAGGTGAGTTAGGGGGAAATGGGAAATAAGGAACTGGCAAATGAAAATCTGCTTTAAAATTCATTGACCGTCCATTTATTCCCAGTGAGCCCCATGCAGATCCCAGATGTCTGGTTATCAAAGTGATTTTCTTTATCCACCTTTCTTCATGTTCTTTTATCTTTTATAAATGATAGCATTCAATATTGTTGAGTCTTATATATGCTAGAGAATGGATAGTTATTGCCCTGAAAGACATCTTGTTGATTAATTCTAGCACTAGGATTTCATCTAAGAAAAAATTCAGAGATGTACCCAAAATTGTACAAGCAATAGACAGAAATGTTTATTATAATGTTATTTATAATTAGAATATCTAGGCAAACCTAAGTATACAACAATAGCAAATTTTACAAGTATAAATCCAGAAGATGGATTATTATGCAATCAGCAAAATTATATTTTAAAGCCATGTTAATGACATGGAAACTTACTCTAAATGAACAAATATGTAAGTAAATAAAACAATAGGCCAAAAAAAAAAAAAAAGGAACAAAAAGGCAAAATAAAAAGTATATTGTATTAAAATATAGTAGCATTATATATTATGTAAAAATATTGCCAGTGAAATAGGATAATATTAGTTTATTTCTTTTATGCTTTTCTATAGTCTATATTATTGTTTCATACCATAACTAGAGGCCCGGTGCACAGATTCGTGCACCAGTGGGGTCCCTCGGCCTGGCCTGCAGGGATTGGGCCAAAACCAGCTCTCCCACATCCCGAGAGGTCCTGGATTGTAAGAGGGCGGTTCTTGGGTGATGCACCCAGAATCAGGCTCCCTCCTCTCTGGTTCTGGGTGCATCACCTGAGAACCACTGCTGCCACGTCACCGCAGCTCAGCAGCTCCAAGCGTCTGCCCCCTGGTGGTCAGTGCGTGTCATAGCGACCGGTCAGATGGTCAGACAGTTGGATAGTCGCTTAGACTTTTTTAGATATAGATTAGATACTTGGTATATCTTATATATTTAAGTTTTATATATTCCATATGTATCGTTTTACTTTAAAAATAAAGTAGAAAGAATAAAGATCTTGTGATGATCCCTTTTTTAATAGAAATTTTACCAAAAGTGACGAAAAATGTTGTCTCATTTAAATCGCCAAACCTCTCAAGGCATACGCCCATTTCCCTATAAAAGGAAGTTTCTCACCTCAAGGCATTCCACCTTCCTAGGAGTCGAATGGCTGTCAGCAGATGGGAGCAGGAAAATGCTGCTTGGATCAGGGAGAAAATGATTCATCCTCACTGGGCAGGAGCAGCGACGTGAGTCCCTGTGTCCAATTTGTCCTCTCCCTGAGAGTGCTGCTCCACACAGGCCCAGTGTTGACACTGTGCTCATTAGTTCTGACGCTCATTCTCTGCTTTTCCAAACGTCCCAAGCGCCTGCACAGATAAAGCACTGGTTATCTGGGAGGCATGTTAGGGGGTGATTCAAAGTCTGTGATCTGACCTGTCTCTTGGCTCTCGGGGAGCCTAAAACTAAACGAAAACCCGCTCAGGTCAGAGAAGACTGGCCCCAGCAATGACCTCAATGATGAGTCCCACTGAGGGGAAGTGGGTCTCTGTGCCTGGTCCTTGGCTTGCAGGGTCCTCTATCGCGGTGTCCCCTCCTTTGTATGGAGGCCACTGCAGCTTCGGGGGAAGGGGAAGGAGCCCATGAACTCACCGGAGTCGTGGTGAGTTCCTGGCCCCAGGGCTGGAAGGCCAGCCTGAGACGTCCCAGTCGCTGGCTTTGCTCTCTCAGAACAATGGTTTCCAAATAGACTCACTGCCAAGTTCTCAAATGAACTATTTAGAGAAGCCAGAATACAGCATAGAGTTGGCTCCTGTAGATGAGGAAATCCAAGAGAACAGAGTCAGCCTCAGAGGAAACCGAGTCCCTCAGACCTTATTCCCATTTTTGGCCTCCCACTGTTCCTGCATTTTAGTCTGAAGAAGGCGTGCAATGAACAGAAGGGTGTTGCAAAGGAAAATGGCTGCTCCCCTTCCCAACCCCATGAGCCTTTCACAGAGAATTAGTGCCTTGCAGGGATCAGTACATTCCAAAGTCTGATTCTCGATCTGGTGGCCTTAGGAATTCAACCCGGGCTCTGGAAACCACCTGACTTACTGTAACCAACTCAAAAGAACATGGTGGGCCCTGATATTCCTTTTTAAAGAGAAACACAAATATGAAGTAGACCTTGTGATCACTGAACCCCATGTCCCTTCCCTGCAGACAGCACACACAGGAAGCCACAATTCGAGAAGTTTGCTTGGTGAGCTTGGGTGCAGAGCAGTGGAATTATCTTAAGGGTCACATTATAGAAGACCCCCTCTTCCACCAGGGTAGGCCAGATGTCTGCCCAGACCCGCTCTTCTCTGGGAGCTGCTAATATCTTCCACTGGGTACCTGTTAGTTCTTGGCCCAGCACCTGTGAGGGGGAACTTTTAATTCCTCATTATGTTTGTTTTACACTTTAATTCTCAGATGCAGTCTTATTTCTAGGTTTTAGAGATACACCACATCATTGCTCCTAGGTACTGCCCACACTTCTAATCCCAACTAACACAAAAGCTGATCCTTCAGATGCCGGCCTGTGATGCTTCAATCCGGGGTCCTACTCAGAACCTTTACAAGGAACAATGGCGTGTTTTCTGTCTCGATCCTGAGAAGACCTCAGAGACAGAAAAAAATGGACAGTGTGAGATAAATGTCAGGCCATTTTACCTAAGTGTCACAATTACCCTTCAAAATATGCATTATTCCATTTAGCCTTTATAAGGAAGAACCTTTCCATAGGGAGGGTCGGAGTCGTGGCAGAGCTGAGAATGAACCCAGAGCTGTGTGCCCCCAGCTTCTCTCCATGCTCTACTCTCTTACTCAGACCTCTAGCCCCGCACCCACAATGCTTCCCCAGTTCCCCTCACCTCCGCGGGAATGTTTTCTGGGAGTAAGTGTTTCCAAAGCTGAGACATTTTTTAATTAGACAAGATTACAGTTTGGGTAACTTTTCATTGTGGTTTTGTTTCCTAATCGTTAAGATGGAGATGATAATTTACCTTCTTTGCACAGTTGTTGGGAGGACTAAATAAATGACTAACATGTAAAGCACTTGGGGAAAAAGCATTCCACAAATGTTAACTATTGTTGTTAAAATTAGTGAGTGTGCACGTGTGTTTACACAGGGGCATGTAGGTGTAATTTTTTCTTAAGCTACAGGACTTCTCGGAGCTTTTAGCATTTCGAATCCTGACTTGGCAGATGAGAGGACAGTGGTTTGAATCCCAAACTTACTTAACCTCTGATAGTTTCCCACAGACTCTGTTGAGGTTCCACGGGCTACTGTTTGAAGTATCTCATAGAACACGCTTTTCTTCAGTAACATACTAGTGGTAAATCACGATTTCTCTCTTACAATGAAATTCTTAACACAACTTGGTTCGAGCCATTTCCCATCAGAAGAGTAGGAAAGTTATTTCTCAGTTCATGTTGCCTGATTAATGTAAATCATTGGGGTGCTGTTCCCGGTCGAGCTGGGCTGACCGAGCCCTCGTCTTCTGCCCTTTATAAAGATTTCCACAGAGTTATTTGC
The DNA here is from genome assembly GCA_026230045.1 of Corynorhinus townsendii. Lineage (NCBI taxonomy): Eukaryota > Metazoa > Chordata > Mammalia > Chiroptera > Vespertilionidae > Corynorhinus > Corynorhinus townsendii. Next base: position 9,348,028 of record JAPDVU010000005.1, on the reverse strand, counting down.
GAAAGATGAGTTCCAGCCTTTGGACCCTACCCAGGAGCTCATATTCCCCCCAGAACTCTTGGTAAGATGAACCGGGTTTTATGTGTTTTCTGTGTTGTTTAAATATCACTGGTTACAAACTCAATTGCTCGAACTACTCTTTCCTTCCTGTGAAATGTGTCAAATCATGGAAACGTTTGATCAGATCAACATGCTTGTCCCTGCTCAGCTCACCAAGCCCTGCTGTTGTCCTCAACACACTCCCCAAAGCCTCAGCGGAGACTATTTTTTAAGTGACATCATCGTATGTGTCCCTGTTGACTGTCCCAAGCCATACAGCTTTGCCCAACCTCTAACTTGGTCTTTCTGGCCACTCCAGTAGTTAACCCTAAGGAGCACTTTCAGCCACCCATCCCCTCTCCTCACCCTCCAGCAGCATCTCCATCTGTCCTCTCGGCATCCAGTGGTGCAGTTCTACCGAATACCGCATTCTGAAGGGGTGCTGGTGTGTTTATCCACGCATGTAACAGCTAATCATCCTTCAGCCACGTGCCAGGCACTGCTCTAGGTACTGAGTGTGCAGCAGGGAACAAAGCTACACAAAGACCTGCAGGAGTCTGTGATCTGGTGGGAGAGACAGACAATTAGCAAGATAAGAGATACAAGTGAGAAGGAAGAAAAATAAAACAGAAAAGAGGAGGAGGATGCAAGGGGTTGCAAATTTAAATACTCAATGAACGGAAGACTTCTCTGAGAGGTAACATTTGAAGACAGTCCTAACGGAAGGGAGGAGACAGCCACGAAGATGCATGGGGGAAGAGAAAACCAAACAGTGGGCACAGCAAGTGTAAAGGTGTGAAAGATGGGCCGATGCCCCTCCTGATGAAGGGACAGAGCAGGGGCAGGGGGTGGGAGAGGGGCGGGGGGGGGGGGGCAGGGGCACAGACCATACCCAACCTACGGGTTTTACTCCCTGTGAGATGAGAAGCTATCAGGGAGGCTGGACAGAGGAGGGTTATCTCCTATCAATATTGTCACGGGATGTGAGGTCATGCTGGCTGCTGGGATGGGAGTATTAAATTTGACAGTAAAATAGTAATCAAGTTTTCAGATTAATTTAAAACAGGCTAATTGAAATAAGTGAATATTCAAGTAAATTTAATTGTACTGGACAAAAAGCTGTTCTTAAAGTAATAACTAAAATTTCTATTGGTAGTTCATCTCATGGTAAAATTCCTGAACATGAAATGAACCTAAAGCAGTCATATTTTTGGGCAAAAAAAAAAAATTAAAATTTAAAGTTATCAAGACTGCATTATAAAATTTACAAAAACCTCCATTAATCAAAAAAAAAAGGGGGGGGGATAGTAGGGTAATATCATGTAAGGAAAAATATCCTAAAGTAAATTACATCTAGAAAATTTTTACTTTACAAAATTAATTTTCATTTGTAATGCTAACAGCAAGACACCCATGAAAAGCACACATGGTGTCTAAATAAGACAAAGGAAAATCGTTTAGGCAAAAATGAAAAGGATCCCAAATCAATTATATGGAAAAGATTCCTTTATTAACTTTTGGTCGAGAATATGTTTATATATCTTCAGAAAACAACTCCAAGACCATGTGGATTCCTGCAACAGAGAGGAATTGACAGGTGTGCTCCAACCATGAAGACAAGAGGAAAAACAGTCCAGAGATGGAAGATGCTGACAACGCCTTGCCACGCGAGCAGTCAGCAGCTGTGCACTGCTGCAGGTTGCCTAGGACCAAACCAGAGAGGGTCGGACCTGCATTGCCACCATGTGCCCACCATCCAGATACCATTGCTGACATGTACACATAAGGAACTGTTAGACATTGAAACGGGGACTCAGAACTGTTGGACATTGAAATTGGGACTCAAACATTTTTTACCATTATTATTTTTTTTGTTATTATATGTTCATTTCTAGTCTGCAGAGGCAAAATTTTTTAAAGGTAAGAACTGGGGGGGAAATAGAGATAGAGGCAAAGAAGTATTGAACAGACTGTCAAACTACATTGGGAAGGCAGGGGAGGTTGGGCGAGGGGAGCAGTAAGAGATCAACCAAAGGACTTGTACGCATGCATATAAGCACAACCAATGGATACAAGACACTGGGGGTGGCGGGGGGCAGGCAGGTGAAGGCATGTACTGGGGGGTAGGGGAAGCAGGGGGGAGGTCAATGAGGGGAAAAAAGTAGACATACGTACTACTATTTGTAATACTTCAAACAATAAAAAATTAAAAAATTAAAAAAAAGAAAGAAAAGGTCACTAGCCCCCAGAGGCGGAAGGGAGAGTATCTGGAAATGCCCACCGTGGAAGAGAAGATAAAAATTGTAGCTGTGGGTTTCTTGATTCCATTGTAACCTCACAGTGCCCCAGCTCCCTGCTGAGCCCCAGGCAGGCCTCAAAGGACTAAGTAGAGCTGATATTCAACTGGTGATAAAATACCGAAATACTTCATTACTAAATGGTAAACGGCCATGTCCTAAGCTTCCTAAGGACGCCCCTTGCAACAGGCACACTGGCCCATCTGACAGCTCCCCTCCCAGCAGCTAAAATGTTACCCCCGGCCCAGCAGAGGGCCTCCTGATCAGGGCCTAAGCTGGAACAGTTGTTACATATTTTTATTTCCAACCAGGCTCTATCCCTCCTTCAGGTTTGGCACCCTCAAAGCTTGCTGTTTTCCACCTCTTAAATATTTCCCTTTTTTCCAGATCAATTGATTTGTCCAAGGCCCTTGAACTACCTGGGGTGGTTGATGTGATAACAGCTGAAGACATTCCAGGCACCAATGGTACTGAAGATGAGAAATTGTTGGCTGTAGATGAGGTACAGAATATGCCTTTCCATGAGTTGTGTAGATACTCACCAAGGCACCCCCTCCAGCCAACTTTCCATGGCCTCCCAGCCCTCTCTGCCAATGGGGGTAGAGGTGCCAGTTCTCCCAGCTTCTTTCTATCCCTAACATCTTTATTCAGACAGACCTACACTTCTAGAGTCAGGAAATCTATAATAATAAAAGCATAATATACAAATCGACCGAACGGCCGAACAACCTTCTGGACGACCTTCCGGACGAACCTGGGGCTGCGAGGGCTGAGGCAGCCAGGGCTGCAAGGGCCTACCCTTGCACGAATTTCGTGCATAGGGCCTTCTAGTAACATAATAAAAAGTAAAGTCGTTATAGAAAAATAACTCCTAGTTTCCCCACTGCGTGCTCTTGAGTCCATTTATCGTCATCTGGAAAATGCAGGCACTGACCTGTGTCAGGATAGAATAGAAAAGTGTAGAAAGGAGAGTACAAAAAACACAGCCACTCCCTGTTATTTACACTGAACTCCCTCCTTTCCTGGATCAGCCCCACCCCCTCCACCTTCCACTTACCTCACACACTCCAGTTTTAAAAAGTTGCTCTTGCCATCTTTGAACTTTAGCCAATTCAACAATCATTCACTGAGCTCTTGTGTCTGGAGCCAGACTACCTTGGTTCATGTCCCAGCTCTACCACTCACTCACTGTGTGTCCTTGGGTGGCATCAGCTGTAAGATGAGAATAGTCATAGCACCCACCTCACTGTGTTGTTGTGAAATTTAAATGAGTTAATACATGTGAAGTGCTGACAACAGTGCTTGGCACATGAAGCATCTCAGTGTCAGCTGTTATTGCCACATCTCAATGACTGTTTCTCCCGTAGCCTTGGCATGAATCACTCTTCTTTTGGTTGAACTTCAGATAAAGTTGGCTGTCACTTAGGACCTGTATTATCTATTAGGGCTGACATACAAAATACCACAGACTGAGTGGCTTCAAAAAACAGAAATTGATTTTCTCACAGTTGTGGAGGCTGAAAGTCCATGCTCAAGGTGTTGGCAGGTTTGTTTCTCCTGAGGCCTCTCTTCCTGGCTTGCGATGGTCATCTTCTCCCAGCATCCTCACATGGCCTTTTGTCTGTGTGTGAGCCTCCCTGGCTTCTCCTCTTCTTGTAAGGACATCAGTCCTATTGGTTTAGAGCTCCACCTTATGACCTCATTTAACCTTAATTATCTTTTTAAAGGCCCTATCTCCCATACACTCATATTGAGGGGTTAGGGCTTCAACACATGAATGGGGGTGAAGTGCCTTGTTCTACAAAAAATACTTTCCTGATCTTTAAACTCTAAAATCACACCACAAAGGCAATAACTTGACAGGACAGAGCAGATTCAGGTCACAGCCAATTTCCCATTCACTCTAGAGCTTACATTCACTGAGTAAAATGGCCAATGGAAACATCTGTATTATTTAAATTATCTTTTAATTCAAAAATATTTTCATGTGTTAACCAAGCACATACAGTTGAATGTGACTTCAAGGCGGTTATCATTTCTCAGTGATGACAACTAAGATGCCACTGGTAAAGCTGAGCTTAAACCTACTCCTACCCAGAATTTTCTACCTGCTTCATGCATGTACTTTCCACAGGTACTTTGCGTGGGTCAACTCATCTGTGCTGTGGCTGCAGAGACAGATAGATGTACAGGCAAAACGTGCAATTGAAGAGATAAAGATCGCCTATGAAGATCTGGAGCCCGTAATCTTCACCATCGAAGTAAGCTGACTGGTCTCTCCCGTAAGGTTATAGATTAACAGTACTTTATCATCCTTAGCAAGAAAGTCAATATCTTTAAAGGTATTGGAGAGTAAGAATGCAGAAGACAGGTGCCTTCTGAAGTATGGAAAACGAGCTTGGGTCTGACAGTAAAGCTAGGATCAGCTGTCCGTAGGTCAATTCACAGAACCTCAGAATGGCTCCCAGTCTTCTTGTGTGAGTTCGTTCATGTTATTATCAGAAAGAAAACAACTAGAGAAGCCCTGTGAGATATGTCAAATCTCAAAGAAATGAACAAACTTCCTACAATGTCTTTTGGGCTTTCTTGCCCAGAAATGCATTAGGACTTGAGTCTTCTCCCTCAACACGGCCTTTTCTTTCAGATCTCTGAGTTAGAGGTTCTTGTACATGAGCTACGTAAGTCTCACACCAGTGTTTTCTTTCTGGGAAAAGGGAGAAAGGGAAGGCCCAGAAGCTCACCCAGACTGCGTTTAGGCCTATCATCTGTTCCCTAGAGATCCACATTGAAAATGGAAAATGAGCAGTGATCATCCTGGACCGTCAGAGTGCCTCCAGATCTCAATTCTTTACGTTTCTCTAACTCTTGTTGGTTTTCTCTGCAATCTAGGAGACATTCTCTCCAACATCCCATCTCTGCAGCAAGCCCCTGCTCTAGTACTTCCCTGCTTGCAGGACTCCTTTGATGTGTCCTAGCAGATTGCAATTTGGGGAGTTTACTGGCTTTTGATTAAGAAAAACACTGCCAGTGGAAGAAGCATACAAAAAATTGGCTTTGGTGTTTTTTTTCCTATCACGTAGGATGCCATAAAACACAACTCATTCCTATGCCCTGAAAAGAAACTTGAACAAGGAAACATTGAGGAGGCATTTGAAAAAGTCGATCAAGTTATCGAAGGTAAGAGACTCAGGATATTTGATGAAATCTTTGGGGGATTCTACTCCGAAGCAGACATTGAGGGCCTGTGATTTCCTCCTGGTGCTTTGCCAAATTTCTCTTAGATCTCTTCTTTCCAAAGTGTGTGTGTGTGTGTGTGTGTGTGTGTGTGTGTGTGTGTGTGTGTGTGTTGGTTTTAAGGGTGGGAGGGGTAGGGAGCAGCAGAATAAATAGAAGAAAAACTCCTAAGATTTTTGAAGTGTCAAGGGCAGAGTGAGGAACAGAACCAGATACGTTCAACTTGTTATCCAGAACTGTAATCCCTGAAACAGATTGCTCTCAGTTGACACAGAACAAATGCCTGACCCATCAGTTCCTCAGTCAGGACAAATCCAGGCTGGCCAGTCCACCACATCTTGCTTGCTTTTGAATTCCCCAACATGACCATTTCCAACCAGTGTGCACCTTCAGGAATTCCCCTGTGTTTGCACCTCACAGGAGAGGTCCATGTTGGAGGACAGGAACACTTTTACATGGAAACACAAAGAGTGCTTGTTATTCCAAAGACAGAGGACAACGAACTGGACATCTATGTGTCAACACAGGATCCAACCCACGTGCAGGTGAGGTCCAGTACCGCCCCCACCTCTGCAACTTCCTAAGTCTATCATGGCCTTCAACCCCCACTGCCTCAGAGTTGGCAGGCATTTACTCAGAATACAAGCATTGGACATCACTGGAGAGCTAAGACCCCAGGACCCCTTTTTTTCCTGGTCTTGTGAGGTCACTTTAGATTTAGAGAGGACATTCAATGGCAGTATGCTTAAATGAACTCTGTGCTTGGATGACAACACTAAGTTATATCTGTACTTGATTTTCCTCTAAGATAATTATTACAGTTAACCTGTGGAGTAAACACCTCACTTTATAGCACATTTTCATTTCCCCAGCCATAAAGTACTGAAAGTTTTAGCTGCAAATACTTCTTCTTCTTCAGGAGGTTGCTGCAATTTGCTGTTTCTCACCTTGTTGGGACATTGAGTTTAGGCATTTGTCTCGGAGTTCAGCTTCTGACAGGAACCCAGGACGGTTTCTTCTGACAGTTTCCCTTCTGGAAAATGCCATTTTTCTGCTGGAAAGGCTGTGTTCTGTGGCAATGACCCATGTTTATGACCTCAGTGGGGCTACACAAGACACATTCAGATTGTCAGTCTTTTTTTTTTTTTTTTTTCACACAGTAGATGCAATGTCGATGGATTTTGCAGTGACGTGTTTCAGGAGATCAAAGTCTTCTTTGCCATTTCATTCTTGTAAAACTTTCCCAATATCTAACTTTTACAGAAAACAGTGTCTTCTACTTTAAACATCCCTATCAACAGGATCACCTGTCACGTAAAACGAGTGGGTGGAGGTTTTGGCGGGAAAGTAGGAAAATCAGCTGTGTTCGGAGCTATTGCAGCTGTGGGTGCCATCAAGTAAGTGCCTTTCGGGGTACAGAAGGGTGTAAAATGTCAGAGCTGAGGCCCGATCAGTGGCCTGAGAGGCACTTGGCTGTTGTCATAACCACCTGCCATCCTTGGGCAACTCAGCCTCCTGTCTCTTTTTCTTTTCAATTGTAGATATAAGACCCACCCTCCTGGAGTTATTAGAAAAGTCAGATGTAGATAGACATATGCTAATTTCCTATGAAAAGGAAAAGTGGTATTACTAGCTGAACACCTCCAGAGCCAGGGTTGTCCTGACCCTGAGCTTCAGAAAAGGTGATTCATTTAAGGGTGGGGCAAGTAACTGCCCAAGTAGAGTGCCAAGTGGGAGAATGCTCCCTCACTTTTCCTTCCTACTCTCAGCTGCAGACAGGGCGGGGTGAGGGAAGAAAGAGCCCTGCCCTTTGCCTCCTCCCTGCACCTGGGGAGGGCTGGCTTTTCAATGCCTGCTCAGAGGATAGATGACATCCTCACAGAGAGCTCCCAGGCTCACCTCAGTGGAAAGCTCGCTGCTCGTGCTGTGCATGGTGTTGGCTTTTCTAGTCCTTGGTTTTGTTTTGGTTTTGGTTTTTTATTTTGGTTTTGGGTTTTTTTGTACTTTGTCAGAGCTCCAATCAGCCTGTAAATGTCCTTTAGCAGCTTCTGTATAGTTCAGAGCTAGGAACCAAGACACTCAGTGTCTCCTTCCATGATGAGAGGTAGGAAAAAGCAGGATCTGAATCTCAATACTTTTCATAATGAACCTCTCTCTATTCACACCCACCAGGGACCCAGCAAGGGAGAATCAATTTGTTGTATTCCCACCAGGCTTTGTGCTGTTAAGACGTCTCAAGCATAATTGCACATTAGAATCATCTTGGGAACATTTAAATCCAATTGCCTAGGATGCCCCATACTGACCCAACCATTATTATATATTTTTTAAACTTTCCTTCCTGGTTGGGTGGTTCAGTTGGTTGGAGCATTGTCCCATACCAGAAGGTATTAGCTAAACTCCTGGTCATGGCACATACTCAGGTTACAGGTTTAATCCCAGGTCAGGGTGCATATGGGAGGCAAGCCATTGATGTTTCTCTCTCTCTCTCTCTCTCTCTTTTCCTCTCTCCCTCTCTCTCTCTCTCTCATCAATAAAAGCATTTTAAAAGTCTTCCCGGTGGTTCTACTGTGCAGCCAAGTGTGGGAAACACCATCTTAAACAACCTGCCTTAGCACACTCCTGCCTTGTGTTAAGTGGTCCCCAGAGGAATGCTCTCAAATTGCTAGTAATAAGAGTCTCCTCAGGTCATAGAAATTTCTGCCTCCCTATCCCAGACCCACAGAATCAAAATCACCAGGAAATGAACCCAGAAACTGAACATTTAACTGATGCTCCAGTGGTCCTCACTATTAAAAAAGACCAGGAAACCCTACACTAGAATTATGGTTTTCAACATGTACCTAAAGACACCTGCATCAAAATTGCTGAGGGAAATGCAGATCTAGGGCCCCTCCCCAACCTATTGCTAAAGTGCTAAGGCTCAGGAATCTGCATTTCACCAGCACTCCAGAGGACTCTTCTGCACTCCAAAGTCCCGGAGCCTCTGACCCTGAGACACAGAAAGGCTGAACTTCCTAGCTCCCCAGGGGCCCAACTTGGCCAATATCATTGCAGGCCCAGTGAAAATGAAGATCCTAATCCTGAGCATCCTAAGACAAGTGTTGGCCTTTGCTTGAAGTTGTGTTGTTAAGTTTGCATTTATCTGTTCACACTCTCCTTTGTTACTAGTGGTGGGGATATGCAAAAAAGATTAGATGTGGATGATTGTCAAATTTAAAGCCATAACAATACAAATGAACTGCCATGTGACATTAATCACTTTAGCTAGATCTGAATTATAGACCACGGAGACAATAGTAATTTAGTTGTACATTAGATCAATGCTTCACACAGTGTATGCACTCAATGAATATATATGGAATGGATGGATGATTAAATGAATGATTGGATAAAATGGATTGGAGGGCAGGTAGAGGATGGATGGGTAGAAAGGTAGATAGATGGATGGGTGGATAGGTAGTTAAACAAGGGGTTGGATAAATAGGTGGATGGATACTAGGTGAGTAGATGGTAGACTGATGGGTGGGATGCAGAATCTGACTAAGATTTGTTGTCCTTAGAACTGGTCACCCTGTTCGTCTTGTTCTTGATCGTGAAGATGACATGTTAATAACTGGGGGAAGACACCCATTATTTGGAAAATATAAAGTGAGTATTAAAGATGAAATTATTGAAATACTTCATTCTCTTCTATTGTTTTGATTTTGTTGAATTCTAAAAACAATTATCTTAGCATCTAAAATATTCCATGAGGATGCTGTGTATCTGAATACTCATAACATTTTTGTGAGGAACTTTTAATAAATCGAGTGTAGCCGAAACCGGTTTGGCTCAGTGGATAGAGCATCGGCCTGGGGACTGAAGGGTCCCAGGTTCGATTCCGGTCAAGGGCATGTACCTTGGTTGCGGGCACATCCCCAGTAGGGGGTGTGCAGGAGGCAGCTGATTGATGTTTCTCTCTCATCGATGTTTCTAGCTCTCTATCCCTCTTCCTTCCTCTCTGTAAAAAATCAATAAAATATATTTTAAAAAATAAAAAATAAAAAAATCGAGTGTAGAATTATGAAATTGAATAATAGGAATACATGATTAAAAATCCTAATGTTTCTTCAGTGACAAAAACCTGGAAGAAGCTACGAACATTGTTATACTAAACTTCACTTTACAAGTGTTTCCACTAAGTGGTTATGAAAATGTCATAAAAATTATTTGCAAATAAGAAAAAAAATCCACTAACAAGTGAAATAATTTTAAATTGTTTCAAACGACATTCATTGCATGTTTATGCAATTGTAGCATAAACACTATTAAAAATACTTGTTGACATCAATACTACTTCAAGTCCCTGCAGGCTGGGACTGGAAGCTCAGAGTGGTTAAGGGGCATGACCTCATACAACAGCTACTGATAGCTTTTCTTTTCTTTTCTTTTCTTTTATTTCCCAAGCCCGGGTTCTTTCTCTTTCATCCTTTCTCTGAGTTTGCCATCCCTCCTTCCTGCTCTCTCCCTTCCTTTCTCCTTCCTTCCCATCCTCCCAGTGCATACACAGCCTCAGGGATATTGTGAGTTCAGTTCAGACCACTGCAATAAAGTGATCGTAATCCTTTGGCCGGTGGAAGATCTCCCCTTCAATTTGCAAAAAAAGAAAAAGAAGAAGAAGAAGAAGAAGAAGAAGAAGAAGAAGAAGAAGAAGAAGAAGAAGAAGAAGAAGAAGAAGAGGAGGAAGAGGAAACATCTGTTAAGCGCAATAAAGCAAAACACAATAAAAATGAAATATGCCTCTATATGGATAAAATAATACTGATCTCAAAGATCCGTTGTGAAGATTGTAAGAGAGACTACATGTGCGCTTGGCACAGAATAAGGGACAGTAACTGTGAGCGATAATTACTATTAGTTAAGATGCTTTTGTTTTCTAGAAAAGGTTGTCTGTTGTTGAGTTTACACGCTGCATTTATCAAACCCAGTGCTTCCCAGTTTTTCTCACTAGAAGATGCTCATGAAACCAGCCTGGAGATTCCTGTACCCCTTTCTTGGGATTCTAGAGTTGGAGGATCCAGGGGACCCCATGAGTCTGTTTTCTGACCAGTCTTACCAGTGCTCTGGGTGATTCTTAGGGTTAATGAAGTGGCAAACACTCGGAGGCTGAGTTTGTTTTGGGGGAGAAGAGGGAGCATGTTTCTCATAGAGAGTCCATGGTGTGAACATCTTGGAAATACCAATATTTAGGGGTTTCTTCCACTTGTGCCACAATATGTTTTTATGTCAGGTCCTGGCATCTTATTTAATTATTTATTTCAGTTAGGTAATGTGTTCATTCTGTCTCTTGCTTGAATTTAATTTGCTACCTGCATCACCCTGTAAATAGGTATAAAAATGATACAGGAAGGTCAAAAAGGGACTTTTAAGTTTTCATTCTCTTAACTCACTATTTTGTTTGTTTTTCTCACTCTGCAATTGTCATTTGTGTGAAGATGTTTTGACTACTTGTTTCAATGTGAGATAATTGGAAGTAATTGTCACAACAGCCCTGGATCTGCCCCTTAGGAAGATTGGTGCTTTAAGAACAAAGAGTATTTACAAGATAAAATGCAGGCAGCATTATATCAAGTCTTACACTGTGTTCTGGAAGAGGGTGATATTATTGTTTGCCTTCACCGGCTGTGAAGATAGATTTCAGCCCTCCTTAACCCCGGGGTCACAGACATTTAAGAGCACCGCGCACAAATGAGCCAGCCGCGGCCAGAGAGGCTTCTGATCGAGCAGGAATCACACCTAAGTTCTCCGATTCTGAAGTTAGCACGTTCTCCTCTGCGTTAAGCCGCTTCTCATTTATCTCTTTACATTTTCCATTGCTGGGATGGGCTTTCCACCGGAGAGGGAGATGGCAATCTTTGTAGCAAGATTTGCGAGAGGCCTGAAGCCCCAGGACAGAGATCACCTCCCCACAGCCTGTCCTGCTGGGCACAGCACAGATAATCTTCCTATCTGGGCGGCTTTGCCTTCTTTAAGGGGTATTAAAATGTAAATATGCCTGGAGGAATCACTCCTAAACCCATACTGGGATGAAATGTTATCTCAGGGAATAGTTGAACAAATTGGTTTCCAGACTAGAGCGCTGAGAGCAATGCCCAGGGTGAAGGAGGGTACGGTGGGGTGGGGCTAAAGGGCTGGGCAGCACAACATAACAGCACCCTAGAACTGGCTCTTGTCTAGTAATTACTTTAGCTCTGCATATTTTTAAACGAAGTGTATACTTAACAAGATTAATTTTGAGTGGATAGGTGTCATCATTAATATTGCAAACCACGAACTGGAGCCTGCTGATAAGTGGGGTTTTCAGTGTACAGGCCCTGATAAAAGCTTACATTGCAACCGAGATCTGAGTTCTTGACACTTTAATGTTTGTGTTTTATAAATGAAGCAGAGCCTGTCCATTCTTTTTTACTCTTTCTTTACTCAGATTGTGGATGAGCTAGGAAGTCCAGACTCCAATACAAAAGATTTCCTTGGGAATCTTCCTCAAACAATTTACAAATCACTATTATGGGTATATTTTTAATTTTTAAACGTCCTGTCTGCCATAGCTGGTTTGGCGCAGTGGTTGAAGCATTGGCCCTTGGACTAAAGGGTTGTGGGTTCAATTCCTGTTAAGGGCATGTTCCTCAGTTTCAGGCTTGATCCCTGGCCCTGACTGGGGTACGTGCAGGAGGCAGCCAATCGATGTATCTCTCTCACATAGATGTTTCTCTCTCTGTGTCTCTCTCCCTCCCCTCCACTCTCTCTAAAAATCAATGGGGAAAAAATATCGTTGGGTTGTTGCAGAAGCCTTGAGAAGAACCAAGCAACCCTTAGAGAGATTGGAGTTCCACTTTATTATACACCGGTGGGCCCAGACAAAATGTCTTTCAAATTCTGAGCAGAGCAGCAAGCAGACGTTTCTTTTTATTAAAGAGCCAGCCCTATGTGTACTTAGTGGTTATCTCACTGGAAGCTTGTGGCCTTGAAAACAACACAGTTCTATCCAATTAAAAAAAATACATCTGGCAGAGCAAGGGAGTATCTAGTCTCTGGCCTACAAGGTCAGACGCTAAATTTATCTTCCTTATTATTCAAGTAGGCTAGAAAAAGTGAAGTTATTTTTTCAGAATAAGGGGCTGTCTAAAAATTGCTGAGTTGACTTTACAGAATAAAGGACTATCTAAATAGCAGAGAATTTCAAACAGTTGTTTTACAAAATAGGGGTTAGCCTTCTCAGGGTGAGGATTAGAAAAAAAAAAAAAAGTCTGCCTCTCACCTAGCATGGTGACTGTCAAAGTTGTGCTCTCTTTGTTTGTTTGTTTTTATGAGTTTTTTAAACCTCTGTTTTTAATTTTTTCTGTGCCTTCCAATGAGTTTCTTAAACATATTTTAGAATTCCATTTTGATTTATCACTAGTGTTGTTTTTGTTTTATAACTTTGACAATCAGTGATCAGTTCTCACCCATGTTAACTGTTTGTAGATTTTTGGAAGTGGTGACAAGTACACAGGTAACTAATATATGGGATGGAGTGGTGAATCTTCATCTTCATTACATTTACTGGACAACCACACTTGGACATGGTATGGGACATTCCTTATTCCTTTGGCCCAGATATGCTCTCCCTCATTTACAACGTAACTGTCTGTAAAATGTTCTCTACATACACTGAGAATCACATGAGGCAACGCGGTAATTCTGCTTCAAATACCATTTAGAAAATTCAAGAGGAAAGGAAAGGCTATTGTGTTTACCTGCACCTTTATTCTTTCCAGTGCTCTCTTGCCTTGCTGATGTTCCAAGATCTTTTTTAACCATTTTCTGTCTGTTTTAAGAGCTTACCTTAGCCATTTGTTATTTTGGGAGAGGTCTGTTGAAGACAGACTCTCTTAGTTTTCCTTCATCTGAGAATTTCTTATTTCCTTTTTATTCTTGAATGCTATTTTCACTGGATATAGAATTCAAAACTGACAGATCTTTTAGCACTTGAAGAAAAATGTTTTACCAGTTCCTCTGGCCTTCATGGTTACTGATCTGCTGTCTTTTGAAGCATCTTTCTCTAATAGATGAGGGAATGTTTTTCTCTCTCTGCTTTCAAGGTATTTTCTTTGTGTTTAGTTTTCAGAAGTTTGACTGTGATGTCTTGGCATGGATTTCTTGGGTTTATCCCTTTGGGATTTACTTCTGGAATCTGTAGGTTTGTGTCTTTTGCCAAGTTTGGGAAATTTTCAGCTATTACTTCTTCACATGCTTGACTTCAATGACACCGATTTTTATCTTTTATTTCAGTCACAGAGGTTTCTTAGGCCCTGTTCATTTTCTTTTCAGTCCATCCTCTCTCAGTGGCTCAGGTTGGAAAATTTCTGTTGTTCTATATTTTTTGTTCATTGATAATTTCCTCTGTTCTCTCTGTGCTGTTATTGAGCTCAGCCATTGAGCCTCTTGTATTTTGGTTGTTGCAGCTCTAAAATTTCCAGTTGTGTATTTGATATCTTTTGTTCCTATGTTGAAGTTTTCTTTAAGTGTTCCTGTCAACACTCATTGAAGCATTTTTTATGATGGCTGCTTTAAAATCCTTCAGAACATTTCACAGCCTGTGTCCTCTCAGTGGTAGCATCTGTTGTTTGGCTTTTCTCATTCAAGTTGAATTCTTGTTATGATGAGTGATTTTTTATTGTACCCTGGTCGTTTGGGGTATTATGTTGTAAGACTCTGGGTCTTATTTAAACCTTTTGTTTTATCATAACTCCTCTGGCCCTGTATCGGTGTGAAAAGGATGGCCTTTTTATTGCCAGGTAGAGGGTGGAAGTCTAAGTTCCCATATGGTCTCTGTGAACCACCCAGCAGAGGGTCTTCGGTACCTCATTACAACCTGATAAGGGTAGAAGACTAGGCTCCCCATTCAACTTTGCAGACAAAGATAGGTCCACAGTTTTTTTCTATAGTGTTAGGCTGGAGTAGAGTGGTTTTTGTATAAAAGCTTTCTGGCTTGCTAGGCTTTTCCTTTCCTGGTCCTTGAAAGTAGGCTTTTCTTGGGACTTTTTTCCTGTCTTTGCCTGATAGTGTTTTTGGATTTCTGACTCCTCTGGTACCAAGTATAGGCCATCAGAAGCAAACAACAGCAGCATAACCCATTGAACTCACCACTGTATCTTTCCCTTGGGTCCCAAAGTCCCTAGCTGATGCCTTGCCCTCTCTATTTTTGAGAGTCTTCTTATGTTTCTTTTATATATAGCTAGAGGACCAGTGCATGACATTCATGGACTGGAGGGGCATCCCTCAGTCTGGCCTGCACCCTCTCGCAGCCTGGTATCTCTACAAGGGATGTCCAACTGCCAGCTTAGGCCCGCTCTCTGTGGCAATTGGACATCCCCCGAAGGGTCCTTAGCGCTGCTGCAGAGGCGGGGAGGCTCCTGCCACCTCCAGCTGCAGTCGCCAGTCATGAGCCCAGCTTCTGGTTGAGAGGCGCTCCATCTGTGGGAGTGCACTGACCACCAGGGGGCAGCTTCTGCATTGAGCATCTGCCACCTGGTAGTCAATGAATGTCATAGCAACTGGTCATTCCGTTGTTTGGTCGATTTGCATATTAGGGTTTTATTATATAGGATGTCCAGGCTGTTAGCAGAAGGAACAGGGAGATGTGTATCTACACCATCTTGTCTTAGAACTAGAAGTCTCCTTGTCATACTATTTCTACTCTAGACACCTTTCCTTAGGACTACGTGATCTACTGTATTGGCAGACATGACAGATTCCTCTACAGAATTGTACTTCAGATCTGCAGGTATAATGACAGCTAAAGATTATTGTCTGTGGCCCTGTCAGCAGAAGCACTGTCTCCATAATGAGAAAACAGCTGGGGGATGCTACCTGTCCGATCTGACAGCCTTCTTGATTCTGGTGTCTTTTCCTCTCAAAGGTGAAATACATTTGGGAGGGCAAGAACATTTTTATATGGAAACCCAAAGCATGCTTGTTGTTCCCAAAGGAGAGGATCAAGAAATGGATGTCTACGTGTCCACACAATATCCCAAAGGCATACAGGTAACATAGGGCCATTATGGAGAGGATGTAGTTAAATGGTTTCTACCAGCAAAGTATACCAAGAGCTATTCCAAATAAAAATGTCATTTCAGAAACTGAATATCCATTTGGGTATTAATAACCATACGATTTTAAATCTTTTAAGTTAGTATTATAAGAGCAGAGGCCTTCTGATTGGCCAGTGTGGCTCAGGGGTTGAGCCTCCACCTATGAACCAGGAGGTCACAGTTAGATTCCCAGTCAGGTCACATGCCTGGTTGCAGGCTGAATCCCTAGTGTGGGGTGTACAGAAGGCAGCCGATCAGTGATTCTCTCTCGTTATTGATGTCTCTGATGTTTCTATCTCTCTGTCCCTATCCCTTCCTTTCTGAAATTAATTAAAAAATATATGTATTTTTAAAATAGTAGAGGCCTTCTGTTGTGGATCTGTAACTGTAAAATGATAGGGAATCTGCAGGTCTCTTTTGCTATACTCTTTTTTCTTTTTAATCCTCACCCGAGGATATTTTTCCGTTGATATTCAGAGAGTGGAAGAGAGAGGAAAAGACAGAGAAATATTGATGTGAGAGAAACATATTGATTGGTTGCCTCCAATCTAGCCACTGAGCCAAACTGGCTAGGGCTTTTTTGCTATATTCTCAACACTGTTAAGAATATAAAAGAAGTGATGACTATCACTTAAACTGTTGAAAGGTTATGTAGGAAAGTTGTTAAGAAAGTAAATCCCAAGAGTTATCCTCCTGAGGGGAATTTTTTCTATTGTATCTATGAGATGATGAATGTTAACTAAACCTACTTGGTCATCATTTTACAGTATATGTAAATGAAGCCATCAGGCTTTCCGCCTTAACCTTACACAGTGACGTATGTTCATTATTTCTCAATGAAACCAGAAAAAAGAAAAAAGAAGGCCTGTCGCCCAAAGTCACATGAAGCAGTTAGACAAACGTGTGGGGAGAATGCAACCCAATGTGAATCTGCTAATTTACATACTAGTATATGGAGGAACTAAGAGAACAGGGGCTGCTAAGAGCTAGAATCATCCAGAAAGTTCCGTGGAGATAAAGTCTTAAGTTTGGATTTATACTGAGAATGAGCTTTGTCTAGATCCGGGTTGGGAACCTTTTTTTTTTTTCTGCCAAGGGCCATTTGGATATTTATAACATCATTCTCAGGCCATACAAAATTACCAACTTAAAAATTAGCCTGCTGTATTTAGTCAAACATTTCATTAACTCACCCCTAATGCCTTGGCAGGACCAGACCAAATGATTTCTGGGGCCTCATAGGGCCTGCGGGCCAAACATTCCCCACTCTTGGTCTAGATGGTGAGAAGAGATGCCATTTCCAGGCAATTTCACACCCAGATCAAATACCACTCATCCATCCATCCATCCATTCACTCACCTGCCCCTTCTGCAAACACTTACTGCCTATATATCTGGCAGCATGCATATAAAACAGGAGGGATAATACAAGGACCGTCCAAGCTGGGATGGAGGATGCACCTTGGAAGTAGCTAGTTTAAGCATCATGGTGAAAGTAAGGGGGACAAAGCAAAGGGGTCCTGATTCAGCAGTGCTGTTACCAGAGCAGTGTTGTTACAGAGGAAGGGGGAATGTGGGAATGTGGAGAAGGAGGCCTGTAGAAGGCAGAACACTAAGAAGGGTCAAGCAAACTCCATTCCAGTCCTGTTCTGCTCCCCACTTCCTGTGTGACATTGGGCTCATTATTCATCCCTTTTGGGCTCCCTAGCTATAAAACTGAGTTGTTTTATATGAGAAGATTACATGACCTCTAAACATTAGGATGTAAAAAAGAGCAAGACCTGCATCCAGGGAAGACCTACTGGCCAACTATGGCAGAAATCCAAACAGGAGGCAAGAAGAGAGCATTTCCCAGCGGAGAGGGATAGAGTGCAGGGAAGACCCAGCCTGAATGAAGTTTGAAAGGCTGCAAAACCTCACTGCTTCGGGAAACGTATCCCCAGGGATCAGTGTGAAAGGACACTTGGGGTATAGTTCATGGGGGAAATTTGTAAAATATTATTAGCACAGGAATATCTCATTGCTACTGAACAGGCTACTCAATAGTAATGATAGTTTTGGCAATGTCACTGTAGCCATATCCCACTAAGATGAGCATGGAAGCATGCCCGGGTCATTGGAAAGTGTCCTGTTACTTAGTATAACCACACAGTTGTACTAAGTGTATCATGGACATTATAGAATCAAAACGTGGAAGGGCTGTCCCACCTCCCTTGCTACTGATGGGTTAGATTAATGAGAACTGTTACCATTCCCAGGACATCGTTGCTTCAGTCTTGAAGCTCCCGGCAAACAAGGTCATGTGTCATGTGTAGCGTGATGGCGGAGCATTCGGGGGGAAGACGTTTAAGACTGGGGTCTTGGCAGCCATCACCGCATTTGCAGCCAACAAGTAAGTGGAGAAAATCTGCTAAATAGACTAAAACTTAAATGATGGTGTGCGGAATATTAGCAATATCAGAATTATAGAGAAAGAACCAGGGTGAAGATTATTTAAAATCACAGACTCTACACCAGTTATTACAACTTTTTTATCTAATATTGTCAAACTACATACTAAAAGAACCAAAATGAGAATCAATTACTGAAAATAATAAAAAGTACAGTAAAAATACTAAAGTGTTTACCTGGAGAGCAGACAGAAACAGGTCCTGAAAGGATGGAGCTTACTTAGCCTGAGCACACATGTGCGTGTGCGCACGCATGTGTGTGTGTGTTCCCTTTACTTAAATGGAGGTTCTGCTTTTGTTATGCTTACCTTTGTTTAAATTACCATTTTCCTTCAAGAATCTCAACATATTTCCATAGGAATTGTCTTTGAGCAGGTTCTCCTAAAGGCTCCCTTTCTGCGCTGAGAATGTAGGTCAGGTCCTCTATCCCGTGACACAAAAAGGCCTTGATTCCAGGCCTGTCCTCTCCGGGAGCCCTTGGCAATCGACACCCCCTGAGTGCCTCCACTGGGAACTGGTCTTTGGACTCTGCCTCTGGTGGAGGTTGTTGGCACAGGAGGAAGTACCCCCAGAGCAATACTGTGGAGCCCCCCTGAGCCCCCCTCCCATAAGCAATGAATGCCAGCCATGGCGCCCTGACCGACTGTGTACACTTGAGATGGGCGCAGCCTGGGCTCAGGGAGTAGCTCTGCTCTGTCATGGGTGTGGATGCCACTCAAGCCGTCACAAGGGGTTACATAAACCTACATAGCATCTACCTCTCTCGCTTTTTCCTGTGTTAGACATGGCCGTGCAGTCCGCTGCATCCTGGAGCGGGGAGAAGACATGTTAATAACTGCGGGCCGCCACCCTTACCTTGGGAAGTACAAAGTGAGTAGAAGAAGGGAGGGAGGATCGTGTTGTATGTTTACTCATGTTGTAATGTTCCCTAAGTGCAGAGGGCAGCACATGGCTACTCTGTAACGGGGAATAACAATGAGCAAACCAACTAACTGGGCTTCTGTTTAACTTTCTATTTCTTGTGCTAATTGCTTGGTTATGGCTGGTAGGATTGGAATTTTGCTGCTTAGCTCAGAGATGAGAATTTGTGAAAAGTGCTGGCTGGTACTGGCTGATCCAGAGGGAATAACTGGAAAAAATATGAGTATATAAGTCCATGAAAGTAGATCTGATAAGCATACTATTCTCACCTATAAAAAAAGCTAAAAATAGAATGATTCCTGTAACAACAGTGTTATGTGAAATTATAATGATTTGCCAACAGGTTCTTCATTTTTAGGCATAGCAGGGTATTTTTGTAGAACTGTCCCAGAAAATTTTCCATAGCAGAAAATAAGTATTATTTTGCTTTATAAGAAAAAAGTTTGTCCATTTTTTAATCAGGTTGTTTGTTGTTTTGCTATTGTGTTGAATTAGTTCTTTATACACCCTGAATGTGAACCCTTTAACTGATACACGATTGACAGATATTTTATCCCACTCTCTGGATTGTCTTTTCACCCTGTTGATTGTGTCCTTTGATATATAGAATTTTTAAATTTTGATGTCAGCCAGTTTATCCATTTTTCCTTTTGCTGCTTCTGCTCTTGGCATTATAGCCAAGAAATCATTACTAAATCAAATGTCATGAAGCTTTTCACAAGTGACAGAGCACACTCAGACTCGGCCCCCCACACGCTGAGGTTGGGGTGTCAGAGGCCAGTTCTCTCTCCGCAGGCAGGGTTCATGAAGGACGGCAGGATCCTGGCCCTGGACATGGAGCACTATGGCAACGGAGGCGCCACCCTGGACGAGTCACTACTTGTAAGTGTTTTAAGGAGCAAGTTCACATTCTGGAAAGTGTTATATAAAACGGTTTAATTTGGGAAATTTCCAATAGCCACCTACATTTCAATATGAAAGCATAAAGACCCTCATTGCAGGGATAGCCACATGATATTGGTGCTCCACTGTGAGCCCAAAGATATTGGCTAAGTCTGCACCTGTGTGCTATCTTTGTTTCTGAAACTCCCAGCTCTTTCCCCAGATGTGAGCATTAGACCTCAGCCCTCCTGACACGTGGGACTGGATAGTTCTTTGTGGTGGGGCTGTCCTGTGCCTTGTAAGATGTTTGGTGGTATTTTGGCCTTGACCCTCCAGATTTCCGTGACACAGCTACCCTCCAGTCCTAAGCAACCAAAGATGTCTTCAGACACTGCCAAGTGTCCCAGGGGGAAAGAGGGCCAACTTGCCCCTCATTGAGAACCAATGCGTTCAACCAAATGCCCAAACATTTTTCTTCCTGTTTTCTAGGATATGATTCATATTCAGTACATCCTAGGGATTCAGTGGTTAGGGTCTATGCACGCTTCACAGACTTTTGGAAATGTTTGAAACCTGGAAAAAAATTCATCGGCTCTAAAATAGGAAAATAAAAAATGATTTCAAAAGAAAAATTATCCAAATCCCTAAATATTATTTTACAGCAAAGATGCATTGAAGTTGAGCTCTGGATCTGTCTGAGCATGTTTGATGTGATGGAGAGGGGGCTGGACATTTCTGAGCTCTCAGGATGGTACAACAGGGACAGAGGAGGAAGTCTCATCACATCGACTCTGGGTTTCCCCAGGTGCTGGAAATGGGACTCCTGAAGTTAGATAACACTTACAAGTTCCCCAACCTGCGTTGCCGAGGGTGGGCGTGCAGAACCAACCTGCCATCCAACACGGCTTTGCGTGGGTTCGGCTTCCCACAGTCAGGGCTGATCACCGAAGCCTGCATCACTGATGTGGCAGCCAAGTGTGGCTTGTCCCCTGAGGAGGTAAGACTAAATCAGTCCCACATACAAAAGATACCAACTTTTCAAGGTAGGAGGGCCATTGGGGGTCATTCATGCTGAGGAGGACGAGGCCTGTTGGTGCTAAGTGATTTGTCCTGGGTAACCCAACTCACCAGGGACCCCAAGTTCAGTGATCCTTGTTCCACTCAGGGTGCTTCTCAAAAATCCTGGGGACAGGACCAAGGGGGTAGAGAATGGGAGACATCCGTAATACTGTCAACCATAAATAAAAATATTCATTAAAAAATTTATAAAAAGATTTATTAAAACATTTATAAAAATCCTCTATCCATTTTTCTTGGTTATAAAATGGGGAATTCAGAAGGTTAATCACTACTGTGTCTTCCAGGCATAAAGCCCAAAATTCTGTTAGAAGTTTTAATACAAAAAGGAAATCTCCTTTAAAACATCATATTTCTGATGTACTATTGCAACCATTTTCTAACCAAGCACGTAAAATACATCCTGGGGCCTAGGAGATGTTCCAAAGTGAGCATTGGATTCTAACTCATTTAGTGAGAAGTCTCCGTTGGTTGGGGTGTAATTGCTCCCGACAGGTTCTGTCACCCCCTCTTTCCTCGCTCCTTCAGTGTCTCAGGCACGTTCCAGTCCCTTCATTCCCAATGGTCTCCTTTCATGTCTTCAAGTCTCAGTCTCACCTCCGTCATTCCAGCTCTGTGCCCTTCCCTGCAACTCTTCCACCCAGGGTCCTGGAGTGGAGTTAGGTGTGGCACTTGCTGCTCTCTGCCCCTTCTCCCTGTGTCTTATGCTGCAATGTTGGGGCAGGAGGAAGGGAGAACCAGGGAAACAGGCAGCATCTGCCCGTGGGACTGCTCCCTGCAAGCTCTCTGTCCTCTCCTTGGTTAGATGCAGCCACTTCTCAAGTGTCTTGTGTCTGGGCTCCATTTCTGCCAGTTCTCTTGAAAATCGGCAGTCCTCTGTGAGGGGGAGTTCAATCTCACCTGCCCTTTAACTGGTCCCTCAGGTGGCATTCCTGGTGCCCATTCCCCTGTGCCCCATGCTGCAGCCATCCTTAGAAAGCCCATAACTTCTTTCCCCCACAGCCTGAGCACCTGTGACCACAGGCAGGAGCCATCTTCATGTCTCTTGAACTTGTGGGGGACCCTTCCTGGCCATCAGACGACAGCCTCTTTCCCCAGTGCTCTGTCACACTTGGCAGTGCTAGGGAAGAACATCAGATAATGACCGCCTTTCATCCCCTAGGGAAGTTGAAGGAAAGAATAGCCACCCTTAGAAACACTGCCTTAGCCCTAGCTGGTTTAGCTCAGTGGACAGAGTGTCAGCCTGCAGACTGAAGGGTCCTGGATTTTTTTCCGGTCAAGGGCATATACCTGGGTTTTGGGCTCGGTCCCCAGTAGGGGACCCACAGGAGGCAGCCGATCAGTGATTCTCTCTCATCATTGATGTTTCTCTCTCTCTCTCCCTTCCTCTCTGAAATCAATATATTTATACACACACACACACACACACACACACACACACACACACACATTTAAAAACTGCCTTGCCCAAAATGGTACAGCTCACTAACTTCCAGTGATCTTTTTATAATGATCAGGGAATTTTTTAGGAGGATGGGAGACTAGATGTGTGTAATGGTCCTTGTCAGCTTGAGGCCTCAGCTACTGAGTTTTCTCAACTGAGAACGTGAAGTACTTGACCTTTCATTCTCAGCTGTGGGTCTTAGTCTCCAATTCTGGGAATTCGGAAAGAATTCTACTCGGTGCTTCAGACATCCTGGGGTTGAACCTTTTCACTGGTTTTTCACCCTAGTTATGGATTGTATGTAAACAAACTTTCACATTTTCCTTTTGGAAGGAAGTGAGCTTATCTTGCCACAGCATCTCTATCATCTGAATCATGTAGAGCATGTAGCCTGGAAATGAAATTTGGGATTACCCTTCAGCAATTATTCATCCAGTATTAAGAGTCCACAGTGCACCTGCCCTGCGTTAGTTCTTTGAGAAGCACAAGGAAAGGATGCCTTCCCTTAACTTACATAAGAGCAGTATGGGCAGCCTGGAAGTGCTAACATTTGACAGAGGCTCTGAGTACAAGAGGCTGTTAGATGTTGGGAAAGGCTTCAACGAGGCATACATTGAACTCAGTTTGGGCCTTACAGGAGGAGCAGATTTTGACTAAGAGGACAGTGGATGGAAGAGTCTGTCTGCCACGTGCCCTCACCCTCACCTTTTTCATGTCCTTTCCTTTTATAGGTCTGAACGATAAACATGTACAAGGAAATTGATCAAACACACTACAAATAAGAGATTAATGCCAAGGTCCTGATCCAGTGTTGGAAAGAATGTATGGCTATGTCTTCCTACTCCCTGAGGAAAGCGGCAGTGGAAAAATTCAACTCGGAGAATTCCTGGAAGAAGAAGGGGCTGGCCATGGTCCCTGTAAAGTTTCCTGTCGGCCTTGGCTCCCGGGATGCTGGTCAGGTCAGCTCTCCAAACAGAGAGATGAAAAGGTGTTCGGGAAACTTTCTTTGGAGGTGAATTAGCCATATGGCTTCCATATCTGCTCGCTAAACGTCACCAAAGTTGTGCTCAACCAAACTGGCTTTTCTCTAGAGGAGACCAGAGCCTCTTTGCCCACATCCCCAGGGTTGGTGACAAGCATCCCTCCTGGGAAAGTGGGAGCCCCCGTTTCTACTCCTGGCCCTAGCAGGAAGCAGCTGAGTCAACTCATCCGGCCCCAGATTGCTCCAGTATAAAATCAAAGGTGGGACCAGTGACTGCCAAGACTCTTCTTTCGACTCCTCTGTGATTCGGTGTCTCTGGGCTGTGACATGGAAACAGGCAGCTGCAAGGTGCTTGCTTTGGTGGGTTGGGGCAAGCTAAATGATAAGTAGATCATGTAAAGAATTTTTAGAACACAATTTTAGCAATTTATTCACTTCATAGCCATTGAAAGTGTGAAGAGGAAGACTGAAAATCTATTCTTATAGTTTAATTTCTTTCATTGAATAAATAAACTCCCTGCTTGGTTGCTAGATCCCACGTACTATTGCCATCTCTTCCTTCTTGAATGCAACTTACCCTGAAGAACTGAAGAAGGGCTGGTCTCTCCTTGCTCATTCTCTAGCTGTGATGTGAGACTCTATTATCTATATTCATACAGATAATATACGAGTATATATATGAATAAGATGGCAGAGCCCTCAATACAATTGTCACTCCCCTTTGCAGTATTCACACCTTTGGCTGAGGCCTGATGAAGATGTGGCAGGTGTGCTGGGTGGTGACAGAATACCAATAAACAGGGGTGGGCTGTGAGGGGCACTAGTGTGTAGGCTGGGAGTTGAGGGAGTGGAGGAGGCCAAGAGAAGTGGGTGGGAAGGTCCTTCCCTCATCCCCATCGTCACCTGTTCACCTGCCCATCCTGCTTCAGCTTCGGTGTAATCATTAGAAAGTTTCATGCAGTTTTGATTGTAGCTGGATTCGCCCAGAGGAGCAATGTGACACGACAAGCGGTGATCTTATTACAGCTGAACCATCTCTTGTCTGTTTGTGATGACAAAAACAACAGAGTCGTTTAGTCATCTGCACCCACTTTACCCAGATGAGGGGGACAGTCAAGAGGCCGAGGTTGAGGAATAAAGACAAAAACAAGGTTATTAGAAAGGGGGCAAGTGCCACTAGAAAAGGAATAGTGAGCAGGGCGTCTTGGTACCCAGTTTTGGGGACACTGATTCGCCATTAGCTGGCAGCCAGTCTGGACTGCTGTCCTGGTGCAGGCTGGCTGGGATCCCAGGACAACAGCCGCCTCGTGTGTGGGTTGTAGGAAGACCCGTGGGCTGTAGGCTGTGGTAGGCATGGCAGCTGTCTCTGCTTAATAGTTGTCATCACTTAGCACCTGGCCTCCGGTGGACCAGGTCTGTCTCATTTCCCTCATCAGGAATTGCTCAAAAAATTAGATTTAAAAAATAATGAGGATGGCTAAGCACCCACTATGTTTATAAGTTCTTTTAGATTTTATCGCGTTCAACCCTCGGGTCAAGCCTTATCTGGGTGATGAGAAAGGGAGGCCCCGAGCTTAAATGACTTGCCTGTGTCCCACAGCTGCTGAGAGGAGGGCTGGGGCCGGAAGCAGGGCTTTCTCAGCCTTTTCATGGAAACTGAGGTGGGATTCAGCTCAGCTGGGAAGAAACCAGACAGCAGCCGCCAGAACAACTTCACTCTCAGAGGCCACTGAGAAGCTGGCCCTGCCACCAGGCCCTCCCCACCCCCCGGACACCAACCAGCGCCCATGTTTAAAACATTAGCTTAGGGCTGACTCACAGCATCGGGATCAGCCAAGCTGCTTCCCGGTGCCAGATGCTGAAGGGCCACTCTGATGCCAGCCAAGCAGGAGGGAGCCAGAAGTGATGTTCGAGCCTCTTCTGTGTGTAAGGCCCGAGGCTGAATGATTTGTAATTTCCCACTTGACTGAGCTCCTGTCTGCTGGGTAGGTGTGATTGTATTTTATAAACTGCGCCCGTAGAGGTTCGCTCTCTGGCCAGCGGACATCCAGCCAGTGAGTGACAGAGCAGGGATCGGACTTCAGGACTGGGGGGTGGGGGGGGGGGGCACAGGGATGCCTTTATCATTCCACCCAGCCTCCCTGAGCAGAAGTAGCCCTGTGCTCCCCACAGCGGAGGGGTCAAGCATACCTCACCTGTATCATATTTCATTCCTAACCGTCAACACCGAAGGACACACAGTAGCTAAGTAACCTCTGTCTTCCCAGTGTCCTGGGATGGAGCCTGGCGCAGAGTAGGAACTCATCTGGTTGAATGGCTCAGACATCTGGGGATCTGTGGGACCAAAGCAAGCATCTCACCAACCCCGGCAGTCGCTGCTTGAAGATTTAAATGTCACCGACGCAGTCCCCAGTTTATCCCGCAGAGCCGTCTGTTCTAGCTCTCCAGTTGTGCCGATTGTGTGGGCGAAGCTCCGTGGAATTCTCTTTTGTGGGGCTCACAGTGAACCATCCGGTGGTGCCATTTCACGGAACCCAATGTGACATTTGAAACGGCTCCCGGAGACCGCAGCAGCACGTGGAGCCAGGAACTCGGCAGCCCCTGACAGGAACACTGCCCTGGGCCCGCGGGCAAGCTCCGCTGCCAGCAGGCCACACAGTGTGGGAGAGGCACCACCCGCTGCCATTGTCCTTCAGCCTCCGGGCCAGCTGTGAATTTCACTCGCCACATCTGACATGCCAGCAGAGCCAAGGACCCCAAACACAGAGCCCACAAGCTCCAGAAACAGATAGAATGGCCGTGCTGTGGCAGATTCACTTATCAAGCCATTATGGAGCGCCTGCTGGGCGTGAGAGGCTGGGTTGCATTCCAAGGGATGCCCAGGACCGCGGTTCTTCTTTCAGGGGCTCACGTTCTAGCAGAGCACAGAGAGGTGCCAGAGGATGGAGCCCCGGAGCAGCCACTGCCAGGCACCAGCTGGCATCTGATGCATGCTCCCAGGGCAGCCAGCCCTGGGCTCTCTGTAGAGCAAGCCACGCCCTTGTCGTCATTGTTTTGAGAATAAATGGCCAGGAGCAGAAGACAGTGTTCCCAGGAAACGGTGTGTCAACTGCCAGTAAAGCACACCCTGTACCTTCCAAAGCCCTGGGCTGGTGACTGTGGCACCATGCCTTCCTTAAGGCTCCGAAATTCTCCCCTGGGCTGGGAATGTCTGTGTCTTTGTCCTCAGAGAAAGGTCAACCCGTGTCCCTATGTCCCCCTGCTTCCCTCGATTACACTGGGACCCGGTGATGGGCCCATTTTCACTGTCAGAGTGTCTTCTTTGGAATAGTAGAGGCTTCTGCTTGCCATTTGCTGGAGTAATGCGGGCCTTTGGACACCACTAAAGAGGCAGTTCTCCAAGTGCGGCCTGTGGCTGGCAGGTGGCGACAGAGGCCCACCCGGGACAAGCACGGATAACACAGCTGTCTGCCTGCTGCCCTCTGAGACCTGGAAACTGGTGGGAGAAAAAGCCGCCTTCCTGAAACTGGAGCATAAAATACACGGAGGCGGGACAGAAGGCCGATGCTGCCTCCTGCTGGTGGGCTCCCGCTAACCCTAAATATTTTATTTAGAAATCTTAATGTTATTCGCTTTCAGGATTTCTATCCAGTTTCCCCCAGCGAAGGGGGTGTCATTCAGGCACCGGCCCTCAGCCCCCACTGAAGAAGGCAGTCCTACGCCAGCTCAGCTGAAGGTGGGAATGGATTTTATCACATTTAACCTGTGCTCATTCAGCGCCCCCAGATTCGTTTTCAGGGAGGGCCACACCTTTTTCTTTTTTCCTTTCTTCTTTTAATGTCTTCATTGTATTGACTTCAGAGAGGGAGAGAGAAACATCCATGATGAGAGAGAATCGTTATCTGCTGCCTCCTGCACGCCCCACACAGAGGATCAAGCCTGCAGCCCTCGCATGTGCCCTGACCTGGAATCGAACTTGGGACCTCCTGGTTCATAGGGCGAAGGTCAGCCCTGGTGCCACTGCAGCCGGGCGAGCATCACAGCTTTCTCACTATGTCCTGTGGCGTTGGGGTCCTGGCTCTGCCGCCCATTCGCTGCTGAAACCATACTGAAACAGTTACATTTCGTGGGCCCCATTCTCCTTGCTCATACAGTGACCGTATTAGTCTTTGTCAGGGATATGATTTCTGATTCCAAGGGTCCTGGGTTTTTGGGTGTTTGAAGAAGGCTAAGGAAATCATGCACTGTCCTGAAGTTCTCTGACAAGGCAGGTCAGCACTTACTCTGCTGTTACTGTTTTCACCCAGGTGTGAGTAAAATACCTGCTGCACTTTCTATTTTTATGGCATTGAATTTAACTCAAGATAAAAATAAAGCAATTAAAATCAAACAGGTGAAAGTGGACATCATGCTTTCCTAAGCTCGTACCTTTCTGGAGACAGGAATGCAAACAGAAACTGGGATTGTTCTGGCTTAAGGTTTGCATTTGTTGCTCCCGCAAGAAAATGATCATTTAAAGGAATTTGCACGTAGGGAGAGGCTAGCGCAGGCATATCATGGCACCTTTCTTCTTCCTAAATGATGGTGAAAGGAACACACTTATTGGAGACCATCTTGTAAGGGCAGAGAAGTAGGGAAAAGAGAGTAAAGATAACTTAGAATCCTTGGGAAACTATGGCAACCATTCCGAACATGTTACTGCGTCTGGGACAAAGACAGCGCGCCCCCCGCCCCCCCTCACCCCCCGTGCTGTGTGGTCCACCTGCCTTCTCCCTCACTCTCCAGCCTCCACACTGTTTTCAGTCTCTGCACGTGGCATGCACCGTGCCCACCACCCACTGTCGCTACCCCTCACTCCCCCTGATCCTTTGGTCTCAGCTGGGAGAAGCCTGCTCTAACCTCCTCTAGAGTCCGTCCTGCCACCTGCTCCCCTAACATCACGTTCCTCTCCTTGGCAGCCCTTGTCCCAGTTACAATTTTAGTTTATTTGGGTGATTATTTGTTTGGGATTTGTCTCCACCATCACACTGCAGGCTCCATGAGGGCAGGGTCCATGCCTTTTCTTAAGCAAACGAAGAGATTGCATCCCCCGTGTCCAGCACAATGCTTGTGCCTTTTGGGGAGAGGGGTCTTACGTTGACCAAACCCTCCCCATCTTCAAGGCTGAGCTTGAATGCCGCACCTCTTCCGCCATGCTTGCGTTCATTCTCTCCTTGTTCTCCTTTCCTACTGAACTGGCATCCTGTTCCCTACGATTGGCACTGGGTTGTTCTTTAATGGAACCATAATCCTAGGCAACACTGTAAGTAAATGCGACCTGCCCGCCCGCCTCCCTTGCCCCTAATGTGTGCGCCCCTACTGTGTGCCAGGCACCTTTCCAGAGGCTGAGAGCACAGGCAAGGCCTCCTCTTCCAGAAAGTCAATATTCCAGTAGCAGAAGACAGCCGTAGCCAGATCAAGGAGTAAATAAGTAATGTCACTTCAGGTATAAGTGCTCTGAGGAACCGAAGCCAGGCGGTAGGGGAGGTATAAGAACAGGGGCTTGAAAATACTTCCTGGAAATTACATCGATAGCGGTTACAAAAGCGTTGCCATGCCAGAAGTCAGTGCTTCGGAAAACACCTCAACTAATAACATTTTTGGCTGCAGTGGGTTATTCATCATGGTGGCTACAGGAGTTGGGGTCCTGGGCTCTCCTGATTGTTTGGGGCCGGGCTAGGGAGCAGTTCCTCCTTGTGTCAGGTCCTGAGGTCAGCCATGGTGCTGTTCTGTTTGGTTTCATGAGGGTGTGGTCCGTAGGTCTGTCTGAGGCTGAAACAAATGGAAAGACTTTTGTGAACCACATAAGTAAATGAACTTTAAAAAAATCATATGTGAGATGAATCTTATTTGTATAAGAATCTTTACCTTACAAATTATTTTTTATCTACCATTCCATTCCACCCCATATTACAGTCATGAGTTGTTAAAAAAGAAAGTAGTTTTTGTAGTTCATAATTGCTTACATTTCTAAGCACACAGTGGCAAAATAAGCAATGTGCAAATGTTTTGGATTCTGTGTCATCGCGACACATGAATTCACTCAGCAGAGGGAGCTCATGCTTTAATTTTGAGAATTTGGACAGAAAATTAAGGCTCTGGTGGAAAGAATCTGAAATAAACTATGCAATTATCATTTTAAATAAGGTTTCCTTTTAGTATTTCTTGGAAGTAAAACAATTTGACTAGGTTCATTTCAATCTGCTTAAATAGATGTGACTGATGAATTCTATTTGGGGCAGAATTTTCTTCAATAAGGTTCTGTTTTGCTTACCAAATAGGCGAATTTAGAACAGGTATCCCAGCTCAGGAGTCTACGGATTTATTTATAAAGAAGGTAACTGTCTACGCATCCACTTTCGGTGACTTTTTACATTGTACTGTGAACTTGGAACACAAACGTATCTGACTTGTTTTAATACCACTATGATTTGACATTGAACGCTTGGGTATAGAGGTCTCTGCCCTTTGAGCTTATGAAACAGATATTTATGTAAGATTTCAAAGGATGTTTACTATGACATAATCTAAGTTCAAAGGCAAAGTAAATGAAGATGGAAAGAATTAATTAATCTCTCAGATAAAGAACCAGAACCATGAAATTCAGTGAGCAGCACTGAAATCATAAGCGAGTCAGAGAAAGACAAAAATCACATGATCTCACTTACATGTGGAATCCATTGAACAAAATAAACTGACAAACAGAACCAGAAGCATAGAAACATGGAACAGAGGGAAGTTGGGGTTGGGGGAGAGATTAACTGATAGATCCTCCCTTCTCCCAACTGATGGACAGAGAATGACGTAAACTCCACCTGCAGCCCGAACATTCCTGAACACCTAACCAGGCACCTTATATGGACTGTACATTGAACCACCAATCAGCTCCTGCCAAATACCCTAACCCCCAATTTCTAAGTCCCTAATTATGTGCCTTATATGAAACCACCAATCAGTGTGTGCCGAGTACCCTAAGCCCCATCCCTTCCCTTTCCTCCCCTCAAAAGGCGCCTTCACCCAGGCACGTGTGCTCTTTCTCCATTTGGAAGATAGCCCGGCAGGGGTCTTCTCCTCTAATAAAGCCTGTGTCCTGGTCTCTGGCCCTCTGTCTCATCTTTCATCTGGTGCCGAAACCTGGGTGAGCGTGGATGATCCTGGGACCTAGCCCCGAGCTTCTGACTCCTGCTCTGGCTCTGCTTGGGGGCATGGTTCTGAGTTGATTGGCCTGCTCAGAACATCTCTTGAACCCTGCCGTACCAGGACACGTGGGGATCTCATCGCT
This sequence comes from Corynorhinus townsendii, assembly GCA_026230045.1. Taxonomy (NCBI): domain Eukaryota; kingdom Metazoa; phylum Chordata; class Mammalia; order Chiroptera; family Vespertilionidae; genus Corynorhinus; species Corynorhinus townsendii. The sequence continues at coordinate 9,317,266 of JAPDVU010000005.1, read as the reverse complement.
TTCTTACCGGTAGGCTTCAGGGACTTTCCCGACCCCCCACTCCCACCCCCATTCTCCTTCCCTTGACCTGGAAGGGCCTCGGAGTTTTTCCGTCTCCTTGGCTTCACGTCTTCTCGAAAGCCCAGGCGCCTGGCCAGGAAAACTCTGCTCATCTCAACGGGAAAGGTCTCGGGGTGACGACCTTGGAACCTTCTCTCGTCTCTCTCTCTCAGGTTGGCTGAGGAAAAAGGAGGACACTCCTTCTTTCCTCCCCAACTTCTCGTTGGCCCTTCCCTCTGGTCATGGGAACCTCTCATTCCAAACCCCCTCGTAACACACCTTTAGGGTGTCTCCTCGCCAATCTCTAGACCCTTGGTCTTTCTGGCTACATAAACCAAAGAAGCTCTACCTGGCCACAATATAAACTCGACAATGTCTCTCTGTGGCCTGAAAACAATGGCACTTTCGATTCCAGTATCCTCCAAGACCTAGATAATTTTTGCCACCGGACAGGGAGGCCTCAGAGATCCCTACAAATAGGCTCCACACCCCCACATCCCCCACCACCCCCCTCTCTCGCCCCTTGCTTTACTCCTCATGTTCCACCCATCAGATCCTCCTCGCAAAGTCCTCTCTGCCCTCTCAAACCTGTCTTCAGCCCCTTTCTCTGTCTTCTGACTGCTCTTTTGACCCAGGGGATCATTCCTCTCCATGTGTCTCACTCCTGCCACCTCCTTACAACCCTGCTTCAGAATCCACACCCCACACTCTACCTCTGAGAATTCTAACCGCCCGCCTTCCCCTGTGCACTCCCCACCGAATCTCTGGCCCCGTGACCGCCAGCAACCAAATTCACAGGTGTCTGGCCATTCCCTTCTCACTTTCTGATCTTCCTGAGAGCCCAAATCCTGAGAACATGAGCTCCAAAACAGCCTTTCCCATCTAACACTCATTCTCAGGCCACCCAGAGACTGCCTTCCGCAACAGCCTCTTCTACTCCCGCGTCCTTTCTACCCCTGAGGGAGGCAGCAGGAACTGAGGGCAGAGTCTGAGTCCACGTCCCATTCTCTATGTCCAGCCTCACAGATTGAGAGGCATCTCAGGTTTCTTTTTCCACTGACCTGACCACCTTTACTCCCCGACATACACCACAAACTTCAAAAATAGATACAGGTCCACAAACCCCTCAAAAAGACCTCATTAACCTGACCTTTAAGGTCTTTAATAATAGAGACAAGGAGACCCAAATCCAAAGTCAAAGGCGAGATCAGGCCAAGGCTGAGGCCCAGTAGGAGGCCTTCCAGCTCCTAGCCACCACTTTCAAACCCCAAATGAAGTGCCAGTCCTCCAACTGCGGGTAAGTCAGGGGCTAAGCCTCCTCCAGGCCCATGCTTCAAATGCAGCAAGGAAGGACACTGAGCCAAGTCCTGCTCAAACCCAAGACCCCCGCCTGGGCCCTGCCCAAGGTATGGAAGGGAAGGCCACTGGAAATCAGACTGTGGTCTGGCTCCTCCGGGTCTGGCCTTAGCCAGTCCAGCATGGCCGCCCTCTGGATCCGGTTTGGAGCTCCCAGGCCTCCTGGGACTGGCCACTGAAGAAGCTGCCCAGGCCCTGACAGGGCCCGACAGACTTATATCACCAGGACAGAGAGCCTTGGGTAATGACTGTGGTGGCAGGTAAGCCGATCTCCTTTTAATTGACACTAGGGCCACTTATTCTGCCCTCCAAATTCGCTGGGACCCTTGTCCACTCCTCAGTCTCTATTATGGGGGTTGACGGATTAGTCTCACAGCCATTAGCCACCTCACGTCTACACTGCATCTTACTAAATTCCCCCATTTACTCTTTTCTCATTCTACCTCGGTGCCCAGCCAGGACTACCATGCATCCCCTCATAAAACCCAGTTGTCCCAAACCACAGTCACCTACCTCAGTTTCACTCTCTCACCCCACAAGGCTGAGCCATTCCTTGGACTGTAAACGCCTTATCTCCTTATCGCCTTTATAATCATTATCTCTAGGAAAAATGCCTGATTTAAAATTCAAGCTGCTAGAGGCCTGGAAACAGGCTTTGGGGCCTGCTCCCTCCTCCCCCTGCCTTTTCTCCAGCCTCATCTTCCACTGCTCCTTTCCTTCCCTTTCTCTTTTCCCTTGGATAACAGCCCATTCTAATATTCCTTCCCACTTTCACTGGAACACAATCTCAATCACTCATCTGTCACCCCTTATTGGTAACACCATGGTGACTATCCTCTCAGCTTGGAGTGCAGAACTAGAAAAAGGAATCTCATACCCTTTAGTCCACCTCTTCTCCTTACACCTATCAGCTTGTCTCTGTGATCAGGGATTTTTCTTCCTCTGTGGGGAAAACACATACATTTGTCTCCCCATCAGCTGGACAGGAACCTGTACTCTCATCTATCTCTCACCCAATGTAGATGCAGCCCCAATAATCAGTCTTTACCTGTCCCCATAACCCATGATATCTGACACAAAAGTGGAGTCCATATAATCCCTCTCCTCCTAACCCTCGGCATCACAGCAGGGGTTGGAACTGCCACAGGGAGCTTAACCACTGCTCTACCTGTCTCAGGACCTACAAGAAACATGTGGATGCCCAGCAAAGGGGAAAACAAGAACCTTACCCCCAGGGTAACCTATTCTCCCCTTTCATATCACTAGTGAGGCAACTGAGACCCCTACTCTTTTCCCCCTAAAAATAACATCTAGGTCTCAGTTGTATTTCAGCTCCAGAAAAGCAGCAAAACCAGACAAGTGATGCTGTGGCAGCCTCAGGACCAGCTTTTACCTCCCAAGTGACTCAACAGGATTGCTCTCCAGACTTCACTTACCAGTCTCTTGGGGAAATCATGCTGTTGCACCTTTCGTCCAGCACAGAAAACACTACCTGTTTTTCGCTCACTTACCCCATGGCTCCTCCCACTATTAGGCCCACTGGTATTTATTCTTTTAATTTTGCTCTTTGGCCCCTGTCTCATGAGTTGTTTCACTAGTTTCTTGCAGAACAGAATGCAGGCGTTCGCCAACCAGAAGGTGGGAGAGATCTATCTGGCATTGAATTCAGAACCTAACACCAGAATCCCTGAGACCCCGGGTAGACGCCCCTAACGAAGCCCCCTCTCAGCTGGAAGTAGCTACAGAAGATGGACCTTCACCCCCTGACCTTGCCCGGACTCTCAAATTTTTTTTTTTATATTACCAGAATCCTGGAATGATAGATCTTCCCTTCCCCCAACTGATGGACAGAGAATGACGTAAACTCCACCTGCAGCCCGAACATTCCTGAACACCTAACCAGGCACCTTATATGGACTGTACATTGAACCACCAATCAGCACCTGCCAAATACCCTAACCCCAATTCCTAAGTCCCTAATTATGTGCCTTATATGAAACCACCAATCAGCGTGTGCTGAGTACCCTAAGCCCCATCCCTTCCCTTTCCTCCCCTCAAAAGGTGCCTTCACCCAGGCACATGTGCTCTTTCTCCATTTGGAAGATAGCCCGGCAGGGTCTTCTCCTCTAATAAAGCCTGTGTCCTGGTCTCCGGCCCTCTGTCTCATCTTTCATTAACCAAAGAATTTACATGCATTGCCCCCATGGACACAGATGATACTGAGTGGTGAAGACCTGGGGTGAGGTGGGAACTGGTGGAGGGGACAATGGGGGAAAAAAGGGGAGAGACGGCTGTAATACTCTCAACAATAAAGATTTTAAAAAACAAATAAATAGAAAAGAAAGAAATCTTAGGTGAACTTGGCAACACTAACAGATGAGGTTTTGTGAACTGCAATTTTTGAGTTACCTGAAGGGCTACTGGAATGACAGAAGAGGTGGACATTGCTTATGCTTTTATCAAACAACATTACAAAATAATTATTTTCTTATCATTAAAGTCAAACAGATTTGTATATAAAAAATACAGGGAAATAATGTTAAGAAGAACATTTATATTACTCAGTGTTTACAACTTTACAGCTAGCTTTAAAATTAACATGTGCAGCATCTTAAATGGGTAGTTTTGTCTTTTCCTTCCTTAAAAAAATCCCCAAATGCTCCTTAATTAAAATGTAAACATTGTTTGTTAGCTTTCATCAAGCAATTGAATCAATACCCCTCCCCCGGGAACTGGCTTTTCAGGTTATTTCACTATGGACATGCCCTTTGCTGAGACCACATCTTACTTGTGGTGACCACATTCCATTCTCTCCCCTCCGGGTCTGCATAAAGAAGTCTCCACCCAGAAAAAAGCCTGCCAAAGGTCCCTTAAAAGCTGCTGACTCCTGTCACTGGGTGCTGGAGTCATCCAGCCTCAGACACCTCCTGTGTGGATGATCGAATAAATTCCTAATCCCTCTCCACTCTGGCCTCGGTCCTCCTTTGGTGACCTAACAAATATCACTGTAACTGGGATAATCCAAAAACAGTATAATTTTGAAAACATGCCTTAGACTGTGAAGGAAGGTCCCACTGATAAAGGAAACTATTAAGGTCACATAGCACATACCATATCACTCTGTAATTATCTTTGTAGACAACTACATTTCCCACAATGCAGTTCCTAGGGAAGAAATCATGTATTTTTCAGCAGGCTTGATTTACCAGCATATAGCCCAGTGCTTGACACATGATCAAGGCTTAATGACTATCAGATTAATAAACAAATGGGTGTTTTAAATGATTTTATTTCACCTGTACTTTTCAGAGTAATGTTGATAAAAAAAATTGGGGGTGGGGGACGGGGGTAAGTCACGCCTCTCCTTGTTGGATGCCTTTGGGACAGACACTGCGATTGGTTCTGCTGGGCTGGAGAAAAGAAAACTGAAGAAATACCTGGTGACTGCTCCGGCCTGCGAAAATGCCACAAGCTATTTAACTGAGAAAGTGGGAGCTGCTCTCATGGGATGCTGGAGGCAAGAAACAGACCAGGTCCTCCTTGAACGATGGTGTTTAGAGATAGATGAATACATTTCTGGAAGAATCAACAAACATTTGTTGAGCCCCAGCTGTGTGCCAAAAAAATGAGTCTCAAGAAAGGATGTACAACCTTTACCAGGATTTTCTGAACTGATGAAATATCTTTTCAGAAGATCAGATGGGGCTCACATTACATTGCAAAATAGATTTCCTCCATCCTCACAATCCGGGGATTTGCTTCGTGTCAGATAGTCTTAATTTTCTTTAGCAGAACCATCTCCAACATAGGGGCCTTGTCATGATAAGGAGAATAGGCCTCCTTTTGTATTAGTCACTATAAATAATTCCAAAATCCTTGCAGGAGAGATAAGTAATTGGATAGAAAACTTCCTCCAACTTTGGAATTATTTATACGAATGATCATCAATAGGGAAAAAAGGCAGCTAGATTTTGTGTTGCAAATTACAGGATGCCTGGAAGTGAAGTATGGTAGCAATCATCTCAGGTAGAAACTGCTGTTTGGGTTCTGTACTTATTTGTTTGCTAAAACAATAGAAAGTTATTTTGATTTTCTGAACTTCTGTGTGATTGAATACTCCATTGATGGTGGTTTGACTATCCCATTGATTGTGATCTCACTGGTTACTGAAGCACATTCTTCTGGGAATCAGAAGAGCACAAATCATCCTAGATTGTCTCAGTAGCTACAGATAGTGCACTCCTGTTGACTCAGTGATCCCGGAATCTGGACAGCACAATTATTCTAAATTGTCCAGGTGGTCCCAGGTAATGTGTTTCTGTTGATTCAGTGATTCGTAGATATTTTAGATAACTAAGTTGCTCAATTTCGCTTCTGTAAAAATTGCTTTTTTCAGGAAACAGGTTCCTCATTCCAGACCCAAAGATGTAATCAATACTTTTGTGATATTCTGCCAATATAAGCCTGATGGGAACTGTTCGGGGCTGCGAGGTCTGGAGCGCTTTTGCTCCCTCATATGCCACCGGCTTTTAATAAATGACTCCATAATTCGACCCTTTTTTGAGGCGTCCTTTGTAAGATGGGGGTTATACTACAACAGAAGTGATTATTATAGGCCTAATGGCACCGTGAAATTAAACTATGACAAGGGAGGCTTGTTGTCAACTTCATTCTAGAGTTGGAATAAGAGGCTACGTGGGTCTTTAGGAGCCAGAGATATTAATTCTATAACAGGCTGGCGGTGAGGTGGGCAAAGGGTGAGACGGATTCGAGCCAGGTGTATGCTATGATGTCTTCTTTCCCTGATTTCCATTTCCAATGTAGGAAGTAGGAACTGTGACCTTTTTGCTGTCACCAACACAAGTTCTCCCCACCGCAAGATGAGCTTTGGGGGTCTTTCATTTTCAGTCCCAGAGGTCATTTAGGGTTCTTAGGGTGATCCAGGTAGTTCTCTCTCTATGAAAAATCAGAAATTTGTTTTGGGGATCTTCCACCATTCTCTGCACCAGATAAATGCAAACTTAAAGCTGAAGTCAGTGACAAAACATGTGGGCTTCATTAAAGCTCACAAACTGAGCGGTGTTGAATGGAACCCACCATGGATAACAAAACAAAGAGGGATACTGATAGAACAGTGGCCTCATCAATTCACAATTAAATTCACTGCTTGGCACAGTTATTTTTCCTTCTCTTCTAACTTAAAAACAACAACAAAGTGGTTTTTAATTAAATCTTAACTTATAAACAAACAAGATCTTAGGTGCCAGGGATGAAATTTCTCAAGTGAAGAAATAATTGTTGGCTGAGTTACAAATGATGATAGAATATTGACAGAGAATTAATTATATGCACTGGGGTGCGTGTGCTATTTACAGTCGGGCAAGGTTGCAGAACAGAAAAACACTGAGTTAGTACACCAGGCCCAGGTGTCATGCCCAGTCACTGAGAAGCCAGGTGAACCTAGGAAAACTCAGAACCTCTGTAGGCCTGACTTTATCTGCAAATTAGGGGTTTGACCAGAAGCTCTTTTGGCTCTAAGGCCATATTTCTGTGAGGTGAGGCTGGCTGTTTCACTGGACCACAGAAATACGGTAAAAGCGTAGAATGTGAGACCTTTAAAAGCCAGTGGGGACCTCCCTCTCACAGACCATCCTTGTTTCTCCAGCAAGGTTGAGGCATTTCACAGGGGTTCCACAGTTGAAAATTGGACTTTTCTCCCTAGCAGAAGTAGTTAATGGGCAGAATTTCATTAAAGTTTTCCTCCCATCCATTTATCTAAAACTAGTGGCACAAGGGATGGCCAACCATAAGATGAAACGAACAAGTAGTAAGTGCAGATTCATGAGGGTAATTTGCAAATAGTTGAGTATGCTGATATGGGTGACCTTTCTCTTCTTTTTCATGGACTTTTGTGCTCCCATTTTTACCTTTGTGCAGGGATCATATAGTGTAGTCATATTGTTCCTATTTCTTCCATTCTAACTAAATATGCCACTATTCTATAGTGTTCCCCAAAGAATATGGTATTTCTGACTATTGATTTCTCATTGCTTCTTCACATGAGTAAATCTGAGAACCACTGGTCTAGTTTTTAATATGTTTTTATTGGTTTTAGAGAGAGAGGAAGGGAGAAGGAGAAAGAGGAACATTGATTGGCTGACTTCTGCACGCACCCCACTGAGGATTTGGCCTGCAACCCGGGCATGTTGTCCTGACTTGGAATCGAACCGGTGACCTCCTGGTGCAGGGCAGGGTCTTGTTTTATAGAAGAAAATAATATAGCCTGACGAGGGGAAGTGACCTGGTCATGATGGTACAGATAGTTAATGTAAACAAGACCATGGACCTGGGGGTACCAGGCTCCCTGCCCAGAGTCCTCTCAACCCAAAATGGCTCCGTGCATCTGGCAAAAGCATGGTTTAAGCAACTTCTGCTGGTTAATAATAAATAAGGGAACCAGTTCTCAAGGAAATCGAATTGTTTGATTTTGATAAGTTTTATGATGCCCTTGTAAAAATATTTTATGGAACACTATTTTTTTTTTTTTTTTTTGTGGGAGCCATGCAGAGGGCAGAACTTTTGGTGAAATTTCCAATAAATCATTTCACATCATGTAACCACAGAACCAGCTCACAATGGACCTGTCCTGTTTAATAAGAAACTGAGTTACTCCTTGGAGACAACAGACTGAATCAGGATGTCATAGAGCCCCAGCATATGCAGAGGACAGAACTTTGACCTCCAGTTGCTCCTGAAACGGAACCAAAATCACACATACACAGACACACACAGACACACACACACACACAATCTGCTCCTCCCCCTCCCCCCATCCCCAACTAAAGGACTGGAACATAACCGGAAGTGAAGACTCTATTGTCCAGGAAGATGCAATGCCGACACCCCTTACCATAAATGCCCAAGTTCCAAGGTCCTCCAATTAAAACGCACTCTGCCAGCATTTCCACATACATGCACCCCAACCACTCAAAACCCTAACCTAGTACAGCGAGCAAGAGGGATTCGAGGCACCATTAGGTCTCCCATCTTGGTTGGTGCCCTCTGGGAAATTGGGGAACGCTGTCATGGTTGGGTTCTATGGGGAGGTGTTAGAGGGAAAAGACCTTGTTGCCTACATCTCGGTGTGAAAGAAGATGGACTAGACCAGCGCAGTGTGAGTGCAGCGGAAAAGCAGTTGATGAGCGTGAGGGCTGGTGCATGTTACAATCCTCAGGCCCTGGTTAAGGGGGAGGGAAAACAAAAGGTGGTGCTACCAATACCATACATATGGAAGTCAGGAGAGAGACTGGTTCAGCGAGTAGGAGTAGGGTTACAGTGGACTCAGGATCAGGTGTGCGAAGGAAGAAAGGGTTGAGAGAGAGCAGAAGCAAAAAAGGTTTGGGCATCATTGATGGAGAGCTTACTTGGAATCTCGGGAATAAATAAGACATGAAGTGAAGAACGCTCATGAGAATAACTTAGAAAGGAGGGTGAGTGGGGTTGAGAGCTGACTGCACCTGTGAGAAGGGCTGTCTCATCAATGAGGCATAGACTTGCCCATATATATGAGAATTACAGGAAAGCAGATCTCAGATCAAATAAGACGTGGCTAAGACAGAGCTAACCCAAAGAACTGCCGAATCCAACTCTATCTATTGGCTGTTATAGTTCCAGGGAGATTCACCACTGAGTTTCCAGTTCTAACACGAACTAAACTTGATTAGTCGGCACTCTGCAGAGAGGAGATGCAGGGAAAACTATGGCTGAAGAGCGAGTAATGGTTAGATGGAGCACTTTATTAGATCTTCTGGAACGTTATTTTTTATGCATTCCAACTGCCATCCTAGAGCTCATTCTTCGTTATATTTCTGCTGATGTCAGAAGCATCAAATGTGATTTGCAAGGGTCCACTCCCAACTCTGTCTTAGGCCTCAGGTCACTGGGATTCTTCTCTGGGTCCCAACTCTGTTGGTCAGGTCCATCAAGACAATCAACAGGATGCGCTGAGCCCAAATATGAAAAGCTGCAGACAAGAGAGGAGAGAAAGGGAAGACTTGCACTAGTTTGGAAATCAGGTTTGTTTTCTTCTTGATCCAAGCAACGTTTCCCTGCTCTATTCATTTGGCAACAAGATGGACTCTAAGGGAGAGTATAGGATGGCAGAATTAGGGCATTCTGGAGTTGTGAAATGCCGTGAGAGGTAATGATAACTATAATGACAATACTAATAACGACGGCAGCAGTGGCAGCACCAGAGGCAGTGGCTGTGTTCACTGCAGTAGAGGTTTGATTGAGCACTCAGTGCATGCGCGGCCTGATGTCTTCTACTTTATAAACATGGTCTGATTTAATCCTCATGATCATAATATTCTTTTCCAGATAAGGAAACGGAAGCTTAGGAAGGTTAAGTAATTTATCAAATTATATAGCTAAAGAATAGCAGAGTCAGAATCGGAAGCCATGCACTCTGAGAGTGGAGGTCGTGCTTGTAAAACACAGCTTTGCATGACCTCTAATTATTAACCACAACTACAGTTTCCTGCTTGTCCACCACAATCCACTGCTTCCCATTCATTAAGGCACTTAACCCCCCAAACAACCCTCCAGAGAGAGGCGTGGAGAGGAGGCTGCCCAGCGAGGACTGGAAGGCCTGGGGGCCCTGGAGTCCCTGGAGCCTCCTGAGTTAGAGCAATGCCCACCCGGCTGCCCCTGAGACCCAGGGATTGGCTCCCTGTAAGGATTCTCTCTTCTGTTGAATCTGTGACCTTCCTCCTTACCCTCCCACGGGCCCCCCTCTTCTCTCCCCCTCCCCCTCCCCCCGTTTATCACAGTCTGGGAATCTGGCTCAGGCCTTTTCTTGGTGTTCCTTTGACCCGGTGTTCTAGCTGATTACATAGCCTTTAAACTCATGAGGAAACTGAATTATAGGTGACAATGGACGGTACCTAGATTCTATAACACATGTTTTCTAATAAATAATGAATGAATTTAAAAGTGAATGAACAAATAAATAAGCAAATCTTATTGCAAGCTGTCTTACTTCTCCAGCTCAGGTAAGTAGTAATACTAATATTTATAACTGCTAGGTACCAAAACAAATGTTTTACATGGATTATTCATGTCGATTTTATTTACAAAGCTCTCTGGTCTCCATTCTTTAGTCTTCCCTTTAGACATATTTCCTTGCACGCCCTCTTTTGAAATCATCTAAACTCTTTCTCACTTTTCCACATTCTTGTACATAATTTAGGAATCCAAATATCTCTGGGTATATAACTTCAACAGTTCATAAGTCATATCTTTGCAGGAAAAAGATTGTATTTTTTGGAATCAATGACTCCATATATTCTTTCTTACCTACTCACCATAGGTTTTATTTGGGGGGTGGTTATTCCAGAGAGTGTGATGAAGAGAGTCTGAAATTAATGCTCTATGGATGTTTCAGGTTGCTTAGAAGCTATTGATTCCACACAACATGAGAGATGGAAATGGCTTCCCCTCGCTTCCCCATAGACCATTAGTACTGATCAAAGATGGAATCACATTCAGAGAGGACATAGGCATTTGTTTCACAAAATGTTTCACTTTGGCGGTGACTCCGCAAATGTGCTGCTGAAATGACAGCGTGAGAAATAGTCTCTTCTCTGAATTTCCCTACCACAAAGCTCGATGTTAGGAAGATGGCCCAATCCATTTTCACTTAGAATATGCTGTTCTGTAACCTTCACCTTCAAAGAAGCCATTAAGGTGCTACCTGTCTGTATTTCTGAGAAAAATATCTGCTTACTCTCATTGAGATGGGCAAAACAGTAAACCTCTGAGTCTGTAACACACAATATTGGGCTTTCCTTGAAAACCAATTGCACATAATGGGTGTGAGGCTTTGCTGTTTAATCCTGAAGTTGCTGGCTCAGCAGCTGTCAGCGGTTTCATATTTCCTGGACTGAAACTTCCCCTGCTCTCCACAATGGGCCTGTACTCAGGCACGGCCACATATAGAACCCAGGTTGACATAAATACACAGTGTCTCAACCCACAAGGACCCTTCTGCCCTTGGCATGTCTCTCTCCTTTCTCCTCCAAAAAAGAATCTTAGACGAAATCCCAGTTGCTTTTGTAGATTGAACCGGTGTCTTGAGAAGACATTTAGAGAACATTTCTGGGGTGCCCTCTGGGGAAGGGTGTAGAACAAGAAGTCAGTACAGAGAAAGGACAAAGGACAGAGGAAATCTTACAGGGGGAACAAGCCATGAGCCAGAGAGGAGCGCATCTGATGAGCAGACTGCTCTAGTTCCAGACTCTCTTGTCAAGGATGTTGGTATAGAGGCCAACCTTGGAAGTTGAAGACAGTGTCACCCTGTGGAAGAATGGTCAAGAATTCTTATTGTCAAATACAATAAAGATAATGTCAAAGGGGAGGCTTACCACCCATTATAAAAGATTCGAGTTTCCTGATCTTAGGGTACACAGCACAATCCATTGCACATCCAGGTGTCTACTGGCCCTCTGCTCATAGTCTTGTGGGACCTGGGGCTCAAGAATCGGCCATAAATGCTACCCCTCTAGCTACGCACTTGCTGTAAATAATAATGTCCTTTGTCTCTGACCCACGGGTCTTAGGTCTTCTGTTAGCATCCATCAAGTTATGTCAGGCTCACATGTTTGCTTGTAAGTAGGGTGAACCTCAGACTCTTTACAGTTCTTGACAATCATTACATGGTATTAAAATATATAACATTGGAAGGACTGACATAGAGGGATTATCTTTCGAAAAGGGTGAGAGAGGATGCTTGGGGGCATGGCTCCTTGATCTGTTCCGGATGTCACTCTGTTATAATTATTTTTGTGTCTCTTCAGACCAGTGATTCTCAGCTTTCTAAGAAGGAGTCATAAACTCCTTGAGAACTGACAATTCTGTGAGTATACACTCAAAATCACATGTGAATATATACACATTTTACACAAAATTTTAAATATTTGTGGGCCCCTTACAGGCATTAATTGGCTCTAAATTAGAACCCCTGGTTTGGACTGTTTCGCCCTAAGGGTAAGAACCATAGTCACACTGCTCATAACACACTGACACTCAACTAACGCTTATAGCAGGGCTTGGGAATGAACTTGAGAAATGAATAAGTAAATTACAAGACTGAAACTTACATGGATAATACTCCAAAATATGCAATGAATGTGTGTGTGTGTGTGTGTGTGTGTGTGTGTGTATGTGTGTGTGTGTGATAATAAAAGAGGTCCTGATAATTCTCTAAGAAAAATAACAATGTACGTGATCTCAAGAAAATAAACAGATTCAGCCAAGATGGCTAAGAACATGGGTTCTGCAACCAGATGATCTGGGTTCAAATCCTGACTCTTCCACTTGCTAGTGATCTGATCTTAGCAGTAACCTAATCACTCTGTACTTCAGTTTCGTCATCTGCGTAATTGGTACTGAGTACCTACCACGGTGAATTATGTCCATGACCTTGGAGACTGTGGGTGAAAAGAGGATTTGCAGTTTCGGTGTAGTAATGCCTACTGTTGTCTAATAGAGACCACCAAAACCCAAAGGGATGAGACTCACTAAAGGGTCTCATATCTGACAATGCTGAAAACTAACACAGGTGGCAGAGACCATATGATCCTAAAATATAAACTTGGGTGGAAGTCCAGGAACCTCGCAGGAAAGAAGGGGGCAGAGACCATTTGAGTGAGAGCTTAAAGAGAAACAAACAGAAGTTTACCCATGGCTCTCTCAAACATCACACCATGTGCCACTGTGCTTGCTGAAGGTAACTGTCTAGATTCACTTTGTCTCTGTGCTTTTTTTTTTTTTTTTACCTGACCTTTGATCCTTGTCCTTACTTGGCTTTTGATATCTGCTTTTAGCTCCTCCGTTTTTGGCAAAATGTCTAGACTTTTATTTCTGGCTCTTGAACCCAGTGTTCCTCTGAATACCACTTAGAGCATCCTCTGCAGCCCCAGTATGGGGTGTCTTCATACCTCCATTCCCATCCTACCAGTTCAACCAACATTTAGTGTCCATGGGGTTTCAACAACACAGGCCACTTGGTCCCACAGCAGGTATGGGTTGGGCTTCCCTAAAGCTAATTACAAACCTGGACAGGAAGGGACATAGCAGGGAAGGGATGCTTTGATGACCTAGGCTTGAGAAATTCTAAAGAACAGGGGCTTAAAAGTTCTTGCATGGCTCACAAGTGAGAGGAATAAACGAGGGGAATGGCTGTCAAGCAAACCACAAAGTCTGCAATATGGAAGTCATGGAATGTTTGGGGAGAACAACTTTAGATTCATAACAAGGAAAGGAGGAAAATGCCGGGTATTTTTTATTTAGGGCTTTAGTCTTATGAACAGCCAATTTCAGAAAGCACACAGCAATAACTGACCCTCTCCCACTTACCAGAAACTGTAAATGGTGCACAGAAATGAAATTTGGAGAATGTAAATATAAATACGGAAGAAATAAGGAGTCGGGGGGCTCTAAGTAGATTGCTCTCTCTGATCAGCAAAGATAAAGGATGTGAACATATGACGGAAGCAATGCAACAAACTGTTGAAGACAGACGTGTGGCACGGAGCAGTGTCAAGTGGGCTAAAGCACCGGAGAGAGATGTACTTTGTGGAAAATACTATAACCATAAAATGTATCAGAAAGAGAACAAATATACTGCTCAGTGGCTATAGAGTCACACTAACAGAGGCCAGAGAGAAGGCAGAGCCATCTTATCTTGATTTTGGCTTCCATATTTCTCACCAAAAGTGTGCTTAGTAAACTAAGAGCACCAGAAAGACCTGAAGGCCAAGATACCGGGAGATTTCTACGAGAGCATGCAGCCTTTTCAGGTTTGTTCACATGGTCAGGTAGATCATGGGGAATTACGGCCCATGAACTTGAAATGATTTGTAGATGAGATTGTGAAGCCATGGTCAGTAATCTTTTTGAGACATCGCAGAAAACCAGAGCCGTGCTAGAATACTGAAGACAGGCAACCACTGATCCTGATTTTCAAAAAGATGGACTTAGATGAGGTCAACTTTGTTCTCAGGCAACTTTCTGGTTCTATTCTGGAGTGAATTATTGATGAGAGGGCCTAGAGCACTGGTCCCTAAGAGGAGTCTGGGTACTCAAGAAAACCAACCTCCTTTTCTTTTGAGAAAAGATTTCTGGACTGAGAAACTAATCAGTATTTCATGGGGTTAGAGGCAGCCAGGGAGAGGTCAATGCAGGAAAAAGGAGACGTATGTAATACATTAAACAGTAAAGAATGAAAAAAAAAGAAGAAAGTAATCAGTGTCATAGGTACAGTAGGTGGGGATTTCACATGGCACTTGACAGTGTCTGCTCCCTCCGTGAAGGGAATGGAAGAGGGAAATGTATGATACCACAGAAGAGCTGGTGCTTGACTGAACAACAGCTTGATGTTAACGGTATTGATTCATTTTCTCATAGTTCTCCACTTGGCTTATTCTGCTCAATATTTTAGTCAATGACCTACAGAGAGAAGGCACTGCTTAATCAGATTTTCAAGTAGTAGTATAAAAGTTAAAAAGTATCTTGAAAGGATAGAATGCATTGTAAAATATAGTATGAAGTTAAAAGTTTCTAAAAGGACAAAAAGGGGAAACAACACTTTAAAAGTCTCAAGGTGTTTCAAATGATCGCAAATGTATGAGTCCTAAGTGACCTGTTCCCCATTTCTAAGTCTATGATTTCATGAGCATTAATAGTACTTAACAACTGTAGCAGCAACAGCCACAATGAAAAATATAAACAACCCAAAAGGTCATTGCTTCTTGTGGCTAAGTACATAATTAAAAGATTTTTTAAAGTCCTAAGATTTCCAAACACCATTCCAAAAGCATTGCAATTGCATCAAGACAGCCATGCAATGACTGTTTCCATAGGCATACGCTACCCCAGCATACATTACGATGATTACAAACAATTGTGTGGTGCCAAGAATGTAACAGTCATGTGGAAAATTCACTTTACTTTCTGGATGGCTGCCTCAATTTCCACCCCCACTAAATAGGGTTGGATAATACTTGCCAACACTGCTGGCATGGACCAGAAAGATCCACAAATCAATGTTTGTCAAGCCCTTTGGCTTAATTCCTTGGAGGGAAATACTCAAGCATCTCCACTGCGCTTGTTAAAGACAACCCTCACTCCACAGTGTAAGAGGTTCGTGACTCACTACCCAAGCTTCCCATGAACTGCTCTCTGCTTTCCTAGGGGTGTGTAGATGCTCATCACCAGACCTGGGATGCAGGGCCTGCACTGGGTGATGCGGCCTTCAGCAATCCTTTCCTAAAAGCAAGGAACACAGAGGACCCCGCCTGAAAACCGAGGGGTAGGAAGCTCTCAGACATGAATGGGGGCTTCTGATTGGTGCAGCTAAAGGGAGCACAGGCCTGTCAGGTCTCAATGGGAAGTGCTGTGATTGGTTCCCGTTGATGATGGCAAGAGAAGCTTTCTGGGAAGAGATTGCATTGAGGTATTTGGGAGAGGAAGTTCTCACAGTCGACCCGGGGCTGGACTTGAAGGGCACAGCTTGGATTCAGCCAAGACCACAATGGGATCACCTGCTTTGACTTTGTCTGCTCCCTCATTCTGATACCACTTTTGAGGCAAGGAGGGGGAGGGAGAGGATTTGAATTTTATGGATTTATTGAAAAGTCTTCTGTCCACCAAGAAAGCTCTAGCTTTTCTACTTCTCTTTTCCCATTCTAATGAGGAGCAGTAGTTTTACTCATTTGGGGACATTTTTAACTTGTGCATCTTTGGTACATGAGTTGAAAAACCCTATACAAACTCAATCCCAAGTCTAACATGCCCAGCTGCGTGCATCTGATGGTGTGAGGGGCTTCATGGGGGCGAAAGGACACATAGGCCTATGATGTTACTGTGCCGGGGATCTTAATTCAGCATCTAGAAGGGTTTCAGAAATCTGGAGGAGGCACTGTGTATAAATTATTAAAGAGTCCAGAGACAAAACATAATTTTGGAAGGCATTTTGGGGAGCCAGAGAAAACTTAGCTAACGAAACCAAGCTCTCTGTCTCTCTGGACCCCTTGCTTTTTATTAACACAAATTGTCCTAAAGCAAGGTAGATATACACATCAAAGGGTAAGGTTTGGTATACAGTAGGCATTGTTAGATTGGGGGAAACTGCCTACAGCTGTTCAGGTGTTTGGCCAGCAGGAGGCAATAACATGTAGATTGAAATGCCCTCAGCTGTCTGGCAGCAAGCAATCATTTAAGCATCCTTTTCAGGTTTGGGGAAATGCCCTTAGCCATTTCCAACAGACAATATCATATGTGATTTAGCCCTTGCTGAGTTCCCAAGTTCCATCAACCTTTTGATGAAACTCTTGCATTTATGACATGCTGGAATTAGCTTCTGGCATTACTGCTCCCCCTGCCCGCCCCCCTCCCCCCCCCCCCTGCCCAGGCCTCTGGCCCACTGGTCTGCCAGCAAACTTTATGGCACACCAATTCCTCTGGTGTGGAGGTATTTTTAGAACAAGACACAATCCTTACCCAAAAAGTGTTTATAACCTAGTATGGGGAATATTCAACATAAATAGTCTTGATTAAAGACTGTTTTACATAACATGCCAAAATAGCCACATCACAAAAGTTGTTTGTTTTCTCTGGCTAGAATTAGCAGCATGCCTATTTATACAGACCAAACATAGACAAGGAAGCCTTGCTTTTCTCATTTTATTATAGGAACCAAGATAAATGTGAATCGTCCCCTTTTCATGTCTTTGTGCACAGGAGCTAAATCAAAATCTTTGCGATGAAGTGTGATAGAAGAAAAAAGTTCTGCAAATGCCAGAAAGATTGCAAAGTTTCCAGAATTTCTTATTTGCTTTGCTTTTCCAAAACAACAGAAGGATATGGTTTTCCTGCAGGTAGAACAATAAATACATTTCAGGGCCTGAATTCCTCTCAGTGGCTTGTGCAGAGGAAACGATCCTATCGATTGAGGCCATTTTCCTGTAGCCCCTTCTTTCTGAATAGCTAAGAGTCATTAAAGATATGTTTGCTGATCTTGTTTGCCTGAGTTGATCAAACATCACTCTTTTCAATTATAAAATGATGTAACACTGTATTGTACTTTGTTTTATTTCAGCAGGACAAATGTTTGGCTTTGTTTCAGAAGATAAATCAGCAAGAATTTCTATTCTAACACAACACTGGTCTTGGGTAAATCATAAAAGGTTATGAAATATTGAATAGTTATAAACTTTAAAAATCTTGAGTTCACACAGTTGAATAAAAATGTTTTAATTCCCACCACTACCTACAAAACATGTTCTTTATTCATATTTGCAAAGTTAAGAAAACAAGACATTGGCAGCTGTAGGTAAGTGGCATTATTTCAGCACCCACAGGAACACACTGGCACAACCCACCCCTCTTCCTGTCAGTGAAAGGATTCTAGAAGACTTGCTACCTCCTGAGGAGAGGAAACATGTCACAGAGGGAAGAATGCAACTTGGAGAGCAGACAGATGCAAAGCAGGGTCTTTCTAATGCCTGTCAGCTCAGTGATCTTGCGTACATTACACATGTCGAGCTTACATTTCTTTGCACACCCTGGTGGGGGCGTGGGCTCGGTTTCAACCTTGACTAACTCTTCCTCTTTGCTTATGGTGCTGAAAACACGGATACAGGGTTGCCTTTCAGGTGCAGCTTCAAGAACAGTGAAAAGCAAAGAGCACATTCCATTCATGAACTCAAAACAAAAGTAGGGCCAGAAAATTATTTTGTCCATCCTGTTAAGTAATTTAAGAATCTCTGCTTAAAGGAGTAACATATAATAATGTAAACTAACTGTGAAATATATTCCTAGGTTTCCGGTATGATTTCTCTTCTTTTCTTGCTGGTCAAAATTTTATAATTATTTGAAAATAACTGAAGGTTTTACACTCATGTGTGTTTGTGTGTGGTGTCGGTGGCTGTTCAAGGAGACAGAGGGAAGGAAGGCAATAGGAAAGAGAGAGATGAAGAAAATCATAATAAAGAGAAGGTGATGCCTAAAACTTAGATGAATACAAACGCAATTACAAAATGTAGTCTGAAGGCTCAATATAACCAAGTGCTTTCCATGAGGAATCCTAATACCTTTCATGCCTAGATTCTCTCTCTTGTATCCGTTTTCTTGGTCTCCCATTCTCGGTCTTTCTTCTCTCTCTCTCTTTCCCCCCAGAAAACTACAAATACAAATTGATGCGGGTTTGTCACAATCAGAGCAAATCCTCAGCTCACACACTGGTCACTTGAACACCTACTTTCTACTGTGGTTTCTTTCTCTACATACATGTGGAAATAAACAATGTCATTTGACTCCTTAGACTACACGTTATGCGGTAACAATTGGCTGACAGTTGTCCTATAGGAAGCATTGTTGCTGTGTCCACCTGAGACACTTGCCAAGCTCTCCTGGGAGGACGGACAGCTGGTTGAGGCAGCCCCCAGGAGGGGGTGATTTTGGCTTGTTCTCTGAATGTGTCCCTCCAGTCACATCCTGCCTCTATGCTCTCGACCCTCTCATGGCCCCACCTTCTTCTGCTAACTCCAGTTTCCTCCTCCCTTCAACCAATTTGAAATTTCAACTCAATCTCATTCTTACACAATGCACACTTCTCCCTGCCCTGAGGGTGACCCCCTGGAATAAAATTTCCTGCAGTCAGCAACAAAGACCTTTAGTCAATGAAATGGAACTAAACCATGTAGACGTAATGAATTCAGACGCTATTTCTAGGTGTTAAATGGGTTTGTTTATTAATTTGCTTTAAATGACAACATTAATACATGTTTTTAAAAACTAAAACATACAAAGCATATAAAGTAAAAAGTAAATATCCTTTACAGTGCATACTGCTAATAAAATCATTTAGAAAACTTCCTTTCACTAGACAGTATAATTTCATTTGGATACAAGCCAGATGTGAATCACAAGTCATCACCTTCTATTCCATTCAAGCCGGAAGGCTTAAGGGGCAGAGTGATGGGGAATTTCTTCTAGAGGAAGCCAGCTAGTGTTTACACTATTTAAAATATGATTTCTAAATTGTTTAAGCATATCTATCAAAATCTAAATGGAGCATTTAAAGTCAGCGTCATATAAAAGCAATACTCCGTGAAATGATTTCTGAACGGCGGAGATTTGTCTTTCAGACCGAGCATCCTAGAGCACAGAAACTGGGTAGATTGCTATATTGGAAGAGCCACCCGATTTTCTCCCGAACTTGGTACTTGATCATATGGGTATATTCCAAGGAACATAGGATCCAGGTTTGTCTCTTGGAATCTAGAATAAAAGGACAAATGTGTACGTTTGCATGTGGAAAACATCTGTGACAAGTGAAACACAGCAGAATATAAAATAGGATAAAGACCACGCCCAGGGCGACCAGGACAACGAGAGGTCTGGCAATGGCAGCGTGAGAAATGAGGAGGAATCCAGGAGAGGACTCAGGGTCGGGTGGGACAGAGCAGCTACGGGAGTTTTCATTCCATTTTGAAGAGGGACGAATGAAAAGTGGAATCCGTCTGTGTTTCTCCAGAGAGAAGAGGTGACTCATGGGGTTAGGAAGAGCTATACCAGTAAGGGGTGCCACAAAGAGCCAGCATGTGAGGAGATATGGGGGCTCTCCCATCAATATAGGGATAAACAAGGAATAACTTGTGTATAGTCGAGAGGTCACTGTGAATCCCTCCCACAATTAAAAATCCCATCACTGAAAATGACCAAGAAGAGCTCAGATGTTTGCCCAGTGCGGGTGTGGATGTAGGCAGGCTTCCTGCTCCTGGGGGCTGGGGAAGGACCCGTTGAGTGTGTGCAACTCAGATGAGGAATTGTACACACCCAGTGCCTGGGAGGAGTGGACTGAGATAGACTGGCTGCTGGAGTGGCCCATAGTCTCGGCCTGCGTTCTGAGCTCAGGGCACAGCTCCTGCACTTCTATCCTGGACCAATGTGTTATGGGGAAAAAACAAAACAAGGGAGGAACGTAACTGATGGTAAAAAAGAAACCTCCTTTTTTCAGGAAGTGCAGAACTGAGCCTCAGGACTCGTGCTATGAAATCTTTCCTGCACGAAGTCAAGAACCCACACACCAGCAGCTGGCCCCAGGCAGTCCCGCTCAGGGCTGGGTCCCCTTCCTCGTAACAGGGCCAGGCTGATGGAAAATGCACTTCAAGGCCATGCTGCTCTTCTCCTGCTCAAGTGCCCTGGGGACTCTTGTCACCTTTGCTTCCCTGGAAAACCGCCATGGTGGGCTGATAACCCTTGACCACAGGACTGGGGACAAAATTTCAGAATTTGATGACTAGAGCATACCATTTTTGTGAACTTATCTTCACAGGCCATTCGAATCTTCTCTGGGGTCAGTGGGCTATTGAGCTTCAACGGTTCACGCAGGCCTCTCTCCTGTCGCGCTGCACTCACTGCATCATGGATGGCGAAGAACACTGAGCAGCCCAGGAATATGCCAGACTCTCCCAGGCCCTGCAAGGGGACAAGTAAACCAGATTCTCTCTCTCTCTCTCTCTCTCTCTCTCTCTCTCTCTCTCTCTCTCTCTCTCTCTCTCTCCAGGTACATGTGTGCATGTATAAAATATAAAATATGTAACTTTTCCCTTTAAAAAAAGCAATTTACTATTTAATCCCAATATTCCCATTCTTAAGACTCCAGTCTAAGGAAATGATCCCAAATGGATTAAGGAGATAGAGGCACAAAGATGAGTATAGCAAGGTGAAAATTCAGATGCAACCTGATGGCAGTAGTAGTTTGCATAGGCTCCAAGATTTGGAGTATTAAAAAAAATTATAATGTTAAATTAGTTTATAATTAAAATGTTTAATAAGGCCTTTTCTCTACAATCTTGTTAAGAACTCCAAATAACAAAAAGATGAATGCAGCCCTTCCCTCCCTGCACGAGTATCTCATCAACATGCATTTATTCATGGAGCATAACTTACCTTAGATGAATACAGGGTATTTGAGTCTTGAGATGGAGGCAAAAAAGAAACGTGAAACTCTGTGGGGATGTCACAGATGGTAGGGATTTTGTATTGGTCTGGACCACGTGTGTACAGGACACCCTGAGGAGAATAATTCAGTTCCTCGATTGTGTAGAGTCCCATGCCTTGAATAAATGCACCTTCGATCTGAGGCCAAAAAAAAAAAAGGAAAAAAGAAAAAAAGAGTATTTCCATGTATGAGAAAAATACAGTCAACAGTAGCATTTCAACTTCATGCTGTTTGCCTGAATTTTTAAAATACATGTGGAAAACATCTGTGACAAGTGAAACACAGCAGAAGGGGTATTCAGTATGTCTTGAAAAATGTCTATGAAGTTTACGTAAAAGTTTAAACACCGTATAAGTGCTAAGTTCAATGTCAAAGGCCTTGAGTTCAAATCTCAGCCTGACCTTAGCATGTCAAGGGCCCTGGAAGAAGCTTCCGGAAGCCTGGAGCTCCAACACCTTTGTGTTTTCTTCCAGATGAAACTCTGACTGACGTGTCCACAGGTCCCAGCCCAGTAGGAAAGGCTCTCGGGCCTCTGCAACCAAATCACCCCTCCTAACATCCTTGCTCATGAGCTGGCCGGTCTCATAGCTCTGGACTCAGTTTCCCCACTTGTACCATCAAAGGGTTAAACTGTGTTCTTCAAGCTGCCCAAACAGCTTTGAGACACTCCAGCTCTTAGATGGGCTGCTAGACATTTCACTATTGATGGAAAACAACTTGTGATTTTTCAGTCTTGTCAGTTACTGCAAATTTAAATAAAGATCATCTGGGGGCAACAGAGGCTGCCTCTCCATCACTACTGCTGCAGTTATGTGCCATTTGTTATCCAGCTCAGCTTCAGACTCCTCGAGGCTCAAGCCCGTTGTAGGCCGGGGCTCAGCACTGAGCACCCTACTTTACCTCCACCCCCCTGTGGGGCTCCTTCTGTCCCCTCTAAGCTTAGCCCTCCCTCATCCCAGGCTGTATGTTTCTTCAAACACGACCTAAAACACCTTTGTTTCCTTCCGCTTTTAAACAGGAAGAGATGTGAGTTGTGTGGTCTGTCTGAATAAAAGATTCTGACTCCGGGGGAGAAAAGGGAGATGATGAATAAGTTAGGAGGATGAATGACTGTGGTTCCCCTGAAGATCCCCATAGCAGCCTTGGCTTTCACACACAGGAAGCGAGGCAAGTCAGGTCCACATACCTGGCCTATGTCAATGGCTGGATTTATACTGCAGCCAACATCCATGACGATGTCTGTCCTGATGTTCTAGTAATTAAAAAAAAAAAGTTAGAATGTTTACTGTGATTAACACAGCAGGGAGGGAACACTGAGAAATAGTCCTGCCAGGGTGGCGTGGCTATAGAACCTTTCTTTGGGCCACATTATACTTCAGGAGAAAGAAGTGACATTGTATGTTACCACGTGTATTATGTATGAATTTCAGCGTTCAACAAATACTCTTAACCCGCTTAACCACCGATGGTTTTTATTGGAAACAACTGGAGAGGGAAATATTGACTTGGCTTTGGTTCCAGCTGAGTGATGTAACATCCCGAGTTCAAGCCAGTGCATGACACGAGACACGACACAGAAAACAGAAAACCTCTATGGCCCTCGTTGTGCAATTTGTGGTGACTGTATAACCCAACACCCAGCTGGCTGCTTGCTGTTTCCCGAATCACAGAACTCAGGGTGCATCAGCAAAAAAAGTCTTTCGGTGGTTATCTGCTGTTCCAGATGTTTCATTTTTAGAGCTGAAGAGACAGTAAATCTAACATTGAAACTTGGTGACTAAAAATTCTCCAGTAACCTACAAACGAGGAGCCGGGCTGCTGGCACACCGTGGCTCTCTGGCGAGCCTGCACCGCCTCTGATGGGACATAGGGTTTCATAACGGCGATGGCAAACAGATTCTACTCATAACTATTAATGGGACGAAGGACACCCAAGAGTGTCCTTATTTGAAGAGGGACTTTCATCTGACATTTTTTCTTATGAAAATCAGAGTGATCTGGAAAGTTCCAATATAATAAAATGTCAGGCCCTCGTCTCTCTTATTTAAAGACACAATGAAGTGTCAAGTTCTCTTTGACATCAGTCAGTAAGGCTGGCCGTCCATGAGACCTGTGGCTCCCATTGGAGGGGAAGGGGGTGCTCTCAAGTCTGCCGTGTGAGTGAAACTTTTGCGTTCAAAGCTGTGGACTCACAGGACTTACAGGGATGGAGAGAGTGGCTTTAGGTTGTGGTTTCTGGCCTCCAAGATGGCCCTAAATGACCCCCACACCTTGGTATCATAAGGATGAAGCCTTCTGTGGTTCCTTCCGACATTTTACCAGGATGGGTTTATGTGACCAATAGGATATGGCAGAAATAATCATATGTCACCCCAATATTAGGCTATAAAAGACTGTGGGTGCACAGTCTTTTATAGCCTAATATTGGGGTGACATACGATTGTGTTAGCAGATTATGGGTGCTTATGAAATCCTTCAAGAATGTCTTATGATGGCATTTCACCAAAGAGGTCACCATTGCCCGTTGTCCCCACAGTCTACATGGAAGCCCCTCGAAGTGGCTTCTTTCCTGAGTCCATTAAAAGGGCCAGGGAAGTAAAGAAGAGAGGCCATTGGTTGTTTTCCATGGGAGCAATCATAGCACCAAGGGAACGGCTGAGCTTCCATTTTCCTCTGATAATAGAGAATTGTCTTCAGGCCAAATTCCTGGTGCTTCCGCGGTGCTCAGTAGAGGCGTATGTGGGATTGAGGGGCATCCAGCGCGCAGCCTGGAGACGCTCCCCATCGGTACTGACCTTATAAGCACCCGTCAGGCAGTCTATTTCAACCTCGGAACAGGCGGCTCCGTAAACGAAGTATTCGAAGGGATGGCCTTCACCTGTCTCCCAGTTCATGTTTGACTCGTAACCCCTGGAGGAAAGAGAATGCTTGAGGAATGTTGTTATTAGAGCTGAGCTCGACTTGCGTGTCCTGCAAACCAGTTGAGTAGCATGTGCAATGATGTGTGCCTGCACATATATGCAATAAATATATTGAATAAATCATTATTTACTTCCTCCTAATTAAATTTGTTTTGCCTGATAAAAACAACCAATTGTTCCCTACCCATGACTCCACAGGCCTGGAGTTAACTAACTGCTGAAGTATGATTATCCACCCCATTGCTTTGAGCTAATATTGGCTCAGATAATCCTACTGTCATCAGATTGGGGAATTCCACCTGCTTCTTACACAACACACTACTTCAAAGGTTCATACTGACCTGTTTATTTGTCTTTCTGGCCCCAGGATTTATCCTCCTATGTGAAGGATAAGGCACCTAAGGCTATCTTTCTCTTGCTTTGAGACTACTCCAATCTCCCACCATCAACCCATCTCTAAGGACACCAAATGCATGTCCACCTTCAACCCATCTTCTAGGACACCAAATGCATGTTCATCATCAGCCTATTTTTAAGGACACCAAATGCCTGTCCATCTTCAACCCATCTTTTAGGACATCAAGTGAATGTCTGGTGAAAGAGAAGAAGAGCCAGCAGCTTTCCAGGACTTCCTACCCTTTCCTCCTGCTTCCCCAACCTGGAGGTGGCCATGACAAATGCTTCCAGTGCTTATTCTCCATAGCCAGACAGTGCCTAGGACCCCCAGGACAACTGGCCAGGCGCCCAAACCAGGGCAGCCTGCTCTCTGATGGCTTCCACTCTCCATTTGAATAATCAGATAAGTTATTTTTCCAAAGCATGTGAGTTCCACTTTTCCCACATCTTGATAACACAGAGTTATTTTCACATCTGATCTTTTGCCAAGCTGGAAAGTGTCGATGCTCTTTATCTTATTATGGGTTTGATTTGCATTTTTTTCACCTTTGTTTTTGGACTTAAGGAATATACTGAGTTTTCAACAAAAGGTCAGCCACCACTGAAGGTTCCTGTCAGTGCCCTTCACTAGCCCCAGAGAACCCTCTAGAATAGTGGTTCTCAACCTTTCTAATGCCGCGACTCTTTAATACAGTTCCTCGTGTTGTGGTGACCCCCAACGGTAAAATTATTTTCGTTGCTACTTCATGACTGTAATATTGCTACTGTTATGAATCATAATGTAAATATCTGTGTTTTCCGATGGTCGCGATCCACAGGTTGAGAACCGCTGCTGTGGAGCCTAAGACCATCGGAAAACACAGATATTTACGTTACGATTCATTAACAGTAGCAAAATTACAGTTATTTGTGGGCCTATTTTCCCCAACAACAGCCTTTCTGGACATTTGGATTAAGTGGCAGCTAAATGTTCTTTATTACAGTGGGTCACTAGAAGGTGCAGCTGGTGCCACAGCTGCAAACAGAAGCGAAACGCTTCCTCCAGATGCCCCTGCTGCTTTCCAGAGCCGAGACAGAAAGGACGGGTTACCTGAAGTATCCGGTGGCTGAGAGGCTGATGCTTTGGTTGAAAGCCGCCTGTGCCTGTGAAAGAGGGGTGTTGGGACACAATAAGGTTGTTTCCATCAGAATCACTGGAAGCTTCCATTTTAACTTCAGTATGTGAAATAAAGCTCCCATTGGTAATAACTGGGAAGAACCAACATTAATGTATTCCTTTTGGCATCCTCCATCTCCACCGGCATGTGTGCCTCACTGGTGGTGGTCCCAACACCTGTTCGATGTATGTCACTGTCATCCGATGCCATGACATGCTACACGTATAGCCGGGACTGTGCTGGGCAGCACGTATTCTGCTCATAAGGACTTTCGCTCAGTCATCTGGAAGGCTGAGCCTATTAACACGGAACATTTCGGGAAACAATGGGTCGTTGCATGTTTCATTTTAACATCATCTATCCATAGCAGTCCTAGGAGAGAGGTAATATTGTGCTAAATGGCACCAGTTGAAGCAAACGTTCTCCTGACTTTGCAGCCCACACAGATGACTAATAGATGGAAAAATGGGGGTTAGGTCCAAGTCCCCAAGTCTGAGAACGAAAAGAGGAGAAGTGTAACCATATAGCAGAAAGTGGGCTGAATGGCAGCACTGCCCAATGGTGGTGGACGGAGCCTCTTGCCTTGCATCTCACCGCAGTGAGATGGCGTTTCTCCCACCAGGCTCCTCAGCCTTCCGGGCCCAGGCAGCACAGCCAAGAGGGCAGAATAAATATTCCCCAAAGGGACTGAGCGCTCCCATAAATATGAATTATAGAGCAAGTCCTAACTCTATGGAATAGAAGAAATCATTTCTAAGCAAGACTTCCCAAATGTTATTTCCTCCAGAGCCTTGCTTCTAATGTGACATGCTAGAGCCGTCATCATGGCACATGCTCCCGGCCTTTATTGATCTCCATTCCATGTCACCTGGTGCTTTAGAATCTATTACTCTGAAAAATTTGCTGGTTGACTTTAGAATGGGTGTTTTCTCTTCCAACTACTTCACACATAGATCAAAGGAAGCAGTTAAATATTTCCATTCCATGTCAAGTACTGGTTGAGTATATAGCCAATGGCTTGCTTTCCTATTTCTAAATAAGTGTTCACATGGTTTTTAGCTTTATATAAGGAGAACTGGGAAGTGTTTTCTTCCTATTTGAGGAACAGCAGAACCCAAAGAAGGGGAACAAACAGATTTATGGCTATTATCTAGAAAACACTTTAATTCTTGCTTAACGTAGGAGTTCTGATAGGGACTAGTCAGTAATATTGTAATCACTATGTATGGTGTCAGATGAATACTAAATTTATCAGGATAATCACTTTGTAAGTTATAGAAATGTCAAATCACTATGCTGTAAAAAAGTTTAGACTATATGATTTCATTTTTATAAAACGGTAGACAAAGCAAATTGAACTCTAGTGACAAAAAGCAGATCAATATGTTTGGGGGTGTGGGGTGGGCATGGGAGGAAGGGATAAGTGAGAATGGAGCACAAAGGAACACTGCCCATCTTTTGGGGGTGATGGGTATGTTCACTCTCTAACAGTGGTGATGGTTACATATATGTACCCATCTATCAAAACTTAACAAATTGTACACTTTAAATGTGTGCAGTTTACTGTAGGTCAATCATGCCTCAGTAAAGATATTTAAAATAAAAATAATAAATATATTAAAATATTTTAAAAGAATTCTAAGACAGAACACCATCTTTTTCTCTGATAGAGGATTGTCCCGGATGTAGGTTCTTCCATCATCCTGTGATGCGATTCCCACGTGCCGGGAGCCCAAGGGCCTCTTCCTACCCTACGTAACCACAGCACCTGTTACAGTGCTCTCTGTACTGATATTTGGCTCATACATATCTCGTTCACGCCCCCACTTTCATTCTAACATAAATCACAAAGTGCCTCTCACCCAGTCCTTCCAAGTGCCTCGAGGATTCTTGCTGATGATGGGTTCCAGGCGCTTTAGGAGAGTTTGGCAGGCGTCCTAGGGATTATTTTTGAGTTAAAATGATAATCATAATTTCACGCAAACACCAATATCAACACCGCATGACATGTGCCCTTACCCAGGCTATTTGAGAGGCCCAAGGAACATAGAGAAGGAAGAGACCCGTCCTGTAAGAGGTGATGTGGCAGGTCTCACGGGGTGGGCTGACCTGTCACATCGGTAGGCTGGGGGCCACGCGAAGAAGTCAGAACTTCACAGGAAAACTGCTGGTAAACCACCAGCCACTGTTTTTAAGGCACTCTCCGGTGAGCCTGCACAGCCCGGTCAGGTTTACTTTGTGGCAGCATGAAGCCAGGTGGAAGGCCATGGAACTGGGCGCAGAAAGAGCCCGCAGTGGCCGGGGCAGGGGCCGTGGTCTGAACCCAGCAGCTGTGTTATCAGATCGGGGTGGGGGAGATGTCTCCACAGAGACGATTTTGCGTAGAATTGAAATGACCTGAACACTAGTGAGATGTCAGGAGTGAGCGAGGAGAAGAGGTGGCATTTCCAGCTCAGAGCGCCCGGAGCTGCACCACTGAGACGGGGAAGGACTTTCCACCAGGAGGGTGTGCGGAGGGGATCGGAGCTGGATTAATTCCCAACATCTTCCGTGTGCCTCCCGCGTATGGGTCCTGGTGGAGCTAACGATCTGGATGGCACAGCAATGACTCTTACCTTTACTGCCAGCCCGTTGAGATCCGCCACCACGGAGCCCCCAGAGACGTTGGCATTGGGGACGGTTTCTGTACTTGTCCCACGCAGGTGGACGTTGGACAGTGGCATCCTCAACTCACGACTGGCCACCTGGGTTTTAGAAGAGAGTTGTTTTGTTTTCCCCCCAAATACTTTGGTGAGTCACACACCCGTGCCGTGCCCACAGGGGAGCACCCGCAGGAAGCCCTGATTTGCCCACTGGGGCCTGGCGGGCAGATGCACAAATTCTTCCAGCCGCACGGAGCTCCTCTGTATAAAAACCCATGGCTACTCTGGACCCCAAGTCCTGTGCACATGCTCTTTGTCTCTGACTGTCTCATGTGCAATAGCATCAGGAAGGGGACGCAATGCCGCAGTAGGAAGAAGTGCTTTATGTCTTTGTCATCATGAAATCAACACCGTTGAGGCCTCTCTGATGCTGCACTCTGCAAGACTGTAGACGAGCCGACCTTCTCAGAGGGGAGATGCCCGCCCCACATTCCCAGAGGAGCTGCAGGAAAGCACTTCTGAGAAAGAACAGTGGCCTCGTTAAAGCAGCATCACCAACATGATCTCAATGGAGCCAGGGCCAGGGCTGCTGGCCAGCACAGGACTTAGCTGACTGCCTTGTTCTTCCTTTGTTTCTAGTGCCGGGAGGCAAAATCATATTACTAACTGCAGCTCATCCAAAACTCTCCTCTTTCCTGCAAGCAGGATAGCTTAATAGAATTTGCTCACAGCTGTGATAAGGCCATGGTCACAGGGAGTCCTGCTATACCACTGGCTTTCTAAAGGTCGTCTACATGAAATGCACCAGCTCAAACAAAAACGCCGTGTTCAGCAATGAGACAACGCAAGACTCTTCTGCCACCTCCTTTTCAGAGGGTCCGTTACAAACTGGATGGTTAAGCCAGTTTCTGCTCATAGCTTCACCGGGGACAAAGCTAACGCCCCCTCTCCTTCTGACTTTGGAACCGAGAATGTGCATCCGCGGTTTCTCTCTCAGGCACACCCCACTTCAGCCAGTGATCTGCGTCCTTACCTGAATCATTTTCGTGTGGACCCCCTGCCCCATTTCAATTCCTCCGTGGGTCACCAGCACAGACCCGTCTAGATAAATGTGAACCAGGGCAGCAGCCTAAGCAAAAAAAGATACAAACAGCTTCCATGATCCTTTGACTGATATTATCCTATGTCTTGTCAATGAAAACATTTTCCCAGGAAATGATCCCTTCCCTTCCATCGCCTGCCAAAATATACACTTTTCCTGTCACTTTTTGCATCACCCCGAGAGCATTGCGCAAAGCCAGGGCAACGCTGGGGCCCCTCATGGTCACCCACCAGAGGCCAGAGTGTTTCTGGGTAGCTTTGAGTCTGGGGCAGGACCCTGCTCCTTGAGCGACTATGTCCTCAGTGGGACATTCGAGGTTAGGGGCTGGTACCTTTCAAGGATTCCCCGACATGGGTGGAGCGACGATACAGGTTTGGGGAGGGGGTTGTCAGTTTTAACAAGCAAAGTTAAATGTAGATAGAGGAACAGGGAGAAGAATTATTTATGTGAACACATAGTCCCACAGTTGTAGGTTGCTATAGAGAAGCAAAAATGAAAATCTAAGTAAGATGAAACAGGTGATTTTTTTTTCACTGCAAAGTGAGCTAAGCCCACTCTAACTCGTCTTGGAACAGAATTTCGGAGCTTCAGTTGAAAGGGAACTTGGAAGTGATCTTACCTAGCTGTATAGCTCCCCACAGCGATCCAGAAGGAAGCAAACTGCTAGCAGAGTGAAAGGCGGCTGCAATCCGAAACATCCAAACTCTAAGCTAAACATGTTTTACAATTAACAAGACTATGCCGTCGGTGCAAGTTTGCCTTTGCTAACCCAGGGAGCGTGGGGACAGCGCAGGAAACAAGGCAGCATTCTCAGGTTGCACCTCCAGTGTAAGAGCAATTTTAAAGCGCATGGCCCTTAGCGCTGTGCTCAGCAAGGCCTGCGAGGCACCCCGGGCAGCGGCTCCACTGGCGTGGGCTGGAGCTGCTGGGGTCACGCAGAGCTCTGTCGGCCGGGTGTCTTAGCCTCTAAGCTTCGGTCAGAGTGGCACAGTTATCGAGGATTTGTAAAGGCGGGGACTTCAGAGAATTCTGTAACAAGCTATTTCCCATCTAAGAAAGCTATAATCTAAGTAAGGCTTTATGACCCACTGAGATGACTTATAAACAACCCTGGTCCTCAACCAAAGTCGACCGACTCGCATGTCAATCACCAGATACATCCCAAGGAAAGAACTGCATTCCTGGGCCCATTCTCTGCCCCGGGCGGGCCTCTGTCGCCACCTGCCAGCCACAGGCCGCACTTGGAGAACTGCCTCTTTAGTGGTGTCCAAAGGCCCGCATTACTCCAGCAAATGGCAAGCCGAAGCCTCTACTATTCCAAAAAGAAGAAGACACTCTGACAGTGAAAATGGGCCCATCACCTGGTCCCAGTGTAAACTAGGGAAGCAGGGGGACATAGGGACACGGGTTGTCCTTTCTCTGAGGACAAAGACACAGACGTTCCCAGCCCAGGGGAGAATTTCGGAGCCTTAAGGAAGGCATGGTGCCACAGTCACCAGCCCAGGGCCTTGGAAGGTACAGCAGAGTGTGCTTTACTGGCCGTTGACACACTGTTCCTGGGAACACTGTCTTCTGCTCCTGGCCATTTATTCTCAAAACAATGACGACAAGGGCGTGGCTTGCTCTACAGAACGCCCAGGGCTGGCTGCCCTGGGAGCGTGCATCGGATGCCAGCTGTTGCCAGGCAGTGGCTGCTCCGGGGCTCCATCCTCTGGCACCTCTCTGTGCTCTGCTAGAACGTGAGCCCCTGAAAGAAGAACCGCGGTCCTGGGCATCCCTTGGAATGCAACCCAGCCTCTCACGCCCAGCAGGCGCTCCATAATGGCTTGATAAGTGAATCTGCCACAGCACGGCCATTCTATCTGTTTCTGGAGCTTGTGGGCTCTGTGTTTGGGGTCCTTGGCTCCGCTGACATGTCAGATGTGGCAAGTGAAATTCGCAGCTGGCCCGGAGGCTGAGGGACAATGGCAGCGGGTGGTGCCTCTCCCACACTGTGTGGCCTGCTGGCAGGGGCGCTTGCCCGCGGGCCCAGGGCAGCGTTCCTGTCAGGGGCTGCCGAGTTCCTGGCTCCACGTGCTGCTGCGGTCTCCGGGAGCCGTTTCAAATGTCAAATTGGGTTCTGTGAAATGGCACCACCGGATGGTTCACTGTGAGCCCCACAAAAGAGAATTCCACGGAGCTTCGCCCACGCAATTGGCACAACTGGGGAGCTAGAACAGACGGCTCTGCGGGATAAACTGGGGACTGCGTTGGTGACATTTAAATCTTCAAGCAGCGACTGCCGGGGTTGGTGAGATGCTTGCTTTGGTCCCACAGATCCCCAGATGTCTGAGCCATTCAACCAGGTGAGTTCCTACTCTGCGCCAGGCTCCATCCCAGGACACTGGGAAGACAGAGGTTACTTAGCTACCGTGTGTCCTTTGGTGTTGACAGTTAGGAATGAAATATGATACAGGTGAGGTATGCTTGACCCCTCCGCTGTGGGGAGCACAGGGCTACTTCTGCTCAGGGAGTCTGGGTGGAATGATAAAGGCATCCCTGTGCCCCTCCCCCCCACCGCCCCCCAGTCCTGAAGTCCGATCCCTGCTCTGTCACTCACTGGCTGGATGTCCGCTGGCCAGAGAGCGAACCTCTACGGGCGCAGTTTATAAAATACAATCACACCTACCCAGCAGACAGGAGCTCAGTCAAGTGGGAAATTACAAATCATTCAGCCTCGGGCCTTACACACAGAAGAGGCTCGAACATCACTTCTGGCTCCCTCCTGCTTGGCTGGCGTCAGAGTAGCCCTTCAGCATCTGGCACCGGGAAGCAGCTTGGCTGATCCCGATGCTGTGAGTCAGCCCTAAGCTAATGTTTTAAACATGGGCGCTGGTTGGTGTCCGGGGGGTGGGGAGGGCCTGGTGGCAGGGCCAGCTTCTCAGTGGCCTCTGAGAATGAAGTTGTTCTGGCGGCTGCTGTCTGGTTTCTTCCCAGCTGAGCTGAATCCCACCTCAGTTTCCACGAAAAGGCTGAGAAAGCCCTGATTCCGGCCCCAGCCCTCCTCTCAGCAGCTGTGGGACACAGGCAAGTCATTTAAGCTCGGGGCCTCCCTTTCTCATCACCCAGATAAGGCTTGACCCGAGGGTTGAACGCGATAAAATCTAAAAGAACTTATAAACATAGTGGGTGCTTAGCCATCCTCATTATTTTTTAAATCTAATTTTTTGAGCAATTCCTGATGAGGGAAATGAGACAGACCTGGTCCACCAGAGGCCAGATGTTAAGTGATAACAACCATTAAGCAGAGACAGCTGCCATACCTACCACAGCCTACAGCCCACGGGTCTTCCTACAGCCCACACAGGAGGCGGCTGTTGTCCTGGGATCCCAGCCAGCCTGCACCAGGACAGCAGTCCAGACTGGCTGCCAGCTACTGGCCAATCAGTGTCCCCAAAACTGGGTACCAGGACGCCCTGCTCACTACTCCTTTTCTAGTGGCACTTGCCCCCTTTCGAATAACCTTGTTTTTGTCTTTATTCCTCAACCTCGGCCTCTTGACTGTCCCCCTCATCTGGGTAAATTGGGTGCAGATGACTAAACGACTCTGTTGTTTTTGTCATCACAAACAGACAAGAGATGGTTCAGATGTAATAAGATCACCCCTTGTCCTGTCACATTGCTCCTCTGGGCGAATCCAGCTACAATCAAAACTGCATGAAACTTTCTAATGATTACACTGAAGCTGAAGCAGGATGGGCAGGTGAACGGGTGACGATGGGGATGAGGGAAGGACCTTCCCACCCACTTCTCTTGGCCTCCTCCACTCCCCCAACTCCCAGCCTACACACTAGTGCCCCTCACAGCCCACCCCTGTTTATTGGTATTCTGTCACCACCCAGCACACCTGCCACATCTTCATCAGGCCTCAGCCAAAGGTGTGAATACTGCAAAGGGGAGTGACATTTGTATTGAAGCCTCTGCCATCTTATTCATATATATACTAGTATATTATCTATATGAATATAGATAATAGGTTCTCACATCACAGCTAGAGAATGAGCAAGGAGAGACCAGCCCTTCTTCAGTTCTTCAGGGTAAGTTGCATTCAAGAAGGAAGAGATGGCAATAGTACGTGGGATCTAGCAACCAAGCAGGGAGTTTATTTAATCAATGAAAGAAATTAAACTATAAGAATAGATTTTCAGTCTTCCTCTTCACACTGTCAATGGCTATGAAGTGTATAAATTGCTAAAATTGTGTTCTAAAAATTCTTTACATGATCTACTTATCATTTAGCTTGCCCCAACCCACCAAAGCAAGCACCTTGCAGCTGCCTGTTTCCATGTCACAGCCCAGAGACACCGAATCACAGAGGAGTCGAAAGAAGAGTCTTGGCAGTCACTGGTCCCACCTTTGACTTTATACTGGAGCAATCTGGGCCGGATGAGTTGACTCAGCTGCTTCCTGCTAGGGCCAGGAGTAGAAACGGGGGCTCCCACTTTCCCAGGAGGGATGCTTGTCACCAACCCTGGGGATGTGGGCAAAGAGGCTCTGGTCTCCTCTAGAGAAAAGCCAGTTTGGTTGAGCACAACTTTGGTGACGTTTAGCGAGCAGATATGGAAGCCATATGGCTAATTCACCTCCAAAGAAAGTTTCCCGAACACCTTTTCATCTCTCTGTTTGGAGAACTGACCTGACCAGCAGCCCGGGAGCCAAGGCCGACAGGAAACTTTACAGGGACCATGGCCAGCCCCTTCTTCTTCCAGGAATTCTCCGAGTTGAATTTTTCCACAGCCGCTTTCCTCAGGGAGTAGGAAGACATAGCCATACATTCTTTCCAACACTGGATCAGGACCTTGGCATTAATCTCTTGTTTGTAGTGTGTTTGATCAATTTCCTTGTACATGTTTATCGTTCGGACCTATAAAAGGAAAGGACATGAAAAAGGTGAGGGTGAGGGCACGTGGCAGACAGACTCTTCCATCCACTGTCCTCTTAGTCAAAATCTGCTCCTCCTGTAAGGCCCAAACTGAGTTCAATGTATGCCTCGTTGAAGCCTTTCCCAACATCTAACAGCCTCTTGTACTCGGAGCCTCTGTCGAATGTTAGCACTTCCAGGCTGCCCATGCTGCTCTTATGTAAGTTAAGGGAAGGCATCCTTTCCTTGTGCTTCTCAAAGAACTAACACAGGGCAGGTGCACTGTGGACTCTTAATACTGGATGAATAATTGCTGAAGGGTAATCCCAAATTTCATTTCCAGGCTACATGCTCTACATGATTCAGATGATAGAGATGCTGTGGCAAGATAAGCTCACTTCCTTCCAAAAGGAAAATGTGAAAGTTTGTTTACATACAATCCATAACTAGGGTGAAAAACCAGTGAAAAGGTTCAACCCCAGGATGTCTGAAGCACCGAGTAGAATTCTTCCCAAATTCCCAGAATTGGAGACTAAGACCCACAGCTGAGAATGAAAGGTCAAGTACTTCACGCTCTCAGTTGCGAAAACTCAGTAGCTGAGGCCTCAAGCTGACAAGGGCCATTACACACATCTAGTATCCCATTCTCCTAAAAAATTCCCTGATCATTATAAAAAGATCACTGGAATTTAGTGAGCTGTGCCATTTTAGGCAAGGCAGTTTTTAAATGTGTGTGTGTGTGTGTGTGTGTGTGTGTGTGTATAAATATATTGATTTCAGAGAGGAAGGGAGAGAGAGAGAGAAACATCAATGATGAGAGAGAATCACTGATCGGCTGCCTCCTGTGGGTCCCCTACTGGGGACCGAGCCCAAAACCCAGGTATATGCCCTTGACCGGAAAAAAATCCAGGACCCTTCAGTCTGCAGGCTGACACTCTGTCCACTGAGCTAAACCAGCTAGGGCTAAGGCAGTGTTTCTAAGGGTGGCTATTCTTTCCTTCAACTTCCCTAGGGGATGAAAGGCGGTCATTATCTGATGTTCTTCCCTAGCACTGCCAAGTGTGACAGAGCACTGGGGAAAGAGGCTGTCGTCTGATGGCCAGGAAGGGTCCCCCACAAGTTCAAGAGACATGAAGATGGCTCCTGCCTGTGGTCACAGGTGCTCAGGCTGTGGGGGAAAGAAGTTATGGGCTTTCTAAGGATGGCTGCAGCATGGGGCACAGGGGAATGGGCACCAGGAATGCCACCTGAGGGACCAGTTAAAGGGCAGGTGAGATTGAACTCCCCCTCACAGAGGACTGCCGATTTTCAAGAGAACTGGCAGAAATGGAGCCCAGACACAAGACACTTGAGAA
This sequence comes from Corynorhinus townsendii, assembly GCA_026230045.1. Taxonomy (NCBI): domain Eukaryota; kingdom Metazoa; phylum Chordata; class Mammalia; order Chiroptera; family Vespertilionidae; genus Corynorhinus; species Corynorhinus townsendii. The sequence continues at coordinate 9,281,330 of JAPDVU010000005.1, read as the reverse complement.
GTGGCTGCATCTAACCAAGGAGAGGACAGAGAGCTCGCAGGGAGCAGTCCCACGGGCAGATGCTGCCTGTTTCCCTGGTTCTCCCTTCCTCCTGCCCCAACATTGCAGCATAAGACACAGGGAGAAGGGGCAGAGAGCACCAAGTGCCCCACCTAACTCCACTCCAGGACCCTGGGTGGAAGAGTTGCAGGGAAGGGCACGGAGCTGGAATGACGGAGGTGAGACTGAGACTTGAAGACATGAAAGGAGACCATTGGGAATGAAGGGATTGGAACGTGCCTGAGACACTGAAGGAGCGAGGAAAGAGGGGGTGACAGAACCTGTCGGGAGCAATTACACCCCAACCAACGGAGACTTCTCACTAAATGAGTTAGAATCCAATGCTCACTTTGCAATATCTCCTAGGCCCCAGGATGTATTTTACGCGCTTGGTTAGAAAATGGTTGCAATAGTACATCAGAAATATGATGTTTTAAAGGAGATTTCCTTGTTGTATTAAAACTTCTAATAGAATTTTGGGCTTTATGCCTGGAAGACACAGTAGTGATTAACCTTCTGAATTGCCCATTTTATAACCAAGAAAAATTAATAGAGGATTTTTATAAATGTTTTAATAAATCTTTTTATAAATTTTTTAATGAATATTTTTATTTATGGTTGACAGTATTACGGATGTCTCCCATTCTCTACCCCCTTGGTCCTGTCCCCAGGATTTTTGAGAAGCACCCTGAGTGGAACAAGGATCACTGAACTTGGGGTCCCTGGTGAGTTGGGTTACCCAGGACAAATCACTTAGCACCAACAGGCCTCGTCCTCCTCAGCATGAATGACCCCCAATGGCCCTCCTACCTTGAAAAGTCGGTATCTTTTGTATGTGGGACTGATTTAGTCTTACCTCCTCAGGGGACAAGCCACACTTGGCTGCCACATCAGTGATGCAGGCTTCGGTGATCAGCCCTGACTGTGGGAAGCCGAACCCACGCAAAGCCGTGTTGGATGGCAGGTTGGTTCTGCACGCCCACCCTCGGCAACGCAGGTTGGGGAACTTGTAAGCGTTATCTAACTTCAGGAGTCCCATTTCCAGCACCTGGGGAAACCCAGAGTCGATGTGATGAGACTTCCTCCTCTGTCCCTGTTGTACCATCCTGAGAGCTCAGAAATGTCCAGCCCCCTCTCCATCACATCAAACACGCTCAGACAGATCCAGAGCTCAACTTCAATGCATCTTTGCTGTAAAATAATATTTAGGGATTTGGATAATTTTTCTTTTGAAATCATTTTTTATTTTCCTATTTTAGAGCTGATGCATTTTTTTCCAGGTTTCAAACATTTCCAAAAGTCTGTGAAGCGTGCATAGACCCTAACCACTGAATCCCTAGAATGTACTGAATATGAATCATATCCTAGAAAACAGGAAGAAAAATGTTTGGGCATTTGGTTGAACGCATTGGTTCTCAATGAGGGGCAAGTTGGCCCTCTTTCCTCCTGGGACACTTGGCAGTGTCTGGAGACATCTTTGGTTGCTTAGGACTGGAGGGTAGCTGTGTCACGGAAATCTGGAGGGTCAAGGCCAAAATACCACCAAACATCTTACAAGGCACAGGACAGCCCCACCACAAAGAACTATCCAGTCCCACGTGTCAGGAGGGCTGAGGTCTAATGCTCACATCTGGGGAAAGAGCTGGGAGTTTCAGAAACAAAGATAGCACACAGGTGCAGACTTAGCCAATATCTTTGGGCTCACAGTGGGGCACCAATATCATGTGGCTATCCCTGCAATGAGGGTCTTTATGCTTTCATATTGAAATGTAGGTGGCTATTGGAAATTTTCCAAATTAAACCGTTTTATATAACACTTTCCAGAATGTGAACTTGCTCCTTAAAACACTTACAAGTAGTGACTCGTCCAGGGTGGCACCTCCGTTGCCATAGTGCTCCATGTCCAGGGCCAGGATCCTGCCGTCCTTCATGAACCCTGCCTGCGGAGAGAGAACTGGCCTCTGACACCCCAACCTCAGCATGTGGGGGGCCGAGTCTAAGTGTTCTCTGTCACTTGTGAAAAGCTTCATGACATTGGATTTAGTAATGATTTCTTGGCTATAACGCCAAGAGCAGAGGCAGCAAAAGGAAAAATGGATAAACTGGCTGACATCAAAATTTAAAAATTCTATATATCAAAGGACACAATCAACAGGGTGAAAAGACAATCCAGAGAGTGGGATAAAATATCTGTCAATCGTGTATCAGTTAAAGGGTTCACATTCAGGGTGTATAAAGAACTAATTCAACACAACAGCAAAACAACAAACAACCTGATTAAAAAATGGACAAACTTTTTTCTTATAAAGCAAAATAATACTTATTTTCTGCTATGGAAAATTTTCTGGGACAGTTCTACAAAAATACCCTGCTATGCCTAAAAATGAAGAACCTGTTGGCAAATCATTATAATTTCACATAACACTGTTGTTACAGGAATCATTCTATTTTTAGCTCTTTTTATAGGTGAGAATAGTATGCTTATCAGATCTACTTTCATGGACTTATATACTCATATTTTTTCCAGTTATTCCCTCTGGATCAGCCAGTACCAGCCAGCACTTTTCACAAATTGTCATCTCTGAGCTAAGCAGCAAAATTCCAATCCTACCAGCCATAACCAAGCAATTAGCACAAGAAATAGAAAGTTAAACAGAAGCCCAGTTAGTTGGTTTGCTCATTGTTATTCCCCATTACAGAGTAGCCATGTGCTTTCCTCTGCACTTAGGGAACGTTACAACATGAGTAAACATACAACACGATCCTCCCTCCCTTCTTCTACTCACTTTGTACTTCCCAAGGTAAGGGTGGCGGCCCGCAGTTATTAACATGTCTTCTCCCCGCTCCAGGATGCAGCGGACTGCACGGCCATGTCTAACACAGGAAAAAGCGAGAGAGGTAGATGCTATGTAGGTATCCTCTGGGGTTTATGTAACCCCTTGTGACGGTTTGAGTGGCATCCGCATGCATGACAGAGCAGAGCTACTCCCTGAGCCCAGGCTGCGCCCATCTCAAGTGTACACAGTCGGTCAGGGCGCCGTGGCTGGCATTCATTGCTTATGGGAGGGGGGCTCAGGAGGGCTCCACAGTATTACTCTGGGGGTACTTCCTCCTGTGCCAACAACCTCCGCCAGAGGCAGAGTCCAAAGACCAGTTCCCAGTGGAGGCACTCAGGGGGTGTCGATTGCCAAGGGCTCCCGGAGAGGACAGGCCTGGAATCAAGGCCTTTTTGTGTCACGGGATAGAGGACCTGGCCTACATTCTCAGCACAGAAAGGGAGCCTTTAGGAGAACCTGCTCAAAGACAATTTCTATGGAAATATGTTGAGATTCTTGAAGGAAAATGGTAATTTAAACAAAGGTAAGCATAACAAAAGCAGAACCTCCATTTAAGTCAAGGGAACACACACACACACATGCGTGCGCACACGCACACGTGTGCTCAGGCTAAGTAAGCTCCATCCTTTCAGAACCTGTTTCTGTCTGCTCTCCAGGTAAACACTTTATAGTATTTTTACTGTACTTTTTATTATTTTCAGTAATTGATTCTCATTTTGGTTCTTTTAGTATGTAGTTTGACAATATTAGATTAAAAAGTTGTAATAACTGGTGTAGAATCTGTGATTTTAAATAATCTTCACCCTGGTTCTTTCTCTATAATTCTGATATTGCTAATATTCCGCACACCATCATTTAAGTTTTAGTCTATTTAGCAGATTTTCTCCACTTACTTGTTGGCTGCAAATGCGGTGATGGCTGCCAAGACCCCAGTCTTAAACGCCTTCCCCCCGAATGCTCCGCCAACACGCTTTACATGACACATGACCTTGTTTGCCGGGAGCTTCAAGACTGAAGCAACGATGTCCTGGGAATGGTAACAGTTCTCCTTAATCTAACCCATCAGTAGCAAGGGAGGTGGGACAGCCCTTCCACGTTTTGATTCTATAATGTCCATGATACACTTAGTACAACTGTGTGGTTATACTAAGTAACAGGACACTTTCCAATGACCCGGGCATGCTTCCATGCTCATCTTAGTGGGATTTGGCTACAGTGACATTGCCAAAACTATCATCACTATTGAGTAGCCTGTTCAGTAGCAATGAGATATTCCTGTGCAAATAATTTTTTACAAATTTCCCCCATGAACTATACCCCAAGTGTCCTTTCACACTGATCCCTGGGGATACGTTTCCCGAAGCAGTGAGGTTTTGCAGCCTTTCAAACCTCATTCAGGCTGGGTCTTCCCTGCACTCTATCCCTCTCCGCTGGGAAATGCTCTCTTCTTGCCTCCTGTTTGGATTTCTGCCGTAGTTGGCCAGTAGGTCTTCCCTGGATGCAGGTCTTGCTCTTTTTTACATCCTAATGTTTAGAGGTCATGTAATCTTCTCATATAAAACAACTCAGTTTTATAGCTAGGAAGCCCAAAAGGGATGAATGAGGAGCCCAATGTCACACAGGAAGTGGGGAGCAGAACAGAACTGGAATGGAGTTTGCTTGACCCCTCTTAGTGTTCTACCTTCTACAGGTCTCCTTCTCCACATTCCCACATTCCCCCTTCCTCTGTAACAACACTGCTCTGGTAACAACACTGCTGAATCAGGACCCCTCTGCTTTGTCCCTCTTACTTTCACCATGATGCTTAAACTAGCCACTTCCAAGGTGCATCCTCCATCCCAGCTTGGACGGTCCTTGTATTATCCCTCCTGTTTTATATGCATGCTGCCAGATATATAGGCAGTAAGTGTTTGCAGAAGGGGCAGATGAGTGAATGGATGGATGGATGGATGAGTGGTATTTGATCTGGGTGTGAAATTGCCTGGAAATGGCATCTCTTCTCACCATCTAGACCAAGAGTGGGGAATGTTTGGCCCGCAGGCCCTATGAGGCCCCAGAAATCATTTGGTCTGGTCCTGCCAAGGCATTAGGGGTGAATTAATGAAATGTTTGACTAAATATAGCAGGCTAATTTTTAAGTTGGCAATTTTGTATGGCCTGAGAATGATTATAAATATCCAAATGGCCGTTGGCAGAAAAAAAAAAGGTTCCCAACCTGGATCTAGACAAACCTCATTCTCAGTATAAATCCAAACTTAAGACTTTACCTCCACGGAACTTTCTGGATGATTCTAGCTCTTAGCAGCCCCTGTTCTCTTAGTTCCTCCATATACTAGTATGTAAATTAGCAGATTCACATCGGGTTGCATTCTCCCCAACACGTTTGTCTAACTGCTTCATGTGACTTTGGACAGCAGGCCTTCCTCTTTTTTCTTTTTTCTGGTTTCATTGAGAAATAATGAACATATGTCACTGTGTAAGGTTAAGGCAGAAAGCCTGATGGCTTCATTTACATATACTGTAAAATGATGACCAAGTAGGTTTAGTTAACATTCATCATCTCATCGATACAATAGAAAAAATTCCCCTCAGGAGGATAACTCTTGGGATTTACTTTCTTAACAACTTTCCTACATAATCTTTCAACAGTTTAAGTAATAGTCATCACTTCTTTTATATTCTTAACAGTGTCGAGAATATAGTAAAAAAGCCCTAGCCAGTTTGGCTCAGTGGATAGAGCATCAGCCTTCGGACCAAAGGTCCCTGTTTGATTCCTGTCAAGGGTCAAGGGCGCCTACCTCGATTGCAGGCTCCTTCTCAGGGTCAAGGGCACCTACCCCGGTTGCAGGAGCTGGGCCCTGGTAGGGGCACGTGCAGGAGGCAACCAATCAATATGTTTCTCTCACATCGATATTTCTGTCTTTTCCTCTCTCTTCCACTCTCTGAATATCAACGGAAAAATATCCTCGGGTGACGATTAAAAGAAAAACGAGTATAGCAAAAGAGACCTGCAGATTCCCTATCATTTTACAGTTACAGATCCACAACAGAAGGCCTCTACTACTTTAAAAATACATATATTTTTTAATTAATTTCAGAAAGGAAGGGACAGGGACAGAGAGATAGAAACATCAGAGACATCAATAACGAGAGAGAATCATTGATCGGCTGCCTTCTGTACACCCCACACTAGGGATTGAGCCTGCAACCAGGCATGTGCCCTGACTGGGAATCTAACTGTGACCTCCTGGTTCATAGGTGGAAGCTCAATCCCTGAGCCACACTGGCCAATCAGAAGGCCTCTGCTCTTATAATACTAACTTAAAAGATTTAAAATCGTATGGTTATTAATACCCAAATGGATATTCAGTTTCTGAAATGACATTTTTATTTGGAATAGCTCTTGGTATACTTTGCTGGTAGAAACCATTTAACTACATCCTCTCCATAATGGCCCTATGTTACCTGTATGCCTTTGGGATATTGTGTGGACACGTAGACATCCATTTCTTGATCCTCTCCTTTGGGAACAACAAGCATGCTTTGGGTTTCCATATAAAAATGTTCTTGCCCTCCCAAATGTATTTCACCTGTGAGAGGAAAAGACACCAGAATCAAGAAAGCTGTCAGATCGGACAGGTAGCATCCCCCAGCTGTTTTCTCATTATGGAGACAGTGCTTCTGCTGACAGGGCCACAGACAATAATCTTTAGCTGTCATTATACTTGCAGATCTGAAGTACAATTCTGTAGAGGAATCTGTCATGTCTGCCAATACAGTAGATCACGTATTCCTAAGGAAAGGTGTCTAGAGTAGAAATAGTATGACAAGGAGGCTTCTAGTTCTAAGACAAGATGGTGTAGATACACATCTCCCTGTTACTTCTGCTAACAGCCTGGACATCCTATATAATAAAACCCTAAGTCGACCAAAGAGCGGAATGACCAGTCTCTATGACATGCACTGACCACCAGGTGGCAGATGCTCAATGCAGGAGCTGCCCCCTCGTGGTCAGTGTACTCCCACAGAGGGAGCGCCTCTCAACCAGAAGCCGGGCTCTTGACTGGCGACTGCAGCTGGAGGTGCGCTAAGGACCCTTCGGGGGATGTCCAATTGCCACAGACAGCGGGCCTAAGCTGGCAGTTGGACATCCCTTGTAGGGATACCAGGCTGCGAGAGGGTGCAGGCCGGGCTGAGGGACGCCCCTCCAGTGCATGAATGTCATGCACTGGTCCTCTAGCTATATATAGAAGAAACATAAGAAGACTCTCAAAGATAGAGAGGGCAAGGCATCAGCTAGGTACTTTGGGACCCAAGGGAAAGATACAGTGGTGAGTTCAATGGGTTATGCTGCTGTTGTTTGCTTCTGATGGCCTATACTTGGTACCAGAGGAGTCAGAAATCCAAAAACACTATCAGGCAAAGACAGGAAAAAGTCCCAAGAAAAGCCTACTTTCAAGGACCAGGAAAGCAAAAGCCTTGCAAGCCAGAAAGCTTTTATACAAAAACCACTCTACTCCAGCCTAACACTACAGAAAAAACTGTGGACCTATCTTTGTCTGCAAAGTTGAATGGGGAGCCTAGTCTTCTACCCTTATCAGGTTGTAATGAGGTACCGAAGACCCTCTGCTGGGTGGTTCACAGAGACCATATGGGAACTTAGACTTCCACCCTCTACCTGGCAATAAAAAGGCATCGCCATCCTTTTCACACCGATACAGGGCCAGAGGAGTTCTGATAAAACAAAAGGTTTAAATAAGACCCAGAGTCTTACAACATAATACCCCAAACGACCAGGGTACAATAAAAAATCACTCATCATAACAAGAATTCAACTTGAATGAGAAAAGCCAAACAACAGATGCTACCACTGAGAGGACACAGGCTGTGAAATGTTCTGACAAGGATTTTAAAGCAGCCATCATAAAAAATGCTTCAATGAGTGTTGACAGGAACACTTAAAGAAAACTTCAACATAGGAACAAAAGATATCAAATACACAACTGGAAATTTTAGAGCTGCAGCAACCAAAATACAAGAGGCTCAATGGCTGAGCTCAATAACAGCACAGAGAGAACAGAGGAAATTATCAATGAACAAAAAATATAGAACAACAGAAATTTTCCAACCTGAACCACCGAGAGAAGATGGACTGAAAAGAAAATGAACAGGGCCTAAGAAACCTCTGTGACTGAAATAAAAGATAAAAATCGGTGTCATTGAAGTCAAGCATATGAAGAAGTAATAGCTGAAAATTTCCCAAACTTGGTAAAAGACACAAACCTACAGATTCCAGAAGTAAATCCCAAAGGGATAAACCCAAGAAATCCATGCCAAGACATCACAGTCAAACTTCTGAAAACTAAACACAAAGAAAATACCTTGAAAGCAGAGAGAGAAAAACATTCCCTCATCTATTAGAGAAAGATGCTTCAAAAGACAGCAGATCAGTAACCATGAAGGCCAGAGGAACTGGTAAAACATTTTTCTTCAAGTGCTAAAAGATCTGTCAGTTTTGAATTCTATATCCAGTGAAAATAGCATTCAAGAATAAAAAGGAAATAAGAAATTCTCAGATGAAGGAAAACTAAGAGAGTCTGTCTTCAACGGACCTGTCCCCAAATAACAAATGGCTAAGGTAAGCTCTTAAAACAGACAGAAAATGGTTAAAAAAGATCTTGGAACATCAGCAAGGCAAGAGAGCACTGGAAAGAATAAAGGTGCAGGTAAACACAATAGCCTTTCCTTTCCTCTTGAATTTTCTAAATGGTATTTGAAGCAGAATTACCGCGTTGCCTCATGTGATTCTCAGTGTATGTAGAGAACATTTTACAGACAGTTACGTTGTACATGAGGGAGAGCATATCTGGGCCAAAGGAATAAGGAATGTCCCATACCATGTCCAAGTGTGGTTGTCCAGTAAATGTAATGAAGATGAAGATTCACCACTCCATCCCATATATTAGTTACCTGTGTACTTGTCACCACTTCCAAAAATCTACAAACAGTTAACATGGGTGAGAACTGATCACTGATTGTCAAAGTTATAAAACAAAAACAACACTACTGATAAATCAAAATGGAATTCTAAAAAATGTTTAAGAAACTCATTGGAAGGCACGGAAAAAATTAAAAACAGAGGTCTGAAAAACTCATAAAAACAAAGAAACAAAGAGAGCACAACTATGATAGTCACCATGCTAGGTGGGAGGCAGACTTTTTTTTCTTTTTTCTAATCCTCACCCTGAGAAGGCTAACCCCTATTTTGTAAAACAACTGTTTGAAATTCTCTGCTATTTAGATAGTCCTTTATTCTGTAAAGTCAACTCAGCAATTTTTAGACAGCCCCTTATTCTGAAAAAATAACTTCTCTTTCTAGCCTACTTGAATAATAAGGAAGATAAATTTAGCTGTCTGACCTTGTAGGCCAGAGACTAGATACTCCCATGCTCTGCCAGATGTATTTTTTTTTTAATTGGATAGAACTGTGTTGTTTTCAAGGCCACAAGCTTCCAGTGAGATAACCACTAAGTACACATAGGGCTGGCTCTTTAATAAAAAGAAACGTCTGCTTGCTGCTCTGCTCAGAATTTGAAAGACATTTTGTCTGGGCCCACCGGTGTATAATAAAGTGGAACTCCAATCTCTCTAAGGGTTGCTTGGTTCTTCTCAGGACTTCTGCAACAACCCAAGGATATTTTTTCCCCATTGATTTTTAGAGAGAGTGGAGGGGAGGGAGAGAGACAGAGAGAGAGAAACATCTATGTGAGAGAGATACATCGATTGGCTGCCTCCTGCACGCATCCCAATCAGGGCCAGGGATCAAGCCTGAAACTGAGGAACATGCCCTTAACGGGAATTGAACCCACAACCCTTTAGTCCAAGGGCCAATGCTTCAACCACTGCGCCAAACCAGCTATGGCAGACAGGACGTTTAAAAATTAAAAATATACCCATAATAGTGATTTGTAAATTGTTTGAGGAAGATTCCCAAGGAAATCTTTTGTATTGGAGTCTGGACTTCCTAGCTCATCCACAATCTGAGTAAAGAAAGAGTAAAAAAGAATGGACAGGCTCTGCTTCATTTATAAAACACAAACATTAAAGTGTCAAGAACGCAGATCTCGGTTGCAATGTAAGCTTTTATCAGGGCCTGTACACTGAAAACCCCACTTATCAGCAGGCTCCAGTTCGTGGTTTGCAATATTAATGATGACACCTATCCACTCAAAATTAATCTTGTTAAGTATGCACTTCGTTTAAAAATATGCAGAGCTAAAGTAAGTACTAGACAAGAGGCAGTTCTAGGGTGCTGTTATGTTGTGCTGCCCAGCCCTTTAGCCCCACCCCACCGTACCCTCCTTCACCCTGGGCATTGCTCTCAGCGCTCTAGTCTGGAAACCAATTTGTTCAACTAATCCCTGAGATAACATTTCATCCCAGTATGGGTTTAGGAGTGATTCCTCCAGGCATATTTACATTTTAATACTGGCCCTTAAAGAAGGCAAAGCCGTCCAGATAGGAAGATTATCTGTGCTGTGCCCAGCAGGACAGGCTGCGGGGAGGTAATCCCAGTCCTGGGGCTTCAGGCCTCTCCCAAATCTTGCTACAAAGATTGCCATCTCCCTCTCCGGTGGAAAGCCTATCCCAGCAATGGAAAACGTAAAGAGATAAACGAGAAGCGGCTTAACGCAGAGGAGAGAACGTGCTAACTTCAGAATTGGAGAACTTAGGTGTGATTCCTGCTCCTCACAAGCCTCTCTGGCCACGGCTGGCTCATTTGTGCGCGGTGCTCTTAAATGTCTGTGACCCCGGGGTTAAGGAGGGCTGAAATCTATCTTCACAGCCGGTGAAGGCAAACAATAATATCACCCTCTTCCAGAACACAGTGTAAGACTTGATATAATGCTGCCTGCATTTTATCTTGTAAATACTCTTTGTTCTTAAAGCACCAATCTTCCTAAGGGGCAGATCCAGGGCTGTTGTGACAATTACTTCCAATTATCTCACATTGAAACAAGTAGTCAAAACATCTTCACACAAATGACAATTGCAGAGTGAAAAAAACAAAATAGTGAGTTAAGAGAATGAAAACTTAAAAGTCCCTTTTTGACCTTCCTGTATCATTTTTATACCTATTTACAGGGTGATGCAGGTAGCAAATTAAATTCAAGCAAGAGATAGAATGAACACATTACCTAACTGAAATAAATAATTAAATGAGATGCCAGGACCTGACATAAAAACATATTGTGGCACAAGTGGAAGAAACCCCTAAATATTGGTATTTCCAAGATGTTCACACCATGGACTCTCTATGAGAAACATGCTCCCTCTTTTCCCCCAAAACAAACTCAGCCTCCGAGTGTTTGCCACTTCATTAACCCTAAGAATCACCCAGAGCACTGGTAAGACTGCTCTGAAAACAGACTCATGGGGTCCCCTGGATCCTCCAACTCTATAGAATCCCAAGAAAGGGGTACAGGAATCTCCAGGCTGGTTTCACGAGCGTCTTCTAGTGAAAAAAACTGGGAAGCACTGTGTTTGATGAATGCACGCCGGCCAGGCCAGCGTGTAAACTCAACAACAGACAACCTTTTCTAGAGAAGAACAAAAACATCTTAACTAATAGTAATTGTCGCTCACAGTTACCGTCTCTTATTCTGTGCCAAGCGCACATGTAGTCTCTCTTACAATCTTCACAACGGATCTTTGAGATCAGTATTATTTTATCCATATAGAGGCATATTTCATTTTTACTGTGTTTTGCTTTATTGCGCTTAACAGATGTTTCTTCTTCTTCTTCTTCTTCTTCTTCTTCTTCTTCTTCTTCTTCTTCTTCTTCTTCTTCTTCTTCTCCTTCTCCTTCTCCTTCTCCTTCTCCTTCTCCTTCTCCTTCTTCTTCTCCTTCTTTTTTTTTTGCAAATTGAAGGGGAGACCTTCCACTGGCCAAAGGATTACAATCACTTTATTGCAGTGGTCTGAACTACACTCACAATATTCCCAAGGCCTGTGTATGCACTGGGAGGAAGGGAAGGAAGGAGAAAGGAAGGGAGAGAGCAGGAAGGAGGGATGGCAAACTCAGAGAAAGGATGAAAGAGAAAGAACCCGGTCTTGGGAAATAAAAAAAAGAAAGAAAAAAGAAAAGAAAAGCTATCAGTAGCTGTTGTATGAGGTCATGCCCCTTAACCACTCTGAGCTTCCAGTCCCAGCCTGCAAGGTGGTTGTGAACAGAAATGTAACAACTATGGCCACAAGGCTTCCCCTTCATCATTTTTTTTTCCAGGTAGTTTTACCGTCAGGAATTTGATCAACCACTTTATTTTTTTACTTATTTATTTTTAAAATATATTTTTATTGATTTCAGAGAGGAAGGGAGAGAGATAGAGAGATGGAAACATCAATGATGAGAATCATTAATCAGCTGCCTCCTGCAAGCCCCACCCCTGGGGATCGAGCCTGCAACCCAGGCATGTGCCCTTACCCGGAATCGAACCATGACCTCCTGGACCTCCTGGTGACCTCCTGGTTCTTAGGTCACTGCTTATCCACTGCGCCACACCAGCGGGCCGATCTGCCACTTTAAATGCTTCATCAATATTTCCATATTCCAATTTCCTTTCAGAGTAAGTGGTCACTGCATGGGGCTGGCATGGCCAAGGCCTCCCACTATGCCTCCCTGCTATGCTACACACGCACATTCACACACACACTCATGCATTCACATGCGTGCACACACACACACACACACACACACCACAGAGGGGACAGCGTTTATGAGTGAGGTGCCTGTTCCCCAAGAGCAATGTTAAATGAGACGCGCTTGGAAGCCTTTCGGGGTAGCTTCCCCTCCTCATCATTTTTTCCCCAGATAGTTTTACCTTCAACAATGTGATCAACCACCTTAAAAGCTTCATCAACGTTTCCATATTCCAGTTTCCTTTGTGGCTCAAAGAAGGACTTGTGTTGTATAGCTTCCTAGAAAGAGAACAGAAAAGTGAGGCCGCCAGGATGTGCTCTCCAGCCCCACTCAGGAGCCACATGCAGGGCGCTGTCCGAGTCTGGGCAGCGTTCTCCCCTTGCTCTGCCACCACGAGCCTTCAGCACACCTGCAGAGCTGAACTGAGAACAGGGCTCCAAAGAGCTCCCCACAGAGCAAATACAAATGTCCTCATTTCATGAAAAGAAAGACAGTATGCTCAGAAAAAACCTGGCACCTACTTGGTCCCAGAATGGAACTAATAATTCCCAGGCAGATTATTCTCTTCGTTCCACAACCCATTGCACACAGCCAAGGCCACACAGAGCGTGGGCTCGAGGCCTAGTCGAGTTGTGTCTGGTTTTTCCATTTATTAGCTGTTTGACTGTGGGTCTATTACTTCACCACTCTGAGCCGCTTCTGTCAAAAGGGAGGTGCAGTTGTGCACACAGCTCCACTAGGGCGGCGGAGAGGAGTAAGTGCCATGAGGCACCTAAAGAGCTCATCGGCATAATGAGCGCATAGTCAATGCCGTGAAGACACACTGATGCTAAGGATGCGGGGAGCCCTGCCTGCCAGTCCCACGCTCCTCCTTGGGGGAGATGAGCACAGATTTTCACAGGGCAGTCAGGCACCTGGGACCTCCAGTCCTGGAGGTAAGATTCCATGACCAGCCCAGCCTGGGTACCACCAATTATACACAGGTTCTTATTGGCTTCCCCTGGGTGCCCAATGCAGGGGAACAGTAGTGGGGACACATAACCTGGGATGTGGCGATAATAATCTAGGTTGGTTTTCTTACCTATCCTTAGGAATTTATCTCACTGTAATCCCTGTGCCAACTGGGCAATGCCACACACCAGCTCCTGCAGCATCATCTCCCACAATGACTGCCCATCCATGGGCTTCCTGCCTGCCGGCAGCTGGGATTCTCCTAATGCTGGTTCCCCTTTAGCCACACCAGCAGGCTTCTATCAATAGCTTACAGGGATGATCTATTGGGATCCCGCCATTTCCTACACTGGAAAAGGGACTGATTTGTTTTTACTTCCGCGGGGCGCAGACTCTTGGATAGAGTGTTTATTGACTGCTTCTATGACTGACCAGCTGTGTGCCCTGGGGGGCAACCCTGTCATTTAGTTTCCTCACCAGAGTGGGGATAATAACAGTTTTTAATCTCATAGGATTGTTGTGAGAATGTAGTGAGTAAATGTAGGAAAGCAGCTTAGCACCATATAACTGCATAGTGTAGGAATTAGCTAGTGTTGTTGATCATGATGACTGATGGGAGATTCTGGTCAAGAGCATATTTTTTTCTCACCAGGGCTATTGGCCTGACCCTTTGAGCCAAGAGTTTGCCCGTTCAAACTATTAAAAACTCTAAAACGCACAAGCTAGGTGAAACCTTAGAGATTAGTGACAGAGACACTTTTTTTTATCCTATTTTGACTGATGCCACACGTTTCTAGTGGAATCAATTCACGTGGTTTTCTTATTAATCAAAGACTCAGCTATTTCAGGTTGGAAACGGAAGTTACGTTCTCTAAATCCTATTTTTAAAAATTTAATCTTTTTCCACTTCATTTGCTGCTTGCTCTTTGAGCAATGTGGAGCCAATTTCCTGAAAAATTTCTGGTCAGGAAAGTGATAAAAATAATTTTAATATGTAGGGAGCTGGGCATATTTCCCGGCTATAAATGACTTTGATTAAAGCTACTCGAATCTACTTGATTGACCTTGGAGAGCTCAATCCCTGATAAAAACACAAGATGGCTCCACTCCACAATGCCCACGTTTCTTATTTGATGCTGGTCTTCTCTGGCAGGCAACAGAGGTCTGCTGACTGGAGTGGGGAGGACAGACAGTCTTATCTATTTGCTTATTTAGACTTGAATTTAGCTGGAAGGCAAGGGGAAGGAAGAGAAGATAGCCACTGGTATCAGGCAAAGGATTACAAACAAAAGTTTTGAGGAAGCATTATGTAAAATAATTTCTTATGGAGAAGTCATTCTAATTCTAAAATAGAAGGTTGCGGGGGAAACAGAGTAAAGTAAGGAAGCAGAGCAGGCAAGATATGATTGAAAAGGGTCTGAGAAGGGAACAGCATGTTTGAACTTGAAACTGGCCAGGAAAATTTAGAAAAACTAATCACTCTTTGATTCCAATTGAACTTCCATATTTTTGTTTTCTTCACATGATTTTATTTTAATTTTAAAACACAGAGGACACTGTCTAGAAATGAACTCTGAGCTCCTCGGCAAAAAGCAGCTGGATAGGCCAACTTTTCCTGGAGACACTAATCTTGGCCAAGTCATTTCCCCATTTTCTGCCTCTGGGCATGCTAGTGCCTGGAGAGCAAGGTGTCCATTATGCTGAGAAGATAATATTGCATTCCCAGAGCATATGGAGTCTGTACGTGCTGAATCTAATCTGTTCACGCTGCTTTTCCAACTTTCATGTTTTGATTACTCAGTAAATTATAAGAACCAATGAATTTATCATTTATCATTACATGGAGATGAGTCTTAAAGCCTTTATAAATTTCAAACTTCTTTCTAAAATATAGGATAGGAAATGCAATTTATGTTGTCAAAATACCTGTAGGCATCATAGGATATGTTTCTCATACTCATTTAAGATATACAAGAAAGTATCTAAAAATAGTGTCTCCAATGCGTGCTCCCTAGAGCATCTTGTTGGTTCTCACTGTGCCTGGGTGGAGAGTGTCTGGGTTCAAGGTGAATACAGTAACTCCTCATTCAACATCCATAGGCTCTTGTAACTGTGACAAAATGGCATATAACAAAACCAAGTTTACCATAGGCTACCTGATGATAGAAACAAGAGTTAAATTTTTAAGGCATCTCATCACCGTCACCACAAGACAGCGTTGAACAAACCAATGTTATTCAGGGACCTGCTTTACAGAGTTATGGGGTGTGTCTCTTCTTGGGGACATTGTTGGTTGTCCATCCAGCATTCCTCTCAGCTGTCCCCTTCCAAACGATGCTCAGATTTCTGTTCAGGTCTCCACCACTCCCCAATCCAGCTCTTATCCTTCAAAGAAATCTGACTTCCCAGCAGTAACGAAGAGATTCTCCATTCCCCTGGTCAGTCAGAGCTGGATATGTGACTGAGGGGCCTGATGAGGCTGGATTTTGGGACTCATGGAATGCTGGGACAACACTGTTCTCTCTTGCTTCTGGGAGCTCCTGGCTGCCATCCTGTGACCACAGGGGATAAAGCTCCTACTCTGGGCAGTAGGGAGAAGAGTTGGAAGGTCAGGCTTCTCACTAACACTGATATAGTTGGGACCAATGAAGCCCCCACTTTTTATCAAATTTAGTTTCCTGTTACTGTAACTAGCATTTTTACTGATACACCACTAAAATCCGCTCTTCTGGCCCCACCCTTGAACTGATTACCTCAATGGTTAGGATCACTGGCTCCAAGTCTTGGTAGACAATCTTCACTCGCTTCGCAGCTCTCCTTGCCTGAACCTCAGAATCTGCAATCACGGCACAGACAAGCTGACCCACACAAAACACCTGCAACACAGAAAAGACCTTTGTGGTCAAGAAGGGCAGGCACCAGGTCCTCTCTTCTGGCTCATTCTTCTCTTCCCTCCTAGCACAGAGCTAGACACACAGTCAGGGACCCCTTCACTAGTCAAACACAGTGCCATGTGAACAATGGCTTTGTAGGACAGTGCACTGGTCAGGGTGAGTCTGCTGCCCCGGGCACTGGGCAAGTTCAGGTCTTTTTGCTGCATCATTGGCAGTGGTGGCCGAAGAGGTTGAGAGTGATGCTGCCTCCCGTACAGCAGACTCAGGCTCCATCCAGGCCACGCCCACAGAGCTGCCCAAGGGCCAGCTGACCTAGGAGAGCCAGGCTCAGGGCACGGCCTGTGGTTGCCATCCCATGAGCAGGGCTATTCCGAGAGGTAGCTTTTGGCTTCCCAGACAGGGAGGACCAGGACGTTACAACCTATCTCTTCCAGAGAGGAAGGAGAGAGAGGGGGATAATGTGACACTGCTGGTGAGCAAATCTCTGCCCCAAACTGTGGGGGAGCATAGGCTTTCCATAAACAGACATGAGACTGGACTAGCCATGGTGTGACCAAGCACAGAACGCTGATCAGGTCACCCGCATGTGGGTAGGCAGCCTAGGGAGTTTTCACAGGGACCAGGCACAAAGTTGATGGAAAACAAAACCAAACCAAGGCTCCAGGAAGGTAAAATACTCAGGACTGAACAAGTCACCAGGACCTTTTGTTCTCTCTCCCATCTTATACCATGATCGCAATGAAAACTTAGTCATTTCTTTTTAAAATCTACATTACACTATTAGGTCTTTTCTACAGGGAACATATAGTAGCTTTATTATCAAGAAAAAAATGGTAGCAAAGCAAGTTAAATCCAGAACACACACACACACACACACACACACACACACACACAGAGCATGTTTGTTGGGTTTGGGTAGGTGGGGGCAGTGGGGTGATAAATGAAACAAGAATGGCAAAACGTTGACAAATGTTGAATCTCTATTTTTGTGCATGTTTATATTTTCTGCAATGAAAGAATTTTAAAAGGCATAACATGCTATAGACCCATGGTCGGGAAACTGCGGCTCTTTGTCCCCTTGAGTGTGGCTCTTCCACAAAATACCACGGTCTGGGCAAGTCTATTTTGAAGAAGTGGCATTAGAAGAAGTTTAAGTTAAAAAAATTTGGCTCTCAAAAGAAATTTCAATTGTCGTACTGTTGATATTTGGCTCTGTTGACTAATGAGTTTGCCGACCACTGCTACAGACAAATGTTGGAAAAGGAACTGAACTGACAAAGGCCGTCCTTTACAATGGCTCTGTTCCCTGTTCTCCGCAAACACCTGGTTTTGCCTCTGGGACCCGGCACACAGGCCTGGCCCCCAGAGGCTCACAATCAACATAGCCACACCTCAGAGAGCAGGAACTCTGGTGCAGACGGGAATGGCTTTGCTTGTTTAGTTGACATCGATGCAAAGGCCACAACTCTCATTTTCTTCTGCCAAAGCTACATTCTTCGGGGACTTTCAACCCTGACCTGAAACTCTCGGTCATCAAACTTTCGTCTTTATTAACCAAATCTGCTAGCAAGAGCCAGAGGCACCGGCTGCCCCAAATGATGAAGCTCTTTTGGGTAAACACTGAGCTGAGAAGCCTGAGTGCTCCATAAAACCTGTTGAAATGCCTTTACTGCATTTTCTGATGACTGGAGATATGGTAGGCAAAGTTTTAATCATTTGAAACTCTCAAACAGCATTATTTCTCTACTCATTGACCCTGCTACATGGAAAGCAGTATGCGAAATATACAGATGAATGCGACATACAGCCTCATTCAAGGACTTTCACCAGGCCAGGGAAAAATATAGGGTGCCCTCCCAAAATGTACACACACACTTTGAATAATTATCAAGGCAGTGTTTATGAAAGTACATTTCACGTTCAAAACTGAGCTATCAGCTGTTAAAGTGTGTATACATTTTGGGGGCACACCCTGTATCTAAGGCATGGAAATAGATAAATAAGCTTAATCCAAGGTAGAAGGTTCATGAAACGTCCTCTTTGCCTTCTCCCCCAGACTTTAAGCTCTATGAGGACAAGGACCCACACAGGTCTTGTTCAGCTACAGTGAGCAGCCACAGTAGGTGCTCAGTTAAAAAATGCCTGTTGACCTTGAGCTTAAACTTGAAGGAGGAATCAATAGCTAAGTAAGCAAACAAAGGAAAGCTGGACTCAAGTCCCATGCAAACCTCCTGCTCTCCAGGCCTGAGGCTGTGTGGGTGCATTGCCCTCTGTGGACAAAAGGGCTTGAAGGCCCCTGGAACAGGAGACCAGCTCTAGTTCCCTGTGTCTGCCGGAGCAAACCGGGAGAAAGGTCAGGCTCAGTGACTTCAGAGTGGCATCTTATTGCTTGTGCCACAGAATGGATCTATTCTCCCACCCCCACTCCCCAAAATGAGAATTAGGGGGCCAAGACAGAGCTGAACCCTAGTAAAGGTCGGTGGGGAATAACTAAAGGCCACCCCAGATGCAGAGAGTGAGGGAAGAACACAAAAGGAGTGACTGGCAGTTACTGCTAAGTTCCCTGCACATACTAGTAAGGGCACCAGGCACGCCAAGATGGTGACAGAATGTCGCCTGACGTTAGACCAACAATCAGTAACTACAAGGCATGTGAGCACCAGTTGTTCTGGGGTCTCCAAGGAACCCTTCCATTTTATTTTATTTTATTTATTTTTTAATCCTACCTGAGGATATTTTCCCATTGATTTTAGAGAGAGTGGAAGAGAGGGAAAGACAGAGAGAAACATCGATGTGAGAGAAACATCGATGTGAGAGAAACACATCGACTGGTTGCCTCCTGCTAGTGCCCTGACCAGGGCCCTGGCCAGGGAGGAGCCTGCAACTGAGTTACATGCCCTTGGCCAGAATCAAACCCGGGACCCTTCAGTCCACAGGCTGATGCTCTATCCACTGAGCAAAACCAGCTAGGGTGTCTCTCTCCTCTTTTAAAATATAACTATTAGTTATAACTATACACAGATATACTTAGTTCAATGTTTTCTCAAGAGATTTTATATATGATAAATGTATTAAAGTGACCAATACATTTGCTTACAAGGGTTACTGATTATTAAGGCTCTATTGACTTTCAACTACTACTAAGTTCCCACTTAGATGTCAGTGAGCCCCAACATGAAAATTGTTAACTGTAGTGCTTACGTGTAGTGTAAATATTTAATCAACGTGTTCTTGGTTTGTGCTTTGCCAAAGTATGGATTCTGAGAAAGTGTGTATATCTGTTTCTTTTCATATGTGAGCATTTCTGAGGGCATATTTGTTTAACTTGTTTTTCACAGTGTTAGTTCCACGCACAAGGGAATATATAACCAACCCAATGTACAAAGGAAAAGAGCCTGTCCAGTACATGGCAGTATGAGTGGATGAGTCAAGGTGAGTTCAGACAGGGAGAGAGAACTCCTGGATTCAAGGACAAAGAAAGGCTTCATGGGGGAGACACCGCTTGAACTTGGACTTGGACGTTGGACACACTGACTGGGGCCATGGCAAGAGATTCTCAGGAGAGAGATTAATGAAAATGACCTCTCTTCGCTCCTCATTTGTTCTTCTATACTTGGTAGCAGCACACTATCTCACCACTAGAAAAGGTCAAACAATCACGTACCTTTTATATAATGACTCAGCTCCTTTTCTTATATGGAAAATGAATATATGTGAAGTCATTCAGCATTAGAATATAGTGTTTTATAATAAGCATTCAAATATATAGGAGTCCTTTGCCATGTGCCAAATGCAATGCTATCTTTGAGAAAATCAATGTGCCATGGTGGAGGAAGTTATTATTAAGAAAGCAAGAAATTCAGTACCATCTCTGACTCCAGCAGTTTCTCAGGTGGGCCCAGAAAGCAGAAGGAGTTCACGCCTTGAAGGTGCTCCTCGGTTAAGATGTCCACCACACCTGGCAGGCTGAGGGCTTCCGACAGATCAATGGACCTGGATGAGGACACAGAGCAGGCTCCTCAGAGAGCCCCGCAGCCCGGGGACGAAAGGGGATGTGCTCAATTGGGGAACAAGACATGAGAGAGGCAAGATAAGTCAAAACCACTCCAGTAGTTCTCTGCCAGACGATCGGGGAAATCCCTGGGACAATGAAGCTATTCAATGGAGAGACAAGCTAGTAAATCCTACATGTGGATCCCACCTCACCTCTAATCTTCATTGAATATCACCAACAAGTAGCTTGCCTTCCTCACACCATTACTTGTCACTCATGTGACTTAGATGAGAAGGGAATCGTTCATGTCTCCCGAGTAAGAACTTTATCACTTACACAATCTTAGCATGAGCTCTTGAACTTGTTACAAAAGCCAAGAAAAGTTCCCCGTCCATGGCAGGCATGTCATCACAGTAGATGGCTTCGCCTGTGGCATGCTTAATACCAGACAGGTGCATGATGGGATGGCCAACTGGGTCTTGAGGAGGCTGCTTTGGGTCTACCTTCTGTTTAATCAATAATCAGCATATCAGTTTTATAATCATATCATACACATCTCCCATAAGATGGTAGCTATATAATTAACATCTAAGTCAGAACACGTTTGAAAACGAAAACTACCACTATTAATAATAATACCAGGACAATCAGCCTGTTTCAATAGTTCAATCAGGAACCTGCGATGGATGCCTAGCCCTGATGTTGTTCTTATCTTTTTTTCCCATTTTTTTGAATACAGACCACAAACATCTCTAACACAAATCCCATTTGTCTAAGTAAATGAATATACCCCCTTCTTGGTGATGTAAAATCATGCCTTTTTGCTAATGCTTATGGGTTTCTTTTTTTTTTTCTTATACATAATACCATTTTATTAACAAGTTTAAGAAATTGTCAGCTTACAAAAAATTTGCTTATTAAAATGGTCACACACTGGCATTGTAGCAGTATTATTTACCCACAAAGTATAGAACTGAATTTGCATTTTCAGGTTTTGAAATTTTACATAATGTCCCATCTGATTTCTGTTAAGACTAATCAGATTAATTTATTTGAACATGTAAAACCAAAAGATATGTGTAATTTTTCATAGTTAATGAAACTTACTTATATTGTTGCATATGCTACCACCATCCTTATACCAATAGTCATTTACAACAATCATGATTAAGGGGTGCTTAGGGAAACAGCACTCATAGTTTACTTTAGATGGCATCTAAAGATAAAGGCATCACTGAAAAGAAATGGTAATTATGTAACTTAATGGAGGTGTTAGCTAATGAATGGTGTTAATCATTTTGCAGTATATAAGTATATCAAAACAAATTACATACCTTAAACTTATACAATGTTATATGTCAATTAAATCTCAATAAAGTTGGAAAAAATAGTCAGATAAAACAGGAAAATATGTTAGAAGAAAATGAAAATATGATCTTGGAGGCTAGATAGTTATAGAGTTACAATCCAATTGTATCCCACCATAATGAAAAGGTGGTTCATCAACATAATTTATTTGAATAGCAATTAATTTAAGAAGTCTATCATATTTCTAAATTATTTTTTTCTTTTTTTTATTGTTTTAAGTATTACATATAGTAGTACATATGTCTCCTTTTTTTCCCCCCATTGACCTCCCCCCGACCTCCCCTACCCCCCAGTACATGCCTTCACCTGCCCGCCCTCCCCGCCCCCCCGCCTCCCTCCCCAGTGTCTTGTATCCATTGGTTCTACTTATATGCATGCGTACAAGTCCTTCAGTTGGTCTCTTACAGCCCCCCTCGCCCAACCTCCCCTGTCTTCCCAATGTAGTTTGACAGTCTGTTCAATGCTTCTTTGCCTCTGTATCTTTTTCCCACCATTTGCTTATGGATTTCTTTAAATTTTACTATCAAAATATTTTTACTGTATGTATCTAAGCACAGCATATATATTCTGCTGTGCCACAGAATGGATCTATAAAGCACACTGATATCGTGACTATGTTTATAAGAAATGCAGAGGACATGTCTATTTTGAGTAAAGAAGCCTGCCAAGAGATTGAAGGAAAGTCCCAAAGGCTATCTTCGTCCTAGTCTATAATCAAATGCCAACTGGATTATTTTAGCTGAAGGCACTTGATGTTTGGTAGTCAGCTGTGCTGAATCTCCTGGTGAAAGAGGTTATGTTGGATGCTTGCTTCTATTTGTTCTGTGCCTAACGATCTGATGGAAGAAAGAATGCTGTCCCGCAAACTGCTGGTCTCTGGAAGCCATGACAAATGCTTTCAAAGCAAAAGAACCGGCAGGGAGACAAGGCTCATCATGAGCACAGAAGCTGCTCTAGCAACGTGGGCATCTCTGTGCGAGAAAAACCACAGGAGGAGCAGAAGCAACACTCATCTCTGGGAGGTACACTGCTTCCAAACCCTGCCTTGCGATCCTTGATAGCAAACTCCCTTTTAAGGTCGTCAACTCCATGAAGATGATCACTTCTCTCTGAGTGATTCAAATACCCATTAGTTTGTTGTGGTTTCTTCCTAAAGTTTACTCCATTGTCAAGGGTAGGTATTTATAAGCTAAAAGCTGTAGCTGTCTGATTTTGCCGACTACAAAGGAAGGTGGCAGCTGTTCTCTTTCTTTTTAATTCTACCCAATGATATGTTTTTATTGATTTGAGAGCAAGAGAAAAAGAGGGAGAGAGAGAAATTTGATGTGAGAGAGAAACATCAATCAGTTGCCTCCTGTACTTGCCCCCACCAGGGATCAAACCTGCCACCAAGGTATGTGCCCTGATTGGGAATTGAACCCGAAAACTTTTGGTGTAGGAGATGATGCTTCAGCCAGCTGGGCCACCCAGCCAGGCTGGTAGCTGTCTTCCTTCCTTCCTTCCTTCCTTCCTTCCTTCCTTCCTTCCTTCCTTCCTTCCTTCCTTCCTCCCTCCCTCCCTCCCTCCCTCCCTCCCTTCCTTCCTTCCTTCCTTCCTTTCTCTCTCTCTCTCTCTCTCTCTCTCTCTCTCTTTCGCAGCTGTTTTTAACAGTCAAAATAATCATTGTAAATGGAGTATGGTGTATCTGAATTTTTGAACATATTAAACTTAAACCCTGAAGGGTATACACCAACTTCAATATTCATTGCAACATACTGTAAGATTTTATAACTAAATCCAACAACATATTCAATGCTCTTGACTTAATAACACCCTCCAGGTGAAGTTTCTTAATAATTTCAAGGAAAAACACATGGAGTCTTATCCAGTTTACCAATGGGATGACTGCATGTGATATTTTTATGATGTTGTGGCAGAAAATGCCATTTGAAATGTCTGAGGGACTCTGTTCTCCCTGATAGTCAGCTTTCTTTAGGGGAGCTTGAAATAGCCCTTAGAACTTACGTTTGATCCAACTCTAAAACATAACTCACAGAAAACCCACTGGGTGAGTGGGGATGGGGAGCAAAATAGATTCACATCCAAACAAAATAAATCAGCGGCTCTTTTACAAAGCATTGCTTCATGTCATCAATGCCCAGAGCCTGTGTTTTCTGTAAATAAAAGCAAAACGGCCCCGGGTGCTGACACAGAATGAGACTGTGGGGCTCTGACTGCCACGCTGCCAAAGGCAAAAGCATGTGGCAAGCCCGCAGTTCACGCACATGACGATACAAGGCCACAGAGCCAAACACATCGCCTTCAAGATCAAAGAAGACATTTTTTTTTAAATGGCCTTTGGTAGCTTGGTCTTCAGTCACAATTCTTCATTGATTTTGAAACTGTACTGAACAGGAAAGAAGGCTGTGAATTCACCAAAGGGAGCTCGGCTTACTGGGCATGAGGATCACTGAAAGTGAGTGGGTCTGCGTGAAGGAATTATAGCCAGGCCCTTAGAATTTAAAAAAAAAAAAAGCCACTTACCTGGTACTTCAGTGTACTCTGGTGATGCCTAGGATGAAGGTCTTCTATAGCACTCTCATGCTTTTCTACAAGGCTAGGATAGTGAACAGGATCCTAAAAAGTAGAACCAGCGTGGATATGTAAAATGTGCTCAAGTGGCCTCAGAAGGGAGGCTAGCGTGGTCCTTAACCAGTGGCTCTAATCTAAAGTCTAATGTTTGCAGAGGCCTCCCCCATCAGAGCCCTGGAAATACAGCAGCTCTGGCCTCCGGGCCATACGTCCTGGAAGGTCCACACTGAAGAGCCAAGTGGACCTAGTAGGCCACTGCCTTCCAACAGCTCTGTCTCCTATGGCTCTCTCACAGGTTTGGGACTCAGGCATTAATAATGCAGGAAGATAAAAGCTAAATAAATACAATGGAAAGGGGTAGAATGCCTAAGCCAGGAGAAAGAGGCAAAGCACACCACAACAATGTGCATAAAACTCTGCACCGCCAGCCAACTCGCCAATTCTCCGAGAGAAAGGACAACACAGAGGCCCACCCAGCCACAGCCCTGCCAAGGAAGCATTCCAGGGTCCCAGGAGGAACGCTCCTTAAAACCAAGGGAAATGGTTCATTTGGGTCATTATCCAAGGCTTTGAACAATACACCTAATGGTTATTTTTCACATTAGTTTTTTAAATAGTAGGCTATTATTTTTAACTAGAGGCCCAATGCACAAAGATTTGTGCAAGAATGGGCCTTCCTTCCCCTGGCTTATGGCACTGCCTTCACTCTGGCCTGGAGCCACCTTTCCCTCTTCCCATGCTGCCCAGAGGACCAGAGCAGCTGGGGCAGTGTGGAACGCCCCGCCCCCAGCCACTCAGCGCCTGTGTATGCAAACTAACCCGCCATCTTTGTTGGGTTAATTTGCATACTCACTCCTGATTTGCTGGCAGGTGCCACGAAGGTACGGTTAATTTGCATATTACACTTTTATTAGTGTAGATAGTAGAGGAATACTGAATAGAGGAAGTTGAATTGAAAGTATGAGACTATAAGGCAGAAGTTTTGAATTATATCACTCAGTTCACCCAAGAAATTGTATTAGTTTGCTGTTAATTGGAGGAGTCTACAATTGGCTTTATTTTTTTCTCTTATGATTACCTGGTGATAATATGTCACTTATCTATGATTTCAAACTTTTGTTCTCAAAAATTTGATGCAACTGTTTTCTTAGTTGTTCCTCTATATTATGAGAAGATACCTCCAGAAGCAATGAGAAGAGAGAACATTGTGCCTCTCACTTAACATGCTCATACTAATTTCTATATCACAGAAAGGATGTGCTTGGCTTCTGCTCAGTTGGTTGTAGTGTGGGATTAATGAGGCCAATATGGCTCCAGTTCCCTTTGGGTCCAGCAAATTCATTCAGAGAAATTCTTTTAGTTGTGCCTTCCCTTGCCAACAATCTTTTAACTAAAAGTCTGTCAAAAGGGAGACCAGGCAAAAGAATGCCTGATGATTCTGCTCTTATTGGGACTAGTACTAGGCAGTCTTCATCATGTTCCTCTAAAGCCCTGGGCTGAATAGGGACCACAGTCAGCCATGTTCCTATGATGGCCTGTTTCACGATGACCTTGTGGAGTGGCTGCCATCATCAGCTTACAGGTGAGGGAAATGAGGGTGAACCAGAGAAGAAAGCCAAACTCATGAAGGTAACCCCCAACCGGTGGAAGAAGTGCTTTCCTGAGGGAAAGTATATTTAAATCATAACCGAGTTTTCTGCACCCCACCGAGACAAACAAGGGATCGGAAACAGAAGAACTGAGTGGTGTTGAACACAATCCTGCACAACTCCATGCTCCACTTGCAACTCTTCCCCAAACTACAAGCCATCAACAGACAGCCTGAAGTAGGCCCAGCAAGCCCATGGGTTTCTAACCTGGATTGTCTTTTCTGTTCTACAGCCATTGGGCAGGGGGTTGTTGCCTCCACTTTGGGTATCCCCAGGGCCCCTAAAGCTGGGAAGTACATAGTTAATTCATTTACCATCCTTCTTAAAAGCCATGACACTTCCAGGTAGAACTTGAAGAGGAAGCTGATGATGAGAGTCCTCTTGTACTCCACCTTCCCTCCCGGAGCTGAGCCTGGGAGGGAGACTTCATCCAGGACCAGCCTGCAAGCTGCATCCAGCATCTCTTCATCCCAGGGCCTGTGAAGGTCAAAAAGAGGACTCCTTGCCTGACAGGACTCCTTATCTCACAGGCTCAGCCAGAGTGTGAGACAAATAGTCACAATCTAGTGCAAGCTTCAAAGTCAGGCAACCCACATTCAAACCACAGTGCACCACTCTCAAAGCGTCTGGCCTAGGCCCCCTCTTCATCATCTGTAAAAGGGAAATAATAGGAGGATCCACCTCGTGGAATGGTCATGAGGAAGAAATGACAACCTGTGTTAAGTCCTCAGCCCAGGATCAACACACTCCTGTATCACTAGAATGTTGACTGTAAGACAGGTTTTGGTTTTAAGCATCTTATATGTGTGTAGTCATGCACTTAATCCCCTCAATCGTCCTGCGTGGTGGGGGTGACTATTGCCTTTTGACAGAGAGAAATTGAGGTATCGTAATGTTAAGCAAACTGACTGAGATCAGATAATTAATAGGGCGTGAACTGAGATTCGGACCTAGGCAATTTGGCTCAATTGAGCTCATGTTTTTAACTATCTATTAGGAAATGGTAACTGATACCTGGAAGTACTCAAGAAATATTGGCTACCAGTATCACCTAAAGATATAAAAAGTCAGGTAAGCAAATGCATTTAGCAATTTATGATAAAACAAACTACCATAATCTGTTTTTCATCATAGTAAATCATTCTCTCAATAAAGAATAATGTACTCATTTTGCTTACTGAATCTATGTGCTATTAGGATATGGTCTCTCTCTCTCTCTCACACACACACAGACTATATGATTCTCACTTCAGAATTCACTAAAATCGAGAGCTATGGAAATAATTATAAAATTGTATTGAAATTCATGCCATTAAATAAAACTGTAGTCAGCATGCTGCTTCTTACAATTTCATGTCATCAAAAAAAAAGAGCTGCCCTGTTACTTGGGGTCTAAGGACATGATGCCGTACCTTCCAATGAGTTTCCGGCAGGAATTCTGTGCGCAGATGGTGGTTGGGCCGAGGCCTCCATACGAGATGGATAACTCCCTGATGATGCCATCCCCTTCTCCAAAGAAGACTCTCATTCCAGAGTTGACTATCGCGAGCGCGTTCTGTTGCCGCTGGGCTTGCCGGAAGGCTGACACAAATTCCCACTGGAAGCCAAAGGGAAGTGGTGCGTGTAGAAACACACCGAGTTTCTAGGCAGTTTTTGTACGTGGCCTCACATACCCTCGCCGCACTCTGTTAGACTGAGTTGTGTCCTCCCTGAGTTGAGGCAATTAAGTCCTAGCTCCCGGGACCTGGAACGTGACTACATTTGGAGATAGGATCTTTAAAGAGGCACCTCGGTTAAAATGGGGCAATTAGGGTGAACGCCAACCCCACAGGGTGGTGTCCTCGTCAGAAAAGAAAACTTGGACGTGTACATGACCAAGGAAAGACCATGTGAAGACACAGAAGAAGATGGCCAGCTACAAGCCAAGGAGAGAGGCCTCAGAAGAAACTAGCCCTGCTGACACCTTGATCGTAGATTTCCAGCCTCCAGAGCTGTGGGAGAATAAATGTCTGCTGTTTAAGGCCGCCAGTCTGTGGTGCTAGGTGATGGCAGCCCTAGCAGACTAACGCACCCTCCCAGGCAGGCTCAATATTCCCTTTTTATAGGGAATCTGAGGCTCGGAGTGGGTCAGTAATCAGTTTAGGGTCACAGCAGGTCGTAAAGAGGATTTGACTTGAGTCTAACTCCAAAGGCCTTTTCCCCCTATGATCTATTGCAAGTGTAATTTTTAAGCCTCCTTCAAACCTCCAGATATAGGTAGAGATATATTTTCACGCTTTATTGAGGGGAAAACCCTCATGGCACAAATATGTTTTTTTTAATTAGTAAGAAAGTACCTTCAGAGTTTGGGGTAGTGGGAAAGTTAGAGAGAGGGACAGAGACAAAGGTTTCCTGATTCCAGGAGTGACAGAAGATTGCATAACACAGATAAAAAGCAACTACAGTAGTTGCCATAGATTTTAGCTACCTCAGCATAGGATTTTATTCTTCTTCCCTTCAGTCAAGAACTTCTACCTTTTCACTTAAAAGAAGCACCCCATGGCTTCTTTGGCATCACCGCTCTTGGGCTTTGGGGCCATTACAAAGTAAAAGAAGGCGACTTGAACACAAGCACTCTGATACCACAACAGACAATCAGATAACCTAGACGGCTGCTAAGTCACTAACAGGCGGGAGCATATCCAATGTGGAGACGCTGGGCAAAGGGCTGACTCACCAGCTGGGCAGGACAGAGTGAGATGGCTCAAGATTTCATCACGTTACTCAGAACAACATGCAATTTACAACTTGCGGTTGTTCATTTCTGGAATTTTCCATTTAGTATTTTCAGACCACGGTTGACTATGGGTAACTAAAACTGCAGAAGGGAACCCGTAGGTAAGAGGGAACTAATGTGTGCACATTCATAATCTCTCCTGTAAACACTGCGCACCTTCCCCTAACCCACTGCGTGCTGGAATTCACAGCTGCAGGCTCACAGGAAAAGTGAGGAACGGAAAGGGCAGTCTCACCTTCCTGGAGTAGGGGATGCTCACTGAGATCAAGATTTCTTCAGGCTTGAGGTCCGCACTCGGGCACTTCCTGAGAAACTGCTCGTTTAAAGGAATCTGTCGTGCCCCTTCTGTGAAAATAAACGACACTTTCCCTGGAATCTGGAGTATTAAACGATCAAACTCCCAAAACGTGGGCAACAATTCTACCAAATATCTGAGGAAACTGGGAAAAGAAGTGATCTTCTTACCATTAACAAATCTTTCACCCTATAATGGCATTTTGCAACGTTTCTTTGCATCTAGGTTCCATCTTTCCTCCCTCTCTCCCTTCCTTCCTTCCTTCCTCCCTCTCTCCCTCCCTTCCCCGCTTCCTCCTCTCTCCCTCCCTCCCTTCCTTCCTTCCTTCCTTCCTCCCTCCCTCCCTCTCTTCTCCCCTCCCTCCCTCCCTCCCTCCCTCCCTCCCTCCCTCCCTCCTTTCCTTCCTTCCTTCCTTCCTTCCTTCCTTCCTTCCTTCCTTCCTTCCTTCCTTCCTTCCTTCCTTGGCTTATAAATAAAAATATCTGGCACAGTAGCCCAGAGGTCAGGAAGAACAGGACCTTAGTCCCCTTCCTGAACAGCATAATTCATTTTGGGCTTTGTAAATAGGGAATAGATATTAATGCCCTTTTTGATATTCCAATCAAGTCATTCAACAAATATTTATTGTTTATCATTGGGACCCCTAGTAGATTCAGTAGTAAATAAGTAAATTGCCATCAATGAATTCTTATATAAGTGATCTGATATCTTTTTTGTTTATATCTTTTTCCAGCACCTAAAGAAACTCCTGTTCTTTAATCAATATATTTAAAACTATAATGAAATATGATGCTGGGATGAAAGCTAAGAAGCTTTTGTTTTTTATATTCACATCACAAATCTCTCTCTCACGATATGATTTTTTTTTAAAGGGACGTTACATAAATTGATCATTTTGAATGCAAATCTTCCTCCTTAGAATAATTTTGTGGTTTCAGTGATATGAAGAGTAGTTCTTTGATAATGCAGATAATAGAAAGCTGGTCCATATTTTTTTAAATTTTAAAAAGAGGTTTATAGAGGGGAGAAACCAAGATGGCGGCATAGGTAAACACCTAAACTGCTGCCTCGCACAACAATATCAAAACTACAACTAAAAGACAAAACGGACATCATCCAGAACCACAGGAAGGCTGGCTGAGTGGAAATTCTACAACTAGAAGGAAAGAGGAAAGCACATTGAGACTCAGAGGAGCTGCAGGAGGCAGAGGTACTGAGACGTACGCATGCAGAGAGGACTGGCAACTGAGTGCATGGCTGGCTTTCTCAAGCGGGAGGGAGACAAAAGCTCCTGACTGCACTGAACTCCAGTTCCAGACGAGACTTTGGGAACCCGGACTCATACGGGGAGAAACTGGACTGTCAGGAAAGAGAAAAGCACACTGAGACTCAGAGCAACTGTGGAAGGCAGAGGTACTGAGGCGTGCACGGAGAGGGTGGGCAACTGAGTACGCAGCTGGCTTTCTCAAGGAGGAGGGAGACAAAAGCCCCAACTGCTCTGAACTGCAGTTCTGGGCGAGACTCTGGGGGCCCAGACTCATTTGGGGAGAAACTGGACTAGCAGTGGGCGGAACTCGAGGGCAGCTTTCTCTCAGAGGTGCTTGCAGCAATTACCATGGGACACTGAGACACAGGGGCCTATTAAGGCAGGGCTGATGGGAAACCAATGCTGTCTGCTCCGCCCTGAGACCCCACCCATTCAAGCTGAGCACAGAGGCTTTTGCAGGTCTTGTCTCATAAGGCTGTCTCCAGCACAGTTCTCCCAGGGTAGACACAGCTGATCCTCACAGCCAATTGGCCTAGAGGTCAATTCCTCCCAGTGATACCAACAATCAAGGCTTAACTACAACAAGACTGTGCACACAGCCCACAAAGGGGTGCACCAAGAGTGTCCACCTTAGGTAATTAGGGAGGCTGAGCCACTGGGCCCTATAGGACACCTAGCACACAAAGCCACTCTATCAACTTAGGGAAGCAGCCAAAATGCAGAGACAAAGAAACAGATCACAAAGGAAAGAAATGGAGGAAAGCAAATGACTGGATATAGAGTTCAAAACCATGGTTATAAGGTTTTTCAAGAATCTTCTAGAAAAGGCTGATAAATTTAGCAAGACCCTCGAGGATATTAAAAAGGACCAACTAGAAATTAAATATGCACTGACTGAAATAAAAAATATTATACAGAGACCTAATAGCAGACTAGAGGATCGCAAAAATCAAGGCAAAGATTTGAATTACAAAGAAGCAAAAAACACTCAACCAGAAAAGCAAAAAGTAAAAAGAATCCAAAAATATGAAAATAGGGTAAGGAGCCTCTGGGACAACCTCAAGTGTACCAACATCAGAATTATGGGGGTGCCGGAAGAAGAGAGAGAGCAAGATACTGAAAACCTAATTGAAGAAATAATGACTGAAAACTTCCCCATCTGGTGAAAGAAATAGACTTATAACTCCAGGAAGCGCACAGAACCCCAAACAAAAGGAATCCAAAGAGGACCACACCAAGACACATCATAATTAAGATGCCAAGAGCAAAAGACAAAGAGAGAATATTAAAAGCAGCAAGAGAAAAACAGTTAGTTACCTACAAGGGAGCACCCATATGACTGTCAGCTGATTTCTCAACAGAAACTATACAGGCCAGACGGGAGTGGCAAGAAATATTCAAAGTGATGAGTAGTAAGAACTTACAACCAAGATTACTCTACCCAGCAAAGCTATTATTCAGAATTGAAGGTCAGATAAAGAGCTTCACAGATAAGAAAAAGTTAAAGGAGTTTATCACCACCAAACCAGTCTTATATGAAATGCTGAAAGGTATTCTTTAAGAAGAGAAAGAAGAAGAAAAAGGTAAAGATAAAAATTATGAACAACAAAAATACATATCTAGCAACAAGTGAATCAAAAAATCTGATGAACAGAATAAACTGGTGAATATAATAGAATCAGGGGCATAGAAAGGGAGTGGACTGACAATTCTTGGGGTGAAAGGGGTTTGGGGGGTGCAGGAAGAGACTGGACAAAAATCGTACACCTATGGATGAGTACAGTGTGTGTGTGTGGTGGGGTAAGGGCAGAGGGTGGGGTGGGAACCGGGTGGAGGGGAGGTATGGGGGAACAAAGAGGAACAATTGTAATAATCTGAACAATAAAGATTTATTAAATTAAAAAAAAAAAAGAGGTTTATAGAGGACCAATTGGAATTTCCCAATAGTTGTTGACTATGTTAGCATAAGAGAAATAAATTAAAAGTCCTGATCTCAGTTTCAAAAACAAAACTCGAATAAATAAATACAGAACTAAGCCAAACCATCGTTCAATGACAGAAAAGGTCAGGGGGCTTCCCTTCACGACAAATGAAGTATGAGCCCACAGCACGATGTGGGAGCCACCACGCTCCCGAACCCCTGAGGAAAGCCTTGGCCAGAGGCCTAGTCGTTCTCAGCAGCCGCAAGTGTTCACACTTGGGTCACAGCCGGACACCACCAAGTGTGGCCAGTGCTGGGTGACCAGGATGGGACAACAGCTAGCACTAGACCCCAAAAAGAAAGAGAGGGAGACCCAGGGAGTGTATAGAATTAGGACCAGACTGGTCACCTTCCCAGCTTCCAGAAAGGCAGAGAGAGTTATTAATAGTATAAAAGAGGGTCACTTTCAAAACTGGGCTTCCTGCGCCCCCAGAGACACAAAGGGTAGCGGGAGCTGATTCCATCAGCCTCCGAAGGAGCTGTCACTTACCTTTCGATAGCAAGTTGAGGGTGCAGCCGCCCACAGCCAGGAGGGGATTTAGGTCAGAATCTACATGCCTGCTCACGACATGGCCCCCTAAAGACTTTTAAAACAATGAGTTAGTCTCCCGCCAGTTGGACAATCATAGAAACATAAGTGACCAAATAAGAGTCAAGCAAGGCTTTGGAGAACTATTCTTTTGGCCTGTCCCATAAGAACGAAAATGTTCTGATTTGTCGGGGACAGCCATGCAAGGGGCACATGCCAGTTTGCTGTCACCGCATACATACAGCCATGTTCCGGATCTGGGCTCCGGCCAGAGTTCCCAACTGCTTCAGGAGAGCGCGGTGTGTTTGTGTGCGCTCCTCCGGGAGCTTCAGCACCGCAGCAGCCAGCGTGTCCTTCACCTGCGCCAGGCTGAGGCCGGCACCTACGGTCAGCCCTGAAATGAAATCATGTGTGAGTCATGCAGTGTGATGGCTGCCGGCCGGAGATGTCCATTCAGTTTCAGGTTACAGATCCAGGACCTTCATGCTGCGTCATGCTGCCCGTTCGTGGTGATGGTGACAGAAGGGGTGTTGGTGATGCTGGCTGTGATGGCGGCTAAATGTTTGGAGCACTCACCGTGTCAAGCACTCTACTGAATGCTCCACAGAACCGCCTTGCACCCTAACAAGGCTTTGAGATGTTATTAGCCCTATTTCACAGATCAAGAAACTGAGACTCAGTTAAAAACTTGACTAGTTTTTTACAGCCAATATATGACACTAGAGGCCTGATGCACGAAATTTGTGCAAGAGTAGGCCCTTGCAGCTATAGCGGCTGCCTCGAGCCTGCAGCTGCAGGCCTGGTTTCTTCCAGAAGGTCGTCCAGAAGGACGTCCGGACGGCCATTTGGTCGATTTGCATATTATGCTTTATTATTATAGATATAGATAGTCAAGAATTAGACTCCAGAGCCAGACTTCAAACTCTCATTTATATCGCTTCTTATCCTTGCCATGAAATCACTTTCCTTTATCAGAATGAAAAGAATCTGTAAGCTGCTTAATGCATAAACTCTCTCTGCTTACTCCTGTGCTTCTGGAGGCAAAGATTGTGATCACTCATCTCTGCCTTCTGCCCAGACCTTACACAGCACCCTTTGTGGAAGAGTTGCTACGTTTCTCCGATATGGCTTACATAGGAAACTCCTCAATGAAAAGCTGACTATTCAGACTATTAGTATCTCATAAAATTACAGGGAATTCCCCGAGCCTCCTCCAGAATGGTATCCTTCTTAGAAAAAGAGAATCTCTCTGTCTGTTATAATTTGGAGTAATTCTTTTTCTCGTTATCTGCTGGGCAAAGAAAATAAATGTATTAATTCATTTTAACTAAGAAAACAGGGACCTTCAGAACTCACCATTATTTGCATAGTTTACAACATTCAGTTCTTCAATTCTATCGGGAGAAATGATAACGGGGTGAAAGACACCTTTAAATTTCACTTCGGGCCCTAAAGGATTAAAAAAAAGAAGAAGACTAAGATAAAGGGGGCCAGCCACCTTGTTAATTTTGCAATTGGGATTCAAACAGATGTCTTTCAATATATAAAAACTACATATCCTCCCACTGGTCTGTTCACGGCCAAGTCACACACGCACAGAGAACAGCCAGCTGAATCTTCACTGCATGGGGGACCCTTTGCCTTGTCAGCCTGAAAACTTGGCTGATGAATCCAAGACGATGTGTGGCAACTCAAAATTCCCTTTGGGCCTGGCCAGTGTTCCTCCGTGGTTGAGCATTGACTTATGGGCCAGAAAGTCACAGTTTGTTTCTGGTCAGGGCACATGACCAGATTGTGGGCTCGATCCCCAGTGTGGGGTGTGCAGGAGGCAGAAGATCGATGATTCTCTCTCATCATTGATGTTTCTTTTCTTAAGATATATATTTTTATTGATTTCAGTGAGGAAGGGAGAGGGAAAGAGAGATAGAACTATCAGTGATCAGAGAGAATCATCGAGCTTCTGCCTCCTGCATGCCCCCTTACCGGGGATTGAGCCTGCAACCCAGGCATGTGCTCTGGCCAGAAACAAACCATGACCTCCAGGTAGGTTCATGAGCAGGTAGGTCGGTGCTCAATCACTGAATCATACCAGCCAGGCTCATCATTGAAGTTTCTATTCTCTCACTCTCCTTTCCTCTCTGAAATCAATAAAAGTATATTTTTTAAAATCCCTTTGGAAGGACCCTGGGAGCCTCCTCAAAGAAGCAGGCGGTCAAACCGAGTTTACAGAGCAGACAGTAGGAGGACCCAGTAACTGCAGCATATACCTACAGAGACACCTCTGAGAGGAAACAGAGCCGTTTCAGACATGAGTCCCAGATCGGCCTCCACAGGGAACAAGGACAGAAGGACAGGACAGCCGTCCCTGGAACTGCTGCTCCTGCTTTGTTAGGAAGCAGCCTCCCCCCACCCCTCCCCACCCCCCCACAACCTGGTGCAACTCTGTGCACGCTCCCAACAGGGACACTAGAAATCACTTATGTCAGGAAGCTGGGAGATTCAGTCCAGCTGAATCTCCTGAGACGCACATATTTGAGGTTCTTTTCCCCAAAGCACTCTTCCTAGGTTTCCCTTTAAGAAGTCCCCGGGGTTCTGCATACCCGTAGAGGTGTTCCCCATGACGACAGGGGCCTGGGGGTACTTGGCCTTAGCCTCTAGAAGTTCCTTCAGGGTCACTGGGGAAATCCACGTCAGTCTCTCGCCAGCAAAAACCCTGGTTGTTGGTGATTGTTTCTCAGCCATGATCTGTTGCAAAACCAGTAGGGATTTGAGATTACTTTCTGACCATGTTTCCACCTGGGTTTACTCTGTCTTTGTATAAACAGGGGAAGGAAATAGAGATTTAAAAAATAAATAAATAAAAATGAACTAAAGGTACAGCCTCACTAGGAATCAGACTAAAAATGGGCAATATTTTACTCCTTCTGGAACCTGTTCCAGTGTCTCCTTTTGGCGCTTTTATATCTCAAAGGAATTCATTTCAGTGTTTACAGAGGTTTCCTCATGCTTAATTCTGTCGCAGCATTCTATGGAAGAATAAGCTCGGGTTTCTGCTAGAAGTAGAAAACATGTCTAAGTCTATAAATGTGAGGTCATTTCGTAGCATTTTTTATGGACACTAACTGCTACTTCTTACAGTCACTGTCTCCTCCAGGCGATCCCCCCCTCATGCTCCCCCCTCTCTGCATTGGTCACCCGCTCTTTAGACCTTGCACACAGGACGACAGAGGGATATTACCTGGTAGCTGATCAGCCTTGGAGAGGATCTGTTAGCAAACACCCTTCCTGCCATTTCACCATGAACTCCTCTAGGACGACCCCAGCGTTGCCTTCACTTACCATTAGCTCGGGAGGAAAAATCAATTCCTGAGTTGGATCCAGTGGCAGAAACTCCTCTTCTGAGAAGAGTTCTGAACTTGTCTTAAAGAGAGAAAGTACAATAAGTAACTGTCACCCATCAACTCGAACTACAGTACTTTAAATCCTGTGTGGAATGAGCTCAGAAGAAGACAGACGCATAGCACACACACCCCAGAAAGCAGCTGGCCAGCCACAGTCCCTGGGTTCTGAGTCAAGGGCTCTGACACAGACCTGGTCCTTAGCAATCAGTGTGGTTGGTGGGGAGCCCCCAGGCCCTGCACCCCTGCATGTTCACCTGGAGTCTGGGGAAGCAGAGGATGCAGCTGAGACCAAGAACATCTCCCTGAATCGCCACCTGTTCTTTCATCACCCTGACATCTCCACTGTGCTTCTCACTCTTGAAAAAAGACTTGAAGGAGGCTTTTTTTAAGACTAAGAAAGAGCCTGGCTGGTATGGAGGTCACAGCTCGATTCCCAGTCATGGTACATGCCCGGGTTATGGGCTCAATCCCTGGTGGGGAACGTGCAAGAGGCAGCCCATCAGTGATTCTTATCATTGATGTTTCTATCCCTCTCCCTTCCTCTCTGAAATCAATAAAAATATCTTTTAAAAAAAAAAAAAGACTAAGAAACACTGAGATATCAATGTGCTTTCTCTCCTACAGATCGCTGTGCTTTGAATGAGAGTAACATCTGGGATGAGGAATGCAGTTGTTAGGATAGACTAGTGTGTGCATGTGACAGAGATGGAGTGAGAATGGGAGAGGGGGACATGCTGACAGACCTCCAATTAATTTAACTCAGGCAGCTACTTATTCTTCCTGAAAGTCAGCTCGTCTCAGACAATCTCCTGAGAAACCCTTATAAAAAATGCACATGTCACTGACCTTATTTCCTTCTTCAAGTCCTGGGAATCCGTTTACCCCTTGATTCAAACAGCAAACCCCATTCTCCTTACTTTGGCAGCAGCCAGAAGTCTAGGGGGTAGAAAACAAATAGCGGAGAATTCATTGCTGATTCCACTAAGAATTTTTTCAGCTTTCTTATGTATAATTAATAAATAAAATTGTAGACATTTAAAGTGTACAACGTGATGATTTGATATATGTATATTAAGTTAAATGATTATCACAGTCAGTTCATTAACACACTTACTATCGCATATAATTACCATTGTGTGTGTGTGTGTGTGTGTGTGTGGTGAGAACACTTAAGGTCAAGTCTCTTAGTAATTCTCAAACACACAACACAGTATTATTAACTATTGTCACCATAATTTAAATATCATATAACAAAGTCTGACACATAGCAATAAATATTAACAATGGTTTTTAATATTAATATTTTATATTTTATTAATAAAATGCAGAGCATTATTATCACTCTGTCCTTATTTATGATGTACTGATGTCATAGTTTAACTTCCAAAGGGCAATCTTATGTCCTTCATTACAAGGTCGTTTGTTCACTTATTCATTCAACAAACATTGATTGAGTGGTTACTCACTGGGTGAATGGTGTCCAGTCTGGAGACACATGGCCTCTACTGTCAGGCAGACCAAAGTCTGATGAACAGACAGAAGAGCAAATGGGCAACTGCCCCATCATGTGACCAACGCTGGGACAGGGGCATACACAGGGGGCTGCAGGAGCACCATGGCGGGGTATCCGACTCAGGCACACAGGTCAGGAACAATGACCCACAGCCAACATCAAAGTGCTTAGCGCTCATTACGTGAGTAGCAGGGCCAGGCCAGTGAACAAGGGCAAGCACCGTGCCCAAGATCAGATAACAAACACCGTTACAGGCATTGAGGTAAAAACAGCCCTGAACCAGTACAAGTGGCTATTCCCTCAGTCACACCTCACAGCCCCTACTGTTCTGTTTCATTGGGAAAAATACACCTACTAACATGTTCCTTTCTACTCACGTTACAGAAGGTCTTGCATGCATCAACTATGGGCCTGTATCCAGTGCAACGGCACAGGTTGCCTATAGGAGAAAAACCCAGCTCTGTCAATCAAGGACCCTAGAGAGAGACACAGAAGGCCAGTCATGATGGCCATAAGGCCCCCATCCTAGAAGGAAGTGCTATTTGACATTTCAGTGCACCTACTCTACAAAGTCAGATTTCTTTATCAGCAACTTGGGATATTTGGTTGATATATAAAGTTACTGCAAAGAGCAAAGGAGATCATCTGTACATAGCATTTAATACTGCGTGTGGCACATGGCAGATGTCCACCATTAGTGTTCATCATCATCATCATCATTATTCAAAAACGAAAGCACACACACACATAACCTACCACCAAGGGCATCAGTTAACTGGTCCAGGGTGGGATCTGGGTGGTTCCTCAGCAGCGCGTAGATGGACATCACCATCCCAGGGGTGCAGAAGCCACACTGTGTGCCATGGCACCTGGCGATCCTCTCCTGGAGGCAGAGGAGGCGTAGACATGCAGAATCTGGGGCCCCACCTCAAACCTACTGAATCACACCTGCCTTTTGACAAGAGCCCCAAGTGAACTGTATGCACGTTGAGGTTGCAGAAGAGGCCCCAGAAGATCCTTCTCGTCCTAGGGGTCTCCCTTTCTTGAGCTGAGTGGCTAGGAATACTGGTCCTCACCAGCTTTTGAGCTTCATTCAAGGTTCTCAGCTTTCAGAATCAACAAGGGAGTTGAAAAATGTCCAAAAGCAGCACCCAAGATCAATTGACTGGGAATCCCCAGGGGTGGGACACAGGCATATAAAGATTCCCAGGTTGCCCAGTTGATGTGGCTCAGTGGTTGAATACTGACCTATGAACCAGGAGGTCATGGTTTGATTCCTACTCAGGGCACATGCCCAGGTTGTGGGCTCCATCCCCAGTAGGGGTCATGCAGGAGGCAGTCGATCAATGATTCTCCCTACTCACAAATGTTTCTATCTCTCTCTTCCTCTCCTTTCCTCTCTGAAATCAATAAGAATATATTTAATACTACTACTACTACTACTACTACTACTACTACTAATAATAATAATAATAATAATAATTCCCAGGTGGTTTCAATTTGTAGTCCTGAATGGGAATCACTGAGATAAAGTGATCCCAAGGGTACTCCCTGGAAGTCTTTCAGGGAAATGAACTGAATTATACTCAAGTTGAGGGGAAAAAACTAACAACAAACAAACCTCCAAGTATTTCCTTTACCTGCCCACTACTGCCCTAATTCTGAGGCACATAGAAGTTTGTTTACAAGTACCATTATTGATCCTGAAAGCAATCAAGAAGGAAGCATTGCCTTTCTTTTCCTTCCAACCCTTTCCCGCCCCCAGCATGTTCTCCTTGGAGTCTAACTTCAAAGTTGCAACCTCCTTTCGGAAGCTGTCTTCCGGCTACATTGCAGCCAGGAGAGGAACAGCAGTGACTAAATGAAAGTGATGTCATGCCTGTGAATGGGGAAGTCTCCCCAGGGTATCCAGGCAGAATTCACTCCCTCTAGGTACTGGGGTTTCATAGAACATAAACAGAACCCATGATTTCTTCAAATCCAGACAATTTGAAGTTTGGCCATTTTCTTTGTCACCTCAATCGTTGCCCTCTTCAGCCCTCTCCTCATAAGTGAACCTCATCAACTTAGAGAAAAACATGTAGTAACAGCATTTTTATGGCAAATGCTTAAATAACCAAAAGACTCAGGAGTCAGAAGTGCCCTTTCAGTTGGGGCAAAGTTCTAAGAAGGTGCTGCCTTAGGAGGAAAAAAATCTCAAAATTCATTGACAATTCCTATTACCTGTCTTCTGAACAAGTCCTAAATTTAACAAATCTTTTTGTTAGCTGAGATTTTCATTCAGCTTTAAAATCATGTTGTTTTCCACTTTAGAAGAAAAACAACAAAATTATATTCCTCGCCCTAACTGGTTTGGCTCAGTGGATAGAGCGTTGGCCTGTGGACTCAAGGGTCCCAGGTTCGATTCTGGTCAAGGGCATGTATCTTGGTTGCGGGCACATCCCCAGTAGGGAGTGTGCAAGAGGCAGCTGAATCGATGTTTCTCTCTCATCGATGTTTCTAACTCTCTATACCTCTCCTTTCCTCTGTGTAAAAAATCAATAAAATATATATTTTTTAAAAATTATATTCCTCAATGCACAGAGCTCTCATTTCTTTGTAAGGTTGGAAGATGCAAAGTGGATAGTGGATAGGTGCCATTTAATTAGAACATAGAAAACAGACGGATGAGTCTCTGAGGGAAGGTGGGGGACAGTGGGTGGGTGGGAAACAATTAACCAAAGAACTTGTATGCATAACCCAGGGACACAGACAACAGGGTGGTGAAGGCCTTGTTGGGGGGGGGCGGGGGGGGAGGGATGTGGGCTAGAAAGTGTCAATGGGGAGAAAAGGGGGGCATCTGTAATCCTTTCAACAATAAAGATAACTTAAAATTTTAAAAATAAATAAATAAATAAGAATACCTTCAAAACAAAAGTGAGGTCAGTGTTTATTGGTTTGTTTTTAACCAAGCCCTCTAGTCTTCGGAAAGCATCTTTCCAAGAAGTCAGTCACAAAACATCCATGTGGCCCAGGTTTCCCTCCTGGTTCCCAGCTTGATTTCATCTGTCGGCTGACCAAGTAGGAGGAGCCAGGCTGCTCGGCTGTCTTAATCTCAGGGGCTCATCGTGACATTAATGGTTTTCAAAGCCCAGAAATCCCCTGAAGAGGCCCATCCTCACCTGAACTGGGTGAATCCTGGTCCTGGTGCTGCCTATGCCTTCCACTGTGGTGACAGCAGCGCCATACACAGAACAGATGGGCACCAGACAGGCGTTGGCTGGGTAATGTCTTCAGAACACAAAAGAAAAGCACAGATTAATCATAGCCAATGGGAAAGGGGACTGAACATTCACTGAGCACCTCCAATGTGGAAAGTTTGGAAGAATGTTCCAGGCTTTGTTTGCATATACATTTTATCCTTAGCTCACGTTCATTTTACAAAAGTAGAATCTGAGGGTCCGAGTGGCTTGCTTAGGGACACAGCTGGAGTGCCAGAGACAGGATTCAATAAGACCTCCAAATTCTGACTCCAGAACAGAGTTTTGTTGTTTTTCTTGTGGACGAGGGGCTGACATTCTCCTCTGTAGTCACCTGCGATTAATCAGCTAGAGCATATTCCACCTTCTGGGCAGGTGCTGAGCCAGGGGTTGGTTGGGGAATAGAGTGAATTTGAAATTGTGCTTCAGAAGAAATAGGATGTGGGATACAGAACTCCTCAATCCCATAAAACCTACTGCTTGAAAATGTCCAACTCAAAAATGACAACTACAACGTTCTCATTCACCAAACAGAACTACAAATGGCCAATAAGCACATGAAATATATGTTCAAAATAACCAAGAGAAATTCAAGCAATGAGAAACACCATTTTTTTAAAATCAAGGAAAATGACAAAGATTTTTTAACAAGTGTAATATGCATCATTAGCAAAAACTTGGAAAAAAGAAACTCGTACTGTTGGCTAACAATGTAAATTGATAGGGCTCTTCTGGGAGACATTTCACTGGACGGCATAAAAACCTTTCAGATACATACACATTCTTTTACTCTGAAATTCCATCTCTATGGACTGTCACAGATACATGTACATATCACTGACACATTGCTTACAATAATGAAGAACTGAAAGCAATCTAAGTGATTAGTATTTGGGGATTGATTTTGGTGCACTCAAGCAACGAAATATACAAAACCATTAAAATTATATTTATTACTTTCAAAAGATATTCATGAGAAGTTAAACAAACCATACAGTTCTCTAAACAGCATATGCAGTATGCTTCTGCGTGTGCACTCATGAAAGATCAGAAGGATATTATTCATTTATAAATAAATATAAATATTTATTGAGTGCCTACTATGTGTCAGGAAGTTCCAGATGCTAGGATAAAACCCCTTCCCTTGTAGACTGTATAGTTTAGTGGAGGGAAGGTAGACAATACCTATGTATACAGACAAGATGGCTTGGCTGTGGAACACAAACAGATCTCTGAAGTCTGACCAGTGCTCAGATCCTCTGCCCTCATCTGAGATCTATGGAATGACGTAAAATGGTGTAATATGTGCATAATTGGAGATGGGGGATGGGGGAACAAGAATAAATACATATTTGAAGAGATAACTTGAGAAGTTTCCACAGCTGATAGAAGACATCAACCCACAAATCCAAGAAACTTGGCAAACATGAAAGAGAAGATGTTAAATGTAATGGGAAGCCATTGGTGATTTTGAAGGATGAGAGTGTTGCAATCTGATTTATACTTGAAACAGATCTCTCTGAGTGATGTATGAAAAACGTATGGGGGCAAGGGCGGGAGCAAGGGGATCATTAGGAGGCTGTAGTGGTGATATAAGAGTGTGATGATGGCATTATTCTCCCCTGCCATTTGAGCCCTTCCTTTCCTCCCAGACAGCACAGAGTATCAGACAGCCTTTTAACTTTGAATGGGGGATTCTTTGTTATCCTCATTGATGGCACATTTTAAATAATGCATTCATATTTCTGGGATAAGGTTTGTCTTGTCACTGTGTCTCCAGTATCTAACATAGTTCCTGTCACATAGTAGGTGCTCAATGCATATTTACTAATTAAAGGAATAAAACAAAGTTCAAAACTACAAAAAATCAACCATATCTGCACTTTGCTGCCAGGTACCTTATCCTCTTGGTAACGGGGTTATATCGTGATATCATCACCGTGCAGGCACCACAGCCTCCCCCTCCACAGCCATACTTAGTTCCTGTGAGTCGAACTGGGAAAAGCACAGTTAAGGATAATGTATTTTTCATAATTCTCTTTCCAGAATAGCACTGATCTTAGGAGACAACACTACCAAAGACTTAAATATATAGTTAAATTAGTACATAATTACCAAATGATGGATGTATGGATGTTATTATT
The DNA here is from genome assembly GCA_026230045.1 of Corynorhinus townsendii. NCBI lineage: Eukaryota > Metazoa > Chordata > Mammalia > Chiroptera > Vespertilionidae > Corynorhinus > Corynorhinus townsendii. The sequence goes on along the minus strand of JAPDVU010000005.1, from coordinate 9,238,182 downwards.
TAGAATGATATAAATTCTTAATTTTCATTTGTGTGTTATATCTAGTCTCCTCCCTTTCAAAATAGCTGGGCCTCAGGTTGCCAAAAATAGGGCTAAACTAAGAAAAGGAAGAATCTATACACATAAGTGCTTAATTATTTAAAAGTATGAGTACCTTGTACATTTGTCCTCAACCTTACCTGTGTCTTCGATGACATACAAAGTAAAATGTCAATGTGTAAGTAATTCTTGGAATATTTCTACCACATTATCCACATTGGCCATATTTCTCTACTTCTTGGTGGCAGAAACTACTGGTTGTCCCCCAATATCTTTCTTCCTCGGTTATAAAATCCTCAATTCTTAGCTACACACATGGTTTCCCAGGATAAAAAAATATATATTTTTGCAAGCCTCCTCTGCAGCTAGATGGAGTTATCAACAATGGTGGCCAATGGGATGTAAGCATAAGTGTGTATGACTTCCAGAAGGGAAATATCCTCAAAAGAGAAGGGTGCCTGTTTCTTCATTCCTTACTTCTTCGTATTTGCTGGAATTCAGATATGATGGCTGGACCGCAACAGTCATCTCTGACCAGGAGGAGAAAGCTGCATGCTGAGGTGGGGGAGGGGGAGCAGCAAGATATAAGGAGCTTGGTTCCCTGACTACGTTGTGACGCTGCTTTACTAGCCTTGATCTACCTACATTTGGGATCCTTCTATGGGAGTATGATAGCCATGAGAATGTGCCTCACACCCCTACCTCAAAAGGGAGGGTACTGACCAGGAGACGCAGCAGGTGCATTCTGAAATCTATCCCTCCAGTTGTCACTGGCTTCCTCCCTATTTCCTTTCACTCTGGCATTTCATTGAATAAGACTCTTGCACATTTAATCCCATTTTTTCAGTCTCTGCTTCCTAGAGGACCTGAACTAATACAATGAGAAAGGAATAAACCTCTATTTTTCTATCTTGTTTATTGCTATTGGGGATTTTCTGTCACTTACAAATGAACTGAATATGAAATATTACACATTAGTACCATGGATAACCAGGAAGTCAGTGTTCATTGTTTTCACATCCAAAGATCTTAAATGACTTCCAGAAGATAGTTACTGATGCTTTTTGAGTTGTGTACTCTTTGGGGAAAGAAAGAAATATACCAACTCCTATCGTCACACAATTTTGTATATAATTGTGTGAACTCCAGTGGGTTCAGAACTCTGGGAACCCACTGGAGTTCATGCCTACCAGGCTGAGAATCCATTCCTCAGATAATTTATTTAGAAAGTTTTTCTAAGGTACCATTCTCAGGCTTAATTTCTCCATTGTTCTTTTACTTGAGTTTCAGGAGATTTCTGTGCTCTCTTTTTCTGATGGGCATGATGATTAGTCCTCAAAGACAGAATGTCAATATTGTGACTCTTGATTCTAAAGGATGCTAAATTAAGCCTTTCAACATCCATTGTTTTCATCCCCACCGCTAGCTTCTCCATCTATATAATATATTAAGTGCCAAAACAGAGATCAGAAAGAAGCTGATTCTTCTGACAGTCTCAACTATGCACTGCCCACAAAACTACAATGTAAGACTTTCTCAAAGAACATAAAACCACAATAGTAGAGAATATATGACTCAGTATGACTTTAAAAAGATATTTGAGCCCAGCCAGCATGGCTCAGTGGTTAAGCATCGACCTATGAACCAGGAGAGTCAAGGCATGTGCCCAGGTTGTGGGCTCAGTCCCCAGAGGGGGGCGTGCAGGAGGTGGCCAATCAATGATTCTTTCTCATCATTGATGTTTCTATCTCCCTCTGTCTTCCTCTCTGAAATCAATAAAAATATTTTTTATAAAAGATATTTAAAATATCACCTGATGAGGCTTTCAGAACTACCCCCTCCCCCCTTTTACCCCACCCCTACACACAGTCAAGCACAAAGCAAAGGAAAGGATACGCTTCTTTCTCAGATATGGTAACAGCATTGTTTCAGGATCAACATTTTTTTCTATCACCTGCACCAGAAGGAATATAAGAGTTAGACACACATTTGAGAGAGCTTGTGTCATTTTATAGCAGGCTTATGTTAATTTGATGGAAATGCATGTTAATTAACTCTCCTAAGTGTACTAGTAAAGGCTGAATCTTGGGCCCCATCACCACTTTGCCACTGTCCTTGGTCCTGAATAATCACTGTACACTGTTCTCCAAGGCAGTGCTTGGTTCTATTAGTAGGAACACTAGTGACTTCTGTCCAGCTTCTGCTAGAAGGTCTAAAAAGGATAATATATTAGTATAAAAGAATGGAGAGAGAGGGAGGGATAGATGAAAGAGAGAGAGAGAGAGAGAGAGAGAGAGAGAGAGAGAGAGAGAGAGAGAGAAGCTGCTGGAATAGAATAGCCTCTGAGAAATTGATATAGTTTTTTTTTAAGACTCATTTGCTTATCATGTTCAAAGAACAAGTTTCCATAAGGAGATCACAACCAACCATTGCCCCAAAATACAACAAAAACACAGAAGAAGGTAAAATGTGTGTGCCAAGTGATACAAGAAGGGGAAGCAAGGACACCTGGGAAGCAAGTCTGTGTGCAGCACAGCAGTAGGACAGAGCACACAGATGTGGCATGATTGAAATGTCACAATTGGTTATGTTTTCCAAAGTGATCAAGTTCTCTCTCTTTTGATTAAAGATTTGGATTTATCTTAGATTCATAAATAAAAGCATGGCTTACTTCACAAGTTCAGAAGTAGAGTCCCCTTTCATCTTGTTTCACTAATGTTCCCTTCTGAGAAGTGGATGAGGGAAGGACAACACTTCTTCTATGGATGCCTCCTTACCCTTAATTTTAAGTGGCCATACACCCAGCAAAGAAAGATATGTGCCCATTACTAAAGTCAGATATATGCCCTAGAGAGTCTGTAATACAGCCAGGAAGATGTGGTGTGTGTGTGTGTGTGTGTGTGTGTGTGTGTGTGTGTGTGTGTGTGTACACATATACTATAATACAGAGGAGCACCCAAGGCAAGCCAAACTAAATTGACCCTCAAATGGAAAACTTTCTTTTACTTATTTTCCCCAATTCATTTAATGGCTTCACCATCTGCTAGGTCATCTAAGATTAGAAATCTTAGCTATTTTCAACATTTCCTTTCTTTCGATCTGCCATAATCAGGGTTGCCAAGTTCTGCCACGGATACTTCCAAAATGATTCTCTAAACAACCTTCACTTCTACAGCCATTCCCTGAAATCAGCCCTTATTACCTCCCGCCTGAACAATTATAACAGCTCCCTAACAGGCCTCCTGCCTCCATTCTTGGCACCCGCGATGCCAACCTCCATGCCACTACCAGAGTGATCTCCTTAAAATCCAAGTCTGATCATCTCCTGTATCCATCTAAATTCAACACACACCCCGGCTGCCAAACTGCCATGCTGTGGATTCCCCAATCACTCGGGTCCTTGTTAAAATGAAGCCCTATGGAATCAGAATTTCTGGGAGAGGGAACCAGAAAATGTGCATCTATGATGAGCGCACTGAGTGGGTATTGCGTGAATTTACATTCAAGAGTACCTGGATATGCCTGGCTGATGAGGCTCAGTGGTTGAGCATTGACCTATAAACCAGGAGGTCACAGTTCAATTCCCAAACAGGGCACATGCCTGGGTTTCGGGCTTGATCCCCAGTGTGGCACATGCAGGAGGCAGCCGATCAATGATTCTCTCTCATCGCTGATGTTTCTATCTCTCTCTCCCTCTCCCTTCCTCTCTTAAGTCAATAAAAATGTGTTTTTTAAAAATACCTGGAATATGAGAAGAGGTTCTAATTTCTTGGAATAGCCCACAAGGCCTCTGTGATACACTGACCATCATCTCCAGCCACTCAGCCCATCTTGAAGTCTCTTGAAGTTCACTCACATGGAAGAACTGGCCAATCCCAGTAGTGCAGGAACTTTTATCCTTCACTACATGTGCTGGTAGAATTCCTTCTGTCCTGGAAGCACTCTGATTCTTCCAACTTGACAGAATTCTGTATGCCTTTCAAAGCCCTTCTCGAATACTATGTCCTGTGGGGGTTGCTGCAGGCTACTGTCCCCTCCCCACTCTGCTCAGGGAGCCATCCTCTTCCTGTGCTCCCATGGCCAATGTCCACATACCTCTCACAGAATGTTTTATCTGCATCACAATTACTTGTGATGTATAAGTCTTTCTTGATCCCCGAGAGACACCACCTTCTGCTATTCTTCTTTGTGCCAAACACTGAGCTAGGTGCTGGTGATATATCATAGGGACATGATAAATGCTAATTAATTTAAATGAGTCACTTGAACATGATATATACAATTTGCTCAGAGACCACTGAGGAGGAAGGAGTGATTTGTCACAGGCTGGGACACCTGGACAGAAGAAAGGAAAGACAAGTAGAGAAGTGCCAATAATGGCGGCAGGAACTGTTGGTTGTCTACCCAGCATGCATTCTCCCTTTCTTCCTTCCTGATGCCTGGAATAGGGATGAAATGGCTAGAACTCCAGCAGCCCTTTTAGGCCATGAGACAGCATATTAAGAGCAGCAGAAGAAAAAGAAAGAAGGAACCTGGGTCCCAGATGACACTAAAGCTTCTGGACCAGTTCCACGGTGTCTATCCCCAGATATCCTTTCTTAAAAAAAAAAAAAAAACACTTGCCTTGTTTCAACCACTGTTAATTTGGAATTTGTTGCCATTTGTAGCTGCAACTAATCCTAGTTAATACATATAATGGCAAATCCACAGAAGCCCAATTTTAATGGAGAGACAGGATGTAGGGAACCCAGAGAGCAAAGAATAGTATTTTAGGCTTGAGACATATTGTATTTTTTGGAAGGAGTTAATGGAAGCAGCAGGCCTTGTTTGTTCCAGATGTTTCAAGAGATTAGAGTTTGGCTCAAAGTCCACTGGCTTTAAATAGGTTTCTTTTTCTTGATTTGGTAGATGGCATATTTGGAGGAGGAAAGTGGGAGGAAGGATCCAGCGAGCACCCTGTCCTGGCAGGTCTTGGCATGAAACAGGGAGGTCAGGTCCAAGACAGTGGCTAGGGGTGGGGAGGGAATGAGCACAGTTATCCTCACTGACAGGGTCAGGGTCATTGCACAGTCCCGTCTCAGGACAGCCTTGGGTGTTGCAAGAACAGAGTGTGTCCCTCTTTTTCTCCACCAGCCCTCTGGGAGATTTCAAGTTCACGTTGCACAAGGATGAGAAACCACGTTCCTCTGGGCCGGGCTGAGGGGCTTTGCCAGGTCCAAGACAGAGGCAGAAAGAGAAGGGAGATTAGGCGGAGAGAGGAAGGAGGTGAAAGAATGGAATGCGAAAGGGAGGGGGGCATGTGTGAAAGGACCAGGCGGACAGGTAGAAGAGGGAGAACGAGGTATGTATTGAGGGACACTGTTTGTAGAGAAGAACAATAACCCACAGCAGCATTAGGGCAAGGGTTCGAGGGGACAGCCAGGGAGGACACTTCTGCCTGAGCTTCAGGTTGCTCTAAAATTCATTTTACTTTGTGGTTCTTCCTGCCGTAGCCACCTCCAACCCCTCCAATTTTCTTTGAATTATCACATCCCAGCAGCCCCAAAATGTCCTCTCCCAGCCCTATAAACCGAAACCCCGGGACAGCTCTGTCCAGATTCTTATCTTGACTTCAAGTCCGTACGTTTTGTTGAGCAAATAATGTTCGACTACCTTTCGGCCCCCTTGGTACTTCCGGGCAGGTTCTGGCTCTGTGCATGAAACAAACAATTTTCCAGTCCAGGACTTAGAAATCATTACCGAATGCTTCCTGTGCACCAAGTACCTTGCTAACCAAGCTCCACGGAATTCAGTCTTCATCCCAATTCCAAGCAAGAATGTATTGCTGTTAGGTTCATTTTGCAGAGAGGAAAACTGAGACTCAGAGATATTTAACAGCTTTTTGAGGCACCAGAGCCGCTGAGTGGCAGAGCAGAGAGGGCAGGATTCAAACCCATGGCCAGCTAGTTTCAAAGCCCACACCTGTGATCGCTACACCTCACTGCCACGTAGAGGGACGTGCTTTGATTCCAGAGCTCTATTAGAGCAGTGGCTGGGGGGCACCACAACATGAGGAACTGTATTAAAGGGCCGCGGCATTAGAAAGGTTGAGAACCACGGTATTGGAAACTGGCATCTAGGGTATGATCCACTCAGGGGCTCTTGCCCCTTAAACTCCATGGTAACTGGGACGCCTGTTCTGGGGGCCCCTGGTAGAGCAAGGCAGGCTTCAGACATCTCTCTGCAACTAAATCTCTGACCAGTGGTCAATGGTCTCAGACCCTGCTCAACCACACCTTTTGGAATCTTGGGAGGATTTCTCAAAAACCACAGACCACAGGCCAATCACATCACTGAGTGTCTCCTAATTGGCTTCTAAGCTTCCTTTCAAGGGCAAGTTTATTTTTGTTTATTTAGATATTTTTTTATTGATGCCAGAGAGGAAGGAAGAGAGAGAGAGAGATAGAAACACCAATGATGAGAGAGAATCATCGGCTGCCTCCTGCATGCCTCCTACTGGGGATCAAGCCAGCAACCCAGGCATGTGCCCTTGACCAGAATTAAACCCGGGGCCCTTCAGTCCGAAGGCCGATGCTCTATCCACTGAGCCAAACCAGCTAGGGCGAACTCTTATCTGCTTAATATGCCATTCAGCTATGCCAAAGAAGGAAAAGTGACATAACACTTCCTCCCGTTGCCACATGTTACTCTACGGATTGGGAACAACAAGCTCATCTTACCAAGTGGGAAGCCAGACAGCAGGGGCAGAGGTTGGCTTTACGGGAACTACAGCCTGCAGTAACACAGAACCACAGAAGCTCACGGCCCTGGAGCCTGACCTCCCTCCGCTTCCTGGGGAGTCCCTCGCACCAGCGGGGGAAGTGCTGTGGCTTCTGTGACCAGGAGCAGGGGTGACAGGTGGCTCTGAAGGCGCTGGCACGTGGGGATGCAAGTAGCACGGCTTGGTGGTCAGCTCCTCAGGAAGCCCCTTACCTTCCTGCCTCAGTTTCCCCCTTGCAAAATGATGCCAACATGCTGGGATAACATTAAGCGTGGCAGGCCATGGCATGTGTGCTGGAGCTCGGGAAAGTGTCTTAAAGGGTGCCGTGGGGCCTCCACACTGCCCGGAACGGCCCGGGGTTCTGCAGAGTGAGCCGGGCTCCGAAGGGATGGATGCCACACCAGCGGTGAACCCCCTGAAGACCAATCCCCAGAGCCCAGCAGGGACTCAGCTCTGCCAGGAAAGGTCTGTGACTTAGAATTTCCTTATCTGAGGAATGACGGGAGTGGTCTGAACTAGTTCAACTCTATGGCCCTGGCCCAGCTCTAAATTGCTCCCTGCTCATCCACCTCTCTCTCCCTCCCCGCCCCCAACTCCCCAGCCAGGCTCAGCCCTGAGAGATCGTTTTCAGTCTATTGAAAGACATTTTTCCGAGGGGGTTTGAGGGAGGGAAGAGTTGGGGGTGCTGACCTTGATGAGTAAGAAGAGAGACTTCTCTTCTTGTTTATGGGGTGGGGTGGTCATGGCCTGAGCGTCCCTACGCACTCAGGTTTCCCCTGTCCCTGGGGCGGGGGTGGGGGCGCTCGGCCAAACCCGCTGGCAAACCGCAACCTGGGGCATGCCAGGGCTCCCCTGCGTGCAGGAGTGGGTGCCCTGAGCCCAGGGCGCCCGGCAGGAGCCCTCCCTGCGGTTCCGAGGGCCCGGCACCCAGTCCCGCCCAGTCCCGCGGGCGCGCTCACCTTGCGGCCGTTCACGTAGAAGAGCAGCGCGGCCGCCCCGTCCATGGCGGAGGCCCGGGTCTGAGGCTCCGAGGGGGTCGCTGGCACCTGGGACCCTGCGACGCCGACCTGGAAGGTGAGCCGGGACCGCTGCAGCGGGAAGTCCAGCCAAGACGGATGCACAAAGTCCTGATCAAGATCCCAAAGTTCTGCGAGCGCCTTCCAGATCCACTTCCCGAGATGTTGGGACGTCACCGGAGCGGACTCTCTGGCCTGAAGTAATTGGCGGAGCCCCTCCTGCTCTCCGCAGGTCCCTGCGATGACACGATGACACGTTCCCAGCGGCTGCCCGCTAGCCGCCCAGGCCGGGAACTGCAGGTTTTCCCCGGACTTCCCCTCCCAGCCGCCGCGGCAGCCCTGTACCCTTCAGTTAATAAACAATCACTTTTGTTCCAACCCTACAGGAAAGTCATTGGAGGACAACCAATGGTTTTGCAACTTTATCTCAGTTTTATAAATAAGTATCCAAGCTTATTTTCAAAATCAAGAGCTACCTTAAAACGGAGACAAACTTTTAAAAAAAGTTTTTAGCACTACTCCTGGTTTATCTAGTAAATAAACCACAAAGTTCATCTAGTCAGTATCAAGAGGTGTAAAACATCTTGGAAAACTTAAAAACGTGGCAAGCGCTGAAAAGCATACAAATAAAAATCACCCATAGGCCTGCCTACAATTTAGAATTTACCGGTTAACTGTGTGGGTCTCTCTCTACAGTTTTGAAATCTGTGCTATAACACCTCTTTTTCAAATCAAGCAAAACTGGTTATTTTCCAGACTAGTTTTACGTACTGCATCCTGGAAGCATGGAGGAGGGAGAAATTTCCAACTTCCATGGCTTCCTATTCCTGCCGCATCACCGGAGGAACAGCTGCCTCAGTAGCAACCGCCGGCTCCAGTTGGCAGCTTTTGCACATTGTCGACCAGACTTGCTATAGCCCGGTCAGGGAGACAGCACCGTCAGTGGCACACCTTCCCGAGTCCTGGAACTCTGCCTCCACGCCTTTCAGTTTCAATCCCATCCGTTTCTCTTGTTCCTCGATATTCTACTGGTCCCTTCTGCCTCTTCAGTTCTTGTCAGTTCTCTAGTATTTGGTTAACAATTTATAAAACAATTGTGGTTTCTTCCCTTGGATGGACCCCAACTAATACAATCTTCATCAAGGCCAAAAGTCACTTGACAAAATTCAACAATTATTCATGATTTTTTAAAAAGTACTCAATAAAGTAACAATGATAAATACTTCAATGTGATTGTAAATATACATCAGCTCAAAACCTGGCATTTTATTCAATGGGGTAAAATCAGAGGCATTCCCATGAAAATCAGGAACAGACATGAAAACCACTATTCCTACTATTTAATATTTCCTCAAGGAAACAGCTACCCAAGCAGACAAGAGAATGCAAAGAGCATCCAAAGAATTGAGGGGAAAGAAGAGGAAAAGCTAACTTGGGTTTCAGGAGACACGTCTGGAGAATACTACAGACTATACATAATAATTAACATACAGAAATCAACAGTTTTCATATATGAAAACAATAATCAATTAGAAGAGAGAATCAAAGAGAAGGTCCCATATATATTAGCAAGAAAAAAGGTAAAATACTTAGGCATAAATCTACCTTCAAATGTATAAAACCTCTATGAGGGAAACTTTAAAATTCCCCTAAAGTCTCTATAATTTAAAGAGATGGTAGTGGGGCACAGAAAGACAGACTAGACAGAAAACTGAGAAATAAATTTAAGTGCACATGGGAATACAACATTTAAAAAGGTGGCATTTCAAATCAGTAGTGGAGAACATGCACTTTTTAATTAATGGGAAGTCAGTTGGAAAAAGATAAAAACTGCATTTATACAGCAGACCATACCATTATACTTCATACCATACCACAACATACATGTGAATCAGGAATGTAAATGTAAAAACAAAAATGAAACCATAGGGAAATGTGTTCATAATCTGGGGACGAGAAAATTGTTCCTTACTGTGACCAAATTCTACCGGCAACAAAATAAAGGTTGATAAATCTGACTACATAAGATGGAAAAGAATTTGCATAGGAAGAGAAAAGAAGACAAACTCACAGAAAGAGGAAAAATAAAAATGAGGAATAGGATAATATTGCACATAGAAAACCCTAAAGACTCCATAAAAAAAACTACTAGACTTAATAAATGAATTCAGCAATGTAGCAGGATATAATATTTACACCCAAAAATCTATGGCCTTTTTATACACCAATAATGAACTCACAGAAAGAGAAACTAAAAAAATAATCCCACTTACCACTGAAACAAAAAAATTAAGATACCTAGGAATAAAGTTAACTAAGGAGGTAAATGACCTATACTCAGAAAACTACAGGATGTTGAAAAAAGAGATAGAGGAAGACATAAACAAATGGAAGAATATACCATGTTCATGGATGGGTAGAATCAACATCATTAAAATGTCCATACTACTCAAAGCAATCTATAGATTCAATGCAATCCCCATTAAAATACCAATGGTATATTTCACAGACTTAGAACAAACTCTCCAAAAATTCATATGGAATGAAAAAAGAAGACCCTGGAGAATCCAAGATGGCGGCATAGGTAAACACCTAAACTGCTGCCTCCCACAACAATTTAAACTGCAACTAAAAGACAAAACGTCTATCACCCAGAACCACAGGAAAGCTGGCTGAGTGGAAGTTCTACAACTAGAAGGAAAGAGAAAAGAGCTTTGAGACATGCACGAGCGCTGAAAAGCTGAGGTACGGAGGCGCGTGATCCGGCCTGGCTGCAGGCGACTGGGTGCGTTGCGTTTTTCAACCCGAACGGAGACAAGCCCCCGATTACTCTGAAATCCAATCTCTGGGGAGACGCGGGGGACCCAAACTCCTACGGGGAGAAGCTGGACTGTCTGCCAGCGAGGGTGGCTTGCTTGCAGAGCTGCGCGCAGGAATAATTGTTTACTGAACTGGGGCACGGGACTCGCGGATGCCTTTGGGGACACAGAGCCGGCTAACTAGCAGCCATTGCTGTTTGCCATGCCCTAACCTAGTGACACCCTGAGGCCCCGCCCTGCACAACCTACAAACCCACCCAAGCTCCAAGCAACCAAGTTAGCATAAGAAAAGCCTGCCCTATCGCAGCTTAACCTAGCAAACTTGCAGCCCAGGTCAGACAGTTCCAAAACCTCCAAACCCCAAGCAAAGAGGAGAAAACTGCAGCTCTCACTGTAGCTCCTGCTGAGTGGCCTCAGACAGTAGCTGACCTGCACCCCATTGGAGATCCAGAAGCCAGTGTACCTAGTGGTCAGTGTGAGACACCAGATTTCAACTCCTCACATCCATAAGTGACACATTCAAGAGGCAAACTCAGTGAGCACTGAAGCCCCACTGAAACAAGTCCTGTGTGTCTTCAGCACAGCAGTTCTTCCATTATAGACACAGGGAGTGCTCACAGCTAATTGGCCTGGAGGTCAATTCCTCCCAGCGTACCAACAGCAATTCAGGCTTAACTACACCAAGACTTTGCACTCAGCCCACAAAGGGGTGTACGAAGAGCATCCACATGAGGTGATTGGGGAGGCTGAGCTACTGCCCCCTATAGGTCACCTACCACACAAAGCCACTCCATCAACACAGGGAAGCAGCCAGAATGCAGAAACAAAGAAACATGTCACGAATGAAAGAAACGGAGGAAAGCAAACTACTGGATGACATAGAGTTCAGAACCACATGTATAAGGTTACTCAAGAATCTTCTAAAAACCGCTGAGAAACTTGATGACTCTTCTGAGGAGCTTAGTAAGACCTTCAAGGACCTTAATGAGAATGCCAAAAAAATGGAAAAGGATCAGTCAGAAATGAAGCACACACTGTCTGAAATAAAAAATATACAGATTAACGTACCCCAAGAATCAAACCAAAGATCTGAAATATGTGGAAACAAAAAACATCCAACCAGAAAAACAAAAAGAAAAAAGAATCCAAAAATATGAAGATAGTGTAAGGAGCCTCTGGGACAACTTCAAGCGAACCAACATCCGAATTTTTGGGGTGTCAGAAGAAGGGAGAGAGCAAAATATTGAAAACCTATTAGAAGAAATAATGACAGAAAACTTTCCCTACCTGGTGAAAGAAATAGACTTATAAGTTCAGGAAGCACACAGAACCCCATACAAGAGGAACCCAAAGAGGACCATACCAAGACACATCATAATTAAAATGCCAAGGGCAAAAGACAAAGAGAGAATATTAAAAGCAGCAAGACAAAAACAGTTAATTACCTACAAGGGAGTACCCATACGACTGTCAGCTGATTTCTCAACAGAAACTATGCAGGCCAGAAGGGAGTGGCAAGAAATATTCAAAGTGATGAACAGCAAGAACCTACAACCAAGATTACTCTACCCAGCAAAGCTATCATTCAGAGTTGAAGGTCAAATAAAGAGCTTCACAGACAAGAAAAAGCTAAAGGAGTTCATCACCACCAAACCAGGATTACATGAAATGCTGAAGGGTATTCTTTAAGAAGGGGAAGAAGAAGAAAAAAGTAAAGATAAAAATTATGAACAACAAAATGACATCAAATACATACCTACCAACAAGTGAATCTAAAAATCAAGTGAATAAAAATCTGAAGAACAGAATGGACTGGTGAATATAATAGAATCAGGGACATAGAAAGGGAGTGGACTGACGATTCTCAGGGGAAGCAAGTGTGAGGGGTGCGGGAAGAGATTGGACAAAAATCTTACTCCTATGGATGAAGACAGTGGCGGGGGGTAAGGGGGTGGGGTGGGGTGGGGAATCAGGTGGAGGGGAGCTATGGGGGGGGAAAAAAGTGGAACACCTGTAATAATCTGAACAATAAAGATTTATAAGAAGAAAAAAAAAAAGAAGAAGACCCTGAATAGGCGCAAGAATCCTGAGAAAGAAGAACAAAGTAGGAGGGATCTCAATACCAGATATAAAGCAATACTACAAAGCCACTGTTCTCAAAACTGTCTGCTACTGGCACAAGAACAGATATACAGACCAATGGAACAGAATCCAGAAATCAACCCAAGCCATTATGCTCAATTAATATTTGACAAAGGAGTCAAGAGCATACAATGGAGTCAAGACAGTCTCTTCAATAAATGGTGTTGGGAAAATTGGACAGATACATGAAAAAAAAAAATGAAACTAGACCACCAACTTACACCATACACAAAAATAAACTCAAAATGGATAAAGGACTTAAACATAAGACAGGAAACCATAAAAATCTTAGAAGACTCCATAGGCAGCAAAATATCAGATATACATATGTTGTAGCAATAAATTTACTGATACAGCTCAGAACAATGGAAAGTAAGGAGAAAATAAACAAATGGGACTACATCAAAATAAAAAGCTTCTGCACAGCAAAAGAAACCCTCAACAAAACAAGAGAGCCCACAGCATGGGAGAACGTATTTGCCAACGTTATATTTGATAAGGGTTTAATCTCCAAAATTTATAGGGAATTCATATATCTTAACACATTGCGGACGGTTCACAAGAATTCTTGCTTCGTATTACAGTGTTTTACAAAGTATCACACTTTAAAAAGATATTAGCTTGTAAGAACATGCAATAACTTCAAAATGCAATGGGTATTTAATTTTAAAGCGTGCCTTTAACATTTATATAAAATGTTTTTTGTACTCGTTCAATAGAAACTTATCTGGCCACTGGGTAAAGCTAGCAATAAAACTACTGGTCTGCAATGTGTTAACAAAAGGAAGATAAAAAATCCAATAAAAAAATGGGCAAAGGACCTAAATAGACACTTTTCGAAAGAGGACATACAGAAGGCCAAGAGACATATGAAAAAATGCTGCAAGTCACTAATTATCAGAGATATGCAAATAAAAAAAAAAACAATGAGGTACCATCTCACACCTGTCAGAATGGCTATCATAAACAAAGGACAAGTGCTGGCGAGGATGCAGAGAAAAAGGAACCCTCGTGCACTGCTGGTGGGAATGCAGACTGGTGCAGCCACTGTAGAAGACAATATGGAGTCTCCTCAAAAAACTAAAAATGGAACTCCCATTTGACCCAGTGATCCCACTTCTAGGAATATATCCCAAGAAATCAGAAAGGATATATGCACCCCTATGTTCATAGCAGCACAATTCACCACAGCTAAGATTTGGAAACAGCCTAAGTGCCCATCAGCAGATGAGTGGATTAGAAAATGGTGGCACATCTACACAATGGAATACTCGGCTGCTATAAAAAAGAAAGAACTCTTACCATTCGCAATAGCATGGATGGAACTGGAGAGCATTATGCTAAGCAAAATAAGCCAGTCAGAGAAAGTAAATATCACATGATCTCACTCATTTGTGGAATATAATTAACAACATAAACTGATGAACAAAAATAGAACCAGAGACATAGAAACATCCAACAGACTGTCCAACCTATGAGGGAAGGCAGGGGGTGAGGGGGTAAGAGATCAACCAAAGGACTTGTGTGCATGCATATAAGTATAACCCATGGACACAGACAGTGGTGGTGGGGGGGTGAGGCCATGTGCTGGTGGGGTGGGAACGGCTGGGGAGAGGTCAATGGGGGAAAAAGGAGACATATGTAATATTTTAAACAATAAAGAATTTAAAAAAATAAAAAAGGAATAGGCACAAATATATAATCCCAGAGAATGACTGGGAGGTCCAAAGACTGAGTAATAAGGAACAGGAGTACAGGAAAGGGAACAAAGATTGCCAGGTACCAGTTCTTAACCACTGTGCCAACGGTTCCTTAAAAAAAGCCTCTGGCCCCCATTCAACCCACACTGTTGACATAATGAGTAAGTTCTGTGGGACTCTGCACTCCTACAGCAGTTTTTCTCAAAGTTTGGTACTAGGACATCTGCCCCACAATTATCTAAAACATGTTAAAAATGCAGACTTCTGGGCCTACCCTGTCAGTTGTCAGATACTCTGCTTTCCCATCTAGGCAGAATAGAATTGGACTAGTGATTTGAATATACAATAAGCTATGTTCATTGGTCTCAAATGAGTAAGATTTATTACTCTTACTATACTAGTAAGTGATCTTTAAAATACAGTTATAAAAACCAAATTCAAGAGAGCCTGAAAGGTTAACCAAACTCCTTAGCCAAGTCATCAGATTACACAAAACAGAAGTAATACAGAACCTGACACCTAAGTAATTACGGACCAAGTATTCTGAAAATATGAAAGAATGAAGGGTGAGAAAACGGGCCAGCACAGGAGACTTTCACAATCTTAAAGGTGTTCACATACATTAAATGATTTGAAAACAAAACTAAACAAGTTAGCTTGATATACAACGAGATAACCACTGCAAAAGTATTTATTATACATTTTATTGGTTAAAAGGTTAACAGCTATTGTTTAGTTAAATCTATTACACTGAAAAAGTTGAATGAGCAGGAATATAAGTTATAGGATAACAAAAAAGATTTTAAATTTTATAATACAATTTAATATTACAAAATAGCTATATTATGCATATATATAAACATAAAAATGGATAAATCAATACTCCATGAAAAGGCAGAAAATGAAAAAAAAACTTCATGTATTTCCTCTTCTAATTATATCCCTGTTTTGACTCATTATGGTTTCAGAATTCAGAAAAACCAGAATTCATAAATTCACCTTATCTTCTCATTTTGCTGCAAAGTAGAAGAAAAGGGAAAATTAATAATAACACAAAACAAATGTTTTGCTGTGAAGCATGGAAAAAACTGCTGTATCATACTAGTGGCATGTCAAGATTTGCCATATATCTGAAACTCTCTGCAAGAGTGGGAATTATAAATAAAACGTAAGAAATATTAATTAACAGATTTTAGATATTACATGTTTTACTATAAGTTCCTTTTAACTATAAACTTTAGCATATATGAAAATGTATAACTTTAAAACAAATACATGCTGATGTACATACCACCTGTTAAATATTACCACACCCAGACTCCTCCAGTGTGTCCATTTCTGATCACAGCCCGCTAATCCCCCCCAAAGTAACCGCTATCCTACATTGTGTTAACCACTCCCTTGCTTTTCTTTACAGTTTTAACCATCTGTATATTACACTCCTAAAATGTATATTATTTGGCTTTAATCTGTGTGACCTTTATGTCATTCTGTAGGTGCTTTTCCATAACCTTTTATCACTAAATACCTTGACTTATTTTCAAGTGTCTCCTTTATTGAAGCATTAAACATTCTTATTGTATATTCTCGATCCGATTCTGCTATCAGTTGCTTTTGCTAGTCTCTTGTTCCCTTGTGAGTGCAGTGCTCTTTGCTGTAAGCTGCTATTTTATTTCCCTTGCAGCTTTATCTGCAAAAAATGCCCTGTGGACTGAGATGAAGGAGGCTCCTCTAAAAAATATTTGCATTTGCTTCTAATAGACAACAGGGGGCACTACAAGTCAGGGGCTAATACTAAATCCTCAACTTGATGTTTTTGTGTGACTTCCAGATATTGTGAATTACAGCTGCTATACATGAGCGTTTGGTTTTGGTTATGAATTCTTAGAACGTTTTTTGCTCCTCAATTCAGTACTAATTTCCTGGAGCTTACAAAAAAGCTGGTGGGAAGGTTGTTTTTAGTTCTTTTATTTGAGAGTAGCTCAACTTCACTAAGGGAGATCCATTAGACTCTTAATTCTAGCTAAATCCTAGAATCTGCCTTCTGTCCCCAGCCCCATAAGGCTGTAAATCAAATGCTTAGGCAAAACGCCTTCAGGCAAAAGCCAGTTTCTGGCTCCACTTACATTTCCGGCTTCGTCTCTAACCCGAGCTTTCTCACTTCTCTATCTAATAGATACATTCAAGGAGTATTTTGTCTGTCTGTTTTTTTTAATATTTTGTCCAGTAATTCTACTTTAGAGGATTGATCTATTAACCTAGTATATAATGTCACAAGAAGTGGAGTTATATTATTTATTTATATGCTTTTTGGATGAAATATATAACACATGGTCCCAAATTAGAAGGTATAATGGGTAGGTTTCTTTCCCTCCTCTGTACTTCTCTTCAGAGCAAATAAGATACCCTTATTTTGGGTAATTAGATAGAACCTAATTAATTCTTTCAAAAGAACTGCCATGGGGATGTTCTATTGACCATGTGCTGGTTACTGTTTTAAAATACCTGTCAAAGCCATCATGTGTTTCATTTCATAAAAGAAGCAAGGACTAAGAGTGTAAAGAGCCTGGCCCGAATGGCTCAGTGGTTGAGCGTCGACCTATGACCCAGGAGGTCAGGGTTCAATTCCCAGTCAGGGCACATGCCCAAGTTGTAGGTTTGATCCCCAGTGTGGGGAGTGCAGGAGGCAGCCGATCAATGATTCTCTCTCATTGTTGATGTTTCTATCACTCTCTCCCTCTCACTTCCTCTCTGAAATAAATAAGAACAAATACATAAAAATAAAACAGTGTAAAGAAAAATTTAAGGATATTTTTCTCTTCCTTCTGAAAATATATCCTAAATATCATCGGGTTCTATAAAACAGGCTACTTCATTAACCTTTTTTAAAAATGAAATTTTGAATAAAATACATATGAAAGGCATTTGAACCTATTTGAGATAATCAAGAAAATTTGAAAAAAAAATTGGCTCTTAGATAACAGGAATTATTGATAATTTTGTTAGATGTGATCATTTTTATCTAGTTTTGTTAAAAATTTTTAAAAATTCTTACTTTTTAGAGATATACACAGAAATGTATATATCTTTATTTGCTTGAAAAATACAGTAACAAAAAAAGACAGATAAAGTAAATATGGTAAAGTATTAGTAACTGGTGAACCTTAGGGATGGGTAAATGGGAGAACTACTGTTTCTCTTCACTGAGATATGTTCGAAGTTTAAAAAAAGAGTATTATTCTTTGAGGCCAAAGGACACATAAACCACTTTGAAAACCACTTCTACGGAAGAAGGTAGAAAATAAATTAAGGGAGTAACAAATATGTAAACAGTGGTTTGTAAATTATAGGCAACGTTTTATAAAAACTGTTCAAAGAATAAAAGAAGATATTTCTTCAAATCTTACTCAGATTATACTGTGATTGTTACATGTCAATAATATATACTTTATTGATATTCAGAAGTGTTCAAATACTAATGCAGGAAGGGATTTTTGAAAGAGTATGTATTTTATAGTATCACACTAAAATCACTTTAACTTCACTGAAATACTCACTCTTTGAGACTTGGCTCTTTCAAACTGAGAGGAGTGCACCTTCTTCGTTTTGGCAGCTCTAAAATAGGGTCTTCTGACTTGTTTTCGGATGTAGCAGTGTTATTTGAAACAAAACTGGTATTTGTCAAGTCCTGCAGTGTTCTACCACCTGAAAAGAATATTATTTTCACAAATATTTATAAACATTTAGAAATATGAAAATAGAGATGGGCTATTTAGTGGTTTGCAAAAAATCACTGATAGCACATTTTTAAACTTAACAATAATCAAGTTGTAATTTTAATTATAATAGTAGCACCACAATTATTCGTAAATCAGTTTTAATTCAGAAATCACTTATAGGCTGAGAAAAATTCTTCATGGTTCAACTCTGTTCACAGACTCACACAAATGACTACATTCATTCACATTTGTCTTTCATTGGCCGCTCTGTGAAAGGCACCAGGAAGAGAGAGGAAAGATGGCTCACGCCTGACATGTCCTGTAACTCTGCACCTTGCTTCAGTGTTCCTTTTACCCGGAATAGCCGCATCCATCAAATCCTGGGTCCGCACCCTCCTAACCGCGTTATTGACAATAGCCATGGAAACAACCTCCCTGTCCATGGACAGATGAATGGATAGAATTGTGGTCCGTAAATAAAATGGAATATTATTCAGCCAGATAAAAAAAAAAATAGGAAATCCTACCATTTGTGACACACAGACAAGCCTTAAAGACATAATGCTAAGTGGAATAAGTCAAACAGAGAAAAACTAATATTGTATGATCTCACTTATGTGGAATCTTAAAAACAAAACCCAGACTCACAGAAAGAGGTCAGACTTGTGGTTAGGAGGCAGCAGAGAGGTAGGGAGGATGGGAAATGGGCAGTAGATGTTCAAACTTCTAGTTATCAGATAAGTAAGTACTAGGGATGTAATGTACAATATGATATAGTTAACAATGCTGTATGATATATAAGAAAGTTGTTAAGTGAGTAAACCCTTAGAGTTCTCATAACACGGAGAAAAATTCTTTTTCTCTTCTTTGTTTTCAATGTATCTCTATGAGAAGATGGATGTTAGCTGCATCTGTGGTAATCATTTCACAGTATGTATAAATCAAACCATCATGCTGTACACTTTAAACTTATACAGTGATATATGTCAATTATTTCTTAATAAAACTGGGAAAAATCCCTGTGCTCCACACCTGAAGTAAAATGTTAGGCTCCCACTAGAAAATTTTAATTGATATGGGAATGTCTAATGTTACAGAATTCTAATAATAAAGGAACAGCCGTAGAATTCAATGTTAAGGGATAAATGTGAGGTAAGTACTGTTTCATAGAGTATGATTTTAAGAAAAAACCCATAGATTCAAGTCTACATGCATAGGCCAGAATGCTGACTGCAATTCGGGGTGATTGTTTTTCCTACTATTTTCTGATTCTCTACTTTCAATTTTCTGCAGTAACTGTTACTTTAATAACTGGGAGAAAATTAAAAGTAAACCATAAGGTAAAAATCCTACCTATCCTTTAGGGCCTCAAATGCTACCTATTTCATGCCTTTGCCAGTTCCTTTAGTCAAAAGTACTCCCCATTATATCCCTTAGCATATGTGTGCTTCTAGTAAAGCATTTACCCCTGCATTTGTGACTTTTACATATATGTATTCTGAGGAAAGGGAGTTAGTACTACTTACTTTTATTTCTCTAAAACACATAGAATAATGCTTTAATCACATTAAATATATACTGTTATCAAAATCCCATGCTAAACAAACTTGCAATTGTCATTGATAAAATCAATCCAGCACAATTCCTTATAAAATACATATAAAACACACAATTTCCTTCAAACGTATGAAACAGGAAATTATCTGCCTAATGGTATTACCAGACAACTCTGTGGGAAAGGCCAATCTGTTTTTCAGGTCATAAATGTCCAAGACATTCTCACCAATATCTTTCCAAAGTGCTAAGCTTTCTTTAAATTCTTGGATCAAGCTAGCTTTCAAATTCCATAAAAATACTTTACCAGTTAAGTGGGAAAAAAAAATACACTTTAAAACTTGATCACTTCAGGCATTGACCTACCTGTTCCTGATTTTTGTGTTCTCTGGGTGACATGAAACGTCATCCCTGTCATCTCCTCCTGCCCATCACCGCTTACCGCAAAGACTGGTGAGCTCTGCAGGACAACACTTTTTTTTATCAAACTTTTACTAGGAGAAAAATGCAAAGGTCTTGAACCCTCATGAACACTGTTATGGGAAGGATCTTGTACATTAGGTGAATATATCTGAGATAAAGAATTAAACATCTTTGTATAAAAGTCTGGCTTAGTTTTCTCATTTTCCAAATTTTGTTCATCAACTTGTCCAGACCCAAGTGGCAGTCTCTGACTGGTGTGAGATATTATGTGCATTACTTCATGGCTATCTGGAGAAGAATCTATTAAAGTCTTCCTTTTCTTTGATTTAGATGTCATTTTACTTCTTCTTTTAACCTGGCACTCTCCTTTCACCACTTCTGCAAAGGGGATATCACTTTTTTTATTAAAAGTTGTGCTTTGCTTCCGATTCTTATGTGGTCCCATTTGGTTACCAGAATCAGAATCTGCTTCATTAGCAACATGTTTTAAATCTGATTCTAAGGAGAGAGATGTCTGTGAAGAATCTGTTAACTGAAAAATAGATTTGTTTTTACTTTTTGCCATAATGTTCTTTGTCTTGCCTGATGATTCTTTTCCATGCTTTTTAACTTGTTTGTAAGGATTTGAAATTTGCTCACAATTTTCCTTTTCATTACTATTGATTTCCATACAATATCCACTGATATTACCTTGGCATTCAAGTCTCTGTTTAGATTCATTTACTTTAAAATCGAGATCTTTTGTATAGCTTTCTTGGCCATGCACATCTTTATCATTATCCATATATATCTGGTGCACTTCCGAAATGATTTCTGTCTTCCGATTCACTTTCTGCCTATTTATTTTTGAAACATTTTGTTGAGCAGGTTGTATATCAGTTACATACCTTTTCAAATCCAACATATTCAGGGTGTCATAATCATATAAATGCCCATTATCTTTGGTAGAAAGATAAGCTGTTTGAAATTCATTTGTGACTTCTGGGTTTACAGAAATAGTTTCTTTATCCTTTTGGGTTGGGGAAAAGAAGTTACCACTTTCTGGGTCATGCACCCCTTTGTTATTAAACTCACTTATTTGGTTCATTTCTAAAATTATTTCTGTCTTCCGACCTCCTTTATCTTTAAGCCTCTTATTTATTTTGGATCCTTTTGGCTTTGCAGGCATCTTAGTAGCCTGCTTTTTCTCCCCGTAAAGATTGCCAGTCTCATAACAGAGGTTCTGATTACCTCTGGGAGAAGGATCAACTATCTGAAAATCATTTGAGTCTTCCAGGTTTTCAGGAATGATTTTATCTTTTTGGGTTAGAGAAAACAGGTTACCCTTTTCTGGGTCATGCATATCTTTGTTATCATTCTCATGTACTAGGTTTTCTGAAATTATTTCTGTCTTCCGACATACCTTTTTCCTAAACTTGTCTATTTTTGATTCATTTTGACAAGCAGTTTGCATATCATTGGCATGCTTTTTCACCTCCAAAATATTCTGAGTCTCGTAATTAGACAGGTTTCTATCAACTTTGGCAGAAAGAGCAGGTGTCTGAAACTCACTTGGGTCGTCTAGGTTTTCAGGGATGATTTCTTTATCCTTCTGGGTTAGGCAAAAAAGGTTACCATTTTCTGGGCAATACACATTTTTGTCCTTACATAAATGATTCACTTCAGATATTATTACTGTCTTCCGGTTTACTCTCTGCCTAAGATTATTAGCTTTTGATTTATTTTGCTGGACAGGAAATGCTTCAGTGACCAGCTTTTGTAAATCCAACACATTCCGGGGCTCACAATCACTTAGGTTCCCATTATTGTTGGTGTGAAGAGCAGGTTTTTGAAACTCATTTGAAACTTCTAGGTTTCCAGAGATGATTTCTTTATCTGCTTGGGTGTGGATGGAAAAGTTACCCTTTTCTAGGCCAGGCACATCTTGGTTATTATCCCCATATATTTGGTTCATTTTAGAAATTATTTCTGTCTTCCGATTTACTTTCTGCCTAAGCTTCTTAATTATTTTTGACTCGTGTTGCTGAGCAGATTGTGCATCAGTCACATGCTTTTTCAAATCCAACATATTTTGTGTCTCATAATCACATAAATTTCCATTATGTCGGGTGGCAAGGTCAGCTGTTTGAAATTCATTTGTGATTTCCAGGTTTTCAGAAATGGTTTCTTGATCCTTTTGATTTAGGAATAAGTGATCTTTTTCTAACTTCTGAATCACAAATGTCTGTCTAGAAGCTTTATTTTTATCATAAGCTAGAGATGTCAGACATATGTCAAGTTTACTCTCCTGCTGGAATTTATCGGAATTTTGGGAGGAGTATGTTTCTTCTTCCTCATTTGTAACATGTATTCTTTTCTTCTTCTTCTTCCCATTCTCTGTACTTTGTCTGTCATCTCGATCAAAGTCATTATGAAGAGTTATTGTCTTTCGCTTGTTCAACTGAGTCAGCTGTTCAGTACTGAAGATAGAATTTGGATCTTCTGAATTCCCACTATCATTCAGGCCAATAGCTCTTTTTTCTGGTTCATTTTCAATCTTTTCCTCAATATTCATTTCTGAACTATTTTTAATTTGTCTCTTTGATCTTTCTCTTTTTTCAGAGCTTGAATCTTTCACTTTCCTGAAAGTTTTGATTCCACAGTCATTTGGTTTATTATTTCTTTTATTTTTAGTGCCTTTTGAAACTGTAACAATTTGGCTTACTACTTCACTAGCAGTTAAATCCATGTCAGAATCATACATAGTTTTCTGCTCCTGAATGTCATCATTACCCTGAACTTGATTCATGCACTCTGCAGTAGGTTCACTTGCAGACTCAGATGAGTCAGGAAGGCACTGTATGTTTCTTTGCATTTTAATATTCTTTTCATTAGTCTGATCATTTATGTTATTATTTCCATTTAATTCTGGGCTTGAAATCCCTTCTTGACTTAAATCTGTCACACAAGGATTGTCTGAACAAGGATTATTTGATTCCAGAAATGATGCAGGCTTTTTCCTTTTAGTTATATTATTAAAAGATGGTATCTCCTTTTTGTGACTGATAGGCTGGGACTTTTTCATCTCACTCATTAGAGAACTCTTGGAACTTTGTTCTATAGAATAAAGGGAAACAAAATTCAGAAATAAGTAATGACAGGTTTATAATTTTAAACAAATTAGATTAGAAATCAAGCTGTTTTACAGAGAGGATTTCTAACCGTGTGTTCTGTTCAACTACTTATACAGTATCTATGCTGATAAAAAAATTAAGTAGAAATAATGAGAGTAGTCCTAAGTCACATTTTACATATGTATCAATGGAGAATATATATTGAGAATTCACTCTACTTTGGCTCCAACAGTTGAGTGGAGTACAGCCAACAGTAGAGCCAGTAATATATATTTCTAAAGTAGAGGGGGCCAGCAAATGACCCCAAATAACAGTGATAACTCTAATAAGAACTACTATCAGAAGGCTATCAGCAGACAGCTAGTTCCTATAAATTATATATGGAATGTACACATATAAATTTTTAGAAAGGAAAAATAATTCTAAGGTCTAAATTCAATATATCAGTCCTGGCCAGTTTGGCTCAGTGGATAGAGCGTCAGCCTGTGGACTGAAGGGTCTTGGGTTCGATTCCTGGTCAAGGGCACATGCCAGGGTTGTGGGCTCGATCCCCAGTAGGGGGCGTGCAGGAGGCAGTTGGTCCATGATTCTTTTTCATCATGGATGTTTTCCATTGTCCCTCTCCCTTCCTCTCTGAAATCAATAAAATTAAAAAAAAAAAAAAAAGAATAAGGATTATCTATTTGTTCACTTAAAAAATAAATAAATAAATAAATTCAATATATCAATTGGAAAATCTATGGCAAATACATAAGCCAGATTACACCACACAATTATTTTGAAATACCATCTAAATAAAATATGTCGTCATTTTCTCTTGCTCAACCATTATGCATGCTTAAGTTTTTGCTTTACTATTAATTGGTTATGATCTTGTAAAAGTCACCACACCCACCTAGGTCCCCAATTTTCATATTTATGAACAGGAGAAAATGAAAATAATATGTGAAACTAATATGGTATCTTTCTATTCATAAGCTAAGATGTCAAGGAAAGCTCTTTAGGCTGGCTCATTTCTAAATACTGCTTCCAGAGTAACAGTATCAGGCCACTGTGGAACTGACATTTGTTAGCATACTGACTTCTAAATGAAAATTTTCATCAGCATTTTAAAATAGTAGAAGTTAGCAAATCTGTAACATAAGAGATTTAACTTAACAGTTTATATACCAGTAATATCAAGAAGAAAATGTGATGAATAAAACTATTTAATACTGATACTCAAAATGAATTAAAAAAAAATCTCACCTTTAGGAAGTATATCAATAGAAGAAATCTGTTCTAAGTCATCCAAACCACACACATTTTGATTGTTTTCTTTAAGACATAACTCCAAATTATACTGAGCTGATAAAGACTGTCTTGTTGATACTGAAGTAGGAACATCAGATGATATCTTTGATATAAAATTGTTGTCACATTGTGTTTTCTCTTTATCTTCATCATCATCATCATCATCATCATCATCATTTGAAGTTAATGGAACCCTAAAGGCAAGTGGGAATGAATGAAAAATTTTGCATTTTACAAAAATTAGGAAATTACATAGACAGTTCTTTCTATAATCTATTTATTTAAGAACCAACCACAACCACCCCCACCCCTCTGGACACCTTTTTGTGTTCAATGAAGACAAGTATAGGTAGGAAGTAGGTAGTATCTAATAGTATAGAACTTGAAGTAAAACAAGAATGCTTATCTTCATAACCCTAGTGGCACCAAAAAGAGATAACTGATATAATCACTGGTTGGGCTATTAAGGTAATAATAATGAAATAAATAATGTCCAAGCATACTTTTAAACACCTGTATATAATATTTATAGTTTTCCTTAAATTAATTATATGGAATACCCAAAACTCTTCCTCTGGTTTCAGACAAGTACAATTGTATAAAAAGTTATGTGTGAGATGAAGTTTGCTATTTCCAAAAACATCCATGTACACTGAAGCCATATTCCTACAGTACTTAAATCTATGGGAGTGAGAGGGACACAGAAATCCACAGAAATATATTGTTAAACTGACCTTTTTGAATTCAAAGAATAAAGAGTAACATCAAAGAAAGTGGGAGGGGGGGTCAGCAAATGAACCCAAGTAAATGATATATCTAATTTTGGTCTATTATAAATAGTGCTGCTATTTATATGCCTTTTGAAATGTATACACACATTTCTATTGGGTATGTACCTAGTAGAAGCCCTGGGTTTACATATAGTTTGTGGCTTTAGAAGAAAGTTACAACATTCTTATTGTGTTCCCATTATTTAACATGCTTGCTCTTGAGTTTTATAGATTTTCCTTATCAGATTAAAGAAGTTCCCTTGTACTACTAGTTTGCTGAAAGGTTTTTCATAAATGGCTGTTGAATTTTATTATATGCCTTTTCTGTCACTATTGAAAAAATACTACTGCTCTCTTTTTTTTCCTATTAATGTGATGAATATTTTAATCCCAATCAAATATGTATGTGTACACATGCATTATGTAAATTGACAAGCTGACTCTAAAATGCACATGGAAATGCAAAGGGCCAAGAACAGCCAAAAAAATATTCACGATCAAAAACATAAATAAATGAAATGGAGATTCACACTATCAAATAACCAAGGCTTAGAGTAGTGAGTTCAGAAACAGATGCATACACATCAGGTCACCTGACTAATGAAACAGATGATATACAGCAATTAGGTGGGAAAAAGATGGTCTTTTCTAAATAAATGGTGCAGGTTAGTATAATTTCCATATGAAAAAAATAATGAGTCTTCCTTCATTATACCCCAAATTCTAGGTAGACTGAAGATCTAAATGTGAAAGGGAAAATAATAGAGCTTAAAAAACAACACATCATGACCTTCCAATTAGCAAAGAGTTTCTTAAAAGGACATGGAAAGTAGTCACCACAGGGAAAGGGGGATTAATAAATACAACTTAGTTATTGAATGAGGGTAAGTGTCTTCAGAGCCCTGACGATACAATCTGAGCAAGACTCTACAAACCATCTCTTTCCTACTTTAGGAGGCAACTATAGGTTGATAAAACGCAAACATTATATAACACATAGAAAATTATTGTGTTATATACAAATCTAAGTACTCTAAATCAATGTAATTTAAACTCATGTAACTAAAGGTCCATCTGTGCCTCTTTCTTCTTTAGAATCTATGGGAAAGCTGAATTATTATTTCAAAATATAAAACTAAATTCTATTATATTATGTCTTCAATTTCTTTTGCTGGTACAATTTTAACAAGTATTTCATTATTAATTTTTATTTTATTTTTTTCTATGTTTCAAGGAAGTGAACCAAATAAAAACTTTCAAAGTCCACTAAGAGGTGTGCAGGATAATATTTAACCAAGTTTTGAAGCAATTACCTTGCAAATGGAAGACGCATCGGCATGCACTGTTTACTAACCCGTTTATTCGTGCTGGCTTGGAGTAGAAAGGAACTCTGATGGAACTATTTTGGGGGGAAAAATACAGAAAATAAAAAAGAACAAAATTTCTAATCTCATTAAATCATGTTTGCTATTAAAGCACCAAATTATACAAGAATACCAATAGTAATGGAATAATTCTTGCATTAGTCTTTAATAGTTCAATGAGAATAATGTAATAAGGTTAAACACAGTTCATCCTTAATCATGTCATCCAAAGAGAATCACTACTAACATTCTGGCATACAACTTCCCAAACTTTCTTCTACGCATACGAATACATACACAGTGCATAGTCACACACACACTGAGTGGCCAGATTATTATGATCTCTGAACGCATAATAATCTGGCCACTCAGTGTATATCCTATATAATAGAAAGCTAATATGCAAATTGTCCCCTTGACCAGGAGTTCGACCAGCAGGCAAGCCGGCCAACTGCCCATGTCCCTTTCCCCTGGCCAGCCTGGCCGGACCCACCCATGCGTGAATTCATGCACTGGGCCTCTAATATGTATATGTGTATACACACACACACACACTGAGTGACCAGATTATTATGTGTTCAGAGGTCATAATAATCTGGCCACTCAGTGTATATGATATCTCTACATATACAGTGTTTTGGATTTGTGGTTAGATAAAGAGCCAACTTAACTGATATGTGGATTTTGACTGTGTGAGGGGTTGGCATCCTTAACTCCACATTGTTCAGAGGTCAACTATATATGAAATATGCTTATGTCTACAAATGTATTAAGTAATGTATTATTGGATTTTATAATATACTAGAGGCCCAGTGCACAAAATTGTGCACTCTAGAGGGTCTCAGCCCAGTCTGCACCCTCTCGCCGTCTGAGAGCCCTTGAGGGATGTCTGACTGACACCTTAGAGAGGCTCCCGCCACTGCTGCTGTGCTCACCAGCTGTGAGCACGGCTTCTGGCTGAGCGGGTTCCCCCTGTGGGAGCACACTGACCACCAGGGGGCAGCTCCTGTGTTGAGCGTCTGCCCCCTAGTGGTCAGTGCACATCATAGTGACTGGTTGTCAGGCTGTTTGGTCAATTTGCACATTAGCCTTTTATTATATAGGAGGATATTTTTGAATGGTCTTTTAAAATTCAAAGCCTGGGTGATTTTAATGTGGCTTTTAAATTTTTGCTTCTCTATATTTGCTAAATTTTCACATGTTTTCTGGACATGTTTTAATTGTTTGATAAAGACCATAAAATTAGGCAACATACAAACATGTTTTCTTAGTACAGTGCTAACCTGCAATATAAACGGGTATGGCCAAATTGACAACCTAATTTCCAAATTCACATGGAAATGCAAAGGACGTACAATAGTGAAAACAACTTTGAAAAAGAACAAAGTTGAAGGGCTGCGGTAATTGAGACAATACAGTATTAGCATAAGAACAGACAAATATACTTAAATACAAAAAATAAAACAGACAAATAGGTCAATGAAATAGAACAGAGTTCAGAAATAGATACACATATATTTGGTCAATTGATTTTGGACAAGGCAAAAACCAATTGGGGGCCTAGACTTCCACACTCACCTGGCTATATACCAAGGCAACTTTTATCCCAACCAGGGGTACTGTCAGAAAAGGCCAAGGGGAGAGCCGGGACATCTGGTGGCACTGAGCGAAGGACACATGGGGACTTTGGACTTCTACTCTCATTTGTTAAGAACAAATCCTTTCTGAATCCAAATGTGGATTACATTAGACAATAAAGTACCTATTCTTTGGCTAGCTTTTATAAAAGATTCTGACAAAGGAGCTACATATTGACCAGATAGGTTGAAAGAGTTCATATCTTCTTACTACCAAGAAAATGCATTTAAGAGATTTATAAATGACTTTAACAGTTTTTAAAGGACAGATTTGCAGAAAATTAAAAAGTAATGATAGCTAACATTTACTGCATTCATCCTATTGCCAAAATAAATGCTAGGCACATTTAATTCTTACACTAACTCCCCATTATTCATACCATGTAGATGAGGACACTGAGGTGCAAAGACTTTAAGGCGAAGGTCACAGAACCAGGAAGTAGCAGAGCTAGGATCTAAATATAGGCAATCCCATTTAAAAAGTCACCCTCTGAAGCACTAACCTGCCTCCAGAAGCTAGCAAGAAATTTACCTACAATTGGGACTTCACTGACCTTTCTTCCATTTACGTACCATATATATTTTGCCTTCTCATTAGTTATTCCTTCAAAAATTATTTTTCCTATTTAGATAATTGAGTAAATTTCACTCCCTTCCTGAAATTATTTTATTTTCCTTGTGCTAGATTATAAAAGATTTAAAACTATTTACATTAGTGCTTTTCTGCCATGTTTAATTTTCCTAGTCTGTAATTTACCTTTCACTTTTATGATTTTTAGTTTTAGAAAATCCATTAATAACTTCCTTTATGGTTTCTATCTGTTTTAGGTATAGAAAGGCCTCTCCTACTTATGTGAATTCACTTGTAATTTCTTCTCATTTTTTATGACTTCCTTTTTTTAAATTTAAATCCATCTACAATTTATTTTAGAGAATGGTATAAAGGAGGATCTTCCTCTTCTTTTCTCCCATTGTTTTTCAATTATGTCCATCTTTTTTTTCTTCCAAATCTTAGAGAAAGTGACAGAGGTAGTAGAAGAGAGCCAGTGGGGCTGTGTGGCATCAGGAAACAAGTTATAGAGGTGAAGGCTGGGCCCTGGGAGCTTAGGAGAGAGAATGGTAAAGGTAATGCGCCTGGGGGAAAGGAGGGGAAGGAAAAGGCTCAGGAATGTTCCCAAGAGGGAGAGCCACCTGTCCATCTTTTTTTAATATCACAAATTCTTTCCTAGTTTGAAATACTACCTTTCTACTATTGTCTTTCATGCTTTTTAGTGTGTTTAAGGGCTATTAGGTTCCACTGAGCTATCTAATCCTGCGTTACTTTTAATCAAAATTAAATTTTACGTAAAAATTACAATAACCAATTATACCAAATGATGTTGTGTTAGCCCATTAAAATTAATATTATCATTCCTTTGCACCAAGTTTAAGAAATGAATCTCTAATCTTGATGCTACTTAACTAACCTCAACTATTCTCAGTAATGCTAAAAAACTGCACTTACTTACACACAATTCTACTTACCTCAGAAAAATTGCTCATTTCAATTGCGGTTATCAAACTATTGTTCAAGTGTGCTTCTATTTCTATAAGCTTCTTATTCTGTATAAATAAATAAAAAAGATCCCTTTTAAACAATTAAGATTTGGAGTTTATTAAATCATACATTTATGAATACAATCAGCTGAGAAGACTTAAAAAATAACAGAGATAACTTTGGACTAAAAACTGAGATTACATTGAGCTAAAACGGTTACTATACTGTGTAGTTCAAATAGGCACACATTTTGAATGCTTTTGAACTACTAGTCATAAATTTTTCTACAAACATTTTTCTGTCTTCTTATAATAATACATTATATGGCAAGTAAACATAGTTTGTCAGCCACAGGAATTTAACCTTTAATTGTAGTAGGTCATTTTTCCATTTTTAAATTAATTGCTACTGATTTTATAGTTAGAGCTATAGTTGCAGCCTAGCTAATCATTAGAACTTACTACCCTGTCTATGGACAGAGTTGCAAATTGGAAGGAAAAGCAACGTCTACAATATTCATTCTATTTGGCTTAAAGTCAGTGAAAACTCTCTAAAGGAGAATACGGATACTCTAGGAACTCCTTCCCATTCACTGGAGGAATGTAGTAATGCACAAAGCTTTGCTTATGATAAGCAATCAAAGGTTAATCAAGGTGTTATGCTGGCGTGCAGTAAATATTTAGAATATAGACTTAAGACACCTATTTTATTACAGTTTGCCCATGAGCAATGCATGCGCTTTCAATAATTTTTCATAATTGGAGGTTTGAAAAACATATCTAGAGCTTCTATAGTAATATAGTTAAGATTTTTAATTATAATTTAGAATTCAAACATAATATAGTTTTCATACCAAATTATTTAGCTTTAGGCGAAGAAATGTGTTCTCAAAATTCAATTTTTCCACTTCTTTTTGCAATAACATCTTTTCAGTTGCCATTCTTCGAGAATTCTCTTTTTCTCTACTAAGAGCCTGAGCTAATGCCCTGTTGTTGTGCTTTAAAGATATTTTGAAAATAGAAGAATTATCTGTAAAAAAATTTTAATAATTAATATTGAACATATACCTTAACAAATTTTCCTATTCCTTAGTACAGTGGTCGGCAAACCGCGGCTTGCAACCCACATGCGGCTCTTTGACCCCTTGAGTGTGGCTCTTCCACAAAATACCACATGCGGGCACGCACGTACAGTGCGATTAAAACTTTGTGGCCCATGTGCAGAAGTTGGTTTTCAGCCTGGGAGAGTCTATTTTGAAGAAGTGGCATTAGAACACTCAAGGGGCCAAAGAGCTGCATGTGGCTCGTGAGCCGCGGTTTGCCAACCACTGCCTTAGTAAACTCTTTTAGACAAAATGCATTTCACTTCATAAGTTTTAACTGAAGGCTGGAAAAGAAGAGGATGACAATACAGATGTAGTTTTGAAAAAAATGTACTTAGAGTTTGGAACTGAAGAAATAAAAGCCATCTAATCTAGGTGATGAATAAAAGGCACGAGAAAGGCAGAATGTCTGTGGATACAGAGTTAGGAATCAGAGGACTCTTCTACGGACACAGCATTCTAGACAATTAGATCAGCACAAACACTAAATCTTGATCCCTGCTGCCCCGCCTTCCTTTTGCCTTTGACTAGGAGGGAGAATGGAGAAGCTGATCCCGCAGTCTAACTGGAGATGTCCCAGAGAAATGAGGGTGGCCAGTCTGCAAAAAATTTAAAGCCAGTTTCTATGGCTCCAGAATGGAATACAGTAGTTAATGCTCCCAAAGTCCATTTTTTAAAACCTTGAGTGAAAGGAAGCATACTTACTACAATGTTGGATAATCACCTACGCCCTGTGGGATACTTACAACATTGGATAGATCACTTAAATAAACTCTGTGGGATATTCTACCTCCATCCCAAATATCCTCCCTCGTATATGCGGGCATCTACTACACTCTAAACTGGACCTATCTCTTTACAAGCACTGTGTAAATATAACTTAAGTCAGAAATGCTTTCCGTTGTGAGGAAAGAAATTTAATTGTGAATTCCTTGGTAAATCCCACCTTAAACATGGTGTGTTCCCTGTGTACACTTAGAGCACACTCATATCTTCATAATTTTGATTTACATGCCACTGAATAAAAGTGTATATATGTAAAAATGTTTATTAAAAATAATATTTTAAAAATACTCAGGGAAAGTCTGGGAATCTAAAAAACAGAGTCCAAAAAAGTACTTTATCTTGGGCACCGAGAAAGCAGTTCCCAGCAGCCACCTCTGACAAAGCAACGGAAACACACGAGAACCAGGGGGGCTCCACAGCTCAAGGAGAACAGCCCTTTCCTGTTGCAGGCCTCAAAGTCAGCACTCTCCTTCTTCACAGCGGGTGTGCAATGGCCCTGCCAGAGGACAGGAAACACCCGCTGCGGGAGGTGGTCTAACACGACACCCGGCCCAGGACACCTGGGCAGGAGCAACATTACGACTTCAAGATACTCAGAAGGCTTGGCTGTTTCCCAGCCACAGTTACCCTTGGCAGGTGCCTTCCCCACTCCTGCTAAGGTGGGTATGACCCACTGAGACAATTTTCAAAAGCATTAAAAATTTACCTTGGGGAGTCTCCCCCATTTCTTTCTTTCTTTTTCTTTTTTGCCCTTCTGACATCCTAATTCCAGAATCCATGAGACCCATCTCTAAAGGGCTCAGTGCCCTCCGAATGAGCTTTGGCTATATAAGATCACCCACTACAGCAGCCTATGTGGGCCAACCCCTCTAGATTACCCATCAGCCAATTGCTACAGCATACCATAGCGATCTACCACTTTTTAAAATATTTTCCAGGAATAGCACATTGGTATTTTTCTTGCCATGTAGGAGGTAGCTGCCTTAGGCTGCACCAAGCTCACTGCTGAAAATTCAGCTGTCACCACTGGGGGAAAATCATCATAACCATTCAACTAGTAGGAGTTAAAGGAAATAGAAAGGACTGAAAGGAAAAAGAAAAAAGCATCAGTTAACAAAAATAGTCATTTTCTATACTTGATAAAATATAAAATAAAAAACTCATCAATTCTCCAGGGAAAAGTAAAAATGTGAGTATATGTAAAACCAATGGCACTTACTTATTATTTTAGTTTTGATTTTGGAGGCAAGAGAAACATTCAACTTAGCGGTCTTTGACATTCTTTTGTCTTTCACATGCCTCTTAATTCCTGAGGGGAAAAGTGACCCCATTTCCGTTACTTGATAATCCATCACTGGAGGAAAAAAAAAAGGAAGGAAATCATAGTATTGATTAATAAAAGAAAAAAAGAGTAACAGATACATTCTAAAAAGTAACAATCATGACAAATGATATAATTTGTCTGTATGTACATATTGATAAAACCCCTTGTATAAAACTGGAGAGTATGAATGTAATTAAAAATGGTTTAAAGTAGAATCCAAAAAAAAAGGTAAGTGACTGTTTTTTCATTTAAACCTGTATTATTTTATCTTCATGCCAGGAGCTAGGCTAAGCTGGAGACAGAAAACAGGATATGGCTGTATAAGGACATGGAATGCATAATCTCATGTGGGTATAGGCACTTTTTGATACAATATACTAAGTGTAACCTGAGATGTGCACAGAAGAGAGCGGGTGTTGGGGGAGGGGGTGTTGGAGGAATAGGCAGGAAATTTAAACTTGTCTATTTGTCTATTAGAGTTATGGTCCATTTGATTCACTAGAAGATATTCACATCATGCCAAGAACGATAGATATAACACACAATGGCATAGAGAGTGATTAACTCTGCCTGGTCCGAGGGAGAAGGACCTGAAAAGGTTTTATTTAGAAAATACAGTTGATGTCGAGCCACCTGCTTGGACAAGACCAACCTCCCAGGTCGCCCTGCCCTCCCCCAAGCCTCCTTGTCTCCACCTGCAGAGATCGAGGAGAAACCCGGCCACGCCACCTGCCTAGCCCCCAATCCTCAGCCTCTCTACCACTACCTATCGAGTCCACGGGACTGATCTCACCATGCTCTGCAGGTCAATCACCACAAGAATCCCCAGACTCCCGGGCCACTCCCATCACCCTCCCCCTTACCCCCCCCCCCAGTTCTGCACATCCCTCATTTGGTCCTGCAGAAGGGTGAAAAATGGTCCCCCAAAGATAATCTATGTCCTTCTAAACATAATGTGGAAAAGGGGTCTTTACCGTTGTGACTGAGGATCTTGTGATGGGAGATTGCCCTGGATTACCCAGGTGGGCCCCGCGGAGGCCATCATTAGTATCCTCACGGGAGAGGGGCAGAGACCGGAGGGATGGGGCCAGAAGCCAAGGCTTGCCGGCACACACCAGAGCCCGAAAGCGACGAGGCACGCACTCTCCCTTAGGGCCGCCAGAGGAGGGCAGCCCTGCCGACAGCTTCATTTCAGCCCCAGGACACTCGGTTTGGCCTTCCGGCCTCCAGAACCGTGACAACTTACATGCCTATTGTTTTAAGCCACCCCGTTGGTGGTCATGTTTTACGGCAGTCACGGGCAATGAATGACGGTCTCCCCATCTCACCCTTGTCCAACCCGCAGAGCCCTCTGGAACTCACAGCCCAGCCAAACCTCCAGCCTCAGTCTCTTCCCTGAACACTACCTAATTATCATCGCTCTGTGGCTCCTGTCTGGCCAGCATCTCAGCTGATCTCTACGTCAGAAAAGTCACTCCTTTCCACACCCAATGTTCCTCAATGGGATCCCTTCTCCACAGAAGCCATCGGCCCTGTTCCCTGCCGAAATACTACCTGAACCTCAAGCTTCCGCTCAAGTTCTAGGTCTTCCCAGTCTCCATCCCTCCTCCTGCAGCTAGCCTCCCTTCTACACGAGCGCCCCAAGGAGGGGGCTCCTTAGAGAACTCAGGTAAGCAGCCTCTATCGCTCCTTCAGCAGATGGTTCATCGCTCCACGGGCTAGACACTCCCACCATCGCGGAGCAGAGCAGTCGCCAAGAGAGAAACAAATCCCTTCCTGCAGGGAGCTGACCTTCTACCTGGCGGCTCGCCCCCGTCCCCCAGCCAGGCGCTCAAATCCCGGGGACTA
The DNA here is from genome assembly GCA_026230045.1 of Corynorhinus townsendii. NCBI lineage: Eukaryota > Metazoa > Chordata > Mammalia > Chiroptera > Vespertilionidae > Corynorhinus > Corynorhinus townsendii. Next base: position 9,203,236 of record JAPDVU010000005.1, on the reverse strand, counting down.
GAGGCAGCGATTTAGATGCAAACTAGGTCCTCCCCTAATAACCAGCCGGACGAAGGGGTGCAGGGGCCGCGGTTCTGAAAGCCAAGGCGGAGGGTGGGCGTGATGAGCGCGGGTCGCGGGGCTTGGCGGACCGCAGACGCCGGAGGACGATGCCTGGAGGTTCCGCCCGGGAAAGACACGGATCCCGCCATAAGGGACGGCCGTGCCGAAAGTCATAGGCCACCGACTTACCGCTTCTTCAGAGTGAGGGGCACCACCCCGCTCCCGAGCTGCGCGCCGCGGCCGAGGCTCCAGTTTAAACCCCGCGGCCGTTGGCGGTTGCCACATCAGCCAACCAGATCCCGAGAAGCCGACACAAAAGAGCGCCGGACCCGGAAGTGGGAGGCGGAAGGGGCGGGACCTCGCGAGGGACGGGAGGGGGCGTGGTCGAGAGGGCCTGCGGACCCAGCCTGGGGGAAGGGACGCCCCGCGGGCTTGATCCGGGGTCCTGGCGCTGACCTCTGGTGGGGGAAGAAGGAGGTAATCCTTTGGCAAAATTACCTCCATCAGCCGGGTGTCTGAAAGGCTTGACAGCCGCCTAAAGTCAGCCGGGAAGTTTTTGTTGTCTGTGATGCTGCTGGGAGACTGCCCACCCACATCTTAGCATTTCTTGTGCTGCTTTGCCCTGCGATGCCAGCACTGTTCCTTTTCACTTAAAAGCTCCCCCATTTTCCTTTTAACTTTCTGAGGAAAAGCGGCGGTGACATTTCCTTGTAAATCCTGGATCTCATCAATATTTAGGTCTTGTACTAATGGTCTGTTTTAGCTAAATATACAAGAATGGCATTTGCCATTATACACAAACTACATATATATATGTAATATATGTCACATATGTTATATGTGCATAATATATGTATATAACATATTCTATCTGTTATATATTGCATATGTTATATATGTTTTATATATATATGAGGTTTCCTCATCTGTAAAATGGAGGTTAATAACAGCATCTAATATATTTTTATAATGGTTCTAATCAACAGACCCTTTTAAAAAAATAAATATTTTTATTGATTTCAGAGAGGAAGGGTGAGGGAGATAGAAACATCAATGATGAGAAAGAGTCATTGATCAGCTGTCTCCTGCATGCCTGTACTGGGGACCCCTGACAGGGAATTGAACCTTGACCTCCTAGTTCATAGGTTGATGCTCAACCACCAAGCCACAGCGGCCTGAACAACAGACCCTTTTGTTCAAATATATTAATACTAGAGGCCCGGTGCACAAAATTTGTCCCTTAGCCCAGCCTGCACCCTCTCCAACCTGGGACCCCTTGAGGGATGTCCGACTGCCCGTTTAGGCCCGATCCAGGTAGGATCGGGCCTAAACGGGCAGTCGGACATCCCTCTCACAATCCAGGACTGCTGGCTCCCAACTGCTCGCCTGCCTGCCTTCCTGATTGCCCCTAAACGCTTCTGCCTGCCAGCCTGATCACCCCCTAACCACTCCCCTGCCAGCCTGATTGATGCCTAACTGCTCCCCTGCCAACCTGATTGCCCCTAACTGCCCTCCCCTGCAGACCTTGTCACCCCTAACTGCCCTCCTTTGCAGGCCTGGTCCCCCCCCCCCAACTGCTCTCCTCTGTAGGCCTGGGTCCCCCCCAACTGCCCTTCCTTGCAGGCCCAGTTGCCCCCAACTTCCTTCCTCTGCTGGCCTGGTCACCCCTAACTGCCCTCCTCTGTAGGCTTGATAGTCCCCTAACTGCCCTCCCTTGCAGGCCTGGTCCCTCCCAACTGCCCTCCCCTGCTGGCCATCTTGTGGTGGCCATCTTGTGTCCACATGGGGGCAGCAATCTTTGACCACGTGGGGGCAGCCATCTTGTGTGTTGAAGTGACGGTAAATTTGGATATTACTTTTTTAGTAGATAGGATAGAGGCCTGGTGCATGGGTGGGGGCCAGCTGGTTTGCCCTGAAGGGTGTCCCGGATCAGGGTGGGGGTTCCCTTGGGGCATGGGGTGGCCTGGGCGAGGGGCCTGTGGTGGTTTGCAGGCTGGCCACACACCCCTGGGGACCCAAGCAGAGGCCCTGGTAGCTGGTATTTATTTATCTTCTATAATTGAAACTTTGTAGCCTTGAGCAGAGGCCAGGGCCAGCCAGGGCAGGCCAGGAAACTTGGCTTCCTCTATTGCCAGGGCAACCCAGCCTCCTGCTTGCTCCAGCTCTGTGGCCAGCCACCATCTTGGTTGTGTTAATTTGCATACTCGCTCTTGATTGGCTGGTGGGCGTAGCTTGGTGTAGTGGAGTGATGATTAATTTGCATGTTTCTCTTTTACTAGTGTAGATTGCTTTCTTCCTGGCTCATTTTGTGGCTACAACTCCATTATCAAAACAAGTAGAAAAAGGGAGACAGGGCAGTCAGAGGTAGGAGAGTTGTTAAAATTTTTATCAAGACATGAATACCAACATCTCTTTTTTAAAAAGTACTGATTATCACCTAGCCACTGTGGCTCAGTGGTTGAGCATTGACTTGTGAACCAGGAGGTCACGGTTTGATTTCTGGTCAGGGCACCTGCCCAGGTTGTGGGCTCAATCCCCAGTGTAGGACATGCAGCAGGCAGCCCATCAGTGATTCTCTCCCATGATTGATGTTTCTCTCTCTCCCTCTCCCTTCCCCTCTGAAATCAATAAAAATATATATTTTTAAAAATGCTTGGGAGAAAACAAGATGGCAGCATAGGTAAACACCTGAACTTGCTGTCTCATACTATGACTAAAAGACAAAACGGACATCATCCAGAACCACAGGTAAGCTGGCTGAGTGGAAATTCTACAACTAGAAGGAAAGAGAAAAGCACACTGAGACTCAGAGGAGCTGCGGAAGTAAAATGCAGAGGTACGGAGGCATGCGCGCAGAAAGGGCTCGCAACTGAGTATGCGGCTGGCATTTCCAATCTGCAGGGAGACACAAGCTCCCAACTGCTCTGAACTCCCGTTCTGGGTGAGACTCTGGGGACCCAGACTCATATGGGGAGAAAGTGGACTGTCTGGCAGCGGATGGAACGCAAGGGTGGCTTTCTCTCAGAGGTGCTTGCAGCAATTACCAAGGGACACTGAAACCTGGGGGCCTCTTAGGGCAGGGCTGACAAGAAGCCATTGCTGTTTGCTCCGCCCTGAGACTCCGACCCATCCAAGCTGTGCACAGAGGCTTTTGCATATGAATGGCCTGGTCCTTTGAATTCTAAACTTACCTAACAAACTGCAGCTGAGTCAAAGAGACCCAGAACATCCAAAAGAAGGCCCAAGGCCCCACCGCAGCTTGCATTGCTTCACAGCTGGGCCTCATCTGGGCACCTCCAAAACCCAAACAAAGAAGAGGAATCTGAAGATCTCTCTGTAGCTCCTGCTGGGTGGCCTCAGACAGAGGCTAAATTAGCACCTCCTTGGAGATCCAAGAGCCAGTGTACCCAGGGGTCAGAGTGGGACCATTCAGATTACAACTCCTCAGATCCATAAGGGACACACTCAGGGGGCAGACTCAGTAAGCACCAAAGCCCCACTGAAGCAAGTCTTGTCTCATAAGGGTGTCTCCAGCCACAAGTTCTCCCATTGTAGACACAGCTGATCCTCACAGCCAATTGGCCTGGAGGTCAATTCCTCCCGATGATTCCAACAACAATCAAGGCTTAACTACAACAAGACTGTGCACACAGCCCACAAAGGGGTGCACCAAGAGTGTCCACCTCAGGTAACTGGGGAGGCTGAGTCACTGGGCCCTATAGGACACTTAGCACACAAAGCCACTCTATCAACTCAGGGAAGCAGCCAAAATGTGGAGACAAAGAAACAGGTCACAAAAGAAAGAAATGGAGGAAAGCAAATGACTGGATATAGAGTTCAAAACCACGGTTATAAGGTTTTTCAAGAATTTTCTAGAAAAGGCTGATAAATTTAGTGAGACCTTTGAGGATATGAAAAGGACCAACAAGAAATTAAACATACACTGGCTGAAATAAAAAATAATATACAGACATCCAACAGCAGACTAGAAGATTGCAAGAATCAAGTCAAGCTCTAACCAGTTTGGCTCAGTGGATGGAGCATTGGCCTGTGGACTGAAGGGTCCCAGGTTTGATTCTGGTCAGGGGCATGTACCTTGGTTTTGGGCACATCCCCAATAGGGAGTGTGCAGAAGGCAGCTGATGGGTGTTTCTCTCATCGATGTTTCTAACTCTCTATCCCTCTCACTTCCTCTCTGTAAAAAATCAATAAAATATATATTTTTTAAAAAGAATCAAGTCAAAGATTTGAAACACAAAGAAGCAAAAAAACACTCAACTGGAAAAGCAAAAAGAAAAAAGAATCCAAAAATTTGAAGATAGTGTAAGAAGCCTCTGGGACAACTTCAAGCGTACCAACATCAGAATTATGGGGGTGCCAGAAGAAGAGAGAGAGCAAGATACTGAAAACCTATTTGAAGAAATGATGACTGAAAACTTCCCCCACCTGGTGAAAGAAATAGACTTACAAGTCCAGGAAGCACACAGAACCCCAAACAAAAGGAATCCAAAGAGAACCACACCAAGACACATCATAATTAAAATGCCAAGAGCAAAAGACAAAGAGAGAATATTAAAAGCAGCAAGAGAAAAACAGTTAATTACCTACAAGGGAGCACCCATATGATTGTCAGCTGATTTCTCAACAGAAACTATGCAGGTCAGACATGAGTGGCAAGAAATATTCAAAGTGATGAATAGCAAGAACCTACAACCAAGATTACTCTACCCAGCAAAGCTATCATTCAGAATTAAAGGGCAGATAAAGAGCTTCATAGATAAGAAAAAGCTAAAGGAGTTCATCACCACCAAACGAGTATTATATGAAATGCTGAAAGGTATTCTTTAAGAAGAGGAAGAAGAAGAAAATGGTAAAGATAAAAATTATGAACAACAAATACATATCTATCAACAAGTGAATCTAAAAATCAAGTGAATAAAAAATATGATGAACAGAATAATCTGGTGAATATAATAGAATCAGGGGCATAGAAAGGGAGTGGACTGAAAATCCTCTGGTGGAAAGGTGTGTGGGGGGTGTGGGAAGTGACTGGACAAAAATCATACACCTATGGATGAGGACGGGGTGGGGGGTAAGGGCAGGGGTGGGAACTAGGTGGAGGGGAGCTATGGGGGGGGAGAGGAACAACTGTAATAATCCGAACAATAAAGATTTAATAAAAAAATATTAATGGGGGAGAAATAAAAAAAAACTTAGTTGCATTTCAAAAAAAAGTGCTGATTATCTTATCTCAAAGAAGTTGAGAGAATTTCATGAACCAAGGGCTTTTTAAATTACAAAAACTCCTGAAAATGTACATTCTTATTGTATACAATGACGAACTTAAAAAAGTATAATTAATTGGGCTATTTAATTTAACCTGATCTCAGCTTGCTTTCAGGTCATTTGGATCTTGGTATAATGGATAGAGGCAAGAGCCCTGGATTAGGAGTGTGAAAATGCAATTATTTGTATCTTGAATACACATCATCAATATGTTCTTAGTTGCAAACTCCTTACCTATAAAATAAACCCATTAAATTAAATGAGCTCACAGTTCTGTTGTGATACTCTCTGACACAAGGATCTGATTTTGCTCTTCTCCCTTCATTTTCCTTTATTTTTACACTCATTAGTTGCCTGATGTCCTCTATCTAAAGGTAGAGTCTGGTGTATGAAAATTTGATTATCCTGACCCACACTCCCCACACTAACAAAGGAGCAGAGGCAAGGAAAGAGGAAGGCTAACTGCCAAACAGCACAACAGCAAAAAGCTCCTTTAACACCTCAGCATTACTGAAACAAAGATCACCCAGGAAATGTCTTCCCTGAATACGAGCCAACTAGAAGACACACTGCAAATCAATACACTAATAGAACAAAATAGAGATAGTGGACTTACATTTCATGAAGCCATCTGATCTGATCACCTGTACTGGTCTGGCAAGTTGAATTGCACTGAGTAACCCAGGCTGATAGACACAGAAAGGGACAATGGGTAGTTGGAAGCATTGCTGGAGAAGATAGGAATATAGGCTTTAAAAGAAGCGAGAGTGAGGGGGCCCTGGCAGCAGAGAAGGACTGAGCTACAATCATGCTACCAGTATGGCCTGTGTATAGAGCCAGAGCAGAGCAGACTTTTCCAACACCTTTTGACAATCCGATATGGAGTCACCGTCAGCCATGACATTCACCAGTATGTTAAGTGGCAACATGCCCAAGGCTGAGCTAATGAATGTGATGGGAATGCCCTTGGGAGGGCCCCGGAATACCCAAAACCACAAGTCTTGTCACCCACATGAGCGGGGCCTCTGTCTGTCTTGGGCCATAAGAATTCAGAGATCGGACAGTTCGACCCTGGAGCGTGGCTGTTATCCTGGGTCATGCTCAGAGTCCAAGGGGACCTCCACTCCATCCGACCCAGGCCGTCCCTGTAGCTGCCTGGCTTGAAACTGACACCACCTCTCCATCCCCAGATGCACCAGTGACAGAAACTTCCCGCTGGTCATTTAAAAAATATCCTAGGAATCACTTTACATTAGTTCATAGAAAATGACCTCATTCTTTTTTACAGATTCATTATGCTCCATTGTATGTATGTATCACAGTTTATTCACATACTCTCCTATTGGTAGAAATTTATTTTTTTCCCTCTGATATTTTGCAATTGTAAACAATACTATGTCGATACTCCCTCCCCTGGGGACTGTCCTTTAAACCACTTCACAATCGACATTCCCTTTTGCTTAGACCACATTCCACTTGCTAAGACCATTCATTATCCTTCCCCTCCGGACCTTCCCAGAATCCGGACCCACCCAGAGAATTCTCAGGCCAGAGAAAGCCTATGCAGAGTCCTTTAAAACCTCTGCCTCCCCATTCCTGGGTGCTGGCACCATTTTAGGGCTCAGCCCATTTGGTTTCCCAGATTACCTAATAAATGTATAATTCTTTACCCCTTTTGGCCTCGTGTGTTCCTCCTTCAGCGACCCTAACAGTTACCGTGGCAATTAGCTAGTTTATCAGTATTATCAATAGGAAGAGAACAAAGGGGAGGCCAGACATTATAAGCATGTCCATCTGGACAGCTTCACCAGGAAGCTACAGCTCACACTCCAGGGAACTACCGGCCCACTACCTGCAGATCACTGGGTAAGGGATGGCACCAAGGGGGAGATGGACACTTGAGCAGCGAAGCTGGGGGAAGTAGGGATGGTGCTTGGCTGTCAGACTAGCCTGGGGAAAAGATCATTGGCAAGAGCATGAAATCTTGGAAAGTTAAAATCTCCAAGTAAAGAGTTCAGTCTCCCTTGCCTGCTTGCTTGCTCTTAAGCCCTCTTGCTCCATGACCTGCACTTGCCCACCATGTGGCCTTAAGCATTGTGTGGGCCATGGCCATGCAGACTCCACAGGCAGGATGCTGGACTGGACAATACTGTAAAATGGAGCAGAAACTCTGAATACTGGTTTTTATTTTTTTTAAATATATTTTTATTGATTTCAGAGAGGAAGGGAGAGGGAGAGAGAGATAGAAACATCAATGATGAGAGAAAATGATTGATTGGCTGCCTCCTGCACGCCCCCTACTGGGGATCAAGCCTTCAACCCAGGCATGTGCTCTTGGCGGGAACGGAGCCTGGGACCCTTCAGTCCGCAGGCCGAGGCTTTATCCACTGAGCCAAACCGGCTAGGGCTGGATACTGGTTTTTATTTTGGCTCTGCTGCAGACAACATTGGACTTTTTCTGGTGGGATGGACAGAGATGGGACCTTGAAGGGGAACCCCCTTAATTTTACATAATCAATAAAGCTTTCCACAAAAACACTTCCACCCGTGGGAACCTCAGGAAATTGTTTTCCCTACAGCACCCCAAGAACTTCCCTTCCACCGATAACAATGTCTAACTTTGTCATACTTTTGGAGGTGTATTAACAGAGTAGATTTAATGTGAATTTCACTTGTAAGTGAATTTGAACATCTTTTCATATTTTTGAGAAATATGTGTGTGTGTGAGGGGGAAAGTATTTTCTGGTTAGTAATTGATCTTTGCTTATTTTTTGTTCAAAGTTTTTTTTTTTTTTAAGACATAGTCAAATTCAACAAATTTATTTCTTATTGGATCTGAATTTTGAGTCATAGTTAGAAAGTCTTTTCCTATATCGGACAAAAGAGAAATCATACATACTTTCTTGTAGTACTTACATGGTTTCATCTTTGACATTTATATTCATGGACCATTTGGAGTTTATTCCTGATTATAGCATGGAACTTGGTTCTAATTTTATCTTTCTCCAAATGCAAGCCAGTTGCCTTACCAATACTTATTAAATTGCCCATCTTTTCCCAAGTAATTCGAGATACTATGTTTATCACATATTATATTTTCATATGCATTTAGACATATTTCTGGGACTTTCTATTTTATTCCACTGGTCTATTGGTCTATTCGTTCAGCAGTTGCCATGAGTAGATAAACCCGATTAATAGTGTATTTTAATGATGGGTAGGACTAGCTTCCCCTCATAAACTTTTCTTTTTCCTGATTTCCTGGCTATTTCTGCATTTTTATTTTTCCATATGAATTTTAATGTCAACTTGTCTAGCTCCATAAAAATCTTGTTGGTATTTTTATTGGTATTTGTTAAATTTATAAATTACCTTAGAGAAAATTGATATATTTGTGTTATGGAATATTTTTCCATTTGTTTAAGCCTATTTTTGTACTTACAAGTTTTTCTCATATAAGGTTTGCACATTTCTTGTGAAACAACAATTTATCTTCGTTGTTACTATTGTATTCTCTATTTTCAGGGTATAAAGTATGTATATCCATAAGATCTATCTTATTAACTAGTCTGTTGTACTAAAAGTGACATATTAAACTTTCCTACTACTAGTGTATTTCTATCAGTGTGTCTTTATTTTTTTAAATAGATTTTTATTGATTTCAGAGAGGAAGGGAGAAGGAGAGAGATAGAAACATCAATGATGAGAGAGAACCATTAATCGGCTGCCTCCTTCATGTCTCCCACTGGGGATCGAGCTGGCAACCCCGGGAATATGCCCTTGACTGGAATCGAACCCGGACTCCCCAGTCTGCAGGCCATTGCCCTATCCACTGAGCCAAACTGGCCAGGGCTATCAGTGTGTCTTTAAATGTCCTATGAATTTTTATTTTGCTTTGTACACGTGTTGCTGAATTACTTGGTGAATGGAAATTTATAATTATTATATAATCATTGTGAGTTGTAATATTAAACTATGTCATGGGTGAGAGACTGTCGTATTCAGTCCTTCACGCCCAGTGCTTAGTCCATAGCTAGTGGTCAATAAATTATAGGTTGGATAAACCTTCCATCTCTCACCCAACTATTAATATCTGAAGGGGTAGGTGGGTTTACCTCTCATTGTCTTATTCCCTTCTAAGATCCAGAGGAATTAGGAACCAATTATTATGGACTCGGGGAAACTACCTTGAAAACAGGACTGTGTTTTATTTTTCTTGAAATACCTAGCAGTCTTTTGCATAATGCATGGTGAAGCTGGAAAATGAAAGAGAAAATGAAATAGTACACATAAAGGCTTGGAAGAATGTCAGGTGTACAGAAATGCTCCATAAATGTTGCTCCTGCCTCAATTTTGCTTGCTCTAACGGGAATAAAAATAACGGGCTGTCTCACATATGAAACAAGAATGCTCTGTGTGAAAAAGCTTTGCAAACTCCAAATACTATCCGAATGGGCGTATCTAAGTGCAATATGTTGATAAATCTTGGCATTGAGCTGCCCAGTTTGGAGGGAAGGGCCCTCACCCAGGCATGCGAAAACCTAATTCATTATAACTATTAACACTTTCGGTGTTTTCTTCATATTTAAAAGCAGCCGCTGACAGACAAGACCGCCCCCGACGTCCAGCCCGTGTCTCTGTCGGCCCTTCCTTTCCCTGAAGGATGTAACTCAAGAGGGCTGGGGCTTTGAAGACCCCGGTCTCACGCCTTCCCCTCGCCCACAGCCAGCGGCGGGACCAGCTCGGGGGCGGGGCGCTGTCTGGGCGGGACCAGCTCGGGGGCGGGGCGCTGTCTGTGCGGGACCAATCCGGGGGCGGGTGCTGTCTGGGCGGGACCAGCTCGGGGGCGGGGCGCTAGTTGGGCGGGACCAATCCGGGGGCGGGCGCTGTCTGGGCGGGACCAGTCCGGAGGCGGGGCGCTGTCTGGGCGGGACCAATCCGGGGGCGGGCGCTGGCTGGGCGGGACCAGTCCGGGGGCGAGCAGGGGTGGGGGTGTCCCGGGCGCCGCTGCCGGGCGGGGCCGCACGGGGGCGCCACTAGGGCCGCGCTGCTCCTGGAGTTGCCGAGCATCGGAGGAGGCTCTCCCTTCCGAGTGGGGCCCCGCAGTGTCCCGCGGCCGCGCCGAGGGCCGCGCGGGCCGCAGGTCAGTCGGGGAGGCCGCCTACTCGGCCTCGCCCGTGCGGAGGATCTGGGCACCGGGTGGGCCGCGGACCCGGGAGGCGGCGGGGCGCCCCGAGAAAGGGCCGGGCCGCGCTGATCACAGGGGAGGCCTGGGCCGTGGGTTCAGGCTTGGAGTTGACTCTGTGATAGCCGGGCCGCGGGGAGACTCCGGCGGGCTTCCTGGTGTCCCGGCCCCTTTCATCCTTCCCACCTGGTGGGAGAAGTGCGAATCCCTCGAGCAGCGCTTCTCAAAGTGGGTCCGCGGGCGGACTCCCACCCCTCCTCCGACTTTCTGGTCCGCACGCTGTGCCGCAGCCCGGGAATCCGCATTTCAGCAGGCGATGCCGATGGTTTAGATACAGGTGGTCCCAGGACCGCACTCGGGGGACACTTCTCCGGAGGGCAGGGCACTTCCGCCACAGCAGGGGGCCTAGCGGGTGCATTTGAGGACGGGCACCGTGACTGGACTTGAAACGGTGATGGCCCTCTGCCTTAGGAGAGCCTGACTGAGGCCGGGGTATCTCCTCCTAGCACTCAGGGTGCTGCTGTGCTCCCGGGGTGCACAGAGCGCAGGGCCTGGGCCAGCAGCCTTGGGGCGAAGCTGTGCTGAGGAGGCAGTGTGGGTGCAGCAGGCAGAACTGGGGGGCTGGTCCTGTGACCTGGATGGGGCCTTTCCCCACCACTTGCCACACACAGAGCAGCCTTAGTGTGGACCCTGCACACATCCCTCCATTGCTTTTCCCAGTGTCCTCGTCTGTCCATAGGCACGGTGAGCCCCATCCAACAGGGCTTTCGTGTGAATTAGGTAAGGCCTGTCGGTGCCTCCCGCAGTGGCTGGCACACAGTAAGCACTCAGTAAATGGGAATTATTAAGAGTGACACAGGCCCTGCTTTCTAGGGGCGTATAGTCCCCCAAACTAGGGATCAAGCAAGTGAGGTAAAATGTAGACAGAGGTGCAAAGGTTATTTGGAGAACTGTGCCCCGGTTCTAACTTGGGGGTGACTGGGAAGGTTGTGTAGGCAGTGAGGTTTGCCTGGGGCTTTGAAGAATAGGTGGGCTGCCAGGGAGCTGGCAACGGGCAGCATGAACCGGCGCCATCCCAGGCCTCCAAGGTGGCTCTCTCACCTGGATCACTGGGGGGCTGCTCCCAGGACCTACAGGTAGTGCAAGAAGTCACACCCATAGGTGGCTTTTGAAGGCTGGACTATTGGTCCATGATGGTTTCTGTCCACTGACCGCGTGTGACACACTTGGTTGTCTCCTGCCCCCTTTCATTGGAGCGTGGATACATGGGAATATCTACGAAAGGATCGCAATTGATCACGTGGTAAAGTGAATTGCCATGGATGTAGTCCAGCCTCTAGGCAGCCATGTTACCCTTGCTATGGCATGTGCATAAAGCTTCAGCCATTTCAGAGTGCGGAAGTTAGGTGATTTATTTTTTATTTTTTAAAATATATTTTTATTGATTTCAGAGAGGAGGGACGAGGGAGAGATAGAAACATCAATGATGAGAGAGAATCACTGATCGGTTGCCTCCTGCATGCTCCACACTGGGGATGGAGCCTGCAACCCGGGATCGAACCGTGACCTCCTGGTTCATAGGTTGATGCTCAACCACTGAGCCATGCCAGCCAGGCAGAAGTCAGATGATTTAGAGATGCTATTTGTTCTTCTGGACCAGTCTAGCTACTGGCAGACATGGAATTCTGATCTCAGTTGATAAGTTATTTCTTCCTTAGTTACACAATTTAAGAATTACAATTACTATTGTTAATAATTTGTCCTTTTGTTTCCTTAAATCTGCAGAGCCAATATCAAGTCCCTAGTATACACCTTATGGTAAAATGTATATCATGATAGGTAATATTTATCATTTATTAAGTACTAACAGTGAGCCAGGGACTGTTCTATATGCTTATCACATGCCTGTCACTTATCCCTCTGCTAATCCCTGGGGCAGGCAGCGTCCCACCTCCATTCTGTGGATGAGGACACAGGCAGGGGCAGACCAGTATTGCCTGAGGCCCGGTAGTGCGCGGTCGAGCCTCGCAGCCTCATTTCATGTCCACTGTGTCCTCTGCAGTCTAGACGACAGCCCCCTCAGACTTACTGTATTTTATTATTTTTTAATATATTTTTATTGATTTCAGAGAGGAAGGGAGAAGGAGAGAGAGAAACATCAATGATGAGAGGGAATCACTGATCGGCTGCCTCCTGCACACCCCCTACTGGGGATCGAGCCTGCAACCCGGGCATGTGCCCTTGGCCGGAATCGAACCTGGGACCCTTCAGTCCACAGGCCGATGCTCTATCCACTGAGCCAAGCCAGCTATGGCCAGACTTACTGTGTTTAAAAAAGATACGTGAACATTGGGGATCAGAAGCATACCTCACCCTCGCTTTTTATCTGACAGACAATGCACTATGTTGTTTAATTTAAACAGTCACCTCCACAGCTAGGATTTCATTGGTAATAGCTTATTATTATCTACAAGTCCTCCGAGCCAGAGTTTTCTGGATCCTCAGCATATCTCAGACTTCTTTCATATGGTATAAAGGCCTTCAATTCAGTATTGCCAGTGCTGAGGAATTTACTTGAACTCACAGTGAAATGTATTTATTTTATTACCTCTTGTTGAAAATGTCAGTGGTGGTTGTCCTTTGTGTTTACAGAGGGATCCGGGACCGCCACTGTTTGCAGTTTCTGAAAGCATTTCAAGACACCGATTCAGGTGTCGGCGGGAGCAATGGAAGACCACAAGGAGGAAGAGATGTTAGATATTCTGCGGCTGAACGTGGGTGGCTGTGTTTACACAGCCAGGCGTGAGTCCTTGTGCCGATTTAAAGACTCCATGTTGGCTTCCATGTTCAGTGGTCGTTTTCCTCTAAAAACAGATGAGTCAGGTAAGTATCTACCATCTGTAAGCATGATCATGCATATTCATTAAGATGGGAGTCTAGTTGAAATTCCCTTTGATTTTCCTAATTACAATGACATGGATTAGATTAGTTTACTAATTAGTGAGATCATTAGGACTGTATGGAGATTTATTAAATACACGGAGAAGTTAAACACCAGTTCCTAGAATCTGTGATGCTTTCGCTGACAGTTGACAAAACAGTGAGAGCGTGTGAAGGCCAATTGTGACTTGATTTACGGGGATTATATTTTGAAAGTTGTTAGGTTCCTCAAACTCCATGGGTAAAGGTATTGAGGCCAATGAAAAATATTAGCTTCTCTCTGTGTTTTTCAAGTTAAGAAATATGTATTTCTGGAAAAGCAGTTGCCCTGGTAGCTGACAGGGCGTCATTGTTAGTATAGAGTTAGTGTTAAACTTGTCACCTGTTTTTTGCTGGAATTTGCATGTCCTAGAGGTCCCCGGGCTCCTGGTACCCATTCTTGCTTCTGTGCTAGGAGAGAGGGCTTGTGGGGTGGTGGGCATGAGGGGCTGTTAGTCAACCCCGGGTCGGAGAGCTGGCCTTGCCTGTGGAATGGCAGCGGAAAGCCTGGGAGAGTCACCGGGGGCTGGTGTCCAGGGCTCCGTGTCCACCTGGACAGAAAGGTTGCTGGTGGAAGATGATAAGCAGAGATTGAAGTTTTTTTCTGTCCCCAAGTTTTACCTCCTTAATTCCTTCTTTTCTAAACCAATCAAGGGAGAAAAGGAATTACTGAGTAACTCCCACAGAACTGGTTTTTTTTAAAAAAAATTCTGCTAACTTGCCCAAGAAAAGCCTTTTATCATAAAGTAGTACCAGCAGAGCATTTTAAAATTTTTTATTTTATTTTATTGATTTCAGAGAGGAAGGGAGAGGGTGAGAGAGCATCAGTGATAGAAGCATCCATGATGAGAGAGAATCATTGATCAGCTGCCTCCTGCACGTCCCCTACTGGGGATTGAGCCTGCAACCTGGGCATGTGCCCTGATGGGGAAGCGAACGGTGATCTCCTGGTTCATAGGTTGAAGTTCAACTCCTGAGCCACGCCAGCCAGGCGCATTTGCTTTTTGAAGTTTAGATTTTCACAGTAAGTACAAAGGGACTAATCTGATAAATCCAAACACAAGGAAGGCTGGAGCTGGGAACCCTGGGTTTGTATGTCAGCGCTGCAGATCAACACACACACTGGACATAGTAACAGGCCTCTGCAAGCCCTCCTTAGAGAGAAACTCACAGGCCTGTCCAGCCCAGCTGGCCTGAAGTTAGGGGTAACTTGCCATTTCTGCCAGCAGTCTGAGGTCTCCACAGCTTTTGCAGGGGCTTTAGTGGGGTTATGGTCATTGCACCCCAAATTCCAAATGGAGCTCAGAGCATGCATTTTCCTATATGGAGGGTGAGAGTGCAGAGGATCACCACATTTGGCTAAACCTGTTTGAAACTAGATGTGAACTTTCTGGTGAGAGACATTCCTACCTCCATCTGACCTTAGTTTGACATGTGGAAATGTTGTCAGTGGTCATATGTATCTGTGCAATGACTTTGGATCTTTTCTAGGGGCTTGTGTTATTGACCGTGATGGACACCTGTTTAAATACCTTTTGGATTATCTTCATGGAGAAGTTCACATTCCCACAGAGGAGCAAACCCGAGTCGCTCTACAGGAAGAGGCCGATTACTTTGGCATCCCTTATCCGTACAGCCTGTCTGACCACTTGGCCAATGAAATGGAGACATATTCTTTAAGGTCAAATATAGAACTTAAAAAGGTCTTGGCATTTTCTTAAGTTTTAAACAATATATATGTACACACACATATATACATATATCTATTTATTCTGCACAAAGCAATGTGTGTTACTTTGCATAGCCTGTGCTGTCACATAACCCTAACACGAGGCAGTTTTACTTTTCTATAATTTTGAAGACACATTTCTTAATGGCTACTAGTCACTTTTTAAGGCCAAAATTCTATTTTGGGAAAATGCATTATATCACTCAAAGGTTTATGGAGCTTTTGTTTTTCATTGAAGATTTAACACTTTGTGATGGCTATTTTATAGAACTCTTCTTCTCTTGAAGGCCTTTTTGAATTAAGAGCAATATTGTAGCAGTGAGGGTATGGTGGTATTATTTTGTTTACTGAAATGTTTGGTTTTTTTTTTAAAGAATGGTCATAATATATACAAGATTGTATAAAATTTCTGACCTGATTTAGTGAGTATAAAGTTTGTTACTAAGTTAGAACATCTGTTTGGTTAATTCATTTTGAGATCAATAAATTTTTTAAAAGATGCTTCTATTTTTTAAATCACATTTTAAAGATCTTTATTACTTAATTATCTGCTTTTGCTTTATTGATAAATATTATGTTTCTATTAATTAGCACATTTGGACATCTAAGGAAGGTCTTTTACCTAGATAATTGTTAATAGTGAAAACGGATCTGAGTTAATATGAATTCTTTGATTTGGATCCAATGCTTAGGACAGCAATCTGATGCATGGCTGTTAGGAGAGCAGCATCGAGAAAGTTCACTTGGTTCCAGATCCCCTTCAGGATTTTGCATGATTGTATGGGTTCTGCTACTGAAGTTTTTTATAAATTGAGTTGTTAGATAGTTCTTTGATGCTTTTTGCCACATTTGCAGAATGAGCCTAAAAAAACTTGACTAGAAGGTTGGGGTGGGTTAACATTCATCTTTTGAAGTCCCAACTCTAGTCTTTTGCTCCTGGTTTGTATGCAAAAAGGACATAGCATGCATACGTTCATTCTGCTCACCAACACATTTATTTCAAATGTTTTAGGCATAAGGAGCACTGTTCTAGAGATTGTGCGGGACAGAAAGAAATACAACATATGGTTCTTGCCCTTGAACAGTTTATAATCTAGTTGGGAATTCTCATAGATGTGCAAGTAAAGTTAGAAACCAATACAGGAGTAGATAGCAATATTAAATGGCAATGCCAGACATGGCAGGGTCCTATTTTCATTCACTGAGTTAGTACATATTAAGCATCTCCTTTGTGTCAGGCAGTGTTTCAGGCACTCTTCCAGGCACTTGGGCTATAACAGAGAAAAGTGCTTGTCCTCAGGGCGCTCACAGCAATAATGATGCCATTTCTCCCCGGCGTGGCCCTTGCCATCCCGCTGGGGAAAGCCTTCCTTCTCTGTGCCCCTCAGCACCGCACAGGCTCACCTAGTGGCACTCACCACATTGTGCGCTGCTGGCTTATTTAATGTCTATCTTCTGCATCAGCCATAAACTCTAGGAGGGCCAGGACCCTGTCTTGCTTAACATTATATCTCCAGGACCTTAGACAGTGCTCAGCACATAGTAGCTACTTAATATTCAAGTGAATGAATGAACAGGTGGGTAAGTGCCAAGTGAGTTCAGACAGTCTGTATTGAGTTCATATATTCATACTTTCAGTGCAAAAGAGCAAATTAAAATCCGCTTAATCCATGATTGAATTTGGATTTAAAAATAAGCATCAATCGTGGGAGGGTCAGGAGGAGATAAAAGGAAGATTGAGTCAAGTGGGAGATTTGGGGGAAATTAAAGGAAGAAGTAAAAAGGTCTACTTTTAGTTATTAAGTGAAGATGTAAAAATTAAAAGTGATGCTGGTCGCGAAGTTAAAGAAGGAGGAATAAATGTAATTTCCATCAGGAAAAGCGTTCTCTAGATGAGAAGCTGTTGGGTTTTTGGGTGATGCTTTTTTTGTGATTTGCCCCTCACCCCAAGTTCAACACATGTATGTTTGGTTCTTAAAGGCATAAAGACTGGGAGTAATCTTTTTGTGTGTGTGCGTTATGACCAGCTGAAACTTCAGCTTTACATGAAAGTAGCAGCAAATTAATTTTTTAAATTAAAAAGTTTTAATTATAATAACTTTTTATTATATAACTTTTTAAAAAGTTATTTATATATATATATATATATAAAATTATTATTATTATTATTATTTTGCTCCAGGCTTTAACAGACTTCTGTGATTCGTATGGTTTAGTTTGCACCAAACCAACAGTTTGGGTTCTCCACTATCTTAACACATCCGGTGCAAGCTGTGAGAGTAGAATTATTGGTGTATACGCCACAAAAACAGACGGAACAGATGCCATTGATAAGCAGCTGGGAGGAAGAATTCACAGTAAAAGCATTTTTAAAAGGTATGTCCATATTTAAAAATGAAAAGGGAACAAAATTAAGTCTTGATCTTTTCTAAGAGGTGTTACTGAATGGAATAGGTGGTTGACCAGCAAAGGCCATCAGCACCTCTCCGCACGCAGAGTGAGCCTTCCGGGCTGTCGAGACAGAAGTTGTATTAAGACCACTTCACAAATAAGCTGTGGGCTATCTGTGTGGTCTAGTACTGCGGACCTCAGCTGGACGTGGACAGCAGAACTCTCGGTGCGACTTTATAAAAAAGGAAAGGAAGAAAGAAAATCAAAGCCACACGCCTGGGTGTCTCAACCATAGCCTCGGGGCAGAAGCCCTGGACAAAGAGCCAGGAGGCCCACTGAGTGACCCCTAACTGGCCTGTGCACTGGTGTCCTGCTCTGAGGAATGATGAGAGACTTTCCTGGTCCCTTCCAGCCTTAAAATTCTATGACTTGAACATGTTCAATTCTTAAAGGTTATTCTCTTAATATTTTCCCTGAAATCTCATTTACACTGGTCAAATCACTGAGCAATTTTTAAAAAAAGTTCTCTGGGATATTGAATTAGGGCACATATCAGTGACAAATGCATGACCACATGAGTTTGTTTTTAGATGGTTAAATATGTCACCGTTTTCTGAATCCTTTATAGGCAGAGATGTTTCTATATGAGATACATATAACTGCCTGGCAAAGTGCTAGGAAAGTCCAAAGTGTGCAACTGCTTTCAACTTTTTAGAGAGCATGTAGTGGAGCTTCACTGTTATTTAATAACATTTTAGTCAGAGTTGAGTCTTTTCTGACGTTATTGGAGTTAGGTGATTTTCAGAAAAGTTATTTTAAAGACTTGTTGATTTGTCTGCACGGTCTATATATAGTAAAATTAACAAATATTTTACTACTGTAAAAAGAGATCAAATGTGGGTTAACATATTCATATAGTATATAATACTCTTATAGTATATAGAATTATATATGTGCTTAAAGGTCACAGAACAAGCTTTTTCCTTAACGAACAAGCACTTACTGTCTGCTAGCTGTACACACACACACACACACACACACACACACTCATACCTAGGTGGTATATTTTCATTACCTTCTGCAATCTTCCTAGAGAGGCGGGAAATAATGTTCAGTACATCTGGAGCTATTATTCAGCAGCAGAACTGAAGAAAATGATGGATGCCTTTGATGCCTGGGAAGGAAAAGGTACAGCCCAGTTCTTCTATTTCATGGCAGGAGGAGATGGATCCTTAGTAGATAAAGTAAGCTTAGATATGCATGTCTTTTTGTGAGAAAGTATTTTTTTTGTGTGGGCCTAGATATTTGTCATTTCCTGGAAACAATGAGATAATTTACTTACAAATTTTTAAACCTTGTGAGTTGCTAGATATGGTTAATAATTTATAATTCAGTAACCAAAAATATGCTTCTATTCATTATGCTTATTCAGTTCAAATAAACAAGACGTTACTTAGCAGCTACTATGTACCTAGCATTGTCCTAGGAAGTGTATCTCTAAATTAAGCATAAAATGTGTAAGCATAAAAAAAAAAAGAGACAGAGGAAATGAAAATAACGCTGGTAAGATGCCTAAAGAGCCCTTATAAAACAATTAAAATAATCTTAAAATACACATTTGGAAATTTGGCCATTTTTACCAAGCTGCTGATATGAGAATTGACAATAATAATGCTATTTAATCCTAAAACAACTTCCTATGCTCTTTACCATTTTGTTGGTGAGGAAACTGAGTCTCAGAGAGGCCATGCGCTTGCTTAAGGATCACAGATGATTAACTGTTCTATGCCCAAGATGTTTTCCCCCTAATTAGTAAGCTTTTATTGAGGTGAAGTGCAACCATTATACTAAATCCTAAAAATGGGTAAATAGCACACATCTTAGTCCTCAAATAATCTTGAAAGCAGAAACAGAGATTGCAAGTCATTATAAAAATGGAATAAAAAGAGTGGGAGAGGCTTTTAAAAACTGCATCAGCTGTCCCTCCTTTAGACGGGTGCCAGTACCAACCTCTTCTTTCCTCATCTTTGCTTCCCTCACTTTTCCTCCTTTTTCTTTTCTTTTCAGACCTCTCTAGCAGACAGGATAAAGTAGAATGAAAGGAGTGCTATTCTCTTTTAGCTTTTTCTTTCAGATTTAACTGACTTGGAGACACTTGGGCTTAAAATTGAGGAACACACCCATGGTGTCCTGTCTTCTTTTGTGCTCTGGGCCTGGTGGGCTGCTCCGGAGGCTCCAGAGAGCCTGGCGGGGCTTCTTTCTCTGCTGACGTAGGAAGCTGGAGCAGCCGTTAGCTCTTTAGAGAGTGTGTAGTGGAGCATTGAATAAAGTTCTGTTATTGAATAAAGTTCTGGAAGGTCTGTGGAAAGCCCTAAGTCAGGAAGCAAAAGTAAGAGAAAAGCCAGTTGGAAGGAAGAAGACATTTATTGTTATTTGTGAGCAATATATTTTTCTAGAAAACTCAGAAGAATCTACTAATGGTATTTTAAGTGATCAGTTTAGTAGACTAAATTAGCTGTATACAATATATGTAAACAAAGAGCAGCTTACTTATGATAAATTAATTAGAAATTATAGGGGAAACCCCATTCACAATAGCAATAAATAAAACAAAAATAACTAGGATTGCCCTACCAAGAAATGCTTGAGTGTTTTATGAAGAAAACTGCTAGAATGTATTTAGCCATCCATCCATATAAAATGAAGACATGAAGGCTGTGGTGAGACATGCCATGGTCCTGAAAGGAAAATCTGAATATTATAAAGATGTCAGTTCTTCTGAGATTATATTGTAAGTATAACACAATTCCTACCAAAATATCAACAGGACTCTTTGGGAATCTTGAAATGATCCTAAAACTCCTTTGAAAGATTAAACGAAAAATAACCAAGAACATTTTGGGAAGTAGAGGTTATTAGAGGGATGTGTCTAACTGTTTGATAATAAAACAAGCTGTAGCCCGGCCGCCGTGGCTCAGCAGTTGAATGTTGACCCATGAACTAAGAGGTCCCCAGTTTGATTCTGGGTTGTGGGCTCAATCCCCAGTGGGGGGCATGCAGGAGGCAGTGATCGATGATTCTCTCTCATCATTGATGTTTCTATCTCTCCCTCTCCCTTCTTCTCTCAGAAATCAATAAAAACATATTCAAAAAAACAAAAACAAACCATGATGTAGATAATAATAAAAACCTTGTGTTCCTGGTATAAGAATAGATGCAGAGAGCAAGAGTAAACCCAATAAAGTTATAAGAATAAAAATATGATGTAATAAGAAAGTCACAGAGTTGATTGACTAAATATCAGTGAAAAAAATGATAGGCTATTTAACATGTAATTGAGAAGTTTGTTTGAATGAAAAACATCTTTGACCTCACATCATTTATCAAAATTAGCCCAGGTAGATTTATGAATGAAAAATGAAACTTTAGTAAACTAAAAGGAAATGTAAGCAAATAATTGATTTCTTAGGAGGGAAAGAAATGAGGCATGAAGCTTGGACGCTCTCCCTGGCTCATCTTCTAGGAAACAGTGTTCCTGCACCGTGTGCGGTGGACAGAGGCTATCTTAATGATGCCTTTCTCTTCCAGGCGTCAGCTACTGGCGGGTGCCACACGAGCTGATAGAATGCTGGACCTTGGAGGAGCGGCCTTTGCTGGGGAGCCTGCGCCACATGGCCCCGATTCGGAAGAGGTGAACTCTGCTCTGTTTTTTTTTTTTTTTTTTAATTTAATAAATCTTTATTGTTCAGATTATTACAATTGTTTCTCCTTTTCCCCGTCACAGCTCCCCTCCACCCAGTTCCCACCTCACCCTCTGCCCTTACCTCCCCGCCACTGTCCTCATCCATAGGTGTACGATTTTTGTCCAGTCTCTTCCCGTACCCCCCACACCCCTTTCCCCCTGAGAATTGTCAGTCCACTCCCTTTCTATGCCCCTGATTCTATTATATTCACCAGTTTATTCTGTTCATCATATTTTTTATTCACTTGATTTTTAGATTCACTTGTTGATAGATATGTATTTGTTGTTCATAATTTTTATCTTTACTTTTTTCTTCTTCTTCCCCTTCTTAAAGAATACCTTTCAGCATTTCATATAATACTGGTTTGGTGGTGATGAACTCCTTTAGCTTTTTCTTATCTGTGAAGCTCTTTATCTGCCCTTCAATTCTGAATGATAACTTTGCTGGGTAGAGTAATCTTGGTTGTAGGTTCTTGCTATTCATCACTTTGAGTATTTCTTGCCACTCCCTTCTGGCCTGCATAGTTTCTGTTGAGAAATCAGCTGACAATCGTATGGGTGCTTCGTTGTAGGTAATTAACTGTTTTTCTCTTGCTGCTTTTAATATTCTCTCTTTGTCTTTTGCTCTTGGCATTTTAATTATGACGTGTCTTGGTGTGGTCCTCTTTGGATTCCTTTCGTTTGGGGTTCTATGCACTTCCTGGACTTGTAAGTCTATTTCTTTCACCAGGTGAGGAAAGTTTTCAGTCATTATTTCTTCAAATAGGTTTTCAGTATCTTGCTCTCTCTCTTCTTCTGGCACCCCCATAATTCTGATGTTGGTACGCTTGAAGTTGTTCCAGAGGATTACACTATCTTCAACTTTTTGGATTTTTTCTTTTTGCTTTCCCAGTTGAGTGTTTTTTGCTTCTTTGTATTTCAAATCTTTGACTTGATTCTTGCGTTCCTCTAGTCTGCTGTTGGGTCTCTGTATAATATTTTTTATTTCAGTCAGTGTATGCTTAATTTCTAGTTGGTCCTTTTTCATATCCTCGAGGGTCTTGTTAAATTTATTGGCCTTTTCAAGGAAATTCTTGAAAAACCTTATAACTGTGGTTTTGAACTCTATATCCAGTCATTTGTTTTCCTCCATTTCTTTTGTTTGTGATCTGTTTCTTTGTCTCCACATTTTCGCTGCTCCCCTGAATTGGTAGGGTGGTTTTGTGTGCTAGGTGTCCTATATGGCCCAGTGGATTGGCCTCCCAATTACCTGAGGTGGACACTCTTGGTGCACCCCTTTGCGGACTATGTGTACAACCTTGTTGTAGTTAAGTCTTTATTGTTGTTGGTATCACTGGGAGGAATTGACCTCCAGGCCAGTTGGCTGTGAGGACCTGCTGTGTCTATAATGGAAGAACTGCTGTTCTGGAGACATGCTTATGTGTCAAGACTTGTTTCAGTGGGGCTTTGGTGCTCACTGAGTCTGCCTCTTGAATGTGTCACTTATGGATGTGAGGAGTTGAAATCTGGTATCTCACACTGACCATGAGGTACACTGGCTTCTGGATCTCCAATGGGGTGCAGGTCAGCTATTGAATGAGGCCACCCAGCAGGAACTACAGCAAGAACTACAGTTTTCTCCTCTTTGCTTGGGGTTTGGAGGTTTTGGAGCTGTCTGACCAGAGCTGCAGTTTGTTAGGTTAAGCTGCAATCGGGCAGGCCATTTATATGCAAAAGCCACTGCGTGGAGCTTGGGTGGGTTTGTAGATTGTGCGGGGCGGGGTCTCAGGGAGTCACTAGGCTAGGGCGTGGCAAACAGCCATGACTGCCAGTTAACCGTCTCTGAGTCTCCGTGTTTCCAAGTCCCCGCACCCCGCGCCCCAGCGTAGTAGACAATGATTGCTGCATGCACCTCTGCAAGGAAGCCACCCTCACTTTCCGACCCAATGGCAGACAGTCCAGCTTCTCCCCGTAGGAGTTGGAGTCCCCAGCGTCTCCCCAGAAACTGGAGTTCAGAGTAATTGGGAGCTTGTCTCCCTTCAGGTTGAAAAAAGCAGTGCACCCAGTCGCCCGCCGCCAGCCTGGATCGCGTGCCTCCGTACCTCAGCTTTTCAGCGCTTGTGCACGTCTCAATGCTCTTTTCTCTTTCCTTCTAGTTGTAGAACTTCCACTCAGCCAGCTTTCCCGTGGTTCTGGGTGATAGACGTTTTGTCTTTTAGTTGTAGTTTTGAAATTGTTGTGCAAGGCAGCAGTTTAGGTGTTTACCTATGTTGCCATCTTGGTTTCTCCTGTTGATGTTTGTTTTTTAATCTGTGACCTATATTTTTTCTGACTTTATTGGGGAAATGAATAACAGTTCTTGACCTTACTAAAAGTCTATTAATCACATAGATGACTATTCTGCCTTACCACCGAAATTAAATCTCGATAAATGCAAATTTACCAAAACTATGTATAAGGTACAAATAATTCTCTAAAATGAAGTTAGAGTATGTTCTTTTGGGGAGAGTGTGATTTTAATAATACTAGTGGAGACAGTGGGAATGCTGTGGTAAGTAGTTTTCCGCACAGAAGTGAAATCCAGGCTTTATTGGTAATAGTCAAAAAATGTATTTGTTAAATTTAATATTTGAAATTTCCTGTGACTTATTCTGAATTCCTTTATCCTTCTCAATGCCACAAATAGCATTTTAAGTTAATGGTATTTTCTTGTGTTCTTTAAAATTATTAGCATTAAACTCACTCCACATCTGTTCGCTGTACTTTAAATACATTTAAAAATCATCTTTGTTATGGTCTGGGAATTATTCATGGCTTGCAGATGTTCTAATTTCTGGATTTGTGCTCTAGAACTTGATTCAAAGCCTCTGTGGAATTCTAGAATGCCCTCTTACTTGTACCCTCTGTATCTTTCTCAGAAATGCCGCGTTTATTCAGGGTTTAGTAATTAATTATCTCTTGTTACAACAGATTATTTTCCTAAAGGCTCTGTTTTGTTATCATTATTTATTTTGCCCACTGAACCTATGGTTAGCAAACATCATTTTGGTGTGAGCAGCGGTTCTCAGCTGGGGGTGATTTTGTTCCCCCGGGTGTTAAGCAAGGTGTGGAGACATTTTGGGTTGTCACACTGTGGAGCAGGGAATGCTACTGTCATCGAATGGGTAGAAGCCAGGATTGCCATTAAATGTTCCAGAATGCACGGGGCAGCTCCCATAGCAAAAGAACTAGCCGAGCCGAAGTAACAATAGTGCCAAGACTGAGAAACCTTGGTCTGGAGTCGAGTGGGCTGGAAATGCTCTTCTTCCTCAGGAAGCCTGGGAAAAACACTCGGGATGTGTCTGGCTGTCCCCTGGATCGGAACAGAGTGATATGTTGTGTAATTCTCACATAACATCTCATTTCCACATCGTAACTTGTTCATATTATATGTGATTTTAAAGGGGTTCCTATTCAAGTTGAAACAATCTCTTATAAACTTGCCGATGAGAAATGAGGCAGATTGATACGCATCCACCTGTTGGCTCACGTTCTTGACGGAAACCTTTTTGTTCACCTTATAGGTGAATTTTGGAGTTGGTTTCATTAGCTACTGACTGTGTATGTGCTGACGGGCATGCTTCTGTGTTTGCAGGAGGCTGATGGCGTTGGATGAAGGGGAGGAAGGCGTGAACTGTAAGGCTGGTCCTAAACCTGTCAGGTTTTCGGGCCCTTCCACCAGCACCCAAATCAAGGTCAAGAACTCGGCTTCAGTCCGGGTGTCCCTGTCTCCAGGCGGAATGCCAGCTCAGCACTCTGCACTGTCTAAGGCCCTGTCCCTGGTGGGCACTGAGATGCCTGGGCACTCCCCATCCCATGGGCCCGGGGGTCCTGAAAATGGGGCCACACCCCCCCCTCCAGCCAAGGTTCTGCTGTGCGACAAGAAGGCCACCCCACCCCGGGTGATAAAGCTGAAGCGGACTCCACTGTGTGCCACAGGGCCTCCCCCGCCCACCTGCCCAGCAGCCAGCCCCCCGGGGGCCCCGCCGCCACCCCAAGCGCCCACCTTGGATGTGCGGACTGAGAACAGGCAGGGCAAGACCGATTGAAGGGAGTGCTGGGCTCCAGACGCCCTGTTGGCCTCCCAGGGCTGCCAACCCGGTGATACACAAGTGACACTGTCGATGCTCTAGAGGTGACAGTGTCACGTTTGCATTCAGGATAATTACGGGGAAAAGAAACTGTGACATAAGAGTGGAGGAGGGGAGACTTTAGGTGGTTGGGACTACAGTTACTTCTCTTTTTCCCAACTTTTAAATGATTGCTTGTCTACAGACAGGTTGAATTTCGGGTTTTTAATTTTTTTAAATGGTTGGTTGGTATTAGGGTGACAAACCAGTACAGCAGCATCATCACCAGAGAAGTTTACGTTGTTGCTGAAATAATTGTGGGCTGTAGGCACTTGGTAATGTTTGTCATAGCAGCCCAGGGGTAGGAGTGAGTCTGGCTGAGATCCTCCTGCCTTGGACCAGTGAGAGGGGTGGAGAGAACGCAGATCAGGGGAACTTGCCCCAAGTTACTCTCAGTCTCAAAGGCAACATGAGAAGAAATATGGGGAGGGGCTAAAGATAGAGACCACACTTTGACGTTCACTTAATTAAACTGTTTTCTTTTCCAGATTGGCTTTTCTTTTTATTTATTTACTTTTTTAAATTTAGACACACACACACACACATGTCCATTTGTTGTTCCACTTATTTATGCTTTCATTAGTTATCCTGTATGTGCCCTGATGGGATCAACTCGCAACCTTGGTGTATCAGGACAATGCTCTAACCAATCTAGCTACCCAGCCAGGATCTAGATTGGCTTCTTTTACTTTTTCCATCAGCGGATGTATCTGTACATCACAAGAAGGCTTCTTGGAATAAGAACTATATAGCATATTTTTTTGAAAATGCTTTGAAAAAGAGAAGTTAACAGTTTAACTTTCTAACTAAAGTGAAGTTTTGTTTTCCAGAACTGACCATTGAAGAGTCATTCTGATTATACAATATGATCTTTATGCATAAAAGATCCACATAACTTGAATTTAATGTTTTTAAGCAGAATCTTTGCATTAATCCTCTTTTTCACAGCTGTTCAGTCGTGTGCGTTCGCTCATCCATGTTGTGTTTTGCAATTGCGTCACATATGGCTGCTCCCGTGAGCAGTGTGCCTGCCGTCAGTGTGTTAACAAGTTCACAAAGCGGGTACTTTCTCCTCAGTGCTTCTCCTTGTAGTTGCATTGTTTTGAGAGAGTAAAGTAACTATTCAAAACATTACTTTTTACAAAATAAAGTAAAACTTTTCCATTAAAAGTGACATTTTCTATTACTATACTTATTCTTAAGTCTTGGCGCCCTTTAGTATTTGAAAGCTTGCCAGTTTGTGTGGGTTACCTCTGCTTACAAAATTGCTTTCCTGTGTAGGTAATGTATGACATAATGAAACCAATTACAGCCAGCCTTTTAAAATAGGTGGTTTATTTGGCTAAAAACTGAATATTTAACTGAAGAGTCATGGGTGACATTCCCTTGTAGAATATATAAAATGTGCAGTTTCTTTCGAAAAATACTATTATAGGGAATCCAGGCATCCCGAAAATCAAAGACCACAGTGATTTTTGAGAACTTCCAATGAGGGCATTATTAGTACTGCTTGAGCTAGGACATTCTGAATTGCTGACTCATATAAGAAAATATGATACTACTAATAAATGTGTGATGCTTACTTTATGCCTAATAAACATTTATCTGGAAAGGAAACATCTTGAAGATTAATCATGGGTGATTCAGTCAACAGCCTTCATCTCTTGGTATCAGGTGGTTTCAGGGACAAGCTACTTAGCACATCTAGCCTTTCTAGGAAAAGAGCTTTTTTTTAAAAAAATATATTTTATTGATTTTTTTTTTTTTTTTTTTTACAGAGAGGAAGGGAGAGGGATAGAGAGTTAGAAATATCGATGAGAGAGAAACTTCGATCAGCTGCCTCCTGCACACCCCGCACTGGGGATGTGCCCGCAACCAAGGTACGTGTCCGTTCAGTCCGCAGGCCGACGCTCTATCCACTGAGCCAAACCGGTTAGGGCTAGGAAGAGAGCTTTTGGAGTAACTACTGGGCTGCAGTGCGGCTGATTTTTGAGTGTTTTTGTTTTGATATCACCTTATGTTGCAGTTTATAAAGTATCTTCATGTTTTTTATTTCATCGTGTTCATCAGGAGTCAAAGTCAAATTCAGACTATTGGAGAAACATGAATCATACGTTATTTGGACGTGGTTCCCTGGGGTTTAGGGTAATTTCGCATGAAAGCACATTTTTCCTAATACCAGACCCTACAAACATGAAAGAGTTGGTAACTCATCATAACCCATTGTTCTTCCTGGAAAAAAATAAAGATTAATAATAGGAAAGCATGCTTTATAAAGAGTGATTCAGTATCATTACTTTTCAGGGGGGTAAGTTTATATAGTAGTTGAATCGGGGGACACAATGGAAATTCTTAATGGTAAGTAGGATATGAGGGATTGCGCATATAAAAAAAGATCATTGGTGATGCTCTTGCAGGTAATCTGTGTTGAACACTGGTTTGCCCCACTTAACACTGGTTAGTTACATCATGGAGAGCCTGTGGCTGGCCATAGGGACCTACGGAAGGATTCGTTTTGTGTATATTTTTAAGCAGTTTTGTTTCAGTATTGCCTTATGTTGCAGTTTGTAAAGTATTTTCATATATTTCATTTCCTCGTGTTCATTGTGCTTTTTAGTTTCAGACAACAACATACTGCAGCTCCCCTTTCAAGTCCTTAAAGATCAAGACCACGAGCTTTAGCAAAGTTAAGGCTGTGAAATAACGACAGCCTCCACGCTCCACCTGGGCTCCCCCTTCCCCACATTTTAGCCCCATAATCTGATTGCTGCAGGATGACACAGCATCACTGACAGTAGGATAAGCTAGAGGGAGGAAGTGGAGGTAAAATGTGAACTTGTTTAATATTTAAAGTTTTTGAGCAAAAAGTATTAAGTATTGGATGACATGTCTGTCTCCAACTCGACAGGGACTCTGTCTCCCTGTACTGGGGTACAGTAGGCCTTCAGGAAACTGAACAGTGAGCCTCCTCACCCCCCACCCAGTTATTGCAGAAAATGTATCTGGTAGCAGTCCTCAGGGCGTGGAAACTGACTTCCCACCTGGCAGAGTTTATACTCTCAGAACCAAGTGGGCCTCCTTAGTACTGTGATCATGGCTCATGACCACCATCACTATTAGCAATGGCTACAGCCGTTCCATAGCTTGTCAAGCTATTTAAAGAAAGTCAGAGACGTGGATCACCAGATCCCAGAGAGGTCGCTGGCGGATACTCCCTGACTTCCGAGAAGGAAGAAGCAGCCTGGTCTCTCCCCGCCATAGGCTCCTAGGAGCCAGGATTGCTGATGCAAATGTATTTATTTTTTCTCATTCACAGACCGAAACCTATTGCTTTCTCAGCAAGCGCTAACATTGAAAAAATTGTCGATTCACTTTCCAGTCTCTGGTCCAACACAGTACAATTATTACCCAGCTGTACCTTGACTGTGAGCATACAGTCCCATTTGGCTTTACCGGAGAAGTCGTTCACAGAAAACATTTTGATTTAAATACCGTGTTGAATATGCAGATTGTCCTGTAAAGGGAAGAATGCTGGCATTCATATGAATGTAAGGTTGCCTTGCAAAGGATGGTAATGCCTGCAATCCCTTTGAATAACTTGAGTCTGCATTTGCTGGGAGGTTGGTTAGATAGCAAGTAGAAAGCAGGAACCTAACAAAGGGAAGGGAAAGAGCTTCTCCTATGGCAAATGGAAAGTTTTTTTCAAATGACTTACATGTGTGTTTTCCCACGTGAACGAGGGACTTTCTAACTGTGGAAAATAAGGTCATTTCTCCGGGTGCCAGAACTCTCCCTGAAAACTGTCAGCAAGTGAAGGGTGGCTGAGTGGATCTCTGTTGAGGGCCCAGTGTGTGTGCAGGATTTGAAGCGTGTAGCACAGCCAAAAAAGCAAGCGTCACCAGGAGCTAGCAGAAAGGAATTGGTGTCCGGCTGTTTTCGGAATTTCGTCTTCATGGAATCTGGTTGGTAGGGCAGCTCAGCGGGGCCGGTTCCACCTGAATCTCGTCAGTGTCGTGAGGGAGGCACATGGTTCGCTTTGTTACAGAAAAACCGCTTCCCCGTTGTTCTCATGTTGCGGCCCCAAGTAGCCGTACACTTTAAAAAAATAATAATAATACGAAAAAGAACATGATCATACTAAAGGCACAACTTCGGTACAACCACGAAGTAAAACACCACAGTAAAATAACACAAGTATGGCATTTCGTTTGCAACGCATGAGAAACGGTTGCCAAGCCATGTGCACCCTGTCTGCTGGCTGCGGCTAAGACAAACCGAGTCGTGTCAGCATTGCGCCCTACTTGTTTATTGAACAACTTTTTCATCTTACGTTGCTTCTCAGACTTTTCCTTCTTTTACCCCAAAGCCCTCCTTACCTTGGAAACATGTTGCTCACTTACGGGAATGAATGTGGGGGCCTGACGCTTAGAAGAGAAACTCGTTTTAAACAGAGAGCACATTATGGGAAGGAAAAGGTAGTGTATTTGCTAATGTGGGAAAAAGGCAAACATTGCTTCCTTCTGCCCAGATTTCTTAAAACGTTGGACATTCTGTTTCCAGAGCAGCTCTTTCGGGAACTCGGCCCCTAGTTCCTCAGGTTGGCAGGTGTGGGGACGCGGCTTCTATGGGAATGGTACAAAGAGCCCACGGGCAGGAGCGACTGTCCCTTAGACCAGCAGTGGGGACCGTCCTGCCCGCGGGCCCTACAAGGCCTGAGAGGTCACGGGACTGGGCCTGCCAAGGCATTCGGGGTGAGTGAATGAAATGTTTGACCAAACATAGCAGGCTAATTCCTAAGTTGATAATTGTGTACGGCCCGAAGATGGTGTTCTACTAGTATGTATCCAAATGGCCGCTGGCAGGAAAGAGGTTCCCCACCCTGGTTTAGACCCTTGCTGGGGGTTGGACTGTCTGGATCTGGTAACCTGAGCTGAACCCACCAAGAAGCCAGCGTCGTGGGGGAAAAGGCCACGTGGCCTTGCTCATCACCCTCTGCTCCCTTTCTCCACTCCCCTTGCGCCCTGCGGTCAGGGTTTTCAGTGGCCACACCACTAACATTTGGGCCTGGATAGTTCCTTAGTTTGGGTGGCCGTGCTGTGCACTGGAGGATGTGGAGCAGTGAGCCAGTACCCCCCGCCCCAATTGTGACAATCAAAATGTTTCCAGACTTTTCCAAATGTCACGGGAGGGCGGGGGGTGAAGGGTGGGCACAAAATCTATCACCTCCAGCTGAGAACCATTGCTTTATTGGGTGATTTAATCTGAGCAACACCACTGCCTCTCCTAACTGGGGCGGTGGAGGACGAAGAGCACATAGGAGCTGTCATCCCAGTGGGAACGGAGCCACGGGAATTGACCGGGGGGGGGGGGGGGGGGGGGGGGGGGAAGGGGGGAGGGGCGGTCCCGCCCACCACTTAACAGTCTATCCTATCAGCTCCCACTTACATTTCTGGTGTCAGTGTAACATTAGAAACGTACTTTGTTTGCTGTTCTAAGCGGCTGCCTAGTAAAAACTAAGATGCACTCATCTCAGCCCTTTATGCACTACTTTGTTTAAGACACCAACTCTATTAGATAGGTGAGTTATTATTATCCTCATTTAAAAAATGTGTTTTATTGGTTTTAGAGAGCGAGGAAGGGAGAGGGAGAGACAGAAACATTGATGAGGGAGAAACATCGATCCGCTTGCCTCCTGCATGCCCCCGTCTGGAGATCAAGCCCGCATCCTGCGCAGGTGCCCTGACGAGGAATCGACCGGTGACCTCCTGGTTCACGGGTTGATGCTCAGTCGCTGAGCCACACAGCCGGGCACTATTATCCTGGTTTATTGAAGCACAGAGGTGTTTGGTATTGGGGGTGGGGTTGGGGGGGGAGGGGTAGGATGAGGCAAAAACTGAAACGCATGCACCTTCCTGAGTCTGGGCCCTTGGACACCATGTAGGCCTCCTCACAGGGCGCACGCCATTCCCAGATGAGCAAGACGGACGTAGAGACTCCTATAGGCTGCATAGAGTCCATTCATTGTCAACCATTCCTGCTGCGCTTTCTGACAGTGTGCCAGCTATCAACGCCTTCTTCTTGGTTCCCAACCCACCTTCACGGCCTGCTTGCGCTCCTGGCACTGGGCCCAGGAGACTCCCTTGGTCCCGGCTTGTCAGCGAGGGACACTCAGGAGCAAGGGGCTTCTTCCTGGTTTCATCTGCGTCCCTGTGTTCCTGCACCTGCAGCACGTGGTTGGGGTGTGGGACCCCCAGAGGCCCTCACCCAAGCAGCAGCTTCGAGTCCCATGGGTCCCCCTGCCGGCTCCCTAGATAATTCCACAGGTGGTTTCCTACAAGTACCAGCTGCACCCAGTGCAGCCAGGGGCATCCTGCAGCTAGGCCCAGTGTAGGCCGGCTCCTCTGGGGTAGCTCTCTGGCTCTCCGGGGCCCTGGGGATGGCTTCTGTCTCACCAGCTGCTTATCCTCTCCTGGGACACAGTCACATCCTTCCTACAAGGGCAGAATCTCAGCCTGGGGGACAGGAGTGGGGGAGGGGAGGCTCTCCCAAACTCGTTGCTTCCTTGGGAATTCTGCCTCGGCTCTGGGTTCAGGCTCAGCTGTCCCTGTATCTGGTACTCCTGTACGCTTCAGCAGCTAATCCCCTGTTACTCATGATTACTTCAGTGTATAAATATATAAATGTACATATATAAAAATTTATGTACATCCTATATAATAAAAGGCTAATAGGCAAATTGACCAAACGGCAGAACGACCAGTTGCTATGACTCGCACTGACCACCAGGGGGCAGATGCTCAATGCAGAAGCTGCCCCCTGGTGGTCAGTGCGTTCCCACAGGGGGAGCGCTGCTCAGCCAAAAGGCCTGAGCCGGACTCATGGCTGGCGAGCCTCTCCTGCCTCCACGGCAGCGCTCCGGACTGGGAGAGGGCACAGGCCGGGCTGAGGGACCACCCCTGAGTGCACAAATGTTGTGCACTGGGCCTCTAGTATACACGTAAAATATAAATTTATATAGACACAAAGCTTCCCCATTACTCTGTGGCTGGTTACTGACTCCTGATTGGAACCTGATCCAAGCAAAGTGCCAGGCGTTATTCCAAGCGCTTTGCAAATATTAGCTTCCTCCATCCTATGACAACTCCAGGGGAGGCATGGTGACGAGCCTGTGTACCTACGGGAAAGCAAGGTAGCCGGATGGTCAGAAGCGCGCCCAGCTTCGACAGCCAGGGGCACATGGGGCCTGAACGCGAGGCCAGTCTGCTCCCGGATGCAGCTGCAGTGGCTCTGTGCGCTCCCTATCTTCTCTGGATTACTCTGCACAAGTCATTGAGACTCCAGACTTTTCTAGGGGCATTGGAGTAGATCACTGGTTCATATCTGCTCTCTTCCCTGTACTTATGGAGTACCTACTGTGTGTCAGGCATTCTCCAGGGGTAATGACATTCTTGGCCGGCTTGCTACATAAGGATGGCAATTTCTAGAAAGTATGTTCTCTCAAAGACTAGGAATAGGCAAATAGAATTCCAACTGACATATCTGACGTTAAAAATGGAACCATTTTCTGTGTTTGACAAGAAGACTTTTCACACTTATTTCTGTAGGAATTTTGTTTTTTTGGTTATCGTCACAGCCATGGCTCTGAAATACGTGTGTGCACACACCAGAAATGCACATACTTTCTCCGGCAGACACATTTGCTTTAGAATGTATTTATTCTCTAAACACTGTGTGTGGCCGCTTTTCCTGTGAAACTTGAACTTCGTGGTAGCATCCAAAGCCCCGCTGAGCTGCAGGGAGCAGAGCTCACAAACAAGGGGGCTCCCAAAACCAGCCCCCAGAAGTGCGTTGTAAGGACCCCGTGTGGTGGCTTCTCAGATGGCGCGGCTGGGCCCAGGCCTGCGCTGAGGGGCTGCTGTGAGGACATTAAACGCTGGCCTTGTGGATCCGCCTCCCGGACTGGGGAAACTAATGCTAGACAAAACACTTCCTTAGGGTTTAAAAGCTTGTAGAAAGCAGAAGGGCAAACAAAAATGCTTTGTAATGGCTGGCAGTGAAAAGTATTAAAATCACGCTTCAGCCAAAACCGTTTTGGCTCATGGATAGAGCATCAGCCTGCGGACAGAAAGGTCCCAGGTTCGATTCCGGTCAAGGGCATGTACCTTGGTTGCGGGCACATCCCCAGTAGGGGAGTGTGCAGGAAGCAGTTGATCAATGTTTCTCTCTCATCCATGTTTCTAGCTCTCTATCCCTCTCCCTTCCACTCTGTAAAAAAATCAATAAAATATATTTAAAATAAAAAATAAAATCACGCTTCAAATTGTGAGGTAACGAGAATCCCTGGGATTTAGTGACTTCATATTTTCTTCTCATAAGATTAGAGCCGTTAAATTAGCTCAGTACTTTCAGAAAAATGCTGGGGCAATGTATTAGCCAATCAAGTTATTATTAATCATCATCTTTGCTATTTCATTGTTTCCTTAGGAAATCTGGGAGCCAGCGACCGGCTCTTCCTCTTTTGCTTCGTTTTTGGTACCTGAGAGCAATCTGGACTCCTAGCCCACCAGTGCCCGAATTTTAGGTACAGCCTCTGAAGCAAGTGTGGTAAAAAGGTGCCATTAGGCATTTCACAGACTGTCAGAGAATGTGTGCTGGGAAATTAGTGTTACCCTCTGTGGACACAAGAGGGCACTCTACACAGGCAGTACCATAAACCAGCAGGAGGGACTGCGGGAAGGAGGAAGCTTAGGGGGTGTTGCCTTCAGGCACCTCCCCATCTAGTTGCTACCTCCCTTCTGCTCCCCTTCTCCTCAGTTGCCCTAGGAAAAGAACTGTCCAGACCCCGATTCTCCCTCACAGTTAAATCAAGGTTGAGGCTCAAATCTAAGCTCTCAGAGTCAAAATTCCCAAATCTCTTTCTTTGGCAAAAATATGTAGGTCAGTTGTAGTCTGGCAACTTGGCCCAGTCGCCTCATTGGATGTCGCTTTCCACAGAATGTTTAATCAGAACCTCTTTTTCCGATGCTGGCAGGACTGAACTGCTCGTGAACTGCGCTTTAAGTCGGATGTGGTGTGTTTCTGCTTTCTTTCCCCAAACTCTTGTTTGGCCTTGACTGAGGCTCGGCTGTGTTCTGACTGGTGTTTAACTTTCTGAGCGGAGTAGCCTTCAGCCCTCTAGGAGTCTCAACAGCACAGAGCTGGGGTACACAGGTTCTCAAATGAAATGTAAATGTGGAATGTAACTGGGAGCTTTGGAATTCACAAATGGAGTCTTGGTACAACACAGGTGAATTTTGAAGTTATTCCATCTTCCTGGGAATGAAATGTCTCAATCTCTGCTAGGAAATATGTTCAAGAGAAAGGAATCTTCTGGCTATTGTGCATTAAGTAGAGAGACTAGAGTGCACATAGCCTGTGGATTTTTTAAAGGAGTTTAAAACATTTAAAAGTATGTTTTTATTGATTTTAGAGAGGAAGGGAGAGAGATAAACATCAATGAGAGAAACATCCATCAGCTGTCCCCTGCACGCCCCCTACTGGGGATTGAGCCTGAAACCCATGCATGTGCCCTGAATGGGAATTGCACTGTGACCTCCTGGTCAGTGCTCAACCATGGAGCCACGCCAGCCGGACTAAAACATTTGAAAAGAATGGCAGACTTGACCCAGATCTCTAGGGTCACACCAATGATTCCACTAGAACAAATGACTACTTAGTAATATAGTATTTCAATGGCTGGCATTGGAACCAAACAATTGAAATTACTGTTTCAAAATGCAAACTAGTAAATGTTCACAGGGTCTACAAGAAAGGCAAAAATCTAGAAGAAAACGTGGGTCTGAATGCTCTTTGCATTGTTGATGTTGTTACTCCTTTGCGGTGAACTGGGAGCATTTGCTATGTGTTTAGGAATGTGTTTGAACTTTCTTAACCCCAAGGGCAACCTGAGCGAGTGAGTCAAGACTGGGGGTGGCTGGGTCCGACCCTGCCCGAGGCAGGTGTGCACTCCTGACCTGGCAAACCCCTTGTTTTTCTGCTGCAAGAATGATTTGACTCATCCTCAGAGCTGGTGCATATGAACTGACACGCGTCAGTGGCGAGCCGAATCCTGCTACACAAAATTTGTGCAAAGTCCTTCCGTTTTGTAACATTCAAATTCAGGGCCTCAGATGGAAAAAACGGGAAGGCAGCCCTGGACATTTATCGTTCTTATTTGAACGAACAGCTCTTCCTTCCTTCCTGGAATGTGACTTAACATTTAAAATTCCTATTAAATCTCTGGGTACACCCAGACCTCAGCAAGCCCTCTACAGAGAGCAAACATCCTCCTGCACTTGGCAAAGGAAGAGATGGATGCTTGCGTGGTGTGCAGGCTCAACTGACCAGTGGAAGAGAACCAGAAAATGTTAAGAGCTGAAAAACAAAGCATTTGCACTTGAAAGAGGCCAACAGATCTGTAGGACATGTGGATGTTTGCTGGGAAGCACTTTAAACTGAGCTGCCCTGCAGTCAAAGGCAGGGACTTGGGGTTTGGGCCCCCGCCCTGAATTCATTCTCCCTGCTTGGGGTCGCAGTAGCCCTTCCCTACACAGCCCCATATGCTTCTGGGGAGCTGGCTACACCCCAGCTCCAGGAGGGGAGGCTGAATAGCCTGTGCTAATTAGCACGTCTCATTTGCTGCCCCCTCCCCTTTGGTGACGGTTTAGGGACAAGCCTACCAGCCATCTAGGCCAATGATAAGCAAGGCCTTTGCGGGGACTAATGTGGAAGACACTTGCTCCATGTGGATGCTGTGGATGCACTTGAGTCTTAGGAGAGAAGTGGCCATTCGCTGCCACTCTAAATACAATGTCAGCCGGAGGGGGAAAGGAGGCCTGAGATCAAGAGAGAGCCCTGGTCAAACTGGACCCCAAATGTACTTGGACCCTGGACATCTCAGTCCCTGGACCAGTGTTTACGGAGCTGGGCTGAGCCGAGGTTTACGTTACTGGCAACCAAGGTTCCCACTGGCCTCACAGAACCTCAGGTGATGGGGTCAGCTCCGTCTCTGTGTGTGCCAGGTGCTGGCAGGGGCCACTGCCGGGCACGTTTCCTTCAGGACACTTGTCCCAAAAGAGGAGCAGCACTGTTCCGAGCTCTGGGCCACAACCTCCAGCCTCCAGGTTTTCTCGAAAGCACTACACATGCATTCCAGAAGAACGTGGGCCTCAAGAACAGAAACAAGCCGGGGGGTCAAATGCAGCATATTTTAATTTGTTTCAAATAAAGCAATATATGTATATATATATATATTTCAGAAAAACACCAGATGTTAAATTCTACAAAAGCGCATGTGTCCTCAGCAGATCACGTTTGTCTGATCGGTAAGACTGGTTTCAACAGCAACTCTCTAACCACGACCAACGGATGGATGACACCACTGCTACTACGCTGGCTGCTGCCGGGGCCCCGATCGCTCGCGAGCCACGTAGCCACGTGCCCACCTTCCGAACCAAGGAGCGGGCGCGCCCGGCTAGGCTGCTGCAGCGTCTCCATGAGAAAAAGCATCACCGGGGCAAGCAAAGCCATGGGAGGGATGAAGCAAGCTAGAGCTGATTATGAGGATTAGTAAAAACGATTACGAGAGGATGACACCACCCCACAGGGTCGGTCTATTCTGATTGATTCTCTTTTGGCAGCGAACTGGGTCAGCACCTCGGGCCAGGAGCCGGAACGGAGGGAGAAGCGCGTTCCTGTCTCCCCGCTCAGGCCACCAAGGTCACGGCGGGGACCGCGAGGACCGCAGCCTCCGTGGACACTTCTATTCTCGTGGGGCAGAGGTTGCACTGCGACCCCCTGGGGACGCCGCCCCGGAAAGGCCGGGCCTCCGCGCTGTCTGCCGCGTGCTGCCTCCGCCGGGGCTTTTCCAGATGGGCAGGGGCCTCGGGGGCCTTTGTCCCCAGAGGGGCCTCCGGGTTCTTGGCGCCGCCTTTGTTTTTGGGGCGGAAGCCGTTGTGCGGCGGTCTCCTGTGTTCGTGGCGGCTGCTGCCCTTCACCGTCGGGTCAGCTTCGTTGCCGCCGCCCTGCGACTTGGCAGACGCGTTTAGCCGGTTGTGATACTGTGGATTAAACCTCCGTCTTTGGCTATTAGACGTATTCTACAAGAACAGAAAAGAGGTAGGTGTTAGAGGTCAGCAAACAACTGAGGACAGCAGCAGACATCAGGGAGACACATCTCTAAGCCCCAGGATGGCTGCTTTACTCCCAGAACAGGACAGCATGCAACTGAGTCAAGCTGATAAAACCCTGGAGCTAAGAGAACACAGACTGTTTGTAAATGGAACTCAGAGAGAGGTGACAGAAGTACAAGATGGACAATTCAAGAACCAGGCCAAACAAAGGAAACCTAAAATAGGGCAGAAGCACAGGCCACACAGAAGCAGGGCAATGATGATCCTCGACGATGGAAATTTTAAGGACAGGCTGTATAGACTACGTATCTGAATTCTCACTACATTTATGAAGAAAAATGGAAAATTCTATTTGTATTTTTTCTGCTCTAGAACCATTCTTTTTATTTTATTTCAAAATAAATGCCCTAGTTCAGAAATGTTATCTTGGATGAACACAGAGATCAGGTGTATCTGATAGTCTTGGTGGGATGGTAATGTGTGGGAACCCCTTTCACATCCCGCGTGGTTCAGGGCTCCGGTTCAGGGTTCGGGTTCTGGAGAAGGCCGCACACAAATGAAAAAAGACTAGAAAAATATTAATTCGGGAAATGGGGGCCAGGTGGAAGCCCAACTCTAGTGGGAGGACTACGCTTTGCTTTGGCCTTGCCATCCC
Organism: Corynorhinus townsendii; assembly: GCA_026230045.1. Taxonomy (NCBI): domain Eukaryota; kingdom Metazoa; phylum Chordata; class Mammalia; order Chiroptera; family Vespertilionidae; genus Corynorhinus; species Corynorhinus townsendii. The sequence goes on along the minus strand of JAPDVU010000005.1, from coordinate 9,164,909 downwards.
TTTTATTGGGACACACCCATTGCCCTTAAGGCAGGCAATTCCAGTGACAGGCAGATTATCTTATCAGTAAGGATTTACATCATTATTTGGTGGGGAAGTTGCTTCAGCTACCATGGTCTCAATTAGATAGGGAGTGGTTGTCTCTGACCTTTCAGAGCTTCAAGGTTGACCAGCCTTCCAGGTTCCTTGTCCACACCTTTCTAATTAGTGAGACAATGATCGGTTTCTGGCAGTAATGTGCCTTTTTACAGAGGCAATTAGTTCTTTTCCTAAACTCTAACTCTGCAGTTGTCAGCCGACAAGTTTTGAAGGATCGCAGTGAAAAACGCCACATTCAGCTAACGAGCAGACAAGAACACAGGGATGAGCAGAGAGGAAGCAGGGGCCAGCGTGTCTGGAACAGAAAGATATTGGAATTCCTGGAGGCCACTAAGAGCTCAGTGCTCCAGTCCCATCCCTTTGGTCATCACAATCACCCTGTAAGGTAGTTGCTGTTACTTGTTCACTTTATAGAGGAGGGAGGTACATTTAAGGGGCTTGCCCAGGTCCTTGGTTAGAAAATGGCGAAGCCATTCCCACTTCCCGTATTCTCTCCTCACAAGAGTCATAGATAGGCTGTTACACGAACGCAGACTAATACTGAAAATCAAACTTTTATTATTGAAACGTGTACCTGTATGAGTTACAGATGTACACAAAGTTCTTAACTGGTGCAGTGCTACTGGGTGGTAGAGGTTTAGGGCAGACCCAGCCCCGAAAATTCTGGGCTCAGGGCAAGAGCACAAAGGCAGCCCCACCCCACCTGCCTGGACATTGGGTCTTCTCACCTCTGGCTCCACCACTCATTGGGAGGGGCCCTGCACCCACAAATGGGGGGCCCCTCCAGCCTGCACCTCAGCTTCATCCCCGCCCCCACAGATAACCACCCTTGGACCTGGGGATGTGCAGACTGTAGTGGGGTCTGCTCTCAAGGTTATGTATCCAGGGAAATGGTCCAAATTGGGGAGGCAGGCTAGGGGACACATGGGACGAGAATTCCAGGATCTCAAGTAGTTGGAGCACTTTTCAGTTGGGAGGTACAGACTTTGGGTAGGCACATCTCCTTGGTCTTGCGCCATGGCTGGGGGAGGATCAGGAAGAGTTACTCTAAAACACGGGACCTTCCTGCCCCGTAGACAGTGTTCTAGCTTAGATATGTAAGTACGTCGCCTGCAAGGTTTTGCTGAAAATGATAAGGACAGGGAGCTGAAAAGTATCTATGTGGATAGCATTTAACCCGGCCTCTTTCTAAAGAAACTGTGAAAGGGAAACACAGACTACATCTTAGACTTCTCACAGGGGGTTTAGTAATGAGCAAAGAACAAAAGCTGGGAAGGTGTATTAGACGACGAGGAAAACAGATCTGATCGTGATCGCACAGCTGTGCATATGTGAAAGGATCCCTGCTCCAGCCCAACGTTCAAGTTCACGAAGACATTCAGGGCCAGAGAAACGCCCGTCAGTGTCATTGATGAATTCTGAGAGACTGAGACCACGAAACCCGACAGGGCACCTGTCGGAAAACCAGCATTCTGGAAGTCTTAAATGTCTTTAGGGCATGCCTGGCTTCTGTGCCATCCAGTCCCATTTCTTGTTCCTTCTCTAGTGATAAAAGGCGATGGCTTCTCCAGGACAGTGCAGAAGCAGAAGGAAGACTGCCCTTTGGACACTGTATTTTCAGGGGACATACTCGATAAGAGTGAATGATGCCATTCTGAAATGCATTCTCTTTACTGAAGGCCCAAGAGAAGAGAGAGAAGTCTGAACTAACTTTGGCCTCTTACTGATAAACTAAACGTAAGCAGGAGTTAAAGAATCTGAGAAAACAAATGCCGGATTTCCTCCCTCATGGTGTTAGAAGCCAGGCTGCGAGTCTTGTCCCCACGTCTGCGCGAGTCCCTTCCACCTGCGGGCCAGTCCCAGGGGACGGGAGTGGAGGCACTCAGGGAGGGGGGAGCCATCTCCTGCAGGCTCTTCTCTGACGTGTCAGGCGTGAACAGGCACTTCCTCCACACGGAAGGGCCTATGGCACGCAGACTGGATGCACCAGGGGAGGCCCCGGGGCCAGGCCAAGCTGCTGGGGGTGGGAGGGCCTGGTGGGGCCCAGGAAGCTCTGAGTCCAGCAGTTGCTGTTTTCTTCCTCTGAGGACCAGTGGTTTCTTCCTGGCCCCAAGGACCAGGGTCTGTGGGACCCGAGGCAATGCAGGAGGTCCCGCCCCCAGCCTGTACCTGCTTGCCGGGCTGTGTGGCCTGGTGAGTGCTGTCCGCGGTGCTGGGCAGGTTGCCAGCCATTTTGGGGGTTGTGGCTTTGGCCTCGGAGGGCTTGTGGGTGGACTTTCTGGCGAAGTTGCTCTGTTTCCCAGAGGCCGCGGTCAGCAGCGGCAGCAGGGAGCTGCAGGGGGCTCTGGACGAATAGTTGTTCTTTGGATGTGTAACTGCAACGAGAAAGCGCAGCGTTAAGGGTTGGGCCATGGCCACGGCTGCCTCGGAAACCCACGAGGACATGGGGCTTCAGAAAGACACGAAGGAAAGCTTTTATTTGTAAAGAGGTCATTCGAAAGGACACCTGGGTGCCCAGAGACCACCGAGTTCCTTCTGTGAGAATCACTAGCTGCAGTTCCAGCATGATCGTCCAAGTTGGGAGACGTTGGTAGGAAATAAGACCTATCTGCACAACGTTAACAGTCCTGAGGTCAAGAACACGGCAAGATGGGCGATGAAGTCCTGAAGTGCCCACGTGGCCCTGTCCTTAGCTGTGCCTGCTCCTGGTTCCCATGGTCAACCCGTCGCTGTCCTCACACCCCTTGGCCAGTTGGTCTCAGAAGACCGGGAGGTCAGGGACACTTGGCCCATCAGAGACACAATGTTGTGAGAGCAGGATGGGTGTCGGGGATTTTGTCACCTGGATTGTACACATCCCCCGACCCTGGGCCAGACCAACAGAGGCCCCAAGTCATCTAATACTCCATTAGAGCTGCGTGATCTGGCCTTTCATCACCCCCTTTTCTCCAGCCCCGCTGCGAGTCTGCACCAAGCCCAGCACTCAGGTCCACGCAGGCCGATCAGGGATGGTTTCTCGGTGACGACCCGGCTCGAGGCCGAGGGAATCGATCTAAGGGTGACGGCACGAGTCCCTTACGCAGGTCACCGGAATTTGACTGCCAGGCTGGACAGGGAGACCTTTGAATTGTCAAATTGTCCCCAACTTTTAGAAGCAACTTTCTCTGCTACCTGTGCTGGCTCAGACTCGATCCTCGGGTTCTTCCAGAGGGTCAGGGGGGACTCGTGAGGACCAGAGAACACAAGGAGTGGGAAGGGCAGGGCTGTAGCTCTAGTCCATTGGTTTCAGAGCGGAGGGGCGGTGGCATGGTGGGGGCTGTGCAAACAGCCAGGGGACTTCAGTGGCTCTTGTGCTGACCAGCTTCAGTGTCAGGGGGGCCCTAAAGCCCCGCAGATGAGACCACTGCGGGGTCAGCAGCTGTGGGCTCTCAACCCAGCTGAGAAGGAAGGGGCCTTGGAGAAGTATTCTCTCCAACAGGGGGCCTGTGACTTTTAGCTCACGCTTATATTTTGTATGCTCAGAAAAAAAAGAGCAATTTTCACTTTGACAAAAAAAAAAAAAAAAAAAAAGTGCAGCCAAATCTCCATTTCTCTGCTGACTCCGAGCTGTGGCTACTCCGCGTCCCTCACGGTCCTCTTTCCTCCTGTGGCCGCCCTTGGAGCCACTGGGTGCCCCTCCCCCCGCCCCCCCTCCCCGGTGGGTGGCTGCAGGAGGGGAAAGAGTCAGCCAGTTTGGTTGCGCATTAACTGCTCTAATTAAGATTTGATAGCGAACAAGACGAACGCTAATGGCTGCACCGAAGGCTTTCATTATCTGCAGACTTCACTGAGCTCAGAAACGAGGGACTGGCTCGGCACGGCCGGCCGAGCAGCGCACCCCCAGCCGGGCCCTCAGGACAGTGTCCGCTGTGCCCCGACTTATCAGGAAGACACTCCCGGGGACCGGGTCTCTACCTCGGAGCAGGCTGCTCGATGGGAGAGGCAGTGTAGCTGGCTCTGCTTAAGGGCATTTTGCAAAAGGTCTAAACTAGTTGACCTGTCCGTTCTGCTCAGTAAATCCGGAGGATTTATGCATGGGCAGTGGCATAGGGAGACTCTGAGTTCAGATCTTGACATTTCCAGTGACTTGGGTTGTGACCTTAGATCATTAAATCTCCTTGGACCTCACTTTAGGCCCCTGGGGACCGCGCCTGACATAGCAACTCCGGGCTCCCTGGTACAGGGTCGCTTAGCCAGCGCACACAACTCACTTTCCCCGCAGAGCATGATTTGGGCCTTGAGCTGTTCAATGTCGCAGGAGAATCGGGCAGCTTTCCCGAGCTCTTCGTCATATTTACGCTCGCTGACAAAGTGCTGGAGGCAAGAGAGGAGAGCAGGAGTTAGCGCCACACGACACAGATGGCGGAGGCTCACGCAGGCCCCTCTCTGCTCAGCCGCTGCCGCGGCTGGTGTTAGCTGCGAGGACCCCGAGTCAGACCTGGCTTTGACCTGCCTGGAGCACGATCACCTTCCTGTCCTGGGGACACGCGTGGGCCCCGTCTTTCCCCTGCCCGGGCTTAGACAAAACGGCGATCCAGGCAAAGCAAGCGTCCGGACCATCTCCTGAACCTTGTAGCACCCCTCACCCTCCTTGCAGGGTCTTATGTCCTGTTGTGAGTTTTTGGGTCAAGCTCATCTTCCTGAGTTGGCCGATGGCCTGCTCAGGCATTACGACACCTCAAGAAAAACATGTCATTCTTCCCTAGACAATCCTCTCCGTTTTTGTTTTTTTTTTAATATATTTTTATTGATTTTTCAGAGAGAAAGGGAGAGGGAGAGAGATAGAAACATCAATGATGAGAGAGAATCATTGATGGGCTACCTCCGGCACGCTCCACCCTGGGGATCAAGCCCACAACTCAGGCATGTGCCCTGACCAGGAGTCGAACCAGTGACCTGCTGGTTCATAGGTCGACGTTCAACCCCTGAGCCATGCCAGTCGGGCCACCCTTCTCTGTGTTCATAGGGGACCAGGAAGTCTGAGTAGCTTCCAGTAACTAGAAAACCCTGTCTTGGTAGAGTTCCAAGTGCTGTTAGAGGAAGTGGGAAAAAGATTATTTTTCAATTCATTTGAAATGAAGATCTATGTGCAGATGACAGAGTGAGAAATGCAGAAATAGCTATGACTCAGTTCCTCCTGGAGTTTACCAGAGAGTTTACCACGTGGCAAGGGAAACAGATACCACCAACTACAACAGCGGGTGACTGTGGATGTGCTTCAGGAATATAAAAGCGGAAGAAGAAGAAGAAAAATATAAATAAAAGGAAGAAATTATTTCCCACTGAGGGGAGGGGGAGTTATGTAAGGAAAGCATTTGAGCTGGAACATTAAAAAAAAAGGGCCAAATTCTTAACAGATAATCTCATTTTCATCTGATCACAGTGCTATGAAGTCAGTACTATTATTATGCCTATTTTACATAGAGGGGACTGGAGGCTCTAAGAATCTGTAACTTATCCGAGGTTGCAGGAGTTAGTCTGTTTCAGCCCAAAGCCTGTGTTATTAACCATGTTATGTTCAGGGGGATTCTGACTGGCAGAAACAAAACTTGGGAGATGAATAATTTCAACAGACGAGGAAGCTGGTGACTTCATACTCCTCACTTCATCCTATATAATAAAAGGCTAATATGCAATTTGTCCCCTCGATGGGGAGTTCGACCAGGAGCAAGGCCAGCTGGACCCCAACTGTGCACAAATTCATGCACCGGACCTCTAGTGTTCTAATAAGAGGGAGGAGAGACAAGTTGGATGTGTAGACACTGGAGCCCAGCTGTGGAGTTTGCTCTGAGGGAAGATCAGACCTGCTCTGGGGCTGCACCTCCCGTGTGAGGGTGGATGGCCAGGCTGGAGGGAGACAGTGGAGGCACAGAGATGAATTAGGAGGTCATGGCAACTGAGTGGGTGGGAAAGCAACCAAGGCCTGAAGAGAAGCTGAGAAAGAAAAGACCGATAGCCGCCCAGGACTCTTGGGGTCCCTCTCCTGCTCCTTTTCATGCCCAACCAAAGTAAGGAGACTGGGAGTCACCTGCCTAACCAGTTTCATGTCCAGATGGGCAGATAATCCTACTTATAAAGCCTGTAGCTTCAAAGTACTCTGGTTCCCAAGAAGTAGGTCAGAGGCTGGTGTGTGTGTGTGAAGAGAATAAGGGGAAACTTATAAGTTGTAACTTCCTATTTTACTGTAGATACTTGTTTTTGCCTTTCTGGTAACCATTTCTCCTTCTGGTAACTATACCCAACATGGTTTCAAAGACCCACAGTCTGGAGGGGGTAGGGGGTCTGTCAACTAGACCTCCTGGGCTCAATGGTGGCTGTGACCCACTAGAGGCCGGTCAGAGTTTCTCTCTGGGACTTGAATCAAATGGGGCACAATGGCTGATGGTACCTCAAGGAGCGTCTAATAGTTACTGCTGCCTAGTCACCCAAACTGCCCAGGCTTCTGCCTAATTGCAGTTGGAGTCTTCAGATCCCTCTCTGTGTTGGTGAGCTACACTCACGCTCTTCCCCACTTCACTTGTTCTGGAGGTCAGCCAGGGTCGGTTTCTGTTGCGAACCCCTGAAAGCTAGTGATCACGTACTTGGGGGTGGTGCCCTTAACGAAAGGGCAACTAAGCTAGGCAAGGACGTAGGGGAGAGGTCTCCACACACTGTATATTCTCTAGAATCCTGACTGTTCCACTGAGTTCACACTTAGTGTGTTCACATGGTGTGTTTATGTACACACACAAGCTACATAAGGTGAAGATAACACCCCAGCCCAGCTGTAATTCACGTTTGAATACATTGTATTTAGGTCAGTCCCCAATGCCTAAGAAAATAGCTTGTATCTCCCTCTCTATTAATGCCCATTCAGACCATATATACGTAGATATAGCGATTAGAAGGTTCTTTTGCCTCCTGTTCTCAACTTCAGCCCTGCGAAAGGGAGCTGGGTGTGAGACGCTGGGTCCTCAGAGAGCAGCTCTCCGGGCGCCACACGCACGTGATGGGGTCGGGTCTCGGGCTCAGGGTTCGGGACCCAGGCTGCGGTTGCTAGGAACTGACCTTGATCTCTGCCCTGAGTTCGGCCAGCTGCATCTCTGCCATCTGACTGGCCAGGTCAGTAAGCCTCTTCAGTTCTTCTGCCTTCTTCTGACGAGCAGTCAGGATTTCCACTGCCAAGCGAGAGGGAATACGTTAGGGTCAGCAATGTAAACACAGGACGTGACCTGAGTTCTTGGGAGTCAGTTCTCCTTCTGCAGAGTGGTCATAGCTGCTTTCTGAGCTGGTCATCGAGGTGGGTTTGCATTGGTGCTTACCACCAACCACCCGGTTCTGGATGTCCTCGCCCACCCATCCCAAACAAACGCGATCCCTCTGAGTCACTGCACACCCACAGTCTTCTCCATTTTCCTCACTGGCATCTGGTCTCACGGACTTAATTTGGACTTTTCAATGTGTGCGTTACTCAGAACAGCTATTTCAAAAAAAGGACACTTATTAAAATCCTATCTGAATGGTATTACAAAGATAGGAGTCCATTAAGCCAAACTCGTTCTTCTGTGTGCTGTCCTATTACATTCTAACAGCACCAGACTTCCTGAACCTTTACACACCCCCGGTGCAACCAGCTGTGTCACTGGAGTATGACATAAAGGGTTCATTTGATTGGATTTTTGTGAGCTAAAAATGCCTTTTCTTTTGACACTCTGCAGACATGTTTCCATTCTGCAATCAGATGGAAGTTCCAGACCAGAGTGTCCTGTCTTTGTTTTTGGTGTCCCCGTGGAAACATCTCAAGGGCGAGTCAAAGCCCCTTTGAGCTGGATTTGTGGGCACTCCTTAGCATCTGCACATGCAGCAAAGACACCAGGGGCTCGCTGGCACCACAGTTCACACATCTGTCAGATGGACTACGGCTCAAGTAGATGTAGTAAACCACAAGATAATCTGTGTGTGTGTGTGTGTGTGTGTGTGTGTGTGTGTGTGTGCGTGTGTACGTGTGTGTTTCCCAAAAGATCATGAAACTCAAAACAATGAGCACAAACTATGGGGTGAGATTTAATATGAAGTCTGGATCTTTCAACAGATAGACTTGTAGCTCTCTAATTCAAGCCACATAAGATATGCCGTCATTCCTTTGGACAAATATTTTGAGTTGTAAGAAAGGAGAGGCCCATCTAACTAAGATACTATGCACAGGTCACATTCCGTTCCAGGTTGAATGAAGGTCAACTGCTTCCTTAGACCTGATTCACAGCACACACGCACAGCCAAACAATGTGACTTCTCACTGTGAGAGTTCTTACTTTGTAAATGTCAAAAATAGTCACCTTAGAACCTCCCAAGAAGTTCAGAGGCAGTCCAGAGTTAAGAAGACTTCCTCCACATCAGAAACCATTCTTCAGACAAGAGAAACATTATCTTTTTATGCCGAGATGTCAATAAAATAAGAAATCTACAACTAAAGCCTTACCATCTGTCAAACTACTCTAATCATGCGCTAGCTGTTCACGGGGACTCCCCCGCCTCCCGCTTACACCAGGTAGCTGGGCAGAGGCCGGTCTAGGCCTGGCGGTCTTTTGGAGCACAGGGAATTTCCATCTGACCATAGACAGCGTATCACCGCACGATATCCCAGGTTACCCAGTCAGACCCGAGGACACGAAAAGGTGGCCCACTTTCACTTTGGGCTACAGAGCACACATGTTTTGTTTGGTCTGCACATGACAAGTTAATTTTTCAAATTAACTGCCCACATTTGAAAATGAGGAGAGCCCGTGTGAGAGTTGGATTTCTGGCTTCTCTTCAGATAACGGCAATTTCTGGCCACGGTTTGCGAGGATTTCCCTGTGGCAGCAACTGGCTGGAGCTGAGAACTTGCTGCCCTTTTCCAGCGGAGCCTGGTCCCTCCCTGCCCTGTCGGCCAATGCATGTCACCTGCCCGGCCTCTGCCACAGGCATCTTCCATCACAGCAGAGACCGCACATGTGGTTATTTGCACCCATAACACCTCGGGGCTGGCACACATGTTGGCTGAATGGATTGAATGAATGAATGAGTCCGTTGCTTAAAAGGAATATGCAAAGAGGACAGAGGTTCCTTTTCCACAGGGGCCACTCAACAATGGCTAGGACTCGTACCTTTGATTATTTGTTTGCCAATATAATTCAACCTATGGACGGGACACGGGAAAATTATTTCTGAGTGAGAAAGATGAAACGAAGTCCTTTCTTCGTGCAAAATCTTAAAAAATGCTGAAGGCCCAGACTTGACAAGCAGCTAGCACAGGGTCAGTGGATCCTGAGTGACGACACCGTTAAGCAGACATTTCTTAATGGATCATTTATGGGACTGGTGACAATTAGGGACAATTGTTCTTTTTGATTAGGTAGAACTTGGGCATTCACACCAAACAAAAGATTTTGTAGAAAAAGATATAAATGGGCCCTAAAATAGGAATGCAGGTGCAAGGTCACCAATAAAGTCTTTGTTTACACTCTTGTAGATGTGCAAGGGAATGCAAATTTTGCATCAGCAAATGTTGTGATGGATGAGTTTTACATATATTCTCATTAACATTTCAAAGCCTTTCATGATGAGAAAGCCTTAAAACTTGAGCTCTAAAGCTAAATGCTGTGGGGGGAGGCATTTATTTCACCTCAAAAAACATCAATCACAGAAATAAAAAGCCAAAAACAAAACCAGACTGGATCCTAAAATTCATGGATCCTAAGATTTAAAATAGAATAACAAGTGTGTTTTGAAAGCACCCCCCTTCGATACCTCAAGCTCCTGAAACACACTGGGCGCTTGCTCCTATCGTCTGGACCTTGGAACATGCTGAGGGCTTCTGAAATGAAACTCCATAGCGGGGGAGTGTCCTGGAAACCCTGGGCCGCAGGGAGCTGGGGCAGAAGTGGCTCTTCAGACACAAAGACTCTTTGAAATCCTTTTTATTCCTGAAAAAATTCTTGTGAATTTTGCATTTCGTTTCACAATGTGTCTGTGTTCCTATTAATATAACGTCTTCTTCCCACGTCTCTGGTCAACTCGGCCCTCCAAGAGCCCGCCCACGAGGGCCTTCCGCTCCCTGGTACACGGGCAAAGTCTGGGGCCACCGCACCGCGGCGGCCTGGTTCCCGCGTCTGCAGGGTGATAACCCCACAACCGTGAGACGTGGTTAGAACCGTACACTCAAGAAAAGCTCCCTACGAATACTATTAATAAAGCGAAATGTTCATCTAGAATGTACTTGCTCAGTTTGTTATTTCCTCAGTGTTCACTGATGTTGGGTACCGCAGCCTAGAGACACTGGGTGAATTACGGTGGTTTGTTTAACAAAGATTAGCAAGTGCCTACAGCCTTCTCAGTATTGTGTTAGGTGCCGGGAGGGATACTAGGAGCTTACGTTATAATTGAGGAAATATGGTCTCTACCGGGTGCAGGAAACGGAAAGCACTTGCGAGGCCGTAGACAAGCAAGCTCAAGGTGGTGGCTGTAAAGGTGGTTCAGTACCTTGTGGGGAGAAAGGCTCCAGCTTCTGTGTGTGGAGAAGGCACGGCTGACACAGGCCTGTCACCTGAGGTGCCGCCTGGCCCTGACCTGCGCCGTGTGACCGTCCAGCGGGGGCCGGGCTGCCCTTTGCGAACAGAGCTTAGCGCCTGGCACGGATTTTCTCATTTCACCTTTACAATAGCTATTTGAGACAGATGCTATTCTTCTTAATCTATTTTTATTGATTTCAGAGAGGAAGGGAGAGGAAGAGAGAGAGAGACAGAAACATCAATGACGAGAGAATCATTGATCGGCTGCTTACTGCATGCCCCGCACTGGAGAACGAGCCAGCAACCTGGGCATGTGCCCTGACTGTGACCTCCTAGTTCATAGATGGATACTCAACCGCTGAGCCACACCAGTTGGGCCTCGATACTAGCCTTAGTCCCCCCTTTCTGATGTGCAACCGCAGAGTTTGAGACAGTAACAAAATGGTTCAAGGTCACACAGCCAGTAAATGGGTAGAACTTGGATTTGAACTCGGTTTTGCTGCCTCCTGTGCATGGGAAGCGGCTCCCCCAGCTCTGGGCAGCGGCCTGAGAGCTCCCACAGGCCTCCCCCGTGGCTGCTGTCCCAGGCACTGACATGCTCGCACCCAGGGCAGCACACGGTAAACGTTTCCCGACCGAGTGAGCTGTGCAAGCGGGGTGCTCTCCAGAGAGGCTTCGAGTTCCTCAGGTCCTGGGCACCTCACACTGTCCCGAGAGGAAGAAAGAGCGCGTGAAATCGCGGGCACTTGGTTAATCTCTCAGAAGGTGACGTGCCAGCAGCTTTCTGTTTGGGTGCCAGAGGAGCATTTGTGTCTGCGTCGGCTCTTAGAGTTGTTACCGACAGGGCAGGAAACGGAAAAGGGAGAGTAAGCTCTACCTGAGACACGGGAAACATCCCCTCATGTGGAAACCTGCCTTCACCGCGGAAGCCAAGCCGTTGTAGAAGCATAAAACAATGCCTCAATCAAAGGGAGTGCGTGACGACCTTACGATCCCACAGCGTGACCCTGGACCGCACTTACTTTTATGTCATCAAACCCGTTCTATTTTAGATCCTGGAAGTTTGCTTGTAATTATTGAGAAAAGCTGGGTAAGAAAAATAACGATAGCTATTTTCCATAAAGCGACTACTGACTTATGGACATGGGCCACGCGAGAAAAATGTAAAAAGAATGCAGGATCTGGCCTGATCCTTCATTCTGGCAAAAGAGATGGATTGCTGTCGAAGGTAAAGGCATTTTGCTGAAACCTGGCTGGGGTGGCAGACGGCCATTTATCTAACTCAAGAGATAGAATCTCAATAAAGATGAAGAATTTAAAATGCTCGGGAGATAGGAGTTGTGCAAGTAAATCCCAGCTTAAAAACATGGTTTCAGGGTTCCCATGAACAGAGCAGGCTGCAGTCAATGCTAAGAGAGGCTCCTCCCTCCCCCCGTGTCCACTTGGGCTTGTGTTGGATCTGATTGTGCAATCTTGTCTCGGCTGGAATTTCCAACCCACGAGCCTGGGCCCATTTGAAGCGGCGAGTCTGTCCTACCGGCTGTCGCCGGCACTCACCGCAGCGGAAAGGTTTAGAGACAAGTCTGAAGAGAACAAAATAAATCAAACCCAGGGAACAAATATTTTGTGTTAAAACTAGGCAAAGTTTTGCAATGATCAAGATCGTCCGAGTGTGTTCATTGTTCAGTGTCTGGTCCATTGGGCAACCTCACTGGTGATTTCAATTTAAAACGAGCAATTCACCTTCTTTTGAGGTGTCACGTTGGCAGGGCTCAGCCAATTCGACTACGTTTGCGAACGGGGCGGGAGTGGGTCAAGAAAAGTTCACTGAGTGCATCTCTGAGTCTGAACTGCTAATCTTATAAGAGTTGCTGACAGGCTTGGGGTACTTTGCCCATTAGGTTTGTGAGTTTGCCTGGTCAGAGGCCTGATGTGCTAAAAAAAACAACAGACCAGATATATTAAATTCATAAATGTTCTTTAAAATGTGAAGAGGAATTTAAGTTTCTAATGGGACTTATTTTTTTAGGGAAATTAAATTTGTTGGACTTAAGTTAGTTGAACCTAAAAAAAGACCAAGTGAAGAGGACTATGCACGTTGTAGAGCAAGATTTGTAAGTTGTGAAGGCTTAAAAGTTATGTTTTAAAGTTTAAGACGAAAATTAATGTCATTTTAAATCCAACAACTAGAAGTAGCCCATTATACGCACCAAAGTCCCTCTGAACTTGAAATAGCTCCGCTCACACCTGGTACTTGCCGAGTGCCTCTTCTGCACGTGCGCAGTGGGTGCTGCTACGCCCCTTCGCACACGAGGTCACGGGGGTTCCCAGGGGCTAAGTGACGTACTGCCCAAGGTTACGGAGCTCCAGAGCCAGAAAACCGCGTGGATTTCAGGACCCAACTTGGAACCTGACCTACAGGTAGCTTCTGACTGGGAGGCCCCTGGTCTAGCAACCAGGGGGTGTACTTACTGGCTTCTTCTTTGACTTGGTCCATTTCTGCCATCAAGGAAACTTCCTTGTCAATGATGCTGGGGGGGGAAACAAAACAAAAACAAAAGCAAAGGATGCTTAATCAAAGATGAAGGTTTAATAAGCCCTGAAGTAAAAGAAAGATTATTTTCATTAAACAAAATGCAAATCACCACAACTATTTCCCAGCGACAACGCCAGCGGCACACTCTGCTCTTCCGAAATGAGGCAACGTGGAAGGGACGCGCCCAAGGATGACATGGGGACATCTGTTGACCGAATCACTGTCAGCAAGTCCAGAAAAACGCCTTTCGGATGTTCAGGATGGCGTCGCTTTGAATTTGAACTGGGGAGTATTTTTGCCCTACGACTTCCCAAGTTCCACATCAATATAATACATATTTTAAAAGCTGGTGCACGGACCATGTAGGCATGTAAGTGCTCAAGGGTCTCTGTGCTTCGCTCTCCCAGACTCTGGCAGTGGGCGGGGGGTGGGGTGGGGCATGCACACTGGGAAATGCGGGCTGGGTCCATCCACCCACATGCTCTATCACATGAGTCTATGCCTTCTCATTCCCCCGGGAAAGCGTTTCGAGCATCTTCACATTAACATTGCTCCACTGGGCATGGAACAGGAGTCCCGGACACCGCTTTGGGCCTTCAGGCGCAGGAAGAGGCCAGTGGACTACGGGCTGCAGGTCATAGGAGACTTGCAGGTAACCTGTCCTCCCTCCTCTTCCTCAGTGGTGTGCAGCGGGCGGCCTGGGTTTGGGACGGCTGCACAGGAATATGCCACAGACAGCACCAGAAACAGGGGGAGTCTGACAAAACCTTCCTCCACGGAACAAATATTTGCCGAGTGCCTGCCATGTGCCAGGCAAGGGTGGTGAGGCTGGGAATACCGCTGTGAATGAGAAAAAGATTACTACCATCCTTGGGGAGCCTACATTCTTTTGGGAGAGCTGAGAGGAACAGGTGAGAGGACCTGCTGAGATTACTGGGAAATAGTGAGAAGCAGAAGAGGAAAGAAAATGGTGATGGCAGGAAGAAGAAATTAGGGCTCCCCGACCCTCAACCAAACAGAAGGCTTCTAACTGGTCTCCAGGTTTTGAGAGCTCGCAGAGTACACCACGTTAAGGAAAGGCATGCACGGGGTACAAGACTGGGTGTTTCCAGGCAGCCTCACAAAGTCCCCACCCTCTCTGACCTCCCCGAGGTCACAGACCCTGCAGCTGCGTCTGTTGGGTGAGGAGAAGAGTGCAGGAAAGGCCTTTGCAAATTCTTGGCCAGCTACAAAGTCATGGCCAGTTTTTGTTGATGAAATCTGTTAATGTCATTTTGCGCCCAGAGGGTTTACGAGATGGACATCTGGGGCACAAGACTTCCCCCCAGGTCTGACGCATAGGACACCAAGCTGGGCCCTCACACAATGGTGAGCTCCGGCCTCCGGACCAGCCACTGGGGGAATGGAGGCTGCACACAATACACTGTTAATCTGCTTCATGCCCACGGGAGGCTGTTCAAAAGCCTGTGGAGCTGTCACAAAACCATGCTTCTGTTCCTTTGGGTATTTCAACAAAACATTGTCCTCAGTGTCTTAACAATTCAAGCGCTGCTCTGTGCGACTGTGTCCAAAACTCCCGTGGCTATATAGGCAGCCAGGAATCTGCTGAGTCAGACCCCTCGTTTGAACCGAGGATCGTATGGCAAACCAGGATGGGCTGCTGGCCCGACAGCTCCCGCTGACCCTCCCTCAGGCACAGCAAGAGGGGCGCCTGAGCCTCTTCTTGGGCTCTGCTTTCAAGGCCGCAGGCCTGGAGGGAAGAACAGCCGTGGGAGGTGGATGCAGGGGCTGGGCCGTGGAGGCCAGCCCGTCCTCTGGCAGCTGCTGCAGCAAGCTGAGGGCCAGACCACAAGAAGGGCCAAGAGGAAAGACGGTCTGAGCCTCTCAGGTGCCCACAGGGCCTGGTGGTGTCGCATCCGGCTGCACGAGGAATGTCATCAGTGCCGTTCGCATGTCCTACTGAATCTTAGAGGCACCGGACAGAGAGACACTGCAGTGCCGCCTGGTGACAGACAGCTCCGAGGGCCGGACAAGGCCAGATGCTGGGCAAAACCCTGGGACGGAGTTACCAGACATGGAAGCTGGATGGAGGGAGGAGGGGGAGCCTTCGAGAGGAATGCCATCTGAGAGCTGATGAGTCACAGGGAAGTCACAGACAATGTCACCAACCACATGCCCACAGGGAGGCACAAAGGTCACCTGCTTGCTTTCGGGGTACACCTGTGTAGCCATGTCCGTGCTCAGTTACCTCAAAATGAGGGCTGGTCTTGGCTAGCACATCCCGGCAGCTTGCTGCGTCCCAGGCACACTGAACAGAGCGCCAAGACCTTCCTGGGTGATCTCCTGGGAGCTTCCCGGAGGGCAGGAGCACTGCTCGCTACTCCCCACAGGCCCTTGGCACATGGCCTTGCCTCAGCTGGAAGGCAGCGCTCCTCCCCACCCTGCCTGCTTCCTCTCATTAAGTCCCAGTATCCCTCCAGGCCTCTGTTAATCATCGCATCTTCAGGGAAACTCCGAGTGTTTGAAAGCTGTATGGTCTCAGACTATTTTGAGTTGCTCGACAAAAAGTGCTTGATAGTGATGAATGTAAGGGAAGAAAGCATATTCATTTTCCTGTGGCATCAATAATGAAACTTCTCCTTAATTGGTATATTGTAGTGCTTGCACATAAATCACGCTTATGCAACGGTTTATATAATTTTTGTCTGTGACGGAATCTAATCATTTGAGACACAAACTTACGAATGAAAGTGCACCAATATTCACCAAACCACACAGGGTTTGGCTTCGAATCAAAACAGGTAGTTAATGATTCTGTTCTTACATTGAGACGGCAATAGGCAATACATTATTGAAATCTGTGCTCTCTCTCCACTAATCACCCCCGACTCTAAGATTTGAACATTTCTGCTTTCCGCAGTGGTCGCCGGAACCGGGCGGACACACAGAACTCTCCCACTGCTGTCCGCCGGCCACTGCAAGGGCTCTCCGGGGTCGGGTACAGTCCCGGGGGTCACCGACTTCAGCCACATGACCACACGCCACCTGCACTTAGCTCCCCTAAAGCCACGCTGACCTCCCGGGCTTCAGATGCGCCCTTTACCTTCCAAAACACACCTCCTCGCTTTCCCTAAACTCTCTGGACTGTAACGTTTTATTCTGGTGCCAGAAAAAAGCTTTTATTATCAAAGCAATAAGGGGTGAGGAGAAGGAGATTACCAGGGCGGAGCCTTTTCGGGTTATTATATAGTTAATCATGGAGATAAAGCGTCATTTTATAAGAACGTTCCCACTGTCTCGATTCCTTTCTGTAGAGGACTCCTAACCACAATAAAAAGAATCGGAAAGGAGCTTCAGCAGGAGGGAGTGACCCTTTCCTGCCCCGCGGAGGACTCTTCGATAACCCGGACCAAGACCCGAGGGACGGGCTGCTTTGGTTGGCAGCCGGGGTGGCGTGTCAGGTCTCGGCTCTTCCAAGAGGAAGGCGCTGGGACAGGAGCAGCCACGTGCTGCTGAGCTGGTGAGCAGAGCCAGCTGGGGACACTGAGGCACAAACGCAGAGTCTCAAAGGGCATGTGAAGACATCCATGTGCAGCAACAGCCGGAGTTAGATGCTGGGGTTCAGAGGGGGCCACCCCACCTCGGGGCGTGGGCCTCGGGGTGTCTGCCGCGGGCCTGCAGCGGAGAAATGGCCTGGCCCATCCCATCTCATCTCCACAGTTTTGCTTCAGAACCTCCTTGTGGAGGAAGTGCTTCGGGCTGGAGCTTCCTTAACCCTCAGCTGCCAAGCAGAGCAAAGCCAGCAGAGCTTCTGGAAGGAGACAGCGAGGAGCCCAGAGCCCAGAGCCCCGCAGGCCGAGGAAGGCCTGTTCACCATCGAGCGAAGAGGCTGTGTTTGCTGCTGGGCGAGGGGCTGGGGGATGCTGATGCTGCCTCCGCCTTCTGGCCTCCACGTTCTACACACAGCACACAGGTGAGCGATACTCTCTAACGCAAGGATCCCGTGTAAAGAACTCATATTTCCCTCACACTGTACACATCCCCCCATGGGGGCTCCTCCTTACCACTGCACCAGCGGTGAGCACTGTGCATGCCCAGAGGAATGCCCGCTGGGCTCCTGGCACCTTGCAGCGCCCAGGGGCCGCCCTGTGTGTGTGTGTGGGGGGGGGGGGGGGGTGGGAGGGCGGGGGAGCTGAGGAGGGAGCACGAGGGAAGAGCCCACCTGCACTGCCCACAGGTTCAGGCACCTATTCCTCTCCCTGGAGTGACAGGACTTCCCCTCCAGGCGGGGGGCAGACAAGCTCCCCGTACACATGGGGGGTGCCCAGTGCCAGGGTGCCATGTCCAGGCCATCTCCTCAGGTATTGCCACACGTTCTAGGCCCCAGGGCCAAGCCAGTCAGGGTTCAGCTGACCCATTCCCCGGGCACAGACGCAGCAACCCGGGAGGGTCTCTGTTCTCAGGGCCGGAGGACAGCAGCCCAACACTGACGACAGGTGCCTGCACGCGGCGCTCTCAAATGCACTCCCTGCCAATCAGGCCGGCCTGTTTGATTTCTATTTTTTTAATCGGAGGTAATATAATCTGTTCATGTTAGCACCTCCCAGGCTGCATGTTTTTATTGGAATCCTACGATGATTGGCAGCACAGCTAATGACCATTTCATCACGCTGTCTGAGGTGTGCTTCTGGGATGACACACACGCAGATGTCGCACCAGGACCAACTCCCAACACGCAGGAAACACGGGAGTCCCTCAAAACAGACACGCTGATTGAGAAACAAGCACAGAGACTCCTTTTTCTCCTCACGGTTTCTAAGAGTTGCAAACCCCTGTGAATTCTGTGAATTCCACATGTTCAACAGGAAAACTGTAGTCCTTATACACCTCCATGTAGAATTTTACATGTGATTTTGCTTAACAGGGTTTCTTAGCTTTGCTAATTACTTCTTAGTTTTGTTTCTTGCTATGGTGATCACTATTCAAGGAAAGCCACTTTCCGGTCTCAGTTTCCATAGCTACAAGAATGGTACGAGTTGCCACCACCCCCTTCAGAAAAACAAAAAACCCTAAAACTACTTCTATGGGAGAGAAAGCAACTTCTCTCTGCAGGGATCTCTCAGCACCTGGTCACTCAGGGCCCGAGGTAACAGCCAGGGCTGCTTGCCCCCTCACGCACGCTCCCAGACAGCTTTGCCACACACGCTACACAGCCTGTCTGTCTGCTCCACCAGGATCTTGTATGTTTTTTAGGAAGGAGATCTCTCTCATCCCTCAGTCAGTTAGCAATGTTCTCCAGGTGATAGTCCCCTCAGTATGCATATCCCTGGGCCCCACACCCACAGACCGGGGATTCTGGGAATGAATAGGGCTCTGAGGCTCCCTGTGATTCCAACATCTGAGAGGCACCAGCTGGTCACACATTCATCTATCTACTGGAAGGATGAATGAAGGAAGGGGAGGAGGAGACAGAGAGAAGGCATGGGAGACAGGCCAGGGGAAGGAGGACTAGGCTGGTGGCAGCAGTGGCCACTCGGAACCCAGGTCCCTTTGCCTTACTTCTCTCATCACCGAGCAGTAAGCAGCAAGAAGTGGTGATGACACATCCAGATCTCCAGGCTGGGACCCACAGGACGCTGAATAAGCAGAGGGAGGAGAAGGAGACGGCCTTCCCAGTGTCCTGGGTTAGAGGGAAAGAAATTCACTAAATGCTTATCTGGAAGTGAAGAAACCGACCTAGACGGGGCTTCTCTCATGCGCAGGCTGGAGATTTTCTGGAATAATCTAAGAAATGTGTATCTTGTACCCAAATCTTCACAAAAGCCCTAGAAAGTGACAGCAACACTCCTGTTTTGTAGCTGAGTAGACGTTAAGAAACTCAACCATCTTCAGAGCTAGGCTATGCGGAGATGGGATTGAAACGCTGCTCTAACTCCACACCTCACGCCTCCAGGTAAGTGGTTGATAAGCCTTGAACATGTGACTTTTGTTAAGAGTCCACTGGCTTACTGAGAACCAAAGGTTTACAGTCACTGGAAAAGATAACATAACATACTTACAAGGAGTTTTATTAGAGTAACTTCGGGTGTTTTATATAGTCTTATGACTTGCTGCTGTCCTAGCTACAAATTGCCCAAACGATGCCTTCGTCTCACCCTGTACCCATCTAATAAAAAGAAATAAGCTCCAAGGTCCATTCAGAAATTGTGAAACTAATAATGTATTTTGTATTTATACTAATACATAAGACCAAATTTGTCTTATTTTCCAGTGACAATGGATTATACTAAAAAATTAAAAAGACACAAATAATACGTACTCTGGGATTGTGAAGAGAGAACAATTTGCTTAATTCCCTTTTATATTTCCATTCTATAATGCAACTAACAATTCTTACTCAAGGAGCATGTTACCAAGCTATTTGATTGGTAGCCTTCATGTGCTGAAAAGGTTCAGAAATCTTTTCAGATTTCAAGCTGAAATTGGAACCAACCTCTTGCTCTCCAGCTCTGAGGGGTGTGTGTGTGTGTGTGTGTGTGTGTGTGTGTGTCTATTATTCTGCAAGGAAGGCTGCGCTGAATGGGAAGCAACTTCCCAGGCTAAGTGTGCAGCCGGCAGAACGTCTGGCGGTAATCACATGTGAGGCTCAGAAAGGCTCTTAATACGAGGTGCTATTCAGGCTGGTTTCCTGGGGACGAGGCCGAGACTGAAAAGGCCGGTTCCGGAGTTTTTGTATTTGTCCATCTGCTCTTCCTTCGTGCTGAGTGATTCACTGAGTCCTTGCAGGGCCCTGGGGACACATCCAACCCAGAGAAAAACCTCGGGGAGGAAAGGAAATAGAAAAAGAGAAGCTTTCGCCTCCCGAAAGCGAGGGGCACCTATTTAGAACGACACATTCCCAAACGAGGCAAGATTCGAAATACACGGCCCCTCAGGGGCTCGCCTAGACGCAAAGTCACAGGCACCTTGAGCTGCTCCGTGGCGTGTGATTTCCCCTGCCCACAGCTTCAGCGTGGTCCTGGAGCCCGTTTCTGTTTACAGGGCTGCTGCAGAGTAAGGCAATGCAGCTATCTGGGGCAATTTGTCGGCTAGGACAGCAACAAAAACCCATACATACGGCCCTCGTGAGGCATAAATAGATTTATTAGCCTCTTCGGCCACTGCCTCTTGATAGCCTTTGCGGGTGTGTGTTCACCTCCGTACGGGGCGTTCTTCTGAGATGCGGGCAAGTCGCGAATCCTGGGTGTGGGGAGGAGGCACGGGCCGGTTAGTTTCCGCAGCGCTGCACTTTGTACCGGTCACAGGCAGGCGTGCACTTAGGAAGATCACTGGACCAGAAGGGAAGGCCGGTTTATACAGGTTTTGACCGATGGGAAGATTGTATTCATGTCCAGAGCAAAAGGACATAGAGTCCTTTTATTAAATGTCTTCAAAAATACCATAAATACGTAAAGCAAAATCTTGATTTTTGTCTTCATGACATGCTTGGTTTAAGGAGCTGGCAATAACCTGGCAATCATGTAACACACGGCTGGTGTCAAATTATTACATCACACTGCCCAGTGGCTAACACGGTTCCTACCCTCAGCTCTTCGGCTGTGATCCCCTGACCCACACCCCTTGTCGGCCAGGGCGGAGAAAAGCATCGCTCTTCCTGGTGGGGACACTAGGAATACTTACTATTTCAGTCGCATGGTTTTATATCTTTTTTACAAATTTTTAAAAATTGATTTCAGAGAGAGAAAAAGGGAGGGAGAGAGCGAGACAGAAACATTCATGATGAGAGAAGAATCACTGATTGGCTGCCTCCTGCACCCCCCTGCTGGGGACTGAGCCCGAAACCCGGGCAGGTGCCCTGACTGGGAATTGAACAGTGACCTCCTGGTTCATGGGTCGACCCTCAGCCACTGGACCACAATGGCAGGGCCCAGCCACACAGTTTTAACATGGAGTCTCGACTCATTATCCATGCTTCCGGCAACACTCGCCACGTTCGCTTGTTGCCACAGCGTCTTTTCTGTGACACGGGTCTGATTCCAGGACCCGTGTCCCCCAATACTCACTTCCCCTCCATTCACCTGTCGCAGTCCACACAGCGCCACAATTCAACGACTCTCCCAGTGCAGGGAGGCGAATTAAACGGAGGGCAAGTATGTGTCCAACCACCACGGAAGCCTAAGATACACAGAAAGGCCTGTTTCCATCCGCGTTGGGGAGCACCAGGGCTGGCACTGAGGATGCCACGGTTGCCGGCGTGAGGGGAGCTGGACAGACGCCACGGGTGCCCAGGAGCACCGAGCAACCCTGCTGCCTGGCCGAGGCCGAAGGGCAAGACCCACGCCTGGACAGAAGCGTTCCCTGCTGTACTTACTGTCACACGCTTCAGATCCTCACCCTAATCCCGGCCCCACTGCGCTGGGTGGTCTGACTGCAGAATGAGAAAAAGGCTCAGGTAGAGACAGAACGGCTGATGAAAGTGACTGCCTATCGTTCGTTAGCTACCATTTTCTCCTGAGGACTGAGTTGAATTCTATAATGAACAATAGACCAAAAAGCAAAGCCCTCAATTTTCTCCACTTCAGTACAACTGGTTTTCTGGTCTTAAGACGACAAAAATGTAATTTGACCTTTAAAATGCGTAGCTAGAAGGTTTACATTTCAGGCAATAAGGACAATAAAATTCGTCCTTCGCTGATCTGAGAAGACGAGGTGCCGTGGTTATGCTGTTTGGGCATGTACATGACTGGAGAGGACGGGTCCTCTCTCCTGTCTGCAGTGGTGCACTGGGAGGGCAGCTGGGGGAGGGGCAGGGAGGGACGCAGGGGTGTGCAAAGGGAGTAACCTTGGCCTCCAGGCCTCCAGCCAGGGCAGAACCGGCAGCAGGGCGGGGCCGAGGGGAAGGTGCCAGATGACAACGGTCCTCTCACTGTTCCAGGCGCAGGCTTCCTCAGCATCATGGATGTCGAGGGAGGGATAATCCTTTGTAATATTGGAGGATGTGGGGGGGGGGGGGGGGAGGAATGTCCTGTGCATTCTAGAACATCTACAGCGTGCTTCACCTCTACCTACTAGCGGTCCATGGTGACAACCCCAACTTTTTCCAGACATGCTGTCTCCTGGGAAGAATCCACCCGCGGAGAACACTGCTTGGCCCCAGATACACTCGCCCCTTTGCCAGACTCTCAGCCCGAGTTTCAGCCACAGACGCACAAGAGAGTCACCTGGAGCTCACACACACACACACCGACTGCTGGGTCCACTTCAGACCTGCCATGTCAGCGTCTCGGAGCCCAGGATGGCCAGAGCTCTAGGAGTTTTTAATCACAGTGCGCACACGTAGACTTCGGTTTGGAGAGACGTTAATATTAATGTATAGGCACCATCTTCCAGTCACTTAAGTTAGTCACAAAAAGAGAAAAGAAAAGCCCTCAGGGCACGGGAAAACCCAGGCTGGGCTTCCAGCACTGAGTGGAAAGCCAGGCATTCTCCAAGCAGCAGCTAGAAGTTTGGGGAACGTGGGGGGAAAACAACCAACGAAGGAGTCTGCTGTGTGCTAAACCTGCAGAGAAAAAGGGTGTTATTTGGACGCAGACGGAAGTCGTTCCCAGGCTGTACCTGCCAAGGGTTTGACAGTATTTGGGGACCAGGAGCAGGGCCCCGGGAATGCGGGTCAGCGGGCTGCAGAGCTGGTTCCCTTGGGGTGGGGGTGGGGGGCCTCCCCCAGCTCCCAGCCCAGAAAGAGGTCACCGTTAGGTGTCACAGTGGAGACACCGGTCTGCGGACCACCAGGGCGGGCTGTGTGCGTGTGCTGGGCTCCGGCCGGAGCTCCCCGGCAGATGAGAGGACCCTGTGCAGGGGGACATGGGAGGCCGAAGATGGACGTAGCTGAACATGGCCTTTCCTGCAGCCCAAAGTTCTCACGCTCAGTTATTCGTCTGTTTGCTGAGTCTCAGCAGATTTGGTTAACATTTGTTAACATGCAAATATGTCACTTTGGAGGGATGACACCTGGGCATCGAAAGGATGAAGTTACCAGGGACACAAAAATGAGTTAGTTAAGGGTGAAAAAGAAGAGGGAAGGGGGATGGGCCCAATGGGAGTTCCGTCCTGGAGTTGGTGTGGGGCGAGGAGCCCTGGCCTGCAGGGGCAGTGGGAGGTCTCCCCTCTTCCTCTTCCCCCCACCTCGCTGAGGGAGGAAGCTCCAGGATGGAGAGAAGGGGGAGTGGGCAGGGCCCGGGGCCAGGGGAGTGGAGACTCCGGATGCACTTCCATTTCTCCTTGAGCAGACCTGGCGCTGCCTCAGGAAAAAGTCCATGTGAGTACAGAGAGATTCCTGGCCCCTGTGCACAGAAGGCCTGCTGCGACGGACCCCCTTCCTATCTGAGCCCGAGCAGCCTCAGCTGTGGTCCCTCCAGCTCCCACTCTCCAGCCTGCCCCACCCCAGCACACACTCCACCCCTTGCTGTTAATCAGAGTCCGGCGGGTCGCCAGCAGCCCCTCGGCAGTCCCTACAGCTCTGCCTTGGAATGCTGCCTCCCCCAGCACACGGCCGACTATCTGCATCGCTCTCCTTCCTCGGTGCTTTTTGAATTCAGTGTTTTATTGCTCATTTTAAGCCTTCGCCATCCACATGGACGCGCGCGCGCGCGCACACACACACAGTTTTGCAATGAGAAGCTGGACTCGTTCGCACACAGAGCGATTAAATCTGGCAGCTATAATTCCAAAGAATGAATATTTTCCAGTTGTGGTAGGGGGCCGAGCGTGCAGACAAGAAGCCAGCTGTTTCATGTTAGTTCCTGATGGGACTTCTCACACAGATGCTCCTGCTGCAACATTCACTTCCTGTCAAGACGCGCTGTGAGAGCTCTAGCCATCCCTGTTCCCCTCTCACGCCCCCAGTTCGTCCTGGGGGAGTAGCAGTGATCCGTGCGAGGTCCTTGAGCCCAGGCAACTGGGTCCGGGTCCAAGGCCAACTCTGATATCAGAATTCAGCAACTCAATGGATTTCTCCCCCGACGGCATTGAAGGAAGTAATGTTCACAAGCAGACTGGGAAAGGTAAGCATGTGGTTCATCTGACTCAGCTGTGGGTCGCTCGGTCCTGAGCACGTGCCAACAGGTGGCTTCTCCCAGCCTCACCACATCACCATTCCTGTGGCTTCCGGCAGAATTCGGGGGACTCAGTCAGGCAGGATGCACCCCCTGAAGCTGGCACTTGGGTAACAAAGTGAATGTCTAGAATTTGTTTCTAAACTAGACCCAGCGCCGCCGAGAGCCTTGGCGAGCACAGGGGCTGGGTCCACGTCGCTCAGGCACCAGGCGAGCTGCCGTCCGTCTTGGAAACAGCACTCTCCGGAACCCTCCAGAGGACCTGCCCCACAGCAATCCCGAGGTTCCAGTGTGTTACACGAATGGTGCTGCATTGGAAATTCTTGCTCATGCCTATTGTTCACGATTTATCACCAGGAGAAAAGCTTCATTTAAAAAAAAAAACATTTAAACTGCCGTCTTCAGTTCTGTGACCTGCTGTTTTCCCAAAGCACCACCATCCCTAACATCCGTCTCTCAGAAAATGAGAGGGAGGCTCCATTCAGGCACAGCCCCGCGGCGGCCGGGCTGCGGGCCGGCCTGGACCAGAGCCAGCGTCTTTCCTTTTGGCAGAAATGCAGGAAAGCGGTTGATCCAAAACCACTTGGGCTTTATTTTTAAGTTAACATTTACGTTATGTTTTGGCGTCGTGTTTTTAAAGGTTGGGTCAGAAAGCCATCCAGAAGATGGCTGGGCTGCATTTTTTCCTCTCCAGTTTGGAGGAAAAGTGCTGTTTGGTCCCGTAGGTGACTTTGAAACGGCAGCACTGCTTGGCAGAGCGCACTCAGAAGGGAGCCTTCCCCCTTCCCCCCCACCCCCCCCCATTTAAAACACAATGTGAGTTACAAGCAGAGACAAGATATACAACGTCCCCCCCGGCGCTGACTTCCTGGCCCCAAGCTTTTAGCTCGTCAGGCGTGAAACACTCCAAGAATCTGTTATAAATCTCAAGATGTCCCGTGACCCATGTGATGTTCATTTTACTAAGGAAATAAAGTAAAACAATAAAAATAAAAGTCCGCCGAGCAGCTGGAGGGGAGAGGTAATTGGAGGTCATGGCTACACTTTGTCACTCAGTGTGTGAGTCACTCCGACGGAAGGTATAATAGGAGCCTCAGAGGAAGAGTTTACTCTAAAATGCCCCACCAGAGGAGAAGACAGAGGGTTTCTCTGAGCAGCCGGCTAATGCCCCCAGACAGCGGAGAGCCAGCTCCGAGCCCCCCCAACCCCCCCCCCCACTTGGCCCACAGCCTTTCTGCATCCCCTCCGGCTGCTTCGTGCCACAACACGGGGAGACGTTACAGCCCATAAAGCTTACAAGGCTTACTCGCTGGCCCTTCACAGATCAAGTTTGCTGACTTGGGCTCGAGAGAACAGGTCTGGAAGTTGAGTGCGCTTTAAATATCGGGGTAACTTAAAGATAGATTGGAAAATGTGAAAGCCAACAAGAATAAGCGTAACATCTTTCACTTGAGAGCACCTATCTTCTCTAATGGTTTCAGCATATTCTTGGAGTTCGCCTTGAACAAGAAGGTTACAATCTGATCAAACAGAGGAGTGATCCAGGAGGGTCCAGATGCCGAGCCTGGGGGAGGGGAAAGGGCTCCTCACTGAAGTGGATATCTTTGAGGGGTTCTTATATTCCCTGGGGCTCTTGTATCCTATGTAGCAGATGGTTTACAATTCAAGAATTTATTAGGTTAGTGTTAAGTGTAATCCTTAGTTTTACACAACTCAACCATTAGCTAAAAAGCACATCCGAGGCCAAAAAAGGACTTGGAATAGAAAAAATATGCAGAAGACGTGACCAAATTCTAGAACTGTGGGAGGCCGAATGAGATAACGAGGAACATGTTATGCAAATCGGGGCGCTGAGGGTGTGTTCTCCTTGTCCTGTGTATTTCTTCTCAGGACGCTGCTTTTCCTCTGGGGACCACAGCTCCTGGCCTCTCAGCTCATGGGGTTCTGTGGGGCTCGGCCCACCGCTCACTGTGTGGACACGGTCTCCACCTGGCTGACGGGAGACTGGCGCTCTAGCCACAGTGGCTGGGTTAGGGACAGACACGTGACCCAACCCCGCCAATGAGAACGAGCCCCTGGCTTTGTTAGAGCTCCTGGAGACCAGCCCTCGCTCGGATGATGGGGGCTACGGGGCACGGAAGCTGGGGCTGCCAGGGGGGCTGCGTGGCTGCTCCATGGAGAGGCCATGCCTGAGAAGGAAGCCAAGAATAAGCAGAACCAGGAGATGGTGGCAGGCAGCGAGAGAGGAGAGGAGAGACAGAGGGAGGAGAAAAGGGAGGGAGGAGTGCAGAGAGAAACAACATGATGTGGGCTTAGCACCAGATGTGCCTAAGGGAATCTCCCGGTGTTTTCCTGTACATCGGCCAGTAAGTTCTGTTTGTCTTTAACTGGTGTGACTTGGGTTTCTGTCACCCCAACCCGGAAGGGTTCTGGCTGATCCCCTGAGGACACTTTCTTCCTGATAAAAAACCCCACCTTTCCTAACCGATACTTCCTTCCAGCTGTGGACCCAAGCCGCGGAGCAGGACTCAAAGGAGTGTCTCCCATCGAACCAGCTGCAGAGCAAGGCAGGGCCCACACCGCACGGTGCCCCATTTAATTCCCGTCTCAGGACCCCTGGATGGGCCCCTCACTATGTCTGCATGGGATGCTTCCGAGTCTTGTTAAGGGAGGTGTCCTTTTATAAGGACGAGGCTGGGAAACTCTTTTCTTAGCAGCATGCGTGGCTTCCCAGAGGTTTGGCAAAAATGCCACTGGTTGAGGTTTTGTTCTGTGTTGCGTTCCACCTCATCCCTGCACTTGGGGGCCAACCTCAAACGCCAATGAACTACGTGCATCAGGTTTCTTTTCACTCAAACACGTTCTCTCCTTTTTCATTCCCAAGATTCATGCCTCGGCCTGCAGGGCTTACAAAAAAAATCTGCTGAAGAGTTGCCCTGCGCAGTTTACATACGAACTAAACAGCGTGCTCCTTCCTACAGAAACGGCTCGAGCGCCCCGCGCCCGGGCTCCCGGCCGCTCGCTCACCAGTTGTGCAGCTCAGCAAAGGCGGCCTTGATCTTCTTCACCGAGCTGTCCACCTCCTCCTTGATCATGACGCGGTACCTGGTCAGCGACACGGTGCAGCGCTGCAAGTCCTTCACCGACTTCTCAATATTTGGGCCTAAAATGAATGTCAAGAAAAGAAAGGTTTGTTTCTTGTTTTTTAATCAGAGCACTTTATCTTTGCGAGCTGAACAATACCAACAAAATCCAACTGACTTACCACCAGCACCACCCCCCGCCAAACAAAGAGAGATTTGCTTTTGTTTTTCAATGAAAACCAAAAAAAAATAGAGAAGTTCTGCGAAGAGGTTGTTTGTAACCCAGGGATCTAACATCCAGCGCGGCTGGTTGGTGGGAGACGGCTGGGATTTCACTAGTGGGTCCTCTGGCTGGGCCATTCTGGGCACACGTGTCTCCTCTGCTCTTGGGAAAAGGTCCTGATCATGTATGTTCCACCACACACGGCAGCTTCTTGGAGTGGGATGTGTCTAAAGACTGCCTGTGCCGCTGGCTCTCGTGGTGAACACAGCTACGCCTGCGGGCTTTGGCAGGAGGAAATGCCTTAGAGGTTGGGAGAGGTACCAACAGCAAGAGAGGCCGGAGCGGCGGTGCCAGGGACGCTGGCCTGGGGCCCATCGGTCCGGGCCAGGCCTGGAATTACAGCCGCACTTCAGCAGCTCCGTGGGTGCCAACCTTGCCCGACTTCCTGAAACCGTCACCAGGGCTGACAGATAGCGCAAAACAAATCGTCAAATTGTACTTATCCCAACAGAGGCATGTTTCTTGGAAGAAAGCAATCTCCCTCCAGAAAAGTGAGAAAGCGTATCAAAACAAAGCCAAGGAAATCAGATATAACTGAGGCTGGAGGAGAAGAATATTATTTAACCTTCTGGGAATCGGAAAGGAAGTGATTTAGCCCCTTTCATGTTGAGTACCAGTTCTGGGTAAAGGATCTGGCACTAACATTTGCTTCCTGAGACAGCAGGGTAGAAAGTATTCTGCACATTTATCCATAACCACCAAGAGAAGAATGGTCCCGGGGAGGCAGGGAAAAGGGATGTAATTCCACTGACACCCTTTGATCGACGTGGGCGGGACCACGTCTGCCTCTCCGTGCGTGTGGGCCACAGAAAGAAACGCAACTTCAGGTGCCTCTCCCTTCCAAGAAGCGGCACCTTTGGGAACATCCCGCCGTCCTGGCACTTTCCTCTGTGTGCCAAAGACGTTGAATCATTTGTGCAAAAGAAACCACTTTACCTCTTTTCTTTGCCAGCTCATCTGGCTTTATTTCAAGATGAGCTGCAGGGGCATTGGAATTAACAGGAGAAGGTTTTGCATGAGGCTGGCTTGGGTTACCAGGCTGCTCAGCTGACCACTGCAGGCCATCTGACCTCTCGGGTGTTCCGTGTATAGGTTTGGGGCTCCCATCTAAGGACAGTTTCTGTTGCAGTGGTCTGTTGCCTTCTGTAAGAAAACACCAAATAATGACTGTGACGGGATCAACTAGAAACATGGATGATAAGGTGATGGGGGGATGCCACAGGTTTTTTTTTTTTTTTTTTTTTTTGGTTTGTTTCCATGTGGACAATAATGCCTTTCATTGCAAACAGTCCAGAAGCTGTTTTAGCAGAGTCCCCAGAAGATTAGCGAATATACAAGACACAGAAGGAACGTGGTACTTGGAGTCAGAAGACCTGGGGGGTGTTTTGGCTGGCAGCCACTTACCACCTCTGAGCCTTAGTTTCCTCACCCAGGGGAGTTATGAGGAGGCTCCCACGGGCTACATGGGAAGGTCAGGTGGGTTGTTTGTTCTTCTCATTCGGTAAAGGCTTAGCTGTCTCTGAGTATGATTTCGTATCAAGGCTATAAAATGTAGTCCTCCTATCTCTCAGTGCTACATCAATGTCCCATGGTGTTTTATTCTGAATTAATGAAGGCGGGAGAGTGATTGGAGAGAGGGCAAGAATGAAGTGACAACAGGTATTACCATCATTTCATCTAATTTATGGGGGGATTAAATCAGGAAACATCGTCATCATATCTCAACTATATTTAAAACCCAGGCAGTCAGATGCTCTCTGGAGCTCTGATAGTTGCTGCCATAAATTAGCAGCACGTTGCTTTCGGCATCTTTTAAAGGTAGGCTCCCATTTAGTTATTGCCGGAGTGAATTAAACGGCACCTTCATGGCCTGGAAAGGAAATGGATCACCCTTAACACCTTACAACCAGAGGGAACTCTGGGGGTGGAAATAGGGGGAGCCAGTGTGCTTCTGAAGGCCAGGTTCTTGGGGAGAGCTGGGTGTCGTGGGGAGGGTGCAGGTTTGGATCCCCGGGACCCGGGTTCTGATCTTCCCTGGGGCCCGATGACCCCGTAGGAAGGACCTCACTTTTCTGGCTGACGAGGGTTCACACTCAAACAGAGAACAGCATCATCCCGATGAAGCCCAGCCCCCTTTCAGGCAGTCACCCCGCCTCCCTGCTCTGATCCCACAGGGCCTCGTAAACAACGTAGTGTGCCATGTTTGAGCACAATATTTACATGTCCGCCCCTTGCCTTTGCCTTGAAGAGGCTGTGACTTCCTTGAAGGCAAATATTAAAATATGACACATTTTTGAAGCCCCAGTCCTTGTGTCTGGCTCCATAGCTGTCTATAAAATTGTGACTGAATTGAATTATTTCATAGGAAAAAAATGAAATAAACAAACAATGAAACAAACAACAACAAAAAAACACACCAAAAAACAAAAATCAAGTTTCCTGACACTGTCACAAACATAGAGACAGCATCGGAAAGTGCAAAAGAATATGGTCTGGGTCCTAGTCAGCTTGGCTTTAGACATTAGCCCATCTATGAGACGTGTGGATTTGAATCCATCATTCACAACCTGCATGTCAAGAAAGCACAGCACATGCTCGATGGGCTGAATAGCGAGTCCTCTTTAACATTTACCTAAAGGGAAATTACAGTTCACAAGGAAACGTGCAACAAAGCTAGTAAGCGCCACCGCCCCCACCTCCCCGAGAAGATCAGAGGATGCACTAGGAATGGAAAGAAACTCGTGCTTTGGAAGGACCTGGGTGGGTGTTTTGCTCTGGGAATCACTTGCAGGGTGACCCTGGGCAAGACACTGAATATCGGGTAGTCACCTGCCACCCTTTTCTCACCCGGAAGGGTTCTTAGGGGCTTCAGTTACACTGAAGTGGAAGCTCACTGTAGGCAGTGGTTGTCAAACTTGGGTGTTCATGAGAACCCCAGAGGTTCCGATTCAGCGGGGGCCCGGGATTCTACCCAAAGGTGGAAATAATGACCGAAGGGGAAAAATTATTCTGTTGAATGCCAAAACATTTTAAGCTGAAGACAAGATTGCAAATGAGCACAGGCTCATTAACCTAGAGCTGAAAATATTATGTTTGTGTATCAGAGAACTGATAAGTGGACAATGGCTCATTTCACCATTCACCCAACATATATTTATTGAGAAATTTGAGTAGCAGTATTTTTTTTTTTTTAGAGGAGGGTCCTGGAAAACTGTCTCAATATTGGTGGGATCATTGAACACTGGGATGATCCGAAGTTCTCAGCATCTATCTCTTGCCTTTGCTTTGAAGAGGCTGTGACTTCTTGAGGGCAAATATTAAAATATGACAAATTTTTGAGGCCCCAGTACTGGTACCTGTGTCTGGCTCAATAGCTATCTGTAAAATTGTGACTGAACTAAATGATTTCATAGGGAAAACAATCATTTTGCACTGTTTGTACATTGGCTATACAGATCTGTCTCCAAATGTAGTAATGAAGTTCTTTCAGATGAAAACTGGTAGAGCCTTTTTCAGCTATGACAGAATTACGTTCATCTTGACCGAAAATCCTGGTATTTCTAACAATTAGGATAAATGGGAGTTCTCTCCTGGATATAGAGGTTTTCCTCTAACATTACAGGCTAGAAGTAGCACCAATTCTCTGACTTTCTGGAATCCACTTGAAAACTTCAATAGCCTGTAGCTGATTCAGAGCTGATTGGTAACAGTGTCTAATAAGGTAGCCACCAGCACAGGTGACTGCTGAACACATAAAATGTGGCTGGTCTGAAGTGAGATGTGCTATTAAGTGTAAAATGCGCACTGAAACTTGAAGACTCGGTACAGAAAAATATCTTTGATAATTTAAAAAAATTGATCACATGTCAAAATAGTAATATTTTGGGTATATTAAGTTAGACAAAATATATTATCTGATTTAATTCACCTGTTTTTTTTTTATTT
This sequence comes from Corynorhinus townsendii, assembly GCA_026230045.1. Classification (NCBI taxonomy): domain Eukaryota; kingdom Metazoa; phylum Chordata; class Mammalia; order Chiroptera; family Vespertilionidae; genus Corynorhinus; species Corynorhinus townsendii. The sequence continues at coordinate 9,133,284 of JAPDVU010000005.1, read as the reverse complement.
CTTAAGTGTAGCTACTAGTATTTCTATTTTATGTATTTTTCTTAAAAATTTTCTAGATAGGCAATAATGACATCTGAAAAGGAAGTTTGACTTCTTTCTTCCCAATCTTGCCCTATTGGACTGGTTAAGAATGCTTGTACAATGTAGAATCACCATCCTTGCACTGATTTTGATCTTAGGGAAATTGCATTCAATATTTTATTATTAAGTATGATATTAGCTGTAGATTTTTCATGTTTATCAGGAAGTTCTCTTACATTTCTAATTTGCTGGGAGTTTTTATTTTGTCAAGTGATTTTATTTTGCTTCACTTTGAGATAATCCTTTTGTTGTTCTCCTTTATTTTGCTAATATAATAAGACACATTGATTGGTTTTTAAATGTTAAGCCAATGTTACATCCTTGAGAAAAAACACACTTGGTCATGATGTACTATAAATATAAATATTATAGATATAAATATAAAATCATACTTCAATTTGCTAATATTTTGTTGAGAATTTTGCTTCTTTATTCATGATCAATATCATTCTGTAATTTTTCTTGTAATGACTTTGTCAGATTTTGATAAGGTTATGTTGGCCTCATTAAATGAGTTGAGAAGTGTTCCATTCTTCCTGGGCCTCTCTTTTAAAAATCTTTTCTCTCTGTTCTTCAGTTTGGATAATTTCTTTTGATCTGTCCTAAAGTTCACTGATCCTTTCTTCTTCGTTGTCTAAATTGTTGTCAAGTACATCTGATGACTTAAAAAATATTTTTTTCAGATACTGTACTTTTTAAAAATATATATATCTTTATTGATTTCAGACAGAAGGGAGAGGAAGAGATAGAAACATCAATGATGAGGGAGAATCATTGATTGGCTGCCTCCTGCATGCCTGCCCCCCCCCCCAGTCTCCCCCTCACCCCCTTGGGGATCGAGCCCACAACCTGGGCATGTGCCCTTGACCGGAATCAAACCCAGGACCCTTCAGGCCGCAGGCTGATACTCTATCCACTGAGCCAAACCAGCTAGGGCCCAATATTATACTTTTTAGTTATAGGATTTCCATTTCCATATTTCTTTCTCTCTGAAAGTCTCCTTCCCTTCACCCTTTATATCCAACTCTTTTTTTTTTCTGTACACTTTTTTTTTTAGCATATTTATAAAACTTGCCTGCTGATTAAAATAGCTGGGTTATCTATGGGTCTGCTTCTATGATTAATTTTTCTCTTCATTATAGGTCACATTTTCTTGCTTCTTCCCATGTATAGTAACGTCTTAAAAAAAAGTATTGATTTTGAGCAAGAGAATGGAAGAGAGAGAAACATTGATGTAAGAGGAACATCAATTGGTTGCTTCTGTATGCACACTGACTGGGGATCAAACCCCCCACCTTTTGGTGTACAGGATGACACTCTAATCAGCTAGGCCACACCAGCCAGGGCCCACAAATAGTAATTTTTAAAATTGGGCATTGAACATTGTGGATGACACATTGAGAAATGTTGGATTTTGTTATTTTACTCAAAATAGTTTGATTTTGTTCTAATAGGTCATTAAAATACTAGGTCAAGTTCCATTCTCTTCCTCTGATTTTTTTTTTTTTTTTTTTGCCTTGAAGGTAAATATTAGGCATTTTATAGAACAAGCTGGAGTAGAAGAGATTGTATGGGGATAGTGGATTGTTTCTTAAAATACCTTCAATTGCCCTGTTTTATACCTCTTCTCAAGTTTGCCCTCCATCCTATCTACTGACCATCAATCCAGAGCTTTGCCCGGATTGAGACAATCATACTCTGGGCAATCATATTCCTCCCTGCCCAAGCTCCCTTGTAATTCTGTGCTGTAGCCTCATCTGTCAATCCTCTCCCATCTCCTTGTCCTCTTCTATTAATGCAGGCCCTCCTTTCCTTTTTCTTCATTATTGTAGAGTAGAGGCCCGGTGCATGAAATTCATGTACTCAGGGGGGTGGTCCCTCAGCCCGGTCTACGGCCTCTCGCAGTCCGGGAGCCCTCGGGGGATGTCCAACTGATGGCTTAGGCCTGCTCCCCTAAGCCGTCAGTCGGACATTCTTAGCGCTGTTGCAAAGGCGGGAGAGGGTCCCGCCACCACTGCTGTGCTCGCCAGCCGTGAGTCCAGCTTCTGGCTGAGCGGTGCTCCCCGTGGGAGCGCACTGACCACCAGGGGGCAGCTCCTGCATTGAGTGTCTGCCCCCTGGTGGTCAGTGCATGTCAGAGCGACCGGTCATTCCACCATTTGGTCGATTTGCATATTAGCCTTTTATTATATAGGATTTCTACATCCAAAAAGTCAGTGGAGTTTGTGATGAAGAAGATATAAATTCATGCTTTTATTTTCTTTAAAAAGTTATTGATATGCATTGCTGAATTATTTTCCCATCAATTGGTGCCCATTTACACTCAGCTGTAAATGCATGCAATTGTTCTCAGAATTAACTCTTCAATACTGAGGACTTCCAATTTTCCAGTTACTAAAACTTACATAATTTAATTTGTTCTTAACTTGATTTATTTTACACAGCAAAATATAAATGGTGGTTGTCATTTTTTGTTAACAGCACCAAAGAAAACAAATATTCCTCTTGGGAGAAATATATGAACTTGGATTGAAAGATTTTCATAATATATGTACAGCCATGTATGTGTTCAGATTTCAAAGTTTCTGTAAACACTTATTTTCTCTTTAGTTTTTACTTTTTAATGAAAGCTTTATGTACTTGTAAGTAAACTGAAAGAAGTATACATAAAATTTGAATCTAACCTTAAGAAATGTATTGAATACAGAGTGCTTCTGAAATAAGTACTTTAACCAATTGAGTTAAAATGGTTTCATAGTCTCCCATACACTTAATTTCAGTAAAGCACTTTGTTTGATAATGATTAACTTAGTATATAAATCAAACCACCCTACAAACAAGTGAAGACTCTAAGCCTTAAGGAAAATAGGCCAGGAAGAACATTTGGGAAAACTGGAGCCTAACATCATCCTGTGCTTTAAATGGGGCCTTAGAAATAAAAAGGATCCTTGGCATTGCTGTTGGTAAGAATAAATCTTGATCTGCCCTTTGTCCGACTCTGTGCTCGGATGCAGGATGAATCTTGATTGCATTATGTAAAAGAGCTCAGTGGCACTATTATTAAAAATCCTGAATCCCAGAAAAAAGTACTCCAAGGCTTAATTAAAGTCATTCTGTGCTAAGTTTAAACCAGACTCCCAAACGTCTGAGCTATCTGCTGATGGGCAGCACGGTCCCCCTCGACAGCGCTATATTTACAGCCTGACCATGCTCTGGGTAGTATTTTTTCACGTGGGAAGTCACACTAACACCCCTCAGCCACCTGCCTATCTCTTAAAACTGACTCCACCTCCCAGAAGACAATGCTGTTGAAAACTTTTAAAAAGAGAGACCTTGAATGTCAAGGTGTTATAAAAAGATGAAGCACCTGCTGTGCGTGTCCACAGCCTGCTGCCCAGCTGGGCAGTCGTGCTTGAGCCAGTTTCATTAATGGAAAGCTTGCGAAAGGCTTCCTGCTAGCAGAATGGAGATTTCTTTTAGGCTTCGACTTCGAAACCACTCAAGTACAGAATATCATTATACGGCTTTGTTATGATTACTTCCCCCTTAGTTGTTCTTTCTTTCATTTATTTATTTATTTATATACTAGAGGCCCGGTGCACAAAATTTGTACACGGGGGGGGGGGTGTCCCCTCAGCCCAGCCTGCACCCTCTCCAATCCAGGACCCCTCAGGGGATGTCCGACTGCTGTTTTAGGCCCGGGGATTGGGCCTAAACTGGCAGTCAGACACTCCTCTCACAATCTGGGGCCGCTAGCTCCTAACTGCTCACCTGCCTGCCTGTCTGATCACTCCTAACTGCCCCCCCCCCCCCGCCAGCCTGATCACCCCTAACCACCTCTGTCTGCTGACCTGGTCACTCCCAACTGCCCCCCTCCCACACCGGCCTGGTTGCCCCTCACTGCCTCCCTCTGTTGGCCTGGTCACACCTCACTGCCCCCGCTGTTGGCCTGGTCACCCCATGCAGCCTGCTGTTCGGTCATTTGGTTGCCCCTCACCACCCCACCTGCAGGCCTGGTCACACCACGCAGCCTGCTCTGCAGCCGTCCATCTGGTTGTTTTGGTTGTTAGGACCCCTGGCTTTTTATATATATGGACTAGAGGCCCGGTGCACAAAATTTGTGCACTTGGGGGGGGGTCCCTCAGCCTGGCCTGCGCTCTCTAGTAGTCTGGGAGCCCTCGGGGGATGTCCGACTGCCAGCTTAGGCCCGTGCCCCATGGCGAATGAGCCTAAGCCAGCAGGTGGACATCTTAGCACTGCTGCGGAGGCAGGAGAGGCTCCCACCACCACTGCTGGGCTCGCCAGCCATGAGCCTGGCTTCTGGCTGAGCGGGCCTCCCCCTGTGGGAGTGCACTGACCACCAGGGGGCAGCTCCTGCATTGAGCGTCTTCCCCGATGGTCAGTGTGTGTCATAGCGACCAGTTGTTCCACTGTTCGGTCCATTTGCATATTAGCCTTTTATCATATAGGAGCACTTGTTTATTGAATTTATTGGGGTGACATCAGTTAATAAAATTGCATAGGTTTCAGGTGTATATTTCTAGAACATATCATCTGTGTATTGTGTGTTCACCATCCCAGCAGGTTTACAGAAGTGCTTGGACAGAGAACTCCAATGGGCACTTAACTTTCAAGGCAGCTCTCCACTGTGAAGGGAGCTCTTTAATATGGCATTTGCTTTAACGTCGTATACTTGATAGAGTTACTGAAATTGTTTTAGGGAGAAGGTATAAATTATCAGTAGATGAACAAATATATGTGCTAGGCTTTTAGTCTATGATTGATATCAAAGCAACAACTTGAGTAATTAGATTTTGAAAGTAATTCATGTGAAAGCAATAACAAGCAAAGTTGGGAATCTGCCACTCGATTATTTAATTTCTTTCTCCTGCCCTGACTATAAATCAAAACATTCTCAAAAGAGTAGGCATCTTTAAAAACGGAATTTAAAAAATTCCTGGAAAATCGAGATTCTAAATAGAAATAGGTTGTCTTTGTTGCGGTTTCGCTGGCTTTGAGAAATCATTGTGTGGTCAGGATGACCCCAACTCCAGCCCTAGGAACAGAGCTGTTAGGTAATGTGTTTATGGGAGGAAAGTAGAGCTCTGTGACCACTGGAACGCCTGCTCGTGTGCGGTAGAGTGTGTCGGCTGCTTCATGCTGCCTCACTGCACCCCTGACATGGTACGTGGCTCTTCTGCCAGACTGAATGCTTCCTGGGCAGGGCCCCTGTCCAGTTCATCTTGGGTTTAACAGAGGAGAGCACAGCATCGTACATAGTGGGTGCGTGTTGACTCAAGTTCCCCTACTATTTCCTGACCCTCCAAGTCCTCTCCGCCGCCTTGCGTCTATGTACCCACTGCTCCCATGACATCCCCTGCATCACTCAGTTGGATGTGGCTCTTCTCTTGCCAAACCATCAACTCATCAGTGTTTGCAGGACCTTCTCTTAAAGAGATCAGAGTGGGGTTTCCCCCAGGGCCTGGACCACACCACACCCTTCCCAGTGCGCTTCTTTGCATGTAAGAGGAGCTAAAGAGTTGCTGATGCAATAGACTCAGGGTTTTATAACTAGAAGGACTCTGGGACTAAGTTAGTGTCCTGGATCTCACCGAGGGATCTACCACCTCTTAGGAGGCATTTTGAAAAAGTGACAGGGCATTTTTAAAACGTATCAAAATGATGTATGGCAGGGGGGGAGGGGGATACAGGCTGACTTACAGTCACAAGAGTCTTGCACAACAAAGAATTGCCTTGTGTCCTAAACTTGCTTATGTCCTTCTAGTCACTCTACACATAAACCCAAAGGTATTTTTTTTTGGCGCTGTTTTACTTGGATTTCCAGGATTCAGCTGCCGTGTAAGAAAAGATTGTACTTTACAATGTTCAGAACTTTACCAGGAGAATCTCACCATTTAGAAAATCACATGGCCAACCACACCAGCGGTCACGGTATTTGAACTGACAACTGCATTTATAGCAGCTGCATTCACTTCCAGGTCTGCATACAAAAAAATACTTATTTAGCTCTCAATTCGCATGCCAAATACAGACAAACGGTGTCTACAATATCCAGGCATGTCTCATTTCTTTTAGTGCAAAGTGATTCATTATAAGCAGGTGTGAACATCTGGCCATTTTCTTAGGGCTCTGTTTTAGTGTTACTTTATTGAAATTCTAGATAGATTATATTACCTATAGAGTTTGGTTTAGGATTTGTTGTAAAAATGAAGCATTGGGTCAGGCAGTATTGAGGACCACTGATCCAGTACATTCTAGTACAGACAGCAAGGAAATGGGGGTAGAGATGAAAAATGTACCCAAGGCCATGCAGCTGATTGAGAAGTGGCCTTTGTAGATTAGTTAACACCTAGCTTCAGCCCAAGTAATTAACATTCCAGATGCTAACACCCTGGAAGATTACCTTCTGTCACATCATAGAAATTACTACCATGAAATAACATTTTCTCTTGTCACCAGTTATCCCTCCCTTATCCCAGCAAAGGTGTCTAGAAAGAAAAGGTCTTTAAACTTGGAATTTCCACTTTCCTAACGATCCTAACACAGACCAGACCGGGGTTTTTGAGAAAAGGCAATCCTTTGACTCAGTGCAGGGCTGGAATGGGCATTTGTTCTTTGCCCTGTGGCAGTCCTCCCTCCCCCACCTTTCCCAGGAAGCCTGAACCGTGTGCACCGAGCTCAGCCTCTCACCTCCGTCACTGTCAACAGCATCCCTTCCTTCCACGTCTTCCTAAGCAACGTGAGTTAACAATGACTGACCTGAGACCCCACGGAGAGCCTTGGGAGGCTCCTCGAGTATCGAGATCTTCTTCTCCCGAGGGAGGAGGGCTGGCTTCTCGCTGGCGGAGTCGGTGGACAAGCTATCCTTCTCACAGCCACCGCTGTGGCCGTTCTGGGCCTGCGGTGGGGGTGGCGGCCCTGCTTCTGGCCTCTCGGCCTTGTCTTTAGCATCTTTGTTGCCTTGATGCTGCTTGGACTTGCTTCTTTTTCGTTTATTGTTCTAGAATGAGAAATGAATGAGAAGATAATATGATTTTAGCTCAGACCCTTGAATTATAAGATGAACCCAACAGACCAGAATAAGATATCTATACTAATAAAAGGGTAATATGCTAATTAGACCGGGAGACCTACTGGAAGACCTTCTGACGTCCTTCCAGACAAAGCCATGGGGGTGGGGCCGAGACAAAGGCCGTTAGGGATGATCAGGCCAGGAGGGGAAGGCAGTTGGGGGTGATCAGGCAGGGATGGGGGCAGGTGGGGGTGATCAGGCCAGGAGGCGAGGGCAGTTGGGGGTGATCAGGTTGGGGGAGCAGTAGGGGGCGATCAGGCTGCCAAGGGGGGGTCAGTAGGGGGCGAGCAGGCTGGTGGTGGGGGCAGTTGGGGGTGAGCAGGCCGGCAGGCAGTGTGATCAGGCAGGCAGGCAGGTGAGCGGTTAGGAGCCAGCAGTCCCGGATTTCGAGAAGGATGTCCGACTGCCAGTTTAGTCCTGACCCCACAGTCGGACATTCCCTGAGGAGTCCCAGATTGGAGAGGGTGCAGGCCAGGCTGAGGGACACCCCCCCCCCCAAATGTGCAAGACAAAGCCGCAGTGGGTGGGGACCAAGGCAGAGGCCTGAATTTCATGCATCGGGCCTCTAGTTTTATGTAAGATGATATATACATATATATATGTATGTGTGTGTGTGTATATATATATATATATACACACACACACACACACACATATACAGACACATATATACAGACACACATAAACACAGGGTGGGGCAAAAGAAGGTTTACAGTTGTATGTGAAACACACAGAGTTTACTCTTGTCTTATTATTTATTAAATATATATAATTTCCTGGCTCTTCTAATAGAATGGGTGAAAGCACATCTTTATTAACCACCCAACTTAATGTAAGTAAATATCTTCTTTCTTACAATAAGTTGTATCAACTTTCATTTCATAAACATAGTAAACAAAAAGCTTCCCCTGAAAGGGAAACATGGCAGGGATGGCTAAGATACTGGCATACTGAGCGAATCGAGACACCACCCGAGGTAACAGTGACCCTGTGACCACGCCCGGAAAGAACTGGAATCAGCCACGGCGCCCTGGAGAATGGCTCTTCTTTCTTACAGAGGCGATGAGGGTGGGGAGGCAAGGAGGGCGCTAAGGTTTGATCCTCTGGGGAAAAGAGGAGATGGAGGGAAGGACTGGCATGAAAAAGGCGGGCAAGTCCTTGCAGGATGAGGATGTGAACGGCAGATCCCCAAAGTCCACCTTGGGTGTGTGAAACAGGCACCAGCCCCGCAGAGATCCTGTCTGCTACCACTGCCAGGAGTTCCAGGCAGACCCGGGACCCCAGATCATCCCCGTATGGATGTGTGTAGCTTACGTGTACATTGTAAGCTGGAGCAGACAATGGCTACAAAGTAAGGCCAAATAGACCTGGTCCATCTGGGTTCGGACTGAGCAGTGGGCCCCCGACCTCTCGGCTGTAGCTGACCGGCTTTACAAGGCTTCCCTACCCTGCACTTCAGACCAGCGAAATCCTTCAGACCCGGATTACTACAATATGACAGAGTTTTCCTGTCTCTCTCCTAACATGTCCTGATGGTCAACGTACTATGATGATGCACCTAATTATGTTGTATGCTTTACTGCTTTGGTTTTGTACCGAGGAATATCCACTGTTCTTAACCTTCAGTGTGTGTACAGGCCTCAGCCAATCAGAACGGATGCCGAGCCATCAGGACCCGGCCTGTCTGCCTGCTGCATCAGTGGGTACCGGCCCAACCTCAGCTGGCTTTGTTCTTCTACACACTCGGAAAAGGAATAAAAAGAACAGCTTTCTCTCCTGGATTCTCCTCCCTTTCCTTTCCTTTGAAACCACGACCATGCCCCCGAGAAAGCGCTCCCCTAGAGAAGTGAGGGAGCTCATTCATTCATTCACTGGGTGGCGGCCAAGGCCAGCGGCACCAGGTCCCAGTTCCCATGGGAGCCCCACAGCTACTAGGCCAGGCAGATCATTTTCCCATAGGCCCATCCGACCTCTAAGAGGGAGACTCAGTAATGAGTTGGGTCTGCAGCTGCTGTCTGCTCCTATTCTCACATCAGAGAAATTCATACCCAAACCGCACTTCTGAACATTCCCATGTAAGAGTAAATGCCGCCTTTCAGCCGCTTGTCAATCATCTTCATCTCCCACAGACGCTCAGGGAGCTATGATTAAAGATAAGCGGAGGCTGTCAAAGATGGTGGCTCACACAGACTAGGAAAAAATGCTCGTAATTCTTCCTATGCTACATGAAGCTAGGAAGAGAAAAAGGGGCCGGGATAATTGCCGTGGTCTCGGATTGTATGAAAGTAATACTGCTTGCTTGTTTGTTTTGGTGAAAACCTGGCTCGCAGGCCGATGACCGTCCCTCAGGGAGCAGGTCAGACTGGGGTTTATCTCCTGGGATGCCCACGACTCGGGCCCTGCTGGCAAACAGTGGCAATGGCAGGGCAGTGACTTCGAAAAGAGCAGACTTGTGATCAGAACTCGTATGCATATATGCAGGACCCAGGGACAGAGACAGTAGGGAGATGAAGGTCTGGGGTGGGGCGGGGGAGGGGCAGGCTAGAAAGGGTCACCGGAGGAAAAAAGGGGACGGATGTAATACTTTCAACAATAAGGATTTATTTTTAAAAAGGAAAGAGCAGGCTTTTTGTGAAGGCCGTGAAGCAGCTTATAGGTGCAGAACCAGGAGCGAGTGAGCATGCTCACAAGATGAGGAAGGCGAGCCGGAGACAGAGGCCAGTGTGTGCACGCACACCTCACGCGTGTACACAAGTCACTCCTGCTGACTGGACAAGAAGGCAAAGTCACGTACTAGTAAAAGGGGCCGATTAAAATCTCCCCTCTGTTTCCAAGGAGGAGTCTGCCAGAGTTCTCAAAAAGAAAAAAAAAAAAAAATAGGTCCCTTACTATCATTTTAAAGTATTTTCTTTTTCTGTTAAAAAAGAAAATCTAGCTTAGAACTCAGCAAAAAGGTATCTCAGCGCAGCTTTGAACAGATTCTTTCAGTTGGAACAACATGTGAAAATACATTTAGAGCGTTTCCAAGCATCTTTGAAACACTCCTAATCCTCTCTGTGCCACAGGATCTGTTCAGGCAGGTTAATGTCTTGAATCCTTTGAATTCCCAGGCGAGGCTCCCCCTAATACTGAGAAAGAAACCCAGCGCACTTGTGAAGCACACCTGGTGGGTAAGAACGCCGGACAGAAAACAACGGCCTTAGAGGGGAGGGAAGTGAAGAGAGTCATGGATTTGCAAGCTTTCTGGGTGTACGTATTATCAAATTTGAAAGAAGCATGAAATCGGCAGCCTTGTTAAAATGATAACAACCATAAAAGTTTTGATTGAAGATGCTAATTGACAATCAGTATTAATCTTACCTTCTTTTTTCCTGTCATATTCCATTCTTTTAGAACTTGAATTGCGCTGCCTAGACAAAGACAAAGGACCTTTAGTGCATATTCACATAATACAACACCACACAAAATTCATCTCGGTCTTTCCTGCCCCCCCCCCCCCCGGCTTTTTCATTTGTTTTGATACATCCTACCTTAATAAAAATGCCAATTTCGTGTTTTACCTCCGGATTTTCATTTAATTCACTGCATGATCTTGGTTTTATCAGAACGTTAAGCCCTACTACATGAAGCTTACTTTTTGGGGTCATTATGTTGTCTTAGAGAAAATGAAATCTATCTTGAGAATTTTCTGCTAGCTTCGTTGCCGTAAGTAGAAGTAAAATGGTTCTGTTGGATAGAGGAATCAAGATACCTCTAATCTTCTGGACCAAAGGTGGGGTTTTGAATATTATTAACCGTGCGAATCAGAGGTTTTTGTTTGGCCATTCCTGCTCCTTTTCCCTGCCTCTGTTGTGTTCACCGTTTGCAGGGCGATAGGAGGCCAGACCAGCTGATGCAAGCTTTGCGCTCCTCACTGGGGGAAAGGTAGGGGGTGGGCTTTGCCAGGAGCCCACTTTGAAACAGAAGTTCATCAAATGACCACAGTGCCAGGTTCTGTCAATGCCACTCGCACAAGTGGGACCACACAGACGCAGAGGAAAAGCCTACCCTGGTATGTTACACAACATGGCTGTTTTGTGTGTATGTGTTAATCTCTTGCTCAAGTAAATGTTTCCACCTATTCTAACAAAGTTCTTTCACTCATTCCAGCTGAGCTGGGGGTAATTTCAGCAATAACTTACTGGCAATGAGTGCATTAGCTTTTTTCATATTCAGTAGTTACTTCAAAGAGTAAGCATTCTCATACAATCTCATTACACTGTAATAGTTCTCTGCAAGGAGTGTGTTGGCCAAACAAAGATAAACTTGAGCGTGGCCTTTGTAAGAAATTTCAAATTAGCCGGGTCCCAATTATGGAGCCTGCTGTCACTGTTGGGTAAGCAGAGGCAGCGTTGCTTTGACTAATGCTTAGACGGGCTAATTATTCCTGTCGACTCAAAGTTTCCGATTCAGCGGCCCTCGCAGGCTTTTTGAGTTACACGTACTTGAAATAATAACATTGCACTTAAAAGTGCACTATAGTTCAGACTTTCTATTAACTGGGCCGGCCTTCCTCTAATTTTCCCAAAGAATTAATGCATCACAGTATTTCCCTTTTGAAGAACTTGAGGAAGTCACTTTTATTAGGTTCCGGGGTAAGTCGCACCAGCGGCTAACTAATCATTAGGGTAGTCCTCACTCATAGATAAGCTTCAGTTTTCTAAATAATATTTTTTAAATGTCAAAATACTGTCTTTTTTAAGCAGAGGAAGGAGATGAATTGCTTCCTGCTTTCAATGGCAATACTCAATTCTTCCTCTGGTTTTTATATTTTGACATAAATTCTACTTGCAGTTTTTAAAAAATGAGCTTCTGGAGAGTAATTCTGAAGAAGAAATAACCATGTTTGCAGAGAACTGTGAAAGGGTTACTGTTAAAGTTTCATTATACCGAAAATGCTTGGGGTTTCTTGGGCCACTCGGAAGGAGCGCTGTTGATATGCCATGTAACTGGTTGCTGACACGTATTTTTGATTCTCCGTGGCTTTTAAACAAGCTGTGTGACTGGTCCCCAGCCACAGTGGCACGAGGCTCCTCAGCGATCGATGAGGGTTTTATTTAATGAGACCTCGACCCTGACAAGGCGAGCATTTCAGGAAGGACAAGCAAGGTGCTCTATTTAAACACCACGGATCGCCGACAGTGATCAGTTACCGGGCGTCCGTGCACTTCCTCAGGGTCACTGTGTAATGAAACTTTCACTGTGGGGCCACAAGCCAGTGGGGGTGGGGACAGTCGCCCTGACCCTTTCTTGAAGCTCCGTTTCCATTCGGGCAATGCTGCCAGGGGAAACCTGAACAGTGTGTCTGAGCCAGGATGTGTGTGGCTCCAACATTTTCTTTTTAATATATTTAAAATATAAACATATATATATGTACATATATTATTGATTTCAGAGAGGAAGGGAGAGGGAGAGATAGAAACATCAATGATGGGAGAGAATCACTGAGGGCTGCCTCCTGCACGCCCCCACTGGGGATCGAGCCTGGCAACCTGGGCACGTGCCCTTGACCAGAACAGAACCCAGGACCCTTCAGTCCGCAGGCCGGTGCTCTAGCCACTGAGCCACACTGGCTAGGGCCCAACATTTTCTTCTAGAGACACACGGCCCTGGAAGCCACAACGGCTGGTTAATATGGCGCTCCCTACTATTGGTTGTTGATGACTACAGATTCTCTATCTGCTGGTCCATGAATCAGGGAAAAGCAGGAAAGCTGTGCACTGTGAGTCTGCTTGCAGGTCTATTTTGAACGATAATCATTTTTAAATTCAATTAGGACCTTAGACCTTGGCTGCTGACATCAGAATGCGAGCCTGTTGCCTGGTTCCAAGACCTTGTCTGAAAGGCAATTATACTGGTAGGAACTTCGGACGATTCTTCTATTCCTAGGAAAATGAGCGGGTCACACTATCCTTAACAAATACAGTGTAAATAGGACGTGGTTGAGAGATGCGCTAAGTCTTCCCTGACCTCATCTGTCAGATTATGGTGAGCCAGTCCATATTTACAAAACAGAAGTTGACTGACACGGGACCAGAGGCATTATGATAACCAAGGGCGGGCATGCGATCTCTGCTAATCAAGGAAACGTATTTAATGTGATTAGGAGAAGAGAATTTCCCAGTTTACAGGAGATAGAAAGCAGTAGGTTATACATCTACAGGAAAAAACATTCTGAGACTTGAGATTCTATGACATCACTGGCAATGGGCTATCTAAAAAACAATGGAAAAAAAAGACAAAAAGGTTCTAGAAGTAGACGAGATGAACTGATATTCCAGTTAATTAGGCCAATTCAAAATAAAAAAATAAGGATATCAAAGAATAAAACAGTCCCCTCGGAGACTAAAGCATCACATTCAAGGATTCCAGTCGTAGAGCCAAGGAGAGCGACAACTTCCCAGGTCGGAACGAATCCTTCCCCCTCCAGGCACAGGACACCGTCAAATAGAGCGCATGTTTAGTAACAATCGTGAATGATTGGTAGCGATGGAATTATAGCATCACTATAGGAACCCTTTAGGAAATACTTAGAAAACATCTATAGTGTTTTCTTACTAGTAACGATAGAAAAAATGTTCAATTGTGTTCTCATTGAGTACATGTATGTGTGTTTTCCAACATGCCTATTCTTAGTAACGAATCGGCATCCCATGCACTTGAGGAACGCCGTGTGGAAGCACGGGGCGCAGGCAGCTCTGACGTCCTCGGTCCGGGCCGCACTCACCGTCCACGAAGGCCTGCACTGCCTTGTCCACGTTGAAGTCGAACTGCTGCAGCACCAGCACGATCTCGTTGTTGCTCTTGTTGGGAACGACGGAGCGGACCGCATAGATCTGGAAGGGGGAGGAGGGAAAAGGAAGGGAAGCGCTTTAAACATTTCCCACTTGGGGGATCTCTCACCGGACAGAAAATGATCCCAAACGCACGTGTGAAAACCACGCATTTCAAACACAGTAAATACATATGTGAGAGCAAAGGATTGCAGTAGAGTAGGCTGACAGTCCATTTTTAATGACCTGTACGTGTTTCTTAGCCAAATTTAGCACGTATTCTTTCGTCCGGCTGAGCAGAACTGATCTTACCTCCCTGGCAATTGCCATAGGGTGCTCTATCCACGTTAGCAAAGCCTGGCTCACCAGCTTCCTGTCAAGGAGATTACTGCAGCTGCTTCGGACAAATACGAGGGTGCCGCCTGGTGCCAAGGTAAGTGGCATCACAGGGGTGATCGCTGCACGATCTGCAGTGTTCACATCAATGGTGATGTGTGACCAGTTGAGTTTGTGAGTTGCCTGCAGTTTACTGTAATCAGATGCATGGCTTATGGATTATATGGGTATGGATGTCATGTGGCGCGACTGACTAGAACATTTAATTAGGCAGCATGGCCTCTTTCCCAGTCCCGTTAGGAAACAGGTAGCCTTCTCCACATAGAGCTGTACATGTGAGTGTTTAGATTATGATGAGCAAACAGTACAAGCGATGGGTGAATGACCTGTAGAGGTTCTGACACTATAGATCAGAAAGCTGGTTTTGAATCTTAACACTAAAAAATGCTCGCTCTGTGGTGTTTACTGAGGACTCATACAACATATGTATTTGTATATGTGATTCAAGATTCCTGTGTGTTTTTTTCTATTCTCACATTTTATGGTTCTAGCCTCCATATTAAAAAACAGTAACTGCTTCAAATCGAAGTTTTTTTTCCCCCTCTTCTTAAAAATCCATTCAGTGACTATTTTTTGAATGTCTATTGTGTGACAAGGCATCAAACTTCCTGGAACTTAGAGACTAGAGAGAAATGTGCATGTTGATCAGATGATCACACAAACATATACCAGTACACTGTGATAAAATCTATAAAATCTTATGACAGGGAGACATGCATGCCTTTATATAGGTATGTTGAGATCTGAAGTGAGAAGAGATGAGTGGGAGGTAAAGGGAAAAGCATTTTAGGCAAAGGGACCAGCATGAATGAGAAGCAAGGCACAGATGAGGAGAGAGTGGCTGGAAGTTAGGAGGGAGGCAGAGGGTGGGGTTTTTAGAGGGTAAGACAGGCCACAGATGGCAGGGACCAGATCATGCAGGGCCCATGGGGCTGTGCAAAGGATTCAGGTCTTCTGCATCCCTCAAGGATGCTGACAAGACCTTCTGTTAAGTTGTTCTTATTCATTGATTGTGTTAAAAAAGATAGCGCTCTCTCTCTCTCTCTCTCTCTCTATATATATATATGTATGTGTGTGTGTGTGTATATATATATATTCACATATATACAAATTCAAGTTAAGGTGTTGATTTTATACACTTATATATTGCAAAACGATTACCATATAGCATTAGCTACCATCTCCATCTCATCACATAATTACCATTTATTTTGTGGTGAGAACATTTAAGATCTACTTTTAACTTTCAAATACAAGATACAGTATTATTAGATACAATGACCATGCTGTACATGAGATCCCCAGACCTTGTTAAATCTTATAACTGGAAGTTTGTACCCCTTGACCAATATCTTCCCATTTCCCCCTTTTTAAAAGAAGTTAAGATGGGGAGAAAAACAAGAACAAACCTACATCCAACCCACAGAAGTCATTATCAGGGTGTGCCCAACTATAACTACAGTGGCCCCATATTTACCAGATCCTTGGATGTCTAAACATTACATGCGACCCTTCTAACGTAGTTCTTTAAAATAAAATTCTAGCATCTCAACCCACTCTAGTTGGGTAGTGTTACACAGAATTTCTTAATAATTATCATTATTATTACCACTTCAGCCATGCTCTTCTACATAATACAATGCTTAGTTATTAATGACATTAACTACATTATACCTAGGTTTGAACTGTGCAGGTCCACTTAGACTTGGATTTTTCTAAATAAATATTGTAAATGTATTTTTTCTTCCATATGGTTTTCTTGATAGCATTTTCTTTTCTCTAGCTTACTTTAGTATAAGAATACAGAATAATACATGTAACATACAAAGATGTGTTAATTGTTTATGTTATTGGCTTCTGGTCAACAGTAGGCTTACTAGTAGTTACGTTTTTGGGGAGTCAAAAGTTACACTCCAATTCTTGACTGTGCGGGAAAGAGGGAGGGGCATGCCGGTAACCCGCCACCCTCGTGTTGTTCCAGGGTCATCTGTAGTATCATTAGACCAGAGTTCTCAACCCCCCTCCACAGTTGTGTGATCAGTAAAGACCCACAATCCTATATAATAAAAGCCTAATATGCAAATTGACCAAACGGCAGAACAATCAGTTACTATGACACGCACTGACCACCAGGGGGCAGATGCTCAACGTAAGAGCTGCCCCCAGACCACAGGCCCCAGGCCAGCCAAGGCGGGTGCCAGCGGGGGCCCCCCCGATTGCCCCGCTGGTCACCCCACAGATTGGCCCTGATCGCTGGCCAGGCCTAGGGACCCTACCCATACACGAATTTTTGTGCACCAGGCCTCTAGCTATGGAATAAGCATAACTAATGGTTCTACCTGTTTCTAGTCTGTCCTCTGCAGAACATAATACACTGTGTCAGGTTAAAGCAAAACACAGTCTCAACCATGGCTCATAGACACTTCCTTTTTAGATGTTTTTACAACAACAACCACGGTCAGATATAGAAAACAGCCATTCTTGTCATCTTATACATCCTAGCTCTGAACGTATCCTTAGAACATTGTCAACAACGGAACTCTGACACCAAATCTAACTATGAAGATTGCATACGATTCCCAGAGGAAGACACTTCACCAAGGCAGGAATATCAAGTTTTTTAAAAAATAAGAGAAAGGGAAAAAATAGCTTCTGCTTATTCTTAGATATTCCGTGGTGACGTCGAATTCTAGTGAATTTCTGGGCCACACTGTTTCTGCTTTCATCCCCGAACTCTGCTGATGTGAAGGGCGTGGTATTGTCCCACCACCTTCTTATTCATAGTCACTACACTTATTTTCCTGGGAAAACGTCTGTGAGAAAGATGGTGAAATCGTGTGCACGCAGATCATGTGTGCGCATAAACATACAGGAACCCCACAATGTTGCTATCCAAGATGCAGCCCCATCCTAAGGGCTCTACACATTTAGATCTGAAAAAGACCCCCTGACAAGTGGCTTTAACTGTGAGGAAGGGGTCATGGGCGGTGCTGCAGTGAGGTTGGGACGCAGGCGGCCTTTGCATCTGGAAATGAAGCTCCTGGAGGAAGGGGTCAATCAAAGTGTGAGGAAGGGTAGTCTGCATCCGGGGAAGGCAGAAAACCCACGCGTGCAGGGACTGCTCTGTCCCGCAGAGGCTGTGTCCGGCGCGGCCTGGTGCACAGCGCTTCCTGCACCCCACAGCCTGAGCGGCTGATGTGCCTGCTGCTGCGGCCTCACAGCCAAGCCCACTGCTCGGAGCTGCGCTCCATCCACCGCATCCCTCTGGGTACTGATGCCTTAAACCAGTGGGCCAGGCGGGCCGCCAGGCAGCCAGCGGGCGCAGGCTGACAATCGGGAGCCCTTGTTAGCAGTTCGCTTAGCAGCTGCCTTGCCTTTCCCGAATCACCTTCCCCTGCTTTAGAAATTTGCCTTTTGCACCTCAAAAGTGGTTGTGATTTCGCCTTCAGCGTTTTCATCTCCCCTTCCCTCCTCTCTCTGGGGCTTCCTGTCTGGCCGGGCAGGTTTGGGCCCGTTCTGCCTCAGGCCCGCCTGCTGGCATTTCGCCCTCACTAAGCAGAGGCCTGGCTCCCACAAGCCTTCACCTCTCTCCTCGGGACCCTGTGGTCTAGTTCCAGAGCTGCTAGCAGGCTTCCTCCTTCACGCTGTGCCCTTTTTGAGCCTGTCTGTGATGACTCCTTAGAAATCCTTCTGGCCTCACCCATGAGTCATTTAGACTGTGCCTGAGTTTCAGAAATGGATCTGACCAGTGTTCAGTCCACCTACACAGCTGTGTGATCAGTAAAGACCCAGTATTATCAAATCAACATGAAATGACCACTCCCTCTGCTCCAGGCTCTCCCCCGCAAATTCATCCTCCTGCTGCCAGACTGCTCTGCCTAGAGCAGAATCGTGGCCATTGACCCCCTTCCTTCCTGAGAATGCAGTGAGTCCCTGCCACCTGGCACTCGGCGCTCCAACCTGCTTTGCAAGCGCCTCTCCTGCTCTGCCCTTTACGGACAAGCACAGCCCGGTGCTCCCTCCCACCCCACCTCTGTGCACTTTGCCTTGGACCTGAGCAATTTGTGTTTGTCTGAACCTTACATTCCAGCTGAAATGCCATGTGTCCCATGAAGGCCTCCCCATCCCTGCCAGAGGTCATCCCTGCCGCCTTTCAATTCCCACAGCCCTGAGCAGTAGGTCTCTCTCTCTCTCTCTCTCTTTCTCTTTCATTGTTTTAAAGGGAGAGATAGAAACACCAATGATGCGAGAGAATCATGGGTCAGCTGACTCCTGCATGCCCCCTAGTGAGGATTGAGCCCATCACCCAGGCATGTGCCCCAATGGGAATCAAACCGTGACCTCTTGGTTCATAGGTGGACATCAACCACTGAGCCACACCGCCAGGAAGCAGTAGGTCTTTCTTAACAATTAGCACCTGTTACTTTATATCCACATGTTTGTGGACATACTGTCTCTCCTAGGCAGAGAGCGCAGAATCCTCTTCTCAGACACTGTGTGCGCAATCACCATGCCCACTTGGAGGAGAGAAGGCCAATGTGTAGGCATACCAGACTGCTGCCTTGAGTCACCGCATTTTTACCTTCCACAGTAACAGGAGGTGAGTCTCTGCTGACTGCGATGTAACCAAACATTACATGGGGAGGAAGAATACACATCTGTTCCTTACATTTCAGTAACAGAGAGGGAAAAATATTTATAAGACTCGATAACTTTGCTTTCTTTAGAATGTAATCATGGTATTTTGTGGAGTTTTAAAAGTATAAAATGAGCCTGGCCGGCATGGCTCAGTGGTTGAGCGTCGACCTATGAGCCAGGAGGTCACGGTTTGATTCCCGGTCAGGGCACATGCTCGGGTTGCAGGCTCGATTCCCAGTGTGGGATGTGCAGGAGGCAGCTGATCAATGGTTCTCTCTCATCATTGATGTTTCTATCTCTCCCTCTCCCTTCCTCTCTCTGAAATCAATAAAAATATATTTAAAAAATATGAAATGGCATAGTAACTACCTATCCTTCCGCAGCTTAGCCCAGCAGAGAGATACTGGGTGAGCTCCCAGTAAGTGACAGGTGCTGAGGACAGGAAGGGGAAGCAGACGCAGCCTCCCCCCCCCCCCCCCCGCCCACCTCCCGCCTGAGAGGGACGGGGGGGGGGGGGGGGGGGGAGGAGCCTCGCTGTCTGTGCCGGGAAGTGTGTGCTCTAGGAACAAGGCACAGTGGTTCTCCAGAGAAGCAGCAGTCCAGTCTGCCGGGGAGGCGAGGATCCTTTCTGGAGGAGCAGCCAAATGGCAAGGAAGGAGCTTTGGGAGTCAACACACCCGGGTCCTAATCCAACTCTATGACCTTGGATGAACTGCTTAAATAACTGAAATCTGGTTCTGGGGCTATAAAAATGAGGATTTTACTTGTTAGAATCTCTGTGACAATGAAGACAGGATGATGCATGATTGGACATACAGGAGCTGCTCCCTACATTTTAAAAAGAAAAGGGTGGGGGCATTTACACTGGGCCACGAAGGAGAAGGGTCTCTCCGGGTGTGAAAGCTGGAGTGTCTTTGCAATTGAAAGAACATGTGGCTAGTGTGTTGGCCAAGACTTATTTGGGGGAGATGGCCCTGTACACCTTCCTCCACAGCTCGGTGAGCGCCAGGGGACCCAAGCTCTCCTCGATCCTGCTCCCCCTTCTGCAAGCCGACTGGGACCACAGAAAGCCCATCTCGAGGGTCACTAACAACAGTTAGTTTTTCTCCCTGTCATTCTCTCATTTATTTATCCAAGGGTGGATAGAGCAGTAACAAAACAGATATGGTCTGTTTTACCTAGAGAGGAAAACAGATGTAATCATGTAAATTTAAATATACACTGAGTGGCCAAATTATTATGATCTCTGAACGCATAATAATCTGGCCACTCAGTGTATATCCTTACATACTAAAAGGCTAATATGCAAATTGTCCCCTCGACCAGGAGTTCGACCAGCAGGCAGGCCAGCCATCAGCCCATGTCCCCTCCCCCTGGCCAGGCTGGCCGACCCCACCCATGCACAAATTCATGCACCGGGGCCTCTAATATAGTGTGCGCGTGTGTGTGTGTGTGTGTGTGTGTGTATATATATATATATATATTTATACACTGAGTGGCCCGATTATTATGCGTTCAGAGATCATAATAATCTGGCCACTCAGTGTATATGTAATTGAATTTATGCTAAGTGAGTGATAGGAAGGAGGCAATCAGAATACAGGGACTACATCATGGTGTCAGGAAGCAGCCTGGCCGAAGAGATGATGTGGGCCGGTCAGATCCTCTGCCGTGGGGTCTGCTCTACCCCACACAAAGTGGGAGAGCAAGGGTCTTTTGGAGCTGCCTCTCTCCCTGCCTTTCCTGCTTCCTCGACTTTTCCTGAAGTCCCACGAGACCCCCAGACCTTGGTAATAACCCCTTTTATACCTGCACTAGTTTTGAGAGGGTTTCACTTTCTAGAACAAGTAGCGAAGTGCCTAGAGGCAACATTAGCAGCTAGGGATGAAAACAAAATAATAAAGGCCAAGAATGAGTCCAACTGGCAAAGGGGAGAAACGGACGACGTTAAAGATAAATCCAGTTAACAGGCAATGATGTGGGAGAAGAGAGGCGCCTGACCTGTTCACATACCTCCTCCGGCACTCACGTTGCCACAGTTATTCACTGATGTGACTCTTTGCCTCACTGGGATGTTGAGTTCCTGAGTGACAGGGACCATATCTTTATAGCCACGGGGCCTGGAGCAAGAGGTGGCATTCAGCAGATGATTCATAAACGTTGGTTGAACAAACAAAGGAAGGAATGAAGGAACAAAAGGAAGTAGAGAGTCTCATATGATGGCCACTGAAATACTCCAGTTTACTTATTCACTTTTATTTCAGTGCATCTCTGGATTCAGCATAAAGTACCACTTGGTATTAGGAAGCGCTCAAGCCCAGAACGTATGGAGAGCGCCCGGGTCCCAGGCGCGGGCCTATGGCTGGTCCTAGCCTTGAGCAGCTTGTGGTCTGGGAGGTGAGCTCAATCCTACCCCTGCCATACGGACAGCAGTCACACAGCCAGCAGCCTCCTTTCCCACCAGGGAGAACCAGAGTTATTTATGCGTTTGCCGTTCCCGAAACTTTGAAAGGAATTTTATAATCAGCTTTGGTCACATTTCTCAAAGGCTGAGCAACTCAGAGACGCCTTAGAAACAGCTCGCTTTGCTTTACTGGCTGGGCCACTACCATTATCTTCACACTAATGAAGGCAGTTCTCCCTCGAATCTTCGTGGGGAAGAAAGTGCGCTTAGCAGACCAGTACCTCCGCATCAGGGATAATTCTATAATTTAATTGCCTTTCCCAGCATCTCCTGTCTGCCAGCAAAAATATATGCATGAGTTGTTGTCATGTTCTACTTGGCTGACTTTTGGGGAATTAACACCAAGGGTACAAATCAAAATTAACTTTTTTTTTTTTTTTTTTTTTTTGGCAGGAAACCAGGATAAGAAGGAAAAATGAAGATTGGAAGGTGGGGGGAAATGCAGTTTTCGGAGAATCATGGGAAGTTTCAAGTGGGGCTTTGCGATAATCCAGTTGTGGCTTCTCAAACTTGAAAGTACATTCCAATCACCTGGGGACTGATTAGAATGCAGAGTCTGCTTCAGAAGCTTGGGTGGGGCCCAGGATTCTGCATCTCTAACGAGTTCCCAGGCCATGCAGATGCTGTTTGTTCAAGGAGGTGGCAGGCAGATGCCTCCCCAAAGACGTCTGTGCCCTAACCTCCCGGAACCTGTGCGCATGTTAGGTAGCATGGCAAGTTAGGGTTGCGGAGAGCATTAAGGAGGTTGTTAGTCAGCTGACCTGGAGATGGGGAGATTATCCTGGAAGCTCTCAGGGGGCCTAATATAATCACAAGGGGCCTTATAAATGGAAGGAACAAGGAGAGAGGGTCAGAGTGATGCCATGTGACAGAGACTTGACCCGCCATTGCTGGGTCTGGAGATGAAAGGAGACCACGAGCCAAGGAACGCAGACAGCTCCCAGAAGCTGGAAAAGGCAAGAAAACAATTCTCCCCAACAGCCAGAAAGGAATATGCAGCCTTGCCGATACCGGGGTTCAGCCCAGTAGGACCCACCCAGAACTCCAGAACTGTCAGAGAATAAATGCGTGTTGTTCGAAGCCACTATGTTTGTGGCCATTTGTTGCAGCAACAGGAACCTAACGCAGTGGACCACGCGTTGAGGAACGGAAGTTGACTCCTTTTGTCCTCCCAACAGGAAGATGTCTTTCTCTTTCCCATCCACTCCTCCTGTTTTTAAAAATTACACCTTCCGGAGAGCAGCTCTCTCCCCCCCCCCCCCACACACACACACGTTCTGAAGGAATTCTGTTCATTCAAGCCAGATATTTCTGCCGCAAAGTGAGATAAATCTGACAGCCACTGCCCCAAGGAGCTGACAGAACAGTAGGAAAAGAAGGCAGAGTCATAAATAACAACTAACTCAAGAGTCACTCTGACAACGAAATCCCTCTGAACCTCACCTGTTCTCCATCCTTTCAGTGAAGATTCCTCTCGCCCTTCACCTGGAAAAAGCCTTCTCTGCAACCATCTCAAACAATCACGGCACAATTAACCCCCCGAAGCACTGGGCTGGCTCACTAACCGAGGGAAGGGACCAGCCATGAGGGGGAATGTGAAGAAAGGGAGAGAAGACAGGAGATAAATTATGCAACGAAGTCGGGAAGGGAGAAGGGAGAAGGGAGAAGCGGGGAGAAGAAGCGGGGAGAAGAAGCGGGGAGAAGAAGGGGGGAGGAGAAGGGAGGAGAAGAAGGGGGGAGGAGAAGGGGGGAGAAGAAGGGGGGAGGAGAAGGGGGGAGGAGAAGCGGGGAGGAGAAGCGGGGAGGAGAAGGGGGGAGGAGAAGGGGGGAGGAGAAGGGGGGAGGAGAAGGGGGGAGAAGAAGGGGGGAGGAGAAGGGGGGAGGAGAAGCGGGGAGGAGAAGGGGGGAGGAGAAGGGGGGAGGAGAAGGGGGGAGGAGAAGGGGGGAGGAGAAGGGGGGAGGAGAAGGGGGGAGGAGAAGGGGGGAGGAGAAGCGGGGAGGAGAAGGGGGGAGGAGAAGCGGGGAGGAGAAGGGGGGAGGAGAAGGGGGGAGGAGAAGGGGGGAGGAGAAGCGGGGAGGAGAAGGGGGGAGGAGAAGGGGGGAGAAGGGAGAAGGTAGAAGGGAGAAGGGAAAGATACCAAAATCCACATGGAAAGCAAGCTTTGGAAAGGAGGAGGAGAGGGGGGATGGTTCTCAGGATTCTGAGAAAGGAGGAGAAGAGAAAAAGGAAGAGCGAATGTACAATAGCATTTTGAGATTGTGGAGAGGAATTTTAAGCCAACTGTTTCCTCTGGGTGAGCGTTGTTAGGTTCTGCTTAGGACTAACACAGGGGGAAAGGTTGAGAGCAGCTCTCTGGGATGTGGTAGGAAATGGCCTGGATGAATGGAAGGACGCTGAGGGGCGGAGGCCCACGAGCTGATAGCCCAGGGCTGTCAGGGAGCCAGGTGGCATGGCTTTCCCTAGGGATTCTCAGCAAGCGAGGAGCAGGGGCAAAGCACAGGAAGGACCCATGGTTACAACATGAGCATCACAGTGGGGGGGGCCCCCGGGCTTAGGGACAGGGGAGCTGAGAACCATCCAGGTGGCCACTCAAGGCACCTGTGGTCTGTGACGGGGATGGTGGGCGGGAGACCAGGGAGGAGAGGTTCTTTGGAGAACAAACAGCAGATGTCAAAGAGAGCGAGGGGGAGGAGGGAGGGAGATGACCAGAGGACGTGGCCAGAAAGGGGATGCGCGATGTTGCCAACCCTGGGTCCTGGTTCCGCCTCTGGTAAACATCAAACAGACAACCTCGGTCTTTCACTTGCTTCAAGGAAATGAAGTGTGCCCCAGGACTCCATGTTGTATGTAGTAGACACGGGCTCTTGGGCAGTTTTTCATAAGCTGCGCTTCCCAGGCTTGCCCGGGTCCAGCCCCTCGCCGTGAGTCCCGCTGAAGAGCGGTCCTGCCAACGAGGCGGTGCAGCAGAGGTGGCCGATCGGAGCCGAGGACCGTGGCGCTGCCTGCCTGGGCTGGACCCCGCACACCCATGAAAGGAGTCTGAGCCGGCATGAGCACTTCTGGGAGCCACATCCGTGACTGCCTCCCAGGGAGCTTCCTTTCCGGCTAACACGCCCCGAGTTGTTCTGTGACAAGTGTACCCCATCTCACACTTGTGCAGTGACTAGAATGTGCAGACTCTGCTCGAAGCTGAGCTGTGGGCGGCGGCAGATACAATCCTGACCTGCTTTAGAACTGACAGTCTAGAGCAGGGGCAGGGAACCTTTTATTTCTGCCAAGGGAGGGCCATCTGGATATTTATAACATCATTTGCTTAATATAATTCACTTAATATAAATGTATGTTGCTATAAAAAAAAAAGCTCCTAGATTTATTGAATTTGGAGTCCCATCTGTGGTTACCTTGGCGGGGCCAGACCAAATGATTTCTTGGGCCTTACATGGCCCACGGGCCGGATGTTCCCCACCCCTGGTCTAGAAAGACTGATGCTTGGTGAGCGTTCCAGAAGGGAAGTAAAGATGGTCTGGGTGCTGTGACAGGGGGACCTAACCCAATCCAGACAGTCAAGGAAGCCCCCTCCCAGGCCTGGTGCTCATTTAAACTGAGGAGGAGGGGTAAGCAAGACTGAGACAGGAGACGGGAACTGGAGAGGAGGTGGAGGGTCCCAGGAAGGGTACACACATCTACTGATGGACAGGACCGAGGGACTAGAAGCATGTTCAAAGGAATGAAGTCCCAGGCTCGATGGAGCGTCATGAAATCTTACAAGGAAGGAGATGTCAGCTGCAGTTGGATCAATGAAGCATGGTGCAAAAGTGGGCAAGGCCCTGCTGGCCCTCTTGGAACCTTGAGCCTTATTCTAAGGGTGAGCCATTGAAGGCTTTCCTCAGAGGAGTGTGACATTCCGCCTTTGAGAAGGGCACTGTGGTTTCCATGTGGATGACTTGGAGGAGAGCAAACGGATGGAGCTGGGATTCTAGAGCAGATTCTGGAAGAGAAGGTGGACCAAGATGGGGCAGGGTAGAGAATGACTCACAAAGTACTGGGGAGGAAGCGCATGACTTGTGTTTGACCAGAGGCGAGGACGAAGGAAGACAGGGACTCTGGATGGCTCCCAGGTTTGTGGCGGGAACATTGTGTGCCTGGACAGTGGTGTCATTTCCAGAGAAAAAGGGTAATGAGCACCACGCACGAAGGGAGGCGTGCACGTCCAGGCATCTAGGAAGCCATCCAGAGACAGGAGTCTGAGCTCCAAGCACGACCTGAGCTAGGGACACAGGTTTGGGCATCAAACAGTGGTTTCTCATCCCTGGCTGCAACCTGGAGCAACCTGGTGAGTTTTAAAAATATACCCAAACCTGGGTCCCGCCTCAAACAATGAAACCTGGGCCTGGACATGGATTATCTTTTAAGTGTTCCTAATGTGCATCAGAATTGAGAACTGTGATGGAGAGACACGAGGGAGGTCACGGACAGGCGAGAGGCAGTGCGGGAGGAAGAGAGGTGGCATGGGACAGCCCTCTTTTTGGTTATAACCACTCGCCACCAGCTAATTTCCCTGAGCGCACCCTCGGCTCATCCACATCTTTCATTATTCATGCACGACTTCAAACATAGCGGTTCTCGTTTACAACAGTTTTGCCTCGTGAGAGGTTATTCTAGTTATCTACTGCCGAGTCACAAGTCACCCCGCAACTCTGTGGCTTAACACAGGAATCCCTCTCCTGGTCCTCAATGTTTCTGTGGGTCAGGAACTCAAGAGGAGTTTGCTGAGTGGCTCTGCCTCGGGGTCTCTCACCCGGGCAGGGGGAGGGGCTGGTAAGGATGGGGAGAGGGATGCTGGTGCAGCTGGGGACCGGCTGGGCCTCTCTCGCCATGCCGTCTCAGGTATTCTCGGGTGGCCGCTCCTCATGGGCTGGTCCGGGCTTCCTCACAGCATGGTGGCCTTAGAGCAGATTGTGCACGAGGCAGCCCAGGGCTGCAGCCATCGTTCCAACCAGTGAGGAAGGAGCCAAGTCATCTGGCTTCGTAAGCCACACAGGGCCACCTCCTTCCTGCTATCCTGGCCACCTGGTTCCCAAAGCCCACCCAGTTCCCGATCAAGGGAAGGGGCCTAACCCCACCCGTTGATGGGGATACTGCTGTGGCCACTGGAGAACACAATCTCCCTCAAAGGGTTAAAAACAACCCCCACTTAGATTTCTTCCCATCAACTCTGGGTCTAGACTTTGTCAATTCACTAAACTTTTGAAAAATAAAAATAATTTAACAGTTGTTACAACACTAAATGAAAATTGATAGCATCAAAAAGTCATATAACGTCCTTAATTCCTAAAAACTTGACGTGTAAAGCAAGAGATACACACTCAAATGGACTTTTCTCCTATCTAAAAACATCACAAAATTGAAGTCTGATAACCAAAGTATCTTAAATCTTGTAATTTAAGATGTGTCTATGATAAATTTTTCATAGGAGAATTCTTACCTTTAATCTGACACTTGCAGGACACACACACATGGACACACACACACACACACGCACATGCACACACACGCATGTGTATATATCTCAAAAGGCTGCTATTAGTAGCAGTGCCCTTCTAATCTCTATTGAAACAAGCAACGGGCTTCATACACATTTCATCTCACCCGTCTGGCACGCACGCAATCCTGCCTGTTTTCCATAATTGTGTTTGATTCTTCCTATTTCCCCAGAACTACTAGTTAGACTTGCACATAATTTAGGGCAGCGTGAGCCCCTGAGGCCACTGGAAGTCTGCTTCCAGCCAGCCTGTTACACCCACACAGTTTAGGACCTCGGTAAATACCTTCTCTGATGAAATCCATCTTTGAATTTATTCGTCAACACACAAAAGGCGACATTATTTTTACAAGACATTTGTTTTTGGTATTTTAATCAGAATGGAAAAGTAAGAGAGTTTTAATTTATCTTCTGCTTCTAACTTAAGACTATTCAGTAAAAACCTCTTCTTTGGAATTTAAGGCCTCTGCTCGGCTGGGGGAGGGTAATTACCGACATCCACTCTCCCCGTGGCTGTTTTTCTTCATTCATGCACAGGACTTTTCAGATAAACAGTCCCATGAAAGTGTAAGTCGCTAATACCTGCTAATCAATGCAAGAGTAAAGGAGTTAATTACCCTTTAATCGATGCCAGAATGAAGGAGTTAAGTTAATCTCCCAATTACATCAACCTTGGCTATTTCCTCACCTTGGCATGCAGGAAGGGGACCATTTGAATACCACGGAAACTAGGCACACACTCTCTCTTTTGGGGAAGTGTATTTGTTCATCCACATACCTTTTTTTATTTTAATAGGATTTACCAATTAAAAAAAGGCATGCTAGCCTGGCCGGCATGGCTCAGTGGTTGAGTGTCCACCTAGGAGCCAGGAGGTTACGGTTCGATTCCTGGTCAGGGCACAGGTCCCGGTTGCAGGTTCAGTCCCAGTGAGGACATCCAGGAGGCAGCCAATCAATGATTCTCTCTCATCATCACCTCTCTCTCTCTCTCTCTCCCTGCCTCTCTGGAATCAATAAAAATATATATTTTTAAAAAATGAGACTCCTAACTCATCGTTTGCCCTGGAAGTTGAGAAGAGTCCCCTCTACCGGTGGCAGCATGGCTCAGCTCATTAAGGGAAAGGAAGGTCTAGAGTTTGTATTTAATTTACTAATGACTTTAGAAAAGTGGTTCTCAAACTTTTATTAACGCCTCTCAATAAACATATAAATCACTTACATGTTTGAATTCCCAAACAGGTATTTCAATTTCCTTTCTAAAGAAAACATCTCCTTGCCCCTTCCTGTTGTGTGGCTATGGAAACCTCCTTCTATGGAAAGCCCAGGGGACCGACAGCCCCGCTGACACCCACTGGTGCCTCGGTACCCATGCCACCCCCCTCAAGGACGCCCCAGCCAACACCTGGGGTGACGGGGTGCTACGGAAAGCTCCTGTGTGGGGGATACAGGCAGCTCCGGCCCAGGGACTCCCCAGCAGCCTGCAGAAACTTTCCTGGAACCACGCTGCCAGCTGAGACAGCCTCCCCCACTTTCCTTTCTTCTCCCTCTTCCTGCAAAGATGCAAGGCCCGCATGGAGGTCTGTAGACTCGCCCTACCTGCTCGTGCTTCCTTCCTCTCGTTTTTTCTTTTGTAAGCACTCAACTGCTCCCTCTGCCCCCCAAAATCTGTTCCTCATCTAGTCTGATCTTGGCATCTTGGACCTTTCTTCAAATGAACACAAATATGCTTCCACAAATATGCTTGTCCCCAGCCATCCTAACGCACGCCCCACTTCCTCTTCCTGTGGTCCTCATAGCTGAGAGTCACCAGTATAAACTCTTGGCTCAATCCTTTACCTACATATTAATAAGTATTTGGGGATGTGAAATCAATGATATTACTGTTACAGGAGCTATGGAGTACACAAATACATTAAGAAGTCCATTTGTTTTATAAGGAGCTTGGAATCAAGTTGTGGAGAAATCTCTCAGAGAGAAGTGGTTTCAGTAATAATCCCACAGGCAGGATACTGCCAAGTGCCGCATCCATCCCTTCAGCTATCTGCCGATCTCATCTACCTGGACAGGTTTTTAGTGCTCAAGCTCAGGAGAGAAGAAACCACTGCGGTCTTCTCATATTTTCATCTGTAAAAATGGGATAATTTAATGTGAAGGACCATCATGAGAGATAACTAGAATGTTGGTGATATACCCATAAATCCCAAGAGATGGCCAACAGAAGGTAACGTTTTTCCTGCCGCCAAGGTTTCAGTTTTGGATGCGCTCCTGTATTCCTTAGCATTAGTCATCTATGTTACATGTAGATCTCAGCCACAGCGCAGAAGGGCTACAGTGAGAGGCTGGGAGGGAGGGGGCAGGAGGAGCAGGACAGAAACACGGCGAATCTCATCGTCTAGCTGCGAGAAAGCGAGGCGATGCTTATCCCGAGAGAGTGGGTTTCTTCTCATGCCCTGAAATGGATGCTGACATTTTCACTCATTCATTCAGTACCTTCGGGCTCCTTGTCAAGTCTCTTTCGCTTCCAGTTGCCAAGCAACAAAAACAGCCAGCTCTGTACATAAGCATCAGGCAATGACTGTTGTCAAACGTCTCTCCTGTCTGTGAAAGGGCAGCTTAACGGCCCTTTCCTAGGAGAATGGTGGCAAGAACCTGTCCGCCGGCAAACCGGAAAGCTGTGTGTGGCTTGGTGGTCTTGCTGTTGGAACTTCAGGATTGGGCTGCATTGACTTAAACACCCCTAAAAACCCATGAAGTTAAAATGGGCCCCCAACGCTTGCCCATCGGGTCTTTTGAAACAACTGCGTATCATTAAAACTTGTCCCGAGTCCCATGAAACGAGTTCTCTGTCCAGTGGAGTTAGCATTGCAAAGCGGACGATGACAGGATGGCGGGTCTCTTCTGTACTTTCTCGGATGCTGCTGAAATCTCTTTAACCAGATGCTTGGGTTCGTCTGGCCAGACCCCACCCACAGGAAGAAGGAAGACGGGAGCTACAGCTCGGTGCTTTGGGAAACAGACCGAGGCAGGTGCAGGAAAAGAGTGAAATGGGACCCAGGCTCACCTGCTGTGGACGGAGGAGGACACAGCCTGTCCCTGTCATCGGCAGAAGTGCCGAGATGACCCCTCCCTGTACCCACTGAGAGGCTCTCCCCTCCTTTGGCTTCCTCCTCCATTATTGTAATGACTCCGTGTGATTACTGTTTACAGCCCCGTTTTACCTCTGCAATGTGAACATCCATAAAAGCTGCTCCCAGCAAGGGGCACAGCTCTGCGAAGCCCGTCTAGGCCGAGCTATTCCTCCTTCCCAGAGCATGTCTTCCAGTCCGAGGCTCACAATCATTTGAGAGTCCAGTGTCATGTTCTTCTTCTTTTTGCTTCACCTCCCTGCCCCCCTCCACCGGCTCCCACCCCACCCCACGCCAAGCCTCCACTGTGCTGTTGTCTGTGTTCATGGTTCTTTTTCTTACTGGGGTTTTTCATGTTGTTTTCTTTCTAATCTCAGTTCCATGTGAATATATACTTTGAGTTCTACACAAAAATGCTAACTAGAGCTCCTTTTCCATTTTTAAATTGTAAAATAAACAGATGAGTTCCTCCAGATCCTGCATAGTTGATATGATTAGGAGCTCATAGAGCAGCTCCACATTTATTGCTGCATTTGATGAGTTTGTTGAGTAGGTGTTATTATTATTATACCCAATCTACAGAGGAGAAACTGAGGCCCGCACAAGGGAAGTGACTTGCTCCATGCCGCTCAACTAATAATTGGGAACTAATATCTCTGCTTCCGTCTCTTACTGCATGCTTTCCCCACGACTTGCCCTCCCTGGAGCTTACTTCCCAAGTGTTCTGGGTTCTCTAGGGTGATTTAGGGCTTAGTTCTCAGTCCACAGCTGGACACTCAGGAATATTAACCCCATTTTACACACAAGGAGCCCCTTTCCTTTCCATCACTAAATCTTACTGCTGGATTGTGTTCTATTTAAACTGAATTATAATAACGCTTGAAAATAGCTAACGAACATTTTTATTTTCTCCATGCTAGTTCCAGGAATCCTTTCATACTCAGTTGAGAATTACATCTAAAATTTTATAAATCAGTGTGGCTTGGTACCCTAGTGTTTCATATGAGAAGTAATGAAATAGTGACTGAGTCCTATTCTTAGCTTCTCTATGATTTTCCAATGTTGGATTTCATTAAAAATATGTCATTTAGAAAAGAGCTGTAAAAGTGAGTATGCCCTAAATATAAGATCCCTCATTAGCCCAAATATTTGGTTCTGGTATCTCTCCTTAACAAAATGACACATGAGGAATCCTTCCTTCCTTCCTTCCTTCCTTCCTTCCTTCCTTCCTTCCTTCCTTCCTTCCTTCCTTCCTTCCTTCCTTCCTTCCTTCCTCCCTCCCTCCCTCCCTTCCTCCCTCCCTCCCTCCCTCTGGTATCTCTCCTTAACAAAATGACACATGAGGATTCCTTCCTTCCTTCCTTCCTCCCTCCCTCCCTCCCTCCCTCCCTCCCTCCCTGGTTTTTCTTTACATTTTTTGTCATAGTGGGATATGACTAGTTACACACCAAAAGACATCACTTGTTATCATGAAACCTACGTGAGAACAACTGCATTTGGTAAGCCTCTCATAAACATGCGGCTTTTTTTTGACAGAATCACCTAGGTAACCCTAGTTTCTGTCTCTAGAAGCAATTTAAAACTTGCTTTACTTAATAGCAAAGAGAGGACTGAAATGAGATGACATTGCCATTAACCTATATCTCCATTCTCAGGAAGGCTTGCGATTTCGCAAATAGTGTGAGTGAGAAATGCCTCTCTAAAGAACTTAGCTCTTCAAGCAGGTGTGCCCATTCCTTTGCTACCCGTACATCTCTCTGCTTCTAATTGGGGGTCACCTGGGTGACAGGCCCAGTTCCTGGCCCGGAGCACATCATCTTCCCTGAGGAGACAGACAGCTAACAATCACAGCGCAAGGAGTGCTGTCTGCAGGCAGAATGCAGAAACCCCACCGGAGCAAAAAGAAGGGTGGAAGCGCAGATAATTCAGGTGAGGCGGGAGGAAGGAGAAAGGAGGTAACTGAAAGGTTCAGGGGAGGGGGGGGGAGGGAGGGCTGGGCCCGTGAGTAGGATGCCCGAGAGAGAAAACTGCCTTTGCCAAGTCCTGGAGGTCGGGAGGCTGCCGCAAGGCGTGGAGGAGCGGCAACAGAGAACGGTGTAAAGTAGATGGGGGTCGGCTCACACCGGAGACTCATCACCCACATCACACCAAGGAGGCTGAACTCTGACCCCAACAATATTTCCAATTTAAATCCTTACAGTTACCATCCAATAGTATTAAGATATTTTAAAATAAAACAGTCACAGAGTATCAGTTGTAAATGTCAGCTGTCTTGGATATTAAACCTCGAGTTATTAGTTTCTCCTCTGAATTAAAAGCTGCCTGAGGGCAGAAATTATTTCCTCATCAAAGCACCTACACCTTTTCAGCTCATCCGCCAGTGGGCCCACTAGGGATAACTGATGGGCTCATTCCATTGCAAGGCCTTTACTGAGTATTTCATTTCCCACGGCGCTCGACTGGACATTGTATAAGAAACTCTACATGGATCTGTTCTCAGATCTCGCAAAGCTTACACTTTAGGACTTAGACACAACAGTTGTTATTATTCTTAATTTTCAGAACTAAAATGTCACTGCTCTGTGTGACAGATTGAGAAACAAAGTAATCATAAAAGGCCATAAAAGCTAATAACTAAAGGAAATAAATGTACTGAAAATAAATCAAT
Source organism: Corynorhinus townsendii (assembly GCA_026230045.1). Lineage (NCBI taxonomy): Eukaryota > Metazoa > Chordata > Mammalia > Chiroptera > Vespertilionidae > Corynorhinus > Corynorhinus townsendii. The sequence goes on along the minus strand of JAPDVU010000005.1, from coordinate 9,100,464 downwards.
GTAAACTTACAAATGAGCAGAATCTTCAGTTGTTTATGATGATTTATTTTATTGAGCTGAGAAATCTATTAACCTTTTGACCCAGGAAGACGAAATTTACTAATCGAGCTAGAGGGACTCTACTGCCCTTGTCACGTGGATTGATAATATTTACAACTTAAATATCACCCTCACCTTCCGGTCAGCTTCTGAAGTGGACAGCAGGAGCACCACCGACTGCTCACCTTCCTGTGCCTATGTGCCATGGAGCGCGACAGGAAGATAACGGGGTGCCGAAAGCAACGCATGCGTGTTTACACTGAGCCTCGGAGGCGCGTGCCCACAGACCAGCCATCCTCCCCTCACTGGCTCGATGCCACCTTTGTTCTGAGCGAGACTCTCTCTGACTGCCGAGACGACCATCCTGATCTGCCCGGTAGTTGTAATTTGCAGGGAATCAATTGCTGAGACGCTGATGTTTAAAGCGCTTTTCCTCCCCGCAGCGCACCTGCAGAAGCCGCTCTACCCATCGGTCAGCAGACGTTAGGAGAAGGGGGTCTTCGGTCAGCGCTTGGTGCTGGGCCCAGAGTTTCAAACTGGGGGCAGGATCGTCTCCCCCGAGTATAGGACTGTCGGTCAGGGAGAACGTGAAGCCATGGTATAGAAGGGGCGCATCCTTCTGCCACTGCGCGCTCAGTGGTCCACAAGTAAACACATGGAGCATGTTACGGGACACAACGGATGAAAGACACGCACCCACGTTTAAGGTAACACATCCGACTCCAAAGAAATTGTATGTTGGTGCAAGGTGGTTTGGACCATGTCTGCCGAGATCTGGGGTGACAAGTGTGTTCTGACTTTGAGGTTCACCTCAAGCCTCTGTGACCTCCCCAAACAGGAAACCCACTTATTGTGAAGATTTAGAAAAGATGTCGCATAGCCGCCGACAGAGCTTTTAGCTGAGCCAGCATGAGCTTTTAGGAAATCTCACTCCGAGTCACTCCTACTTGCAACCTTCCAATAGCTGCTGCTGCCCTTCGAATAAAGCCCTTCGTGGCTGTGTCTCAGGCTCTGAACTCAGTGAAGCCCGCGGGGCCTTCTAAGAATAATGCCTTAAAACTCACCCAATAAAGTACGTCCGAGTACAAAGGAAACCCCTCCTGCTGCAGTGAAGTTAAAATATTAACGAAAAAACAAAGTGATGCTGCGGTAATACGCCCACATCCAGTAACACGGTGAAGTGCCGGGTCTGTAACCACAGTGACGGCGAGGTGGTGATGCACGGGCAGTCCTCAGGAGATCTGCTGCAGATGTGACTGGCTGTGAAGACACCTCTGATTTCCAGCTGCCAGGGTCACAGGGACTCCTGCTACTACTGGGGCTATATTTTTCCTTTGCCTACGTTCCTGATTGAAGGAAATGCTAAATTTCATGTAGGTGTTAGTGAAGATGAAAATGTATTTTTTCCCATCCAAGTTCACAGAACCTGAATTCCACCCGCGGATCCATTAGCGGTCCAGGAGCACAGTAAGGAGCCAATATTCTCCCAGCACTGGCTCCTGCCTCCCTCTCTCACCTCATCTCATGTCATCTCATCTCATGTCATCTCATCTCATGTCAGCTCAGCTCAGCTCAGCTCACCTCACCTCACCTCACCTCACCTCACCATCCCTTCTGCCTACCATACAGTGGCCACACCAACCACTTGCTCTTCAAGCACATTCAGCTTAGTCCACCTGCCCATCTGCGTTGGTTTTTCTACCTGGGACGCTCTGCCCTTGGATCTGTGCATGGTTTCTTTCCTGTTGTCCTTATCTCAGCTCAACTATCACCTTAAGAGGGCTGCCCTGACCAATACCATCTTAAGTGGTTACCCTTCCCCTCCACCCGCCACCCTGCTTTCCTCATGGTAGTGATCACTATCGGAAATGACTGTGTTCATACATGTTCTGTACTTATTCTCTGTTTCCCTCCATAAAAAGTGAACTCCACAGAAGCAGGGACTCATCTCCATGCTCAGTGCCATGTCCCAGCATCTAGGACGGTGTCTGGCACAAAGTAGGGGTCTGATGCATCTTTGCTAAGTGAAAGGAAAAGTAGTAAGAACCCCACAACTGTCACTCCTCTCATCCTTCACTGTGTGTTTTAGGTGCTGTTGGGGCACAAAGAGATGAAAGACAAACTCTTGCCCTTAAGTAGTTTACAGACCAGTGGAGGCGGGAAATGGCCACCTGGAAGGCAGAGAGAGTTCCCGCCCACACTGTCTCTCTCTGCTGCATGACCAAGGGCAAATCTCTTCTAGGGCCTCCATCCCCTGATGAGTGGGTTCTCTATGGTCTTATATGGTCTATGGTTGATGATCATTAAGAGCTAACAGTGCACAGTAGCCACGTGGCAAGTGAGGGGTTGTGACTGGTGACCCTAAGTGGAAGACAGTTCACAGAGGAGGACAAGACTTGGCAGGACTCTGAAATGTAATCAGCCTCCAACAAATGAGGAGGGGTGCCAGGAACCAATTCCAGCATGTAATAATTACAAGAGTTTCATCAAAAGGTTGGTGAAGCTTGGGCGGCTCAACAAGGGTGAGCCACATATGTAGTTTACCTGTTGGAATGGCTAAGGGGAACTTCCCCCAAACCTGAATAGTATAAGCTTGCTGCCAGACAGCTCAGGGCATTTTATTGCCTCCTGTTGGCCAAACACCTGAAATAGCTGTAGGCTATTCCCCAAACTGACAATGCTTCTGTACCCTACCCTTTGAAGTGTATTATCTCCACCTTGCCTTAGGACAAACTGTGTTAAATAAATAGCATGGGGTCCTTAGACAAAGAAGTAGTCTTTAGTTACTTTAGCTGAAGATCCTCTGACCCCCAATACCTTTCAAAATTATCTTTTGTCTTTGGACTCCTTCTTGAATCTACACATCAGCCCCTTTCTCCAGATTGCTGAACCCTTTGTAAGGCTGGGAAAAGAACCCCGGCAGAGGGGGACTGTTGGTCATGAACTCTCAGTGTTGAAAAACTTTACAGGCTACACAGCATGACCCCTAGGTGAGGCTTCGGATAGCTCTACCTGAGACCATTTCTGAAGATGCAGCATAGTACTCCAGCTCTTAGAGGCAACCAGCATGATGGTTAAGAGAATGGACTGTGGAGCGGCACCACCTGGGTTCAAGTCCCAGCTCTGTCGATGACTACCTATGTGAATTTAGACAGATTACTTCTCTGTGTCTCAGTCCCTCCTCTGTGAAATGAGAATAATAACAGTATTAACTTTATGGAGTTATGGTCAAGCTTAAATGAGAAAATGAATTAATATGCTTACCAAAAATTCAGTAAATGGGACTTACGATTCTGTTGGTTTCCTAGTGTGTCAAACTTATTAAATATCACATCCCCCAAAACCATATTCCCTTCTTCCATTGCAATTGAAATTGCACCAGCTAGAGACTACGTCATCCAGTGTGGAGCTTCTGCAACTTGATCTTACCTTCTCCTTGACATTCACATGAGGATTGAGTTCAGCCATCTTGGTTCTAGTGGAATGAGCCCTGTAAAGAAGGGGAAAAAAGATTAACTTTAAAGTTTTAAAATTGATTTCCCAATATGTTATTTTTATGCTTTCTTCCAACCTAGTAAACAACTTCACTGACATAATCATAAATACCATTTTGGAATGTAAAAATACTTTCAAGCGAAGCACTTGTATTATATATGTTCTAAAAGCATGTTACGATAACTCTAGAAGACAACGCACAATATTTTATTCATACTGTATTGACGTGAAAAATGACAAAGACAGGTGGCTATGCACCCAAACTGAGTTTCTTCTTATTATGCAAAAGAAAGGTGGTCAGAGCAGTGAGAGGAGGAAAGGTGTACCTACATTAACTGCACATTGTCATTACAACCCTCACTGTCCCAAAGCTTTTATCAGCGTAGAGGTAATATAACAAACATTTACTGAGTCTTTCCTGCATGTATTTACCTCATGCACTCGAGGAAGAAACAGGAGAAATGATTCCAGATTTAAATATAAGAAACACTGCACAGATGAGATTTAAAACTTGCTTTTTCACTTACCAACATATCATGAACATACATACCTTTACCATATTTTTAAAAATATATATTTTTATTGATTTCAGAGAGGGAGAGATAGACACATCAATGATGAGAGAGAATCATTGATCGGTTGCCTCCTGCATGCCCTCCACTGGGGACTGAGCCTGCAACCCAAGCATGTGCTCCTGGCCGGTATCAAACCTGGGACCCTTCAGTCTGCAGGTCGACACTCTACCCCGAGCCAAACTGGCCAGGACTACTACATTTTTAATGACCATAAATTCGTGCTCTTGAGTTTCAAATGGACCCTTACAACTGCCCGTAATCCTTCTGTTTCCCTAACTCTTAGTTTCCTGCCTTGGGTGTCCAATCTTTTCTGGGAAGTGGCCCGTGCTGAGATGCCTCTTCTTCACATTGAGCTCGGGTGTTCTCTTCTCTTCTCATCTGCTCTAAGTCGTTCACTGTTATTATGAAAGCTAGATCTTAGGTCTTTAACAGTTTCAATCTCTTTTTGAAACAGAATATAAATGACTTAAAATGAGTGAGCATATTGGTTCAGATTAGCACCTAGACAGGCTAAGATATCAATATACCACCTACTTGCATATTTATGCTTTTTGTAAATCAAGAACCACTGAAACGCTTTTCTATATTCTTTTTGACTTTTGACAAAGAGTGTATCTAGAGTTGGTACATTTTAGGGATAACTTGCAAAAATTCTTGGATTTCTCCCTATTCCTTCCCCCCTTTTTAATCCTCACCGGAGGACATATTTATTGATTTTAGAGAGAAGAAAGGCGAGAGAAACATCCATGTGAAAGAGAAACATCAATCGGTTGCACCTCATCCGCGGACTGAACCCACAACCTGGGCATGTACCCTGACCAGGAATCAAACTGGCGCCTTTTGGTGCACGGGATGGCGCTTCAACCAATTGGGCCACACCGACCAGGGCCTCATAATTTTCTTCTAAAACTAGATCTTAAACAAACTTTAAATTCCGATTCGTTACCTTTTGTTGATTTTAGGATGAAAGCTTCGCAATATATAATCTTAACACTAGTAACGCTCAAATAGGAATCCTTACAGGTATAGTCTTATACATTACCAACTATTAGAAGCAGTAAGATTTTCTTTTTATAATTTTCCACATGATAGAGCCACTGAGAGACATACACGTGGGCATGGTGGCAGGAGAGACCTCCATGCCTGATCCGCATTAAGGCAGCTCCTTCCCATCCGCTCTGCTAAGGGTGCCCATCCCATTAAACACACCTCCCGTGTAAACAACTCCCAAATGGTACATTTCATATCCTCTGCCTTGACATATGGGAGGAAGTAAATAACACGAGCTGGCAAGGAATCGTGGAATTTCATCTTCATTTATTCCTGCCCCTGAGAGTTACTAGTAAAAGTCAACAGGATTATTTTCTGATTATCTGTACCAGTGAACAGAGAGGACATGAGGCATGGGGACAAATAACCAGGTGTTTCTGTTTATAAGCCACACATGAAAGGTGAAACCTCTGGTCAGTCATCACACTGCCCACAAGTCGGCCTGCAGCCGTGCTGTCTGGTGACATCTGGGTGGTTGATTTTCTTCTTCACATGGGAGTGTAGGCATCACGTATACTAGCACGCTTTATATTTTGGGTGTTTTCCTGTGTATTATAGTGTATGTGGGTGTGAAAGAGAATAAAGATGGGGGAGGAAGGGAGAGAGGGATGGAAGGAGGAAGGGAGCAAATGAAAGAGAGATACCTATGAACTATAAAGGTTCGAAGGTGCCGGCTGGATTTGGCGCTATCTCTTAGGATGGATCTGTGAGCCACATTCCTTTCATTAGGCTGGATTGGCTAAATCTCCTGGAGACATCGAATCTTGCCATTATAGGTCTGTGAAAACCGAGAGAAGTTTTGTGGTTTTTGGTTTGTTTGTTTTTTGCTTTGATGTCTAGGATTTGGGTGTGCAGCATTTTCTAAAGCTAGAGTGTTTTAACCCACAGAAGAATCCGGGAGGAATTTCTGAGATCTGAGCAAGTGGAGGGACTGAATGGTGAGCTATAGTCATAGGGCAAAACAATGTATGTACACATATATTATTCATAGGAATATACATATATTCCCTTGGCAATTCTCCTTCTCTTTAACCTCAAAGTCTGACTCAGGGAAAGCTCTTTTTCTGGCACTGATACCAGTAAGATTAATTGCAACATTATTTTTGTATGTGTGGAAGGAAAATGCTGGCTATGAGGGTAGGATAAGGCTATTACAGGGAAGATAAGATAAAAAATAATTATAGGGAGCTGTTCCTTGCTCATTTTACTCCCTTAAATGTTCTTCTCCCGCGTGGAGGACTGCTTCTCCAGGCCCCACCTCCCCATGACCTCCAATGCCCTCTGCAGTCCAGGCTTCCTGCAGGCAGGGACACAGAGGCCTGGGAAATCCGCTCCAGCTGTGGACATGCGATGAAGGATTTTAACGTAAACAAAACATACACTGGGTTTGCCCTAAAGAATTAGGAATTTAAGTGACCAGACAGTCCAATTGGGTGCTGCTGGTCAGGACAAATGCTAGGGAAACTATGGCACAGGAGAGGTTGGTCTGCAGCGTGCCGAAGGGGCTTGCTGGGGTCTGTGGCCCTGTGTGGGCGCTAGCCCCTCAAGAATACTCCAAAGCGCCCCTCACACCAGCGCAGCTCTGCGTGCTCCTTCCGTCTCCTGAGCCTCTCCTTGTGACAACGAACCTGTGTGTGGACTGTGCTGTGCCCCTGCTCTTGGGATTCTGTTGTCTACTGTGAGCTATATCGGGACAGTCAGATCAACTCAGTCTGAACCTTCACTGGTAGACAGTTAAGGAACTCTGCCTCTAGGAAACATATTGTCACCCCTTCCCAACTGACAGGCCCAAAGTTCAGCAACTTGAAACCCCAGTCCTCAGGCGCAGAAGCCTGTTAACCCGAGAAACCTGTAACGCTGTGAGTGACAGATGTTCCGGCCTAACAGACTCCTATTTCCCTCCCATCATGCTTGGTCACACAGGGGACAGGGTGTCACTCCTGGACATGAGTGATGCCCATATCCCAACAGAGCTCGATCGCAAGGGCTGCACATCCACAAGAAGGGACTCTGCCTTCTTGGGAAAGAACATGGTTTCTAATTCCCATTATCACTTAAAACTGTTCTTGGAACCAACCAGTTACTGAGGCCCAGCTATTCAAATCCATGGTACATGTTCCAGGCATACAAAAACATCAATATACAATTAAATAACCAGAAATGTAAGTCCTGATACTCATGCAACGTTTCAGTAGCTTAGGTATTATTTGAAATATTTTCCCTCTAAATTATACTTTATTTTTCAGTAATAACATTACCAACATATATAGCTGTCATCTAAGATATATATGTATATATATGTATATATATCCTAGAGAAAAATAAAGATCAAGAAAATTGTTGACTGAAATTTTATTTATGAAATAACAGATTAATCTCTTCTCTCTAGATATATATCTTCCATCATCAAAAACTTATTAGAAAAAAAATCAATTCCAAAGAAAAGAATTTCACCATTTATCACCGATATATCATCTATACACTTCTCCAGTGGAAAATTAATACACCACAAATACGGTTGCCACCAATCACTTCATGCTTAAAGTTATGCAAACTGAGCTACTCATTATGCAAAGATCTTACTTAATATGCATTAATGCCAGTCATAAAATCTATTAGTCTATGACAAAGACAAATATTCTTTATAAAAACTAAAACTGAATAATACCAATTCTGGAGAATATGTTTGTTTCAGCATTTCTAATGAAGACAATTCAGTGAAGTGTTATATATGTGACAATCTGATTAACAGTTTTAAAAAATACATAAATTGATATTTCTCATGCAATCATTTAAATATAAAAAGGTTAAAACAATGTACTGAAATGCCAAAATGCTTGATGACTTCCCAATGACTGTTTTTCCTCATGTTTTATTATGCAGGTAGTGATAAAGTTTCACTTTTATTTCTCTGGAACCTATTACCACTCTTAGATTCACTTTCGTGTTCTCAGGTATTACATCATTTTTCTTTAATTGAATTATGAAACCAGAGGAAATACAAAAGAAAACATTTTAAAATAATGGTTTAAAATAACAATTGCCACACATATGGAGCACTTATAATGTGCCAGGCAACTAGGGTAGCAAAAAGCTGAAAATTCAACTTAAAAAAATAAAAGGTGTGAGTGTTGTCTCCAATGCACTGTGTGGACGAAAAAGAGACCACATATTAAACCTGACAGGCTCAGGCAGGAGCAGGCGGAGTAGGGTAGGGGGGTGGGGGGGAGGGAGAGGAGGTAGGGGAGGGGGGAACAGCCTGGTGAGCCTTACAAACTTGGAGACCAAAGGTTACCGCATAGGCTGGCCTGAACATAACATTCCTAACCAAAAGCGGGCCACGTCCTAGGCCTGTAGCTTCCCTGACAAAGGCCAAGCTTGACATTAAGTGAGCCTGCCTGTGGTCTCCCGGAGGCGTCTAAGATAACATCACCTTTGGAATGCCCTGGTAATCCCCTGTTCCAGACCCCTCAGGGCACACCCACTGCACCCAGAGCCTGGGACCTCACTGCTACCTTGTTCCCGAATTCCATCTCTATGTTCTGTAAACGTTAATTGCTAACTACCCTGTAGCCACACATGTAAAAGACCTAGCTATGTGTCTCCCGGGTTTCCTCTTCGTCCACTCTTGGAGATTTCCATGCTTTGCTTTCTCCCACCTCCCTGATCCACCACCCATGGATTTCCTCCCTCCCTCCTAGGTCTCTTCCTTTGATTCTAATGTAGAAAGGAAGCAGCAAGACTGCTATTCTCTGGCAGGAGCATTTTTTCAAGCCCTTGAGATTTTGCTTCCCGGCAATTGTTGTCAGTTTGGCTCAAATAAACTCATACAGACTCTTTTCGGGTTTGGCTGTTTCTTATGTTGACACCTGTACAGTCACCTTGAAACTGGCCAAGGACTGAATGTCCTGTCACCTAGCACCACCGAGGGTGCTTGCATGCCAGCTGAGAGAGTGTCCTTCTATAAAACTGGGGCTTTGTCTAAATTTAACATCATGTAGGTTTTCTGTTGCTTAACTTTTTCGTTGCCTAATCTCTCTCCTATCTGACCCCCTCTCTTCCCTTCCCCTCAACTCCTTTGCTGTGCCTTGGCCGGTCTTTTAAGTACTGAAGTCTCATATTCCAGGAGCTCCGGCTCTCTTCCGGGGCTGAAGCCCCCGTGTAATGCAAGTTCCTGTGCGGTGCCTGCCTGCTCCTTAGAGGGAAGCTGCTTTCATTACTAGGAATGAGGACACAAACCATGAAACACAGCACGATGACCGAAATACGATTTCCACATCAAGATATTTACCTAACTTTTTTGTTTATTTGGGGAGTGGGCGGGGGGGTGTGTGTGTGGGGGGGGGGGGAGGAGAATCTCAAGGCTGCATGTTTATTCAAAGACACTTCAATGCACCAAACCCACTGTTAGAGCAACTTCACGGAAAAGCATTTTAAGGGCAAATGTCAGACAAAAATTTCACATTTGAAAGCCCTGGCTCTGCCTCTTTAGAAAAGCAGGGTTAGCTTGTGGATTGGAAATGTCACTGCCTACTAAGTCCTTTGTGGAGGGGAGAAAGAAAATGGAATGTTTTATTTAAACAGGTCATTAACAGTCAATACTTGTTTGAAAAGGCCGGCTTCCAGGGCCAGATAAAAGCTCCCAGTCACGAAGAATATCACCGGAGCACATCTCGGGCAAGATGTGCTGATGCGGCTTCAGACCTTTCTGGGAGCACAGCCCTAAGTGCGGTGCGGGAGCACAGCCCTAAGTGCGGTGCGGGAGCACAGCCCTCGGATGGCGCGCGCCCTTGGGTGTGTGGCCGCACACGGAGGCCAGAGCAGCTCGGAGCACACCAGGGCGGGCCCGCTTTGAATTTTCCATCTTGGTGCTGCCAAATGCGTATGAATGAAGATTAACCATTTTTGCATAAAGTGACAAACTGGCTCCCCACGGCAGCAGAATGCAAATGGGAGCCCAAAGAGCAAAGGACAGCGAAAATAGATGCATGGATCTCGCACCGCGGGCAAAGGGGAGGGCGGGTGGAGGCTCCATTCGCATTCTTCCACGGCATGATTTTTCTATTTAATTTGAAATTATTTTATTTTGTAGGTCTCTGATGGTTTGCGAATATAAATAAATGTCTTTTTTTTTTTCTTTAAGTGACCTGGCGCTGACTCTGCTTCTGGTGGCCGGGCTTTCAAGCAAACACGAGTTTCCATAGAGATGGGGGCGACCCGGGCCTGGGGCAAGTAGCCACTTGTATCAGCAATTCAATTATGCGCGGTGCTTTCAAGATGCTATGATGTCAGCTCCAGTCTCTAAAGCATGGCTGTGCTTAGACATGTCTCGGGAAAGGTGAAGTGGCCGCGTTGTGAGGTTTAGGAGAATAAATCCCACCCTCTCCAAGCAACCAGAACAGGCTGGCAGACCCCCACCCCCTTCCAACCCCCACCTGCCGGAGCAAATCCCAAGTCCCATGGGGGTCCAGACAAAAGACCAAGCACAGTTCTCCTTGCATCTCACCACAAAGCCCCCAGACGCTGAAAAAGGGATATCACGCCTGCCCCTTCCTTCTTTCCCTCCCCCAGCTCCCCAGCTAGCTCCGGGCGGGGCGGGCCGTTCCTACAGAAAGGGCTTTTTCCTCTGATTTGACATTCAGTCACTGAACACCCACAATGGGCCCGGCTGTCCGGGGAGTTCTGGCAATGGTTACAAAAACACACTTACTGAACTCTGACTGTATACCCACACTGCTCGAAGCCCTTTCCATGTCCTAACTCCTTTAATTCTCCTCATCACCCTAGGAAGCTCGTTATCCTCATTTTACAGAAAAAGAAATGGGAACACAGGTAGCTAAGTACTTCCCCACGTCCCACGGCTAGAAAGATGCTGAGGTGAGGACTGAGCTGGTCCTCCTGGTCCAGAGCTCTTGCCCCCAAGGAGGTCCTGTCGTCGCATGGAGACAGATATGTACAGAAAAGCACAGAAGGGACTGAGGGAACGAGAGTTGGAGCTGACCTGGCTCAAGGTTCTGGGCACAGCAACACTGGGGCTGTGATTTGTCCAACTTGCAAGTCTCATCACAGAGACCTGGTACAGCCCAGGGCTAGAGGCAGGTTGGGGGGAAGTGGGGGGCTGTCTGCGTTAAAAAACGTTTTGTAGCATCTTTTTAAAGATGACGCTGCACATTCACCTCCAGAGAAAACATGCATTGTGGTTCTGCAAGGTGTCTCTGGACTGGCCAGGAACAACCCCGAGAAATCCTGGTAAACAGAGGTGACAGGTTCAGAGCCAGCTCTGGGGAAGGTGGCTCATTTGCTATGGGATAAACACATGTTGGAGGAAGCCCTCATCTCCTCAGAGCATATTCTGGCTTCAACAAGCTCCCAGCATTCCTGATTCATTACGCCAGGAGGCTCCTGGTAAGCATTTAATGATTTTCTCCAAGCAGCAGAGAGGGCCGGGTTCTTCCTGCTTCCTTGAAATGCCACGGGAGCTGCTGAATGCAAACAGTGTATGATGTACTAATTCACACGGTGAAAGAAATACCAGGGGATGAGGCAGAGCCTGGGCATCCAGCGACAGAGAACTCGGCAGCCAGCCCCCGCCTGCCTCTTGCCCACCCCTTACTGTGCCGCCTAAGATTTTCCAACAAAATCAACCTCCACTCACTGTTTAAGGTTTCCGGAAGCTCCAACTCAGGGTTCCCAGCGCACGGCCCGGCTACTGGCTTTCCCAACAGGAAAGTAAGCCTTGTCCCCCAACTGGCCTCCTTTATCGACCTGCATTTACGGTGACCAGTAAGTCATCTCAGAAGTGACGCAGACGGAGTCAGGCACCTGGATGGGTGGCAGGATCCTGGGTGTGGCTGAGCGACCAGCTGCTGGCCTCAGCCACCTGAGGCTCAGGGGCTCACCTGCAGGGAGACGGCTCGCTTCCTTTTTGTCAAAGTGCCAGTGCTTCTGTCTGCAGGCCCGTCAGTGAATGCCCAGTTCTTCTTCTTCTCTTGGGAAAGCCACGGTTTTAAGAATGAGTTTGCAACCTTTCCATCGACTGCCCCAGAGGCTGAGATAGTGCAGGCTGGGACTGCAGTCACCCTTCCAAAGGTCACTTTGAGTGTGCTCTTGGCTGAGGGCCTGTAATCTTCCGGTGACACCAGTACAGGCATCGCAATCAATTAGCAAACATTCCGAGCACGGCACCCCGAGGCTCGCTCTTCCGAAACCTGTTCCTGTCTGGACTTCCCTGGAAGTATCTGCTGGCTGATTGTGCACTAAATAGATAATGTCCTACCATGTCCAGGGCTGTGTACACTGAGTTAGCGATCATGCTCTCACTCAAAGGAATGCAATTCTCACGGTGAAATGTCCAGTGTCCGCCACTGAACAGCTGGTGTGAGGAGCATGAGGGTGGGATAACGATTGAGGGGCAGAATGGAGAAGGTTTTCTTACCTGTTGTGCCTGCTCCACCTGTCGGCAAGTTAGACCTATATATGCCACTTGTGTTCTGGTTTGATGTTTTAAAAGCTAACATGTAGGTTCAACATGTTCTTAGGCAGTATTTCTCTGTAGGGCTATGCCTCCCTTGGTCCCCATCTCACCACTTACAGGCAAAGTCAGCCAGGAAGTCCTTATAGCATCCGTTTTAATTAAGGTGCCTCTTTCAAAAGCCATGGTATCTTGGGCCCTTAAATGATGGCAAAAAGGGAACACTGCCTATTTTCTGCTATTCAGATTCTCCCTTACCTGATGGAAAATAACTAATTACAATCTAACCAACTTTAAATCCCAACGTGGTCTCTTACTACTTTTGGGATTTGAGCAAGTTTACTCAACCTTTCCATGCCTTTGCTTCCTCGTCAGTAAGCTCAGAGCAATCACAGCTAACCACTGCACAGGGTGGTAACGAGGATAACATGAGTTCACACCTGTAAAGCGATTAGCACAGTGCTCGACACCCAGCAAGTGCTACAACAGACACAGATAACTATTCTCCTTAGATTCTCCACAGCCTGTGGGGCTGCTTGCCCACTGTCCTCATCTTGTAGATGGGAAACTAAGCCTTGAGACTTATGGTCCTGCATCTGGGCAGTGATGGAGGTGGCCCTGGACACATAACCCTGACCACAGGTAACCCTCCGATGGCTGTGTTCTTCCCTCCCCACCGCCACACCCCCTGTGCACTGCCAGGAGGGTAGACACTCTCAGAGCCCTCTGTCCACAGGGTCATTGCTTTCCCATGGTCCTAAAACTCATCAGGCACAAGCAAAGTCCACGCAAAGCTATGACCCCTCTTCCCTGCAGACCGGCTCAGAAACCCATGCCAGGTCACGGGTTCCTGCCTGTGGCTCCCAGATGTGATCAGTCCTTAGTAACCAACTTTACAGCGAAGGTGCTTGCCTTTGGAAGACAATAAACAGTTACCACATAGAAAGAGCAAAGTTCAAATGAAGTTCTGGGGCTACTAAGAGAACCACCTAAACACACATTCTGATTTCAGGTAGTGATATCAAGATGGGGAAAGAGAGAATTAATACAACTTTCATGTCCTCGAGTTTCTTCTACTGAAATCACAGATAATAAAAACTCATTTCGACCATTTTATGACATGTTCAAAATTCGAGGGGTCATATTTACTATCTTAAGTGAATTTCATTTCAATTTCTCACTGTAATACAAAATGAAATTTGCCACCTGAAATATGCTGTTTGGGGGAAATAAAGAAATACTTTAAAATGCTTCAAATATACAAGCTATTAATAGATTTACTAAATTACAAAAATAATTCCTTTCTTTCCAAAAAGCCTGTCTCTAATATAAATTCCACTTCTTTCTCTTTTCCAAAGTACCTAGTAGAATCCCTTTGACATTAAATGTTCAATAAAGACATGTGGGAAAAGAGGAATAAATGTCCTCTCATTTTATTTCTCCTTTCTTGGTTGCAACGAGTCTTTAACCATTTATTCTCCTGTTTTCAACACCTAATACTGGGTTACCATTCTAAACGCCACCATTTAAAACCAGCACTGTCAAATGCTGTCCTAGCCACGGGTCTACACCCCTTCCAACCCTCTCCCTCCCTCTGCCCTTCCCCATGTCTCCAGCCCTGCAAGTTTTAGTCATTCTCAGAGTCAAGGTCTAATCACGATCCCCGAAGCCCCCCACATCTTCCTGCGTTAGGGCTCATGGGTCCTTACCTTTAACCAGGTAACTTCCCCAACTGCTTCTCCTTATTTTATTTCTAAATGCAGAGCCTTCGTTGCATTCAGGAGAACCCAACCACTAGACTAGCCTATGCTCTGTTCAAAACAGAAAGACTGAAATTTTACCTTTTCCATGGAGCATGAGAAGACAAAAAACAATTGGTTTCCAACCCACTGCTAAACATATGTAACCACTAATCTCACCTTTACATGGATCTTTATTGATGTGGACAACATGTGTGTGCGATGGGTTCACAGTCAACCTCCCGGCCTGGCTGCCTTCTCCTTTGGTTTACAGCAGAAAAGGCCCAGGAGCAGACACCTCAGCCTCTACTTTGCACTGAGCTCTAACCTGCCATATGGCTCCCCTCACACTGCGGGACGTTCGGAAAGTATCAAATGCTTAGGATGGCCTATTAGCCTTAGTGATATGTCGTTTAATCTCCTCCAAAGACTGAATAAATCAAAACTATTTCCGTACAACTACTGTACAGGCCTCTCAAATAAATATAACACCATACATTACTTCGCTTTGGAAGACTTTCTGGTTCGCCGTCCAGTCTACCTGGAAGCAGTTCTGAGGTGTGAATGTATTAGGTTTTGATCATTTGTTGATATAAAAGATCTCTCTCTCACAGCCTTGATGCCATGAATGCCCGTTCTTGGCAGGCTGAGACGAGACAAGCCAGCAGTGCTCCCTGACTGTTTAACGAAGGCTGAACATCTCGTCACCCCGCTGCAGAACACGTCTGTGAGGGAGCGGGCTCCCTGTGAGCCGGACACCGCATGTGGAGGGGCATCCGTGTGTGTCCCTACGGGATATAAGACTCAATGCCTGTTCTTTCTCTCTTTCAATTAACTTTTTTAATAATTAAAATTTTTTTTTTCAATTAAAGTTGACATACCATATTGTTAATGTCGGTGTACCACATAGGGTGTAGACATTAATGTAACTTGAGAAGTGATCTCCCATGATAAGTCTAGTGCCCACTCATAGGACTACAATGTTAGAGTGTATTCCCTATGCTGTCCTTTACATCGTCATCGAGCTCTTCACCCCTCCCCCTTTCTCACCCAGCCACCCGACCCCTCTCCCCTCTGGCTACCATCGAAATGTTCTCTGGACATTGAGCCATATGGCAGGTTGGGGTTTGTTTGCTCTGCTTGTCCACTCATTTTGTTTTTTAGATTCCATGTGTAAGTGAAATTATATGGTACTTGTCTCTGTCTGGCTTATTTCACTTAGCATAATACCCTCTAGGTTCATCCATGCTGTCCCCAATGGTAAGATTCCATTCCTTTTTATGGCCGAGTAACATTCCATTGAATACATGCCTATTCTTGGGAGAGTATATTGTGGGCACGGGGTGTGTCAGAACCAAGAGAAATAAGAATGCCAGTGGCTGAATCTTAAACAAATCCTGATTAAATGACTCTAACCATGTCTATAAAAGGAGCTTCTAGAGAGGTGAGAAGGCTTTAGTTTAGATGGGTTTAATTAGGGTGAGGCTCTGAGAGGCAGTGATGGGAATGGCGTTCCAGGAAAGAGGAAGAGCAAGGTTGAAACCTCTCTGGCAGAAGCAAGTCACCTGTGAGGTCAGCAAGAAAACCTACCTGCCTAGTCAGCCAGTAAGTATTTATGGGGAGTGCACTGTGTGTCGCTAATTATAATGCAGTACCAGATCGACGGGAGATAAGATGAGCAGGCAGTAAGCAGTTAGCTGACATCAGAAGGCAGTATGTGAAAGGTGTTAGATGGTGTGATTTCAATTACACGCTTGTCCTGTTCGTAATGAAGCAAAGAGATAACGCCCTTGTTTCTTTTTCCTTTTAGCAAACGGGAGAGTTCCTTCTCACCCCCACCCCACCCAGTTTTTGCGTTAGACACTGTCATTGTTGCTTACAAGGTTCTGAAACTAGACCTTACTCTCTCTGTTATTCTTGAAATGCTAAATCGAAAACTGGATCTTTTTTTTAACCATTTCAACTTGATGCAACTTGATTCTTTGTCCTTTTAGTTTTGCGAAAACATGCTATAATCTGACTGATATCAGAGGCTCCAAAACAAATAAAACCAAGTACCTGGGTTTCACTGAGCTCTAGGAAAGCAATTCATAAATTACACTGAGGATTTCATTTGGTTTTATTTTACCTGGTTTTACGTCCTGGGCATTGACCAATAGCTAATATTATACAATTACCAAACTCAGTCTTGAAACAGAGACAACAAGAAACTGAAAAGATACTCTTGTTTTACTAAATGCTCCTTTAAAAAATATGAGGAAGTACTAGTGAGGGAAAATGTCTTTGAAAATTAATCTACTTAAAAAAATCTATTTCTGAATGGCTAACTTATTTTTCTTTTTTAAAGTGTATCTTTACTGTTGAAAATATTACAGATGTCCCCTTTGCTTGTGAATTTTTCCCCCATTGCCTCCTTTACCCCTAACCCCCCCTCCCCGGCCTTCACCACTCTATTGCCTGTGTCCATGGGTTATGCATATGTGCATATAAGTTCTGTGTCCATGGGTTTTGCATATGTGCATATAAGTTCTTTGATTAATCACTCCCCTCCCGCTCCTCACTCCTGCCTTCCCTCAGATTCCACAGTCTGTTCCATGCTTCTAGGTCTCTGGTTCTATTTTATTCATCAGTTTATTTTGCTCATTAGATTCCATATATGAGTGAGATCATGTGCTACTTACCTTTCTCTGACTGGTTTATTTCACTATTTTTCATTTCAAACTTTCAAACAATACGGCTAGACAAAATGAGACCATGCTAGATACCTCATGGGAAACACAGGTAAGGACTGAAGAAACAATACAAAGACTACATCATGGTCACAACTGTAGTTTAACTTTTTAAAAATCCTAAAGCTATGCTACATGATGGCAGGGGGTGGGGTTGGGAATGTAGCTAAGACAAAGTATTCTCCTTCAAGCCTCTGAATAATCAGCCTATTGTTTTACAAAGACTCTCATGTCTAATACACTACCATCCCTTTAGCAAGAGCTATTATATACTGAGCATATTCATTCACTCACTCACTCACTCACTCACTCACTCACTCACTCACTCAGTGTTAATTTAACTAATGTTGAAAGCAGCTCCACTGTCCTAGGTTTTGGAGATACAACAGTAAGCAAAGCAAAATCCCCTCAGGACTATGCTGGATGACTTTATCCCTGTCTGTTTCACTGCGTCCTCACAAGGTAGGTATTACCACCTCTATTGTACAGATGAGGGAACTAGGAGAACAGAAGTTGAGGCCAAGCACAGGGCGCCTGAGCCAGACAACGGCAAGGCAAGGCTCAGACCACTGAAACGGAATCCCAGGCTATGCCATTCCACTAGTCAGCTGCCACCGTTTAGGTTCAATGCTAATAAAGGGAATCGCCCAAAAACTACTTAGTGGCTTCATTCCAACTGAGCAATCTTAGCGTTCATGAGAATTAGAATCAGAAATGGAAAGATGGCTTGGCAAAGAGTCACATGGGGCAGGGAAATTATCAATGGGAAGAAGAAGGAGGTTATGTCAGTGTTCTAAATGTTCCTCTCATCTTCCCAGTGAGGACAGCCACTGTGGAATACGCATTCCCAAACCATTCCATATTCTTGTTCACCCTTCCCTTTGCCTGCAATCCCATGCTCCCCTCCCTTGCTTCCCGTTACGTCTGGTGTCTCTACACAGCAGGCTCTGTCTGAGGAGGTAGTGAGTCACAGAACTGGTTCAAGCGGAGGCTGGAGGGAGTACTGGAAGGGGGACTCACTCACACTCCTCCTAACTCCAGGACTCCAAAAGGGAGACAAGTGAGGTGTGTCGCTTCCCTCAGTGTGTAAGTTCCCCAGAGTGCTCTCCTTCTGTCTGACTCATGCCTTGTCTGAAAGTCTGAAATGGAAACAAACCATGTGAGGTCTTGCTGATGTGGCATACTCCTAGACGGGAGTTATCCCCTTGGGCTTTTGCCTAGGAATCTGAGAGAGTCCTGGAAGAGCTTGCTGATAGGCAGGGCCGAAAAGGTCTCCGGATGAATGGATGGCTTTGTTGTGACCGGCCATTTGAAGCAAAATCTAAAGAAACTGTCACCAGGAAGGCACGAAGCAGTATCTTATAACTTAGCTTTTTGTGTTTGCTTTGGTTCAGAACTCAATGGACCTCCCCTGGAAGGCATCTCCAGGTCTCAACATGCCTACCGTCCTGCCAAGCTGGTGCAGCTTCAACACAACTCCATGTCCACCCCTCGCTTCAGAGAGAGAGTCTAGTAATTTCCACTCTTCTGGAAACTTGGAGTTACAAAAGGACTCAGAGGTCTCCCATCTTCCTGACCTATGAGCGCATCTCCTCTCCAGCATCCTCACGAAAGGGCCATCCAGCCTCTGCTTGAACAAGTTCCGTGATGGAGGCTCACTGCCTCACAATGTGGCTTCTGCACAAGAGCACTTGTGAGTAAATTCTAGATAAAATGGAATCAATCGCCTTCCTGCAACATCCCGTGCAATGCTCCTAGCTCTGCCTCCAGACACGCCAGGACTCTAACCACTCTTGCAAAACAGATTTGCCCTAAGTATGCTTTCTCTGTTCTCGTACAAAATCATTCACTGAATCACAGGACTTCAGAGCACGAAAGGATTTCATAGGTACCTACATTATTTTGTGGATAAGACATTCATTTTGTATTTTCAGACCTTCAGAACTTTATTTTTGAGAGTCCACTCATTCTTCATATGACAAAGTGTTGTGTCTTCTCACCCTACATAAGTCCGTATATGTGTATATATGTATACATACATATATATTCATTCTATGGCCTAAGGCTGCATTTTGTTGACAACCAGATCACCCTATACATTAGCCATAATAAACCTATAGTAAAGGAACTCCTTAAGACTTCCTCATTTGACCTATAAGTAAGTCCTATTTCCCCAGTCTTCCCTTTTACAACTGGAACTTAAGTGCATGAGTTTATATCTGCCTCAATTAATTTTGCCTCATTAACTTGGCCGAATTTTCCAGTCTATTAGTTCTCTTAATACCAAATCTATAACTTTCCACTTTAGCTGTACATTTCACTTGGTCATTCAGAAATCAATGGATATCATTCATATACTATGCCATTAAGTGAACAGTCTGGGCTTGAATCTCAGCTCTGGCACCTAAGAACTGTGATCTTGAGGAAGTTATTTAAACCCTCTTCCGGCAGTTTATTCATTTATAAAGTAGAGATAGAAGTGTCAACTGTATAGAATGGCTGTAAGAATTAAATACACACTACAGAGAAGGAGAAGTGTTTGACACACTTTAGCACTCTGGGTTTGGTTATGCAAACCTAGTTGTGAATCCACTTAACTCTTCAGTTATTCAGTCCCTGTTTTCCCATCAAATCCACAATGAAATCCTGAGATATTGTGAAAACTGCCTTCATGAAACTCGTATGCATCGTCTCTACCACATTTTCGTCTTCCATTTCAGTTACTTTATTGAACAGAAAAATCATTTAGTCCTACTTGACTTCTTGTGGTTGCCTAATGATGATCACTTTTTTATTTCTAAGTGTTCTCAAAAGTTTGCAAATAAATTCTAGAATGTTGCTGGGATTTCATGGTTCTTCTTTTTTTTGTCAGGTTTGGGGGATTTCTCCACTTGCTGAAATCCCCAGATGGCTGGCTGAATTGGAAGAGTGACAGGGGTGAGGTTTTCAGGCCTGTGGATACAATCTGGGCCAGGAAGCCCTACCCATGACAAAGGGCTAAGGATCCAGCATCATGCCTCTGTGGGCCACAATTCCTTAATATTCACATTTTGTTCTACGCTTCCCAGGTGGGAGATCACGGTCCTTGATTACAAGGCGAGAATAAGAAGAGATGAATAGTCCTTTGTTTTTCCCCATCACAGGTCCTATCCCTTTCCTGTTTCTTATTTCCTACAAAGGTAAAATAAATAAATAAATTCTACAATAAAAGACATGATAAAAATAGTATTTCAGTCTTGACAACAATTATAACTATGTCATTATCTCAAAAATGGGACCAATATGCTTGACCTCATGAGCTTTCAAGTTTTTGCTGTCTGGCTTATTCCTTCCTGCAGAATTTCATTTTCTGGAGGATTGTTCCTTGCCAGCTTTTAAGTCCCTGTTTGTTGTTTTCAGCATTTTTTACATACTTCAGCTCACTCTGGACTCTAGGCTTCCGGACATCATTCTAATGGGATTATCTCTGCTATTTGTTCGTAGTTATGTGCCTCTCCTTGCATTCTTCTTTAAATGGCCTTTTATATTTGAGTTAATTTGAACATGCTCTTTTTACTATAACCTTCTGTCTTCTTCGTTTTTTAGAACTTTCAAACCTCTAATTCTAATCATTAAAAAAATTGTGGACTGTTAGACGTGTGTGTGTGTGTGTGTGTGTGTGTGTAATTTATTGCATATATCAGTTATGTGCTAAGTATTGTCTTATTTGCTGGGACACAAAGATAAACATGATAGATGCAGCAGTGCCCTCTTAAAGCTTACAGTTTCAGTATAAATTGAGGTGAGTACAAAGGCACTTATGATCCCACATAATATCAAATTTGAGAAGGGAGGTTTGAGGAGCTCTGGCGCACATAGAAATAGTCCTAATCTGAACTAAAGGGCTGGGCTTCTCATTTCTTTCTCTTTTCTTTTATTTTATTGATTTTTTACAGAGAGGAAGGGAGAGGGTTAGAGAGTTAGAGACATCGATGAGAGAGAAACATCGATCAGCTGCCTCCTGTACACTCCCTACTGGGGATGTGCCCGCAACCAAGGTACATGCCCTTGACCGGAATCGAACCCGGGACCCTTCAGTCCCCAGGCCAATGCTCTATCCACTGACCCAAACCGGCTAGGGCTCATTTCTTTAGTTATCTTCTTTTAGAGCCTCAGTCGATAGAATCACATCTACTCTGAACAGTTGAAATTTCCCTCCGGAAGACGATAATACCTATCTGGCTATATCCATCATCTGTTCCTTGAGTATCACAAAAGCTATGATGGCATGGCACAATCTTCCAAATGCTTGGCACATAGCAGACATTCAAAAATACTTATTGAATAAAAGGGTAAATCTCCTTCCACTTCTATTTCACTACTCAGTCTCTTTTTATTAAAATTAAATCCAAAACAAAGTTCCCTTAATTTCCTTTAGCTTCTTAGAGATGAATATGTCAGTGAGGCAGACCAGTATCTGAGACCCTATTTTCATTTAAATATGAACAAAAACATCTAGCAGAGGCCCACATAGTTAAGCATCTCATAAGACCTACTAATGACTTCATGTCACTTGGTATGCTGTATCAGAAGCAAATTATATCAATGCTTGATATGCTGTGTGGTCTGAGTTCATTTATTCACTGCAAACTATTTATTGAGTACCTACTATGTGCAAGGAACTATTCTGGGCACTGTATTTTTTTCTTCCTCCTTTTAACATCACCAAGAGTGTGCCTTCTCTCGGGCTTTTGGATACCCACATTTCTGCATCCTGGGATGTCTCGATACCTGCTTCACTGGAATAACCCATTTTATTCTGTTTCTTCTCTGTCAAAAATTCTGCCACTGATCAACCTTTTCTGTAACTGCAGATTAGCTAAAACAGGGTTTCTCAGTCTTTTGGTAATAAAAACTTTCTTATTTTCCTATACTGTTTTTTGAAATGCCAAATTAAGTACAGTAACTTAAAAAATCAGAGCTATGAAATAAAGTATTATATTGTTATAAACTACACCCCTTTCCACCCACCACTAAGAATCCCTAATCTTGATGGAAATAATTAACATTTTTAAAGAATATAGCCAATATTATATTCATTGGTCATCAACATGAAGGGTTGATGATCAACCGAATAGGATTTGGACTTCAATTTAGATGTCTATATACTCCATATGTAGCATGAAAATTGGAATCCACCTTCAATACTAAGACATACGTAAATATAAGCATTCATTTCTCAATTTCTTTAATCTACTTTCTGCAAAGTAATTTAAGTAATCTATAATCAAATGCAAAAGCTGTCCCCCAATAAACCATAATTTATTTTCCATGTGAAATAAACAGATGCTCTTATTTTCTTGAAAAGTACAGATTTTTATCAAAATTTCTGTAGCAATTATCTGAGTCATCAAATCATTTCCACTGGCCGTGATTTGAGCTCAGAGTAACTTGTCAGAAGAGAAACAACACATCCATTTGTCTTTGGTGTTTTCCTTATGTGCTGCTAACAGACTGTGCTCTGTCCACACAAGGTCATGGCCATCTGACCCAGAAGTGAGCTTTGCTGAGTCAGGAGGTCAGAGATCATCATGGATTACTAAGTAAGCAATAATACATGAAAATGATGGAGAGAAAAAAAAAACACACACCAAAAACCCTAATGCTAATTAGCCTACAAACGAGGCCAAATACAGTTTTGTCCAAAGATAAAAGAAATTTGGCATTGGCCAGAAAACTTTCAATAAAGAAGTGGGAATTAAAATCATTTGTAGTGAGTTTACTTCCAATACTGATATTTTTTCCCCATTAGGGACATCATTTCAATAATATTGATCAAGACTTTGCAGTAAGGTTAAGAAGTAATTGGTGAAAACTTTTTAGTCTATCTTCAAATTTTGAATTAGTCACAATGACCAGGAAATGTAGAGCAAATTTTAGAAGAAATTAATAACACCTATAGAATGTCTTAGTAAATTACTACTTTAGATTATTACATATATTAATGAAATATCTCAATATGTTTCATTTACTAGCAAGAATACCTGAGACATGGTCAAGAGTATATGATTCCTATGATAATAAGCCTTAGGAATGGGTAGAAGGAAGCAACTTCCATAACGTAGGCGCCCAAATACAATCTTGCAGTTTGGCAAGGATTCCTTCTCCATGGAGTTAGCTAGTGCAGTGGTCAGCAAACTCATTAGTCAACAGAGCCAAATATCAATAGTACAACGATTGAAATTTCTTTTGAGAGCCAAATTTTTTAAACTTAAATTTCTTCTAACGCCACTTCTTCAAAATAGACTCACTCAGGCCATGGTATTTTGTGGAAGAGCCACACTCAAGGGGCCAAAGAGTCGCATGTGGCTCGCAAGCCGCAGTTTGCCGACCACTGGCCTAGTGGCCATGATGTGTGAGCTACTGCAATGGTTACATATGACATTCACACATGTTGGCATGTTAGTGGTTTTCTTTTTCCCTTTTATTTTCATATCAAATATTCCGCCCAGTTACTATAGGAAAGGGGATGCTCTGGCCCTTGGGAAGTCAGAATCAAGAAATGAACTTTCTGATTTATCCACCAGCCACATAAAAACATTGTTAGCTGAAGATAGCACTGCAAGGTGTGAGCATCTCTGAGCTCACAGGAAAAGGCCAATGCATGGGCCTCGGGGGCTGAAAGTTTTGTATGGATCCTTGCCTCAAATGAGAAGTCCTGCCGGCCTAGGCATCCAGTTACAGCAGCCCAGTCAGTGGCCACCCTGGTGTCCCCAGCCAACCCAGGGCAGCTGCCACACTCCCTGAGCCTGGGGTCCTACGCTGTAAGTGGGGGAATCTCTCTTAATCTATTCATAGTGATATTGTGAGGGTACTCCCTTGCCTCAGCAGGAAATGAGGATAATCATATCTATTTCACAGCCATGCTGGGAGGATTAAAAGGTAACATATGTAAGGACACATATTTTAGCACTTGGGTAGTAGGAATACGATTCTGTTGGTTTCTTTTCCTGTGACCATGCAGAAGCTGTTTTCTGTGAAAATAACTGACAACTCAGAAGAGAAAAACCGGTGGCTCTCACTTCATTTACACCAGGCTCCACCCAACTGACTTCATGGAGCAAGTCAGCGATGGGACATTGTGAGATTCTCATTTTTGGAGACGTTTTCTTAGTCGCTTAAGAAAACAAGAACAGAAACACACACACACACACACACACACACACACACACACACACACACACTTTGCCTAAGTTAAAAATGAAACAATACCCGGAGCTCTTTCTTCCCAGCCCAGGGCAGCTCTAATGTGCAATGCCTCTCAATGGACGGGCAGCCCCGCGGGGGCTCCCACTCCCTCACTGGGGCGTTGGCAGCTGGCCCTTCTCTCTTCTCTGCTCTCTGGATCCCCACCTTTCCACAGCTCCCCTCCTCCCTACCGCTCCCCGGGCTAAGGCTACAGGCATTTCTCAGAAAGGGCAGAAGACAGGCAAGACCATTAAGGGGAGAATAGATTTGGGGGAGGAACTAAGAGTTGGTGGTACGTGGAAGGCACTAAAAGGAACCTCCCACAATTGAAATATAAAATCAATTCCTGATGAACCTGAAGGGAAATGGACCAAGTCCCCTTAACATGACAGGGCCAGCATAAAACTTGACTGTTGTCGCTACTGACATAAAGAAAGAAGTCTGCCAGTAACTTAAACTGGGCAAGGTGCATTCAGAGTGCCAGCCTTGTCCACCTGAACACTGCCAAGGCAGGGCAAGACACTGTGCTCCCTCCGTTCTCCACGCAGATTATTTACCGCAGCGCTTACAAAACGCCTGGGCTGTGGGTAGTTCCGTTCTTCTCATCACAGAAGAGAGGTGTAACTGAGCGTATTCGTTTCCTATTGCTGCCTTCAAAGAATCCAACGTGGAGCTCATGGGGCTACCATCACAGTGTTGGGGGCCGCGTTCCTTTCTGAAAGCTCCAGAGGAGGACCTGTTTCCTTGCCTTTTTCAGATTCTGGAGTCTGTCCCCATCCCCTCAGGTCTGGAGTTTGTCCACATTCCTCCCTCCGCCTTCAAAGCCAGCAACGCAGCATCCCCCTGACCAGTCTCCCCCAGTCACATCTCCCTCTCCCTCGGACATCAGCCAGAAGATCTCATTTTTTCGCTCCCCAAAAACCAGTTTTCAATCTGGGTGCAATATACCCTGTTGAGAATGCACATTCTATTCAAATGGAAATAATACACTGAAGTAGAACCTATGGTTTCTCTTCCACAATTTTCCTTCCTCTGTTGTGTCGCAGCCTTCCAGGGTGGGTGGGACTGAGTGGAGGCGGAAGCTTTGACCACAGAAATCAGTGCAAGAAAGATACGTACTGACCACTCAACAAATGAGAGTTTTCATCATTATTATATTAATGTTTCCACAACAGGCAATAGAAATGTTAAATTTGTCTATGAAATAAATGATCAGCTGAGAAATAAATTTCAAACACAATTTTTCTGCATCCCCTATATACTTAAATTAATCCAATTTTCAGGTAGAGGTATATATTTATTTATTTTTGTTCCTGGTTAAAATAAAGGATGTCCCTGATCTAATTCTGCCTTGGTTTTTTATTACTTTTTTTTCAATAACAAAAGCCAGGCACAAAATCAGATTTTGCTCCCAGCAGTTTAAATAGATAAACATCAGTGTTGACTGTCAAAATCCAGGTTGGTTTTGCCAGGTTGAGATGAAAACCAGGGTTACAGTTGAAAAAGATGAATGTGGACACTAACAGGAAAAAACGCCTGGCTAATTAAGTAAACAAATACAGCATGCGAGTCCCCAATGGAGTATGGGTAACGCCGGAATCAGCAACGTGTTTTTTTATGGTTATTTTCCTAGAATATTCTTAAAGTAATGCAGATCTTGCAAGATAGCAGAAGTACAATTTTATTAAACTTAAAATTTCATTCACTAGCATTTAAAAAGTTTTATTTTTATCATTACAAACTCCAAATATACATCACTGCCTCTTTCAGAAAAGTGTAGCAAACCTTAGACTAATAGGATGACATAGATCAAGGAGCAACGAGGGAGCATGACTTCAGTATCCTGAAATACCCAGCAAAGTTGTGATCTTGTGTGTGTGTGTGTGTGTGTGTGTGTTTTAATACATTTTTATTGATTTCAGAGAAGAAGGAAGAGGGAGAGAGAAATCCAAACATCAATGATGAGAGAGAATCATTGATTGGCTGCCTCTGGGGATCAAGCCCACAATCCAGGCATGTGCCCCTGACCAGGAATCAAACTATGATCTCCTGGTTCATATGTTGATGCTCAACCATTGAGCCACTCCAGCCAGGCGTGATCTTGGTTTATAGTGAACCTACTTGGTCTGGAAACTTCACTTAGAAACCTATTTTAATTCAGCTGTATGGTAGCAAAAGACATTCTTGTGGTCAAGCTTCTACTTCAACTGTACGGGATTTGTAAACAAGTTATCAATGGAAATCAATGAAAGAATGCATAGACTGGCTGCATCCGTTTGCTGACCTAAAGCCCTGGTGAAATTGTTCTGAATTTGAGGCTGTCTATATTTTTGATCATTCACTCCATTAGTAAAAATGCTTGCACATGGACATCCAAATGCATGTATATTATGTATTTGTAAATGTTAAACATGTACCTTTGTACTAATATATTATATACTTTATAAAAATACTCTAAAATAAACGTGAAAACATTACAAAAATTGTAACTAGAAATTCCAATATGTTCCTCCTGCACCCAGTCTATTATTTTGAGCACTCCGCTCTGTAACCCATTGGTCTAGACTTTAAGTGCTATAGACACTTACAAGAAAAGTACCTGGAGGTCCAGAACAATCCAGACAACTCAGCACTACAGCAGGGACCCTGTTTCGCACAATTTTGCACTCCCCACCACATCCTGGAAGGTGATTGTCCATGTAATGGCAGGTACTCAGTAAGTGTGTGTTGAATCGATTGGAAAGAGAAGGTGAGAACTGAGTCAACCCTGGATGAAGGTGTGTTTATCGAGGTAGAAGGAAAAGGGAGAGGGACTTACCTGGGAATATCTTTTTTTAAAAAAATATATATTTTATTGTTTTTTTTACAGAGAGGAAGGGAAAGGGATAGTTAGAAACATGGATGAGAGAGAAACATCGATCAGCTGCCTCCTGCACACCTCCTACTGGGGATGTGCCCACAACCAAGGTACATGCCCTTGACTGGAATCGAACCTGGGACCCTTGAGTCCACAGGCCGACGCTCTATCCACTGAGCCAAACCAGCTAGGGCTGGGAATATCTTATTCCAAGGACAGACATCACAGAACTGGGGGAGAGGATGGCTTTCATCAGACTCTGACTTGAGCACCAACATACTGCAGAGCGGCAGGAAATGAAGTTGGTTATTGGAGGCGAGAGAGAAGAGAGAAGGTGGCAGGTTTCCCTGGGCTGTGAAATCTAGGCAGAGGTATCTGGGTCTGATTTGCTGTAGAACAAAATATGGAACCATCGAAAGTTTTAAGATATAAACACCATCATGATATCAATGTTTGATGAAGATTAGACTGGGAGTAGGATGCATATTGGATGGAATGATATTTCAATTGGGTTTGAGCAGCTCTGAAGAGTCTGGGAATCTGACTAGAGTAATGGAGGTGATAATGGAGGAGAAAGTATGAAACTAAAAGTCAATTAAGAGGAATATGATTAAACCTTGGGAACCAATAAGATATGGAGGAAGAAGGAGAAGAAACAAAATATGCCCAGAGATGGTCCCACCACTTGGGAAATTAACAACCTTAATTGACTTCTTAGAATGACCCTCTCCTGATTTGCCAAGGTAAGTAACCTCAGTGTGAGGTGGTGTTTCTCTGCTCTTATTTAAAAGCTTGGGGCTCACCCTCTAACTTCAAAGTAAAATTCTTAAACATGAACATGGACTAACTATCTCTTCAGGAGGCCAAGCTATGACTGGCTTACTTTGCTGGAAGATGCAATTTAGAAATGACACTGCTTTGGAAAGAAAGGAAACACTGTGTTTCTGTGTATGCAGGTCACAATTTCTGGTTTCCTGCAGGTGAACAATCTAGTCAACCACAAGTTGAGGACTGGTTATAAGTTCATGACCTTTTCAGCCACGTTTTTCCTATATGTGAATTCCATGGTCCTATAAGCTATGAAGGTTAGCTCTGGGATAATTGAGTCAGCTGCAAAATAATAAAGATAGACTAGAGGAGGAGGTTATAATTATGTTGGAAGAAAAAGAAACCCAAGCATTTCCATCATAGAACTACACTGTAATTCCGTGGGCAGGACATATGATGTATCTATGTCTGTGCCGTTCATTTTTTGAAACCTGTGTGCTCAATGACTTATTCTGGAAATGGTCTCCCAAGAAGGTAAGAAATGACCAAAAATTACATAAAGCTTACTTTCCAAATGGAGTTGTGTAGAAAATGCAGCTGCCATCTGGCCTTCTGGCTAACTTCGCTTCCTTCCTTCAGGCAGATATTATTTAATCGAGACCACACAGTTTGTCCATCTAGCTGGTTCATGAAAATATCAGAACATGAACCTGTAGCAGAAATGTCTGGCAAGTGACAGAACATTAGCTGTGTGACATGAGGGCAGTTTCCCGGTCTCAGTGGCCAAGCAAGTTTCTCCCAGAGTCTGTGTGCTTGAGTGCTTTCAGCTATGAAGTCAAACCAATTATCCTTGTCATCTCTCAAAGATGACATCTGCAATGCACTTGGGACAAGGACTGCTCTTGTACCTATACCGATGTTCTAAAATTAACTACAAAAACTTTAAAACCCAGTGCTAGTTCACAGTTGACATTATCATGGTCTACTTGAATGTAAATGGACCTAAGCCGAGCCCCATGCAAAATGGGAATAAAATTTCCCCATTCTCATATAAAACTAGAGGTCCAGTGCACAAAATTCGTGCATGGGGCGGGGAGGGGGGTTTCCTCAGCCCAGCCTGCACCCTCTCCAATCTGGGACCCCTTGGGGGATGTCCTACTGCTGGTTTAGGCCCAATGCCAGGGCCTAAACCGGCAGTTGGACATCTCTCTCACAATCCTAGACCGCTGGCTCCTAATCACTCACCTGCCTGCCTGCCTGCCTGGTCACTCCTAACTGCCTCCCCTTGCTGACCTGATCGCCCCTCACTGCCTCTGCGTGCCGGCCTGGTCGCCCCTAACTGATCCCTACTGCTGGCCAGGTCACCCCCAACTGCCCCCTCCCTGCTGGCCTGGTCGCTCCTAACTGCCCCTCCCCTGCTGGCCTGGTTGCCCCTCACTGCCCCCCCTGCCAACCTAATCGCCCCCAACTGCACCCCCTTGCCAGCCTGGTCGCCCCTAACTGCCCTCCTGCCAGCCTAGTCGCCTCTTACTGCCTGCTGTTGGTGTCATCGCCCCTAACTGCCCCTCTCTGCCAGCCTGATCACCCTCAAATGCCCCCTTTTCCAGCCTGGTCACCCCTCACAACTCCCCCCGCCAGCCTGGTCGCCCCATGCAGCCTGCTTGTTCAGTCATTTGGTTGTCCCTCACTAACCCCACTGTCGGCCTGGTGGTAGGCAGCCATTTCGTGAGGGCATGATGGTCAATTTGCATATTACCTCTTTATGATATAGGATACATACTATGCTTTAAAATTTAGCCAGGGTGATAATGATGTTTATTTCTTCTTTTCCTATTTTGCTGTTTTTATTATGACAGATGCTGACTTTCTTCAAATGTGTTTTTCCATATCTACTGAAATAACCAAGTAATTTTATTCTTTGTTAAATTAATGTAGTGTATCATATTGACTTATTTGTATATCTTGAAAATAAGTCATCCTTGCATTCTTGGGATAAGTAAAATGAAATAAAAAATAAAATAAAACAGCCAAAAGTTTGGAAAAAGTAACGTGGCATGGATTGGCTTTCCACATCCTGTTTAAACTAAGAAAAGAGGCATTTAATGAAAAAAAAAAAGTCACATCAGTTCATAGTTGCTTTTCCCCATTTCCTAGTTTCTCAAAAGTCAGGAATTGCTGGTCTCTGTAACTGCCTACCTGTCCCCAAAGACAGTGAAAGGCTGAGCCGAGTGTTGGAGTCTGTGAACTGTGGGGTTGGCTTCTTTTCTAAGGGGCCTCCCTTAGCCAGCAATGCTAAAGGCTGTAGCAGAGCCCAAAGCATCATTCCACAGATACTGCCCATGAGAAGGCCCTCAGAAACAGTGGTAGCCCATCCCAATGAGGCAGCTAACAGGGTACATGCATGCCCAAAAACTCTGGCCATAAGATAAACGTGAATGGAACAACATTCAACATCTGTGGAGAAGGTTGGAAGATGAAGTTATTGTTTTTGAGAACATCTGCAGGTAGAACTTGATATAATTTTAACCATAAACAAGATTCTAGCAAACAATAATTCTATGCTCCTTAAGGCATTATTAAATATTTACCAACTTGTTTCAAATTTTAAATTGCTATGAAGTCTAATTGATACCAAGTTTGTCATTCATTTGCATAATTCCATTTCCTTCACCATTTCTTATTCAGAGCATGACATCATGGGATCAGAGGATAGAAACTGTTTCTATACTTTGGGAGAAAAAAAAAGCAATGTTTGTGATAACCCAATTTTTTCCCTGCTTTTTAAGCTAAACACTTATAATTCTTAACACATGTTTTTTTCTTGGAACCATTTTCACTTTAGGCTTTATGTAAAATGTGAGAATTTTCTGTCTCGGAAAATGGCAGCAGTTCATCTCGTATGACGTTCCCATTGTGTGTTCATTGCCAGTGAGCAATCTGTCTAGAGCCTTCAATGTTATTACTATAAACAGAGCTGTAAAATGTGCTTATGTACATGTTTATCATGTTCTCTTTCAGAATTGTGTGATTTAGGCTTTGATCCAAAAGGTTCCCACATGAAAAGATCGAATGATATTAAATAAGCTTTTTGATATGAGATTCAAATATACTTTGTAGATATAGATAATACCCATTTATTAAGAATGGACTGACTCCTATTAGTAAGTCCAAAGCACAGATGGAAATATGCTACTAGTGTTGGGATTAGGCCTATGAACAGAAATATAATTCATGAATTTTATTAATCATTTAATCAACCACTACATAGATATTTCTCAGCCAAGGTGTAATATCTTACCATTCAGGTTTCTAAGTGTGTTATATAGGTGCACACACAGGACCCTCAATCTCTAAAGCTTATGCAATAAGATCTAGTCATCTAATCTTCACCTTCCAGACTCAAGGGTCTTGAATAGCAGGATACTAAAGTCAGAGATGGTCTGAGACCCTCTGAATTACGCTGTTTGCCAGTCATCTGCAAATGTTTTTGCTTCACTGTTTAAAGCGGCGGAGATGTGAGCATTTGTGTGTACATACAAAAACACTCACACGTATAAAAATATGCACACACACAATGTACCCTGAAATAACAGGAGAACTCAATCCAGAATGAAAGGTTGAGTTTCTAGTCCTGCTTCCAGCAGCTCAGATATTTCAAGTTTTCTGAGTCCCAGATGCACCTCTGGTAAAGGTGAAGCGTGTGTGTGGACACCTATGTAACGGTGAGACATAAAGACTAAACATAAGGAGGGTTGTGTGTGTGCATGGGGTCACCATAGCTCAACCCATTCACATGCACAGGTAAATGAACAAGCATTGTTTTCCTCATCTCTCTCACAGACATGGGATCGCTAAAAAAAAAAAAAAAAGATACTTTTAAGTCTAAGTGAATAAAAGTAAACGAGGTTAAAAAGAATCATGTTGCCTTAGAGGAAATATTGGGGAGTCCAGCTGGGCCTGTTCAGGAACCATCTCTGGGGGCCAAGTGCACCTGCTGGACACAGCATCCTCTCCTGCCTTGGAAACCAGCTTTCCCAGAGAGCCGAGGTTTTCCACGGGCAGTTTCCATGGCGCTGGGGAACCGCTCTGGCGCGGCAGGGGATGGGAGGGGGGATGGAAGGCCCAGGAGGAACCATGAAAGGGATCCGGAAAAGGACGGATGGAGGAAGGGCGGCCTTTTATGTCCACTGGAGACTTGTTTGTCAAGTTCTTGTAAGTCGGGGGTTGTACGCATACCCAACCATACGTTATTACGGTTTTTTAAAAAGTCATTCACAGTTGACATTTCCTAAATGTCATGTTTAGCTACGAAACACAGCCCTGGCAAGACGTCAAGGTACTGCCTTTGTTGCTAAAACCGGGTTTGTTTGGTCACAGCAAATCACTGACAAACTCGCGGCTATTTCCTCGTAAATCGAAAAGCATTTTCTCGCGCATCCCAGAAAGCACTTTAAAGCACATCCACGGCCAGTCAAAAGCGACTTGTGTTTCCTACAAACAACCCACCCTCTCTCCAAATGGGAAGGAAGGACCGTGACAAGGATCCTTGGCAATGACTGGCCTCCTCCATTGGCGAGAGCTCCTGAGGCACGGGACTGAAGCGGGTACGCCAGGTGGAGATGGGCCGACGGGACTTTTAAGATTTAATCCATTTATTTATTTTTTATTATTTATTATTTTTAAAGTTATCTTTATTGTTGAGACTATTACAGATGTCCCCCTTTTCTCCCAGAGCTGGTTACACTGCACAAGACCTGTGGCTCCATTTCCGGGGTCACGGACGCTGAGGCTAAAGTCATCTCACTGCACAAAGACCATCAACAGCCTTTTCTCTTAAGAACAAAGAGCCTTCACTCAAGGCCATGGTCTTGGCCAATGGGTCTTGTCCAGTTTGGGATCAAAGAGAGGGTCTGAGCTAATAATTCACACTGTTAAAATTATGGACATAGGCAAATAATTACTCATGGTTAGCTAAGCAAAGGTTTGCTCCAACTTGCCTTTCCCGAAGCGACTCCTCTCAAAAACAAACTCGCTGGGAAATGATTAACGTCAGTAAGCCTGTCTGCCACCCAGAGGGTGGCTTTGCGATGGGCTCAGCCACGGGTTGTGGACCAGGGTCTCTGCCGAAGGCCCACTTTGGAATCTGTGGAATGTTCTCTTCTGGCTAGAAAGAAAACCAGTCTTTGGCCAAGAAAACCTCAAAGCCGTAGTTCCCTACACCAGGCTGGCGATTTTCTTTTTCAGCCTCGCACAGAACTTGTAAAAGTCACTGTTCCCGCGAGAGATGTTATGTGTTTACTTCTCCAGAACAATGTGTCCGAGTGGGAAACACCTTCAGAATGATTGTTTTAGGGTTTGGCTAAAGAGGGGGTGTGGCAAGACAAGGGGTGTTGAGATGTCAAGTCTGAGAGCCCGGGTAGCGCAGCCATGGGCTGAGGGTGGTGACGGGTGGGAAGCAGGTGAGAAGGTGCAGGGGCCACATCCACGCGCTCTCGTTCTCCCGTGAGGGTAGTGACTTCTCTGCAGAAGGAGAGGTTATTTTCCGAACAGGCGGCGAGGCAGAGCTGAGCAGATGTGTGTGGGTTGGTTCTGGCCCTTGATTAGCAGCCAGGAATGAGACTGCCTTTACGTCTCACCAAATATATCCATCGAAGCACATAGGGACCTCCACTTGAGCTGCACAATCAAGAGCCCACACTTCAATGCGGTGCTCATGCTGTTTTGGGAAAGTTTAAATGGAGCCAAATTTCTATTTACAGAACTGTTCTCAGATGTGGCTAACAAATCACAATGGACTTGTTCATCCCCTCCTCTTTGCAAAGTCTGAAATCCAGGGATTCTGAAAATGTTGCTGGGTCTTCATCCGGGAAGTACTTGATAGCGGCCAGATGGCATCCTTACAGCGAGGCAGAGGCCGCAGGCATCCTCCGATCCCGGCGCTCCCAGCCTGAGACCGCTCCTGCCATGCGCAGCATGTAGATGGTCTGGTCAAGCTGAACGTGGAATGTGGCTTTGAGCACACCCTCAGAAGCTCACTGTGCGGCTAAGTGTGTGTCTATGTGGGTGTTCCCCCTCCCCCGCTTTTTCAGTGTTTCTTTTTCCTTCTAGAAGCAGGTCTCTTTGTGCTGTTAATCCTCTTGGAATGTGGCTCTTATCACCACCCAGAAGAATTCATTACCCTTTCGCCCTCACCGCTCCCCAGGCCCGGGAGACTAAGGAACAAGAGTGCGATTGTCGGGGAGCTGCCCCCTGAGTTCAGGTGCGCTGGCGCTGAATTACGGTGCAGCCGGCTTTTCCTATAATCAAAAGGGATGGGGGGCGGGGGCGCGCGACGCATTAATCCTGCCTCCCTCTCCAAGGGAGTGGGAGGGAAAGGCCTTCGGGACAGAGGCTGAGCCCCCTGCCATGAAATGCAGCCGTTCTGAAGGCGGGGGGCCTAGGAGAGAAAAGAAGGGTTTCTGCAGAGCATTCAATGCAGCGGGAGACCAGTCCAACCAGTTACCTGGAAGGACGTGGGAGAGAAAGATGGCCGCTCTGCCTTGGCCTTTATTTCTTAACCTCCGCTGGTTACACAGTGGCTTCAGAGCAAAATGTTTTCTATTTCTCAGAGAGCTTGCCAAGCGCATTTTATGTCTTCAAGTGCCTGCCCTTTCCTACGGTCCTTAAGCCAGCAGCTCTGCTTACACGAGAAGGCCGGCTCAGAACACAAAGGCAGCACGCACTGGCTTGTCAACCACGGAGCGTCGTCACGTGATCTGGCCATTAACAAAAAGCGTGGGACCCAGAACCGCTTTGGTCTCTGGTTCTTTCTTCAAGCACGTAAACACGAACCTGAGATGGACACCGAAATGGGAAACTCCCCAAACCAGAAAGGTAGCCACACAGATGGGAGAAGAGATGTAACGACACTCTCAGAATCCATTAAAGGCAATAGAAGGCAATCATTAGAAGGATGATACTGAATTAGGTCCACCCCCCTTCAAGAACTATGTCCAGGGGCAGGGATTTCTAACCAAACTCCCCAGCTAGTTCTAGAATCCACTACTTCCTGAATAAAGTCCACAGGCCCACCTTACACTAAGGGCTGCATTACTGTTAGCTACGCTTTCACAAGGCTGCACTGTGGTTGCATCAGAGTAAAAGCTCAGTTCATAGTCCCTCACTGGAGGGACTGGGGGAAGTGAGTACAAAACTTTTAATGCGCCATCCCTCATCTTAAGGCTGTGTAAGTCAGCCATCAATTCTGAAAACAGTATCAGTGAATCCCTTTGGTAACAATTATGCCTGTCAACACTGGGAATAATGCAGTATAACGAAAATATGTCAGGTGTTGGAGAAAAGTTACTGATGGGCTAATATATTTACTTCTTTAAGGGAAAATTTTAGTTTTGAGAAAATAAAATATGGGCCATTCATTGAATTTTTATTTCTCGGGATTTTGACAAGCATCTTGCCTTCAAATGTTTGTACTGCAAACACGCTGCTGCAGTCGGAAATCCCCCACCATGCTTTAAGTTTATTTACTTAGCAAACATTTATTCCTCCGCATTCCGCACGTACGCACGTACCAGGAGCCAAGTGTCTACGCTGCTCAGCGCATCCAGGAACACAAACACACAGAGTGATGCTTGGCACTTCCTCCCCGAAAGTGCTCTGCTGTTGAAGAAACATGCTCTCTGCCTGCCCCTGGGAGCGCTCGTGGGTTTCCATCTGTGGCTTCGGAGCGGAGCTTTTCACGTTTAAAAGCCTTTCATCCACGCGAGTGTGAGCTACGTCTGAGGCTGACTTTTGGAGATAACGCCAATCTGAGGTTTGTCTCTCTGAAGGTTCTTGGCAGACACTGGCCACATGGTGTGCTCTCTGCGGAGGGTAACTCCTTACACGGGAGAACTGAGATTTCCTGCACCCATTCTCTGTACTACTCCAGGCCAAGGTCCTCAAGACTCCCCCACCCCCAATAATTAAATAAGTAAGTAAAGTTAACTGCGCTCAGCCCTGGTCACACATTACTCCTTGGACTGTGGGTCCATTAGGACCTTGTATGCAGAGAAGTGAAGGTGGGCGAACAGGCTGTTGACGTTCTGGAGGGAGGGACAGTAGTTAACAGATAAACTAATCTGGGTTTCCTTCCCAAACCCACTAGGATGGTGAGAAAGGAATAAAA
Organism: Corynorhinus townsendii; assembly: GCA_026230045.1. Classification (NCBI taxonomy): domain Eukaryota; kingdom Metazoa; phylum Chordata; class Mammalia; order Chiroptera; family Vespertilionidae; genus Corynorhinus; species Corynorhinus townsendii. Next base: position 9,064,350 of record JAPDVU010000005.1, on the reverse strand, counting down.
AGGTATAAGCCCGAAAGACAATACATGGGAGAGGGGGCAGAAATGGCTGAGACACGGCACAACAATTCTTAAAGAGCGAAAGGAAACAGTCGGAGACTTAGGGCTCACGGACAAGAAGACAAAGGAGAAGCCAGCGGGCTGGCCCACCCCAAACCGGGAAGACCAGAAAGCGACAGATCCACCCCCTCCGAGCAGCCAGGCCTGTGGGACGTGGGCGGCTTATTCTCTAGAAAAGCTGACCCCGAGAGGCTGGAGACATCAGGCAGCGGGAACAGTGTGGGTGCTAGGCTGGAAACCAGGGGCGGAGCAGGGAGCCTGGGCACTGGCAGGGAGGCCTCCAGCCCTTCCCCCGTCGACAGCTTAGCTGGTGGCCACGCAGGAGATGTGGGTTCAGTTCCTGGGGAACTTGGAGGCCGCACTAGGAAGACCTGCATGTGCTGACATTTGGGGAGGGGTACTAGTAAGTTTGATTTGCTCACAGGAACGGCTTCCTGTCTATCAGCGGCTGATGAGACTGGCGATGAACAGACCAGAGGAGAGGTTGGAGCATAACCAGCAGGCCAGGGGCTGCCGTCACTGCTTCCCTGACCTGGGCATCAGGAACCGGGGTGTAGGTCCTGCTTGTGTCACTGACCCTTCACGTGGCCTCTGAGTTACTTTTCCTTTCTAGGTTCCAGTCTCTGCAATAAGGGTAACGGTCCTAGGGTCATGTTATTCGGAGATGCTCGCTCTTCCCAGCAGGTCTAAAACGACAGACTGAGTGCCAGGGGTCTTCGACATGGTGCCACCTGCAGCCCGAGGCTTCGCTGACCTCTTGGGGGTCCTGGCCACTTCCACAGCAGGTGGCTGCCATTCTTCCACAAAGGCTGTTTGCAACAGCCCTCCACCCAAGCACAGGACAGCACCCCGAGGCACCTACGATACACCTCTACGACACACCTCTGTCAACTCTCCATTCCCCCACATAGCAAAGCGGAAGCAATGCCAGGTGGAGCCAACCCAACTTCTTCCTTTCCCACGTTATTATTTTCTTAATGAAACTCAGGAGGAAAAGAAAAGCGTAGAAAACTCAACACTCTTCTCTCTTTTTAAGGTCAACGTTGAAAACAGAATAATCGTTAACATTTACTGAACACTTAAGGTAGGTCTGAGGCACTGGGGCCAGAAGTTTTACCTGTCTTCCTTCATCAGATTCTCATGTACCGCATTTCACAAATGAGGAAATGGGGCTCCAAGAGCTTAAGTGATCTACTGGTACCCAGGGAGGGGCCAGCGGCAGACCAAGGTCTGCGCTCAGCCAGCCAGTCCCCCCGCCTCAGCCAGAAAGCTTTCTCACAGTCCATCCTCCTATGCCCTTTCCTGTGGCTCCCAAGGACTGACATGATTGGCCCTTCTGCTGGAAAGCTAGGAGGCAGTCTCAAAAATCAATCCTGGCTCCTGCAAGAAGCAGCCTTGCTCAAAGCTAATTGAAAGCCATCTGAACATTTTCAGAACTGTGACCATTATCATCTGTCTTGTTGCATAGCACGTCCCAACATGCCTCTGCAGTAAATCACTTCCAAATCACTTCTCCATGCTCACCACACAGAACAGAACCCCACATAATCTTTTTTGTCATTGCCCGGTAGGTAGCTCCTCCGTCTAAACTCAGGGCACTGGGCACTGTGGCTACCTAACAGGTGGCTTGCTGACATTATTATTTTAAAGTACCACTTTTCCAGGGTTTACTGCAAGTCATCCTAAATTTCATCTAGCTCTAACTTGTTACACAACTTAATGCTTAGAAACAATATCTTCTGCAGCATCAACAAGCTAGAATGGAGAATACAGTTGGTTGGGGTTTAAAAAATTGTTGGCCAATATTCTACCCTTTCAGACAGTTATATACAGTGTGGCAATGAGGAAGAGAAGTTATATGGCTTATTACAAGAATTAGTTTGGAAAACTAAAAGATATATATTTTGATATCTAACCTGGGTCAATGGTGTGGTCTTGGGACTTTGATTTCACTTACCATAAATGAATCCAATGACCAAATCATTGTTCAGTATAAATTTGCAAACCAAACGATCATTTACCTGGTTACTAGGGAGTATAATCACTTGGAGAATACACTGGTAAACTTGGTGGGGTGATGGATGATGGTGGTTTTATCATTCAGTATCTACCCACCTACTTCCCTTGGCCACGAAAGCTCTATTTTGCTTTGGACAGCCCAAGGAAGACACCTCCAGGATGGGCCTCAGGGTGGGGCGAGTGACCAGGATGCACCACCAGCACCTCATTCCATGTGTCTCAGTTATGGGTTCGTGGCAGCTCAAAATGGGCAGCAGGCCAAGGAGAAGCAAGTCTGGGGCTTTGTTTGACTACAAGGAAACTGGACTTTCTCTTTGCTAGGCTTTAATGAAGAGGATGGAGGGACTAACATGGCCTGAGCCATCTTGTGAACCTGTGGAGCTCGGAAAGGGCCAACGTAGAGGAACCAGAGGAAGCAGTAATGAAATGCACAACCTAGTCTACTCCCACTGAGGAGGGTTCCTGGAAGTCCCACTAACCATTTCTCTGTTGGCCCCTAGCTGCAAGGGAGGATGGGAAATGCAGTCTTTTGGCTGGGCATGCTGCCTTCCTGAATAAAATCAGAGTGTGTTAGGAAGGAAGAGGAAAGAATGTGTACTGGATGGGCAATTAATAGTATCTTTTGTGACCTGTTTGGGTTAGGTTCTGTAAGAGAGTTATTACCTATTTCCAGATCTATAAAAATAGTAAGAGACCAAGCTAACACACACAAGTATTTGATTTGTAAAATCTTTCATTAAGGTAATCTGATTTTTCTTTTATAATAAATTCATTTGAAATTATTATTCAATTTTAAAATATGGTATCTACAATTAAAGGCGCGGGACTGGCAAGCACGTGCAGCAGCCCAATTTGGCATACTCAATGTAGATACTGAAAAAAATGCTGCTAAAAATGTTAAATATCCTAATTTCTTCCTAAATTATAGAGTTAAATCACACTCCATATTTATGAGTCCAGTCTCAGGGCAGGAATTTTTCTGCTTCAAATTATGCCTTCGGCTTCTCCAGGTTAGGTTAGAAATGGTTATAAATGTAGGTATCTTCGAATTGACATTTACTTCCCAGGGGATAGCTTTAAAGTTGGAGATTAATGGAAATAGCTGCTTTTAAGAATTTTTTTCACTAGTCACAGAGACACATCATTCATTAGAGGATATAGAGAATGCCAAAATGAGATTCTCTCTGAAATAACTTAGTGTGGCATGAGAAGAGGAAGATAAACAAGAAAACAGTGGTTTGCTGGACCGAGAGTGATAAGCAGAGGGGCCACAGGGCTGGACTGCTCGCAGGGCTCTGCCTCCAGCCCTGAGTTACGTAGGCAACAATAAAATTATGCTTTGTGGGTAATTTTCACACACTTTCAGGGCTGGAAGGAAGCTTGAGAATCACCGAATTTGACCCTTTGCCTTTGCAGAGGAGAAATTCGGACCTAAAAGATGGGTCACCTCTCTAACATTCTACAAGTTCATGGCAGAATCAGAATCAGAATACAGGTTTCCTAACTCGTGACGCAATACTCTTGTCCATTAATTTCCATTCCAAAGTTACAGAATGAGGAAGGTGGTCTACCAGATGTGTATTGTGATTTACTTCTCTGTTGACTGTAAATTCATCCTGAAATTATATTTTCAAAGGTAGGAGAAATTAACTATAATACCATGGCATGTGCCAAGAGTGATTAATGAGGAAAAACATGCACTGAGTGGCCAGATGATGATGATCTCTGAACGCATAATAATCTGGCCACTCAGTGTAAATCCTATATAATGCAAATTGTCCCCTCGACCAGGAGTTTGACCAGCAGCAGGCCGGCCAACCACCCATGTCCCCTCCCTCTGGCCAGGCTTGCTGGACCCCACCCATGCATGAATTCATCACACACACACACACACACACACACACACACACACACACTCTCTGAGTGGCCAGATTATTATGCATTCAGAGATAATAATAATCTGGCCACTCAGTGTATATCTCGCTTGAACTAAACCAGGCCCAGAATTTGTGGGCAGACAGAGGCCTCCTTGGTACCTGAGGAAGGGGCTAAGAAGTAGCCAGGGTTTAGCAGCTGGTGGGACCTTTCCTTCAAATGGAAGTGAATTCCTTGTCACTGTTTCAACTGCTTCCCACCTACTGCTGACCTTCCCCTGAAACATGGGCTTCTCAGCCACGCACTGCGCTCGCCATAGCTCTCCACCAAAGTTCAAAACTAGGGTACTCAACAAGTGATGGAAAAACTAGATCATATAAACGCCTCTCTTAGAAGTGGCAGGAAACAGAAAGAAGGATAATCTTGCAGAGTGGCTAGTTTGAGTGCACTACAAATAATAAGATGGGTTCTTCTTCATACACATGCCTCACTTGGCAGCTTGTGAATATGAGATATGCAGGACATTCCCCACTCAGCAGTTCCTCTAGGTAAATCCAGAAAGTGTGGACCTGGGGTTTGGGAGTAGGAAGAAACCCCGGGGAGGGTCTGATGAGTGGAGTTCCTGCATTTTGCAGAGATTAGGAAGAAAGCGAATAATCTCTGCTCCATCAGGGATGAAACAGCAGCCACTGCTCTGAAGTCAGGGCACGCCCGCTGAAATCTGTTTACAAATGTGCCCAGCTGAGAAGCATCACGTGAGGTTACCCAGACTCACTCACGTTCAGACGGTCGGGCTCGTTTTCCTTTTCCAAGAGAAAGAAACGTGGTGGGTTCTTTCTTATATAAAAGCAGTGTCTGTTTAGAGTGGGAAAAGTAGAGACAGAGATAAACCAAAAGAGGAGAGCATTTTAAATACCCACGATTTTACAAGCCAGAGAACCACTTTAAAAACCTGAAATAGATTTCCGAGTCACTTTCTAGGAATACACCTACAGGTTAACAACAATGTGAGCGTACTGTGCATACTTGTGTGTATTTTAAACATGATTTTATCATTTAACAATATATAGTGAACATCTTTTCATTATCAATGTTTATCTACATCACCTATAATAGCTGGATAGCATTTCATATTTGACTGTAACGTAATATATTTCACTCAGCTGCCATTGTACACGTAAGCACTTTCCTCGTTACCCCTTTATTAAACAATGATGTGATTAATAGCTTTATGACTAAAACCTCTGACACATCCTTAATTACTTCCTTAACATAAATTCCTATAAACAAAATTCCTGTGACAGAACAGTGAACTCATTTTAAAGGATTAAAAAAAAGCACATTGCCAAACTACCCTCTGCATGGCAATCACAGAGTTCAATTTGCTGGAGTTACATGTACATCGCTTGTATGGGTCAGTTCACTCCATGAAGAGAAACCCTCGAGGCTCACTGGGGTTGGCCAAGTGTGACAGACATGCTCACGTCGATACTTCTGATGAATGTTAACTATGGACACCTGAATCAACTAAGTGAGTTTATACTAGTGAAGGAGTTTTAGGGATAAAATAGGCAGGTGTAGGGAGTGTTAGGAATAAAGAGGGTCCATGGGGGAGGAAGGCAGAGGTGAGGGCTTGGAGCTGCCAAAAGGCATACATTCACCAAGGAAAACAAAGAGTGCCACAGGATAAGGGGAGAGGAAGACATGCAACCACAGAAGATAGGGAAAAGCACAGGGTATGGGAGAAAGAGGAGGCAAACTCTCACAGAGGACAGAGAGAAGCCCACGAATGGGAGAAGGAGGAGAACCCATCTTCACAGGAGACAGAGAATTCTACCCCAGAAGGGGGAGAGAGGGACACCACGTGGAGTTTGGACTTTGAAGCTGATGTTCTACCAATCAGAAGGCAGCATGAAGAGGCCAAGCACTGCAGCCTTTATCAACCTTAGCAAAAGAGAGCTCAGGGGGTTATCCCTGGGGGACCCCCTTCCTATGTGGGAGTCTGTACTTGCTTCCAATAAACTTCCACTCTTTCCATCTACCACCTTTTGTCCATGGCTTCATCCTTTGAATTCATTGGGCCAAGAACCCGGGGAAGAAATCACCCTTGCGTCCTGCTCAGGGAAAACCACCCGGCTCACGAGGAGCTCCCTGGTTATACACTGCCAGCCACTAACCGACTTACACGTCCCATCCGGACTCTTTCTTTGGGATCGGATGCCTTTTTGCCCTCCCGTGTTACGCAGTCTTACTTAACAACATTCTCAGAACGAGCACAGATGGTCAGCCCCTGGTAACATGCTTCCAGTGCTTGGACTACGTGCACCAGCTAGAAAATCTAGCATGCGCGTCCTGCTCCCGACTAGATGCCAGAACCGGCTTGCTGTTTGACATTTTAGTGCAACGACAGAAACAGCATCTGACGTTCAGGCAAAATCAACAAGTACCTGCAAGACTCAGGACAGGCGGTGCACTGTGTTGTCAGACCACACATTGCCTTTGGAGCGTTTTATTTATCCCACCTGGCGCCAAAAAAGGACTTAAAGGAGCTTTTCTCCTTAAATGTGTTTCCTAAATTGGACGTTTTCACATCACTGAGGCTGCCAACTTCTTTCCTAACATAAGGATATTCTTCTATCATAACTGCCTGCTATATTTGGACACTGAATGGCAGGATATTGTTCTCATCCAGAAAAGAGGGGAAAATAGCTCATTCTGATCACGAATCCTGCCTGGAAGACCCCCGCCCTCCCCAAACAGAGTGTCCCTGGGGATGCAATACCAGACCCATAAAAACCCAGGAAGAACTCAGTTTCTAGGCTGCATTAGAAAAGCTCCGGAGAATCCAAAAAAGTCAGCCTCTGGACTGTTGACCTCCCCCGAAGGACTAGAAGAAGTCAGATCTCCCACAGTCTGACTTGAGAGCCTGTGAGGCCCGAAAGTGCCAGGCCCCAGGAGCAGGGAAAGCAGGCCCAGCCTCAGAGGGGGAGGGAAAGTGCCTCTCACTAGCTCTGCTGCAATGAACCACCGGCCTTCCCTCCGGCCCACGGGGCCTCCTCAGTCTGCTCTGCTCTTCCTTCCCAGGCCTCCTGCCCGCATCGCCCACCACACCGCAGGGGCCGGCTCTGGTCTCCTATCCCGCATTTGGGAGCATGATTCTTCTTAGTGCGTGGCCTCTCTAAATCCTCATCTTCGGACTCTTCTCCACCTCCATTCCATTGCTCAAAATCTTGCCCGAATCATTTGTTTCGGGGGTCGCATGCTGAAAAGACATGATCCCAGACCCCACATTACACACTGAGGGGCACTTCAGGCCAAGCCCCCAGTCTGTGTGAGCAGACACTTGGCAGAAAGTAATCTTTTGTGATTTAGAGAAAAAGGGAGGGGGTGTTAAGTGCTACATTAATGGGGGTGAACGTCATTAAAGCGCTTGGCACATTACAAGTTTGATGCTGAGACTTGCCCATGTTCTACATACTCACACATGCCCATTTTCCATCTGCACCGGCAGTGTATCCAAGGAGCAAGGGCCGCGGTCAGCAGGAAGGCCTGCCTGGCTAACAGGAAACAGCGTGTGGACAGGTCGCCTGATGGTTCCGTTTCACCGTCTACCGAGCCCTTTCAAATAACTATTTTATTGGATCCTCACCACAACTTAGTAAGGCTGACTCTCCCCGAGGGTCCACAGCGCACCTGAGTCATTCAGGCGGCTTGCTGGGTGGTGAGAACGTGGGCATGGAAGCAGATACCGAGGTTCAAGTCCAGGCCCTGACCACTGGTCATTCAGTGACCTTGGGCTGGTGACTTCACTCTGCCTTAGGGTGTCTACATCACAAAGCAAGAACAAGGGACAATCCGACCCACCTCCCAGGGCTGCTGTGAGGACCAGTGAATACATTAAATCAGTTAAAGAATTAGGGTGTTAGTCGGCCGGAGCCTGGCATACAGTAAACTCTTCAGAAATGTTTGCAAGACTCAGTTCCCAGAGCTAAGTGCTTGAAAGCCGGTGAGGCATCCTTAGTCTCTAACAATTACAGCGCTCCTATGATTCATCGTTTTATCAACAGAGAAATTAGCTATTTCTCACAAAAGGAAACCTTGAACTGGATATAATGACTCAAAATGTCAGAAAAGGGCAAAAGTTCAAGTGTGGCTTCTTAAAAGGACCCCAATTCTTTTTGCCTCCAGAAAAATACTGCACGTGATTTAAGTATTTTCAGTCATTTTGGAGCACAATGGAAGGTCAAGCTAAATGGCAGTAATATTTGTGCAGCTCATGGTGACTGGCGGGGGGGTGGGGGGTTGGGGGGGAGGGGGGTCTGCTGCTCGTGGCCTGGTCCTCCATGTGGACAGCGAAGCACTTCTCTGGGCCAGCAACCACCCCCTGCCCCCCAAGCTCTCCCACACCCTCCACATGCACCTCCTATGAGGACAGGAGAAGAAAGATGGGGGCCCCTGTGGAGTGCTGTGGGAAGATCGGTGTCACCCAGGGGCAAGGGCGGTGGGAAACCCGCAGAGGAATGTAACTGGGTGCTTGTTAAAATGTCTAGTTGGTGTGTGTGGCTGTGGGAGCAAAAGGAGGCTGATGCACAGAGAATGTGGTGTTGGGAGGTTCAGAAGGAACTGGGGGACCAACCAGGTGGGCAGAAAGACCACAGGTGGCTGGAATAACTGCCCCAAAGGACCAGCCTGCGGAAGATACCAGGGCAGCCGAGAGTGTCACGCCAGAGGAGCCGTGGGACAGCAGGTGGGACAGAGGACCACACATGTGAAGCAGGGCACGCGGCGGACTGGCAGCTGGCCTGGCCGTGGCTCCTGGTGCATCCACAGAGCTCAGATGTGATGGGGGCTGAGGTTCCTTCTAGAAACGAAACCTCCTGCTAGAGCATCACGGAAGCTGCTTCCAGTGGCACCGCGTGGGCGGGAGAGTTCAAGTCGGGTGCAGTGGGAAGGAACCCACATGGGGAACTCGGGGTAGGACACAGGAGTTACATGGGAAAGAGGAAATCTCACTTGAAACAGGAACATGCTCACCATTGACACTCAAGTTACGGACTGCTATAGCACAGCTCTGCAGGCCGAGGGTGTGGACACAACTAACAGATTACACCTGTGTCACACTTTGAAGGTGAGAAAGAATAACAGGGATTTTCTGTCCCGCATGAATTTTTTCAGGCCCCAACAAGACATGCTGTTCCTATTATTATGAGTCCCTAAGAATTGACTTTATGTTACTGCAAACAGTTTTTTTGCATCTATAACTACTACTCCTAGAAGTTTACCTATAAATACTATACATAAATGCAAAATGGTGGGTTTTCGGCTCTGAATCTATTCTTAAATATCTACGGCTTTCCCAGAATGGCTGATTAAATATAATTTGCGTGAACTGAACTAGGTGTGAGATTGACAATACTCTGCAGAGACCATTAGGCATCTCTCTTTAAGAAGTTCCTATATTCCTAAACTCTCAGACATTCTCAGTGGGAACCATAGATGAGTAATTATTTTTAAAAGAGTGTATTAAAGGATATCCCTTAAGGGCTCTTTAAAAACAGCTCTGAATAGCATAAACAGGAAGCATGCGAGAAGGTGATGAAGAAGAGTGAAGCAGAAATGACCGTGGCCCGTTTCCACAAAGCATGGAGAAAAGTTACTGCCAGCCTGCTGAGTTGAAATGAACTGCTGTGTCGTTAGATTAGGCAAGTAGTGTCTTAGGGGCGCCTTGCCCACATACAATAATACCATGTGTCGCTGAGAGTCAGGAGTTCACACTCGCATTTTTCCATTTAGGAAAAAGGGGACTTGTGAGCCCTAAGGGCAGCCTGCCAGTGGACCGGTGGACGCAGCTCCGCAGGCCCGGAGCGGGAAGTGCACTTTGTACCAAATCTTCACTAAACGTTCTGTCCTTGAGACACAAAGACATCACTCGGACCCACAGTCAGCGGGGCACTTGCGTTGAGGTTCTTTTTCCCCCTTTCAGCCTTGACGACAGATTTGCAGCGAGCGCCTCCCTTTGGGCCCCTGGCTCCCTCTGTGACGGACAGCATGCCTTTGGGAGACAGCTGCCTGGCTCGGGGAGAGAAGCTGCAGCCTGGAGAAGGAAAGTGAAGCAGAAAGCTCAGCCTTGGCCTTGGCACTAGGCACCAGCCAATTGATGTGTTCAAAGCAAAATCCTATAAAGTCGAAACTGGGACTGTCAGTATGGTCAGAACTCTGCCAACCTACGTACAAGAAGAGAAGCTGCAATAAGCTGAACATTTCCGCTGGATATGCTGACTTCTGGGGTAAATGAAGCCTCCTGGGAGGTTAGCTCAACTCCTTCTGTACTGTTGAGTTCCCACGCTGCTCTAGGTTGTGGTTTCTCCAATCCCAGGGTCCCCATCGCAGCACGCAGCCCGCAGCCCGCAGCGGGCTGCTGGTGCTCTTATCACTAGCTCTACTTACTGTGTTTACTCACCTGTTACCAGAGCATTGGCTCCTGTATTGGAAGATCCTAGAGTCTGATGCTGGTTCTTTAATCAGAGGTAGTCTGGCCCAGAGTATATCTGGTCCAATCTATAACTCACTAATGGATAGATCACAGAAAGACCGGCCTGAATATATCCCTTCATTCAGCAGGTCCTAACTGGACAGCTCTTACATACCAGGCAATGGGCACAACACTGGGGGGCGGAGGGCGAGGATTCCTGGTGAGCAGAACTTACATTCAGACAGTCAGTGGTCTGTTATGGGGCTAGCAGAATACATCATGCACTATCTTGCTAAGTGTTTGGGCGGACCATAAAGAAAGGAGAAAAGAGGACATCAGCTCATTAGTCAGAAATCAAACTCATAGAGTACAAAGCCCCATCTCTCCTACTCCTTTGATTCATCTCCCTCACACTTTGCTGCTCTAGGTAAGCAACGCATGCCTCTTAATTGGCCGCTGGAGCCCTCCTCACGCTCTCTTTTCAGAAAGCTTTGCAAAAGTCTTGTAAACAATTTTGCTATTCCAGAAAATGTTAATGCTCAAGGTACCCCTTGAAATAAAAGGAAAATTCTTTTGAGATTCTTCTTTCTCAGTAACAAGGAATGCAATTAGGCCTATACTTGGCTTTGTGTCAGATTTCAGAGCCCAGAGAGCTCAGGGTTAGAACAAAGCTACCAAGATGCTTTTGCTATTGACTATGGCTGGCCCAAAGGTCAAGGGTTAAAGACTGAAAAGATTTTACCCCTTTACTTGAATTTTCTATGTGAAGTAACTTCCAAATACCATAGCTTACAGGACCCAGAATACAAAAGCCTTTCCATTACTTTATTGAAAAGTTATGCATGCAGTGATTTATTGCTAATGCTGGTCTTTCGGGACATCTACAAACCTTTGGACAACAGCTGCCAATATAAGTTTAGCATTCCATGAGTCAGCACTTAAAGTCTAACGAATGATAAAACATCCTTGTAACCAGGGTTGGTAATGTATTGAGAGTTGGTACAAAAGTATGAACTGTAGATGACGTTATAACTCAGCACTTTGGAAAACGGAGGCTAAGCAAAATAATGATTGCTATTACCATACCTCTTTCTTCAGTGGTACACCTGCTCTAAGACATTTCCTTCTTTATTAACAACATAGAATGTGGTGACTTCCTGTGTGTACGTGCTTGAAAAACAAAGAATTTCTGCACCCTTTATAGCTGTATAGTGAATAATCCAAAGGGGACAACACTCTATTTAGGACTTGCTAGCTCTTGCTCGCCAGCCCCAACTCAGCAGCTGGGGAAAGTTTTAATAAAGTGCAACATGTATATTACTGCCGTCATGTTGATATTTGCTAATAAAAGAAATTAGGACTGAGAGGTGCCTCCTTTAGATATGAGGAGAAGCTCACCAGCTTCTGCACATTTTCCCTGTTAGCAAGGAGTGGCCTTTGAACCGCATGCCAGGGGTGCCCCGAGATGTTTCCATCTTGCATGTCTTGAGCATGTATCTTCAAATATGTTTGTTTTTTTGTTCATAATTCATATACATGTTTTATACCTTTAAAAAACATGAACAAAATGGAAAAGAGTAAAGGAATTGACGTAATGTTTTGCTAATCATGATTATCTCAAGGCAAATACACACGGGATGAGGTTCATGATTAATTAACCACAGCAGCTATAAATCCATATGTCATCCAGATAATTTAGAGTTTTGTGGCCAGCTTCTTGCCAGATCTGATTTAATGGTCACTGTCAGTATCTCATAATGTGGCTGACAGAGTTCACACTAAATTTTTGCCATTTTATTGTAGATTGCAATATTCAAGTTACCTTTAATTTACGGGCATTCTTTGCAGAATCTTTTTAAGCAACTGCTAGTTTGTGAGGGTTTGCTAAGACTAAAATCTAGAATTTGTAAATCCAGTTACCCTGGCGTGATCTATTTCACACCAACGCAGAGGAACCAGAGGGGAAGTCGGGGTGAAAGGGAGGCCTCACCTCCCTCCCTCCAGGTGACACCACCCGACCACCTGGCATGTGGACCCTGGGTCGATGCCAGTGTCAGGAGTCACTGTTGACTATCATGATAACACCAGCTATCATAATGCTTCCTGATAAAACGAATGGACATGCAAGTTCTAACCCATTTCTTTTCCCCCAAGTCAGGCCCAGGAGCTCCCAGGGTGCACATGCCTCCGTGGAGGCCACTCTGCCGTGCAGCAAGGCAGTAGCTAATTCCGGAGCCAATCACAACCACAGGAATCTCTAGGCCTAAAACTACGCAGGACAAAAACAAACCAACCCTGGCTGAAAAGACAGAGACGGTGCATTTTTAAACAAAAAGTTAAAAATTTTAAACAATAACTCACAACCACAAAAGCACATAAAACATTAATGTTGGATGCAATAGACTATACAGTATATTGCCAATGTAACTAGCAGCCCAGTCAAAACACAGAACAGTGCCAGCACCCTCAGAAGCCCTCCAGGTCGTTTCTCTTCCCCAGCATACCCTCCCTTACGAGGTAGCCATTATCTTAATTCCTTAATAAATGTCTTGCTTTTCTTTATAGTTTTAGCCACTTATGTATGCACCCCTCAGCAACAGAGTTTAGTTTTTAGTGTTTTCGCACTTTATATAAATAGAAAAGTTTTGTGTTCTTTTGTATCTTCTTCCTCTCAACATTACATCTCTAAGATACATCTGTGTTATGGGTAGCTTTAGTGTATTCTTTTTTCATCACTGTATGGTATTCTATCCTATGATAACACCACCATCTATTCAGCCATTCTACTACTGATAGGTATTTTGGATGTTTCTAATTTGAGGTGAATGCAAACAATGCTGCTAGGAACACTGCACACCTATTTATGGATGCACATGAGTATATGTTTCTTTAAAATGTACACACACACACACACACACACACGCGCGCGCGCGCGCAGGAGAGAGTGGGCGAATGGAATTGACGGGTCCCATCTAACTTAGTTTGACTCTTGGCAATCAATTTTAACATTAACTAACTCTTATGTAGCCACGAGCTCATTAAATTACTAGATTTATCTCTCCCCAGACTTCCACGCCTGGCACATTCATTAAATTTGAACTATGATATTAACTATGTTAAAAAATACTTTGAGAATTTCCAATGAATTTCTTGAAGCCAGTTGCCCCAAATCTCCTCCCCGACGTATTTGTTTTTTTACATCGTAAGAACAGTTTTTCCTTTTAATGAGGGCCAATACAGGTCCACTGAGAGAATAAAATGTCCATTCAAAATTTAAAGCCATTTTGCAGCAAAAAGTTTCCAGTTAACACTCATATGGATCAAGCATGAAAAGCTAAACATGTTGATCCCGCAGCCAAACTGAGGAGTACAAATACAAATGACGAAGGTAATTCCAACTTCAGAGTTCCCGGTGTTTCGGTGTAGCCACGCGTGATCTGCATAGGGACTACACAGATGGGACATGCTTAGGCGACAACATGGTGGCAGCGGTGAAACCCACTCGGTGGGCAGGCACCCGTTGTCTCATTGATAGGGAACTTAATAACTAACATTTATTATAGAGCTTTCTGTATATCAGCGCGTGTTAGCATGCTGTTTTCATCCTCAGAACAGCCCTAGGACGAAGGTCTGAGTATTTTTCCCATTTTCAAAAGGAAACCGAGGCACAGATAGGGAAAGTAACTGGACCGAGATCCCGTGGCTGTAAGCAGTTGTGCTGGAAATCGGAACCAAACTCCTTGATGTCACAGTTCAGACTCCGCTGCAGTGCCTGCAACCCATTCATCTTTTGCTGCTGTCATGGTTGTTACTGTTTTGGTAACGGTAAGCATAGCTCTTTAAGACCAGAGCAAAAGGTGCGAGCCATGGTGGCGGGAATCTATGTACATTTGTTTTCACTTACGAACGTTCTGTGGAAATGATTGTAACCAAGCAGCTCTAACTCTGAGAGAACTAATTAAGAAATGAATTAAGGGATTCAACGGATACCCAAATTAGTCATTAGGGCTCAAAGATGTGGAGTTCTGGTCTAAATCCAGCGCTGGCACTTGCATCCAAAATAAACACGACCAGATAAGCACCAGAGCTCACGATTAGAACGGATTTATATGGTTTAGGCGTCCACACGGGAGCGGCCTCCTCCTAATTGAATTCGGACACCTCTTCAGTTACGGTGAGTTTCATCTGCCACCTCATCACTCTTTTGTAAGCGCTGGCACTAGGGTTGTGCCAAGGGAGAAATCACTGCAGTCAGGGATGTCTGCGGAGCGAGTACAAAAATCTAAAAGAAAAGCCTCTGAACTGGAATTAGAAAATTCCGTAAGTGTGCTCACAGGACATATGCTGGAGGCTACCACCCACGGGCAAGAGGAGTCACAGAACGGCCGTCCCCTTCCCTGCTCCGGGAGAAGCAGCCAGTAGGAGTCGTGTTCCGACGCGCGATTAGAGCCATCTGTTGCAGGCCACAACATTCCTGCCTCCCACCTCTAATATGATTAGTGACAGACAGCTGGAGGCCTCTCATTCTCCCGACAGAAATGTGATCAGAATTGGTTTCAATTGGTACATCTTTCCATCAAGCTGTTTGTGCAAGCCTTCCAGCAGAATCGTCAGAGATTCTGATTATTTGGTACATTCCAGAAAACAGGAATTGGTTGTGCCCTTGCGTGTCTGATGGGCAGAAGGCTGCCAAATGTACATACTAACTCTTCAGTTGCCTAACAGAAAGAAAAACGAAGCAGTGTATATGCGTATGTGTGTGCGCGCGTGCGAGAGCGAGGAAGAGAGAGAGAGAGAGAGAGAGAGAGAGAGAGAGAGAGAGAGAGAGAGAGAGAGAGAATAGGGGTTGACCAGGAGTTTCTGTAATAATTCTCTTTGAACAACAATAATGAAAGTGTTTTCATGGTGATTCAGAATTCAGATATGAGGAAGTAAAATATTCTATTCCATTCATGGGGGGAAAAAAAGCTCCCACCAACATTAATGGTTGCAAAGTTAGTCATCATACCAGTAAAATTTCAGGGTTATGGAAAAAAATATCAAGTTTGGATTAAACATTCCTGGAAATATCCAGGTGCCATGAGACCCCATTAATTTGGACTACCTCAATTTGGAATTTATAATCATTTGACAGGGTCGGAACCAGAGGATCTTTTCACAATAAATATATGGCTCACTAAGCAAATTAAACAAGCAAAACGACTGGGGTTGGGGGTGGGGGTACAAACAGTTTAGTTCAGGGAAAATGTGATGAACCGGAAAGAACATGCTTCCTGCCCAGCAAATACTTCTGATGAGCCCCTTCAAATACTAGTGACTGATAACAGTAAATACCCTTTAACTGAGCGTCTATGTCGTACAGGCCCCTTTATGCACATGAGCTAGAAACATCCCAACAACTCCGCAAGATGGGTGTGACTATCCCCATCTTAGAGAGAAGGAAACGGAGGTTCAGAGAAGCAGGTGACCTGGAAGACTGCACGATTTCTCGGCAGCAGAAGCAGGATGCCCAAAGCCAGCCCCGGGCATCTTGCTCAAAGGCCTACATCTTTCCATTCCCGCCCAATGCCCAGTGAGCCCTGAAGACTGCAAGTCCTACTCCTAGAGTCACTGGAGCAAGACCTTTGACAATGTCGACAACAGCAAACGTGGCGATCACTGAGGAGGGAAAGCCAGGCAGTCCAGCTCCAGAGCCCGCCACTCTTAACCGTAATTCCTTTCCACAGCACAGGGACATTGTAAAATACTATCTTTCGGAACTTTGAAGTATTTGACATGCATAACACTACCCTAGAAAACCCACAGAAATGTTAATGTGGGTGGAGAAGGGGAATGTAAATGAGGCAGACGTGCCTTGGGTCCACTGCCCCTCCCCCAAACTCCACTACAAGCGACTTCAGGCTACACGCCTATACATAGGAGACCCTGAAAGGCTGGCCAGGCTGTGGCGAGGCCTCAGGAGTCAGCTGCAGGTGTGAGGACAGCTGGCCATGTGCACGGGAGGAGGGTATGGAGAAGGGAAGGACCGTGGCTACTCACCTGGGAATCCACAGAGATGTTCCTGAATGCAGCCTGGGCTCTGGAGTGCTCTAGGAAAAGAAATTTGGGAGGTCAGATCTCACATCTAACGGCCACACCACCCACTTCCATCCTACCCACACCCAGCTGCAGGTTCTGGGATCAGTCAGACTTGGAATTTGCCTTTACTCGTGACAATAGCTGTGTGGGCAGAGTAGCCTCTCTGTGACTCAGTTTACTCAATAGTACAGTGGAAGATGCTACATCCCTAGCAGAGCAGAGTTGTTGTGAAGACTGGATATTAAAGAAGTCGTGCAATGAATTGAGCACACGATAATTATAGTTTAATCAGAGCGATAGCTAACATCTGTGGCTTGCTTAGGAAGTACCTAGCATTATTCTAGAGCTTCAAATAGGCTAACTCAGTGGTCGCCAAACCGCGGCTCACGAGCCACATGCGGCTCGAGAGCCACATGCGGCTCGAGAGCCGCAGTTTGCCGACCACTGGACTAGACTAAATGTTACCGTGTAGTTGGAAGCTGTGAGGATTAGGCAATTGTGGAGGTAAAGGGTAGTATATGACAGTGGTCAGCAAACTCATTAGTCAACAGAGCGGCAAACCGCGGTTTGCCGACCACTGGGCTAACCCTTCAACACTGAGGTAGGCACAATTATGCTGGTATTCTGCAGATGGAGAAAATGAGGCATCAAAGAGTCAGATCACCTGTCTCATCAAACCACACAGGGCAAGTGGTGGATCAGGGATTCTTCTTGTGACCATCTCGCCCGAGAGACTGGATTCTAAAGCACAATGATATCTGCCTAATTCATGACTAATAAGTGTCAGCTATTG
The DNA here is from genome assembly GCA_026230045.1 of Corynorhinus townsendii. Lineage (NCBI taxonomy): Eukaryota > Metazoa > Chordata > Mammalia > Chiroptera > Vespertilionidae > Corynorhinus > Corynorhinus townsendii. The sequence continues at coordinate 9,047,056 of JAPDVU010000005.1, read as the reverse complement.
TTATTGTTGTTATAATATTCCCTCCTCCTAGAATATGTAACCATACAGCTCTAATACACAACCACACAGCTCCAGCGAACTCACCATTTAGCTAGGAACCACCTGGGCATAGAGACAGGTGCCAGAATCATAAGTAAACCAACCAGTCGCTCACTAAGTCAACGATGGTTTCAGGGGTTCCCTGAGGATGCCTGAATGTCAGATGTCCTGTGAAGCACTGTGTGGGGCTTCAAATGCTCTGGTCACTAATCCCGCAGACTCACGTCAACCTCCATGAAGCATGGAAAGGCTGGGACAGGACCCCAGGACTCTGGATGCTGTGCCTGCCTCTGGCACGAGCTCTCTGGGTGACCTTCTCTAGTGAACTGACTTCTGGATTTCATAATTAAATGAGAAGGCTGGCCTAGCGGCCCCTCAGCTCTGAGGTTCTAATATACAATCCTATTCTGACACTTTCGATCAGACCAACGTTTCCTCCCAACAATCCATTTTGGAGAGAATGTATTATAATAACTCTTATTTTATCTAAGGAGCATCGGACACAGTGCCAGGTGTTGTGAATAGCGCCCAGGATATCAATGGAAGACTCGGTTTTCACTTTATCATTAGCTCTGTGAGTATGATGAAATCTTACCATAAGAAATCTTGGCAATCAGAAGACCAGGGAAGAGTACAATCCTGAGGACAACTGAGCATGCCCAATCTGAACCCTGAGAGTGGCCCTCAGGTCTGTAACAATCCCAATCCAGGATTCTGGTGTCCCAGGTGCCCAGCAATCTGAGGAAGGGATGCCATGCTAAGATGACAGGACAGATAAGAATGTCTGGGAGAACCAAGATGGCGCCTTAGGCAAGCGCCTGTACTCACTGCCTCCTACATACACATCAAAATTACAACTAAAACACAGAACAACCATCGTCCAGAACCGCTGGAAAGCTGGCTGAACGGCAGTCCTAGAGAAGTGAAGAAGAAAGCACACTGAGACTGGTAGGAGGCTAGGAGGCGTGGAACGAGCTGGTCCGGCACCCACGTGGGCCTCTTTTTTCATCGGGAGGGAGATCGTCTCTGCGGAGGCCACCCGGAGGAGCAAGGGGTCCCAGTCCACACCAGACCCCCAGCCCAGGGTCCCAGAGCTGGGAAAAGAAGTCGCTATGGGCAGTAAGAACTACAGGCTGTAAAAACCAGTGTGGATTGGGGCTCAGTGACACAGAGGCTGCTGGAGACCCAGCTGTTCCTCTTAAAAGGCCAGCACCACAAACTGGACTTACAAGGTCCTGCTTCCTCTGAGCTCCAGCACCAGGGCAAGGCTCTGGGGGACCCAGACACATAAGAGGTGGGACTGGATTGTCTGGCATCGGGGCAGGAACTCAGGATGGTTTTCTCCCAGACGGAGGTGCCTGCAGGGATCATTGTTCCTACACTGGGACCTCCTGGTCCCAGGACTGACTGGTAGCCATTTCTGTTTGCTCCACCCTGGTGATTCCCTAAGACCCCGCCCCATCCAATTTACAACCATCCAAGCTGTGAGCAGTTAAAGGGCCTGTCCTTGCTCAGACTGAAACATGACAAACAAGCTGCACCTTGGTCAGGGAGACCCACATTCTATCAATAAAAGGCCCAAGACCCGGCACCAGCACCAACCTGCCTTGCTTCACAGCTGGGCCTCGTCTGGGCACTTCCAAACCCAATACAAAAGGAAGAATGTGCAGCTCTCTCTGTAGCTCCTGCTGGGTGGCCCCAGGCAGTGGCTGACTTTGCACCTCCCTGGAGACCCAAGAGCCAGTGTACCCAGTGGTCAGTGTCAGACCATACCAGATTACAACTCTATACCTCCATAAGCTACACATTCAAGGGGCAGACTCAGTGAGCACCAAAGCAAGTCTTGCTCCATAGGGGTGTCTCCTGCATAGCAGCTCTCTCACTGTAGTCACAGCTGGCCCTCATAGCCAATTCCTCCCAGTGACACCAACAGGATCAAGGCTCAACTACAACAAAACTGTGCACACAGCCCACAATGAGATGAACCTACAATGTCCACCTCAGATGATTGGGGAGACTGAGCCACTGGGGCTATAGAACATCTACTACATAAGGTCACTCTATCAACTCAAGGAGACTTAGGAGCTCTTCCCAGTACATAGAGACAAACACAGGGAAGCAGCCAAAATGTGGAGACAAAGAAACATGTCACAAATGAAAGAAATGCAAGAAAGCAAACTACTGGATAGAGTTCAAAATCACAGTTAAAATCAAGAATCTCCTAGAAACCTTCAAGGGACTTAGTGAGACTTTTAAGGATCTTAGTGAGAATGCCCCCCCCCCCCAAAAAAAAAAAGGATGAAAAGGACCAAACATTAAGCACACACTGACTGATATAAAGAATAATATACAGGGATTCAACAGTAGACTAGGATCCCGAGAATCAAATCAATGATTTGAAATATGAGGAAGCAAAAAACCCCCAATCAGAAGAGCAAAAAGAAAAAGGAATCCAAAAATATGAAGATAGTGTAAGGAGCCTCTGAGACAACTCCAAGTGTACCAACATCCAAATGATGGGGGTGCCAGAAGAAGAGAGAGAGCAAGATACTGAAAACCTATTTGAAGAAATAATGACAGAAAACTTCCCCCGCCTGGTGAAATAAATAGACTTACAAGTCCAGGAAGTTCATAGAGTCCCAAACAAGAGGAATCCAAAGAGGACCACACCAAGACACATCATAATTAAAATGCTAAGGGCTAAAGACAAAGAGAGAATCTTAAACACAGCAAGAAAAAAGCAGTTAGTTACCTACAAGTGAATGCCCATATGACTGTCAGCTGATTTCTCAACAGAAACTATGCAGGCCAAATGGGAGTGGCAAGAAATATTCAAAGTGATGAACAGCAAGGACCTATAAGCAAGATTACTCTCTCCAGCAAAGCTATCATTAAAAATTTAAAGTCAGAAAAACAGCTTCACAGACAAGAAAAAGTTAAGGAGTTCATCACCACCAAAACAGGATCATATGAAATGTTGAAGGGTATTCTTTAAGAAGAGGAGAAAGAAGAAAAAGGTAAAGATAAAAAATATGAACAACAAAGTTGCAACAAATACATATCTATCATCAATTAAATCTAAAAATCAAACGAATAAAAAATCTGATGAACAGAATAAACTGGTGAATGGAATAGAATCAGAGGCAGGGAAATGGAACAGACTGATGATTCTCAGAGGGAAGGGGTGTGGGGAGGGGCGGGAAGAGACTAGACAAAGATCTAATATGCATTATACATTACCTATGGACACGGACAATAGGGTGGGGAGGGCCTGCAGCGGGGCAGGAACTGGGTGGAGGGGAGCTATGGTGGGAAAAAAGAGAGACTTCTGTAATAATCTCAACAATAAATATTAAAAAAAAAAAAAAAAAAAGGATGTCTGTGGAAAACAAGCCAGACACAGACAACCAGTGAGATGCTTGGGTAGAGGGTTGGATTTGTTTTCTAAAGTAACAGTGTTGTATGCAACAACTCAGAGATGAGAACTCAGCTGGCAGATAACTAGTTGACTTTCTCGACCTTAATGAAGTATGCCACTGGCTATTTTGATAGCAATCTTTCTTCATGTATGTGTGAGTACACACATACTGCCCCTTTGAGAAACGTGTACTTCAACACAAGATGCTACTAACTTTACTTAAAGATCAGTTCATCACATTAGATATATTTGCTTTCATAGAAACTCCTTAGAGGAGACTAATTCAGTGAGTATAATACTTCCATTAACAAGAAATTGATTTTAAAATATGCTTTTCAAACTTCAGCAAAACAAAATTTTCTGATATTATGAACTACAAACGGCAAATATTGTGTTGTCAATGTCATAAATAACATACGAGTTGTCAGATGAGATATTAAACATGTATAGATTTAATTTTTAATAAAGACTTTACAACATACCCCAAAATGCCCATCAATCTTTGACATGGGAGAAAGTAGCGTTTTAATAAATTCCATCTCCTACCACAATAAAAGTCAGTGCAAGATGTTTATGTTCTTAGAGAGGCAATGATGATATTCTTTACAGATGGTTAAATATTGGCAGCATATAACTTTAGAAGGCACAAAGTGGTGGAAGATAAAACAATGTGTTATCTTGATAGGCAATCAGGTAATGGACATACTGTCTCTGTCCAAGCACCCTGTGCATGGGAGTCTAGAGAGAATTTGGTCCCTAAATTACTCTGGAAGTAATTCTAAAAATGTTTTAAGCAATGGCAACATTATTGGAGCACATGCACAAACTTCAAAGATGACAAATGTGAGGAACAATACTCCTTGGATATATGAATCATAGCTTGCTTACTCCTGGAAAGAAAATAATCAAAACTTAATAGTGACTATCTTTGGGTTGAAAAATTATGGGTGATCCTTTTCTTCTTTATAATTTTATCTGCTTCCCAAACTTCCTATAATAAGCATGTGTGACTTTAACAGTTTGAAATAATTGTTTTTTCAATCTTATGATATATTATGGAAAATCACCTGATGTAAAAAGTGAAAAGGCGTTGGAATCAGACAAGCTTGGGCTCAAATCCCAGCTTGTACCCTTTCTAGCTTGGTGCCTTCACGTAAGTTGCTCAGCAGCCTGAGTTGCACATGAAAGGGAAATAATAACGCATCCCTTGAAGCAACATTTCACCTATTACAGATGAGATACTGTTAGTGCTTAGCACAGAGTAGGGCCCAATAAATAAATCACTCTTCTATTCATAGTACACAGGGAAGAGAAGTTAGGCTTCTCTGATAACAGTAAATAAATTCATTGGTGTTTATAAATTAACTAGGGGCTCGGTGCATGCAATTTGTGCACCAGTGAGGTCCCTCAGCCTGGCCTGTGCCTTCTCACAATCAGGGATCCCCTCAGGGGATGTCGGACTGCTGCTCCTGCTCATCCCAGCCCTGCTGCAACTGCTGCGGGCTCACACCCAGTCAGTCCTGATAGCGAGAGGTTCGCGCCGCCAGCTGTCAGCCCTGTGTCTGGTGTCCATTGGTCAGCTGAGCAGCACTCCCACTGTGGGAATGCATTGACCACCAGGGGGCAGCTCCTGCATTGAGCATCTGCTCCCTGGTGGTCAGTGCGCATCATAGCAACCAGTTGACCAGTTGTTCGGTCGCTTAGGCTTTTATATATATAGATGCTTCAGGCCATTTGTTTATAGAAGCCAATGAGTTTTTAACAGAAATCTTCTAACAGTTAAAAGTTCAGAAAAAGAGTAAGAAGGAATAGGCTCCACCCCCTTCTCCTATTCATCACTATTATTAGATTCCCACAGTCTGAGACACTTGGATCCTCTGGTTGGATGGCAGTTAGGAGAAGGGTTAAAGCAGACCCATAAGCTACCACAATCGAGATCTTTTCCATATCATTCCTTATGATTCAAGTGGACAGAATAAATTATGATATTGCTTAAATGAGGGGGGAGGGACAAGATTATAGATTCCACGGCTTTTCTTTTTTCATGGTGGCTATGTTGATATTTTCATCCTATTCATCCAAGAGGAGTTCAATCAGTGAGGTTTTTGATAAATCTCTGTACTCAACAGAATATGGCTGTGGGGGATATGGTGCCCTTGGATATAGGTTGCTGTACCTTGATTACAGCAAGAAATATTGATTTACCTGGCTTTAATATCAAGCCAGGTATTTGTTGACATGTGGAAATGAAAAATATCAAGACCATGAAAAGCTTGATATATAGGTCAAATCTCATTTTAGCTCACTCCAAGGGATTGTCCAGTCTTCTGTACTGGAACTGTGTTCTAATGGTGTTGCCCAAATCACGGATTAACAGGAATTTTCTTTATAAAGGGATTTGTTGCGTAAATGAATATTGGTATAGACTTTTATGTAGTACAATTCATTGTAAAATGTGCAGCAAAAAAACAAAAATCACTACGTACTTAACATCTCCCTTCTCCCAACCCTGGAGGCATCTTGCTTTCTAACAAAGGTATGTGTTCAAAGGAACCACCTGCTGGCGCCTCCTTCCTATTACTGTACACCGTGTAACAAAGAGTTAGCAGGGTCTGGTGAGCTTAGCCCTAGGAGTGGTGTATTTTTACATACATATATATTTACAAATATCCCCATTATTCATTTGAAAGTATTTTAAATGGTAAATTGCTTCTCCTCAAGAGGGATGACCAGTGACCATTAATGAGCACTTCTGAGTTAGCCAAGTGGTTTGCTCACTGCATGTAATCCCCCATCTGACCTTTGACTGCAGTCGTCATTATCTCCACGTGAGAGTTGAGGGAGCCAGGCTCCGAGAGAGCGCAGCACTGCCCAGCATTAGACTAAGCAACGGAGCCACGTCTCGAATCCAGTCTGCAGATTCACATCCAGGTCTCCGCTCACAGGTCTGGCTACGCACGAGTTGCATGGACAGCCCGGATGGAACTTGCTGTGCCCTTCCCACCTGCAGAAGTTGGCGGGACATACCCTCCACAGGTCCAGGTGGTGGTCATGTTCTATCAGGATCCCACACCTTCTTATGAAGGCTTGAAAGACACCGTCCCTCCCTTACAAGAACTAAAATGACGGAAGAAAACGAGAACAATTCAAAGATAAGGATGGATAAGCTCAAGGGCTATAAAAATTCAAGAACTCAAAAATCCAAGATAGCTTTCCTGATGAGACAGCAGTTGGTTAGAAAATGCAACAGAGTACCTCTTGGATATGAAATATTACACATTAGGGTTTTTTTTTTCTCTGTTAATTTTACTAAGAACTGAGACCTACAAAATGACAAACCAGGATTATCCTATTAAAAGACACCTTTAACTGTTCCTTTGTTCTGAGAAACTGTGTTAGCTACTGACTGGCAATACCTATACCATCATCTTCATGTTACATATGCATTTTTCCTACAAAATCAATTGCCACATTACCTGCTATAAGTCAGCCTTGAGCGCGGCCAAGGTAAATGCTCCAAATGGCTGACTTTTTCAAGACAACCTGACAGTTCACCAAGTAATTCTTTAGGGGTTCCTCCCAGTACACTTCATGTCTCCCCTATACCTATACTTAGACCTATAGCAATTATTACAGCTCGTCACTGGCGTATCATCTGATCGCTAAGGCTAAAGATTTTCCCTTTCAACCCTCACATGCAAGTAGTGAAACCTAAAACTCCTTTTGGCCGCCTTAATGTACTCTGGCTGTTATTACTGTTTAATTCCTGCGTTGATCTATGTGAAATTCTCCATTCCGAGGGAGGTAAGTAATTCTGCCTTAGTTCATACAACTAAACAAAGATGACTTTGTATGATTGACTAAATAAATATTTTCTTCCCTGAGGTTTGCTTTCATCATGTTTAATTTCCTTTGGTTCACACCTTATGCGAATGAGGCTCGGTTCCAACACATATAAGAACATACGCACACAAAAGGTACGATGCGGAGCAAGCCAGGCGTTCCAGCCAAGTGTCCTATCTTCTACGTGGCACCGAGTGACATTCTGGAAAATGCACAATGGTCACTATTCATGCCTCCAGCCTTGAAAAAGATAGGCACGGACGGCATGCCAGCATGGAAATGCGTAAGCTTTGAAACCGGACAGCTGGTCAAACACCATTTCCACCACCCTTATCTCCGTCACCTTGGCAAGCCACTGCTCTCTCCTCGGAGCTTTTCATCTGAAAAGTGGGGGTAACAGGTGCACCTCCGCAAAGCCGTGGAAGAGTTCGGTGAGAATTCTGCTGTGAAAAACCTGCCACATACCCCGGTACATTAGTAGACACGAAAGGATTGTTTTTCTTTTTCTGCCTCTCTATGAAATGCCATCAGTATTTCATTTTGAATCTGTTGTCTATGCACCCAAATAATGTAGAGGATATTAGCGGTGGTGCTCTTTATGATAGCAAGGAACTAGAAATGGTCTAGGCATAGAGAAATGATTACATTAAGGTATATTCATATATTGAAATATATGCAGTCATTCCAAATATTTTTCAAATCATATTTTATGACAAAGGAAATTGCTACCCTAATATTTAAGTGAGGAAAACAGACAAGAAAACCTATATAATAGTAACAGCTCACATTTACTGAGCATTTACTATGAGCCATGCAGCATGCTATATACTTTGCATGCATCATCTTACTAATTCTTACAACAAACTTACTAGATGCATATTGTTATCCCCATTTCACAGAAACAGAAACCGAAGTCTTCATCATCGCGATTTACAGTCACTGCTAAGTAGCACAGCCAGGACTGGAATCTCAAAGGGTCTGATTACAGAGCATGCTAAACAACTACGTGACACTGACTCTTCAGTACAGACATCTGGGTCCACCGTCAGGCTGTTTAAACACACACAAATGTACACATACACGCATACCTACAACACACACATGCATAACTGGAAGGAATAAATGACAGAGGCCAACAATGACAGTCTCTGCATGGTGAAATTTAGCTAATTTTTTCCAAATTCAATGAGTGTGCATTGTTTTCACAACTAGAAAAAAATCTTTTTCAAGAAAGGAAATGTGAGAGAGTACTTGTGACAGTTTATCCTTTGACTTATTGTAGATTTGGGTTTCTCAGTGCTACTATTCCTCTAAATTATTTTTCCCATTGAGTCCAAAGTAAAAAAAAAAAAGACTAATTTGTGCATGAATAAGTACAGCAACCACCATATATATATCTGACAGACATTTGATCTATATATATAAAAGCCTAATATGCAAAGTGTCCCCTCAGGAGTTCGACGGACCGGGAGTTCGATCGCTTGCTATGATGTGCGCTGATCACCAGTGGGTGATGCGGAACAATGGAAGGCCCTGGCCGGCACCGCTAAGGACCCTACCCATGCACGAATTTCGTGTACCGGGCCACTAGTATTAATATAAAAAGCCAAAGGGTTTGTGTGAAGGGGGAAAATAACCCTTCTCAAGTAACATATAAGTCTCCAGGTAGAGAAAGCACGCACCATCGGGGACACTGCCCCCAGAGCATGCTCCGTCATGGCCGTGTAGCGATGCTGTCTGAGCTGTTTGCAGAGACCTGCGCATTGTCTGGACCTGCCTCGGCTTGATTGTGGTCGCTCCCAGGAGTTTGAAGATAATGATGTGCCGAGTGACACCTGAGGAGTGATCTCCTGTCACACCACCAAGTCATTTCACAGCAATGACTTCACAAAGAGAACGGAATGATGTACCAAAAGGCAATTCCTTTGAGCCAAACAAGGTCATAGGAACTGGAATGATAGGCAAGGTATGGATTTATTTCATCAGATTATTTTTAAATAAATTGAAAATAAGGTTGTTTGGGTAAGCTTTTTAGTAAATTTGTCAAAAGAAAAATTAATGCATTCTAACAGTGGCTCCAAATTAATCTCATTTCACTTCATTGGCAAGGGTCTACAATTGGCAGTAAGTGGATCAACAATGATAGCTTTACTAAGCACCTGACTCACTCTTTCCTGACTCTTAGACAACCTGGGGACGGGAAAATAAGCGCAAGTCAAAGATTACCAAGTTAGTAAAAAAAAACTAACAAAACCCATGGATGGATGTCAAAGAGTCTCCAGAATGTCAAGGGGCTCTCTATCTTTGACTTGTGTTGTGACCAACATTTTATCAATGGCAGAGAAAGTACCGTTCTCAAAAGTGTAATTGATAAGTGAAAGAAGTACCACTAACGGATTGGATTTTTAAAGATTAGAATTCAAAAATTCTACATAAAGAGACAAAATGTAACAAGGATAAGGTTCACACAGGAACTGCACAAGGACAGGATAAGGAACACTGGGCTTTGCAGCAGTTGGTTGGAAAAAGACTTGGGAGGTTTTATTTGACTTTAGATATAAACTAACAATGGACTGCTGCTGATTTAAATGGAGGCCAACACAATACTTGACTAGATTAATAAAAGGGAGCCCTGAATAAGGCAGTCAACAGCAGCTCTGCGTTTCTACCCCTCAGGGAACTCACTTTTATTTATTTTTTTTAAATATACTTTCATTGGTTTCAGCAAGGAAGGGAGAGGGAGAGAGAGATAGAAACATCAATGATGAGAGGGAGTCATTGATAAGCTGCCTCCTGCACACCCCCTACCCAGGATTGAGCCCGCAACCTAGGCATGTGCAGTGACCAGGAATTGAACCGTGATCTCCTGGTTCACAGGTCGACGCTCAATCACTGCGCCATGCCGGCTGGGCAAGCTGCCTCGTTTATAAATGCACAGGCAGGGTGCCCAGAGGAGTGTTAACAGGCTGGGGAACCTGTGGAAAGACCTGGGACCACATATGGTAGGAAATACCATAGCTATGATCAAATATGTGAAGAGCCGCTACACAGAAGGTACATGTCTATTCTGTGGCACCCCAAAGGGTGACGGGAGACCAGTGGGGCAGCTCAGGGAGGCAGGTGTCAATATGATTGTCTTCCTGTGCTTGTTAGTGAGCACTGGCCCAACCACATCTAACGGGGCTTAAGGTCTAGGAGCCGCGCAGGCTCTGTCAGCAAAATTCCTCGGCATCACAGGATTGTGAACTCCTGGCCCCTGGCAGGGTTCAAATGGCACCTGGCGGGGGGCAAAGGAGAAACAGGGGGAGACCTTTGTAATACTCTCAACAACAGGATAAAAACAAACAAACAAAAACAAATGGCAGCGGCTGACTTGGACACTGCATTTGGGGGGAATCTTAGACCCCAGCATCCACTACCCTTGTCCAATGCCCACAGTCTATGCTTCTAACTTCACATCAGAAACTTCCCTGAAGATACTCCCAGGGCATTTATGTTAGGAATATCTAAATATGCCTGGCCTTAATAAAGGAGAAATAACTACATTTAAATGCGATCCAGAGGAGACCGGGAGTCAAACTCTACCAAAGTTTAGAAATGATAAATTCATGTTGTCATGGTAACCTAAGTTGATATCATCCATTACAGCTGAAAGAGTGCTTGCTTTGGGACTACCAGAACAATAACTGAGTTTATATATTCAGTGCCACAAACCAGCACTAAATAAGCTTTTTAGTGTTTTTATTTTTAATTTTGGAGGCAGGAGATTTACACTTTCTCCTTGCGTGCTCACAATTTCAATATGGCACTACGCTCAGGCCATGGTATCACAGTGGGGGAGTCAACCCATGTACTGAATCCCGTCACCACTCACCCTTCCCAGGGGGAATGACTGAGGAAGGACAAAGACCCTCTAGGCCAGGACATTGGCAGTAGTCACAGAGCCAGCATAACAGCCTCCACTTTCCCCTTTACAAATGACAGGACGGCCCACATTTCCATAAAAAACCCTCGTTGGTCAGCAGTGGCAGAGTGGCAGATCCGACCAGCTCACCGCTGTATGGCACTTCAGTAAATGGGTTTTCTCCGTTTTGTATTAGCAATCACTGCACTATATGAAAGTCAGCCCACACTGAGAACAATATTGCCTCCAATCAAAACCATTCTTCCTCAGTACACTACAGCTTTCTCCCCCTTCCTGTAAGCAACAAAAGCTACAACAAAAGAACTTCCCAAACACTCACAGCTAGAGAAAGAACGGCTCCGGCAAAATACGTGTGAAGTCTGTCCCTGGTACCTAATTTGTGTCTGAGTCCTCCTTTCAGGGTATTTGAGTGCTGTCCTTTATTTGTCATTTGTCAGCAAAGAATAGAAATAAAAGTTTATTTTGATGGCCGGTGTACCTGACTATTCAGAGATTCAAAAACTTGCTTTGTTTGTTCTTACATTTTCCTGGCAGAAGATGTAAACATGCCTTTTTTCCATGGCTTCATGCGGTACTCATAATCCCAGGTGAGCATTTCCACAAATGCAAACCACAAGGCAAGGCTGGCCTCCAGCAAAATGTGAAGGCAACTTCCTTCTGGTCTTTTTGTGCCCTTGGATGGGTAAAACCTGGGCCCCTCGACCCAGATTCCTTTTCTTCCTGACCAGACACAATTATTCATCCTAAGGACCTAAGTTACCGCTTCTATAGCATTTGCAGTTTAGGCCCTGCTGCTGGGCACTTTCTATCCTGTTTTATTTAGTCATCCTATATAATAAAGAGGAAATATGCAAATTGACCATCATGCCCTCACAAGATGGCTGTCTACGACCAGGCCGACAGGGGGGTTAGTGAGGGACGACCAAATGACTGAACAGCAAGCTGTGTGGGAAAACCAGGCTGGCAGGGGGGCCATGAGGGGTGACCAGGCCGGCAGGGGGGTGGGCAGTTGGAGGTGACCAGGCCAGCATAGGGGGCAGTTGGGGAAACCAGGCTAGCAGGGGGGGTCAGTAAGAGGCAACCAGGCCAGCGGGGTGGGGGGCACTTAGGGGTGACCAGGCTGGTGCAGGGGGGCAGTTGGGGGCAATGAGGCTGGCAGGGAGGGCAGTGAGAGGTGACTAGGCCGGCAGGGGGGAGCAGTTGGGAGCGACCAGGCCAGCAGGGGGGGCAGTTAGTGGCAACCAGGCCGGCTGGCAGGGGGGGAAGTTAGCAGTGACCAGGCCAGCAGGAAGGGGGCAGTTGGGGGCAACCTGGCTGGCAGCGAGGGGCAGTTAGGGGCGACTAGGCAGGCAGGCAGGTGAGCAATTAGGAGCCAGCAGTCCAGAATTGTGAGAGGGACGTCCCGGATTAGAGAGAGTGCAGGCTGGGCTGATGGGACCCCGTGCAGGCTGGGCTGATGGGACCCTCCACCCCCATGCATGATTTTCCTGCACTGGGCCTCTAGTAAAACCATAACAAAACAAATAGGTATTAGTCCCATGCCATACATGAAAAAACTGAGGTTTCTTAATTAATTTGCTCGAGTTCATAGAGCCAGCCAATTACGAGTCAAAACCAGGTCATTCAAGGACCAAATGTGTCCTCCTTTTCTTCTAAACTGTACTGGTCTCGGGGAAAAGCCCAGCATTTTTGCAATAAACGGTTTCCCATATTAGAGAGCAGGAAAGTGGAAGCGCTGACATTTGAAGCGCCCTTTCGAGTGGTGCGGATTCTGAAATCACGTCGCAGAGGCAGCCGCCTTTCTCATGCACACGTAAGCCTGGCCTTCCCACAGGAGACCAAGAAGCAGCTGTATCACAATTTAGAAAAATTCAGCCCTACATGTGCCTTCCCCTTTCTTCCCAAGTTGCACACATGGTACAAATGGGACCTCCAGACCAGTGGAGCTGCCAATGAGGGAGCAGTGTGTGGTGTTAGGGAGCAGCCAGCATCCAGGCAAGCTGTGAAACTAATGACTAAACCAACTGAGTGTCCTGCCCGTTGCCGGAGGCCGGAAGAAGCCTCGCAGGGAGGAGCAGGGAGTGGCAGGTCTTGCAGCTCAGGGGCAAGACTACTGTCCAGGAAGGCGTGGAGATACGTGATGGCACACTCACCCCAAGCAATCTGGGACTGCTGTGCAAGAACTCAAAGCAGGGACTTGGGAATGTGGAAGACACCGGGAAGGTTTGGCCACCCGAGAATGAGGCTGCTATGGCTTCTTAGGTCAACTGTCTGGCAAGGCAAGCTGCACGGTCAGCAGGGCGGACAGTCACTGAGGGAGCTGTGAGGCGCCTGCATGGGGCCTAAACCGCTCTCAGGTTCTACAAGGGGGGAGAAATAATCCCACCAGGGTGGCCCCCACTCTCGCAGGCCATTTCTATAGATGTATGACTTCCGTACTTCTCACTTGGAAAACAGAATCTTTCCCCTTACCAGAATCTTAGACGAATGCCTAACAGGTAAAAGCAAAGAAACACAGCGGCTCAGAAGCGAAGGGTTCAACAGAACACAGCGTGCAAAGTCCCAGGAGAGGGCACTGAGGGGCTCCGGTCAGCCTTCCCTGGAACCTGGCCCTGCCGAGCCTGTCTCGTGATGGTCCTAGCTTCTTCCCCTCACCTCCACGTTCCTGCCTCCTGCTCCCATCAATAAGCTCTGCTTCCCTGTCACTGGTCGGCTTTCCCACTGTGCAAACCTAGAGCTCTGCGTGTCTCATAGGTACAACACGTCTTCCAGGCCTTTCTGATGGCCCCGACGCCTCTCCTCAAAGCCTCGGGGGCTAAGGGCTGCAAAGATCGCAGCCCGCCCCCAAGGTCTGGAGGCATGCCTCGCTTCTGCAGGGCACGTACCAGTTGTTGGGCATGGCACTTTGTTGGACACACAATGGTCATGGGATGTGCGTATTATTGAGGCTCAAGACCCATCGATTCATTGACTTGCTCAGGATCCTACAGCGAGACAGTGGGGGAGCCGGGACTTAGCCACTGGGAAGAATCAATGGCCGGGTGGAGGGCTCAGAGACACAGGCGTGGCTCTCAGCATCCCGCCTGGTGCCTGGCGGTTGGGAGCACCCATGGGCTGTGACTCCACTTGCCCTTCCTTGCTCCTCCTGTGGGTCTCAGATCCTCCCTCCAGCATGCGAGCGTCCCTGCTTCCCACTCCTGGCGGTGACTGGGAGACAGATGTGCTTTCCTCGTGGCTTCGGCACTGTGAGCACAGCATGGAGCTCTCCTGCCTGGCGCTTGCACAATCCGTCTCTCCGATTCTGAATGTGATCTGAAGCACTTGGTGTCTCTGGATTGGGGCTACTGCTGCTCCTCTATACCTGTAGGGCTGACTTCATCATTCAGAGAGCTCCTGGGCGTGGCTCTCGCAGGAAGCATCTCCTGGGAATGAGATGTCCTATAACAATGCTGTCCAGTAGGACCTGAATGTGAGCCACATAGGTAATTTAAAATATTCTAGCAGTCACGTTAAAAAAAAAGTAAAAAAAGAAACGTGAAGTTAATTTTAATAATACATTTTATTTAACTCACTCTATCCAAGAGATTACTGTTTCAACCTGTAATCTATATTAAAATTTGTTCATGAGATGTTACATTCTCTTTTTCCTATAAAGTCATTTGGTGCATTTGACATTTGCAGCATATCTCGATTTGGACTAGACTTACGTCAAGGGCTCACTAGCCAGATCCAGCTGGTGGCTATGGTACTGGTCAGTCCCCTCCCTGCTCCCATCCCTCCTCTCGTTTCTTCCCTGTAATGACTCCTGCTCTTTAGTGGGGATGATATAGGCAGGGGCCGACAGTGGGGACCAGGGTCATTAGAGAAGACTGTAATACACTCCCGAAGGGAGAGCCCAGATCACAAGGAGCTTTTGTACCAGGCTAGAGAGCTCTGATTTTTATCCTGGAGCAGCAGTGACTCTGCTGGAGGATTTTCAGCAGCAGCAGAGTCGTGATTACATTTGCCTTTTAGAAAGGCAGCAGTGTGGGGAGTGGATTGGAGGCAGGCCAGGCATAAGGCAGAGACCAGCACACAGGCTACCGCAGGGATCCGCAAGAGGGGTGACGAGGGCACGAGCCACGGCAGTGATGGTAGCAATGGTCTGGAGAGGCGAGGGCAGGTGCAAGACAGTTAGAGAAGGTAGTTTCCACAGGGTTTGGTGATCCATAAAACGTAGGCGTTGAGGAAGAGCAAGGAATCTAGAGCAACTCCCAGATTTCAAACTTGGTGAAGTAGGTTCCATTAATTAAGAGAACACAAAAGAGACGCTGCCTGTGGAAGTGGAGTTGTGAACTCGCTGAGTTTAAGATTCCTGGAGCAGAGGTCAGAAGAGTTCACGGTTGATTAAGGAATCAATGGCAGATAGGTGGTAGCAGATGAAAACAAGTGAGTTGCCCCAAGGCAAATGTGAAGAGTGAGCAGAGGGCTGAAGAGTGAACTCTGGAGGGTGCTGAGGTTTGGGAGGAGGAAAGGAACCAACAGAGAACTAATACAGAACAATGGGCAACAGGGAAAAATAGAGAGAGAGGAATGTCTCAGAAGACAGATGGGCAAAGTTCCAAGGGGCAGGGAGAGGTCATTAACACCAACACAGGTCAAGAATTAGAGGAGAATCCTGGACAGCAGATCTGGCAGTTTGAAGGGCAGAGATGGCAATCAGGAAAGGCCAGGACTGTGGAGGGTTGGAGAGAATGAGTAGGTGGGAGGAGCTGGTATTGCATGAAGACTTATCTTTCAAGGAGCTGCCTTCTGAGGCCAGGAATGAGATGGAACATAACCAGGCAGAGAGAGGAGGAGCCAAGGGGATTTTGTTTGTCTTGTCTTCTGTTTTGATAAAAATGAGAAGGACTTACACGTGCTCACGAGCTGACAGGAGAAAGGGTTGGTTGAGACCATGAAGAAAAGGAAGATGAAAGGAGCAAGACCCTGAGGAAGCAAGAGGGGATGGCGTCCAGAGAGATTGGCCTCAGACTGGAAGACGGTGCGGAAAGGAAAGCAGTGGGGAAGAGCTGGTCATTTCTAAGGAAGATGTAACATAACAATGCAAAACTAATTTTCCTTGCGTAGAAATATAAAGGAAATAGAATGATACATGAAGGCATGGTTTTTCTTTAATAGTCCTATGTGTCACGGATAAAGTCAGTTACTAGCTTCATGGAGCTCCAGAGCTGCAGTCTTGGAATATTACCAAGCCTTTCACACACCTTTGGACTGACTTCACCTAAACATCACCTCAGGTGACAGTCATCACCCCGGAGAGCCACCGCGGTTGTTTATAGCTAGTGGCCTCTCTGATTGGTTGGTGTCCATGGCTGAACTGATGAGTAAATATTCTCAAGGTCACCATGCATTACCTCACAGGGTAAGAAAAAAGCTGGGGTTGGGGGTCAGACACCAAACAGATTCATCTGCCACTTCTCAGCTCTGCTGATTCGATCAAGTCATCTGACTTCCCTGAGTTTGTGTCCCCTTCTTAAAAGGGTACATAATCCCAACCTTGCAAGATCGCATGAGGTTTAAATGAGATGACCAATAAGTGTTAACTATCATGATGATGATGATGATGATGACAATTGTAGTCATTGTGTTCTGATTTGCAGGAATTGGGTGTACTGATAATGAATGCGAGCTTTGCAACACTTAGCACCTGGATCCATAAGGAGAACTTCAGAATCAATCCTGTTAGGAAGGGCCCTTGAAAATCCTACCGGCCATTCGATGTTTGCATCCTTTCTTCATCCAGTACATATGCAGTCCCTGCCCTCAGACTGCCTGGGCTTGGCACCTGCTCTAGAACTTACTCGACCTCCTAGGCTTCAGTACTGCTCTTCAGTAAACCTGGAGTAATTAGCACATATACTTCAAAGCACTGCTTTGAGGAAGAAATGAGATAATGCATGTATTTGAAGGAGACACTGCCTGTGGTATAGCCTATGCTTGAATGCATTCAGTCATCTAATGAGATAGTGCAGTCCATCATAGGACTACTTTCCTTCTACTGACCCCAAGCTGTTTCTCTGAAACTTATACCCATCGGTCCTAGTTTCACAATCCATGGGGTTAGTTCTACCGACTCACAACTAGGGTTTTATATGTAACACTATATTTGCCCATTTACTGAGCTCTGCTTGGTGCACTGGGCAGTGTCCATATGGCTGTCCACTTGGGAGCACCATCGGGCAGACATTCCCTCTTTACATCACCGGAGAGTTCAGCCTTCAGCGGTCTTTCCATGATGCAGGAGGCCTTTCTGAGCATTCTAAGCAAGTTGGATGCTACCCGGGAATGCACTGGTTACACTGCTTACAAGACTTATTTTGCGCTTTGTCACTGTCAGTTCAGCACTTGGCACCGAAAGTAATTATTGCAGGTGTCACTATATCCTTAAAGTTTCATTATTGAACCCTG
Source organism: Corynorhinus townsendii (assembly GCA_026230045.1). NCBI lineage: Eukaryota > Metazoa > Chordata > Mammalia > Chiroptera > Vespertilionidae > Corynorhinus > Corynorhinus townsendii. The sequence goes on along the minus strand of JAPDVU010000005.1, from coordinate 9,029,381 downwards.
CAGACCACCACCGCCCAGGAGAGCCCTGGCATCCGACCGAGGGTAGAGTCAAAAACACTGCATTGCCTGCCCGGCACTGCCCCTGCCCTCCCCCATTCCTGTGCCCTTGTATTTCCAGTAACAGCTATTGAAGTCTTACCCCAATCCTGTTAATAATCAGCTCAAACAATGATCACACTTTAGCAGGTCCCTGCCACACCCCCCTGCCCCCCAACCAGGAGAAGGGAATTTTCCCTTCGGAGCCCTCTTAGACCATTGTTTCTGGGATACATGTTATTTCTCCTTCTTGACTATAAACTCCTTCCGGGCAGAAACAGTGCCGTGTACTGCGTGAGTCTTATTAAAAGTTTAAAGTTTTGTCCTGAACACAATAGGAGGGGTGTGGCATCTCTTCCCTACCTCAACTTTCATCCCCAGATGGATCCCCCAGATAAATTTATTTTTAACGTTACAAGGAAGCTTTTAAATGAAAAGATTGGGCAACCCAGTGATAAAAGTCTAGGATGTTAGGGCCGATTAGCTGAACTTTTATACAATTGATAACTCCAGTCTAAATTGTTTTATGTATAAAATACTGGTTGCTTGCCTTTATTTTGCTCACTAATGGGACCCATCACTCCCCTTAAAATAATGACAACCTCCTTAATTCCAACTCACAACTGCCAGCCTCCATCGCTATCTTCACTCTGGAAAACGCCAGGCCTCCGAATCCTCACGACTGACGAGTAAAGAGGCTGATTAGAACCACTGAAGAAAAATGGGAAAAACTCCTTGACACATGCCTCCTTCAAATGCCTGTCTGTCCCTCTGACCCAATGTCAACATTAATTTCTATGTTAACCAATATGTATGGAGGTCAGGACTAGGTGTCCAGCTGCAGCCTAGGCTCTGGGGACACGATTGGGAGCAGTACACAATATCAAACCCCATCATAGAAAAAAAAAGCCCCCTTCTGGTTGTGCAGTGCTTGCTATGCCCAAGGGCCTGTATATGATTCCATGAGAGCATACATGATTGCCCTCAAGGAACTTGCAATCTAGTTAGGAAAGAAAAAAATCAAGAACACAGGAGTATAAGAGAGGACCTGATGGTCTAAAGCAGTGGTCGGCAAACTCATTAGTCAACAGAGCGGCAAACCGTGGCTCGCGAGTTTGCCGACCACTGGTCTAAAGGAGTGATGCAGACAAAAGGGCAGAAGAGAAAGAAACGGATGACGGCAACATGAATGGGCAGGTGGACTTGAACTTAAAGACTGTGGTTAGGTCAGAGGAAAAAGGTAAGGCATTCTAAAATGTAAATCATGGGCCGTACCAGGTAGATCAGTTGGTTAGAGCATCATCCCAATGCACCATGGTTTTAGGTTCCATCTCCAGTCAGGACACATATAAGAATCAACCAATGAATGCATAAATAAGTGGGACAGCTAGTCTCTCCCTCTCTCCCTTCTTCCCTTCCTCCCTCCTCTCTCTCAAATCAATAAATAAAAAAACCAAAATGTAGATCGTGAACAAAAGGGTACAAAGTCATCTTTGAAGGCCAGTGATATCCAGTTAGTAGGAGTAAAGGTTCATGTTGGAGAGAAGGAAGTTAAATTTGGGCAAGACCATGAGGTACATTAAAATAGGTTGAGGGGTTAGACTTTATGTCAAAGGCAACTTGGGGGGCAGGGCATGGAAAGACTTTAACTATGGAAAGAGCACTTTAGAATCAATCAGATAAACCTGACTTCAACACAGCCTTCCTCTGAGACAGTTCTTGGAGAAGAGTTTAGGGAGGTCCATGTGACGGAAGTGAGCAGAAGGGGGCAGACTCAATCACCGGAGAGCACAGAGATGCTGAGGGCCTGGCTTTCAGGGGAAAGTGAGAATACAAAGGAAGAGTCAACAGGACCTGATGCAGAGTTTTACTGAGGGAATCAGAGCGCAGTCAGGGTGGCTCCTAGGTCTCCAGTCTGGGTGATGACGAGAATGCTAAGCCTACCAATAAAAGGCAGGTCTTTTCGCTGTGCAAGGAGAAGGGTTAGCAAAGAGCATGAAAAGTTTGTTATCAGGCAGAAGGCCTTTTAGCCCGACAGCAGGACATCCACTTGGGAAAAGTCTGTTAAACGGGCGCATAAATGAATACGGGTAGTTGTGCCAGCACCAAAGATTTGTATGATGCAATGGCAGATGACACCATCACAATTAAGCATTTCTTATTAGAAATACTATTAAACAAAGGTAATGGGAATGATATAGAGAGTAGAGAGAAATCGATTATTTTTCTTAGATGTGGTACTTAGTGGATCCTGTCCAGTGCCACAACACTGAACACATTAAATTCTGTAGAAATTCAACATATGGCTTATTTACATAACAAGCATCGCAACTCCAAAATAACCATTTTGATGTGTCAAGGAATGAACACCTTCACAGCAGACTACTTCCAAAAAGGGGAGAGAAAGAAAGGCTTGTTTTTCTTCTATCATTATGTGTACTGGGTCATTAATTGTTTGTATCATGAAAATCATATTTTAATTGTGTGATTACACAGCAAGAACAGTGACGGCATGAATTGATTAGCTGAATTATGCACGATCATGTAGAGATCAATAAACAGACTCCATCACTCTGTCACATTATATTTCTGCCCTCACGCCCTGTGTCATGTTTATAAAAGCTGCTGTTCTGTGTACAAGAATTATAGCAGTCTTCTGATGCCGTTGTCACAGTCAAATAATAGTAACAGGTCTACAGAATAGGAAAGAAGTACTACGGAGCAGTGAGCAGGCAGTATCTGTTTAATGCACTCAGAACCCACCCCATTCTTACATGGTGAGACAGGTGGTGGTAGCTTAGATCTTACCGTGAGCAATCTCAGAGTCTCCCATTTTATCAAACAAAACCAGAAGTTCCTGCCCCTGCTCACCTCCTAAGAAGCTGATTAAAATTGTGCAAAGGTAGTAGAATGAAGACCACCTACGCACCTTCAACACAAAAGCCATAAATGAATATTCGTTGCTAATGACAGCACAATTCTATGATCAGAAACTGAGATACTGATAACACTTAGGACCAAAAATGAGCCATCTCTCAAGATTAACTTCCGATGGAGAGGTATTTCTGTTTGCACAGCAGAAGTGACCTATGAGCTGCTTGTGATTGGCAGTGCTTCAAAGACTGCAATGATGTGGCCCAAACACTTTTTTTCCCTGATCGTTACAGAGATGGCAACGCAGCTTCCGAGCCCATGGATACCTATACCCACAATGGCCGCTTGAAAATCAGTGGGCGCACAGAACCGATTACAGGACTTTTCTTAAGGGCCTCCCTTAAACAAAATGAATACAAAAGGAGTCTTGATCACTCTGCCTGTCCAGATAAGTATAGAAAATGAAGTTGATTCCTAGGAAATCATTTAATATTTTCAGAGGCAAGGATTACAGAAGGAAAGAAAATTGCCAATTAATATACTCCTTTCCCAGATGTTGAGTTTTTACTATCCTCTTGAATATTCTCTGCATTCAAGTGATTGTATGTTTTATGCAGACTATCTTTGGGGCTAGTCTAGTTTGTGAGTGTGTGTGTGTTTAAAGCTGCAAAGATACAGAATTTTACATGCTTTCTGTTCTGCAGCTCCATAAAATAGGTTTTAACAAAGCTTGAGTTTAATCCAAAACTCTAATTAGAGACTGCGGGGGCAATGAATGCCTTATCCAAATAGAAAATCATTCCCAAAGTTGATTTTTCCCCCAGTTAAAGATCCAACAAATATGGTCATACACAGGTATTTTTAAACACTACAGTCACTTGATAACACTGCCCCCATCCACACAACAAACACACTGCTTTCTGGTGAAGTAATACAATTGTCCAAGGCCAATGAAATACTTTACCCCAAAAGCAACTTAAGTCTTTATTTTCAGTGCATCTTTCAAAATAACCAAATTTGTTACTTATTCTTTTTTTTCTTAATGAAGCAATTTCTGACTTCCTATCTTTTTTTTTCTCCTACCATGTTGCAATCAGCTTTATCTCTAGAAAACATAATCAATCAGAACGGCAATGAATCATTCCTGTTAAGATGAACTAACAGGAATTAAAACGATGTCATAAAGGGCACACGACCTTCTTCTTTCAAATACTGGCACCCAGCCTCTCCCTCTGCATTGGTTCTAAAATTTCAGAGTCGTTTTTCCTTACTTGCGAAGGGACGAGTAAAAGTTTCTAATACACTTTTTAAACATTTTAAATAAGCAAGTGGAACCGTTCCCCAACATTTTATGTACAGATCGGCTGTGTTTGAAGTTCCCTAGTTCTCAAAGCCACAGATTCTGTACTCTACTCAAAGGAAAATACTGTACATAAAGAATCGCTACAGGGTCAGGTCTCCAAACCCTCGGCATCCACTAAAATCAGGAATGCTGGGAATCGAAAGCTTAGCAAGTTCACGAACACACACACCAACCCCCAAGAACAGGAAACCTCGGCTCGGGAAGATGCGAGGCTTCGGTCGCATCCCGGTCCAGGCATCGTCTCAGCCCTTCCTCTCCTGCGTGTGCAGCGAGTTCTAACCACCGAGCAGAGTGAGCGCGGGCAGGAGGGTGCGGAGAGCAGGACGGACCCTCCTGCACCTGGGAACGACCGCTGTCCCGGGGCTGCGTCCGCTGCACAGTCCCGAGCTCGGCCGCCGCCTGCGGTCTCCGGTCCACCCGCCCAGACACCGCGGCACAACCGCTTCGTCCCGCGGCCGGTCGCTCGGCGTCTCCTCCGTCCTCCCGCCGGCAATCGCGGCGAGTCCGCGGGCACGGGGGGCCGCTGCATCCCGCTCCCACCGGTGCCCAGGGCCGCGGTCGAGGGCAGGGTGGTCCCGCCGGGGCGGGCAGCTCCTCACCGGCAGCGAGCGGGGGCGAGCAGGCGGCGGGCGGGGTGGGTGGCACTCCGCTCCGCCAGTGGAAGGGGGCGCTCGCGCCGGGGAGGGCAGAGCGGGGACCGCGGCCGATTCAGATCCGGGGCGGGCGGGTCCACGTCGGAGCGCGGCGGCCACCAGCTCTCTCAGGGCACACAGGCGTGCGGGGGACCCGGCTCCTCTTCCCGCCCGCCCGCCCGCCAGCTCGATCGCGCCGTGCGGGGCGGGAGAAAGGAAGGACGGCGACCTCCGCGTCCGGTCCGCGCCGCCCGCTGGCGTCGGCGCCGAGCCGGGCCACACCCAGCGCCCCGGGAGGCGGCGGGGGCTGGGCGGCTCGGGCTGCTGAACGTGCGACCGGGACCGAGCCCCTGTCCCGCCGCGCAGGCCCCACCGCGCCCGTCCCCGTCCCGCATCCGGGCTCGGGCCCGGCGGGTGGGGAGGGAATCCCGGAGGCGGTGGCCAGGGGTCCCGCGCTTACCTCTCTGCCGATCGCCGGGCACTCGGTCCCGGACCGGGGACCGGAATCGGGGGCGAGGTCGCGGGGGAGACTCCGCGGAGGTGGCGGCCCCTGCGGCGCGGAGGGTGGGCGGGCGGGCGGGCGGGCGGGAGCCGCTGGCTGGGCCGCGCGCCGTCCCGAGCTCGCCCAGCTGCCGGCGCTCGCGGCGGAGGGCGCAGCCTGCTCGGCCCCGGCTGGATTCCTTCGCTGACACCACTCGGTCGGCCCGCCGCGCCCGGCTCTCCCGCCCCTCGCCGGCGCCCCCGCCCCCGGCCCGCCCTCGTGTCACTCACCCGGCGCGCACTCCCCCGCGGTGCCCCTCGCTCCGCTCGCACCCGGCGCTGCTCACGCCTCTCGGGTTTGTATCCGCTCACACGCACGTTCTGACACGGATCCCTTCCCTCCACACGCCCTCCCAGCTCCTCTCCCACCCCACTTTCTAGAAGAATCGCTTCCACACTTTGCTTGCTTGCCCCGCACCAGCCACCTCGCCTTTCCCCGAGCCACTGCCTCCGTTATTGATTTTGTCACCACCGACACGTGTTGCGGGAGAGGCATCCCCCACGCCCAGGAGCGTGAACTTCGCCCCCCGCCCCCCGCACTGTGTACAGAGGCGAGATGCTGCTCCGTGCAGGAGGCAGCAACGCTTTCTAGTGCTGAGCCAAGCTCCAAACGTAAACAAAGGGAGCGGATTCCGAAGGGACCTGAAGACCCAGGCGCGGGAAAGTGCTGGACTGGGGTCCCACCTTAGAAACCCCGCCAACCCGGGGCGTCCCGGCCCCTCCCTTTCGCGGCCTGTGCACGCTGAGCTTCTGGAAGGTGGTCGCTTTAAAGGTGTGCGATCACCAAGTTCCAGATTGGCACCTGGGCATCGGCCCTGGGCTTCTGCCTAGGAGTAAGCAGCCAGGAGAGGAAAGGCAGTTTCTCAGTCATTCTTCCTGATGGACGTGCTTTAGATGACACGCCCTTCCAAAGGCAGTGGAGTGAGGTGCAGGCAGCTCTCCAACTCAGTTTATTTATTTATTTTTTAAAGGGATGACTTCGTTGCCTCCCTTTTCCGGAATACCAATAACGGTGTCTCAGCGGCTCTTTGGATGTCAAAGCCCCTTGCAAACATCAGACCAGAGTTGGTTATGCTCCTCACGCTCCAGACTCCAAGGGGCTCCTGAGCAGGAAGGCGGAATGGTATATATATCACCCGATGTTCGGGAGTCATAATTTGAAATAAAATACAAACACCTTTCTGGCAAAGTTGAGATCTGCTAACATAATGTGCCCCAGTTGGCAAAGCACAGCCATAATAAGAAAGAGAGGGGCTGAAAGGCAAGGAAAGCCTTTTCTCATGTGACTTGTGCTGGCGGTTCTTGTTATACTGGATGGGTGCTTGGATCCTATGATCTATTTAACGAGCATGTGTAAGTGCTTCATAAGTACTAACTTTATTAATACTTCAAGCGATCCTTTTTTTTTTTGTCCGTTTCCACCGATAAAGAAACTGAGGCATGAAGAGGTTAAGTAACGTAGCTAGTAAATGGTGGAGGGAGGATTTGCACCTACATGTCTAGCTCTGCCGAGGCTGCATATAGGAAAACCTGCTTTCCAGAACTAATGTAACATATAAATATAAAGGATAAACATCATCCTATTGCTGATTAAGTTTAGGTGGAAAAGAGAATTCGTAACAATTTGACTTGGAATTGGATATGCTTTTTAGGTTCTCTGGCAAAATAATTTTAGCTTTTTTGGATTCGCCCCATAGTTACAATTCCAAAATAAAGAATAAATTATTGCTTTCCTAAGAAGGGTTTTGGAAATAACATGGAACTCAGTCTTCATTTCCTTCTTCTACAACTTCACAATCTTCCCAGGACTCCAAATCTAACTTGCTTCTTCATCAAGTCTGAAAGAAACGTGACCACAAGGAAGAAAGAGTTTTCTGAAACTCACACGCATGGCTTTATATCTGAAGGCTATTTCCCAGTTAGTGGGTACTGTACATAAGAATAACTGGTATGTGTATTGAGAGCAAAAATGTTAAAAATTTCCTTTATTAAAAAAAAAAACAACAGATAAAAGGGATATAGTAGTAACCATTGTCCCACAAACTAAACTAAAACTAATCTCTATTGGGAATGGAGGCCTGGTCCATGCAAAAACAATTACGAAGTTACTAAAAGAAGTAATTATAGCTTTTAAGAGTTAGCTAAGGGACCTAGCAAAAAAAAAAAAAAATCAGACTTTTGAAAGTTTTGTAGATAGTGAGTTTCAAATCAAACAAATCTTTTCCTGCTTAATTTACTCTGGAAAAAAATGAAAATTTCTGTTTGGAAGGGAGAGGATTTAAAATGCTTATGTATTGTTGTTGGCACCAGATACTGAACATTTATTTGAAAAATTACATTACTTGAAATTTTGATCAGGAGGTTATCTGATTAATGGTAGTATGATTCTATTGTTCAAAATAATTCTCTGCTATTAAAACACACAAATCTCTTTTTACCATTTTCAAAACTAAATAGAAAAGTGAGGGTCTTTTTAAGAAAACAAAATATTAATTTATATATTTTATATTTCTATATAGGTATTTTTTTATTGATTGATTTTTTTTTTTTTTAGAGAGAAACAAAGGAGAGAGAGAAACATCGATTCATTGTTTCAATTATTTATGCATTCATTGGTTGATTCTTTTATGTGCCCTGACCAGGGATTGAACTCACAACTTTGGCATATCACGACACTTTAGCCAACTGAGCCACCCTGCCAGGGTCTTCATATAGGTTTTTTAAATCTGTGTCTGCTGCTTTCCTCTATGTTGTCACCAGTATTCTTTATTCACTGTGCTTCATTGTGAGCATGGGGGAACAATGACATATCCTCCGATGAGGCTATTTCCCTGCCATCCCAATCTCAGCAAAGTGCCCTTCTCTCTCCTTTCCACCCCTAGATTGTGCCACACTTCCGATTCATTCAGAGTGGGGCTCTCATCCGTGGGAGTCGCTCAGATCTCAGAAGCCTGCTTTAGGCCGTGACCTGAATTAGAATTTTGGCATCTGAATCAGCGGTGGGGACAGAAAGTGACTTGCTAGGCTCCAGACCACTCTTCAGACCTGTGGAGAGTCTCCCATGGAGAGTTCCTTGGCTTTGGCGAGGTGCCGTGACCATGTGGAATCTGGGTGGTCTCCCTGAGGGAGGAGAGAAATGTGGTCTCTGCGTGTGAGTGCAGTGTTCGTTAGGACCATTCCCAGATATTCCAGCTCTGCTTCCTTTGAAGCACATGATGCACACAGTGTGCCGCCTGCTTCAGCCTGCGAAGAGTGGGGAGAAGTTAAGCCCTGGTGCAGTGCACCCCCTTCTCTTTTCCCTCTGGAACTGCAGCCCACAAGGTGCGCCTGGTGGTGGCTGCTCACTGGACTGGGTCAATGACAATGGGCGGCGCTGCCTCTGCTGTCCCTTAGGGACGTGCAGTACGAACGAGAAATAACCCTTCGTTGTTCTCCTGAGATGTAGGGGTTGTTTGTTTCTGCAGCGTAATCTAGCCTATTCTAATTAAAAATAGGCAGCAAGCAAGAAAGAAACAATTGCAGGGCACACTGTGGCCGAGAGCGGCTAATAATTCTACAGATCTGTTTCTCCTTTTTCCTGGATACACAACGAATTCACATTTCCCAGCCTCCTATGTCATTAGATGAGGCCAAGTGACTCAGTTCTGACCAATGAAATGTAGACGAAAGCTTTGCACTTCACTCCCAGTCCCCACCCACGGAAAGCCTCCTAGGTGATCTCTCTTCCCCATCAGCCATGTGGAAATTGAGGTCTCTGAGACGTCAAACTTTTTATTTAAAGGACTAAATATAGGGTAAATATTTTAGGCTTTCTGGGTCATTGGTCTCTATCACAACCACTCAACTATGCTGTTTTACAGGAAAGCAGTCACAGACACTGTAAAGGACATAAACAAGTGAACATGGTTGTGTTCTAATAAAACTTTATTTACAAAAACAGGTAGTGGGTTTGTGTTCTGAGTGCAGTAATATGTTGACTCCTTACCTAGAGGAAGGTAGAAACACAGGATGGAAGGGGCCCGAATCTCTGAGTAACTCAGTGGTGTCCTCTTGCTGAACACCCACACTGAAATGTTTTCTTAGTAAAAATACAAAAAAAAAATCCTGTTAAGCTAAGCATAACTAATACACTATCTTAGTCCATATTCCAGGGGAAAAAACCAGAGGGATTAACAATCTAAACAAAGAAAACTATAAAAGACTAAAAGAAAATATGAGATTCTATTATAATATTGGTTATCATTCTAATACTAGTTAGAAATATCACGATTAAAACTCTAGAAACGATAACAGGAAAGATTAAACATATTTGACTAAAAAAAAAAAAACCACCACCCAAGAAATTTCTCTACAGTGAAGTGTATGACAATGTTATTTAATGGGAGAAAATATATACAACATACATATACAATAGGAAGGGGTTAATATGCAAAATAACAAATAGCGTCTAGAAATGAAGACAAAAAAAGAGAAGCAGTAAAATAAGAAAATGAACATAGGATAGGAAGAGGTAATTCTCAAAGAATATAGGCTAATAAGCATATAAAAACACGCTCAACCTCACCAATGATCAGAGTCTAAATAAAAAGATAGCATTTTTTACTTACCGGATTGGAAAAAAAATGTTTTAGTATCAACTATTTGTGAATGGGTATAAAAATAACTTTCATACTGAAATGACTGCAGTAAGAATTGATAGACATTTCAGGAAAGCAATTTGCAGTATCTGTAAATATTAAGAATGCATTTATACGCTGACCATGCATTTCTACTATAAGTCATCTATCCAATTGAAAAACCAAGTGTGCCAAAATATATTTACATGTATGTCAATTGTAATATTATTTGTATGAGCCCCCCCCAAAATTGGACCACAGCTCAACAGTTATGAATAGAGAAATGGTTAAATACATTTCATAAATATACACTGGAATAATAATAGCTCTTTAAAAATGAGAGAGAGATGTACTTGTTGGCATGGAAGAGTGTTCATGGTCTATTTTTCAGTGATAAGAGCAAGTGAGAATAATATATACAGTATGTGCTCTAAAAGGGGGTGGGATAGGAGGCAGAAGTCTTTGTGCCTTGAGGGAATGTACACCGTTGACAGTGATAACCTTGGGGTAAGGGACTTCCATTTTTAACTTGGTACACTTTTCCCCGTTTGTACATCATCTTTATCATTCTAATTTGAAAACAAAACAGAAAAGGACAGAAGTCAAGAGAGACTGAAAGAAAAGCCCATTGTGGACACTGGCCAATGCCGGGGGCTGAGGAATGAATGGGCAGAGGAACAAAGACCAGCTGAAGACTTGCTGAGACACATCCAAAGGAATGAGTCACTGTCTCTGTTCCAATGGCAGCGGACCGAGTTGTTGTGAACTGGGACCAGGGTTCTGCTTGGAAATTTTCCAGAAAGGAGGAAGGCTTGGGGGGAGAAGAGAAAGGATAACCTTGCTGGCCTGAGGGCAAACATGTTGGAAACAAAAAAACCAAACAATGTCCTTTGGCTGAACTTGCATAGTCTCTACAGGAACTAAATATTACTGCCTCTGATTGTTTTAGGTTACAACCCTCTCTTCTCAGAATCGGGTGCCTGAAATGATCTGTACCTAATGGAAGTTTTTTGTGTGTTTTTTTTTGGTTCTGTTTGTTTTTTTGTTTTGTTTTAAAGATTACATGTCACTGTGTGCTCTAGGCAGATAATTCCAGGTTCATTCAACCTTAGTTGTGCCAACAGGAAGACAAACGGCAGTAGTGTGTGTTGTAGGTGAATAGGCTATCGTGCATTCAGGATGCGTGTGTTCAGTTGCTCGCTGGTGTGTATTCACATCTTCTGTTTAGCACAAATCTGATTTCTAGTGAGACAGAATATCGTCTCATGCGTTTATTAACCGTTTATTTTAAGTAGTGCCATGTTGATCAGTTACTTAACAGAGAGCTTTGTTTTATCTATTGGGTATAGCTTGTACTCTAAAATTCCCATATTATTGTGTATTATTTACCTTTTAAATAAAGGCATCCTGTGTTGCTTTTGGATACCCACACTAGAGAGGATAAAGGCATCTTGTTCTGTACCCAAACTCATTATTTTATAAAACCTTAAGAATCCTCTGGGTCATAGCATATGAATGAGTCAAAGGCAGACCCAAGCACTTTTTTCTCATTGGTTGTGCCCCGAGTGCTTTTGCCCAAGTTTTCCCATATGTGGGCGTGATCTTGCCTGGGGTGGAACCAGAGATGGGCGATATGCTTATGACAGTGAAATGAAGTATGTGTTTGTTCGGACTGTCATAGCGAAGTACGGCAGGCTGAGTGGGTGGCTTCAGGAGGAATGTATTGTATCACTGTCCTGGGGCTAGACGTCCGAGACCTAGGGGTCAGGGTCAGTAGGGTTGGCTCCTCCAGAGGCTGTGAGGGGAGGATCTGTCCCAGCCTCTCTCCTTGCTTTGCAGACAGCTGCCTTCTCCCTGCGTCTCTTCACCGTGTCTTCCCTTTGCATGCATCTGTCTTCATGTCCAAATTCCTCCTTTTTATAAGGACACCAACCACATTGGATTAGGGTCCACCCTAGTGAGCTCATTTTACTGACCTTATCGTAAAACGAGAGGCCCGGTGCATGAAAATTCATGCACTGGAGGGGGTCCCTCAGCCCAGCCTGCCCTTCTCACAGTCTGGGAGCCTTCAGGAGCGGGAGGCGACCCAGTGGTCAGGGGAAGGCAACGCCCCCATCACACCTCTGCTGCTGCCACTACTGGCAGCGCAAGCCTTGACTGGCCCTGATTACCTAAGCCTCGGGCGGCACTGGGTGGTTGGGAAGCTGACATCTGAGGCTTGCCTGTGCCTCAGGCCAGCCCTGGTTGGCTTGGGGGCTGAGGGTGGGTCTGGCTGCAACATGCGCCTGCCACCCCCCAGCAGGGCTGAGGGGACGGGGTGCCACCATCTTGTGGCTATGGGCACTGCCATCTTTGTGATGGTGTGATGGTCAATTTGCATGTTCCCTATTTATTAGATAGGATAAGGCTATATTCTGAGGTATGAGGATGTTAGGGCTCCAACATACTTTTTTGGAGGGCACACAATTCAACCATAATGACGAAGTTAATAATAATAAAAGTGAGGTTAGAGCCTGGGTCCTGGCTGGCTACCCAGGGTTTTTTATCAGACTCTCATTCCAGGGTGCTTTCCCTGATCCCCTCTCCTATGTTCTTGTGACTCCTGAATGCTCCTGTTCCTGTCCTATCACCATGATTAGGTAATTGTGCACTTATCTCCCCGAGGAGACTTCTGCACTCCCTGTGAGCAGGGACAGTGTCCTTTGTTCTGATGTCTAGTACAGTGCCGGGTCCAGACAAGGGGAACGAATGGCTGATGGACAATGATACAAGGTTCGCCTTTGAAAGGATGCCAGTCCACACTGCTCTTTGTCTTCCAGATTGCACAACCAAGTAGAAGTGAGCCTAGACTCGCACAGGCAAACAAAATGACAAGCACCTCTGAAACTGGAGCAGTCCTTGTTGGGTTTATCGTGGCACATCGTGGGCAGCAGCTCCTCCAAGGGAAGGTGGAGTAAGAGAAGTCCAACCGGGAAAAAGCACCCTGATATTCAGCTGCTTTAGAAATGAAGCAAGTTCAGCCAAAGGATCCTGTGCCCTCCTTACATGAATAACAAGCCTTAGATTTAGAGTCTAATTTAAAAGGTAGAGTTAGACAAAGCGGAAATCCATCTGTGGAGCTCATTCTTTGGTTAATAAGCAGAGTTCATGAGAAGACCTGTGGGAGTTGTACGTGTTTAAAACCCGGGGAAGACACGTCAGAAGGGCAATGTAATAAGAGTCTTCAAGTGGAAACGCAGGCATGTTGATGAGCTTTCCTGTCGCTGCTGGAGACAGAACAAGGGCAGTTTATGCTGCAGCATGCAAGGGCCCGGCTGGCTGCGAAGGAAGGCTTTCCCAGTGGAATACCAAATATCAGCGTGGCTTGGATTCCTGGACGAGCCGTGGTCTTGCATCTTTCTCTCAGTGAAATTAAAACTCCCAAACTCGATTGAGCCAAGCTCTTCCACTTCACCAGCCACAAGGCCTTGGAAAAGTTGCATCATTTCAGGGAGGGGCTATTTCCTTACCCATAAAGGCTTAATTTTTACCTCATAGGGTGACAGGAGATTGGAAGAGAAGCCTAAAGCACAGTTCCTGGCCCATTATATAAGCACTGCAAAAAAGAGCATTAGTAATGAAAAGGATGGCAAATATTTCTTTACTAGAGGTCCGGTGCATGAAATTCATGCACAGGGGGTGTGTCCCTCAGCCCAGCCTGCACCCTCTCCAATCTGGGACCCCGAGAGGGATGTCTGACTGCCTGTTTAGGCCCGATCCCAGTAGGGCCTAAACGGGCAGTCGGACATCCCTCTCACAATCCAGGACTGCTGGCTCCCAACTGCTCGCCTGCCTGCCTTCTTGATTGCCCCTAACCGCTTCTGTCTGCCAGCCTGACCACCCCCTTAACCACTCCCCTGCCAGCCTGATTGATGCCCTGCCAGCCTGTTTGCCCCTAACTGCCCTCCCCTGCAAGCCTGGTCCCACCCCAACTGCTCTCCCCTGCAGGCCTGGGTCCCCCCCAACTTCTCTCTCTGCTGGCCATCTTGTGGCAACCATCTTGTGTCCACATGGGGGCAGGATCTTTGACCACATGGGGGCAGCCATCTTGTGTGTTGGAGTGATGGTCAATTTGCATATCACTCTTTTATTAGATAGGATAGAGGCCTGGTGCATGGGTGGGGGACGGCTGGTTTGCCCTGAAGGGTGTCCTGGATCAGGGTGGGGGTTCCCTTGGGGTGTGGGGTGGCCTGGGCGAGGGGCCTGTGGTGGTTTGCAGGCCAGCCATACCCCCCGGCAACCCAAGCGGAGGCCCTGGTATCTAGGATTTATTTATCTTCTATAATCGAAACTTTGTAGCCTTGAGTGGAGCCAAGCCTCCTGCTCGCTCTGTGGCCACAGCCATTTTTGTTGGGATTTATTTATCTTCTATAATTGAAACTTTATAGCCTTCAGTGGAGACCAAGGCAGGTCAGGGCTGGGGAAGCTTGGCTTCCTGCATTGAAGGGGGTAACTCAAGCCTCGTGCTCTCTCCAGCTCCATGGCCTCCACCATTTTTGTTGGGATTTATTTATCTTCTATAATTGAAACGTTGTAGCCTTGAGTGGAGGTCTGGGGCAGCCAGGGTGCGGAAAGCTTGGCTTCCTCCATTGCTGCGGAAACCTAAGCCTCCTGCTCTCTCCATGGCCACAGCCATCTTGGTTGGGTTTATTTGCATATCGCTCCTGATTGGTGGTGGGTGTGGCTTGTGGGTGTAGTGGAGTGATGGTTAATTTGCATATTACTCTTTTATAGGATAGGATTATTTGCTACATGCCAGACACCATTCTAAGCACTTTATGTGCTATTATATTTTGGTTTCATAGCAATCATGTAAAATAGAGGCTTTTATTTCCATTTCACAGGTGACAAAACTGAGGCATAGGAGAAACCAAGATGGCAGCATAGATAAGCACCTAAACTGCTGCCTCGCACAACAATTTCAAAACTACAACTAAAAGACAGAATGGACATCATCCAAAAGCACAGGAAGGCTGGCTGAGTGGAAATTCTACAACTAGAAGGAAAGAGAAAAGCTCACGGAGAATCAGAGGAGCTGCAAAGGGCTGAGGTATGGAGAAACACGTGCAGAGATGAAGGGCAGCTGAGTGCCTGGCTGGCTTTCTCTGGCGGGAGGGGGAAGGAAGCCCCCAACTACACTGAACCCCAGTTCCGACTGCACTGAACCCCAGTTCCGGGTGAAACTCCATGGACCCAGGCTCATACAGGGGGAGTCTGAACTGTCAGGTAGAGAGAAAGGCACATGGAGACTCAGAGACTCTGGGGAGCCGCGGCAGGCAGGGGTCAGGAGGCACGTGGGCATGAGTGCACACAGAGAAGACTGACTGTGGAGGTTGCCACAGGCTTTCCCTAGCAGAAGGGAGTCAAAGCTCCTGACTATACTGAACCCCAGTTTAGACTGCACTGAACCCTAGTTCCGGGCAAGCCCCTGGGGACCCACGCTCTTATGGGGGGAATCTGGACTGTCAGGCGGAAACTCAGGGGAGCCGTGGAAGTAGAGGTCTGGAGGTACTCATGCAAGGGCAGGGCTGATGGGAAGCCAAGACTGTCTGCTCAGCCCTGAGACTCCGCCCCATCCAAGCTGAGCACAGAGGCTTTTGTAATTTTGCAAGTCTTGTCTCATAAGGTGTCTCCAGCACCGAACTTCTCCCGGCGTAGACACAGCTGATCCTCATAGCCAACTGGCCTAGAGGTCAATTCCTCCCAGTGATACCAACAACAATCAAGACTTAACTACAACAAGGCTGTACACACAGACCACAAAGAAGTGCACCAAGAGTGTCCACCTCAGGTAACTGGGGAGGCCAACCCACTGGGCCAAATAGGACACTTACCACACAAAGCTACTCTACCAACTCAGGGAAGCAGCGAAAATGTGGAGACAAAGAAACAGATAACAAAGGAAAGAAATGGAGGAAAACAAATGACTGGATATAGAATTCAAAACCACTGTTATAAGGTTTTTCAAGAATTTCCTAGAAAAGGCCGATAAATTTAGCGAGACCCTCGAGGATATGAAGAAGGACCAACTAGAAATTAAACATACACTGACTGAAATAAAAATTATTATACAGAGACCCAACAACAGACTAGAAGAATGCAAGAACCAAGTCAAAGATTTGAAATACAAAGAAACAAAAAACACTCAACCAGGAAAGCAAAAAGAAAAAAGAATCCAAAAAGTTGAAGATAGTGTAAGAAGCCTCTGGGACAACTTCAAGTGTACCAACATCTGAATTATGGGGGTTCCAGAAGAAGAGAGAGAGCAAGATACTGAAAACCTATTTGAAGAAATGATGACTGAAAACTTCCCACACCTGGTGAAAGAAATAGACTTACAAGTCCAGGAAGCACACAGAACCCCAAACAAAAGGAATCCAAAGAGGACCACACCAAGACACATCATAATTAAAATGCCAAGACCAAAAGACAACAAGGGAATATTAAAAGCAGCAAGAGAAAAACAGTTAACTACCTATAAGGAAGCACCCATACTATTGTCAGCTGATTTCTCAACAGAAACTATGCAGGCCAGACAGGAGTGGCAAGAAATATTCAAAGTGATGAATAGCAAGAACCTACAACCAAGATTACTCTACCCAGCAAAGTTGTCATTCAGAATTGAAGGTCAGATAAAGAGCTTCCCAGATAAGAAAAAGCTAAAGGACTTCATCACAACCAAACCAGTATTATATGAAATGCTGAAAGGTATTCTTTAAGAAGAGGAAGAAGAAAAAAGTAAAGATAAAAATTATGAACAACAAATACATATCTATCAACAAGTGAACCTAAAAATCAAGTGAATAAAAAACCTGAGGAACAGAATAAACTGGTGAATATAATAGAATCAGGGGCATAGAAAGGGAGTGGACTGATAATTCTCAGGGGGAAAGAGGTAAGGGGGGTGCAGAAAGAGACTGGACAAAAATCGTACACCTATGGATGAAGAAAGTGGCAGGGAAGTAAGGGCAAAGGGTGGGATGGGAACCGGGTGAAGAGGAGCTATGGGGGGAAAATGGAGAAACAATTGTAATAATCTGAACAATAAAGATTTATTAAATTAAAACAACAACGAAAACAACAACTGAGGCATAGAGGCAGTAAGCAACTTGAGGGCAAAGCTCTCACACCCACACAGTCTGTCTCCACAGCCTGTGCTTCTAGTCACTATATTAACAACCTCTACATGTTTCTAAACATTAACTCTTTAAAATAAAAGAAATTGGCATGTTCTTTAGAAATCCAGACTGGTGATTCTTAGACTTTCATTATCCTATATAATAAAAGCCTAATATGCAAATTGACCGAATGGCAGAATGACCAGTGGCACGACCAGTCACTATGACACGTACTGACCACCAGGAGGCAGACATTCAATGCAGGAACTGCTCACAGGCCCTAGGCCAGCCAAGGCGGGTGCCAGCAGGGGCCCCCCGATTGCCCCACCAGTTGCCTCACAGATCAGTCCTGATTGCCAGCCAGGCCTAGGGACCCTACCTGTGCACTGGGCCTATAGTCTTTTATATTTTTCCTTCCATGTTTTGAATGATTTTATTTGCTAAAATACAGCAATAAGCAATAATTCATTTTTCATTTTTCGTAATCAAAGACATATGTAACAGAACTCCCAATCGACATAAGGTAACAGCATGATCTGCATTGGAATGATTCTTGTCAAAGGCAAAGCAACTTGATAATTTTGGTGGCTCATGCAGCTTTATCACTGCAGTTTTCACCCGGTTTTCTGAAATATCTATAGTAATTAATTGGCTCTCTTCGTCCAAATATTAAACTCACAGAAGTTAAAGAGGCTAATTAGCAGTTTTCAGAATGTGCAGTCAGCAGTTTTTTGGATACATCTATTTAGGGTCCAGAATGTATTTTCAAATTATCAAATGTTAAAAATGAATGTTTTAAGGTAGGAGCCAAAGTGTCAATTCACTGGACACAGGTGAGTGTGTAGGGGTTATCTGCAGCCAGAAGCTAAGGTGGATGGAGAGAGGAGGACTTGTTGTTGGAATTGTACTGTGCATGCGTTGTGCATGTGTGACCCTGTGTGTGAATGTACGCGTGTGCACAGAGGGCAATTATGGGGGGAAATAAACAATAGTGTGCTAGTCAACCACCTTTCAGGGAAAAAAGTTTGTGATTTGTAGCATCTGCCAATTTCCATGCCATCAATACTTCTACCATGCCCAGTTTCAAGTTACCAACAGTTCAACAAGAGGTTCTACATTTGTATTTATTTTGTTTTGAATATAGTTTTATATTGAACAATTGTCTCTTTCAAGTCAGAGTGAGCCTGCTCCAGCAAACTCCTGGCAATAAACCAACAAACTGTTTGCCTGCAGTCTCGGGGGAGAGCCTAGCGATGCTGTTAGTGAGAATGAGTGTCAGCCTGCACAGGGGAAGGAGAAAGTAGTCAAGAAAACTTAATTTCTAAGGTGATCTTAAGACTGAAGACTTACAGCCAGAAAAATGATTCTGAGCCAAGAAAGACACAGAGAGGAAACATCTCAGAAGGAAGCCATCTAGTTACTAACCGGGAATGAGAGCCTTGGATGTAGGGGCATATCCCAGAGATGATGGCTGATGAGAGGAGGAGAGGAAGGAGAAGGGGGAGATAGTGCCATTCACAAGGAGGAGCTGCTGGCCTCAGACCAGATGTGCTTCTCTCCTACACGATCATTGGGAACCCTTGTCCCTTGTGCTCATCGTTCTCTCCCTGAGCACCTCAAGCATGTTTGGCAATATTGGAAAGTACCATTCACCAGGAATTCATAGACAAGTCCGAGCTTAGTGTCAACAGCATGGAAGGCCCTTTGGGGTAATCCAGCGATTTAAACCAGAGTGTCGACACGGCATAGGAATAGAAACGGTACAAGCAGGCAGTATGTGGAGACTCAGGTGGGTAATCAGTAGGCAGTTGGATTCCTAGAAGTCCATCAGCAGATAATAGGGTCAGAGAGGCGAGGTGGGACGCTGGTACAGGGGGAGAGGGAGGATAGAATGTGAATGGCACACATTTCTAAGCTGAGCAGTTAGCTCAGAGACTGCTCGTCGTCTACCCCAAATCCACCAGGTCCCCTTGGTCTCCAGCTTTTCCCTTGAAAGACAGCAATGCTGGCTGGTTTCAACAAACAATTTGGGCCACATGACAGCTTTGAAAACAGAAAGAGTGCTAAGGAAACTGTTCCAGAATGAAAGCCAGAATCTTGGTCCCTCACCAAAGAAGAGCCATCGTAGCAGTCATGGACTGTCTGCCTCTGGATGTTTCTACACAAGAGAAAATTACGCTTTTATCTTGCTGAAGCCACTGTTATTCCCTGCTTCGGTACCAACTGAAATTCTCGTCTGATATCACCAAGTGACAAGCCGGGTGCTAAGGGATAGGAAATGGAGACGGGGATTTTGTTCCAAGAATTCTAGGACAAGGAAGGGGAAAAGGGAAGAAGAATGGCTACTGAGATTAGAACATCAGATACAAGCCCAACCAGCCACACGGCTCTGAAAGAAAGAACAACTTAAATCCAAACCCAAAGCCTCCCACCAACCATTCCCTTTGCCACTAAGCCACGGGAAGGATAGCTGACGGTCTACAGACAGCAGCCAAGAGCTGGAGCAGAAAAGGGCCATCTCAGGGTAGGGGCCAGGCAGTCATTACACTAAAGAGTGAACCGCCCTGGGACTGAAGTTTGCAGACATGTCAGTATGGTTCTCATCTGGAAAGTCCATCGCATTTGGTGTCTTACAGTCTGGTGGTTAAACTCTCCAGGCTCCCCTTGATCTAGCATTACAAGTCCCCATCATGTCAGGACTGGATTCTGGTGCCTCAACATGGTAGGAGAGGAGGGGGTGTGAGGAAGTGGAGACGGTGGGCATGGACCGCTCTTTCCAGCGGCTTGAGGGAGAGAGATGGAGCTAGAAAGAAATAAGGGCCGAGAGGCTTACTAGTAAGTGATGGGGTAAAGGAAGGATGAAGTGACGACTGCCATGAATTCTGACTAATATTAGGAGGGGAGCAGATAAGCGAGAGCTACAAGTCTCAATACACACATGCCATTCTTGGATTGTTCCAGTGTGCCGTGCGTCTTGTCCAAGAAGGAATGATTCAAATGTCCAACTGCTTCTTTATGATAATGAAAGTGCAAGGCAAGATTATGGACACATTGGTGTCTGGCTTCCTCTCTGCAATGACATGCGAACTGCTCTCACCGAAGTCACTAGAGACCTCTTATTTGCCACATTCAGTGGACACTATTCACTCCCTATCTTCCATGGCCTCCTTGGATTATTGGACTCTGTCGTCCCCTTGAAGATGCTCTATTCCTCCATGCTACCCTCTGAGTTCTCATCCAAACCCTTGGATTGCCTCCTTTCAGTCTCACACTGGCATGTCTTCCTTCTCCTGCCTCTTAAATGTTGGCGCTCCCAGTGTCCTGTCCTCCTTCTACACAGCAGTCCCCCCTTATCCCTGGGAGACGTGTTCCAAGATCCCCAGCGGATGCCTGAAATCACGGAGAGTACTGAGCCCTATACTAGTATATACAGTATTTTTTCCTATACGTGTAAACCTGTAATGAAGTTCATTTACAGATTAGTCACAGTATGAGATTAACAACAGTAAATAATAAAATAGAACAATTATAACAATTACTGTAATGAAAGTTATGTAAATGTATTCTCTACTTAGCCAATTTTTGAGGTGTCACATTAACTTTTTTATTTTTATAGTAAAGAAATCAATCAACATTATCCCTGTCTCATGTCCCATTGGTTTCTCAGTTTATAAAGTTTGAGTTCTATAAGCTTGCTTTAATCCAGAGAGCTCTGGGGCCTTATCAAGTGGGAGAGGAATAATGGGAAGCAGGGTAGGTATGAACCAGGGCCAAATATGCCTAATTGATACCTCATTGAAATGCTCATAACTCTGAACTGGCACATTAGGGAAGCTCCAGCGTTACTGCATAAAGCATCTTTTCTGTGTGGAGTTTGACCCTTGCAAGAATGGAATATCTTTAACAGTATGTGTGTGTGTGTGTGTGTATTTTTATAGGAGGCAGAAAGAGGGTCATTAATTACACATCTTGTTTATTTTAGTTTAGTAGAGAGAAAAGTCCCATCTTCCCCTTTTGGAGTGGCCCACCAGAGTTTGATAAAAAAAATGTCTTAAATGTCTGCAGTGGCCTGTGAAGTCCTAAAGCCATTCTTAGGTCTGAGGTGACACATGGGCATTCTCAGCCTGCTCAGTGTAGCCGAGAGGCATCTTACGATTGGTATTGGGAAATATCCTCTCTTTTTTAACCATTAAAAAAGTATCCACTTTTTAAATGAGACACAATTTGTAATGGCACCCTAACTCTCTTTTCTCCAATTCCCTTTCTGGTAGTTTCTTCTGTCTAAGCATCCAAGGCTCTTAGGCTTCAATTGCTCTTTTCCTTCCTCAAGTCTAAATCTGCCCAGGATTGATGATTATGTCTGAATGTACTAACAGGGATACTTGCCCAGGAGGGGAAGACCAAGGCTTAACCAAAAAACTTTATAAGAGTGGAATGTCAGGGCTCCAGAAGTCAATGGCTATTTTTGAGGGCCATTTGAGGCTAGGTAGTAGACATATGTAGATATATGTTGCTTCAAAGCATCCATTTTCTTTCATCCCATTCTCCATAGCCTCCCAAATCTTTGGGGAGTCATGTAGTTTCCTAAAAGCTGAGCCCACCTCTAACTTCAGGTATGGAACATGGACAACTAAGCTCTCACTGCCCCTGACCCTTGAGATTGGTTCAAGAATGGGAATATGACATGAATTGTTGATTCAGTGAGAGTGAATCTTTAGACGTGGGCAGGAACCACCAGAAGTTTCTTCTCCAAGTGCTGGGTTAAAAAATTGTAAAGGCTGAAATTGCTGCCACCAGGAGAAGGAAGCTTCTCTTTGAAACCTGGAAATGAAGCCAACGCTGTAGGTGGCAGAAGGGCTGGTCAGTGAGAAAGTAAGTCCTTGGTGATGGAACTGAACCGCTAGATCAACTTCCCTTGACGCTTCAAGACTGTTCAGTTGTGTGTGGTGATGAGTTTCCTTTCCCTTTCATGCCTGTCACTTAACTGGAAGAAAGATGCAATTGGGTATTTGAAGGCTGAGAGGAACTGAAGTCTGTTCAGGTTTCCTCAGGTTTATAAGGATAGACCACAAAGCCTCAGAGAGCCCCTTGAAAATTGGTTCAAATTGAGCTTTCAAAACCCCAGTTTTTTAAATTGCCTCAGAAATTGGTATCTAACCCTATTCTAGTGCTCTACTATATTGGTGTGTTAGCTGCTTTCTGCTCCAATTGCTACCAGTTCCCTGACTCTCTTCTACTGTGTCTCACGTTCAAATTTTGGTTTGGTCAGTCAGTTACAATTCCAAAATCTCTTTCAGTCACTGGCAGACAGATGTGTGCATGGTCCCCTCCACCCTGGCAGATGCTAAGACCGATTGATAAAAAGCATGGTGACGAGGGGTAAGGACATGTTCAGCAGTAGCCTGTCAGTATGGATGTCACTCTGAGCTCTCTCAGAAGGGGGGTCTCTTAGACACCAGAGATGGGCTGTCCAAGACAGTGTGCAATTGACTTGGTTCCACTCAGATTTCAAACTCCGATTCTCAGATGGAGGTTCAAATCTCAGTTCAGTTCTTTTAACTTTATCTAAACTTGAGGGGTCTGGTCGAGATTTGTAGAGTTATTTGGGGCTCCATCTATTTAAATGCTTTCTGGGATAATTATCTCATTTTCTTGCAGCTGGGTGCACTACTGTTGAAGTTTGGGCATGCCCAGAATAGACTCTGAATCAAGGATGTGAGTAAAATAATTTATTTAGGAGATAATCCTTAGTAGCACAGGTAGGACCTGGGGAAACGAGACAGGAAAGGGCAGGAAAGCCCAATAGAGGGTATGGTATCAAGCATATGGCCATTGGACCCTTGGCCTTGACCCTACTGGTAAACTCTGGAAGATAGTGTAGGACATACCTGGAAATTGTTGAACAAGGGGCTGAGGTAGCTATCCTCCAACTCCTATCAGTTATTGGTTGAGTGGTGCTCTCAGAAGCAACTGTCTGGCACTTTCAGCTGCTCTGTGTGTAGGTCAAGTAGATCCTATTGGCCTGAGAAATCCATGAGGCAAAGAGTTACAAGAATTCCTGGCTAAAAGCCCCCGAGGCTCATTGCTCAGCCCACGCAGCCAGGCAGAGAGCCAATTCAAGCTTCCTTGTCTTTTTGTTCCATTGAGGACCTCACTGGATTGGATGACGGCCTTCCACGTTGGGGAGCTCTGTCCTGGTTCAATATCTTGAGCTTTTCCTATACTCTGCTCCCATCTTTGTAAACTGTTCCTTTGTAAATATACCCTCCTCAAATGATCCTAATATAAATTTGTTCCACTGGGACCCTGATGGGATAATGTGTTTTGAAACAGCAGCTGCTAGTAAATGGTTTTGAACTCTGTTACCCACCCAACGACTACCATACAACATATTCCCTGGGGAGGGCAAACACCTTCTTAGCAGAGGAGAATTTTTTTACTGAGGACTAGCCATAGCAAAGGCAGAAAGAACTGCCCTGGCTGGTTTGGCTCAATGAACAGAACATCGACCTGTGGACTGAGGGGTCCTGAGTTTGATTCCAGTCAAGGGCAGATGCTTGGGTTGCAGGCTCAATCCTCAGTAGGGATCCTACAGGAGGCAGCTGATCAATGATTCTCTCTCATCATTGATTTCTCTCTCTCTCTCTCCAAGTTCATCAGTCATAGACACCACTTCTGTCTCCTTGAGGAAGAGGAGTGAAGTGGAATGAGGACAGTCTCCCCATTACTACCAAAGAGGTGGACTTTATGGGCCGAGGAGGATGTGCTTGGAGGAGGGAAAATGGCCCCTGCAACTCAGTGAACCTGAGCTCGGCAAAACCTGCTCACCTGATGCTTCACACCCCAGAGCTGTGGGTGTCCATCGGGGCCCACACCTGGTAACAAGTGTTGGCTGAAGTGGCCGTTTGCAAGCAGCCGGGATCAATTAGAGTTACTCACGGTGTGTGACTAATAGTAAAACAACGAAGTTATTCCCCTCGCAAGATGGAGTGCTTGCAAACTGTATTCTTAAGATTGCTGTCATTTAAAAAATTTCTTTCCTTTGAACGTCCTCAGTACTCACCAGCCTGTGAGCGTGAAGAGGTTATGTTTATTAATAACATTTGGCAAGGTTTATATTCCCACCTATACTGCTCCCAGATTTCAGCCCTGTTCCCCACTGAAATTGCCCTGAGTTTCCTTCTTCCCCGCCCCCTCCGCTGTTGGAAGTCCCCAGGTGGTATCGCAAGGTGGCTCCGTTCTTCGGATCTTGCCTTTCTGAGGTTGTGAGAAAAGCAGTTATTTGCCAGCCTCTCGGAGAAGGCAGCTTTTCAGGGCCTCCGCTGCTGGTGTCCTTGGCAATGGCGCCTTCAGACTTCTCCCAAAGCTTCCAGGGGCCTGTGCCAACCAAGTCATGAGGGCCCGGGGAGAAATGGGTTGGATGATCTCCCCAACGAGGTGATGCCCGTGTTCTCTGGATCCCAAATGGTACTACATGAACTTCAATCCTCCCCCCAGGTCCTGCGTGTCTTACTCTGTTTGGGCTGCTGTAACCGAACACCATAGATTGCGGTGGCTTAAAAACAACGGAAATGTACTTCTCACAGTTCTGGAGGCTGGAAGTCCAAGCTCACATCTGGTGTCTGGTCAGAGCCTGCTTTCTGGTTCACAGCGGGCCATCTTTTTGCCGTGTTCTCTCTGGTCTCTTCTAATTCCATGACCAGGGCTCCACCCTCATGACTTAAACACCTCCCCAAGGCCCCACCTCCAGCTACCATCACTTTGGGAGTTAGATTTCAACATAAGAATGTCGAGGGGGACACAAACAGTCTATTCCAAGCTGATCTCAGATTTTCTCCTTAGCTAACTTTCTGACCCTAAGTTAGCTTGACTAGACAGGTTACAATAATATGTCCAGATCGGGGAAATTCAAAAAACTCTGTGGTCAATAAGAATACCGTGTCTACCAACAAGTGAATCTAAAAATCAAGTGAATAAAAAATCTGAAGAACAGAATGGACTGGTGAATATAATAGAATCAGGGACATAGAAAGGGAATGGACTGACAATTCTCAGGGAGAAGGGGGTGTGAGGGGTGTGGGAAGAGACTGGACAAAAATCTTACACCTATGGATGAAGACAGTGGCGGGAGTAAGGGCATGGGGTGGAGTGGGGAATCAGGTGGAGGGGAGCTATGGGGGAAAAAAAAGAGGAACACCTGTAATAATCTGAACAATAAAGATTTATTAAAAAAAAAAAAAAAGAATACCATGTCTCTCCTCTTTGCCTCTTCTCCTCCCACTGCTTCTCTCGGAACACGTACATTTTGCACTAAGGATGCATTTTTCAAATCTCCTGTCTCAGTGACTATTCATTGCTAATCAGGATAAAAGAAGGTTTGCCTCTCCAATAATTTCTATTTCACAACAAGATGTTAGGACAATTTCAGTCTACTTTAGAGGTACAAATGGGTCTATTTAACTGCTATTTGTTTTAATTGCTATTTTTGCTAAGGACTCATGAACAATCCAAAACTTGAATTAGAGGTAACCTAAAAATGTCTTACTTTGATTTATGTCAATGAAGTCTCTTAGATAGAAATGAAATCCCAATGAAGACCCTATCACACCTAATGCAAGCCTATTCTCAGGCTTCTTAGAAAATAAGCGGAACAAAGAGGGACTAAGTAAAATGTAGTTTTAATATTACACTAACATGACAGAAGAGGAGAAATAGAAGAGTCAAATTGCTGAACACATTTTTAGTTATCAAGGTGCGCGAGCCCAGAAGGTTTCATTTTAATCATACACTAGAGATGGTATTCTTAGGTAGTTCAAATAGTCATTATTCAACTTGAACTTAAAGTAGACATTGAAAAAGTCCTCATGGATTCAGTAAAATCATCATATTTCTGCAAAATCCTTAGAGTTCATTTACACTTCTTTGTTTTACTATAAGCTTTTTGTCTATAATTAAATGAGAGGGAATATATATATATGAGAGAACCTAGCATACGAATTAGCACATATGCACATAATAAATGTTAGTTTCCTTTCTTTCCCTGTTGTATAATAAACTTAAAGAGATATTAAATTTCCAGTCACATATTTATGTAGGGTTTTTTTTAAGCCATTTTTAAAACAGTGTGTAAATATGCTTGAAAATGAAATTAAAACTCCAGGGGAAATTAGAGCTATATGAAGACAAAAAAATTTAAGTGCTTAAAATATTTATTAGTATTATTATTTTAAATTGATTTTTAGAGAGGGAGAGGAAGGGAGAGAGAAACATGAACACCCCCTACCTGGGAATTGAACCAGCAACCTTCAGTGCATAGGGTGACACCAAACCCACTGAGCCATACAGGTGAGGGCTTATGTGCTTAAAATATTATATAATCACATGCATAAATAGTAAGCATTTTAACTTGATCATAGTTGCATGTATGTTGTTGATGCTTATATTTTTAACTACTATTTCCAGGCATTACAAATTCACACAGAATTCAATTCAGATTAAGGCCAGGGGCCACACGTAATCAAGTCAAAAGAAATTCATATCCTATGTAATAAAGAGCTAATATGCTAATTAGACTGGATGGTGGAACGACCTTCCGGAATGACCCATGGGCAGGGGGCAGGGCCGCGAGGCAGCTGGGGCTGTGAGGGCCTGTGCTTGCATGGATTTCGTGCATTGGGCCTCCAGTTTAAAATCAAATCAAAAGGGCTTCTTTAACCATTTTTAGATCCCTGGCAGAAATTCGAAACCAAAAGAATATTATTGAAATGACTGATCTTTTTGTTCTATTAAAGCCTTCAAGTGATAGAATGAGGCCCGTCCTCCCTATGGAGGACAGTCTGCTTCACACAAAGTTTAGTGATCCGAAAGCACCCTCACAGAAACATCCAGAATAACATTTGACCACATATCGGGGCACTGTGACCCAGCCAAGGGGACACCTACAATTAATCATTACCAGGGTCCCGGAGTCTAGAACTTGTTGAAGCCTCTAGAGTCCATTATCAGTCACTGGGTTGTTTCTAAAATTCTGGGCTTCCGATCTTGAGTCCCCGTGAGAGATTTCCTGAGCACTAGAATTTGGTGATGTGTTTTCATAGATTCTAACGTGAGGAGCAAGAATGGAAAGGAGCTGGCTGGTAGTCAGAAATGTTAGCCATCATTCAGCAAACGTTGAAAGCGAGAATCAGGCCCCAAGTCGCCAGGAATCATGGAAAACCTCAATCCCCCCTAGATAACATTATGTGTACTAGTGACGATATAAAACCACAAAATCAGAAACAAACTCAAAATGAGAGAAAAGAAACGAAACCATCAGCATAACTGTAGAGACATTTGGAGAGAGCCTCAGGTTTAGGGGGAGCTAGGGTTTCACTACAAAGTCCAGTGCAGACGTGATCACCCACCGCATGGGGGCTGGGAGGTGCTGGCAGGAGCTAGGCTCAGCGGGGAGGCTGGTGTGTTCCAGGAAGACTGATTTGTGCTGGGGCAGGTGTGGCGTTCAGACTCACAGAAAAGCTGAGGAAGCAGCATGTCCAGGAGGAGGTAGCTCCTTCCCATCCAGGTGCTGTTCCCCACCCCCTCCTCACCTTGGCAGCGATTTCTGCATCTCACTCAGCTTGTCCAAAGCAAGTCCCCATCACAAGGAAGTGTGTGATCCATGGCAAAGATTCATACTCAAAGCCCAGAAACCCGTGCATTAATGATTGTGGCGTTTCCTGCCACAGTGCCGGGCGGTAAATTCCCAAGCCCTGCACAGCCTCTCTAACCAGGGAAAAGGAAGAATACAAATCATATGCATATTTAAAGGACTCCGATAATCCCCAAACCTAATTTCAATGTAAAAGCTTTTAAAATTTCAACTTCCTGCCTCCTGAAACAGCTGTTCTTTTGGCCAATTCTTCCTCTAGCCTTTCCTTTGCAAACCCTGATGGAGGCAAACTGGCAAGCACAAATGGGTGCCCTGCTTCTTGCGCATTAAAAGTGTCCCTGAAAAGTTGCATGTAAATTATGCATTTTCAATGCACCCTGAGTGAGGGGACTTTCAATTTAAAATCACTGTGAGGTAAAGGAATCTTTTCATCTTATGGTTTTTGTGTTCTAGTTTAGCTGCCTTATAGATCTGAGTTTTACAAATTGTATTTGCCTAAAGTAGGCATTACTGGAAAGGTGGGCAAGAAATACAAATTACGAAGCGCCTACTAAGTGCCAGGTAGCATGCTGGACACACCGCAGGGTACCCAGTGAGAACAAGGCCGATTGGATTCTCAGCTTCCCAGTAGGTATTTGGTAGCTCAACACCAATGCGAAGGACAGGCGCTGTGTGTTTAATGAAAGGCAAACTCCAATATTCAGCCCAGTTATGGAACCGTAAACAGCTTCAGACAGACAATGAATCACGTTTGGTTTCCCTGCCTGAACTGGAGAAGTGACTCTTTGTCCTGCCTTTCCCTCATGCTCGGCAGATGCCGGCTCCCCCAAAGAGAAAGCATTCTTTGTGAGCGGTGCCCTCGGCGTCCTTGGCTATTGGATGGCAGCTTCTGCAGGCAGATGCTGAGAAAATCTTTCTGTGGCTGTTTACATAGTAGTCGTCTCTTGAGCACGTTTATTTTTAGCGGTAAATGATCAGGGCTTGAGAGGCTGAAACCTCAGCTACTTCTTGCATATTATGGTTTCAGTAGCCAAATTCCAGACCAGGGCACTATAGACCCAATATCCGTTTCCAGACCTCATCCTCCCGTCGTGCCAGGGAACTGAAATTGATTAATGACTTACCCATTTAACAGTGGCCACCGAGGGCCCACAAAATGCCTGTTTTCAGATTACTCATAGTTGGAAGCCCATTTGTTCATCACTAGGAGGAATGAGCTGAACTATTTCTCTTTGTGGAGGTCGAGACCTTAGATCAGGGATCTCAGGTCAGAGTCAGAGCATCTGCAGAGTCAAAGCAAAGGAGGGTCAAGACTGAAGACCTGATGACGGGCTGCTCACATTGCTGATATGGGGTGAAGTCTGCCTTGGATACTTAGGATTCAAGATGCTGCTTTCGACGACATCCTTGATACTGACAAGAGTGACAGATCACTCCAAAGCCTTCTGGAAGAGACCTCGGGAACACAGTGAACTCACGCCCAAGAGAGCTGTGTGTGGGGTACAGCCTGTGACAAGCAGGGCGTCTGCAGGCCCTTGACTTCACACCTCATTCCCCTCGGAGATGTAAGGATGCAGCTCCACTAATGTCAGGTTTAAGGGAATTATGAATTATGTTTTTCTTTTTAAAGTCAGGATTCCTGGTTCTAGGCAACAGGTACTCAGTTGAACTTCTGATACTCTCAACCTAACCTCTCATACTGCTTCTTAAACATTCAGTTACATCCAACAAACAAACACCCCCCTCCCAAATGGACACAGACAAAATGTTTTGTGTGTGTGTGTGTGTGTGTGTGTGTGTGTGTGTGTGTTTTATACAACTGAAAGTCTAAGAAACGTATCCAAGAGATCAAAGGATGTCATCAGGAGCCTGTGACTCTCTGCATCTCTTGGCTTTATTCCAGCTGCAGTCTCTTTCCACATGGCGGGTGAGTTTCACACGGTCCATGGTTAGAAATCACAGTGGAAAAAAGAGCTTCTTCTGGTGTCCATATAGAAATCTCCAAAGAGAATTCTGATTGGCTCTACTTGAAGCACATGTACACCTCTGGACCAATCACAATGCCTTAAGGGACAGCATTGAATAATCTGAGGAGTCATGTGCCCACTCCTATGGCCAATGGAGGCAGGGCTGTGTGATTAATAGCTCTGTCAGAATCTAACCATGCACAGAAAGGGCAGATTTTTCCAAGGAAGGGTTGATGATAAATAAAAGGATGCACACGGCAACATATAAATGGTCCATAAAACTCTTACTGTGTTAAACATAAGGAGGAGATTAATAACCGCTCCTCCTTTCCATTTATACTCTTCCTCTGTTACTCAATGTGTTCCTTGATACTATGTGGAAGGTATAGACTTGGGATGGGTCCAGATAAGTCCTGGGCTGTGTACTAATCTCACCTGATAAACCTTAGGTTGTTGCTGCCTGGATTAAGACAAATTCTGTGAGGCTAGTATGCCATCCAGTGATGCTTGGTAGACAAAGATGGAGAGAAACGTAAGCTTCCTGGGAGGTAGCACTTGGCTTCATTTATCTTTGTTTCTGCTATTAACACTGAGCACTTACTAGCACACAGAGGCCTTAAATCAATTTTGGTTGAATTGAATCAAGTAGGCCAGGATGTCATCTGGGGCTCAGTAGGAAAACAGCTAAAAAAAAAAAAATCTCCATCCTCTGAGATCTTCTAGTTCTCCTAAACTATTTATACCGGAAATTCCTTTTCCTCACCAAAAGGATTCCCTTCCACTAAAGACCTTGGGAGAGCCAGACAGATTACATATGAGGTCAGCTAGTATGATTTCCAAGGTTTTAAATGTAGGCCTGGTTTAAAATTTTCCAGTGTTTAATAAAATTTTCAAAATGTTGGGTTACCTCAGGCAAATTATTCAATCACTTAGATCCATAGTTTCCCCTGGTCTTACTATACTCAGTGAAAGAATAATAGTAATTCCTATTCACAGAGGGATATGAAGAATAACTGACATAGTATTTGAAACACTTGACACCTAATAAATAGACAGATCTTGGGGTTGCTGTTGAAAGCAGAGACAGGTACTGACACTGGGCAAGAAGTTGGAAGAAATACCTGGGCTGGTAAAGGGCTGGAAGAGAAGTTGAGGTTTCAGAAAACAAATTCATTCACTTAAGACTCTCTCACAACAATGCATTTGTACTATTGTGACTACGAAAGCTAAAATCATGGGTGGAAAAGAGGTGTCCATTAATCCTTTAGTTGCCCGCCCATCTTGCATCGTTGGGGTGCAGCCTCTACAGTTTGATCTCAGTATATTTTTTATCACCCTCTGGTGGCATCATAACAAAATTGAAGAAATAGCTCTCAAAGTGAGACAACAACCATCCTGAGGGTAGATGGCAACCATCTAGTCCTAGAGGTGAGTGGGTCACACCACTCAATAGCATTGTTATTAAGCCCAAAGACATATTTATAAATTTCACTAAAATATGAAAAATTCAGAGAAATATCTTAGTATTTAACCTTTATTTTATAGTTACTAGGATATGGAAAGTCTCTCCAGAGATAGAACCCTCTACCCTCACCTCACAGCTTATGTTGAATTAAGAAATATGATATTTGAGGAGGTTTTACATTTCTCCCAATGCAAATCTATTTAAAGGTCAGCTATGCGGAATTAAAAATAAAAGCCCAAAGTGGGCTTGCTGCTAAAGCTTTATATATCCCATTTATAAAAGATCTGGTTGGCTTGTTGCTGCATATTGATATTTGGTAGGCCTGTTGTTATATGTTGATTATTTCTGTGTTGTTCCCACTGGGAATTATGGATCCTGTGGTTGTCAGTGTATCGTCATTCTTTCTTTTCCAACATATTTTTTCTATCACTCATTTTTAACATGGGTTGTATGTTCCAAACTTATAAAGAATTGAACTTTACACAGTTTCAAAAATATTTTGTACTGTGATTTTAAAAAGAATAAAATCTAAAGTAATATGGAGAAACACAAGTTCCATATTAGGCCTCTATGGCACTGGGTACTGGGATTGGCCTAGGGCTGCTTCTGTGTGGCTGTCTTTTCTTCCTTCCCACAGGTTCAGGAGCTGCATCTGGTTTCCTCTAGAAAAATAGAAAGGCATAACTGACAGCCAAAGACATATATACATAACACATAGACACAGACAACAGTGTGGTGTTGGCCTGAGGCAAAGGGGAATCAGGGGAGGTGGAGGTGAGCCAAGGTGGGGGAAATGGGGACTGAAAGAGATTTTGCTTGGAGTGATGGGCGCATGATGCAGTGTGCAGATGATGCTTTATTGAGCTGTGCAGTTGAAACCTGTATGATTTTGTGAACCAATGTCACCTCAATAAATTAAATTTAAAAAAAAAAAGAAAAGACTGAGGTAAATGGCAGAGAAGAAGTTTTTAAAAGATTTTTAAAAATCTTACAAAGTATTGCTTTGGCAATTGTAACTGCCTGGTAATCCCTGAGGGCTCTACCACTATTGCCCAATAGACCTCTCAGGTCAATATGGCTAAAACTTGGGTTAATCCTTTCCTTGTCAAATCTATCAGTTCCTCGTTGATTACCAAACTGTGCTGATGGCACGATCTCCACCCCGTCCACCCAATTAGAAACTTGAGTCACCCTTGACTAGCTCTTGCCCTTTATCTCTATATCAGATTGAGCACCAAGTTCTTCCCTAGGACATATCCCAAGGGCCTCTTGTGGTTCCATTCTTCCTCTCCATGATCACGTCCATTGCTTCAGACACTTACTCTTTGTCACCTGGACCTTGGTGAGAGTCCTCAGTGGTCGCTCTCCTGCCTTTTCTACACTTTTTTCTCCCATCCACTCGTCTAAGAACATCAAGATATATATTTTTTAAAACACAGATACGATCATTTACTACCTTGCTTAAAAAACAAAAAACAGTCATCCAAGATTTTTTTTTCAATTTTAAAGTTTTATTTTTATTTATATTTTTTAATTAAGGTATTATATGTGTACATATCTTACCATTGCCCCCCCACCCCACTCCCATGCATACCCTCACCCCCCCCCAATGTTTTGCATCCGTTGGTTATTCTTATATGCATGCATATAAGTCATCCAAGATTTTTGTTGATTACTCATAACTCTGCTCCATGCAAAATCTTGTCAATATTTAAGGATTCTATCATGCACAGAATTGAGAATCATTACATTAATATTGCAACAAGGTTAATTGAAAGATGAAACTTAATGAGTCAAGATCAACACAAACAATTTAGTAGGACTTGACCTAGGGGACTATCCTTTATTACATTGAGAGTGTTATCTCACAGCTTTGTTAAAACTCTGATTTCTTATAGAGATATATAACCTATACCTCAAAATGGAGACTTAAAGTATTAATTGGTTAAAAGCTAAAGCATACTATATTCATTAAAAGTTAAATGAGCCATTTTTCTATTCAAAATAATTTCCAAGATTAAAACAAAAAGTAACAAAGATAATGAACTATCACTACTATTAGTTAAGTCCAACAGCCTATACTTTATACTTTAAACAGCAAAATAACATGCATTGCTTTAAAGTATTTATAAGCACAGAAGAAAAAATTGAAATGCAGTAATGCTTTTTCATAATTTTCTAATTATAGTAGCATAAGATGTTGTACAAGATAAATAATTAATAAACAATTTATTTTTTGCCTTCAAATCTTTAAAAAATATTAGTATATTTAGCCAAGAGATTATGTGTAAATTACCAGATAATACAATAAACAACAACGAGTCTGCCACCCAACTCAAGAACAGGAGCATTAGCTGGTCATTTCCATAAATCTATTTGCTCTTCCCCGGTGTCAACCCCATTTTTCCTGCAGAGGTAACCCAATCTGAGACAATTAGTACAAGGAGTAGTTAGAGGAAATGGGTGATAAAGATGAGGTTTTGGAGCTGGATCACATACCTCCTTTTTGGTAATGAGACTCCCATCACCATTGGTAGGAGGAGTTCCTGACTGAAGGTGGCACTCCAGTGGTTAACATTCTCACCAGAAGTATTAGTGGTGTGACATAGACAGTTGAGAAATGTGTGGGAAAATAGAAATTATAAGGGCAGTGATATTGTATGGCTTTTGCTTAATACTGTTTATGCCCTAATAAAAGATTATGGAAAGCTGTAAGTGATGAACTGGCAATTGAAAAGTGAGGTATGGAAAACAGAGGTCTTCCCTGGTAACTTACAAAGGGGCTCTCATCTCCCATAGCAGAGGGGCAGAGAAAGCTGAAGACTGGCCCCAGGCCCAAGAATTAATCAAGTGACCAAGCCCCAGAGAAGGTTAAACATCCAACCCAGACAGGTATGCTATGTCAAGGTCACGCCCGATTTGAAGAAAAGTGGGGTCTCACTTTTGGCATGAAGGTATCTGGATGAGTCACCCGTTAAAATTTGAGTCACAGATTCCTGAACCCTTTGAGCTTTCTCAAGTCCCCATTCCTCCCTATTAAGAACTAATACACTACCCTGTCCTTGAGACAATTTAGTGTCTCTCTCCCACATGACAACATGTACCTCCTCAGGATCTGTCCCTAACCCTCTCTCATGACCACTCAGCCTATAATTGGGGTGAATTCATAATATTAACCAACTAGAGAACTTTAGGAGACTGATCAGGGAAACAATTAAACCATGCCCTAAAGGAGCTACAAGAGCTAGCAAGCATATACCAGTCTGAGCAAGGAGTATATGCCTGGGATGAGAGGAAGCAATTAAAAATCTTAGTCGAATAAGCATGAAGGCCCAACAAAAGATTATGGGTGAATTTGATAAAGGAGGTAGGAACATAAGATTAGATAGGGCAGAATTTATTGATTTGAGATCACTCTCTCAAGATACAGAATTAACAAGATGGAAGGGACTTCTGGAGACAGTTCAAGCTTATTATTAATGTGGCTCCCAGTAATGTGGAAAAATGATGGGATATATAAAGTTGAAATGCCCAGACTGCCATGTCAGACAATGAAGCAATTAAAAAGCTTAGTGAAGCAAACATGAAGGTCCAACAGAAGATTATGATGTTTCACATGATGCCCAGAGGATACACTGTCAACGGTAATAGGAACTGGGGAACAAGCTGCAGCAAGGGCATATGCCCTGACTGGGAATCAAACTATGACCTCCTGGTTCACAGGTCAACTCGATGTTCAACTACTGAGCCATGCCGTCTGGGCTCTACCACTGTGATTTTAAATTCCTCTGTGTTGGAGATCATTCCTTTCATAGGAATAGCACCATACTGGTTACTTACTAGCTGCTCAGTAAGTAATAACTGGCTTTTGCAAGGCAAATACACATTT
Organism: Corynorhinus townsendii; assembly: GCA_026230045.1. Taxonomy (NCBI): domain Eukaryota; kingdom Metazoa; phylum Chordata; class Mammalia; order Chiroptera; family Vespertilionidae; genus Corynorhinus; species Corynorhinus townsendii. The sequence continues at coordinate 8,994,194 of JAPDVU010000005.1, read as the reverse complement.
TTATTATGTTGATTACATTCATAGGGAACATACCCAAAGCAAAGTACTGTGCTAAGTGTTGTGCAAGGTATAAAGATGGATTGCAGAAAGATTAAGGAGCTTACAACATAGTAGGAAAGACAAAAAGTATACCAAATAATTATACCACAAAAGAGATGTGCAAATATATGCTAAGGGGAAAAAGGAGAAATTAATTCAAGCTTGAGGACTGGCCAACGAGCTAGTATGCCAGGTCTTATTGTTTACTAGAGGCCCGTTGCACAAAATTCGTGTACAGAGGGAGGGTGTCCCTCTGCCCAGTCTGCACCCTCTCCAATCTGGGATCCCTCGATGGGCAGTCGGACATCCCTCTCACAATCCAGGACTGCTGGCTCCCAACCAATCGCCTGTCTGCCTGCCTGATTGCCCCTAACCACTCCCTTGCCAGCCTGGTCACCCCCAACTGCCCTACCCTGCTGGCCCGGTCACCCCTAACTTCCCTCCCTTGCCAGCCTGGTTGCCCCTAACTCCCCTCCCCTGCTGTCCCAGTCACCCCCAACTGCCCTCCCCTGAAGTCCTGGTCCCCCCCAACTGCCCTCCCCTGCTAGACTGGTCACCCTCAACTGCCCTCCCCTGCAGGTCTGGTGGCCCCCAACTGCCCTCCCTTGCCAGCCTGGTTGCCCCTAACTGCCCTCCCCTGCAGGCCTGGTCCCCCCCAACTGCCCTCCCCTGCAGGCCTGGTTCCCCCCAACTGCCCTCCCCTGCTAGAATGGTCACCCTCAACTGCCCTCCCCTGCAGGTCTGGGTCCCCCAACTGCCCTCCCCTGCTGGCCATCTTGTGGTGGCCATCTTGTGTCCACATGGGGGTGGCCATCTTGTGTGTTGGAGTGATGGCCAATTTGCATATTACCTCTTTATTATATAGGATGAGAATGAATTAACTGAGAACACTTATCTATTGAAGAGTCAGGGCAGAACTATCAATATGTCAAACCAATTTCCATGAAGAGAAATCAGTACAGATTTCCATGGAAAGCAGTTGATTCTTTCCTCCCACATTTACTCACTGTCATGTGGATATGCCCTGGAGAAGTGCACAGTTTTGGCTGGTGAGACGGTAATGAGTTAGTTGTAAGTCATTATTACAAAGAAGTTATTACTCCAGAATGATACTCACTGAGGATTCCTCATCTGGATGCAAGGCACACCACTGCCGGATTAAGGCTTGGGGAGAGTTGGTGCACCCTAATATAGTAGAGGGAGGAGCAGCTCTGATACGGTTTTAAGCTGAAATGTAATACTGGTTGCAAAACAAAATGAACTCTGAGAGACAAAGCAAAGCAGAGAAATTGGCTCTCAGGGGCTGACACACGAGTTCAACAACCAGCCAAGAGCTCCCTTTGTTTTCTCTTGGCGCGAACTCGTGTTTGTTCCTTTAGCTATATGTCCCCAAAGGACATAAGAAAAAGAAAGGCCCAGCTCTTAGATCTCTGGTGTGGAGGGGTGAGGTCTGGGAATGTCAGATGGGATCCCCTGTAGGAGCTACCTGGCCCCTTGGTCATCCTGCTCCCAGCCTGCTGCTGACTGCATTTGCCATCCATTCACTTCAACCCATGGGAAGGCTGGCCCTTCCGGAACGATGTTCAAAGTAGGAAAACACCTGTGATGGGAATCCCTGAACGTCAGACAGGCCCTTGGCCAAAACAATGAATTCCTGGCTCCTTCTCAGGCAAAGAAGTAGAGACAATCTCACACTACATTCTATCAGATGAAAGCATGGTTTCATTTACTTTAATCTTCATTGTTGAAAGTATTACGTATGTCCTCTTTCCCCTGAAAACATGGCTTTATTTATAATTTTAAAAACCCAGCTGGAATGGTTCATTTTGTCAACTTGACTGGGCTATGAGGTGCCCAGAACCTTGACTAAGATACCAGTCTTGTGATTATATTGTTCATTTTGTTGAAATGTTCAATATGACACAAATGATAGAGATACAAATGATAATCTGATTTATTCTCTTGACTACATTTTTTGGGGAAAGTTATAAAGAGTCAGAGAGGATGACTTAGCCAAAGTAAAAAAAAAGTCTGTGGTTTCACTGGAACTAAATAGAAAGACTCACAACTCACATGAATTTCTACTAGAACATACCGCCTCCTGAGAAAGACTCACCTCATGTGGAAAACACAACCATTTGCTTTCCACATCATGGTGTGAATCCAAAAGAGTTTCTGGTTGTTGTTTCAAGAATTTTTTTTAGGCACATGAGGTAGGTCTCATTACTAAACTCTCACTAGATCTATCATCTGAGTTTTGTCAGTGATATGTTATTATGCAGACACTATATATGCCATCAAGAGGTACTATGGCTAGAGCACCTGAATAAGCACCTGAATAAACACCACCGCTTCCATGTTACTCAATAGATCATCCAAAAAACTCAGTCTAGCACCCACAGGTAATTAAAGAGCCACTCACATCTTTAATTGTGCTTCTGAAAGAACTTTTACCTTCTGGTGATTGTACGGTTTTGTTTTACAATCCAGTTTACAGCCCTTAGAAACCTCCTGAGGGCCTCACTTCCTCTCTAGCTTCCTCAAGCACCTCGTGTTTGAGAAAGTCATTCTTTCAACCCTTCCTCCTCACGTTCTCTTCTCCAAGGCCCAGCTCCCATGGCCCTGGCCTTCAGTTCTCCTCTCCACCTCCTCTGACATTTCTGGTCCTGTCAGCCAGGGGGAGGAGCCATGTGAGCTGCTGCCTCAAGCCCTTGGGCTGTTGCTTTCTTTTTACAAATTGATTCATTTTCTTGTGGGCTATCTTTCTTTCATCCACAGTTGCCTGCACAATGCCCTGGATTGCCCGTTGGCAGAAAGCTGGCACATCTCAAAAAAAAAAAAAGAGTCAGCCAACTTCCATCCGAACTCTGATGTGCATGCCCATCCTTTTCAATGACCCAAGACCCTTGTACCCTTCATCCTACAGACAGGTGGGATTGGGATTGGGATTGGGCCTTGATAGCCAGAGGGCTGAGATCAATGGAAAGAAAAGCCCTGAGCTGGTGCAGGTTGGACCTCTGTTGCACATGCTACTGGCCTGTTTTATCTTCCAGAACAACCCTGTGGATGGGCAGGGCTATTCTCATTTACAGCCCATCAGATGTGGCATTTCTTGTTACATTTTGGCGAGTGCTTCAGAGCAGCAGGGACAGTTGTTCAGACTAATTGTAATTCTATTACTCACATTGAGTGCCCTGGGTTTATTTTTCCTTTTTATACCAAAAAAATTGTCTATTTTCAGATACGACATTTTGTCCTTTTTTTTAATACCAAAACAGTCCATTTTCAGACATAAAATAAACATGTTTTCCCCCCACTAAAAATCATGCCCTTCATCTTTTACAAATAAAATATTAAATTTATAAACATACTTATACTGAAATCATTTCCTGTGGTTACTTTTCATTTTTATGCTAATATAACAAGAATTTATGTCACGCATTACTTTTTCATAATACATCTGTTCTGATAAATACAGGAAAAGAAAAACACCCATAAATATGTCTTTTAATGTCTTTATTAGCAAAACATTCTTCATCCTCTCCCTCTCTTTAGGGTTGCCAACCCCCCTTTCTCTGGGAGAACAGTCCTTCATTCCAAGAGTATGTTCTTCCTGCTTTAATTGGTATTTCCATGTTGCTCCTTTTATGAAGGACTGGTGATAGTGAACAATAGGACTTGGTATTGTTGCTTTAATGTCTTACTTGACAAAATAAAAGCTAGTAACTGTCTCTTACTTCCCCAACTTATTTTTGCCATATTGCTGGTCCAGGAAACCCAACTGTCTGGGACCCAGGGCGTGAGGCTATGCCACTCACTCCTCTTCTTCAGCTGGTTCTCCAAGTACTTCCTCCCCATTCTCTGTGATTTAAAACAGACAACTGAAACAACCAAGACTTTGGAATGCAGCTCAGTAATAATTGTGTAAACATGGCTTTTCCTCCCAGGAGGGCTTCTGCAGTCATTAGCAATATGCACTTTCCCATGAAGGGAGGGGGAAGGGGGAGCTGGCCCCCGCCCCCTTGCCTCCCCTCTCCTCCTGGATCCCAGGTCCAGAGGACTTGGTTGCTACAGTGGTGGGTAGGAGAGAATCTCTCTCCCTTTTGCTACCCTTATGAGCTCACCAAGAATTCATATGCCCATTCTTTTCAATGAGCATATACCCACATGTGAGTGTATATGCTTCTATATGTGTGTGGCAGGGGGAGCGGCCTATATGGGCAGGGAGCATAATAGTGATGAGAGTCCAGTTACATGTGAGAATGAGGAGTTGCTCAGTCTATGCCTGCTCCTGTTCAAAGAAGTAAGTTGCATCAACTTAATATACTTCCCACGGACAAATTCTTAGAGCCGACGGGTTTTTTCCCCCCTCTACCAAGAATGACTGAGTTTTCCATTTGGATAAAGCTTCACGCATTTCTCATCTGCCAGCTGAAAATTGCAAACAAGAAAATTCTGCTCACTGGAGCAGTTCCTGGAGCAGAGGAGTAGTTCCAGCTGATCAAAAGAGTTTATAGTGCCTCATGGCTTTTACTTTGAACTTTAAGAATCAAAGGTTTATTTGTGTAAAGGAATATGGCTGATGATTCTGTTCAGTTGTAGACTCCTGATGCTGGAAAAATGAGACAATAAAGATATTCTAATAGTATCATTTTTATGAGTAGTAATTAATATTGCTAGTTTTGCTTCAGATGATCTTGTAGGAAATTTTATTTTAAAACTAGAGTTTTTGGTACAATTATATATCTGATATGGATGTAAATGAATTTTTATATTCAACTAATATTTATTTTGTATCACGTATGTGCCAGGCACAGTTCTAGGTGATGGGCTTCAGCAATCAACAGAATTATTAAAGCTGTCGTGTAGTAATTCCCAGAGATAAACTAGCATTTCCTATGATATTGCCTTTGAAGTAAAGTATTTTCATGGGGGCAATATAATGTTATATGATGCAGAAATTGAAAGTTATCAACAGATACAGAATTGCTATTATTTTGTCCCCAGAATCCAGAGCCCAGAAATAAACCCAAGCATATCCCGTCAATTAATATTTGACCAGGGAGCCAAGCATACCTAATGGAGAAAAGACAGTCTCGTCAATAAATGGTGCTGGGATCATTGGATATTTACATGTAAAAAAGGGAAACTCTATACCACTCAAAAAATTAACACAAAACGGATAAGATACTTAAATGTTTGACCTGAAACCATGAAACTCCTAGAAGAAAACATGAGAATAAAGCTCCTTGACATGGGTCTTGGCAGTGATTTTTTGGATATGACACCTAAAACACAAGCAACAAAACAAACAAATAAACAAGCGTTTTCTTCCTTCCCCCCCCCCCTTTCTTTTTATTGTATCCATAAGAGAAGATGCATGTAGCTAAACCTACTGTGGAATCATATCACAACATACGTAAATCAAACCATCATGCTGTATACCTTAAACTTTTTTTTGTGTACATGCTCTTTCAGATTTTATTCTGTGAATATTTTTCTTACATGACGAGAATCACCTGCATATACATTTTTAAAAAGATCTTTACTGTTGAAAGCATTACGTAGGTCCTCCTTTCCCCCATGAACCTCTTCCAACCTGCTCCCATCCTCCCTCCCCCTCCCCCAGGCCCTCACCACCCCATTGTCTGGGTCCATGGGTGATGCATATATGCATACAAGTTCATTGGTTGATCTCTTCCCACCCACCCTCCCCTGCTTTCCCTCTGAGGTTCAACAGTATGTTTATGCTTACATGTCTCTGGGTCTATTTTTGATCATCAGTTTATTTGGTTCATTAGATTCCACATGTGAGTGAGATCATGTGATACTTATCTTCCTCTGACTGGCGTATTTTGCTCAGCATAATACTCTCCAGGTCCATCCATGCTGTTGCAAATGGTAAGAGTTCTTTCTTTTTTTATTGCTACATAGTATTCCATTGTGTAAATGTACCATCGTGTATACCTTAAACTTACACAGTAATGTATGTCAACTGTTTTTCAGTAAAACTGGAAAAAAAAGGTTCCCCCAAAGGCAGAAGGATCACAATTAATGACAGGTGTGCAAAAGATGAAATCTCTCAAAATAAGTAATGCACGTAAGTAGAAAATAATTTTTGAATTTCATAAATTCCTGTCTTTAAGACTTAAATGGCTGAAGAGTCAGGAAAAGAACCTAGATTTCACCTGCCAGGCCATGACAAGGACATCGTGATGAGAAAAGCCATGATTTCTTCCCGGAGACAGTGTGATTGGAAATTATCTAGACAATGATCTCAATTACAGAATGAAGAGGACCTGAGAGATAAGCTACCATACATGAAACTTATGAAATGCTGTTTACTTCTCTGGATTCTTCAACAAGGTAGAGAGAATTACCTTTAACTGTAGCAAATCACCAATCCAGGGACTGTGAGTCTGGTGAAGTGTGTGGTTCTGATATCTAGTTAAACCACGTAGAGCGTTTCTCATGATGGGTTCTGGGCAAGCAAATGATTAACGGAGAGCAACAGGAGGCTCGTTTCAGTGAATGACACTCTGGAATGTGACTTACACCTGGCTACATCGGATTGATGATATATCTTTCTCTCTCCCTATATATTAATCTGCCGTATTATTTGGCCACATAATGCCAGGTAAAGGCCTTTCCACTAAGTTTCAGACAGAAGCAAATTCGGCCTATAGAGGCCTTTCTATATAAACCTGGGTTTTTATAACAATTAATAATACTTGCCTAATCCAAAGGGATCTGCTTATGAGTGATTTAAAAAAAAATTAAGCCTTATAGTTACCTGTGAAGTTCCTTTCTGAGTCTTCAAATTTAATTTAATAATAGCATTCCTTGTACGTGTTCTGTAGGCCAGACATTTCCCCAAGTACTTTACAGGCGTCCTCTCTCATTTAATCCTCTTCATAAAATCCTGTAACGTGGGTACTCCTGTTTTACAGAATTCATTTAGAATTTGGAGAGGCTAAGCAAATTGCCCAAGCTCACCTACCTAAGTAAGAGGAAGAGTCAGGAAGGACTTGAAAGCCATTTGAGCCAAAAGCTCACACTCCTACTCCTGGATACCACACTGAAGCTACCAGAAGGTGAAGTCGAATTCCAGGATCCTGAGCCAATCCCTGGTAACGGAGAGAAAATAATGGGAATATTTCCTCCTAGAGGAGTTTCCCACATCTCCTCCCCCACGCCATCCAGGGAGCATAATGATACTATTGTGCCTGCAGTGTGGATTTCTCGGTTGAGTAAACACTCACCTAGCCAGCTGGGACCCGCACCCAGCAGCTTCCTCGCAGAAATAAACACTCACTATTTATAACGTTAATTACCCTGTGCAGTACAGCTCTCTCACGAAAATGTATGATGTGTGCTCCAAAAAGCTTTTATTTCCCTCACAATCTTGCTAATCAAAAGAGTTGGCGAGACATCACAAGGCCATCATAAGCCTTGCATAGAATGTCAGAAAAAGAAAAATACAATTGAATGGAAAGAGGTTGTGTTCATTTCAGAGATGTTTTGGCTTCTTAATGATCGGTCTTCCTTCACGGCCAGATGGCCATGTTTCTGATGAGGATGGTGCTATATTCTGTTTCCAAGTGACCTTCAAGTTACTCTCTGACGCCACAATAACACTGTGAGAAAGGAAAGAAGCACGCATATCACTGTAAAGTTTTGCATATTTGTGTGTAGAACGTTTTCTTTAAGGGCAAAGATGTAAAAGTAAATTTAGAATTTCTGAGGCAGGAAGTTTATAGAACTTAAATCTTTTAAAATAGAATTTTGAGTTTAGTATTAAGACAATGAGATGCGGTAATGGGGAGAATGTGAATCTTTGTCTTTCAGTTTATTCAAGATTCAAACGCCCTACATATTTATAGCTTGCACTTGGTATTTCTCTTTAAATTTCAAAAATACATAGATTTAGAGAATAATAAATTATTCAATAATCATTAGTAGGTCAGCACTTGGCCTACATCAAATACATTTAAAAAATTTCAGCAAAGATACTTGTTTCTAAAGTTGAAACCACAAGATGTATATTGTTTTTTAAAAACTCATTCTTGGCTTATGGCTGTGCTCATAGGTGTGGGTCCAAAGCTGGTGCCGATGATTCGTGGCCTCAGGTACGTCTTTAGCGCCTCGTATGTAGCATTTCTAAAGTGATGAGCTTACCTAGTGAGTCACAACCCAGCAGTAAGCTGTGAAATAAACTAGCGATAAAAATAACGGATTAAATAGAATGGGATTAAAGAGTGAAAAATACCTGAGCATCATGCAGCAGAGGGGAAAAAAAATAGTATTTCATGTAACTGGTTTCACACACATGTGCAGTGTACTGGGTTAGGATGTGAAATTAATTCTGTGGGTCACAAACCGTTTGAGACATGCTCAGAGAGATACTTCCAGGTGCCCTCCAGCTGTGATACCCTTAATCGGTTTGTTGTGCAAATGACTGGTGGCAGAGACTGCAAACCAACTGTCAATGAAAATGAAAGCGCCTCTTCCATATACAAAGTCATGCTGTGTACCCAGAAACTCTCCTTCCTAGCTCCTGGTCTAACCAGGTGGGCCCACGTGACTAGCTCCTGCCAGTGGAGTAGAGCAGCGTGGTTTGTATGTGTCACTTCCCCACTGGCGCGGTTAAGGGGCCTGGGAGTTTTCTCACGCTCTCCTTCCCTTTCTGTGGGATCGATACAGACAAATATATTGACCTTGGGAACGCTGTGTTGAAGATGGTGGAGCCAGAAGATGGAAACAGCCTGGTGCTTCAGAAGCTGGCTGGATGCATCCCTCACCTTGCTGCGACACCTGTTTTGGTCTTCACATGATCCAGACGTAAACTTCCGTTGCGTGAGGGCCTTTGTAATGTCCACGTTGGGGGTCTGCTTGTCACCACAGAGCTACCCTCACTGATCCTGCCACACGCCGCAGCTGGGGGCACGGGATTACTGGTGCAGTTCCATGAGCGTGGCACGTATGGCAGGGATGATAGAGCACGTGTTCCACAGTTTTGACGTTTAATCCTTTTGACCCAAACTTTCTGGCCTCTGATTAGTTTCCTCGCCTAACTGTCCAAAGGATGGAAGATAGAAGAGCCCTCTTCACTGCAACAGCCTCTTAACAGCAATTAGGAAGATAAAAGACAACGCTTTATTATCTAAAGGAAATCTTAGTAGGTTTAGATTTTTTAAAAATATTTTTTTATTGATTTCAGAGAGGAAGGGAGAGGAAGAGAGCGATAGAAACATCAATGATGAGAGAGAATCGTTGATGGAAACCAAGCCTGCAACTCGGGCATGTGCCCTGACTGGGAATCCAAACCGGACCTCCTGGTTCATAGGTTGACGCTCAACCCCGGAGCCACGCAGGCTGCGCGTAGGTTTAGTTTTAAAATAGCTTACTTTGTTTCTCTCTTTCAAAGTAACATGTTGTGTTTCTGGGCTCCTTCACAGTTTACAAATCATCTACATCACTTGATTCTGCCAACAAGAATGGGTTGCTCCGTTTTACAGATGAGAAAATAAAGGCTTTGTGAAAGTGAGTCAAGTTTGTGCCCAGAGTAGCAGATCCAGCACCTCGATGCCACAACTGTGAAGCTCACATCCTTTCCTCCGCTGAGGTGCTGAGAGGCTGGGTATTTTTTTGCAGCTGTATTTCCAGCGTAGCCTGGGACATCATAAGGGTCTGCTGCTTGCCCTGGTGGGTCTCACACCCCTGCCGCTTTTGCTGCAGGAAGATGCCTCCATTTTTATTTTACTTTTTCCACCCAGCAATGGAGCAGTGACAGCTGACCTGGGCCCTGAGTCAATTAAGGTCGTGTTAGAAAGTGAAGAATGGAGTGGCGCCCATTCTGCTGAGTAAATAGGGTAATTTTGGGACGTTTAAGGAGATTTAAGCATTTTGCAAGGTTTTTCAGGGAATTCAAAACTCTCTCAGACTTACAGCATATGTTTTAAGCCAAATGATGACAACATACCAGTACTGAGCACTGGAAAGCATTTAATGAAATCAAAACTATCCCCTGCCGTTTTCGCGTGTTGAAATACAGAGCAGCATAACACAGAACAAAATGCACCCGTATTTCCTGGGAGGCGGGTAGCTCTTATCAGCGAAGCATCCAGTGAGGTGGGCCTTGTGTTACTTGCTCTTCGTAGTCTTGGTGCCGCTTCTAGAGGAGGCTGCTGCGGAAACAGAGGAGCTTTTGAATACACTGGCCGAGAGGACTTTTCTAGAAGTCACACAAAGATTAAGGACGGCACCCACCTAACTATTTCAGAAATGGTATTTTTGTAGCTGTGTGTAAATGAAACCATTCCCGAAGCAGAGGTCTCTGTAGGAAATCTCAGAGCAGCGTTTCCATGATTACATACGTGTATGAGCTAAAACGTTTCCTAGACCCAAGCCTGGCCTGTCTAGTTGTTTTTGGACGCAGTGAGATGCCAGGCTCTCAGGAAAAGTCTGCAGCGCTCCGCTGGGTCCCCGGCCAAGGGGAGCACAACCCAGAGACGGGCCTCTTCGGAGGGAGCTGGAGCCGGCTGGGCCCCGGCTTCCTTTTCGGCCACATCTGGCCGGGGAAGAACCGGAATAGTCAGTGGATCCATCCTTGAGCACATGACCTGGAGAGCTAGAGCTTGGAGAGCTAGAGTTGGAGGTCACCCAGCCACAGGGAGAGCCGGAGGGGTCGGGCACGGACAGCCACAGCTCGGAGCTTATGGCACATGTGTGTAACCAGGACAGCTCCCTTACACTGGCTCCCGGAGAAACACCTTTCGTTGTAGAGCTCATCTAGGTTCGTGATCAGCCCAAGACATGCAAACACCGAAAGTTCTGCTCTGGGTTTGGATGAGGTCACCTGCTGAAATGGTCTGCACATCAATGCGTGTGTGTGTGTGTGTGTGTGTGTGTGTGTGTGTGTACACACTAAAAGTTTCTTCCCAGCATTGGGGATGGAGAGGAGCAATCTCTGATTTAATGACTTGAATGGCCACAACATTCCCATTTTGGAGACTGTGAGTCCATGTGGGCAGGGCCTCCGGTGAGAGCCTCCTACTTGAATGGGGATGGATTTAAAGAAACCGCCAGTCCCATCAGCATAGTGGATTACCTTCACGTTGACTAATTACAGAGGTGGACAACACTGCGGCTCTGAAACCATCTCACACGCACTGGTCAGAGATTCAGACCCCTCGCCCCAGCACATGCTGATTCAGCCCCGGCATGAAAAGCCCGCGGCCTGGGAGCCGCCGGCGCCGGGAAAGGCTCCCAGCAGACAGTGTGCATAGAGCTCATTCCACAGTCACTGCGATGATGAGACCAAATGGTTTTTCAGACATGCGACAGCTACAGGAACGAAAGTGCCAGCATTTGCCCTTTCCCCCCTGTATCAGGCTTTATAACTTTCTATAAATGTGAGCAGGAAAGAGTCTTAATACAAAAAACATATCCCCTTCAACAAGGGTGCTGAATGTCAGAGCACTGTTTTGCATGTAACATGCAGTCTGGTTGCTTATTCATTCTCAAAATACAACTGTGGAATGCTTCCTAGGTCAAAGGCAACATGGGCGGGGCTAACGGGATACAAACAGAAGCTTCTAAATTCCTGGCCTTAAAGAATTTACAAATTAGAAAGTGCAGTAAAAGAGACCACAAATATCTATAAAGTCAGGAGAGATATTAGATGGTGTAGGCACAGGAACGGCGGGGTGTGGGGTGGTAGGGATAATTCTGGGGATGAGGGTGGTTTTAAGAAGGAGGTAACATCTGAGGTGGCTCAGAGGATGAGTGGGACTTAGGCGGGGAACTGCAGGGAGGGGAGAAGGCATTCCCTACAGAGGGAGGAACAAGGGCACGGCGGGGAGAATGTGGGGTGCTTCGGGGAACAGTGGGGAACATGCACGAATGGAATCTGCACATAGGCCTGGCAGAGAACAGGAACAATTATAAAATTCCTTTAGAAGTGTTTTACAGAGTGAGGGTGTTCCCATTTCCTCCAGGGAAATTGCATTCCTCACCTTGCACACCAGCTGAATTGAGGACATAATTGGTTGTTTTAAGTCCAATTATATTTAACTCAGTTGAAGGGAAGGCTTATGGGTTTTGATAGTACTGATGATGGGGTATGCATAATAAGGCCTCTGATAGAGGTTAAAACAATGGTATACAGTACAGTGGCCTGCCCCTGGGCCAGGAAACAAGAGAGAAATGACAGAAAATGAGAAATGAGCCAATTAAGTCACGCAAAAACATCATGCTTGCAGAGAGGCACACACACAAAACCAGTCTTTGGGGTTGTACTTCAAAGTCTAATTTCCCTTCCCCTTTAGCCAAAAACGCTTACTTCATTAAGATTTCTTCTAAACCATTTAGTAATTGGATTACTCTCAGGGAAAAAAGGGGGGGAAATGAACCCAATGACTAATTTTAAGAAGGACTTGGAGGGACAGAGTTGAGTTAGAGTTTGTTATTTCTGATATCTGCGTTTCTTCTCTGGGGGAGAGTGATTCTGCGTCCTTCCCTCCTAGCAGATAATTCTATGGCTTACATTCTACTTCCGGTACATGAAGTTAGTGAAGACAGAGCCAACCAGAGGTAGCCAATGTGACATAAGAAAGAGATAGTACCTGATATTCTTAAAAGCTGTAAATATGTGTCTTAAGAGATTTCGTTTCCAACAATACTTTTTTTTAAAAAGGCAGGGTATTTTAACAAGAGGAAGTAACCCTAGACCCTTTGGTTCAAACTTTACACAAGACTCAGTTCTGTAAACATTACTTTCCCCATTTTTATATCAAAACACCCAGTTTCCTTCATAGCACTTATCACGCCATTACTATCTTCCGTGTTTGTGGTGTATTTTCTGTCTTGCCCAGGCAGAAAGGGGCAGGGGCCATATCTTTTTTGTTTGCAAATGTATGTCTTGCAGTTAGCACAGTGCTTGGAAAATATCATCATCCTGATGACTTTCTTCATCACGTAATAAACATTTATCGAGCAGTTAACCTACTATGTGTGCTTTGTGTGTTACCTCTTTGACTATGACACTGACGGTGAGGGATACATGTTTGTTGGATAAATGAATAGATTTTCTTGAAGAAATGTCATATAGTATTTGAACAAGTTACTTAAATGACTTAGAAAAGATTAATTGGATCTCACTTACTGCATAGAAATTGGAGGTCTTGAAGAGATCTTATAAAGGAAAGAAATACCAAATAAAAAGGAAAGGATGGTTATGGTTCAGACCAAAAATTTTATCCATTTTTAGTCATTCTTCTCAAGGTAGCCTTATCATTTATTTTCCTCATTCTTAAGCCCAGGCAGACCTTCCGGAGTTCATTCAATTCTAGAAGCATTTCACTAGCCCCCAGGCATGCGCATCTTTCCCCCACTTTGCGGAAGGAAGATGCTTAATGACAGGTAGCCGAATTTTACGTCCTTCATAGTCATTCAATACGTTCACTGATGGTGAACTTGAAGCTGCCGCCCAGAGAGAGCTAATTGTTTAATGAACAAAATTTCAAATCAATATAATAAATTTCTTTCTTTTAACCACATGGATTAAAAAATGAAAGGGCAAATTAAAAGCTCATTATGGGGCTCACAGGGATCTCATAGCTCTGTTGCCCCCATCCACAGTACCTACTACCATGCCAGTCACATCAGTAAACATGCTATCGTTGATTGTAAGTAAATTCTCTGAAGGGACTCATCTTGTCTCTTCTTCTTGAGTTATACCATGTTAAAGAAATGCCACATTTGCATAAAATCAATCCTATGTTTCCCTTACATATAGCATAATATATATACAGTATAGATTGCATGAGAACAAGCAAAAATCACAGGAAACAGAAGTGGAATCATGCATTTCATTTAAATCTCTTTGGTATTCTTAACCTATAGACTAATGCTTCTCTCCCCCTCCCCCTGACTTCTCTAATTTATCTTTACTGCAGAGTGAAGCTGATGGCATTCTAGAGTTCAAGACAAAGATTAGAAAATTAAGTTCCTCAGTTTATGGTCTATCGCTTCTAGTTTATCATTACTTCTTTATGGGATTTATGAGAGAATATTTGTTAAACAAAAATACAAGGAACTGCCTGTCACTGGTAACAACATACACACTTTTGTACATAATGCATTCATGATTGCGTCGTGTAATATTGTGCTTACTCTGCATACGGATGATCGGAATATGTGAGCTGTCAAGGGTATCTGTCTCTTATCTGAGTTTCTTCACTGAAGCAACCGTGCTCTTGTAAAATACACATGTCACGATATCAATCTCATGTTTAAAACTCTTCGAGGACACTCTTCAGGTGAAATTCAAAAGCAATCCAAAATTTAAAGTGCTAAGTTGTCTGGCAAACACCTAGGAACTAGGGATGGAAGGGCATAGAGGGAAGTAAATGTATTCTAAAGGTCACATTTGACTGAGGCAGGAGAGACACAGAAGGAAAAGAGTCTAACAATGGGAAACAGTGTATCATATAGGTAAAACAGTACTTTTTTTTCAAAGAGTAAAGGAGAAGTAGGTGAGTAATGATCAGAAGAGGATAAAAGGACTAGTAGTTTAATAGAACAAAAATATATTGTGAACTCACCAGGGGAAAAATGGAATGAAAAGCAATTTTATCACATCCCTAGTGTCCACATTAATAAACCTTAAAGTTCATGTGAAGTCTGATGACAACATGTGAGTTATATAATGCACACTACACTGATGGACAAATTAGTTAAATAGCAAAAACCCAACAATCTGGGAAATGCCACTCAAGCCTCTCTATTTCTGCTCTAGTGATCTGGACACAAGTCAAAACTTCTCTTTCAGAATTGGAGATACCTAAGACAAATCCTTCAGATGTTGCCTTCTTCTGCCCAAAATGGCTTTATCCTAACTTATCATCAGTGGGAATCATGATCACCTTTTAAATTTTATTTTAGAATCATATTCTTCAAGAAACTGTTCATTCACTTCTTTCTCCAGACAGAAATTGCCATTTTTTTTTTTTTTCTCCTTGGAATTCCGATGAATATCTTATACAGATCTGAAAGCTTTTGCCGGGGTTCTTTTTCCCAGCCTTACAAAGGTTCAGCATTCTAGAGAAAGGGCTGCGCGTAGATTCAAGGAGTCCGTGGACGAAAGATATTTTTGAAAGGCATTGGGGGTCAGAGGAGCTTCAGCTGAAGGAGCTAGAAGACTCTCCCTTGACCAAGGACCCGTGCTTTTATTCAACACAATTTGTCCCAAGGCAAGTTGGAAATATACACTTCAAAGGGTAAGGTATCAAAGGGTTTACAGAGATTGTCAGTTTGGGGAATAGCCTACAGCTGTTCAGGTGTTTAGCCAACAGGAGGCAATAAAATGCCCTGAGCTGTCTGGCAGTTAACAATCCCATTCAGGTTTGGGGGAAGTGCCAAACTACATATGTGGCTCACCCTTGTTGAGCCTCACAAGCTTCACCAACTTTTTGGGAAACTCTTGTAATTATTACATGCTGGAATTGGTTCTCGGCAGCTTTTCTCTTACTTATTGGTGAAGGTCTATCTCTCCTAGGAGACTGTATGTTCTTTGAGGACATTCACTGGATTACTATTTTAATTTAATAATCAAGGTGTTTCCACCCCTATTAGTGACTGCACTGAATTTCTTTAACCTGGATTCTCCTCTAGTCAAGGCACCAAACACGGGCCCACCACAGCCAAGGGGCAGTAAAGAGCAGCTGGGAAAAATAATTTCATCTACCATAGTATAACACAAATGAAGTAGACATGTTCGTCACAATATGTGTTTGCTGAGAGGGTTGAAAATGTCCTCAAAGGCATCAGAGAGCTCCTGAAAGTTTCTCTGCTCCGTGAGGGTCATGCAAACAGCGGACAGCAGGCGTGTAATACCTGGATGGAGAGGAAAGAGAGAGTGTGGATTGAAGACAGGACTTGACTTAGCAATGCCAAATGGAGAGGTGGCCATGAGAACCCAAGCAATTGATTAGTCACCTTGGCAGATCCCAGCACAGGCAGAGAGTGGCTGCCAATCAAATCCCTCCTCCTCTTCCCACTACTACTTACTTTTTAAAAAATGTATTTTTATTAATTCCAGAGAGGAAGGGAGAGGGAGAGAGAGATAGAAATATAAATGATGAGAGAGAATCATTGATTGGCTGCCTCCTGCACACCTGCACACTGGGGATGGAGCCCACAGCCCAGGCATGTGCCCTGACTGGGAATGGAACCATGACCTCCTAGTTCATAGGTTGACGCTCAACCACTGAGCCATGCCAGCCATCTAGCCCCACTGCTACTTCTGTTAACCCACAGAACTCAGCACCCCATAATCTGGAGAGAAAAAGGAGGGAAAGGAAAAATCTGAAAGCGGACTTTGAAACACCTGATTTTTATTTGGAAATGACTAAATTAAGGACTATGCATTAGGCAGACAAAGCTGATTCCAGTTAGTAAATAATAACTTGTATTTGTGCTCATTGAAGTTAATGACTTGAAAATATCATACCTGCACACATGTTTATATCCCTTATCCCTGGCATAGTCAAATGACTGTTTATTTGAATCAAGGATCAAATAAAAATTGAATAAATATAAAATGTAAAGTTTCTTACTTGTTACTGGAATTTGGGTAAATCATTTCTCATTTCAGACTTCAAATATTTGCTTTTATTTATTTATTTTTTTGCTTTTCACTTTAAAGAGAATGGCCTGAAGCAGTTTTGTTCATGTAGATGTTTGATGTGGTTGGGATGTGGCAATTTTAAACCTAACGCATGTCAAAGAGAGGCCGCCCATGAAGGTCTACTTCTCATGAAAACCAGGTCTGTCGATGACTGTCTGGGCTCTGTTCTCAAGACTTCTTCTTTGGTTTCATGTCAGAGCCTTCACACCTTGGAACCCGTTTTTTTCTTCTCTGTGAAATTCCGAATGAAGCAAAATAAAAAGAGTAAAAGAAGGTTCTACCGCATCTTCAAAGACTTGGTTATACACACGAGCAAACACAGAAACACTTATCTTTGAAGTTGAGTTAAATTTGTAAATTCTCTGATGATTAATGAGGTTAAACACCATTCCGTATGTTTACTGGCCATTTGGACATCTTTGTAAAGTGTCAAATCAATAGCCAGTTTTCCTATTGAGTTTTCTTTTTTTTAATTTTTTTTCTCTTTTAAATGTTCTAGATTCCAGTCCTTTGCCTTAATAATATTACCTTCCACTTTTACTGGGTACATTTTCATTGCATGGATGGGATCTTATATTTATAAAAAGGAATTCTGAATTTTAATACGGTCTAATTTACACATCTTTCTTCTATGCTCAGCACTGCCTTTGTGTCCTGGTTAAGAAGTGTTGCCTACTCCACGGACACAAAGACCTTCTCCCATGTTTTCATACTCTCTTTTGAAAGTTAGTTTTCAAATACTTAATTTTCCACACGGTTCTGCTCTCACCTTTTCTTTTTTTCTTGTCGTCTTGTGGCACTCGAAAGATTACTCTGCTGCATTTCCAGTGTTATATCCTGGGATCTGTGTCTACTCCACATCATCACTGTCATTAAATACTGAATCTGTGTGCAGCGCATCCCACAAGAGCGACATCTGAGGTTCAATTCTGGATGTGTGAACAAGGAGTGTTTGAGAAAAACCCTCAGATTCTTAGCAATTCTCCTCCCTCCTCGTTTGCTGAGACTTTTATGTGTTTTCATAGTTTATTGCCCATGCAGAATGCCTATCCAAATCCAAACCCCGCAAAATCACGCTGAGCTAAAGCTGTGTTTTCCTTAAGGTGACAGAGGAAGTCGAAGGGCACTAACTCCAACCAGGCAGACCAGGCTGCAGGCCAATGTCAGCTCTGTACTTGCCATTCCTCATAACCATCGGAAACAAAAAATTAATGATTGCTTTCAAGGACTTAAAAGTATCATCTCCACTTTGATGGTTTTAGATGTAAGCTATATCTCAGTTTTATACTTGGGAGGAAATATTATGAATGTTGGTCTCTGGGATGAAACCTTATAGGGGACAAAAATAATGGGGACAAAAAAGAATTTCTTGTGAAATTCTCCCAGAACTTTATTTTGTTTCATCAATTTGAGAGAAAAAAAAATTTTTTTTTTTCAGAAAAATGAAGCCATTATTTAAGCATCACCTTGAAGCTGCTGTAAGGTTAATGAACACGTTTATGCCCCATGCCAAAATTCACGTTCTCTGCAAAATGGAAACCACTAGCAAATGACTGTAAAGAGGACTGACCCTGGCACTGAGCTCAGGAACACCTGAACATCAAGGCCAGTGCGTGGACGGTGTCGCTCTCTCATTCTGGTCTGTCATTCCGGCAGCCAGACCGTAGTTCCATAAGTGGTGTCATAGCTCTGGGACACTAAATGGCAATAACCATGAAATACACCCACTTAAAGGAAAACACACTAATGCCTTCTTTCAACTGCAACTTTCTGCTTGTGAAGAGAATTTGTTCCTTGAGGTCTAGGAATAGGAAAAGCCCAGCTTCTCTTTTCAGATTTAACATGTCACTTCTGTCCATCAATCATTCATCCCCTGCACATGAGCACCTGGTTTGTGTCAGGAACTATGTTAGGTGTTGAGAATATTAAGATGAATAAGCGATGGTCTCTGAATTTTATGGGGGGGGGACAGATAAGTAAAGAACAACTATAGTATCCGGTGCTAAGTGCTATGGAGAGGAATGACAGGGTATGAGTCAATACACCTTTGCAATATGCAGGTGAAGTATTGAATTGTACACCTGAAACCTGCATAATTTTATTAACAAATCTCACTCAAATAAATTCAATAAAAATGATAACATAAAATAAGTGTAAGTGCATTAAGTATCCTGAGATCCAACATTAAAACTGTCTATATATATAAAAGGCTAATATGCAAAGTGTCCCCTCAGGAGTTTGACCGGGAGACTGGGAGTTTGATCACTCCCTATGACGTACGTTGACCACCAGGGGGCGGCGCGGAACAGAGGAAGGCCCTGGCTGGCAGCTGGCAGCTGGGGAAGGGAGGCCCCAGCCAGCAGCCAGAAGGCCCCAATTGGTCCTGATCACCGGCCAGGCCTAGGTACCCTACCTGTGCATAAATTTTGTGCACTGGGCCTCTAGTTAATGTAAAGTAGAAATAGAAAATCTTGGATATATATTTTATTGGTTTAGGGGAACTGGCATTAAATCATTTGGGTTCCAAGATCTTTATAGTGATTGGAAAGGTTTTGAAAACTGTGAAGGTTTCATGTGTAGTTTTTAATTGAAGTGATTTCAACGCTCTTATGCAGTATAGATACTGTGGAAGCTGCTATATGTAATATTTTTTTCATAACCAGATGCAATAATTTGGTAAACACACAGGTGGAAGAGATCACTAATTTTCCTTTTCCCCTAGTAACCTATGTTTATTATGCCAATTTTAATCACCATGTGATCTAATGGATTTAAGGCTTATATTTTCCACATCACTAGACATCACAAACATGAGAGCTTTTATACTGTCATTATACATCAAGGCTTGCACTTGATTATACATATATGCAGAAATTATGTACACATCTTAACCTTGCTATTTTCTCCTTTCAAACCTACCTGATTTTACCATGAAAACAGCTTTTTAATAAATGGTATAAGAAATACAGCAAGGCACACTTAAAAGAAAAACTTTTTCTCATTACCACCTCAAGAAGCATAAAAATAAGCGTGTTGTACATAATTTAATAGAATGTCACCAGTTTATAATATACAACACCCTATAGCTGTTTCTTAAGGTGCTGCATAGATTATTTTTTTAAAAATAAAATGGTGCTTGAAAAAGTTGCTTAATTTGAAAAGAAAGACCCGTGTTTCTTCTCTATGCTCCAACCAAATCAACTGTTGCCCTTTTAGGTAAAAGTCGTTTAATAAACATGGGCACCCTACCATTACAAAAAATCCATAATGAGACATAAAATTGGCCAAGTGCTGGCAGGGCTCATCCCGGGCAGGTGAATCTAATGGCCATCCATTTGCGGAGCTGCAGGACCTTGAAGAGCAGATGGGAGGAGGCACAGGGAGAGTCTTGCTGGAGAGGCGGGGCTGGTCGAGGTAGCTTGGGACAGGAACCCACGGGACACGCAGCTTTGCTGAACCTCAGAGACAGTCCCTGACGGGGAACCAGTGTGCAAACCCAGATCACAGAGAACGTGGGCAACCCGCACTTGGAGGGAAGAGTCCTCTGGGGAGAGGTGAGTGTAACAGGGCAGTGGCAGTGGCAGTGGCAGTGGTGTGAGGGAGCAGAGGCCAGCCCGGGGGGTGGGGGTATGCGGCCACCCTGGAGTCACAGCCAGGCTTATCGACAAGGAACAAAAAAGTGACCAAGAAAAAAAATTTTTCAGTAATGTCTGTTTCATTTGTAAAAACCCAGACCTTGGAGGATCCATTCAAAACTGCAGTTTTGGAACTACCTGCTACTGTTCTGAAATAAAAGGATATATGAAATATAAAGTGATTTTAATAACAAAACCAAAAACCCACACGACAACATTGGCATGCCATTCAGAGAAGCTTCTCAAAGGAGGTGATATGTAAGCTGCCAATTGGTGGGTGAGTTTGACTTTAGAGTGACCTAAGGAAGGGGAATGCCTGAGAAGAGTTGGGCATAAATAGCACTATGCTGCAAATAGCAGTAAAGAGGGCTCTTGTCCGTCCATCCGTAATGCTGGAGAGGGAAGCTACAAAGGGAGGACAGCGAGAGGTCATGCGCTGTGCTCAGGCTTAAGGATGTGAACTTTCAAAAACAAAGTGAAGACAGTGTCAAATGCTATGGAGACGAACAGCAGCGGAGAACAGAAAAAGCTTATTGGCTTTGGCAGTGCCGAGGTCACGGAGATTAAATCAAGATCATTGCAGTTGAGTAATGGATGAGAGGAATGGATGGCGGTGGGGGAGAGTCGATGAAACGTGCAGAGACTGACAGATGTCTCCTGAAACGTTGGCTGGAGGAGGAGGAATCAAAGGAAGTTTGATGGACTTGTTCCGTTTCTTAAATTTTACATTTTGACAGGATTTTGGACTTTAGAGAATTTCCAATAATGCAAATAATTCCTATATACCTCTTATCTGTGTTTCCTAAATGTTAACATTTTATCACATTTTCTGCATTTGCTTCATTTCTCTCTTTCTCTCTCCAACAGCCTCCTTCCCCCACCATTATTATTTTTTTTCCCCTGAACTGGTTGGGAGTAAGTCACAGATACGATGCTGCTTTACACTTCACATTTCAGTGTGTTTCCTAAAAAACAAAGATATTATCTTATATCTATAAGACAGTGATCAAAATCAGAAAATTAATGCTGATACAGCACTATTACCTAATCTACAGATCTTATTTAGATTTCACCAATAATGTCCTGTATTACAAAAGAAAATCCCAGGTCAGGTGTCGCGTTCAATTGTCATATCAGCTAATCTCCTTTAATCTGGGATAGTTCAGTCTTTCTTCATTCATATTTCATGAAGTATTAGTATACTAGAAGAGAATAGGCCAATTATTTTGTAGGATATCCCTTGATTTTGGTCAGTCTGATATTTCCTCCTGATTACATTCTGGCAATACATTTATGGCAGGAATACTACAGAAGTGAAGTTGTGTCTTTCTTAAGCATCATATCAGGAGGCACATGATGTTGATTTGTCTCAGCGCTAGTCATTAAAAAAATTTTTTTAATTGATTTTAAAGAGAGAGAGGAAGGGAAAGAGAGAAATATCAATTTGTTTGTCACATTTTTTTATGCTTTCATTGATTGATTCTTGGTATATGCTCTGAGTAGGGACTGAACCTGTAACCTTGGTGTATTAGGATGGTGCTCTAACCAACTGAGCCATCTGGTCAGTCATCTTAATAATTTGGTCAATGTGATAGTATTTGCTAGATTTCACTACTGTAAATGTACTATTTTTCTCATTGCAACTAGTAAGAATCTTATGGGAGGTATTTTGAGACTATGTAAATGGCCCATTTTTCTTTAAATTTTCACCCCTAGCTCTTGCATCTGTTGATGATTCTTGTCTGAGTCCGTTAGCTTTACACTCGTTGCAAAATGGTAATTTTCTAAATCCATTATTCTTTCTATAGTTACTCATTTGCTTTGCGGTATGAGGAAGGGCTTTCCCTCCTCCACTTATTTAATTGTTTCTTCATTGATGTCATTCTGAACTCATGGATTCTTATGCATTCAAAGAGCTAAAATCATTTGCTATGGGTAGTTTTTAAAGGCACTTGAGCACATTTACAGGCAGGGGGGCTACAGTAGGAGAAAGAGTACATGCTTGATGCAGCAAAGCAACTACCTCACTTTTATTCCGCATCTCTGTTCAACTGACTGGTCTAGCTGCTGAGGATGTGAGGCCCAGTAAACTAGGGCCACATCCCGAAGGGAGTTCATATACTGGAAGAGGCGGGTAGAGAGGGGCAGTCCATTGGGAAAGGGGAGAGAATCGTTTACCCGTGTGATCTGCAAGAGCTGAGATATGACAGCAGAGCTGTGGGTAGCACTGAGGGGAGAAGGATTCGTTTTGGTGGGTTGGTAACGATTTCCAAAGAAATGACCTCTGCGACATGCCCTCCGCTGAGCTGGATGGAGGGGCAGGGAAAGGATAATAAAGGAGAGTAGGAAACCCTCCCAGGCAGGAGTGAGAGCCATGGAAACATGGAAATTGCTTGTTAATTTCCCCTGGAAATTTGGAAAAATAAAAGGCTTTCCATCAGTTGACTTCAAGGCCATGTCGTCGCTTGAGGCTTTGGCTGCCTTTGCTCCGTCTGGGGATTGAGAGGCAGAGTGTGTGGACACTGCAGTTCAGGAAAGAGCTTGGTTTTTAAGGGAAATCCCTCCCTGACCAGGCCTCTGAGAAAGACACCTTCCCACCCACCACCATGGTTACCACAGTCACCAAAACAAATGAACCACTTGAAGGAGCTAGTTGCTAGATCCGAGTTGGCTTCTTGAGGAAATCCTGTGGGAAGGCGCAGTCCCCCTTAAAACGTTTGCTGCTGACTGCTGAAAGTGTACTCCGGCTATTTGCATGGAGAGAACATGAATCCGACTGCACGTTAATCATGTAGGTTTTTCTTCTTATAACCACACTAACAAGAAGCAAATGTAAGCAAGATTGGAAAAGTTCTGTTGCAGATTTTACCTTAATACCAAAGATGAAGAAACGTGGTTAATTAAACTTTCAATAGATTAATATTTTAAACCTGGAAAAAGCCCTACTCTGAAGGGAGAGTTTTTGTGATTTTTGTTTGTGTTGTTTTGATTTTCTTAAAGACTGGAGAGTCAGGTTAACACGGTTTTAAATACCTGGAAGCAAGAAAAAGAATGCATCAGTTACCCCATTATCCAGTCCACATAATACTCCCAAAGAAATGTAAACGAAAGGATTCTGAATCTTAGATTTCATTTTAGCAAATGCCGTCTAGCTGCGAATGTAGGTCACATAGTTTTGGCATCCTGTGTGGGTTTCCAGCTGTCTGCTGGACACAGGCAACAGAAGACTACGTGTTCCTTTGCACAGCACACTTCAGAGTGCATTTCACGTGAAAGCCTTAAGCTATTCACTTATTTAAACTTATTTTTTCTTCGCCAGTCTCACTTCTGGCTTTTGCTCCTCTCTTCAGTCCGGATTTTTAGTGGTAAAGAAAATACAGCATTTTACTCTCTCTCTCTTTCCATCTGTGGACTTCAGTTTTCTAAGAAATTGAGTTACGAAAAAACTCAATCTTGAATTAATTTAATTAGGAACCATGATTGGCCTGTGACAGTCCAGGTTACTCCCAATGTTAATCTGTTGGGAACAAACTAAACATACTGATGGATTTATTGAGTTTTTGGGTTCAGGAGGACACATGAGATGGAAACATGCCCCCTGTGATTTATTTTTATTTATTTATTTATTTATAAAAATATATTTTATTGATTTTTTTACAGAGAAGAAGGAAGAGGGATAGAGAGTTAGAAACATCGATCAGCTGCCTCCTGCACACACCCCACTGAGGATGTGCCTGCAACCCAGGTACATGCCCTTGACCGGAATCGAACCCAGGACCCTTCAGTCCGCAGGCTGACGCTCTATCCACTGAGCCAAAGCGGTTTCGGCTGCCCCCTGTGGTTTAAGAGTTAGTGTGGACACTGACCAAATGAGGGGGTAACGGGTAAATGCTTTATGAGTGCCACAGATGACAAATGCCACAGAAGCAAATGTAAGCCAGGCTGTAAAACGTTCCGTTTCAGATTACACCTTGACTCTAAAGATGAAGAACTACTAGTTAAACTTCCAATAAATTAAAAGGAGGAAGAAAAAGAAGGGTGTGACATTCCTGACCCCTGTGGCTCTTCACCCAAATGGAAACAGCCAAAGGGCTCCCTTACTCTGCCATTGAACAACCTGTGACCCTCCAGCAGATCAGTGGAATGAAATTTCCCAGATATATGTTGACCTTTTGATTTTGAGTCACAAACACTCGCTAGAATGAGCGTAAGTTAAAAGTGGCCACTTGTAAGAAAAAGAAGCAAAGGTGTCTCGTAGAACCCAAGTGCAGGCCCACATCCTGACCTTTAGAACAATTGGGCTGAGAAGCTGGGCATCAACAGAACTTCTCTCCTTCTCTTGCCCTTTGTTCTCCCACTACAGACTGACTTTCACCACTCCTCCAGCCCTCAAGCTCCCCACGGCTCTCCGGTTTATATGCTGCCTCAGAATTCTGTGTCCATTTCTCAGAGGAGAGCGTCTGACCAAGTCAGCTGGCAAAAGGTGTCCCGGTCAGCCCAGGCCATGGCAGTCATTTAGTGAAACATGATGGTGGTGGTGGTGGGAGTGGGTGTGTGGCAGTGGCACTTCCCAAAGAAAGGAGAGTCTCTGTGAGCAGGACAACACCCAAAATGTGTCTCAAGGAACACTTGCTCTCCGTAAACCACAGCATGGCTATCTGCCCTTACATAGAAGAGAGGGCATTGGGGGTAAAATTAGTTCAGAGATGACCAGTATGAGAGAAGATATAGAAAAGGGGATGGAAAGTGCGAGAGAAATCTAAGGAGTGGGAGAACCCAGTGACTGGAAGAGTAGAAAGGGCATTATAGAGAAGACATTGAGATGGGCCTTGACAACGGGTAGACTGCCAAGGATATGCATAACAGAAGGAAATGGGGACAAAAAGGGGTGGTGCAGTGGGCAGAGAGGACACTGCATACAGAGAGAGCCTGGGGCAAGAACACCATGTTCTGAGAAAATGAGGCATGCCCCCCCCCCCCCCGCCCCGAGAACCCCTCCCCCAGCATCACTCACTATTAGGTGATAAAATAAGAAGAACAAGCACATTTTTAAAAAGCAGCTTTAGGAAGATACAAGTGTATTTTGCTGTCACATCAGGGAGTCCTGAGGTTGAACGTTCAGGGTTGGCAGGATGACTCTGAGCATCAGGGACCCAGCCCATTCTGTTGTGTTGTGCTGCCATCCTCAACGTACGACTTCCAAGTCCAAGGTGGCAGCCCAAGCCCCAGCCATCCTCTCTACATTCTGCCTAACTGGATGGAGGGAATAAAAAGGGGCAATCCCCTACTGTCTAAAGATACTTCCGCAAGAGGTACCCATTTCTGTTTACATCGTAGTTGTCAGAGCTTGGCCAAGGGGACGTTCCTAACTGCCAGGCAAGGTAGGAAATGTAATGGGCCTGTATGCATATAAAAATTGAGTGTGCTATGTCTAAGAAAGAAATGCAAAAATAAATACTGGGACACCAACAAGTCTCTTCCACTCCCAAAATGGAGGCACGAAATGAGACTAGAGAGTTAGGGTTAAAAGCCCTTGAATGTTACATCAAAGATGTTGTTCAATTTGGTTGGCAATGGACAACCAGCCAAGGTTTTGGAGCAGGCAAGGGATATGGTTAGATTTCTACTTTAAAAATTTGTCACTCGAGGGATTATGAAACAAGGCAATCGCTATTAAGTGTCATTTGAGAGTTACTCCTGGTTTAGAATCTACACTGAGTGGCCAGATTATTATGATCTCTGAATGCATAATAATCTGGCCACTCAGTGTTTATCCTATATAATAAAAAGCTAATATGCAAATTGTCCCCTCGACCAGGAGTTTGACCAACCGCCCATGACCCCTCCCCCTGGCCAGGCTGGCCGGACCCCACCCATGCACGAATTCATGCACTGGGCCTCTAATATATATATATATACATACACACACACACACACACACACACACACACACACACACACACACACTGAGTGGCCAGATTATTATGGGTTCAGAGATCATAATAATCTGGCCACTCAGTGTATAGGCTGTGTTGGAGGAGGGAGAGAGAAAAGGTGGTGGTGAGGAGAGAATGATTAAGAAGTTGCGGTTAGACTGGAGTATAAGCAAGATTTAATAGGATCTAAACTGGGCCCGCAGCAATGAGAAGATAGAATAATGAGAAAAGGGGAGAGGAAAAAGGCAATTCCAAAGTTTTAAGCCTCATGAGTTGAGGATAGATGGTGCCCTTAATAGAAACAAGGAAGTCAGGAGGAGGAACTGGTTGGAACACATAAAGGGAAGACCCTGGGTTTGGCACCAGGTCTAGTGGTTGGGGCATCTGGGTCAGCAATGTCCAGCAGCATGGCTGGAAACGAGGGGATGTGGCCAAGAGTCTCCAGAACAACTCTGGTCACATTGCTAGCACTTGAACAGCAATGTGTGTCTCAGGAATGATGATGCCGCTGATTCATGGCCTGTGCTTGCATCTCTGAGAAGCTGAGAAAGCAATGAGCCTCCATCACTCTTAGTATTGAAATCTCAGATTATTCAAGATACTTTGGGCTCATTTAGCAGGGGAAAGTGAGACCTGGGTGTTGTAATACTGCTATATTTCCAGAGAAATGTCAATAAACCTGCAAATGTAATTTTTTGACCTCGGTTTTAAGTGGAGGAGATTGATGTCTAGGTGAGCACTGAAGGCTTTGCAGAGTAATTTTTATTTCAGGTTTTATAATTTGTTTACAAATCAACTATGCATTCACCCAATAAATGCATTAAGCACAGCTATGATGTACGAAATACAGGGCTTATAAAAGAGTGGCTAAGGCAGACACTGTCCAGTCCCTGCCTTCATCTAGACCCGGGTTGGCAAATGATAGCCCATGAGCCAAAGCTGGCCTGTTGCCTCCTTCTGTTCTGTCTTCAAGCTAAGGATGGATTTATATTTGTAAGTGCTTGAAAAATAATCAAAAGAAATGCAATATTATGTGATACATGAAAATGATCACCAATTCAAATTCGGCATGCATAAATAAAGTTTTATTTGCACAGCCACACCAGGTCAATCACATGCTGTTTCTGGCTGCTTTCCCCCGGGAAGAGCAGAGCTGAGTAAAAGTGACAGAAACCCCATGGATCGCAAAGTCTCAAATATTTACTATCTGGCCTTTCACTGAAAAAGTTTACCACCCCACCCCCAACCTTGCCAGAATGGATCGAACACATGGTCACGCACATGAATATATATTTAAGCAAAGCGGGTGGGTTTTACTGTTGTCTGGTCTCACCAAGTACCTATTCCCATTGCCCCTCACCCGCTAAAATCAAGGCCCGTGATGGTTGTCTCCGAAAGATCACCGCCATGGATTGTGGCTCCCAAGGTTCGTCTTGTGGTCGCTCTCTCGCCTTAGATGTGGCTAACCTGTCACTTGCTTGTAACCAGGAGGATAGGACAGAAGTTAGGCTGTGTGACTTCTAAACTTAGACGGAGGGTACTGATCTAACCACAGTCACCCGTAACTATGTTGGGAAGACAAGGGGATGGGCAGGGTGGTGTTGGAGGAGGGGCTGGCCAGCGGTGTAGAAGAACTCATCCTCATCTTCCCTAGGGAGCCCTCAATAGAATGTGCTTAGAACAAAAGTAAAAGGACCCTGAAAAGCATGGCGTCTAGAGCTGTGGGGGCAAAATCCCAAAGAATCAGCTGAAATAGTTGCAAGCGATTGCCCGTGGGAAGCTGCAAGGGTTGGGTGAGTGGGTGGGTTGTGACATTTCCTTAGTTGGGGATGTAACGGAATTTTTGACTTTCCTTTCTAAGGGTTCTATAATCCGGATGGGAAATAGACACTGAGCAGTGGCGGGTGTATCGGGAGGGAGTGGGGAGTGGTGTGAGTAGGGTCTGGGGTCATAAGCAGGGAGGTGGGAGACCACAGGAAGGATTTTAAAGGCAATAGGAGGAAGCACGTGCAGGGAAGACTTTTCAAAGGGGAAGGGTGAGACCAGGCTTACATTTGGGGAAGCTTCCTCTTGCTGTTTCTATCTGTATGGAGCACAGATAGAAAGAGGAGGCCCCAGGGGCTACGGGGAGACCAGGTGGTCACATGAGAGAGCGGGACGGCTTGGATGAGGGTGGGAGAGTGGTGGCAGTCGGGGTGAAGAGAAGTAGAAAAATTCAAGGTATGCTTTGGGAGTAGAACCATATAAGTAACTCTAAAGGAGCCTCAGAGGAGGGACGAGAGATTTTTTCCCCCTTTATTAAAAACCGCTGTAAGCAACTTCAAAATCCCAGCTAAGAACGCTAGAATTATTCCATTGAAAAACCATTCAGAGTCATGTTGACTGTAATGTTGCAAATTGCCAAGGACATTCACTTCACTTCGGGCTGAGTGCCTCTGGGGAAATGCTGGCCAGCCCTCCGTGGCCTTGCCTCTGACAGCCCTAGTCTCTGCAACGAAACAGCTATTTTGAAGATGTGTCATCTGCTAACCATCAACACGGTCTGGGCTAATGCAGCCGTCCATGGCTCAGCAGCAAAGACCACTGGAAAGGTGGCCTTAGATTTGTAGGGTTTTATATGCTTTTTCATATGCATGTACATGTCAATTTCAAACCACCATCTTTCGAGCGAAGCATCAAGTGAAAATAGAGGACAATTTAACACTGCTGGGGGAAAAATACGTATCGAACCTGAACTTGATATTACTTAAAAGTCAATGCTCTTTCTCTGGCTCCTACGTGATTCCTGTGTTTAACGTGAAGAGCTTTGCAGTCAGTCAGCCCACCTCCCAACCCCCACACCCACACCCTCTGTTCTTCCAGACCATCTGGCAGTTCTTGCTGTGACTTAAAATTTTCCTAATATTTGCTAACCAAATTGGGGTGTCATTTTCTTTCCAGAAGAGACCTTTTCCTTCCCCTGGGGATGGAAAGGGACTCCGAGGTGTTCTGATAAAAGTTGGATTGAAAAGAAAAATAAAAAAGGAGTGAGATCATTCCCTCCGAGCTCCGTCCTCCCCACAAAGGCACCTGGGTGCTGCGGCCGAGCAACCGGATTGGCTGGCTGCCGAAGCAGCCAGACATGTCGCAGAAACAAGCAGCAGCTTGTGTGTCTGGGCTTTCAAACCAAAGCCCACACAAGAGATCAGGATGAGATGAATGGAGTTTGCTCACTCTGCTAATTTTTTGGTCTAATTTGCTTTGCATCCCTTTTGCATCTGGAGCAGTTTCAAAACGTTGGCAGGGAGCGAGGCAGCGGGGAGGCAGGCAGGATCTCCTGGTGCGGTGTGGCAGGCAGTTGTTTCTCTTCCAGGGCCCAAAAAGCATTTGCGTGGGCTCTTTGTAACCCTCTCCTCGCCAGACCTCCAGACTGGTACATATAAGAAACATCCTATCAGCCCGGCCGCTGTGGCTCAGCAGTTGAGTGTCAACCCAGGAACCAAGAGGTCACCAGTGCGAGGCCTGATCAGGGCATATCGCCGACCGAGCAATGGTGGTGGTCCTCTCTCATCGGTGTTTCTATCTCTCTATCCCTCTCCCCTCCCCTCTCTCTAAGAAATCAATGAAAACATTAAAAAAAAAAAGAAAGAAACATCATATCATTCAACACTCAGATTTAACAGATGCTAATATTTCCCCGTGTTTGCTTTATATCTTTTGTATTAGGAAAACAATGTCACAGATACGGTTAAAGCTCACTTTCTCTCCCTCCACCACCCCATTCTCTCTCTTTTCCCCTGGAGGTAATCACTCTCTTGGGGCTTGATTACCCATGTTGCTTACCCATGTTTCACACGTTCACTATATATGGATATGTCCGTAAAAACATGTGTTGTAGTCTGGAACATTTTAAGAGCTGTCATACTTCATTCTGCAACTTGCTTTTTTTTTTTTTAATCAACAGTTCCTGTTTTTGATGTTGATGCATGTTGATGCAGGCAGCCCTCGCCGATTCATTTTCATTGCTAGGTAGAGCTCTGATGGAGGAAACACCACGGTGTATTTAGCCTCTCTCCTTTTTGATGAACATTTGGGTTCTTTGTCTTACCACAAACAATTTTGCAGGGAATGTGGTCAATTGCATTCACAGACCCAATGCTTCAGGGATCCCTATGATCATATCCTTGTCGGATGACTTTGCAGTTATTTCCATTGGAGTCTATTTTTCTGTCTGGCCACGTGACTTGCTTTGCCCAGTGGGACGTTTAGCAGGCATAAGCTCACCCAAGTCTTGGAAAGTATCTGTATTATTGGTTTGGTGCTCTTGTGTTTCTGCCATTACTGTGAGAAGAGCATGCCTGGGCTACTCACTAACCTAGGAGGTGGGTAATCCACCTAGGTCAGAGCTGGGCCGCCTGGCCAACCTACAGATGCAGGAGCTCAGTAAAGGCTTCTTCTGGAATGCCACTGAGATGTGGTGTTTGTTATGCAACAACTTCTGATAACACAATCAAGATCCTTGTAAATGAAAGAAAAGTTTAAGACTTTTACCTAAAAATGAAATTGCTGGGTTACAAGGGATGCACATTTTCAATTGCACTAGATATTCCAAAATTCCTAAATTCCAAGGGTTTGGACATATTTACTCTTTCATCTGTGGTATAGTCCATTTTCTCATGACCTTACTAATACTTTTATTTTGTAAAGCTTTTCTTATTTCCTTGGGTTGCCCTCCTTTCTAGTGAGGTGTAGAGTCCCAGCGGAGGGCCGGGCTCCAGGTATGCGAGTCAAGAAGTCACTTTGGAAATAGATTCTCCAGCCCCAGCGCCCCCTCCACAGCCATTCCCTGTCCCGTGAGTTGTCCCAGCCGAGGCCCCAGATGCTGTGGAGCAGAGAAGAGCTACCTCAACCCTTCCTGATGCCCAGCCCACACAACCCATGGGCATGATAAAATGGTTGTTGCTGTACCCCACTAAGTTTTGGGGTGGCTTTTTATGCTGCAATACCTGAAATGAACCCTAGCTGTCTCTGCCTGCTGGGACCCTTTTAGCCCCATTACAGTGCTGGGGCGGACCCCTGGCTGCCTCTGGCTGGTTGTGCTCCTGGCTTACTGCTTTGAATTACTGTTTCATTTTTTTAATCAAGAAAATTTTTGTTTTTTGTTTCAAGCTACATCTTTTAAATATTCTCCTGATATAGTACCTCTCGTTGCTATATGCCTGGAGTAGAGGTGGTAGGCCGCAAACCAAACTTACAACGCCATCTTGCCTGGCTTACATTTTGAGTAAAAGACCTCATCACACATGTAGCCAAGTCACTTAGCTCATTCATTTATTCAAAACGTTAGTTAGCACCTTCTGTGCGCTCTTTTCTAGACACACCAGAGGATACCAACAAAGTTAGACACATCCTTGCTCTCAAAGAGCTTGAAGTCTGGTAGGGAGGACAAGATGTATACAAGTGACTATAATACCAGCTGTGTGAGTGAGAAGATACTGGAGATATTTAAAAAATGAGTTCTGTGTCTGACAAGCAACGGTGGGGTGATGGAAAGAGTGTTCCTGTTTGGGAGAGAGAAGATATGTCCTCTATGGCCCTTTTGAAGGAGGAAACTCTGTGACTCCCAGCGTGTTGTAAACAAGTGCTGCTATGACCTCGCTCCATGAGCTGGGTAAGGGCAGGAAGAGGCATAGGAGCTATTGTTTATTTCATAAGTATTACAGGTGGCATCCCGAGAGATTTACATTTTCATTTAATTACAACAGCAACCCGGTGGAATAGGTTTTTATCACTTTGCCAAATTTGCAAAAAAAAAATAAATAAAATAAAACTTAAGGTTAAGAGAGGCTAATGAATTTGCCCAAGACCACATATCTAATCAGTGGAGAAAATGAGATTCAAGCCAAGTAGAGGGAGGGAGGAAAGTGAGGTCAGGATTTATGTCATTAGCTCCCTCCATGTGACGTCTCCAAGGCTGGCTGATTCTCTGGACCAAGGGGTTCCTGACAGGCACCCTCCCCAAGGAACAAATGAATAGATGAAGGAAAAAAATACATCGACAATTAAACCAGTGTACTAGCAGGTCGGAGTCATAGTGCTTTTGACATGAGCAAGAATAGATGTCAAGGAATATTTAACAACATATACAATTCAACAGCAAAGTATAGTCACAGGAGATATTTAGAGTTGTTACCATAGAGGTGT
Organism: Corynorhinus townsendii; assembly: GCA_026230045.1. Lineage (NCBI taxonomy): Eukaryota > Metazoa > Chordata > Mammalia > Chiroptera > Vespertilionidae > Corynorhinus > Corynorhinus townsendii. The sequence goes on along the minus strand of JAPDVU010000005.1, from coordinate 8,961,711 downwards.
TCTTGGCCAAACATGGAGATGTCTAAACTAGCTTTATCCATTGGTTAGGCTGGTATGCATGCATATACTAGTAAGCCTAACCAATGGACACAGATACCAGGAGGGGTGAGGACAGAAGTGGGGGGTGGGAGGGGCAATGGGGGGATAAGGATATATATGTAATACCTTAATCAATAAAAAATAAAATATTTACAAAGCTTCCTGCCAAAAATTAAGATAAAATAAAATAAAATAGCTTTAACTCCAAGTAACTGTAGTCTGCATTAGGATGGATAGATGATAGATAGATAGATAGATAGATAGATAGATAGATAGATAGGCAGGCAGATAGAGATAGATAGGTAGATATAGAGCTAGCTAGCTAGATAGATATAGATATAGAGATAAATAGATATACTAATAGATAGGCAGAAAGATATAGAGTGAGAGATAGATAGGCAGAGATTGATAGATATTTGTGTTGAAGAGCCAGTTCATCTTCCTCGGTGTTATTGTGGACCAGATAGTTCTTAAATTACTTTGAGGAAACTGTGGCTCGAGTACAGATGTGTGGAACAAATACAGATAATGTCAAGCGTCTGCTCTTCAAGTGTCTCCGTGCATTTACGTTCCCTTGCTGGAGGCGCCCACTGGCATCTGTCCTCAGGCAGGGGCTGCTTTGGCTGCGGGTGCTGGGAGGTGCTTGAGCAACCGTGATTACTTTTCCACTTGGAAAATAGGGATTCCCACATGGCCAGCCCGAAGGGAAGTGGTGTTTTGATTGAAAATCCACTCATCGAAGCAGACGCATGCTTGAAAAAACAAAAAACAAACAAACAAAAATGAGCCATGTGTGACTTGAAGTAATTTTGTGCTCAGAACCACTTCTTGGGGTTCTCTGGCTGGATAGCATCAGCGGATGGTTTTCCTAGGAAACCCGAACGGGGCGGAATTTCATTGTGGCCAGAGGAGGGTGAGATGTGGGGGTCCAGAATCTCTGCCCACGTGGTGGAACTGGAGCAGGGAAGAGAGGCGGCCAGTGCAAAAAATAAAAAATAAAATTGCAAGCAAAATGTTCTTTATGGTTTACGAGTTTGAATTCCATGCATCGTCCCAGATTCAAGCCCCTGTTACATAAGGAGGGTAAGCGGCTCTGGATGAATTTTAGCACAAAGTGGGTTCTGTGGTTAACTTCTAAGAGAACGAACATTTCAGTCTGGCTTCTGACCGCGGATTTCAGTTTCCACTCTTTTAGTGTAGGCTCCAGCAAACGTGTGTGTGTGTGTGTGTGTGTGTGTGTGTGTGTGTGTGAAAGCACACTCTAGATATTTGAAATGTCTGTTTGCCCTTCACATCCATCCTCAGCGCCTCAGAGTCTAACCTGTCCCTTTGCCCTCTGGCTTCCAGCTGGGTTCGGTCAGTAGAAAGGGCTGGAAGGAGTCTGGGGGATGCAGGTATTTATTCTGCTGGCTCCCTCCTTGCGGGGTCCCAGAATATGGATGGGAGGCCTGAGCTTCTGGCAGGAGGCCCTCTCCACACAGTCCACCCCGTCTCACTAATTCCTCCCCCCTCCCCCTGCCCCCCCCCCCGAGGTCTCCCCCCCCCCACAGGCCCAGGGGGCGTGAGTCCTGCCTGCGCGCTGCGTGCCGTCCTACTTCTTGTGCTTTTGCTACTCCTGTTACCAACCACTTTATTACATTCGTTGCAAATTCTCCCCCCCGCCCCCCCCTTATATTTCTTCTGCGTCCTGCATTGTTTTGGCCCTTGAACCATCAAGATGAAGGGAAAGAAGGAAGGAGGGGGAGGAAAGGAAGGAAGGAAGGAAGGAAGGAATCAAGCCTGTGCTTTGTGGCATCTCTGTGAGGCTTTTAAAGCAGAGTGAGCGATGTCTGAAAGTTGGTGCCTCTGCCAATTGCAGAGGGCACAGTCGAAGGCTCTGGGTGAGCCAGAGGGAGCAGCAGGGGTCTCAGAGGTGCCTTTGAACTTGATTGCACTAAAGAATGGAGAGGCAAGTGCTGGTCACCTGATGGTTGTCCGCCTCTGAGACCAGCGTTCTGGCGGTGGAAGCTATCGGATTTCTTTCAGGCTCTGTGCTTGTTCGATACCCGTTTGTCATACTGTTTGCAGTTTATTGGGCAACAGGGGCCTGGCCTTTTTTGTTTGCTTGTTTATTTGTCCTTTTAATTATTGAGACGGTAGTTTTTCTCTCCTGACTAAACTGGGTGTTCAGGGTTTGAACCCACCAGACTAGACATTTACTGAGTAATTCTGGAGGTGGTACATCCTCTGGAAGATCTGACTTAAGGGAAAATCTATTTTTGTTTATTTCCTGTTGGAACAGAAGATCTGGGAAGTAAATATGGACGAAGCTGGGGAAAAAATCCATTGGATAAAACTACTTACTTAGGTTTCAATTCTTAGTGGTAACATATTTCAAATATGTGTTTTTGGCGAGCATCCTATAAATTTAGCATTTTATAGAATGGTTTAAGCTATGTAATTTGGCGCGTAAAACACTGAAAAATTATTTAGGGCCCAATTGGCACAAGGCCTGCATCACACCAAAGAGACTCTGTGTTGATTAAGATAGACAGGGATCCTCCCTCAGGGGCCTTCCCTGCCGCTGGCACCCAGATGGCCGAGCAAAATCCACTGCCCCAAATCACAGCAGAAACTCTGATTGCATCTTAGCCTCAAGTTCAACAGGCCAGACAGGGTTTATCAAAGACAGATTGTCATCATTCTTCTGCATGAGTGGCTTTAACATTTCTCTTTTGCTTCCTGAACTTTATATTTTTTGCCATTAAGCACTTTCATCTTTTATTTTTTAATGTATTTATATTGATTTCTTTTTTACGGAGAGGAAGGGAGTTAGAAACATTGATGAAAAACACTGATTAGCTGCCTCCTGCACGCCCCCTACTGGGGGTAGAGCACACAGCCAAGTTACATGCCCTTGATGGAATCGAACCCGGGACCCTTCAGTCTGCAGGCCAACGCTCTATCCAGTGAGCCAGGTCGGTTAGGGCAGCACTTTCATCTTTTGTGGTTGTGTCAACAGCAACTTCAAGGACAGCCAGCTCTCCAGTTTGCACGCAGTCCTTGCTACATCTCTCTGCACTGCACGCTCAGGGCACCGGGCTACTAGTCCTTCTTTTCTTTGCGTGAATGCTTAGCTGGCGAGTACTTCCTGAGCATAACACCAGGCAGCAAGTGTCCAGGAAGGGCAACAGCCTCCCAGTGCAATGAACAACATGAGCCTCGAGCCCTGTGGTCGGAGCCCTCCGGTAGCGCTTTCTTCTACAACTTTCTTTGACCAGAGAGGCATTCTGCTCTGCCTTCAAAAGGGTTTTTATGAGCCAGATGTTCAACTCATATTATATTTTGTGACTTTGGAAGGAAATTCAAGCACCTGCAGAAATGCCGGGAGGAGGGAAATGCTTAGAGAACGGGAACAAGACACCCAGCCTGCACAGGCCCCTATAAGCAGCCAGGCACCAGTGTGAGGGGACCCTCCATTGTCTGAGTCAACAGAGCAGGAAAAACGTGCTTTGTTTTTTTATCACTAAAGAGATATTTCTGTACAGCTGGAGTCCTTTACGAGATCTCAAAGAAACACCACTTTATGAAAAATGCTGTAATACCGGCAATATCTGTACTTATTTTAAAACACAAGCAAAATGCTATTTTCTTAAAGACACTGAAATTTGTTGCGAATTCTGTTCTAATTCAGGGAGTGAGTCACAGTCCAGATTACATCCTGGCGTCTGCATAGTTCAATCTGACTCTTCTGTAACTACAGACTGACCCTCTGGTCTCCATCAGCAGGCAAAGCATTATGTCCACTTTGAACGCTCTCTTCTCTCCCCCTGTTGTCTGTAACTCTAGCCATGAAACACTGAGTTCAGACAAAACTCTCGCACTGAAGGGTAACTGACTGTGGGGCCGGGAAGAGTTCGCAGTCTGTGCACGTCAACGGGATGCTAAGAGGCAAATCTGCACCAGGGAGCAGAGGAGGAAGTGGAAGTCGGTGGTCCTTTCTCACCATCTGGCAGCCATGCGAGATTGATGGATGCTGTACCCACCAGCACCACCCACATGTATGTGTGGGGTGGCAATGGTGGTAACGGTGGGGTGCAGCTGTAATTGCCATATATGCTAGTTTTTAAAGAAGTGTGTTTCCCAGTCCTGCTGGGATAGAATACCAAGTTTTATGTCTGATCTAGGTATTTTAGGATAAAGAGAAGGGGAGTTGAGAACTTCCCAACTCTGCTTCCTGTTTCAAGGCTGTATCTGCGGAGGTGCATATCATAAGGCAGCAAGTCCGGTTCACTTGTTTCCTGTCATACCAGTAGCTCCTATAGGCATTGAGTTTGCAACACCTGGTATGGATTTGCTCCCCAACAGTAGATTCCTCAGGCAAGACTTTCAATCTCAGCCATGTTTGTGGAGTCCTCAAACATGCATAGCAATGCATAGGATTTCTGTGCTGGGGTGGTTCGTAGAGAATGGGGTCGACATTGTCATTGTGGCCCTCCTCAGCATGGGTCCTCTGCTACTGATGTGCCCTGCTGCCATCCCGTGTGTGTGTCTGTGTGTGTGTATGGGGCCCTCTCCATGGACTAAAAACTCAGACACAGAGACCCTGGCCACAGCACTTAGATCTCCAGTTTCCATAGGCATGTCACGGCCAACTCACCTGTAGACTATCACTCCCTCTAGGGGCCCGTATACATCTAAGCAAGGGACATCTCTGCTTCTCCTGAGAAACTCCAAGCCACCATTCCATTTTAGCTCTGGGGAAGCTGCCTCCTGGGATTAAGCCACGTCCTCACATTAACTCAGAACACCAGCACCAACTCTTCCACGGAAATCCTAACCATTCGGAGACATAACACAGGCAATGTGCTCCTATATACTTCAGTCTTCCCCGGTGAACCTATTGTAGCACAACAGTTACGAAATAAGACCCCATCAGCATTTTTGTCAATGCCTCAGCCTGTCATGTCAGTTATTTCCATTTCCTTGTGTTATCTTCCGCACTGGACTGCACCTTTCTCAAGGATGAGGCTTCTGTTACTCATCGTTTTTAACCCCAATACTCAGCATAGGTTCTGCCATATAATATTTGCTCAATAAATATTATTTCAATAAATGAGTGAGAGGCAGTATTCTGAGCCTCTTAGGTCAACATTTAGGGGAACACAAACCTTCATGCAGTTATTGTCAAAGACCACCTTCCAAAAATAGCTCAGCTCTGTAGAAATCCGAGGATCTACAGCGACAAGCAGTTCAATTCATCCCATTAAAGTAAATCCCTCCTTCAAACATGTATTGGTGATAACTAGAGATTCCATTTCTGAGTAATTTCTTTTTCTTTTTTCCTTTTTTCTTCAGTGAGTCAAGGTCAGGATATTGTCAAAGCTATCATCCCGATTTAGCCACCCTGATCTCTGTCATTTAAGATGATTCGTGAAGGAGTGACTGCACATTTCTTACACTGGGGTCACGATTCATTTGATCGTCTAGACAGTCTTTGTTTGCTCTGGATGAAGGTTCACGTTTCTCTGTAAAACAAGGTACATGAACAGGTAAATTAAAACAAGTTTTGCACTGTGATTTCCCATTAATCATGATTATCAATTCATGAATTCCTGAGAAGCCTGTTTGTCAGAAATGTGATCTTTCACCTCCACGTTTGAAAGTTGAATTAAGGATAATTGCTTGCATTATGCCACTTGTGACAGTCTTTGAGCTGATTAGCTCGTAGAGGACTGATTAGACGAGGGCTATCGTGGTATAAAAGTGTGCATTATAATAGACTATGTAGATGAGCTTGTAGTGATATTGTAGATGACACGAAACTAAAAGAACAGATTTCTAACCAAATTAGAGGTTCTCTTAATTATACACCACAGGCATCAGGAGCATGACAGTCCCTGAAAGACTATGTAAATTCAGCCCCACGTTTTTATCCACTGTCCATCACGACTGTCTTGCTCTTTGCTGAAATGAAAAGAGGAAGCATAAATAGAATGTTCCAGCAGGTGGGATCAAGATGCACAACAAAGGACACAACACAAAGCTCTCTCCTGTGCGCGTCCCTGTAACCGGGCACGCATTGCAGCCCTCCGTCCATTCTATCTGCTGCCAAGCCTTCGGAGACACCGTCTGTGTTGATAAAGGTCTTAGAGAGACCCCCCAGACTGTCCCACCACGTGTAAAGCTTCTTGTCTTATCTTCAGACAACCTCTCCCATCCCCATGTGCTTTCCTGCTTATTAGCTTCTGATGTAATGAGCTCTCGTTCAGCTCTGCTGTCCCAGTTTGCTTTCTGTTTTTTCTTTTGATTTGTTCATCGCTGATCATTTAATCATAGTTGTTTCTGGCAGCCTCTGTGTGTGTATCCTGCTTGGTTTCTGCATGTTGCAATTACGATGTAATCTGGGCTTCTAATTTTCCTAGAGAGCATAAAACATCAGCAGTAGCTACTCTGAATAGTAAGAATAAACTCAGATGTGCCCTACCCTACTTCCTCTTGACAAGCCTCCCATTTAGCTGCATATTTTAAGACATCTTGTCTTTAGCAGCTTCAGCAGAGGAGATAAAGCAAAACTCTGATGTTTGGTATGATGGTGACTGGGGAATTCTGAATTATCTTGACCTAGACAACTCAGGACATACAGCGAGGATGTTATAGGAAAAATGTGGGAAAACCATTGTGTGGAGAACTTTTAGCAAAAACATGACCAAATCATACAGAAAGGTGGCCTCATAAAAATAGTAAGTAAGCCTTCTTTTTGTTTGACCACAGATACTTTAAGTTGTTTTTTCTAAGACTATACGTTTTCTAATGTATATCTTTCCTTACACTACAACTGAAATACATGCAGCTTAATAAAAACATTTGGGGGGCAGGTCAACAAAAGTAGTTATATGACTTTCAAAGGTGATTATTTAATTTCCCTACAAGGGTCATGTATGGGTTAAGGATATAGGCAAGGTCAAGAGGTATATGATCGAGCTTAACAAACCTTGGTCCCGCTTATATTACAGTGGGACTTCCAGTCAATACAATGCCTTGTGAGCTCAGCTTTTCCACCTATAAAATAACAATGAAACTTACCACACACGTAAGGCAGGATATCATCCCCTAAAAATGTTCATGCCCTAATCCCAGGAACCAGCGGATACATTAACTTAAGTGACCAAAGGGACTTTGTCGGTGTGGTTAAGGGTATGGACCTGGAGAGGGGGGGAGCATCCTGCATTATTTGGTAGCCCAATCTAATCACAGGGGTCCTTAAAAGCAAGGAAACTTTGCTGGATGGGTTGAAGGGATGAGATGTAAGAAGGAAGGAAGGATTTGTAGCAGAGGGACTCAACCTACCAGTTGCTAACTTTGAAGATGGAAGAAAGGGACCACAAGCCAAGAAATATGGGTGGGCTCAGAAGTTGGGAACGATACTCCACTGACAGCCAGCAAGAAAATGGTCCTTATTTTTGAGTCCCCATTTCTGTGTTCTGCCCATAACACAAATAAGCAAGGAAATAAATTCTCCTCTGGAGCCTCCCAAAAGGACTGCAGCCTTTTGACATTTCGATTTCAGCCCAGTAAAATCCATCTTGGAATTCTGACCTCTAGAGCAGTAAGATAATACATCTTGTTATAAACCACTAACTGTGTGGTAATTGTTAGAGCAGCAATAAGAAACCAACATACCATGTGATGGGCAAAGAACATTCATATGAGGGATTAGGAAGGTCGCAGCCTTTTAATATTTCTCTTTCCCATACTGTTTCCCAAAGATGGAGAATTCTTGGGCTGCCCATGTAGCTACTCCTTACTTTTATGAAGAGCGTCCTGGGTCAGTTTGGTGTTTTGGATCTTTGTGAGGAGGAAGTGAACGAGAGAGGAAAGAAGAAGAGTTACTAGCAGGAGGTACCAAAGCCTCTGAGAAGGTTCTTGCCTAAAGGCTGTTATAAAGAAAGAGGCACTAAGTTCACCTTGAGGCTGGGTAGGGTAAGTGTCAGCCGTGGCTGGGGACCAGCGCGGAAAAGCGGAGGGAGGAGAGATTGTCTAGCGGGTGGCAGGGCCCAGAAGGAGAGGGTTGGGAGAAAAGGAGAGGGAAATTTTTCTGGGGTTGTACTCATATCTCAGACGGTATTTTCAGAAACATGGGTAAGATTGGAATTCTTATTTAGATTATGCTTCCTTAAAAACAACTTCATTCTGGACTGAGCCAAAGGTCCATGACCAAAATGTTATAAAGACATAGGAATTAACTGAAGTGAAAGTGAATTAAATGTTCAAACTGGCATTTTCTGGTAACTTTTTGATAGATTTCGATAGATAGGTAGATCATAGATAGATAGATAGATAGATAGATAGATAGATAGAAAGAAAAAGGTTGCTGAAACCGGTGTGGCTCAGTGGATAGAGCGTCAGCCTGCGGACTGACGGGTCCCGGGTTCGATTCTGGTCAAGGGCATGTACCTTGGTTGTGGGCACATCCCCAGTGGGGGGTGTGCAGGAGGCAGCTGATCGATGTTTCTAGCTCTCTAGCCCTCTTCCTTCCTCTCTGTAAAAAATCAATAAAATATATTAAAAAAATAATAAAAAGAAATAAAAAGAAAAAGGTTAACTGAGACCACCTTATCATAAGATTATTTTTCTATGCTGGTAGCTAAATCTTTATGGATTGAACATTTTTATTTCAACAACAAATACTTCTTCTCTTCTCAGAGTCTGGGAACCTCTAGCTTAAAATTATGTTTGCTCACCATTAAGTAAGATTATTGTTAGACCTGGGTTCAAATTTCAGCTCCTCCCCTTACTAGCTATGTCATTTCTTTTTTATTGGTGAAGTTAATCTTTCTGAGTTATAGTTACCTTGCATCTAAAATGGGGATAATAGTACTTGTCTTTCAAGTTTATTGTGAAAATTAGGTTTAACATTTGAAAAGTGCCTAGCAGAGTTCTTGGTACATGGTAATAAGCATTTAATAAACAGCAGCCACTGTTATGATTGGGAGACCTGAGGATATTATGGTAATAATTTAACCCAGGATATGAAAGAGGACAAGTGGATGACAGTTGGTAAGACTTAATAGCAATTTTCTTTGGAATTATTGACATAAATAAATGCAAGTGCCTTTGATTGTACTTTTCCCCCCCAGTAACTTCAGTTAATTGTGGTTTCATTTCTGAGACTCTGTTCTCAACTCCTAGATTCAAACAAGTGAAAATTATGTAGCATAAAATTTAGAGTAAATGAAAACAACTTAGAATCCCCGTGTTTGCTCCTTAGGGTGTTACAACCTTAACTAATAGAATGCCCTTGGCTTGTAATCAAACTTTCTTTCCTTGAGTTCCCCCTATTTATGAGAATTCCGATTAAAGCCTTGGCTATAACACAGACCTTGGTCAAAATTGAGAAGTGTTAAATTTGATATTTATCATTTTTCCCCTCTAGTGTAATACTCAATCAACTACCCAAGGCTGTCTTCAAGCTCCAGTCCACTGCGGGGGATGCTGGCTGTCACTGCTATATTCTGCCCATACCTCTTCTCTTCTCAGAGTCTGGGAACCTCAGCAGCTGAAGTCTGTTCAGCAAGACTACATTTCCTTTGGCTATTGCTTGGACAGACACTGTCTACTCTTCAGTTGCTCTCCCTTGTTCATGGTTTACATGCCATACTAGTTATAGCCACAGTAATGCTATGTAGCAAACAACTTCCAAACCTCGATGGCTTACAACAAAAACCATTATTCTCAATAAAAATAAATAAAAACCATTATTCTCACACGCACATGAGTCTACAAGTAGATTGTGGTTCAGTTACTCTTGGCTGGGAGGCTCTGCTCCAGCTGCAAGTCTCCTGGATTCAGCTCCAGGCTGGGGGTTGACTCCAGGTCTGCTCCCTCTGTATCTCATCCACGGAATGTTCCTCTCCTGGTGAAGAGTTGGTATACAAAGTTAACACATTTAAAGTCTCTGTTCACAAACATTTCACTAACCAAAGCAAGTCACATGGCCAAACCCAACATTAGTGGGATGATGCGAAATTATTTTACCCCTCATTGGGAGAACACTACAAATTACATGGCAAAAGGTATGGGTGTATTAGGTTAAACCACATGAAATTGCTGATATTAATTACATCATTTTGTACTTAACCAAAAATGGCAATTATATATATATATAGTTTCTACCTTGTATTATTATTATCCAAGGAAATGAAAAACTAGTACATATAATCCAATCTGCCACAGATGGCTAATCAATAGACTTTTCTGATTAACATGCTGACTTTCATAACTGACACATTCATTCATTAAATATGTTAAAACTTTAACATGTTCGATTGGATTGCAGTATATTTACTTAAAAACTTTTGGTCTCTCCTTTTCTTTCTTTCTTTTTTCAATCAAGAGGCTTTTAAAATATTCAGAAGTCATGCAACCATCAATAAATCTAATTTCAGAACAATATCATCACCCCCTAAAGAAACCCAATATGCATTAGCTGTCACTCTGCATTTCCCTATTCCCTTTCTGTCTCTATGGACTTGCCTCTTCTGGACATTTCATGCCCGTGGAATCATACAATATGTGATCTTTGGTGACAGGTTTCTTTCAATTAGCAACATGCTTTCAAGGTTCATTCATGTTGTAGCATGGTCGGCACTTAATCCAAAGTCATGAAGATTTCCACCTATTATTCTGCTAAGAGTTTTAGTTTTGGCTCTTATATTTGGCTCTGTGACCCATTTTGAGTAATTTTTGTATATGTTGTGAAGTAGGGTTCCAATCATTCTTTTGCATGTGGATTTCCAGTTGTCCCCTACACCATTTGTTGAAAAGACTATTCTTTTCCCTATTGACCTATATGTTCATTGTTATGATAATGCCACACTGTTTTGATTACTGTAGCTTTATCAAAAGTTCTGAGGTCAGACAATATAAGTCTTTCAATGTTAGTCTTCTTTATCAAGATAATTTTAACTATTCTGGGTCCTTTTTATTTGCCATGTTAGTTTCAGAATCAGCTTGTTAATTCCTGTCAAAATAAATAAATAAATAAATAAATAAATAAATAAATAAATAAATAAATAAATACCATAAAAAGCCAACTGGGGTGTTAATAGGGATTGCATTGAATCTGAAGATCAGATTGGAGAACATTGCCATTTAAAGAATATTATGTCTTCTGATCTATGAACATGGCATGTATGTCCATACATTTGTCTTTAATTTCTTTTAACCATGTTTTTTAGTCTTCAGAGTACAAGCCTTGCACTGCTTTTATTAAATTTATGCCTAAGTATTTTATATATATTTTTAATGCTATTGTAAATAAAATTGTTTTCTTAACTTCATTTTTGGTTTGTTCATTGCGATTGTATAGAAATACAATCGAGTTTTCTACATATCAATCTTGTATACTACCATTGGCTAAACTCATTTATTGGCTCCAGTAGTGTGTGTGTGTGTGTTTATGTGAATTACTCAGGATTTTCAGATTATATGTGAATAGAAATATCTTTGCATCTTCCGTTTCAATCAGGATGATTTTTGTTTCTTTTTCTGACTTATTGGCCTAGTCAGAACCTCTGACACAAAGTTAAATTAAAAAAGAGTAGAAAGATTGAACACCATTGTTTTGTTCTTAGGGAACAAAGCTTTCAGTCTTTCACATTAAGTATGAGGTTACCTTTGCTTCATAGATGACTGATCAATTTGGGGAGTTTCTAGCTATTGAGTGTTTTGATCATGAAGGATGTTTCTGGTCTCTTTAAGATTATTTTGCATACTCAAATGAGTAATTAGTGTTATACTTCAGTTCTTGATGAAAGATTTTCTCCCCTTTAATCCTAATTTTGGGGGTATCACTTTTGCCTAAAAGAGCAATTATAGCTAAAATACTCCATTCTAAAATATATCTACGAACTCTGTTTTTTAAAACTTTTAGAAAATATTCATGTTAAGATGATTGTACATGGATTAAAAATTTAATTGACTGTTAGCCAGTCTGCTCACAGCAAGCTATGTTAATGATTCTTTCCATCAAAAGCCCCTAACCTGAAACACCATTGCCACTCTGCAATTTTCCCATTTTAATTCACTTTCTTTAGATCTAATATTAACTGAGGAAATTTCAAATGAGTTCATTAGTCCAAATATTCAACATCCTTTCCTCTCAACAACTGAAAAAGGAAATTTAAAACAATAGTTCAAAAAATAAACAAAAATCCACACGTTCTCTATTTTATGTGTTTTGTCTGAGTCTGAATTGCAATTGTGAAATGAGAAAATGAAAGTTTTATAAATCTTCACCTCATCCTCTTTCATCTTCTGATTCAGCATCTATTGTCTAGTTTACTTGTGTTTCCTTTGTGGTCTGTTCTTAGTCCAAGTATTTTACAGATAGAATTAGTCTCCCCAACTCCTAATCCCCAGTGATGGAAAGTGCACTCACTATGATTGAGCAAACAACCCAAACAGCAAATACCTTATTGCAGTGAATTTTATCATTGTGGGTCATGGACACTTTAAAGAAACTGAAGGTTGCTATGGAGTCTCTCCCTAGAAAAATGCACACACGCACAGGTAAATAAAACGTGGATGCAATTTTAGGAAGTCCTCAAATGCATACAGAGAATATAAAAATCCAGTAAGTCTTAGAGCCTGTATATGCAGTTCAATAAGCAAGTGCACTAGAAAAATTCCAAGGCAGTGGGAGATCTGAGTCTTTTTTCACAATTGGCTGACATTTTTATGTCCAGTTTAGCCTCTGATGTTCAGCTACCCGTCACCCTGGACATGGCTGGTGCTTCAGAGACTCCATCTTTGGCAGGCAAATCCTAGCAATGAGGCTGCTTCCCGGGGCAGCAGAGAAGTAGTTAACGCTCTGGCGGATTGCAGAGAAAGAAAGCAATACAGACAGGGAGACAATATTTCATTTCGCCTTGGATCTCTTTTTTATTGAATTCCTTGCCCCTTTGTTCCCTTCCCTCAGAGCTGAGAGCTTCCAGCATTGTCTTGAGGATGGGAAAACACACGCTGGGGGAAGGAGGAGGCTAATTTTTCAGTGTGGCTCTTCAATGCCAATGACATGACAGATGGATGTGGAGGTTCACACAATTGCCTTTCCCCTCGCCGTGCTGGCTGCCACGTGGTGCACAGGCACAACTGGAAACGAAGGCTTGTCCAGGAGGGAGGTTTTAATGTACGTTATCCATGCACAAGCCATGGAAAGTGAAGACAGTTTGCAAAGCTATGGAGCAGCCTTGCATCCTACGTATAGAGCCCTGCTCCGAAATGCTGCAGTGCACACACACACACACACACACACACACACACACACACACACTCCTACTCAAGCAATTGTCTTATAAAGATCTCTCGAAAAGAAAACACATCTTTATCTGAAAGATACCACAAAGAGAGGAAGACGCATGCCTCCATCAATCTCTGTTGACTGACATTCTGCTCACAGACAGACTCCCCTCTTTTAATTTTTTCAATCACCTTATCAATCCAAGGCCCGCATTGTTCTCAGTCTCATTTGAGCTGTTCTGAGTTGATCCTATCTACTTGTCTCCTACTCTCTTCTTGAATCGTCTCCTATTGTCTGGGTCTCATAGAAATCATTCAGAGGCTTCCGTGACACACGCTTCAAAGAAGTTATTCATTTCTCTGAATAAACATGCACATTTCTTTGGGAAACGGTTTGTGTTGTTTCAGTCAAGTTCAGGCCGTCAATCTCCAACTTTGGGTCATTGTGACTTAGGAGCAAGGCGCTGGCACTGAACCACAGCAAAAGAAGAGAGCTCAAGTTGAAGCTGCAAGAAACAAAACCTAGAGGCAATTCCCGCAGCCCTGGTGCCTGGAGGACGACCAATGTCCTGGGACATGATACTTTATGGCGGCCCTGCCTTCATCAATCCTGGAGGGAATTAAACAGAAGAACACTGAGCTTTCAGGAAAACATCTCGGCCCCACTCCTGAAGCCAGCTGAACCACTTCCCATACTGCTCACTTCAGACTTTTCCACGGTTGAGCTGGGTAGCTCTGGTGTCAGTCTATCGGGAAGAAAAACAAGGTATAATTATTCTCTTTGGCGGCGTTAGACAGTAGACCCTGCACTACTGGTAGAATGGAGCATTTGCCCTTTGACCTGTGAGAATCACTGTCTTCCTTTCTTACACTTTTGAGGGCAGGGGAAGAGGAAAAGTTATTGGTGCTTTCTTTTTTCATCTAAAATTGTTTCACTTGAGGTAATATTTTGATTACTTTTTACGAGCTGCATTGTCCTTTCTAATGGAGAAACCAAATATCTACACTACAGTAAAAAAAATAAATCCTTGACATATTTAGGAAAGCAAGAGAAAGGCTGGGGGAGTGGGTAATCCCCAAGCATAGCAGGGCTTGGGTATTGGAGACCGTATAGTGACATTTTAGCTCTCCTACAACATACGAAACAGTACTCCAGTGACCTACAGCAGCTAGCCCCTCTCTGATGGTATCAAACTCACTCTCAACAAGCAACCATATAGGAGGAATAGTATTTAGAAATTACACTGTATTAAAAAAGGAATTTAGGTCTTCCTAATGCTATGTGTGCGCGTACATCCCATTTCATTTTGTAGGATGCAGAAAAAGAGGCAAACCACATCTCTTATGCTTAAAAGCCTATTTGAATTTATTCACGTTAATTTAATATGTGTTGAGGTTCTATTAAGCCATTGTAGATAGGTGCTAAAGAGGCTGCAATGGTTAAAAATTAGAATTCCTGCTCTCAAGGAACTTAAAATCTTATATATAATTTTTAAAGTTAGTCTCTTTAACCAAGTCATATATTTCTTGAAGGCAGAAATCACATTTCTTTGTCATTCTTTGTACAGTATACATTACTAAGGAAGTGGTTGTTCTGTAGATTTTCAATGACTGACTAAATAAACATGTTACCAAACTTGCTCTCTTTAATTAAAAAAAAATGTTCAAAAAAAGGAACAAATAACTAGTACTGGTGAGGATGTGGGGGAAAGGCACTCTTGTACACTGTTAGTGGGATTGTGAATGGTGAAGTCACTATGGAAAACAGTGTCAAGATTCCTCAAAAATTAAAAATAGAGCTGCCATACAAGCCAGTAATAGCGCTTCTAGGCATTTATCTGAAGACAACAGAAACAATAATTCGAAAACATATATGCATACCTATGTTCATTGTAGCATTAATTATAGCAGCCAAGATATGGAAGCAACCTTGGTGCCCATTGATAGGTGAATAGATTAAGATGTACGATTATAATGGAATCTTACTCGGTAATAAAAAAGTATGAAATCTTGCCATTTGTAACAACATGGATGGATCTAGAGGGTATTATGCTAAATGAAATAAGTCAGACAGAGAGAGACAAATCCCACATGATTTCACTTATATGTGAAAATGAAAACACACACACACACACACACACACACACACACACAAAACCCAAATGAATAAACAAAATGGAAACAGACCAAGAGCTGATGGTTGCCAGAGGGGAGGCAGGTGGGGGGATGGGTAAAGAAAAGAATCTCTTATATAGTTTTAATAATAGGTGTGATCGAGTTCATTAGGGAAGCCCTATATATGCATATTCAAATTTGGAAATTAAAAATTTAAATGTCACTTTGAAGATAGGTATATATGTACCTATTTCTTGAAATAAAACATTGTGTGCAGACTTCTCCCCTGGATTCCTTGGTGATCTGTCAGTGGGAGGTCCTTGTTCTCATTCCCTCGCACTTTTCAGCCCCTCCGAGTCCTACAAGTCTCAGCTATGTGTGAGTGCATCTCCATCCATGTTGGCCAGGCTGGTTCCAGATCGGCAATGCCTGCTGGGAGCTCTACTGCCTGGAACACGGCATTCAGCCCGATGGCCAGATGCCAAGTGACAAGACCATTGGCGGGGGAGATGACTCCTTCAACACCTTCTTCAGTGAGACAGGCACTGGCAAGCATGTGCCCAGGGCCGTGTTTGTAGACCTGGAACCCACAGACATTGATGAAGTTCGCACTGGTACCTACCGCCAGCTCTTCCACCCTGAGCTGCTGATCACAGGCAAGGAAGATGCTGCCAATAACTGTGCCCGTGGACACTACACCATCGGCAAGGAGATCATTGACCTCATCCTGGACCGAATTCGGAAACTGGCTGACCAGTGCACGGGCCTTCAGGACTTCTTGGTTTTCCACGGCTTTGGTGGGGGAACTGGTTCTGGGTTCACCTCTCTGCTGATGGAACGTCTCTCCGTCGATTATGGTGAGAAGTCCAAGCTGGAATTCTCCATTTTCCCAGCCCCCCAGGTCTCCACAGCTGTAGTTGAGCCCTACAACTCCATCCTCACCACCCACACCACCCTGGAGCACTCTGATTGTGCCTTCATGGTTGACAACGAGGCCATCTATGACAGCTGTCGTAGAAACCTTGATATTGAGCGCCCAACCTACACTAACATTAACCGCCTTATTAGCCAGATTGTGTCCTCCATCACTGCATCCCTCAGGTTTGATGGGGCCCTGAATGTTGATCTGACTGAATTCCAGACCAACCTGGTGCCCTATCCCCGCTCCACTTCCCTCTGGTCACATATGCCCCTGTCATCTCTGCTGAGAAAGCCTACCATGAGCAGCTTTCTGTAGCAGAAATCACTAATGCGTGCTTTGAGCCAGCCAACCAGATGGTGAAATGTGACCCTCGCCATGGTAAATACATGGATTTCTGCCTGTTGTACCGTGGTGATGTGGTCCCCAAAGATGTCAATGCTGCCATTGCCACCATCAAAACCAAGCGCAGCATCCAGTTTGTGGACTGGTGCCCCACCGGCTTCAAAGTTGGCATTAATTACCAGCCTTCCAATGTGGTCCCTGGTGGAGACCTGGCCAAGGTATAGCGAGCTGTGTGCATGCTGAGCAACACCACAGTGATTGCTGAGGCCTGGGCTCGCCTGGACCACAAGTTTGACCTGATGTATGCCAAGCGTGCCTTTGTCCACTGGTATGTGGGTGAGGGCATGGAGGAAGGAGAGTTTTCTGAGGCCCGTGAGGACATGGCTGCCCTTGAGAAGGATTATGAGGAGGTTGGAGCAGATAGTATTGAGGGAAAGGATGAAGGTGAAGAGTACTAACCTGTCCACTGTGATGTCACACTCCAATGTCTTGGGATTGTCTTATTTCTGTTCTGTGAAGTCTTGTGTCCTAAATTTTGCAATAAAGTTTTCTTTTTGAATGTCAAAAAAACCCCAAAAAACATTGTGTGCATAATGTTCACTGTGCTCTGATACAAGCACCACAATAACTCACTAGGGACATATGCGTCCGGCATGCTATCTGTTGTTCTCTCTCTGTTCATTGTCCACAACTCCAGCTGGGGAAAGACTGAATAGCAAACACGTAGTTACAGAAAATTTCAGGTGGGCAACAACTATTCCTTCCCATCTGCTCTTTCCACCTGGTATTCTCATCACTTGGTCTGTACAGCACATAGTCCATAGCCCAAGTTTCACGTGTAGTTCTTAGCATACTTGAATATGCATGCTTGAATATTTAATAGAAATGTCGAGTGTTCAGGCTGGAGTGAATGACTTCTTAACTGGTGCAGCGAATTGCCAACTGCATATGCACTACAGGAAAAGACCTTCCTCCTCAAGTACCCATATTCCTTTTGTCCCTACGTCCTGAGGAGCCCAGACAACTCCAGTCTCCTTAGCACAGGGCTCAGAGAAAGTCCTCTGAAGTTTTTATTTATTCTCTACTCTTTCCAAGAGTCAACCTTGGTGTTTCTGTAATTCAACACTAGCTGTTTTGCTGTGTTCACTGGGATCCAACTGGGTGACAACTCCAGCTGCGTGGGATCAGATTCCCCCAGTGGCCCCTGGCCGCTGGGATGTGTTCACGTTACACTCATCACGGGATGCCTTGCTGGCCACTTTGAAAACATTTACCAAGCACCTAGTTCAGTGCCTGGCATTGGCCTACAGATTTCTATGCACTTTGTCCCATTTAAATCTTATTTCAGTCCAGGAATGTAACTATTATATCCCTATTTTATAGATGGGGATGAGGGGAGTGAGTTCCAGGGAAATAAAATGACTTGACCATATTGGCACTTAAATTCAGGACTCCTGAGCCATTTAAAATATAGACCTCAACTTTCTCTTCCATTTACAACCTAAGAACAAAGTTGAGCCCGAAATGTAAAAAATCAGTCAACTACACGCTATATCTGAATCTATAATAGGGAGTGAGCCAGGGTTGCATTTCCCCCTGGAGTTTTCTAAGCAGTATTTTTTAAAAAACTCATTTATTTCAGCCTGAACACCGTAACATAACATTTCAGCATTTTCCATTAAAACCAAGAAATTATCACAAGCCAAGTAAACTGAAGAACACTATAATTGTTCATGTTTCAGAAATGTCATTGGCTATGTTAGCAAAGAGGCTTGTTATTCTACATGCCATAAATATGATTGCTTAAGTGGGTAAAATGCATGGTCTTTAAATTCCTAATCAGTGTTTTCAAGCACCCATATAGGCATTTGTGGTAGCAGTTTCTCTGAGTATTTTGGTTGTTCCTTTAGTTATTAAAGAAGCCAGCACATTTGGATTTCTCTGGGGACTTACTGCCACCTCCCTGAGCCCCCAGATTCCCGATTTCTGTGTGTCCTTCCACACAACGTTCAAACACGTTCCTGGCTTTGTGATTGCAGGAAGGGGCTTCCCCTATATAACACTTCTGCTCTCTCCCCTGAGCCCCTTCTCGCTTTTCCGCAGGAGAGGAGGGGTGGTTATGTGATGGATTGGACTTGCAATGAATTAGCATCTATTGGTCATGCTCCCGGAACTACTTACATCTGGCAAACACTGAGGAGGCTTTCTCCTTCTGCCATGAAGGGAGGCAGCAACCTTCATGAACGGTTGGCTCTGCAGACCCAAATTCTCCCTTTGGGGGCCCAGCTTGGCCACCCAATTAAAGTCATGTCTTCCCATTGGTGTTCACTGTAATGAAGCTAACATTTGAATATTAATGCTTTCATCTTATGTCTCAGCACTCAGCTGACTGGAAGAAGATGTTATTTATTGTCTCCCAAACCCAAAAGTAATCAACATTTCAGCTCTCACATGTGCCTGCGCCAACCATCAACAACCAGGAGCACCTGGAAAGCTACAAGCAGGACTTGAGATGGTCACCGGTTACTTGCTCCGTTAAATGCCGCAGGGGGCTGCACCAAGGTGAGGTCATGATCGCCCTATGGTCATCTGTCTGTTTGGCTCATTTATGTTGCCATCTATGGGCTAAGTGTCCTGCAGGGTGATGAGGAGATAAGGATGTTTAGGCCGCGCTGCCTGCCTCGTCCACTTGGCTTCTCCAGGTGGCCCGTCCATCAGGGTGGCCAGATTTCTTGGTGGATCAGATGTTTAAATACAAAAGTGGAAGCTGCTAGGCTTTCTGAAGGCTCAGGCTCAGAACGGGCACGGCATCATTTCTGCCACATGCTATTGGTGAAGCACCCAGACTCAAGCGGGAGGACTGCCCACGTGCATGAAGACGGGGAGGTGTGGTTCCTCGGGAGCCTCATTTAGATACTAGTCACTCGGTGCAGACTTTAATTTTTGTGTAACACATGTCTGCAACCTCTTATTCAAACGCTTGGAGTCAGCTGTCTCATAATTCAGATTTTTTTTAGACTTTAAGGACTTAATATCATGCGTGGATTGTATATCATGTCACATCTCCAGCCGAGTTTGGGGCAGCACCAGATAACCAACACCTTTATAATTCTGGAACAAAATATATGACTCGGGTGGAATCACTGCAGATTGCAAATAGCCTCACAGAAGGTCAGATTAAGTTTTGGCATTTTCAGAGAATTTTTGGATTTTAAATTGCGAATAAAATATTATGGTTCTGTGTTTTGAGACCAAATAACCTTTTAAAGATAAATTACATTTCTCCCGGCTTGGGCATTTACCTGCGGCCAGTGACGTCCTCTGGGAAGTGGACATCAACACAGAATTAGAAGTGGGAGTGACTTTGGGGAAAGGCCTGTAGAAAGAGAAAGGGGAGTGGGGAGTGAGGAGGGGGAGGAGAGGGAGGGCTGCGGGGAAGGGCCTGGCTGTAGTGGGATAGTTTGGCTGGCCCAGCAGGGAGGAGGCTGGCCCAGCAGGGAGGAGGCTGGCCCAGCAGGGAGGAGGCTGGCCTTGGGCTGTGGTGGCCTGGCCGCCCTGGTCTCACTGTGGCTCAGCCAGAGGCGTCAGGTCCTGGCATGCCTGGCGGGGTTGTCACTGGGAGGGGAATCTGAGCCCAGGCCTCCTTCGAGTCCGCACACATGGTTCCTCCAGTCACTAGTTTCCAGTTACCAGGGTGCTTTTCAGAAAGCGTCCTCTGTGTGATAGGGGTTCCACGCCCATGGCCACCCCAGCGCTATCTAACGGTTAGATTCCAACCCATCAGCCCCACCCAGCTGCTCCCACCCCGTCTCCTAAGCCTGCCCACACCGAAGCGATGTCACAAGTTCTCTCCTCGGGACACCTGGAGATGCCAGAGGGCGGCACAGATCCAGAAGGGGTCACTGGGAGAGGACCATGCCAGAGGGCAGCACAGATCCAGAAGGGGTCACTCGGAGAGGACCAGGAAGGCCCACGTGAGCTGCGGGGGGCAGGGCAGGCGACACTGCTTGGCAAACAGGTGGGGCGAACTTCAGGTCAGAGGATCTTCCCTGGGCTTGTAGGGCTGGGCCTCCTCTCCCCCTCCTCTGCACACCCCTGCCCCGCACCCAGCGGACAGGCTTCAGCGCCAGCGCCCAGCCCTCCCAGCGCCTCTGACCTCTAACGGGACATTCCCATGCACGTTGGTTCCCTGCTCTCCCGGGAGACAGGCAGCTCAGGGCTTACAGAGCGAAAGCCCCGAGGGAACGTGCCCCAAATCCTGGCGGTGACATAACTGGGGCTGCCTGCCATCTCCTGTCTCCTTCCAGCTCCCCCGCGACCCCCACACCCCCCAACTTCCCCGCACCTCCCTCCCCCCCCTCCCCACCCCCCCACCCCCCACCCCCAGCCCTTCAGCTCTGCGTAGTGGGAAACTGGCTCCAGGTGGAATTTGTTCCCACCTTAGACCTGAGCCGCTGATGGCAGAGCTGTTAGCTTAGCGGCATCGGAAAGGTCCAAAGGTAACAGCGCTAAAAGCGCATTTCTGTTTAGATGACGATTCAGCAGTCCCCTTTAAGGATGCGTTGGAGCATCCTGCCAGACTAGAAGTCCTGGGGCTGGGGGGGGGGGGGGGGACGGGGGCGGGGGAGGGTCTTGCAAAGCTCACCACCTCTTTGACCATTTTTTCTAAGATGTGAGTCGATCACTGTCCCCTACAAATGGTCAGCCACGCAGAGTGGACAGACCTGCCTACGTGGACCCAGTGCCTCTGGAGAGGGGAACGGTAATCCAATAAAACGCACAGCACACAGTGGTGTGCATAATAGCTATTGTACTACATGGCAATTAGGCATAAATGGAAGCCGTTCCCATAAACGCCTGTAATTACATTTGGAGTTCCTCCATGGGTGGAGGAAATGGACAGAGAATCTAGAAAATGCCATCGCATGTTTACCATAGTGCAGTTTTTTCTTAAAGACGAAGTAGCCTCGGCGAGCTGCTCCGATGCCCACGTGGCGACAGAGGTCTGAGTCCCTCGGTGGTGGCAATGCTTTTCTGTCCCTGCTTCTCTGGACACAGGAAGCGGGTGGGGGGGGGGGGTGAGGTGGGGTGGGAGGGGAGACCTGCACCATGGGGCTGCTTGGCAGTGGAGGACACCATTCTGCTACCACATTGGGAGGGTTTTCGAAAAGGACAAGGAAAATACTTTTCCTTGCCAACAACATATGGAGGAAAGTGACTAACTTTTTGAACAGTTGAGGCAAATTTCTAGTTTTGGTTTTTGGGTAATGGTCTGGTAGGCTCTGGTCAGGGCCAGCGTGGACTGAGTTCTGGATCCTGTGCATGCCTGGGCCTCTACGCCACACTCACGGCCCCAGGGGCCGGTCCGAGGTCTCTTTTTGTGATTCTTTGGCAACTGAGGCTCATAGTCCCTTAAGGGATGTTTACTGAGCACCTGCCCCGTGCCAGCATAGGCTCGGCTGGAGGTCAGGGCGCATTCGGCCACGTCCCTGCTCCCAAGCAGCTCACATCCCGGTGGAGAAACGCGCCCTGGAAAATAGGTGGCATGCCATGGCTATGTGAAAAGGCAGGGCGGGGGCATGCACACTGTGGGCACACGGGGCCCAGGCTGAGAGGCTACACAAAGAAGGGGCGACAGAGACGGGTCTCCAAGACTATGCCAGAGTTTTCAGCGCTGAAAGGAAAGAGAGGCCTTCCAGACCCAGGGGCATGGAGACCTAGAGGCTGCCCAGGAGATGGCCAGAGCCGCTGGGGAGGGGAGGGGGGAAGCTGGGCAGCAGCTATGCTGGGGGGGCCCTGGATCCTGGGAAAGGGGTTTGGAGGACCCTCTGTAGGCACCAGGGCGTGGGGCCCACGCCAGGGCCCCAGAGCTGGTTCCCTCTCATGAGGCCCAAGTGCTCAGATCTTGGAACCGCCTTTCCTGTGGGATCTTTGCAAGTGTCCAGCTGCTTCTGGCCCTCCCTCCTCTTGCCTCCACCTGTTCCCCACCCGGACTCCGTGGCCAGCTGGAGGGGGTGCGGGAATGAGTGCACACAGCCTCGGTGCCAGCACCTCAGCTTCCGCACCACTGGCTCCCGGGAAGGGACCTCCAGCAGCTGTCCCCGCTTTCCCAGGGAGCCCAGACAGTTGTCATTTCTGGCTCGTGGTGAAGGGAGCTGGTGGAGGGTTGCCAGGCCTCCGACTCGGACTTACCTAGCTCTCTGGCTTCCTAGGAAAAGACTCAGGTAGACATAGGAACTGACTTTGAGGAGGTTTGAGCTCAGAAGCAGTGTAGCCTCCACTTAGCAAGAGAACCCTGCCATTCATCTGCACCCCAGATGCTTGGGGTCCTTTTTTAGGCTAGTCAGAGGCTTCCCCAGTCAGGGATAAAAGCTGAACCCGACGGAGGCTGGGGGGCCATCATACATATAAGTGAACTCCAGCCTCACCAAATCATTTCCCTTCATGTGGAGAGAGGATGAGACTTTTAAAAGCACAGGGCAGTGAAGTTGAAGGGAAGAGACCATTGCCAATATGTGTGAGGCATGTGCTTGGTGAGGTCCGTACATCACATAACTAATGCCCACCAGTGAGGTGGGCATTACTATTTCCATTTTATAAAAGAAGACGTTACTGCCCAGGGAATCTAGATCACTTGTCCAAGGAGGCTGGGGATTCTAGACTTGTCCACCTGCGGGATTCTGGGGGAGAAAAGAGGAGGATGGAATCGCTGGGGGCCAGCGTGCCCATCTTGGCGGTGTGGCACTAAGACAGGTGGTCCCAGGAGTTTGGGAGCGCCAGTGTCCTATTCGCACTCCAGCTGGGCATGGGTGTCACTAAGGACATCTGGCATTTAGTTAAGCACGAAACGGTCAAGAAGTAATCGGAGGATCGGAGGACCAGAGGATTTGTCTTACAAATCGTGTCCCCCAATCCTCGTTTCACCGAGAGGGAAACCAAGGCCAAGTTTGTGAACGAGCTGGGACCGGAGCCTCGGTCCTGCCCAGCTGCGGGAGCTGGTCGCTGCCTCCTGGACGGGCAATCCGCCCAGTTGTACCAGGTGGCGTTTGTGCAGCGCCTCTGCTGCCACCGGTAAAGCTGCTGGCAGGTGCCAGCTTGGCTGGGGCGCCTGTGGGAGAGGTGGTTGGATCTCGGGTGCCTGGCAAGGTCAGGAGAGAGGGAGAAACAGGAGCAAGGAACAAGTCTGTTTTTACCTCAGCTTCAGTCCCAGTCATGAAATTTACAGCAAATAAACGCTCTCTGGGAACTTTTCTCCTTTGAAAAGTATTTGGCGTTAACAACATAATTTTGATGTCCAATCAAGGTCAATAAAAAGAGCTTTTGTCTATGCTTGTAATATCTCTGAGGCCTGATGACTCCGTCGGGGTATCAGGAGGCAGTCGTGGGCTATGCGTGAGACCAAAACATGACGCATGTCACTAAGTTTGGTGGTCACCCAAGTGATGTGTAATTGCGGAGCAGGAGACCTGGTTCTCCTGGCTGCCAGTTGTCTCATGTTGTTCCTCTCTACCCCGGGGGGGCATGTCTCAGAACAGGACACAAAACTCACTCATTCTCACGTGTAAATAGCTAACGATGCTTAAAGGAATATTTCTCTCAGGAGTGTTTTTGTTTTAACATCTTAAGTCAGACAACTAAGCTTTGTTGGAGAAGCAGCAGGCTTCCTTTTACGGTGGAAGAGACCCTTCTAAGGGTAAGCAGAACATTCTTAGTGCTTCTGAAATCACGCTATGCTAATGGCTCCTTCAGTCTTCCTTCTAGAAGAGTCATTTCTCCCTGCAAAAATAATAGCTATCCACTCAATAACATAAAATCAAATGTCTAGACTTTACTTAACGCTATGAGTAGGTACTAAGAATGGGTTAAAATTTATTGAATGTTTACTGAGCATGAGGGGTTACCAGAAACATTTTACATGTGAAATGAACTTCACCCTCCCAACTCCCTGTAAGGTATTTTTATGATCATCTTGATTTTATAGAAGAATTCAAGTTTATAGAAGTCTAGTAAGTTGTCAAGGAAACTTTTAATGTTCCCATTTCACAGCTGAGAAAACTGAGCCTTAAAGAGAAATTGAAGCTCTTAACTACTCTTTGCTCCCTTCCTTCTGTATTCTGTAACTCTAGTAGACACAGAAAAGAGTATTTGCTTCTTTTTCTTTTATTTTGCTTTCAGTTCTGCTCTCAATGCGAGTTTAGTAGCAGGCTAAGCCATTACGTTCAAAGTGAATATAAATAAGTCAAATTTGGCCCATGTTCCAAAACCAAATTGATAAGGACAGTTCATTTGTGGACATATGTGATTACATTGTTTCTTAAATGGACATGGAAACCACGATGATTACGATCCTTTGAAAAATTCATGGTTGAAACAGATCCAACTTAATTATGAGATTTGCCTTTTGAGGTTGTGTATACAAGTCATCAAGTAAAAGAAAGAACAGAAGGTCACAGAATTCACATCTGGGCAAGCATATGGAGCAGTGTCTAAGCGCGTGGGCGCGCGCGCGCACACACACACACACACACACACACACACACACACACACAGTTCCATACATCTGGCTTGAAAGAATCAGGAACTTCAACCTTTAAAGCCAAACCATCTTTACTTGTGTGCTGTCCGGAGAAATAGCATGGGATGCTATGGAAACAGAACTCGAAGCATGGCTGTGGGATAGTCCAATTAAACAGTAAATGAATAGCAGTGCCCACACCCTGTGTAGCTCATTAAAACCCAGGGCCTGAATCTCCCTCCATCCCCTGTGTCTTCTCTCTTTGTACCAAAACACAGGAAAAAGGGCCCTGGAAGTACTCTGAAGCAGGGCAAGCATCAGCTAAGCACATTCAGATGTTGTCAAGCTGAGCGCTGGACCCAACGGTATTCCAAGGGTTCAGAGCCTACAGGAGGTGAGGCTAGAGTGAAAATGACAAAGTCCTAAGCAAGACTAAGTCATACCTTTTGCTTACTGACAATTACATAAGTCTCAAACTTCCTTCCAAAGTGAAGCTACTTTAGCCCCCTTCTTGGAATGCAGCCTCTGGAGTTCCTCTGCCTATATTTGAATCTTGATGTCATCAGTTAGTAGCTGACTGTGTGGCTTGTTTAAGTCTCAAATTCCTCATCTGTGAAATGGAGCTAATCATAACATCTACCACATACGGTGGTGTAAGGATTGGTTTATATTAAACCTGCACAGTGCCTGATTCACAATAAGCTTTCAATGAATGTTAGCTGTGATCACTATTTTTAAAAATATATATTTTATTGATTTTTTACAGAGAGGAAGGGAGAAGGATAGAGAGTTAGAAACATCGATGAGAGAGAAACATCAATCAGCTGCCTCCTGCACACCCACTACAGGGGATATGCCCGCAACCAAGGTACATGCCCTTGATCAGAATCAAACCTTGGACCCTTCAGTCCGCAGGCCGACGCTCTGTCCACTGAGCCAAACCGGTTAGGGCAGCTGTGATCACTATTAATCAATATCTGGGGAGAACAGAAGGCTTTTGTACTGGCCCAAGGTAAATTCCTGTTACACAAGTAAGAGTATAATAACTGATCTTCATGAGAGTAAGTTTAGCTGGTTTAACTGCAATGGGTATTTTCTGTAGCTGCAGGGATTTATTCTGGTAACACCAAACATCCTTTGTCATACTAGAATTGAACCAGAAAAAGGGGCGCTGCCATTTTTAACCTTTGTATTTTACTCTCCAGATCAAAACACTCAATAAAGATCTTTTTAAATGGCAAAATATTAGGCAGATATAAGTCAGTGTTGGTTTGTTACCATGACATTGTGACTTCGATGTTGACCCTCTGGAATTCCACTGTCCCAGACTTTGACCACCCCTACACTCCATCAACCCCATCTCCAATATGCACATCCACTTCCAATCAGCAGGTTGACTGGTGGAAATGATTGGAAAAGTTCTATATTCCCAACGGAGTTGCTACCATTGTAATTAGCTAGTTATTAATTATAGGAAAAGAGTAAAGGGGGAAGCCAGACATTATAGACATGTCATTTGGGCAGCTTCACCAGGAAGCTGAAACTTTGCTCTCCCCAGGGAACCACCAGCCTGGTCCCTGCAAAACATTGTGGGAAGGAATCCAACGAAGAGAAGAGAGACTCATGTCCAGTAAAGTTGAGGTGATAGAGGGGAAAGTACCTGTCAGTCACACCTGGGAACAAAGATCATTGGCCAGAATGGATGTGGCAGCATGTGAAAATTTGGGAATACATAATCTCCTAAACAAAGAAGTTCTCTCTCTTGGTGCTCTCTTATGACTCTTGACTCATGAGGCTCTCTTGTTCCTACTTCCTTGCACTTGCCTGTGTGGCACACGGCCATGCAGACCCCACACCCAATGGACTGATGGACTGGAATGAGAAACACAAACTAAACTAGCTTTTTGCTAAGTTGGACTATGCCCTAACATGCAACCGAAACTCTAGATACTGGCTCTGATTTTAGCTCTACTGATAACTCAGCTACACTTCTTCTATGGTGGGACTGAAGGAGAGGGGGGCATTGAGAATTCAGGAGTTTGATTCCACAGAAATAAAGCTTTCTATGACATCTTATCATCCCATGTAAGTCTCAGAAAATTATTTTTCTTGGGAAATATCACAAGAAATCCACCCCCACTAGCAACTGGGGGAGATAAGGACCTCTCCCCTCTATCAATAGAGTGAATGAAAAATCCTTAAGATGGCTAGAAAGGAACACTCAAAACTCAAAAACATTCCTTAGAACAATCTAGAAAGTCTGCGTTGTTTTTAATTAATATCCCTAACATATCCATGTGGTGTTATCCTGGCCAACATGAAAGCATCCACGCTCTAATGAAATAATGGAAAAGGGGTGACAAACACAGTGGATAGAGAATCCTAACTCAACTTTCACACTTGGAAGCAGTTGTTCAAATTATGGAAAAACCTGGCAATCCCACATTGGCCTCATTTATTCATTTGAGAACCAAGTAATAAATCACAGAAAAGTCACCTGTGTATGCCAGTTTTATTGCTTTTACATCCCTAAATTACTATTTGCCTGGTGTTGTATTTGGATTAAAAAATGGACCCCGACCTCCCCCCACCCCCCCAAAAAAAAATTTGGGTTCTAACTCCAAAGTAAAGCATTAAGACCAGTAACTCAGTAATTCAAATTAGTCCTTTGAATTCTGGCTTGTTTTCTTCACTTTTTAAAGGAAGGGCTTTCGTGGTTGACAGAAGAATAAGAAGTATGGAAGAAGAAGCTGAAGGGCATCCACCATCACAGCAGGAGACCTGTGTGAACCCCAATATGCCAGTCCTTAGTCTACACAGCAGAGAAGGCTTGGGAAGTACTGTCCTCGAAGCCCTTGCTACTCAGAGCATAGATAATGGACCCGAAGTATCTGAATCACTTGGAGGCATGCCAGAAATGCAGAATTTCAGGTTCTGCCCCAGACCTTCAGAATCAGACCCTGCATTTTAACTTCTCCCCAAGTGATTCGCCTGCATACTGAAGTCTGAGAAGCCGTCTCTGAGGAACTCTCCCCACTCGAGGCTGAGAGGTGCTTCCAAACTGCTTGTTCAGCTGGCTGTGATCCTGCGTTTGCAAAACCAATCTCAGAGCCCTGCCCATGACTGACAGCTCTGAGGACAAGGGTACAGTAAGTCCCATATCATTATGCATAAATGTTCCTCCTTACCCATTAAAAAGGTTCAAAAGATACTGAGCTACAGATATTCTACATAATGACCTTCCACATTTCTTGGCACCAATCATCTTCTAAGAGACTCCTGTGCCTGCACATATTAAATTAAACCTCCTCTTTTCACAAACTGTCACTTCTTTGCTGCTGACTTTCAAGCCATGCCCCACAAATGAGGTTATTGAAGAAAATATATCAGGAGGAACATAGACAAACTATAGACAGGTACTTAAGGAAATAAGAAGATTAAAGCACCTTCGAGAAACAGGCCAAGTTATTAACTGAGGTATCGTTTCTGAGTTCATTGAAATTCTGGTTTTCATATGTTCTGACAGTGTAAGGAGGAGAGCAAAACAAGATCTGCTTTGAGACTATTCACACACACACACACACACACACACACACACACACACACACACACTTAACTGTAGGGTCATGCCTACCGTAGCTTTACTTGCTGTGTCTTCCGGGTGTTTTTGGAGGATGCATTAAGTAGAATTGCAATGAGTTGGAGAGCTCTACCCAATGGATAAATTAAACTTAAAGCTTCTCAAAGCAAGTTTGAGCCAAATTGCCCTCCTCTGCTTATTGGAGGCAGTTACTAAGGAACCTATGGAAACGACACTTCTTTAGCCAGGCTCTCATAAATCAGCTGTTTCCACACTTCTCGAAGTGACAATAGAAAGCCAATTGGAAAGCATAATAGCAAAAGACACTGCTCCCAAACTGTCGTCAGGCTTTGAAGTGAGTAAAATGTTTGACAGGAAAGATTGTGTGTGAACGTTATTCATTGCACCAAGAGCCATTCAAAGGCACCTTCGGAGCAGAGATTAATGAAAGAGAATTCTCAGGAAGTGATATAATACCGAACCTCCTCCTCTCGTCCACCTACTCCTTTGGGGGGGATCCAGATTTAGCTAGGGACAAGATTTATGATTCTGAAGGTGTGATGAAAGGCAAGTCAGAGTTTACAATGCTATTCCAGTGTAAGGGTCTCACCTCTGGACACGTTGTTTGACATTTCCTAACCCAATTTTAATATCCCTTTTGTGTTTGGAGACCAAGGAACAGCATTGATGAGTGAGAAGCCAACTGGCCAGTGTCACAGCTGCATAGGAAACCAACACCCCAATTTTAATGACCCCTAGTTTGATCTGAGTTTGATACCCTGGTGGTACCATTTTCAATCTATCAAGTCAGACCCACCTTCTTGACACTCTCATTAATATTCTCTGTCCATCAGAATGGATCACGGACTCTTTGAAGAGTCACCCAGAGTCACTGCTTAAGAAAAACTCGTGGGGAAAAAGACATATTTCCTTTGATGGTCTGTACTTACAAGCAACTTAGATTTTCCTCTGAAACGTAGAACATAAAAAAGAAAAATCTAAATTCTGTGGTTGAAGCACCATGTCTCTAGGTATTCTAGAGACCCGCCTCATTAAAAAATTGATGGCCTGAAAATGAAAGGCTCCGAATTTTCAAAACTGAACGCCACCCAACTGTCTGCTAGCTATGAAGTGTGGGTCACTTTTGAACCAATAGTGAAAACCATTATCTCTTCAGTCACTTTTCAGAATGTAACCATATATTTGCTGTCATCTCACCTCCGATAGGCTGCCATTGGGAGTACGTATATTCACTACTTATTTGTTCAGGTTTGTGGTCCCCAACCTTTTTAAGCATTAGGACTCTTTTTTTTTTTTAAATAGGCTTTCTTTTTTTCTTCAGTTCACAGTAATTCTAAAGAGATTTCCTGTGTACCACTTGCTCCCACAGATGCATAGCCTCTCCCCTTATCAACACCCCAACCAGAGTGGTGCATTTGTTATAATTGACGAACCTGTATTGGCGCATCATTATCACCCAAAGTCCATAGTTTACAATAGGATTTACTCTTGATATCTATGGGTTTAAAAAATTTATAATGATGTATATCCACCACCGTAGCATCATAGAGACAGGACTTTTTAAAAAGAGTTTTAAAAATATTTTTTAAGCACAGAAAATTTGCAAGAATGAAAAGAAAATGGACTGTGCAGCAGATCCTCCAATAACGTGGTTTTGTTATGAAGCTGATGAAATGCTGTGGGAACTTAGCTCTCGTTTATGTCATTCAGCCTAAGGTAAAAGTTGGTTTTGTTACATGTCATTTTGCTGCAGCTCCAAGAACCTACTGATGACCTTAAGTGAAGACTTCCTGCACTTGTTACCCAAATTCATTTATTATGAATATTTTTACCTCACTTACTCTATCATTTGTTCTCTTTTGCTTTCTCAATGTATTTTTATGAACCATTAAATGTAAATTATGTACATCCTGACCCTTCATTCTTAGATATTTAGTGTGTGTTTTCTAGGAATAGTGGAGATTTTCTTACATTACCACAATACAATGATCAACTTCAGAATATTTAACATCAGTGCCATACTTTTGTCTAATCTATATCCATATTCGAGTTTTGTCTCTACCCATACTTAATTGACCCAATAATGTCTTTTTTAGCTCATCTCCCCCTTCCAATATAGGGTCCTGCTAGGATAAGGAATTATATTTAGTTGTTATGTCCTTTAGCCTTCTTTACTTTTGGACATTTCACAGCCTTTATTTGTATTTTATGACATTAACACTTTTGAAGAATAGAGTCCCTAATCCGTTTTTCATAGAATGTCCCCTTTCTTTTAGTTTGTCTAATTGGATTCAGGTTATGCATTCTTGGCTGGACGGGAATACTATATACATGATATTGTGCTGGGATTTCTTTCTTAAAGTGGAAAAACGATTTGCTGACTCCCACATGATCTACATTTTCATTTTATTCATTTGAGCCATAGACAGTGCTTAGTGAGCATATAGATTTGTGAACACTTTGAAATTTCCACGTTAGAGGCCCATTGAGTGTTGAACCTTCTGTATTTTATCTTATTATTAATTCAAAAAATCAGAAAGTGATATATTCGGATTATCTTAGTTCCTCACGTTGACTTTTTAGGGGATCCACGCAGGAAATGTTCTTCTGAAGAATGCCTCTGCATACTTTGCAAAATTGACAACTTTTCCTATCATGTTCCTCACGGCCCTTAATAGGATCCAGTAATATGTATTTCTAGTCTAAAACTTACCTCTATAAAATAACGATTTCTTTGTCTTGAATAATTAGGAGGTGAAGATTTCAATGAAATTTTCTACTATTCCCTTTGGTTTTCAGAAAGTTCAGGGCTAAGTTTAGTGCTTATTTTAATTCAATGAGAATATATGCAATTTGCAAAAATTGTTTCTGAATTTTAATACTTTAATATTAAAGTGTTGGTATAGGCCAGTCTCATGAGACTTGTGGAGTGGAGGGTGGGCTGGGCTTCAGTCTCACTGGCGCCTCCCATCTGACACCTCTGTGGAGGGCACAACTGCCCACAGTCCTGGCTCCACTTCCTGCTTCATCTCTGGGGCCACTTTCCATCGTGCATGCCTTCAGGCGTGGGGCAGGCCTTGGCCCCCCCTCCCCCACCCCCGTCTACACAGAGCACTCACGGGCCCCCTGCCTACCACTAGGTCAGAGATGTGGACTTAGGCTCTGCTCTCAGGAGGCCGGATGTTCTCCTTCTGATGCCACTCACCTCCCCGCCGGTGAGTGAGTCGCCTTTACACAGTCAGGCCCGGGGCTCCTGGATCAGGGTCCCCGCCTGACTCCCCTTTGGTTGCCTTCTGTTCCCTTTGTTAATTCACACAAACACACATTTGTGGGCTGTGCATACTGTTTATAACTGACCTTTCCTGGACTTGAGATGGTGTTGATTACAGCAACCAGAACAACAGGGGTCTAGGCAAGATTTTACTGAGGACTTGACTTGCGTTTTGTTTTTGCTTCTAAGAGTTTCAGCAAGAATGAGTGCCATTGGGGTTTTATGCTCTTTCTTTTCCCCATCTCTTCTGGAAGGGGTCAAGGCCTTTGTACTGCTTGCCTCAGGGGTATTTGGAGAGCGGAAAGCAGCCGGTGCTGAAAACAATCTCTTTCTGGCTTTCCTGAAAGTCTTGAGAATTCTAAGTGAGAATGTCCCCCCACAGGGGAAGCGAATGAAGAGGAGTAGGTCAAAAAATGTCAGAGAGAGGATCAACAATTTATCAAGCCAGGAAGTATCCACATCTCTCTTATAATTCCCAGGGGAAGGCTGCAAATTCTTCAAGGGGGATGTTCTCTGGGCTAGGGAGACTGGACTCCGGGCACTGGAGCCCAGGATCTGTAGAATGTTGCACCCAAACATGGCATGGGAGGAACAAAGCCTGTGGACTGATTCTTTAGAAATTGTGCTATTCAAATCCTCATGCAGTAAAATCAGCTTTTTTCTTTCATGGCACAGCTCTATTAATTTCAGCACATGGATCGATGCATGTCATCAGGATACAGAGCGGTCTCCCCACCCCTAGCCCCTGGAAACCTCGGAGTTGTTCCCCATCGTCTAGTTTGGTCTTTCTGACATTGCCAAATAAGTGGAATTATATAGTCTGTATCCTTCTAAGCCTGGCTTCTCTCACTCAGCAGTCTCTTTGGGATTCATCCAGGCTTTTGTGTGTCTCAATGATTTATTTCATTGTACTGCTTAGTAGTATTCCATAGGATGGATGTACTGGTAATACTTTGACAAACGTTGAAGAACATTTGGGTTGTGTTCAGCTCTTGGCTATGACAAATAAAGCTGCTATGAACATTCATGTACAGATTTTTATAGAAACAGACGATTTCCTCTCTCCAGGGTAAATACCGAGGAGTGGGATTTCTGGGTCCTATGGTGAGAATATGCTTAACTTCATAAGAAACAGCTGCACTGTTTCCCATGGAACATTGCCACCGACACCACATGAGTTCCAGTTGTTCTGCATCTTCGTCAGCACCAGGGAGCATCAGCACTTTCTCTCACGGCCATTGTCATAGGTGTGTAGTACATCTCTTAGCGGTTTTAACTTGCGTTCCCCTAATAAAGCCCCGGGGTTGAAGGGCTGGAGTGGCCCCTGACAGTGTCCTGAGCCACAGGACCGGTAAGGAGCAGAGATGGGATGACTCCCCAGATATTTTGTTGTCATGACCCTGGGGCTGAAGAGTGAGGAAAAGGCCCATGTATAACCAAGAATGAAATTCTCTACCAGTCAGTAGATGGGATTGCTGAGTCAGATTTGACATGATTTAACTACAGTGACAGTTTCTGTGAGCAGGTCGCTGTCTCTCGCCCGGGACCCCGCCTCTGCTGTCCTCCCTCCTCTGCCATAGACACCGCCTGGCTGTTATCACAGGATCCTGCCACTCCCCGAAGGCCTGAGCCAGACAGTGTTCTCCCTCATGTTCCAGTAACAGAAATGCCCCAGCCACTCTGCTGACCCCCTAGGGAAAGGTGAGTGTAAACCTCTTGATTTTTTCCTTTCCACGGGGCCGGGGGGGGGGGGGGGGGGAAGGGGGAGGGGGGAGGAATTAAATGCTAAAGATAAAGTCACTGAAATCTATAAGGGAAATGTAAAACTGGGCCCCTGAAGTTCCACACTTCAATTAAATGACCACACAATGCTACATTGTAATCCTGTGTGCATAAATGAACATAAAAACAAAATGGCACAAAACTGCCCGTCTCAGCAGGAAGTTGAGGGGCCATTCGTCATTTAGTGAAGGGGTTCAGAACAGGCCTCCCCAAGATGTGCCCCTTTGGTGTGTGAATTATTTTGAGCTGAAGGCGATGAAGACCGTGTGGCTCATGAGAAACTTTTACCTCTCCCTTAAAAAATGTAAATTAGGGGTCTTGCCCAGAATAAGAGTTTATCACCAGAGATAAGTTTTTGTGGGCCAGCTCTAGGGCAGGGCAAACTTCTCATTCCGAACGTCTGCTCTTCCCATCATCCTACAAAGGCCCTTCCTCCCCTCGGAAGTCCCAAGACGCTGCCCCTCACCCTTAGCTCAGCATGTCCTATCGACCTCATTTTCCCTGTCTCCGAACCTCTCGCGTATGCTGGGTCTCTGACTCTCTCGTGTAGATGGGGTTCCTGTACACCTGTTTGTAATTAAATTTGCTCACTTCCCCTTGCTAATCTAATCTAGCTCAGGTAGAGTTCATTATTGGACCAGCTAAAAGAATCTGCCCCGGGGAAAGGGGGTCCCCCCCGCACACACCTCAGACTTGGGGGAGGACATCCTCCACTGGGGCTTGTGCTCTGCTCCTTCTCTACCAAGGTCTCAGCCGAATTCGCTGCCAGATTTGCCTTCCTTTGGCCTCTGGGAAAATGAGTGCTGAGTGCTGATGTCTCCACGTGGATACTTGCATGGCCCTTCAGAGTGAGCCCAGATGGGTCCAGTGCGCCTTTGGCTCTCAGTCCTTGGGTCCATCAAAAGCTGGTGGCTTTTATTTACTTTTTAAATAGGTTCCTATTGATTTTTAGAGAGAGGCAGGGAGAGGCATAGAGAAATGGGAACATGGATGAAAGAGAGGAACGTCGTCATGCGTACTCTGCTTCCTGCACGCCCCATGCTGGGGGGTCAAGCTCACAGCCCTGGCTGATGCCCTGACCGGGAATCGAACCAGAGACCTCTTGGTCCCTGGGTCACACTCTACTGCTGAGCCACATGGGCCGAGCAAAGCCTGTGGCTTTTACAAGGGAGTTCGCTGACCCTGCGTTCTCTCCCCCACTTCCCAACCGGGTCTTCCCTGTCCCTGGGCAGTCTTCCCTGGCAGGGTGGCACGAACACTGCATCTTTAAGAGAAGGCAACGGGGTGCTCACTGCAAACTCTCCAATAAGTTGCACGCCCTCGGAAAGGTCACGAGCTTCTGAGTATGAAAAGCACAGCACAGCGGAGGCCTCCTGCACGAGCAAAGCTTCTCATCGCGTCCAGAGTCATTTAAACGGCTGGGAACTCATCTCTACGATGAAGGCGGCGCCTTTTCATGTATGTTCAACCCAAGGAAAGGGCTCACAGTGCTCTCTGGCATTTGCCTTGCAGAGCGCTTCTGGGGTAATGGGCCATGCCATGCTTGGAGCTGCTAGGAAGGAAAAGTGCGGTGCAAATGTAAATGTATGATTATTGCCATTAGAAGTGGTGATCTGGGGTGGGAGCGGGGAGGAGGGCCGTGGGGTGGGGGGTGGGGGAGGAATTAAATGCTAAAGATAAAGTCACTGAAATCTATAAGGGAAATGTAAAACTGGGCCCCTGAAGTTCCACACTTCAATTAAATGAAGTGACCACATAATGCTACATTGTAATCCGGTGTGCATAAATGAACATAAAAACAAAACGACACAAAACTGCCCGTCTCAGCAGGAAGTTGAGGGGCCATTCATCATTAGCCTCTCTAAGCCCCTCCATTATTATGCATCCCTGAACTTGACAAGCGCAAGGTGCTCAGCACTCCTTCTCGGGTAAAGGCATTTCCTCTAGGCTGAGGCTCTCCTTCTAGCCATGGCCCCGGCTCTCCTCACGTGTGGCCGGACGGAGCTGGAGCTGGAGCTGGAGCTGGAGCTGGACCTGGAGCTGGAGAGCGTCTTCCCGGAGCAGCTGCACATCCCCAGGCCTCAGCGGTTCTCCAGGACTCGGAGGACGCCAGGAATCTGCGGACACTCCATCTGGTAAAGAGGCGAGTCCTGGTCGGTGCCCGCCGGGCCACCCGCTTCCAAGGCCTGATGACAGAGGCTCAGCCCTGTGGTCCCGGTGCCAAGCTGGTGCAGGAACTGGGTCTGCTTTGCCTGCGAACTCCTAGAAGGGACTCTGAAACCAGGGCCTCGGACAGTCCCTGGAGCCCCGTGTCCAGGGACGTGTTTCGGACTTCGGGTTGTCGTTGTGCTGTGCTGTGCCGTGTGGAGCTGAGCCCGCCACATACAGCCTCCTAACGGGAAAGCAGCTCTCCCCTGGGAAGAAAAGAGTTCACGGATGAGCCCTGTGCTGGAAGTCTGGGTGGTCACCACAGACGAAGGTATCACGTTGATTTTCCAACCAGCATGTAGCTCCGTGGCAGGAGTAGCAACTGGAAGCGAAGTTGGGACCTTGCCGGAGTTCAGCTGTGGCTTAGCCTGTCTCATGAGCCCGGGGTTGAGCCCAGCAACACTCATTTCCCCGAGGGCCCAGCTGGAGATCACGCCTCCCCAAGAGGAGGGAGCCAGGCTCTAGATTTGATGCGCAGAGCCTCGGCCAGAGGAAGGCTGACTGCAACAGGGCCTGGTGCTGTCTCTCCTCCATCCTGTACCTCTTCCCAGAGCCGCAGGTCTGTGTCAATTACATTGGTTCCCAGGCAGTATTGTTTGGGAGCCCCTGTAGTGGATTTAATGCCAAATGAAGAGAAAACATTATGAGGATAATGTTTTGCTGTCCACTCCCAGGCTTGGTCCCTTCGGGCTCTGGTGCATCACCTGGGGGCAGGGGAGGAGACCCCTGGACCAAGGTTCTTTCTATGCATATCTGAGACTAACCTGCAGACTCACAGACATGCTCAAGAAGCATATGTCAGGAGACTAGAGGGCTATGTGAATAGGTGTGACACAGCAAATAGGATTATTTTGTAGATATCTGTAGGCTGGTGGGGCACAAGGAATCTAGAGTTCACGTATATAATAAACACGCTCAATTTTACCTACGAATTCTTTCAGTAGATAATTACTGAGTACCTACTAGGCCTGGCACTGTACTAGCTCCTGAAGTTATAGGTAAGAAAGCGCTATCAACAACTAACTCCAAGAGGAAGAAGATGAGGAAGAGGAGGAGGTTAACGGCCCTTTGCTGTATAATACCGTGGCACTGTGCTGGGTATTTAATGTATATTATGATTAATCTTTGCTAAAGGTAGTGCTTGCCAAGTCCATTATAAAGATAAGGAAAATTGAGCAGACAGATCATAGGGCTAGTAAATGTCAGAGATAGAATTGCTGAGAACTGAAGAGCAGGATTCAGGTAGGCGCTTCTATGTTCAATCAGATGGTAGATATGAACAGAATGTAAGATTTTGTGCATAAATGTGTTCCATATAGTTTTCCCTTATTATTTTTCCAGACAGAAAGGAAGCAGAATCATACAAAGTATCAGACTATTGAGCTTTCTTAGCAGCCGGAAATAGCGATTCTTACCAAGTGGTGGTGGCTGAGAGATGCCTGGGACTCCACCTCGACCCTGAGAGGGCCCTGGGACTGTAGCCCTCAGATCCATTCTTTGAGGGGGCCGTATGTGTGTGTGTGTGTGTGTGTGTGTGTGTGTGAGTTTGTGTGTATGAGTGTGTGTGTGGGAGGGTGTGAGTGTGTATGTATGAGTGTGTGTGTGAGTGTGAGTTTGTGTGTATGAGTGTGTGTGTGTGACAATCCAGCCACAACCAGCACAGCCAACGTTGTATGTTCAATACACATTCACAGGATTTCATTTCACCAATAAGAGGTAAACATGTTTATAATTTTCAGGAATGCCTTCCTTCAAGCAAAAAAAAAGGATAGTTATTTATCCAAATAAAATCATCCTCCAAGTTGTGAAGTTTCCTGCATATGTTTGTGTTCTTAAGATGATCAAGATTAATAAGAAACACTTTTTAGAAAGAGTGCAGGAATAAGGAGAAACTGAAACTTAAAGTGTTAGAAGTTCATTGGCGTTCACTCTGGAAGGGAGACATAATGTCTTTGACAAGATAATATAAGCCAATAGGAAAATGGCTCAATTCATATACAACCTTTTAGAAATGCAGTTATTTTATTGCATGAGGCACATCTGTGTGTGCATACTAGACCGACTTGATCTTGTCAGGGGGAAAAGAAAATGTGCCTTTACTAATAGGCACTACTCTATTATTTCCCACAAAGCTAAGATAAACGAAGTCGATGACCTTAAAGTAAGATGTGTAAATATTTCACTTAAAATTTGAGATTGTGAAGAAAATATGCCACCACGCTAAATAAGCTGAAACTCAGTAACATCTAATCTTAAAAAGACACAAGACACTAGCTTATTGCTGCAATGATAGACTGGGTATGAACTCTGCCTCCAAATTATTTGCTCTCCAAGAAAAATCCATCCTTCTAATGCTATTATTAGAATGCTCTAGACAAATACATGCAATTTCATGTAATTTTGTCTAGGCAAATCAGCCGAATTCTATGCTGTCATTTTCCCCAGGCAGGGCTGATGCCATTACCATATGACTGCAGCTAGCAAACAGTTCTGCAGGCATCTCCTGTCTTCACAGAATCTCTCCCCCACATGTCAGCGCTGTCCCAATGCATTCCAGAGGAGCACCATTCAAAGGAACGGCTCTGTATTACCACCACCCACTTCCTCCCCTTCCAAAAAATTCAGACTTACAAGAGAAATACAGGGCTTTCTGGCAAGAATTTAAAGATATCTGATTTAAGTGCTCAATTCCAGGATGTGGACCAGAGCAGAGCAGAGCACTTGAGCTGTGAAAGACAGCCACATGTTTTTATTGTAGACCTCACTCTACCATGCTATTAATTCATGCTTGATTATGCACCCAGACCTCAAATTCCATTTCTCAGCACAACTGCAGTCCCCAACAAAAGCCCAGTGAGGGATCCATTCCTCTCCCCTCAATACACATCCTCAGCTCCTATTAATTTTAATGTAACATGTGATAGTAACAATATTCATAAATTCAAAGGACAACCGCTGCCATTTCCAGAGCCTTTCCATTTCCAAACATTAGTTCTATACAAAGTGTGGTCATTTGGGCAAAAGAAAAAATTACTTCTTTCTCTAGCTTTCTGCCTAAACAGACAAGGAAAAAAAATTATTATAATTATAATCTGAATAATTTGAAGTCCAGCTTCTCTTATAGATACATTTTGGTTTTATATCTTTATAAAGTGACACCATTGATTTACTTATCCTTCTTGTCTTAGCTGGGCTGCTCTAATGAAATATGGAATGAGTGGCTTGTCAACAGCAGACATTTAATCCTCACAGTTCTGGAGGCTGGAAGGCTGCCATCTGGCTACCAGCACGGTCGGGTTCCAGTGAGAGCCTCTTCCGGGATGTAGAAAGCCAACTTCTTGTTATACGCTCAGGTGACAGAAAGAGGACAGGTAAGCTCCCTGGTCTCCTAAGGGTGAAAGCACAGTCATGAGGGCCCACCTCATTACCTAATTACCCATTAAGGCCTCACCTTCAAATACCATCACATTAGAGATTAGATGGCAACATACGAAATTTAGAGGCACACACACATTCAGTGCATAACACTCCTCTAGAGAGCATAAGGCCCGATAGACCCCACCACTCTACAGGACTCCTAGGCTCCATACAATCCATTTGCTAGACTGCAAGGTCAAAGAAGGCAGGGCCCATATCTGTCTCAGTTACCATGGTAATGTGGTTGACCCTCTGAGAAGGCTCTGTGTCTGTACGCCCTCAGATCCATTCTTTGGGGGGTGTGTGTGTGTGCGCATGCACATGTGCCTGCATATGTAAGAAGGGTGTGAGGTGGGTGCAGATACCAGGTTGTGCCACGCTGGCACTGCCATGGGTGAACCTGAGAGGGAGAGGTGAAGGATGGAGAAAAGACAAGAGAATAAAGCTGGGTCTGGGTGGGACGTTGCCCTCTCTGATGGAGAGACAGTGCCACAGCCTGCAAGCCGAGTCTTTATTTTATAGTCAGATTCCACGAGGCAAAGTAAGGGCGTGGTCAAGATGTTTACAACATTCTCTTGAGGTTTGAATCTACTCAATTACATGCACCTGATCAAGCTTTGTTTTCTTGCTGCACCTTCCGCAGCTTGTATCACTTAGCCACATAGGACCACAGGTTCGGACCATAAGGTCAAGCTTACAACCATAGCCTTTGGCTCTAATTGTGCTGGAACTTGCACGTGGCTTTGCCACGAGACGATCGTGCCCTCTCATTAGTCCCAGGCTTGAACCTGTCCAAACGCTGTGGCCGCTCTCCACACCAGGGGGTTCTAGTCATCCTTCTGCCTGCCCAGAGCATCAACTGTGTCAGTGACTGATTCCCTTCCATGGCTCCAGCTCCACCAGACAGAGCCCACTCTGGTTTCAGTTTCCCCATCACCCCCTGGCCTGAATTCCAGTGACATTACCTCTTCCTGCTGTCCCCGATGTCCATGAGTGGGAGTGGCTTCCTCCTGCTGCTGTTCTCCGGGTGCTTCACCAGCCCCTGTATAGCTGAGCTCAGGGTTTTGAATTGCACTCTAAGAGTTGCTTGACGTTTCTAATTTGTACAGACAGAAATCTGGGGAACAGTTGTCAAATGGATATTCAGGGTGTGGGATAATGGATAACGCTGAATTTACTGGTATGGGCCCACTAGGCAGAGATTCTGCATTTAATGTGGCAGCTTGGAGAGTTAGAAAGGGCCCAAACAGTTTGGTTGGTTGCTGAAACATGGACCAAAAGATGGCCCACTGTGAGTGAATGGGGAATGCCAGACCTGCCTTGGTTTAATGCAGAGGAAGGGATTCAAAGGTTTAGGGAGGCTGCAGTGCTGCCGTGGATTTACCATTTCAGACCTGCTCACCCACCCTGGGAGGGTTCAGAAGACGCACCTTTCACCAGGACTGTGGGAAATAAGAGCTCTGTGATTGCCCTTCTCTGTAGTCCAGACCTTGCGGCAGGAACTGCAGTCACTGAACGGGGACACCTAAATGAATGGGAGTAATTGGATGCCAGCGTGGCAGGGGCCACGTGGCCTCACTTAGCTTCCAAGGGCAAGGTGGGACGCTGATTGTAATGGAAAGGGCGGCAATCAGAATATGCTGACTCGCACAGACCTCTGGCATCGGCTAGTTGATTGTGATGTTCCTAGAACTGAAACAGATAAGAAGTTAACTGAATTCTGACTTAATCTGTATAAGCAGCAAAGTTCTAGGAGACATGAACAAAAGTTGAACTTAAATCATAAAATCTGAGTCACAGCCCCTCGATGAATTCCCAGACTTGAGCCAGTTTATAAACTCAGGACCCGTGAATGAAGAGGAGACCAAATCCCCTTGAGGACAACCCCCAGTCACTACAAACATTTTGAACAGGGATTTAAAATGGCCACAGCCACTTTGGGCTCCTCGTGACTCCCAATCAAAAGGCAAAGACGGGAGCTATGGTGTTGGCTGGAGTGACTGATTCTGACAGTAAGGGGAAATTGGACTGTTACTCCACATAGAGATAAGGAAGAGTGTGTCTGGAACATAGGAGATTCTTAAAGTATCTCTTAGTATGATTAAGCCCTGTGATGTAGGTTAATGGAAAACTACAAAACCCAATCCAGGCAGAACTACTCATGGCCCACACCTTTCAGTGATGAAGGGTTGGGTCACATACCGCCTCCCTCCCCACCAGGTAAAGAACCAAGACCAGCTGAGCTCTTGCTTAAGGCAAAGAGAATACAGAGTGAATAGTGGAAATTTCAAATAGCAGATATGACCTCATGACCAGTTATAGAAAAATGATGAAACGATGACAGCAATTCCATGTAATTGTCATGAGTATTTTCTCCATATTTTGTTATGAATACATCTCTGTGTATACCTTTTTCTTTCTTTTTTCATTTCCTTATCATGCAACATAAGACGTGTTGATTTCATATCATAGTTAAGCATTGCTAAGTTTACATTATAGTATTTAAGCTATGGGCCATCAAGGAGAAGAGTAAACATCACTCGCGGTTTCTATCTGCAGGATAGTTGTTTCTTGTTAGGTGACATTATCATCATCTTTATTTGGAGATTAAATATGGTTTAAGGAGATGTTTATGGTTGCCAACTTGACAAAGGATGGATTTGTGATGGGTAATTTTATGTGTTAACTTGACAACTTGACAGGGCAAAGGGTGCCCAGATATCTGGCTAAACATTACTTCTGGGTCTGTGAGAGGGTTTCCAGAAGAAATTAGCATTTGAAGAAAGTAGCTTGTCCTGAAGAGCTGAATAAAACAAAAAGGAGGAAGGGAGCATGCTCCTTCTCTGCCTGACTGTTGAACTAGGACAGTGGTCTCCTGCCCTAGGACTTGCACCATCACCCCTCTAGTTCTCAAGCCTTCAGACTTGGTCTAAAACTTCCACCATCAGTTCTTCTAAAGGTCTCAGGCCTTTGGCCTTGAGCTGGAACTAGGTTCTTTCTTAGGTCTCCAGCTTGCAGACAGCAGATGGTGGGACTTCTCAGCCTCCATAACATATGTATCTCCTATGGGTTCTGTTTCTCTGGAGAAATTCTGATTCAGAAATTCTGGAATAATCTGAATCATAGAAAGCCCTCCATGTGATGTAGGTGCAAGCTGAATTTGAGAACTATGCCTTATAGGCCTCAGGGCCCCCACTCCCATGCTGAAGAGCTCTGAGCCCCAAACCTATTGGTGCATTTGCAGGAGGCCCAAATGTTCCCTAAATGAAACCACCCAGTTTCTTATCCACACCAATTAATAAGGCAAAGAAAATACTATACCATATTGATGAAACTCATTAAGTATGAATTCTCCTTTACAAACTCCAATTAAGTCTTCCCAACTATCAGCTGAACTTCAATTGAATAGTTTTTCATTTTGACCTGAAATTATCTTTTCAGACAGGCTAATTTAGCTATGTTGACAATATTCAGAATTTAGGATCCTTCACCTAGATTAAAGTATATTCCCACATCCTAAATCCATGATTAACAGTAGAAATTTTTAACGGGGTTGCATTCCACGAATCTAACACGTTCATGGAGCTCCCTACTCGAGTCTAGGCCTTGAGTTCACAGTGGTGAATATGGCATTTTTCAAGCTCCTGGGCTTGTTAGGCCCTGTTAGGTCACAAAGAATAGAGATAGGTTCTTTTAGATAAAAATCAGGTTTTTTAAGATACTCTGGGTTTATCATGAAGATGCAGAACATTTTAGGAAACATGAAAAAATCAGTAGCCATGGAGAGCTGTCTCGTTAAGAAATTGAACAACGGTACCTCATCATTGAGAATCCTCTACCCTAGAGGTAGAAGTTGTCTGAAGATAATCAAATGAGCAGTTTTCCAGGCTAAAAACAAAATTGAGGTTGTCTTCCCAGATACTCATTATTTATGGTTGATTTTGGCTAAGCTACTGGCCTCTAGCCCAACCAGCTTTAGACAAGAAATCAGGGTCAAATAACATGCGCATGGCAACTCAGGGAGGAAGAGCTGCCTCGGAGCTCGGAGTGGGACAGGTACAGAACGCTCTCAACAGCAGTCTCTATCCCAGGCCAATGTCATCTGCTCTGAAACCAGAAGGATTCCTCTGGAAATGTTTCATTTGGCCTTATCAAAAGCCTTGCCTGACCTGGGGCAGCACACCTGTGCACAGATAGGGATTTAGGCATTAGGAAGGCCGAGGGGGAAGGGTTAAATAGGATGTGGAAAAATGTAGGCATGTTGGGGATTGGCTGGCCTGAATAGTTCCATTAGATAGGACTTTTCACGTGCTACACACAACAAATTATTTTTCCTGTTTTCGCAATGCTGGTCCAGTCTTGCACCGCCTTACAGATCAGCCTAAAGGGCCTATCAACCCTGAAAATCCTATTACAGATCTCATGTCCACCAAAATCAAAGGACACAGAAATGAACTTTCAATGTATAGGAGGAAAGGTAATTCTGAACGTCCTCATTTTGACTGGATCACAGTATTTGCTCTAGGGGCAACAGGAAATCTCTTAGAGACCTAATAAGCAAGGGGGATTTTGATGAAGAATTTTCTGAGTCACAACAGTGGTATGCAGAAGGCCCACTCTGGCCTTTCTGGAGGCATTATTGAACAGCTGCTCTTTATTCCATAGCTCAACACGATACTCTATTTGCCATGAATTTCATGGGGCTTTAGGCAAAATCCTACAGCAATTCATAATGTGCGTGTTGGAAGTTACCATGACACGCTCACTCTCACATTCAGGCACCACAGTTCCCGCTCTGGGGTTCTCTACTCTTGAAACACCAAAGCTCTGCTATTAGGTAAACAAGTAGCAGCTGCGGTAATCAGGCCGCAATGAAAACAAAGTCATAAAGCTAGCTACCAGGCACGGCCACCCTCATTTTGGTTTGTTGCATAAAACTGCTTTATCTTGAGAGCACTCATTTAGCATAAGCATTTCCTGTTTCTGAGATGAAATTTGCACAGTTTATAACGGTGTTCTCTCTCTTCCATCTACCAGGTGACATCACAGTCCGATGATATTTCCAGAAAGAAGCAGTCAATAAAGTGGAATGTTTCATATCGTTTCAAAAGTATCTTAAGGGCTTTCTTCATGGGCTGCCCATTAACATCTCTGAGTCTGTTCTATACAACCCTGAAAACTAAAAGCTAAGTATAGAATTACTACAGTTGCTACAATTTTTGCCCCAGTGGTCAGAGTTTCCTGGTAAACAGAATGTGTGTGCTATTTTTCCAGTACCAAGGGGAGAAAAAAAATCTTAAGTGCCTCAAGATCCAATTTCAGCAAATTCCAATTCTCACTCTCCAAAGTGAAAGAAAACATCTCTATTGATTTCTGACATAAACAACTGGATCAAAAGAGCTTGCTGTTTTTGTCTGAGATCCCTCTCTC
Organism: Corynorhinus townsendii; assembly: GCA_026230045.1. Lineage (NCBI taxonomy): Eukaryota > Metazoa > Chordata > Mammalia > Chiroptera > Vespertilionidae > Corynorhinus > Corynorhinus townsendii. The sequence continues at coordinate 8,916,788 of JAPDVU010000005.1, read as the reverse complement.
TTTATGCTGTGCCTCCTTTGTTTGACTTGCCTTTGATTGATTTGTTATAGGATGAAATCACCCTTCCATCGTTTGTTCTGAACAGATTTTTCCCCTGTAGAATTTGTAAGGAAGTGTAATCATGTGATCAGATGATGTGTGGGTGAAATCTGAATTGGCAATGACGTTGTCCAGATGTTCTCATGAGTTCTTGGCACTGGCTGCTGACTTAGTGGCCAGAGCACTGGTTTGGGTTCCTTGCTTCAATTATTGATGGGCTGGATTCTGTGTTTGGTGAGGGTGCAGCTGGCAGCCTCGTCACCAAGAGCAGGAAAAGCTGTGGGAACCAAACAGTAGAATTCTGCTATTTCACTGTGAATAAAGCTTTCAGAGAACTCACATTTGTTACAAGCCTGAGTTGTCTCCTTAGGTATTTACTTATATATTCCTTTGTTCACTCATTCATTCTTTCTATAAATTAAGATAAAATTTGCACACTAAAATGTTTACTCTTTTAAAGTATACAATCCAGTGGTTTTTAGTTTATTCACAAAGTTGCACCACTATCACCACTATCTAATTCCAGAATATTGAAATCACCCCAAGAAGAAACCCACACCCATTGGCAGTCACTCCCCATTCCCCTACTTCCAAACTCCTGGCAATTGTTTATCTACATTCTGTCTGTTTGGATTTGCCTATTCCAGACATTTCTTATAAATAAGATCATACAATATTCCTTTTGTGTATAGATTCTTTCACTTAACCATAATGTTTTTTAAGGCTCATCTTTGCTGTAGCGTGTATCAATACTTTATTCTTTTTTTATGACTGAATAATATTTGATTATATGTTTATACCACATTTTCTTTATCCATTCATTAATTGATAGACATTTGGGTTGTTTCCTCTTTTTGGAACATTCATGTGCAAGTTTTATGTGAGTTGATGTTTTCAAATCTCTTGGGCATCCATCTAGGAGTGGAATTGTTGGTTATATGGCAACCCCATATCTAACACTTTAAGGAACTACGAAACTACTTTCCAAAATGGCTGTACCATTTTACATTTTTACCGGTAATGTATGACAGTTCTAACTTCTCCACATTCTTGTCAACACTTGTTACTAGCTCTCTTTTTTACTGTAGTCATTCTAGGGAGTGGTAAGTGATATTTCATTATGATTTTGTCTTTCATCTTCTTAATGACTAATGCGTCTTTTCATGTGCTTATTGGCCATTTCCATATCTTCTTTGGAGAACTGTATATTTGTATCCTTTATTCATTTTAATTGGATTATTTGTCTTTTATTGCTAAGTTGTAGGAATTCTCTAAATATCCTAAATATATAGGTATGTAGATACCTTACAATAAATATTATTTGTAACTATTTTTTTCTATCCTATGGATTTTCTTTCCACTTTCTTGATTGTCCTTTGAAACACAGAAGCTCAAAATTCTAATTAAGTTCAATTTATCTATAGTTCCTTTTGTTGCTTGTGCCATTTATTTATTTTTCCCAACATTTTTTGCCTCCCTGCACTGATCCAAAATAAAAAGGTGAAATAAGTTACTGTTTCTGCCCTCTAGTCAATCAGATTCTTTCATGAAGAAAAAAGACATGTAAACAGCCGCATTGAGGAGTCTCCTACTCTGGAGAGACTCACCCTCTAATTCCTTCAGGTGTCAACCATAAACAAAAAGCCTACCAGATATTCCGTCAGCAAAAAGCATTTATATAGGAAAAAGAAAAGATTTCGTCTGGTACTTGCAGCCATGGTGAGCGATGTGCAAGTTGCCCCGAGACAAAGAGAAGGGAGACCTTTAATGAGGGGAAGAGACAGTAAAGGAAGGGGCTGTCATAACCACAGAGTTCTTCCTGTAAGGATTTTATGACCAACATAGGGTGTGAGAGCTCCTCCTTCAGGCCCTTCCTCTACTTTCTCTTCCCCGCCACCCGCCTCCCGATTTCTTTCTTGGTTAAGGTCTCTGGCGTACATTTTCACACAGGTTTTTGCTCAAATGTCACCTCATCAAAGAAACATTTACTGACAAGCTGGTTTACAGAACACTTTCTGTTACCATCTCCTGACCCTATTCTTTATGGCCTCTTGTCATTTCCTGACTTTATTCCTCTCCAGAATGTTCCATAGAAACAGGAAGGTAGTCTTAACTGCTGAGTCCCAAGAATCTACAACAGTACCTTGCACATAATAGATGCCCAATGAATACTGGTTAAAAAAAAGAACTAAACAGATGTTACTATCATAGATATAGAGAGGGGTCAATTCTACTGAGGAAAGGGTTACAGAACGCCCTCTATAAAGTGAGGGAGGCTTGAGCAGAGTCTTGAGAGATAAGTTGGTAGAGATGTGGTAGAAAATAAACAGACTAGGAAAGAGAATTCAAGTAGAGGAGATGCATGGACAGAGTTCCACAGACATTTTGTAAGGACATAGGGATTGACTAAAGAGCCCACTTGGGTGCCAGCCTCATTCTCATGGGTGCTCTAGGGAAATGAAGTGAGGGAAAGACCCCCGGAGGGTCATCAGGAGTCTGGCAGCCTGATCCTTACTTTGTCACTAGTTTGTTATTGGCCGTGGGCAAGACCCTCTAACATCCAGGCCTCCAGAATGGCTAAAATGAAAAAGACTAACAGTAACAGCTTTGGAAAGGCTGTGGAACAATTGGAACGCTCATACGTTACGTATAGGAATGTAAATTAGCAGGACCACTTTGGAAAATATTTGACTGTACACATGTCTAAAGATAAACATGTGTCTACACTGTGAATCAACAATTCCACTCTTGCTGCAAGCCCAAGGGGGAAAATGCATGAAAATGTCTACAAAAAGGCATGCACAGGTATACCCATAGCAGCTTTACTCATAATAGCCAAAAGTTCTAACAACCTAAAGTTCTTCAATGTGAGAATGGATAAACGAATTGGGATATAGTCATTATGATGATCTTTTCTCATGCCTATTAGCTATTTGGACATTCTTTTTAAAGGGGGAAAAAGAAATGCCTATTCCACTGGTCGGCAAACTCATTAGTCAACAGAGTGGCAAACTGTGGCTCGTGAGCTGCAGTTTGCCGACCACTGGCCTATTCAACTCATTTTCCCACTTTAAATTGAGTTGTTTTGTTTTTTCTTTTTATTATGGATTTGTAAAAGATTTTTATTCTGGATGTGAATCTTTGTCATTAATATATGCTAATTTGTATAAATTATGTATAACTATATATATTATATATGTATATAATTAAATATGTATATCAATATAATATATATTTGTTATATATTTATAAATTACAAATATCATGAATAGTAGCTATTAATTTTACTAAAGTCCAATTTATCATTTCTTTTTTTAATCATTAGTACTTTTTGTGTCCTGTTTGAGAAACCTTTGACTATTACAAGTTTATAAACATATTCCTCCTATCTTTCTTCTGAAAGCTTGATTATTTTAGTTTTCACAATTAGGTTTATGATCCATCTTGAATTAATTTTAGCATATAGTGTGAGGTAGAGGTCCAACTTCACTTTTTTTCCCATATGGATATTCAGTTTCTCCAGCACCACTTATTTAAATGTACATTCTTTCTTCATTGAATTTCTATGTTGTCCTTGTCATTAATCAGGTTACTGTACACATGTGGATTTCTTCTGATCTCTATTCTGTTCTATTGGTCTCTTTGTCTATCCTTATACCAATACCATCATGTCTTATAATCTTGTAGTATAAGACTTCCAACTTTTTCTTCTTTAAATTGTCTTGTCTTTTCTAGGCTTTTTATATTTTCATATACATTTTAGAATCAACTTGTCAATTTACACACACACACACACACACTGGTAGGATTATAATTGTGATTGCAGTGAATCTATAGATCAGTTTGGAGGAGAAATGGCATCTTAACAATCTTGAGCTGTCCAAACTACAAACTTAGAAAATCTCTCCCTTTATTTGTCTTCTTTAATTTTTCTTCTCAATATTTTGTAGTTTTTAGCAATAATTGGAAAATGAAATAAAAAATACAATTTACCGTAGCATCAGAAAACCCAACACCAATGGTTTATTATGTTACCCCAGCAGATACTGCTTTCCCAATGCACCTCTGTTTTGGGAGGATTTGTGGACCTCATCTGTCAATGCATCATGTATAGATATGTTACTTTTTGATTATTTTATTGATAAACATTATATCTGATTGATAGTTATTTGCTCTTCTTTGGAGTATTGACACCTTATGTAAATCTAGTTTAAAAGAGCATCTCAGAAAATTAAAAGAGGGTGAGAAATAATGGAATTGTTGCTTTGTTTATGAATTTTTTTTTCTACTTAGGAATTTTAAGTTCTTGGATCTGGGCCTCCTTACTCTTCCACGTAGTAACTTTAATATTGCCAAATTTCTGGGTTATTGTTATTTATTATTCATTTGTTTCTTATTATAATGTTTTCAACAAATATTATTGTTAAAGCACTCTTGCAATTATTATCCCAATACTTAAAACAATTCTGTGACTACAATAGGGCAAATAGTATACCTATTTTTCAGAAGATGAAACTGAGAGGTTTAGTACTTGTCCAGGCTGAACCAGTTGACTAGTGAAATACTTATAACTTGTCACCAGTTCTCCTGGTAGCAGTAGTGTTATCACTGATTCTAGTAAAAGCGCTTTTGTTGCTGTTCCTAAAATAGAGCAGAGAGTAGAAGGCTAATTGCCTCAACACTAGCTTCACTCGAAAACCCACAGCCTCATTTAGAACTGACTACACAAGGGCAGAAAATTCGATCTTGAAAGGAAACTGCTGTTATGAAGGAGTCCAACTCCTTCTTATTGGTATAAATTAATGAGATAAACCTACTTTAAAACTGCTTTTTGATGCAGTGCAAGTAGATCCACTTTGAAATTCCTTTTTTTCTTTCTTAAAAAAGTGGCACAAAAATCCAGCGCTAACTAAGTCAGAGGGAAATGGGTTCACTCACAGCCAGCAGCTGGCATCTTCACTGTTGTCCTCACGGGATGTAGTCTGGCGGTAAGAACCCAAGGAGCCATCAAGGCATGCCTATCTTTTAGTCCAGTTATCTCTTCCCAGAACATTAATCCTGAAGCCATGATTCCATGAATACTGATATATATATATATATATATATATATATATATATATATATATATATATATAATTTCAGAGAGGAAGGGAGAGGGAGAGAGAGATAGAAACATCAGGGATGAGAGAGAATCATTGATCAGCTGCGTCCTGCACGCCCCACACCAGGAATCAAGCCCTCAGCCTGGGCATGTGTCCTGACCCGGAATTAAACCGTGACTTCCTGGTTCATAGGTCGACGCTCAACCACTGAGCCACATCAGCTGGGCAGTAATGATTTTTAAAAGTCAAAACTGAGTCCTTTATTAAAAATATTACAACTTACTGCAACTGTGAGACATCAACAAATGTGTATTCAGCGTCAAGAAACAATAAATGTATAGGCTCGAGAGCCTCTCTTCTGTAGACCTCAAAAGTGGCCAATCCTTCTGTGTCGCCTACTGGTTTCACTTCCTGAGCTCGAACCTGAAGGATTGCCTAGGCTGCACTGTGGGTCGGAAGCTCTCCGTATCTGCACCCGGGCCCGGGCCCAGGAAGTGATGACTCATCGTGATGTGGCTGGAGCCTTGGGCATGGACATGCTGCTCCTCCCCTTTACAGGTCCAACTGTCGAACTTTCTGCTTCCTCTATTCTACTGCCCTCTTTCCCCCAGTTATCAGTGGCTCTTGTATGTTGTTTATTCTCCCCTCTCTTGCTTTCCGGCCACATCCCAGCCTGCCATGAGAGAGGGAAACCCTTGATGTTTTGGCCAGAGCCTCTTTGGAACTCACAGAAGAGCCTGCCCAGCTGACTGGGAACTCTCAGCAGCACAGGGGGAGGGAGAATTATTCCAGGCCTTTCCTAGCACAGGCCTGACGTGCAGAATGTCTTACAGACAAACAGAGCAGCATTAAAGAGCAGTAAGCGGGGAAGGAGGAGAGCTGAATCGGGTTTCAGGCATGTCCCTGCGTTGGGTTAGGACAGCCGTGTGAGTGTTTCCCCTGGACCTATAACCCAAGTGCACTTACATGCATTTAAGCAAATAGGTAGATTGCCTGAAGGTCTCAGGGTTGGGCGATGAGTGCACACCGCTTGGGGAGGAACTATCCTGGCTTTCAGGTTGTTTCTTACACGTATTTCCCGCGATTCTTCCGTCTCAAAGCTGCCTTGTAGCTTTCACTCCCACGGCCTCCCTGTGCAATCCCACTCCTGGAATTTCGTCTGACTGGGAGGATTAAGAAAAGAAAAACATAACCCTGAGCTGAGCTCATTTTACCATATGCTGCATTAGAGCCGGGAGGCAGGGAGCTTTGGAAAGCCTCAACCTGAATTCTGTGGTGCTACAGAATGAGTCGGAGCCAGAGGTGAGAGGCCCGAACACCGTGGGTTCTAAGCCAAAATCAATCACGTTTCACTCTCTAGAGGAGCCGGTGTATTTCATTCAGAGCCACGCGGGCCTCCGGGGGGCACGGCTGTTCCATATACTTTACGAGAAGCCCATTGTTTCCCAGGGGTTTAATAACCACACGGAGGCAAAAGGCCTTTCAAAGTATCCTATGACCCTTCTTAAGCCCTGGCTCCATTTCCGAGGTAATGAAAGGGATATGAAAAGGATTTTTCCTCAAGGAATAAGCCCTGAAAGAAGCAGGTAGTCTCTTTATTCTTTGTGTCTTACTCCTTTCTGTAGGCACAGAATATTCTGGGTACGCTCTGAGCCCCACCATGTTGCAGTTCTGTGTCATTTGTAGTTTGTGGATAATCCGTGAAGAAAAAGACAGCTTTAAGCAATTGTTCTGCATCTGCTAGGCCTCGGAAGGGAGGCAAAAGGAGGGGAAAGCACCCAGCACTTGGGAGCGTGTCTCATTTACTATGCAGACGTATGAGGCACTGTGGCTATGCTTGCTGTGCTGTTTGCTTAGGGAACTAAGAGAAATCTAGAGGCCTGAGATGGGATGCATTTAAATGGGAACTTGTACTGGCACTTTCTTCATCGTTAAATTTGCATGTCCAGAGAGTGCTGAGCACTGAGAAGGACATATAACGCGTGTCTCCCTCCTCAGACACTCACCCCGGGAAAAGCAGTGTGGCAGAGAGCTGTGTATGTGACCCTTCATGTACAATATACACTCCACGTGGTAGTTCCGGGATGCATCATTTGATCTGAGGAGGGTTACATACAGTTTGTGGAGGAGGGAAAGGGGGGGGGGGGAGGGTTGGGGACGAGGGCAGCGCAGACTCCAAGGATAAGGTCCAAAACCGTCCATCCCTCTGGCTGGCCCACTGTGAATCCACTGAGGATAGATTTTAGGAAGAGGAAGACCAGGGAGACAAAGAGTAAGACCAGGGAGACGAAGAGTAAGAGAAGCCAGAGCTGAGAAGAATGTCACAGCGTGTGCCCAGATGCTGCACATGGACCCTCACTGACAGAATCAGACCTGTGGGTGTTTGGTTTGCAGGGCTGGGTGTGTTTAACTGAAGCATCCATGTTGTATAAAAACTGCTGTTTGAAATTTTAACCCTGCTATTTGGCTTCTGTAAATGCTTGCTTGCTTAAATAACAAGGAAAATAAGACTACTCCCACTTCAGAGAGGCCATTAAACCTTCCCCAGATGAAATTATCAGTGCTGGCACCAGGCCAAGCCTTTGGTTGAGGTCTCAAGGCCCCAGCACGTAGGGGCTCTTTAAGAACTTGCAAAGGGGGCCGGATACATCCCATATTTGGGAGACACAGATGGTAAAAACATATAAATAGGGAGAATTCCTCCATGTTGGGGCCCAGAATTTGAGAGACATTTTCCTCTGGACCCGCGCATAACAAATGTAACTCCATCTCTCTAAGTATTGCTTGGTTCTTCTCCGGCTTTCTGTAACATAACAAGTTTAGCCTGTGAATGCCTTGAGGCAGGAAGAACTGCAAAGTTCATGACAGTCTCCATCCGTTCAGTTGTCCCCTATCCGTTGTAGGTTATGGGCATCCCCGGCCTGGCCTCGGACGGCACTGAGTTGGTGGCTTGGTCAGAGCTCCACTTCACAGCGAGGACGTCAGGGCCTGTGGGAGGCAAGGAGCAACCTTCCCAAGGCCATGCAGCTGGTGGTCACAGACCTGTGTTCCGTAATACCCAGCCCAAAAAATAACAATAGTGCCATTCTTTTTTGAGTCAGGCCACGTGCTGAACGCTTTCTGTGTGGAGAGCGGCTACAATATTTGGACAGGTTCAAGCCTCGGACCAATGAGAGGGCACAGTCCTCTCGTGGCAAAGTCACCTGCCAGTCCCAGCTTGGAGGGCAGAGCCTTCCCAGCACCATGATAGCCAACAGCTTAGTTGTAAACTTAAACCTATGGTCCAAACATGGGGTCCCATGTGCCTTGGTGATGTGGGCTTGATAGAGTTCAGGTGCATGTGATTGAGTAGGATCGAAACCCAGGAGAATGTTGTAAGCATCTTGACCATGCCCTTACTTTGCCTCGTGGCATCTGGCTATAAAATAAAGACATGGCGTGTAGTCTATGGCGCGTAGTCTATGGCGCTGTCTCTCCCACAGAGACCCAGCCTTCTTCTCTTGTCTGTCTTTTCTTAACCCTTCACCGCCCCCTCTCAGGGTCACTGAACCTGGCTGAGCTGGCGCGGCACATGAGGCGCCCAACGTGGGGCTGAGTGTGCCATGGCCGTGCCGGCTGCCACATTTCTGTTTGTCGTTTTAGCTCATTCTCACGACAGCCTCAGGAGGTAGGTCCTGATGATTATCTCCATCTTGTAGACCAGGGAGCTGGATCCAGCCGGCGAAGGAAATTCATCACTCGGTGACGAGATCCTCGGAAGGCCTTTCGCCTCTGTTTCCTTCTGCTCAGGGTGCAGGCGTGCACGCCGCTGGCCTTGCTGCTGGTTTTTGGAGGATGGTTTTGAAGGAGCCAGATTAAACAATGTAGCCCAGGTGGAACACTCGGTGGAATAGTTGCTCAAATTGAAAAGTTGAATAAATGTTGCTGTCTTTGTTCAAATGGACTGTCAGAGCTATAAAATAGCCCAAATCTGCCTGATATTTTAAGCAGGTTATAAACTTAAATTATAAACTTACTTGCTATAACTTAGAAAAGGGATCCTCTTAATCTGTTGCTCTAGCCCTTGTTCTCATTTTGATTGCAATTAAGAATTCTAGGTTGAATTTGACCTCTTGAAAAGACCAAGGAGATTTGCTTGGCTACTGGGTTGGCCATCTTATTTCTTTTCTTTTCTTTTCTTTTTTTTTTTTTTTTGGTGACAGCACAAACTGGTTTTAGATTTCACAGTGGAAACTGATGAGATAGTGTCCGGATAATTTTTTAAAAGGGCTTTGTTGAATCGGTAATCAAATGAATGTATAAATGGTTCTCACACTGTGCAATAGATGGGTCCTAAAAGGTTGTGATTGCATCTTTTTTAGGTGGCACGGAACCCAGTCACACAATGCAGTGCGGGAGCTGTGAGAAAGATTGCGTGTGATCAATGGATTTTTTTTTTTTTTTTTGTAAAACAAAGAAACAAATTTTGAAACAAATGACCATCCACCGATGCCCCTATTTTACTGGCTACAATTTTAGCAAAGTTCATTCCTTAAAAATCAAGCACAATACAAAGACATTTTAAATATTACAACGTTTCTTAGATGATGTTATAATACACAAAAACTTGTCCCAAGCCTTGATATCTTAGTGTGTGATATTTACAAGCAACTGCAGCAGTGAAAGACATGTGCATTTGAGATTGGTTTCCGGGGGTGGGTAGATAATAGCTGAGCAGTATTGATTTCTACTTGTCCGTTCCTTTTTCATTCCTTGCTACACACTTCAAAGGGGTCAGCCCTGAGTCATTGAAGCACAGGAGAATCTCGCACTTTCTCCCCTTTCCTGTGGGATAAGACAGTGCAGGGCGAACACCTCGGCAAGCCCCAGAATCCTTTGTTCCTTCAGCGCTTTGTGAACTGAAGAAAACATGTGAATTTCATGTGCGGAAGAGAAAGCTCCACCGAGATAGTTGGACTCAACTCAAAAGCTGGGGAATCAGCATTTGGGATGAATTCCATCGTTTTGCCAGTTAGTGCTTTAACATGGGGGTTAATGTAACCTCCCCCTACAGCATCTCTGGACCTTCCGTGGATCTCACATGTGTCCAGAGCCACGTAAGCGTGGGGTGTGAGCTCTTGGAGGGCAGGGCCATGCCTCTTTCTCCATGTCTCCCCAGCTCTCCTGTGCTAGCAGGACCTGTCTCCAAGTGGGCACTGAATAAATATTTGTTGAATGTCATAAGTGGAATGACTCATAAGATACGCAAATGTTTACGTTCTTGGTGGACCTGAAGCTGAGTTTCAACTGAAATGCAGATGTACGGTACAAAGTATGGAGTCAGAGAATCTGAGCCCTAAACATCTAAGCGTACCTCTTAATCACCTCGTAGCCCCGCTGAAATATTAGTGGCTTCAACTCTGTTCACACTGAATTTTGAGCTGGTAGGGGACTTAGAGATCAGGGATGAATGCGTGTCATTTTACAAAGAAGGAAGCAGAGGCCCAGAGAAGTTGGCATGAGCAAGGGCGCACAGCTAGATAAAGCTGAGGTTGCCACCCTGTCTCCCCAGTACATCTCAGGGATGGGGTGCTATCAACGGGGGAGGAGAGTAGTTTTCATCTGGAAGGATACAGTGTGCATGCAAAGAAGTTCAGGGAGATATGACCAGGGAGATATGGGTGTGGCTACTGATGGCAAATGACATGAGAATAGGAGCCATAAACTGCAAGGCTCTGAACCCCCCAGCGCACCTGGCTCCCTGCTGGACAGGTAGCTGCTTTTCTGAAAGTTTGTGTGAATGGCGGCTGGGCGCTCTGGGCCAGGCTGTGGTAGCTCCTGGAAGTGGCTCTGGTGTTATCTGGCCATCACAGGTTCCTGTTCCTCTCCGGAGACCCCTGCTGCCACTTCTGGCTGCTGGAGGGAGGATGGTGGCCCCGGCGAGGCGCCACGCTGAGCCCCCCTGGCTGAAGTGGGCCCCCTGAGCTTCCTAGTGGAACTCTACCTTGCAGGCGACCTAATTGCACCCACGTGTGTGCGTGCACACACACACGCACAAGTGTGATGACACAAAAGGAAAGATCACCTCAGCTAGACACTGGGACCAGGGATGCATGACACAGAATGCTACCTGTCAGTGTCTCTGATATGTCCATCCTTGTCACATAATTAGAGAGATGTCAACCAAAAAGAAAAAGCTATCTGAATTATTTAACTGACAGACTCAAGCCCAGCCGAATCCAATCATGCTCTTTTATGGTCTTACTGCACTTCATGCAGTTTCCAAAGAGGTATGGCCCAGCTGTCTTCACCCCAGGGAAAGTGACTGAACAGGAACCCAGGGGACAGCCAACCCAGGAAGTGCCAGGGGCTCTTTAGCTGCCATAGCATATCATGCGCTGAGTATGTCTAAACAGTGCGATGGGCAAGATGTGGCTCAGCTTACCTGCTGGCTCTTCCACGTTACATGGACTCTTTTGCTAATTACTCCAGTGAGCGATGCCCACCTGACTTTTTGAGGTGCTTATTTACAATGTTTCCAGACGGCGTGTCCTCCCTTCCAGTCCCTGCCTCCATCCTGCATCGAGAGGAAAGAAGCCAAAATCCATAAACAGCTCAATGAGATGTACTTCTTGCCCTGAGGGAACCAAAAACTTGGTGTGGACACTTTTTTTTTTTTTTAACAAACTTCATTATACAGATTCCTTATTTGATTCAAGGCATCCTGTTCTAGGAGGTGATCAATAAAACCTAATGAGAAACACACAAATGTAGTACTAAGATGCCATTAAATAATAATGTGCGTATGAGGGTTCTAAGTGAGAATGGACACCAAAATTACATTGTATGAAAAATAACAACACTGTTGCCTCTCCCAGGTTACATTTTGCACAAGAATTTGGAGTTTTCATATTAAATCTTAATGGGTGTGAGTGCCTTTTTCCCTTCTTTGGACACCTCTTTGCAAAAACAGCACACCATAGAGTCATGGGCAGGACACTCCTTGTCAATATTATCCAATTAGAGGTCCAGTGCACGAAATTCATGCATTGGGGGGGGGGTGTCCCTCAGCCCAGCCTGCACCCTCTCCAATCTGGGAACCCTTGAGGGATGCTGACTGCCCACTGGGATCAGGCCTAAATGGGCAGTTGGAAATCCCTCTCACAATCCAGGACTGCTGGCTCCCAACTGCTCACTTGCCTGCCTACCTGATTGCCCCTAACTGCTTCTGCCTGCCAGCCTGATCACCCCCTAACCACTCCCCTGCCAGCCTGATAGATGCATAACTGCTCCACTGCTGGCCCGATTGCCCCCAACTGCCCTCCCCTGCTGGCCCGTAACCCCTAACTGCCCTCCCTTGCCAGCCTGGTCACCCCCAACTGCTCTCCTCTGCTGGCCCAGTCACCCCTAACTGCCCTCCCTTGGAGGCCTGATCACCCCTAACTGCCCTCCCCTGCTGGTCTGATTGCTCCCAACTGCCCTCCCCTGCCGGCCATCTTGTGTCCACATGGGGGCAGCCATCTTGTGTCTTGGAGTGACGGCCAATTTGCTTATTACTCTTTTATTAGATAGGATAGCTTTCCTTTGAGGAAAGTAAATACACAGCACAAAGACCAAAATCCTTTTTCATTGTGAGGCACCCTTTTGATATTATTGCTTCAATGAAATCCTTCCTTCCCGATCGACCTGACCCCCAATGCTCTCAGGCTTGCTCTTCGGCCTGCATATTCCTCTGCAAGGCAGTTGGAATTTAGCCCGGAAAAAAGACATGTGGGCCTGCATGAGGTTATAAAACCTTGCTTGGAAAATCCACAGCTTCTTATAAAAGCACTATTTGTTATAAATGTACCATTTTAAGGAAGATGGTTACTAAGCAACTTGATTTAAATTATTATGAGAAATGAGAGCAAATCCTTCCATTAGGTCTGTTTTTACTTAGGTCAAAAAGTGTTTTTTGCCTGTGTTGATTTTGAATCTATTTTCCTTCCTTTTTTAAAAATGTGCATATGCTGTGTTTGTCATTAAACGTTGGGTATTAGGCTAGGTGGGCCCAAAAAATGGGGTTGAATTCCCCTATAGACCATGACCTTAAGGAGCTCAGAGTGTGTGTGTGTGTGTGTGTGTGTGTGTGTGTGTCAGGGGGTGGGGGGTGCCTGAGGGCTCTTGGGGGCAGTAACACACTCACGTTGCTGAACTGGGAAGAGGGGATTTAATATGAGTAGACCTAGTCTGCCCGGGCGTGGGAGCCTCGTGAGCCTGGTGAAGGCTGCGGCCAGATCTTGAAGGACAGGAGAAATCCTGGTTCCTGCTCCCAGGCTTTATGCTTCTCTCTGCTCCATTGCTCCATCATTCATTTTGCATGGATTGGCTTTTTTTTTTTTTTTTTTTTCTGATTCTCAATGAATATGAAGGGAAAAGTTCACCCAAGTGCTCTAAAAATCTTTTTTCATTAGTGTGGTAATTTACACAAAACACAAAATTATTGCTTTAATCACGCTAAGATGTACAATTTGGAGGCCTTAATTATATTTGCAATGTTAGGCAACCCATCATCATTGTTTAGGCCCACAACTTTGTTATCGCCTCAAACAGAAACTCCCCACCTGTTAAATCAGTCTCTCCCATTCCCCTCTGCTCCAAGCCCCTGGCAACCACAAGTCTTACTTTCTGTGTCTGTGGATTTTTCTATTTGGGATATTTTACAGAGAGGGAGTCACACAATATTTGGCCTTTTATGTCTGGCTTTTTTCACTGAGCATAATGTTGTTGACATTCATCCTTATGGTAACATGAACCAATACTTCATTTTTTATAGCTAAATAATAACTATTGTATGGATACACCACATTTTGTTTATCTATCTGTTGATGGACATTTGGGTTGTGTCCACTTTTTGCCTATTATTAATAATGTTGTTAGGAATATTCAGAGACAAGTTTTTGTGTAAATACCCATTTTGGATTCTTTTGGATGTGTACCTAGGAGTGGAATTGTTGGTTCATACTTTAATTCCATATTTAACTTGAAGAACTACCAAACTTTTCCCCACAGCACCTGCACCATTTTACATTGCCGCCAGCAATGTATGAGGGGTCCAGTGTCTCCACATCCTTGCCAACACTTACCATTTTCTTCTTTTATGATGGCCATTCTAATGGGTGTGAAGTGCTATCTCATTGTGGTTTTGATTTGCATATTCTAATCACGAATGATGTTTGAGCATCTACACATGTGCTTTTTGGCCATTGGCTTATCTACTTTGGAGAAACGTCTATTCAAATTCTTTGCCCAATTTTTAATTGGGTTGTCTTTCTGTTGCTGAATTGTAAGTGTTCTTTATATCTTATGCATTCTAGATCCTATATGGTTTGCAACCATTTTTTCCCATTCCGCGGGTTAACTTTTCATTCTCTGGATAATGTCCTTTGATTCTAACTATCTTATTAATTCAGAACTAGCAGAAACTCATTTGCTTCCCATTGCTGGGAAGAAAAGTTGATTTTGCCCTACCAGAGGTTGATGTCCACCTTAGACCCAATCAGCCATGGTCAGGGGGTGAGCTCGCGTAGTACCAATAAGGCTTCTGAATCTACCTTTGTTGCAGAGCTTGTTCTCAGATGTGGCATAGAACAAAGATGCTCAAAGCCGAAGGCATGATGGCAAATTACTCAGGTTCGGGGTTTTAACAAGTGATGAGGGTTGTTCATGGCAGAGATAACAAAAGGACACTACAAGACTTCAAAGGAGAGACATAGGACATTCAATGAGGGGGTCAACAGAAAGCTCCCTGGAGGTGGCATTTAACTGGCTTGGGTGGAGAGAAGAAATTTGTTCACGCTGTTGTGGAAGGAAAGGCATCGCGTAGGCAGAGGGGACAGTGGGCTTCAGAGCCCACGTGGAGAGTTGCAGATTTGGGAACTCAGATTTCAGACATGTTGTAATGAACCCACGAGAGTTAGTGATACTGCAAACAGGAAACAGAAATGAGAAACAAAGGGAGGCCAGACGAGGTGAGTCCTGGTGAGGTGTGGATAGATGACTGTGAGAATGAGAGATGGGTTCGTGGAGAAAGCCTACTTGATGACGTTTGGCTTTGGCCCTGGGGTCTTTCCTCTCTTAATCAGTTCAGTTTATGTCTTTCCTGCTCCAGGAACTCTTCCCACACCTCCCAAACCCCATGAGCTCTCTTCCCTCTCCACCCCCAGGATTGCTTTCTTTAAGATTCACCTGATAACTAGTCTTGAATTACTAATGCATCCTTACTCTATTCATTCTGCCATATTGAGTCTTTCATTCTTGTCCCCCTGGCTGGGCTCTGAGGGGGCCAATGGCAGGTCTATCCCTGACAGAGTGTTTTGCATAGAATATATGCTCAATAACATTTTTTTTGATTTGGTATGAATAAGAAATTCTAATGAAGATTGGAATAATTTTATAAGCTGCTCACGGGTGTGCTTCTTTAAGCTTTTTGGTTCTGGGCCATTAATTTTTTTTCTATGTATGTCTTGCATGAACTAGTTCTTGTGTTAGTATAGACGTGGCATGTTAATCCATAGAATAGTATTTTCAATAAGCCTGTTCATTCATTACCATTAATGATTTCTCTCCTAAGATTATGAAGAGACTGGAGAGATATGACAATGAATGTCAATGCATTTTCAAAAATAAAACAACATTTTCAATCTAAAAGATCATTAGCGATACAGTGATAAAAGTAAAACTTGAAACCTGCGACAGTGTATCATTACTGCTCTGAGAGGTCTAAGATAACAAATTGGAAAATTTTTCTAAAATAATTGCAGGAGAATGATTGTTATTACCTGCTTTTGTGAGTGAAACAAAGGAAATTGCTATTCTTCTTGAGGTAGGTGTAATTTGTGTTCATCTGGAAATTAATGATATTACAAGATATAATTGCAGAATGTCTTAATTTCACCACGTAATTATCTTCTTTCAGAAATATAGTGTAATAGCATGGTAAAAAAATTTAATCTATGGAGTTCAAAACAAAGGATTTATTAAGATTTTTTTCCCTTATGAGAAGATGAACAATCAAAGAGCGCAAAATACACACAGAAGACACTTTTGTTACAGAGCAAAAAGCTCAAGAAAACAGAAATCCATCATAAAATGCCAAAACACATTACTGTTTTGCTGCAGCGTTTATCTCGGCTCGTCATCTACCATTTATATGTCCACTTGGGCTCCGTGGCTAGCCTCCTCTAGAGGAAAGATGGGAGAGGCAGAAGCCAGGAACCAGAGACCAAAAGAATTATGGCCAGGTTGACGTCTCACCTCGGTACTTACTCCGACTTTAAATCCGCGCAGGAAGTGAGAGGCACGCCGGGCCTCCGGGGCCTCTGTTTTGGAGTCGATGCTAGACAATAGCCTTTCCTCAGGCCTCACCTGAACCATAAACGCCAGGAAGCTCTTAAGTTTCCAAGCCACTGTCACTAAAAACGGGCATCTCAAGGCCCCGTGGTAGGTACTGGAAAGAGCACTGAGCAAGGAGTCAGAAGATCTCAGGGCCACTTTGAACAGTTTTATGAATAGCTGCACAGTATGGAAAACCCAGGGACCATTACTGTCACCGTGTCCTCACCTTTGAAATGAGAGGGATGTGTGATGTCAGGATGGCAAGTGAGTTTGCCACCTTCTGGCCTATGGTGGCTTCCTGAACGCTGGTTGAGAAGGATTCTGAAGCCGGTCATGGGCTCAGGGGAAGACCTGTGTGCGATGGGGGGCATAGCCACATGCGTGCTGCTTCTGCCTCTCCCATCTTTCCTCTATATCTGGAAAGGCTAACTTGCATGTTGATGTTTTAATAGACTAACTTCTTTCTGACGCAGAACGCTGCAGTTGGCAAGATGCGTGTGGGACTCTGTGGTGTGACCTTCAGGTCCCCCCCAACATCTTATCTTCTTCTCTGATTGTTGAGATGTTGGCTGCTGCTGTTCGCTGGAAGCCTGCAGTTTCAGCGTCTCCTGGGAACATATGCTCCGGGGTGTTTGAAATGCAATCCTTCTGCCTGCCTTGTTTGAGTCATTTCGTTTAACAAATTTGCTAGGTGCTAGGCAGCCCGCTAAGAGGCTGTGGTTGCCCGGCAGCTGTTTGGGGATCCATCCTCCGAAAACCGACTGCGCCAAAGAGCTGGGGCGTTGGTTCTCGTGTTGGGAGGTGAAGGGCTCCACGGTGTTTGATGGCAAGCAACAGAGGGCGGCTTTCAAGGTCATCCTCAGAAGGGGGCAGCGATGAAAAGACATGCAATGTGCAATCCCGCCAAGCTCAAGGCGGAAACAGAAAGAGAGCTGGGCCTCTCAGAGTCTAGAATTTGAAGGAAACAAAGTCCTCAGCCCTTGGTCCTCACTGCTCCCAGCCCCAAAAATGTGGTGGACAAGCCTGCCAGCCCAGCTGACATCTGTCCTGAGATGGGGTTGGTCACAATTGCAGAGTCAGAGGGACTCAGACCCTCACAGCACGTTCCTCTCTTCCCTGCAGGATGGGCACTGTGAGCATCATTTCTTCTGTCCTGAAGCAGACCTGGAAAGGTCAAGGTCAGAAAGTTGCGTGCATCACAGACACCCTGGACTTCATGCCTTGTTTTGCTCCCACCTTGCACTTTACACTCATGGGGGTTGCGAGGGTTTCAGGTCCCAAGAAACTCGTCCCTTGCTCTTGAATGTCCCCTTCATGGGCCTGATTAATGTTTTGAGGGGGAAATATTTTATCCTCTCTATTCTGGACAGAGGAGGAAAAGAGATCTTCGATAGAGGGAGGATGGGCAAGTACTCAATGGGAAGCATTTAATAGGAAAAAAACGTGGGTATCCACATGAATAGTTTGTAAGAATTTATATCTTAAAGGAGAGAGTTGTCCCAGATACCTCTCAGGTGTAAAAGAAGTGCAGCTAGCCTTCAACTTGTGTAAATTCGAACTCGTGCCCCACTTGCATTTACCTGCATTATGTGAAATATTCATAAAGTCCGCTCCTACTTGAGAATCTGCCTTTCCATACGAGATCCCACAGGAAACCCCATCGTGGGG
The DNA here is from genome assembly GCA_026230045.1 of Corynorhinus townsendii. Taxonomy (NCBI): domain Eukaryota; kingdom Metazoa; phylum Chordata; class Mammalia; order Chiroptera; family Vespertilionidae; genus Corynorhinus; species Corynorhinus townsendii. The sequence continues at coordinate 8,898,624 of JAPDVU010000005.1, read as the reverse complement.
GTGCTACCTGCTGCCCAATATGGGCACTTGGACTACATTTGCCCTATTTGTCTCCTTAACAGTCATTGTGGTGCTGCAGGAATAGTTCATCACGTTTGTACTTATTATGTAATTAAAATGAGAGGAAATACAGTATCGGCATGAAAGTGTTGACACTAATGATAAGATCAAGACTCTATTCTAACAGAATTGAAATAAAGATAATATTTTTAATTACAAACTATAATATTATTTGGAAATTCACTGGATAAGTCATTCGATTCTACATTCATAGGTAATGGAAAATAGTAAAAAAAATTAAGATGTACAAACAATGCAATTAGACAAGCAAAGCAATTGGAAAGGATGGGCTGAAACTCCCTTCTATATGTTGACGATGTGATTATCTCCCTAGAAAACTCAAAAGAATCAATGAGAAAACTATTATGAACAATAAGGGAATTTAGTAAAGTCACAAATTATAAAAACCAACAAACATAAATCAATATTCCTCATAGACACAAACAATAACTAGTTAAAGAGTATAATGAGAGATGAGTCCATTTTACAAGAGCAAAAGAAAATAAAACAAAATGAAAACAACCATAAGCATAGATAACAAGGTCTGTCTAATGCATACACGAGGAAAACTATAATATATTCCTTAGAGACTGAAATATAGACATAAACAAAGAGAAAAACATAACATATTCTTGGATAGGAAGACTCAAAATCATAAAGATGTAATTTTCTCTTTACTTAATTTATAAATTGGATACACTCCATATAAAAATAAGAATGCCATGAGTTTTTTCTTTTCTTTTCTGGAACCGGGACCAGTTGGTTATGATGCACATTTGGAAGAAGAATAACAAAATAGTTAGAAAAGCTTTCAGAAAGAAAAGCAATGACAAGAGAACGCTATCTCTACCAAATTAAATAAAGTATGACTTTACAAAAGATTGCAGTGTCTTCCTGCTTAAATTGTGTAATATTGGCTCATGGTAGGTAGATGTATCAATGAACTATTAGAGAACCCTATAATAGACTCAAGGGCACATGGTAATTTTGTATGTGATAAAGGCAACATGTAAAATCAGTGAAGAAAAGATAGGAGTCTTAATAAGCTGAGGTGGTACACTAAATAACTACAATGAAAAAAGTAAAACTGGATCCATGCCTCACACTAAACCCAGCACAAATTCCAAATGGATCAGAGATTTATCTAAACAATAAAACTGTAAAAGTACTCAATGAAAACACATATAAACTATTTGATAACTTGGGAGTGGAGAAAACTTTTCCTAAGCATAACTCAAAAACTAGAATCAATAAGGAAAAAAAGGCCAATGAATCTGACCACATAAAAAAATAGACATATGTAAAAATGCTTTGCATGACAAGATAAAACCAATAATGAAAAAACCTCACATCACAAGAAAAGTCAAATAACAAACATTTAAATATTAGCAATATATGTCACAAAAGGTGACATATAATACCTAAAAACTAAGGAAAAATGACAATAGCCCTATTAAAAATATATATAGATATATTTTTATCTATGTTAGATAATTCACAGAAAGGTATATGGCCCTTAACTATAAGGGGAGATGATCAACCTCATTCATAATGTGAAAGATACAAATTAAAAGTACAATGAGATACGATTTCTTACCTATCATGTTGGCAATAATCCAAAAGATTGACAAGATATTCTGTGATGAGTCTGTGGATGACTAGAAAAGTATTTATTCTTTGTAAAATCAGTTCCACTTCTAGGAAGCTCTACTAAAAATATGCTAGCAAAAATATAAAATGATGTATGTATAATGCTAGTCACTGAAACAGTGTACTGTTATGTGGTTAAGGCCTGGGGTGGGGGTCACGTGTGGGCTAGAAGGAGCCAATGTGGGGAAAAGGAGGACACATGTAATACCTTCCACAATAAAGATTTTTTAAAAAGGAAAAAGAAACACTGTACTATTAGAAAAAGACTAAAAACAATCCCAACGTCTAAAGATAAGAAACTGTTTGAAAAAATTATGGTGAGTGCCAATGAGGAGTACTATGTAGGTATAAAAGGTCATAAGGGAGGTCTCTGCACAGTGATGGTCTCCTTCCCAGAATATATCAGTAGTTTCTTAAAAAGTGAGAAAAGTAAAATTTAGAGCAGTATGTTCACCATGCCATCTTTCATGGGAAATATATATGATCACATTTGACAGGTGAGTTTTACCAAATATTCAGGGAATAGAGGATTCCAAACATATATAAGGTCTTTCAAAGAAAAGAAAGTTGAAGAATGTTCTCTCCTCTGTGGTAGACAGAATAACGCCCCCTCTCCACCCCCCCAAAAAACATATTCATGTCTTAATGTGATTACATTAAGAATCTTAAAGATACTATTGTTCTGGATTGTGTAGAGGAATCCAGCATAACCGTGCGTGTTCTTATAAATGAACACGGAAGGCGGGAAAGGCCGAGCAGGATAAGGTGATGTGAAGCAGAGTAGGGGTCAGCGCGGTGTGACTTCTGGCGGGAAGGAGACCAAGTGTCAAGGAAAGCAGGTAACTTCCAGAAGGTGGAAAAGGCAGTCAAACTGATTTTTCTCCTGGAGCCTCGAAAATGAGTGTGGCCCTACTGACATCTTAATCTTGATCCAGGAAAACGTTTTTGGACTGCTGACCTCTGGACGTGCAAGGTAATTCATTTGTATTGTTTTAAGTCACTGAGTTTATAGTACATTTTTACAGGAGCAAAAGAAAACACAGCCCCTCTATCTCTTAAGAGATTATCATAATCTTGATACCAATATTCAAGACAGTATGAGAAGGAAAAATACATAGGCTGATTTCATTCTTGCATATAGGTGCAAACATTCTAAATAAAACATTGCCAAGACAAATAAACCTAGCAAGAATTAAAAAACAAATAAACCACCCTTACCAAGTTGGCTTGATCCTAGGCATATGAGGACATTTTATCATTAGAAAAGTTATTAAAGTAATTCACCACCATAACAAATGGAAGAAAAGCCACAAGACAATCTTGATAGGTGAAAAAAAAAATGCATCCAATAAAATTTAAACCGCATTTATGATTAAAAACTAAAAACTCTTGGGCCGTGACGAAGTAATTAGCATCAGATTAGCTCTTTCGTTTCAAACTAGGTGAACTGTAGTGATTCCTGTTTCCAAATATTACAAAAGGGTCACCTGAGTCTGGTTCCCGAGAGAAGAGGAGGAAATGAGATGAGCCCCGTGCCACCAGGATGCCTGCCTGGGGCAGCTCAGCAGACTGTGACCAGGAAGCCCGAGCTCAGGCAGAGCGTGGCCGTCTTGCTGAATCAAGGAGGTAGAGATGAGAGCTCAGGGTTCCCGAGGTGTTTGCAATCTGCAGAGCAGAACCCCAAAGAGGAGGCTGCTGCGCAGATAAAAGAGGCCCAGATAGGAGGTTCTGTGACTCTGGCCAAATACTAAGCTGTGCATATGCAGAGCGAGACTCCACAAGGCCGCGCCAAAGAGAGTGACCAGGGAAGAGGGAAGTGCCAGGGGAGCTGTGATTGAGTTGACAAAATATCCATGATACATCTACCTCACAAAGTACTGGTACCCAGAATACAGAGATAACTACAACTCGGCAATAAAAACACGAACAACCTAATTTTTTAAAAATGGGCCAATGATCTGAACGGATGTTCCACAAGGAAGATGCACGGTGGCCAAGAAGCAAATGGAAAGTGCTCAACATGCTTAGGGAATTTCAAATGAAAATACAGTGACATGCCACTCAACACCCATTAGAATGGCGGGTATTAAAAAGATAGACCACACCAAACGCTGAGAGGAACGTGGAACAACTAGAATTCTTACACATTTCTGGCGGGAGTATAAAATATTACAACCAATTTGGAAATCTGTCTGGAAGTTTCTTACAAAGTTAAACTTACACCTACTTTATGACCTAGACATTCCAGTTTAGGTGATTATCTGTCTTGCTGAGTAGCCTCTTCAACACCCGTGCCCTTTATACACATTACAAAACCATACCGGGGAAAAATGTTCCTAATGAACATAATGGACATGGGTTACTAGGCAGAATACACAAAGAAGTCCTATCAATGAATAAGAAAAAAGACAAATCAAGAGAAAAGTGGTAAAATATATGAGTGAGCAGTGCTCACAAAAGCCTACTTAAAAGGCTCTTTTACCTAGCATATAATCAAGGGAATTAAAACAAGGTGGAAAGAAAATTAAAATTAAAATATCTAATACCTAAATATTTAAAACAATAATGTGGAAAATGGGACTCACCTGCTGGGGGAATGTAAATGAATAAACCCCGTGGAGAGCAATTTGGCAATATGTGTCCTATGTCCTACCTGAAGATAAGCATTGCCTTTGATCCGCAACTCTCCTCGTAGGCACATATCCTTGGGAAAAAGTAATGCATGCGTGCACAGAAACCATGAAAGGATGTTCATAACGACAGTGTCTGTAAAACATTCTGGAAACACCTAAGCGTTCATTGATATTAAAATGGATAATTCTGTACTTCACCCCATGATGTGATAACCAGCAATGAAAATGAGTGAGCTAGAATTACCTGCAGCAATGTGGATGAATCTCATAAATATTATATTGAGAGGACAAAAGCAAGTTGCAAAAGAATACATGCTGTATAATGCTAGCACTATGATAATGCTGAAATAGTATATTTTGTTTAGGGATAGAGACATAGGTGGATAGGTGATCGATAAATAGATGATAGATAGATGATAGATATAGATGACATGAGGTAGCATAATGTGGTAGTTAATAACAGCACAGACTCTAGATCCCAATTCCTGGATTTGTATATTAGCTCTGTAATTGGGTAGCTGTGAGACTTTGGGCAAGTTATGTAATTCTCTGTGCCACAGATTTGCTATCTATATATATAAAGGCTAAGTGACTGTTTGACTGTCCGACTATCTGACCAGCTGGTATATATGACGCGCACTGACCACCGGGGACAGATGTTCAACGCAGGAGCTGCCGAGCTGCGGTGACTTGGCAGTGGCAGTTCTTGGGTGATGCATCTTGGCACCAGAGAGGAGGGAGCCCGATTCCTCACAGGGCCATGCAATTCCATCTTTGGCCGTGAGTTATGTTGTTTCTGGGGCACATTATGTTTTCGGACATGGTCAGTTATATGTTGTTTTCTCTCGAGTTCGAAGAGCATGTGACGTTAAAGTTAAAGTTGTAAGTACTTGATCACAAGGGAAATTAGTCAAGCACTCTGAAAGTGTTTTTATTCTTAATTTGGCATACAGGGAAATATTAGAATAAGCTTGATCAATTTATCAGTCATTGTTTTTATAGCTGTTTTTATATCATGTCTTTGTTGTTGTTATTGTTTATCAATTTATATATTATTTTCTTATACAATTTACTAATTTCCTTTCATCTCTGACACTTCCATTATAGAGAAAGGGCGAATAGCGATATTAAAATATTTCTTCTAATTAATTTCCTTTCAATGTGCACGAATCCGTGCACCAGGCCGCTAGTTTGTTAAATAAGGATAATTGTAGTATCCAATGCACTGGGTTGTTCTGATGATGAAGAATGAGTCAATATTTGTAAAGCACTTAGAACAAGGCCTGTCAGAGAGCCTGCACCTGTCAAATAAACACAAATGGTAAACCAATTCCGGAGAGTGGTTTACTCGGCAGGAGGAGAGAGATACGCAGGGAACTTCACTTATATTTCCAATGTCTTGCTTCTTAAGCTGGATGGTAGGTATACCGAGGTTTTTATATTTATTGATGGGTCAAAAATGTTTCAAACATTAAAAGGATACACAAATTATTTCAAATATATTGTCACACGTATCGGGGGGAAGATGAGTTATAGAAATTGATATTGTGATATATTTCAGGTATCTAGAAAGAGAACTTCCCTTAAAATACACCAGTCCAATTATTGCACCTTTGATTTGGGTAACATCTTCTGGAAGCACTGGGGGCAGAGCACTGGCCTCAGCATCAGAAAGCCCGCATTCTCTTCACGCTTCTGCGGTTGATTCATTCGGAGTCTCTGGGCTAGTCTGCCTCCAGTTCCATCCTCACACTTCTTTCCATTTATCCTTGGAATGGATGTGTTGCCTTCCACCTCTCACACGGCAGGAATGGCACCATCTTTCCTAATCTTCAGCACAGGACGGGGAGTTAGAATCTCCTCTCCCTCCCCCTCTGCCTTTCACTAACCAGCAGCGAGGTTTGTTTTGTTGTGATGAAGTCTGTGAAAAAGGGCTCGCGCTTGAAAGCAGCCTTTTCCCTTTACTTGATGACAGCTTCGGCTTCCAAGTGGAAGCTAAAATGTGGGAAAAGCCCACGTGGCTTTCAGACCGCACACGGGACCCTACGTGCTGAGCCCTCAAGCATTTCTGTTAGGGACTCTATTGTGCACATGCTCAAGGGCGGTCTAGACCCTCAGAATGGAGAATCCTCAGAAAAGCCATCTTCCAACTTCCCAGTGGTTTGCTCCCCAGTCGCTCACGTTGGAGAAACTGACAGCAGCATCGCAGTGGTGACAAGCAGAGCCCTTGGTGTGCGCGGAGGTTGCATTTCTGAGAGAGCACGTGTCGTCTTCTCCCAGCTGTGTCCAATTTCAGACTCCCAGACCATCATTTACCTAAAGGTAAAACAACAACAAACAAAACAGCTGCTCGCCCCGTGCCAGGTCAATGGGGATTATGCCCTGGGAACCAGGAGGGCTTGCTTTTTAGGCCTATTTGTTTGAAAAATAAAAATGACCCTTAGCCCACATGGTGTACTCATGGCATCTACTCAAGCTCTTTCCTCTTACAGTAACGGAGACAAAGATAAAGGTTGTCTCCACTCATCTCCCTCTCTGGTTCCTGCAGCCAGCGTGGTGGGCCCTGTACGTGTCCCTGGGTGACTGACAGCCTCGAGCTGCCACCTGAAAGGAGGCTCCTCAAAGCTCAGAGCTTATTTTGCCAAGCATGGCTGCTCTTGCTTCTTAAGCCCACATGCGCGAAGGGGAACTTAATCCTTGCCTTTCCGACTGTTTACACTAAAGAGTGTGTTGGGAGAGCGATTGAAGTCTGCGAGACTGTTTGAATATTTTAATAAAGCTTTGTGAGAATCGTTTTCTCTCAAAACAGAAAGGCAGGTTTTGCCATGTCTAAATAAACAGAAATACCAATGGGCTCAGAGCTCCTGACCCAGAGGTTCGTGGGAAGCCCAGGCTTACCCAATCAATGTCTTCACCTTTATTTGCTTAAGAATGAGTACAGAGTCCCGCTACGCGAAGGTTATTTCTCCTCCTACAGGATGAACACATCTCTACACTAAAGGAAAGTTGGGACTGTGCAACAGTTTTCAGGATTCGGCCATTCTTCGTTCACAGAGCACCTACAACTGACTATTGGACACAGTGATACCAACGTGAAAAAGACTCAGTTTTATATTCAAGGAACCCATGGCCCAGGGGCTGGTTCAGAAAACACACGTATAAACCCATTATTATGATACAAAATTGGTAAATGTGAAGGTAGTGATGCATTACAGAAATTGGGCATTTGAGTCTGCCAGAATCAAGTCAGAGAAGCTTCCTGAACCATAAGAGACGAGAACGATTTGCTCATTCTAAGTAGGAGAGGTCACACTCCAGTCTAGAAATGCCAGGTGCATGCGTGTATGTGTGTGTGTGTGTGTGTGTTTGTGTGTGAGAGAGATACTGTTGTGATTAGCTAGTGTTATATAATAAAGAGGTAATATGCAAATTAACTGTCACACCATCACAAGATGGCTGCACCCACAGCAGAGGTAGGGTTCCCATAACAAGTAATCAGCAGGGAACTGAGGCTGCGTGGGGCCAGGCCAGGGCAGGGGACCTGAGGCTGCACCCCCTGCCCAGCGGGGCTTGGCTGAGGACTTTAGGCCACACCCCCTGCCCCAGACAGGCCTGGGGGACCTTAGGCTGTGCCCCCCACCCAGCGGGTCTTGACAGGGGACCTCAAGGTGCACCCTCCGCCCTGGCCCAGGCCTGGGTTACCTGAGGCCATGCCCTTTGCCCCAGGCCGGGGGACCTGAAGGTGCACCAGGGGACCTGAAGCTGTGCCTCCCACCCAGCGGGGCTTGATGGGGGTGGGGCTGGCCAGGTCTGGATCTCACCCAATGGGGGTGGGGCCAGCTGGGTCTGAGTCTTGTGCAATTTCGAGGTGCATGCGGGTGGGCAGGGACTTGACTCTGGGTCCCATGGCATGCCCCATACTCTGACAGGAGGAAGATTTTCATATACATTTTACTAATTTTCTTTCATCTCTGACACTTCTATTATAGAGAAAGGGCAAATAGCAATATTAAACTATTTCCTCTAATTAATTCCCTTTTAATGTGCATGAATTTCATGCACTGGGCCAGTAGTTATTAATAATAGGAAAGAAGCAAAGCAAAGGTCAGACATTATAGGCATATCATTTGGGCAGCTTTACCAATAAGCTGCAATTTCACACTCCACCTTCCCACCTCCTACCCCTGGGAACACAGCCCATTCCCTGAAAAACACGGGGGGGAAGAAACCCAACAAAAGAAAGATAGACACAAGCCCAGTAAATGGGGGTGACACAAGGAAGGTACTTGCCTGTCAATCAGAACTGGGGCGGAAATGGTTGGCCAGAATGGGTGTGGCCACTACAGACGCATGAAAAGTTGGGAATACATAATGCCCTCAACGAAAGCATTCTCTCTCTTGGTGTGCTTGACCCTTGGCTGCTGGGGCTCTGCTGTTCCTGCTTCCTTGCACTTGTTCCTGTGGCCCCAGCCATGAGGACCCCCCACACAGTGAACTGATGGACTACAGCTAGCCTGCTGCTGGACTTTGTGTGCAAACTTGGAAACTCTGGACACTGACTGATTTCAGCTCTGCCGATGCCCAACCACACGTCAATGACTGGACTATGGGGAATGGGACTTTGGAAACCCAGGGATGTAATTCCACAGAAATAACACTTTCTACTATACTCATCCTCCTAGGGGGGGTCTCTGGTAATTCTTATACCAGTGGTACCTCAAGAACCCCACCCCCCAGCAGCTACCAGGGGAGACAAGGCCCTCTCCCATCCATTAACACAAGCACAAGCCACCTGCTCCTGTGTGTGTGTCTGTGTTTCAGAGATTCGGGAGGAGGAAGGCTAAGAAAACCGAGCAGTTCAGCATTGCTAGAAGATAAACGATTAGGCAAATGAGCCCTAGAGGTCATTGGGAACCGATCAAGCTGATTAGCATGGAGAGATTTTATTCTGGGTAATGGATACTGCTTACTTTTTAAATTGATCACTCTGGCAGCTCTGTGCAAGATGGACTGGGCAGGAAGACCCTGGAGTCTCACTGGAGCTTGTCTTGTCCTTCAGAGTCACTTCAATCGTGGTCCCTCTATAAATGAATCACCAAAAGTCAGTGGTGTATTCAGAAGTAGGGGGACCCCCGCCGGTAATGAAGGGAAATCCAAATACACCATGAGAAAGGGCTGTAAGGAGATGTGGGGCCAGAAAGAACAGCTGCTCAAGCCCCTCCTGCCTCTTCCCTAAACTCTACTGGGTTTCCCACCTGCTCCTGCACCCGAGCCTTCACGTTCCTGCACCTCACACATTCAGATCCAAATGGAAAAGAATTCCTTTTCCTTATTTGCTTTCAGCACAGCTGAGACGGGTCGTAATTTTCAGAAGGAACTTTATTTGGAAAAGCACCACCAAAGAAAATGAAAGGTGAGAATGAAAAAACGAAAACCACCAAGAAAATATAAAAAGTTGTAAAACAATTATGTTTATAAAATATGGATTTTGTGCCCTATGACAGCCAACATTTCTGCCAGACCCACAAACCAGTTCTCAAGCTCTTTGCACTCCCATTCTCTTCCCTGACCTCGAGCTATGCCAGGCCTACGGATGTGGAAAAAACTGTCAGTCCTGAAGATGGGCCACCCCTGTGGTTGGCTTCAGGCATCTCCAGGCAGTCCGCATCTTTGCAAGAAACAATCTCCCAGAGACACTCTCCAGCTCCCTGTGGGGATCCTGCTCAGTTGAGGACCCTGGCAGAGTAAATAGAATTCTGGTAGGTCTTTTCCCCATGGCGGGGGGGAGGGGGGAGGAGGAAGGAGGAGAATACGAGATCCGATGTTTCAGACATGTCTCTTACATAGTCCTTCCCTCCATCTTTCCTATTCACCCAAATTCAGATCTTTGTTTCCTATGGTTCAAATGATTGCATTGGTCTGGTCTACAGATGTGGTGGCATTTTCTTTTTTTAAAGTTAAGCTCTGACCTGATCATCTTTCTTCCACTGTGTAACAGATTAACTGTCAATTTTCAACCTCATACTCAAGGCTGGTCCATTCTCCCCACCCCCGGCTGAATGTCCCTTAACACAACCCGAGCTTCAGTCACACCACAATCACTTAGACACACCATTTCTCAAACATGCCCTGTCTTTGATCATTTGGCTCCTTCCATAGGGAATTCTGTTTCTCCAATTCATGCCAGAACCATTGACTTAGCCAACTCTTCATCTTTCTTTTGCACTTATTTTACTCTGATTTGAATTAGAGCTTTAAAAATACATATCTCATTCCCATTTTCCTCACTCCCTTCCCCAGACTAAATTATAGTCATCAAATACAGGAATAAAATACCTCACCGATCACTGTGGATACCAAATAACAGACTCTCTGTAGATTGCTAGCATGGGGATTGGCACATGGTAATCACTCCACAAATGTCATCAAGATTTGAAGCACCATTCAACGGTCAAATAGGACTAGATTTGAACCTTGACTCCATCATTAACTAGCTTGGTGACCGTGCGGTAGTTACTTAATCTCATGGAACCTCCGTTTTCTCATCTGTAAAAATGAGGAACCATTGTTCCTTCCTCCTGGTGTTATGAGGATAAATTAGATGAGAGATGAAATTCTCCCACAGATATAAAAATACTTGGAAATCTCTCAATAAACTTGTGCTCTCATGATGGGGCTGAGAACAGTGTGTTGTGTACAAAAACCCTTGGGAAAGATTTGGGTTGGAGGTTTCATGCCTCAGATACAAATCTGGATTCTGGGCAGGGGTCCCAATTTCCCCTCCTACATCTGCTGCCTCCATGGGGGAGGGGGTCTCCTCTCTCCACCCCGTCTCAGTGACTTATCCTGGGTGGATCCGCTGGATGGATCTGCGGGCGCTCACTCGGGATGGTCGCTGGCCTGCATGAGGAATGTGCTCAGCAGCTCTCCTCCGATGCTCACTCTGGGTTTTGAGGAGGATGAGGTGGGAGAGTGTTACATTTTTCGGACTGAGTTTTTACCATTTTCAAGGCAACACGAGAGGAGCTACACTTAGCAACTTTGCATGTGAGGATGTTTGGCCTATCTTTATTTTAAATATGTATTTTTTGATGTTTTTATTGATTTTTAGAGAGAGAGGAAGGGAGAGGGATAGAGATAGAAACATCGATGAGAGGAACATCACGGATCAGCTGCTTCCTGCACAACCCCTACTGGAGATCAAGCCTGAAACTGAGGTACATGCCCTTGACTGGAATTGAACCCCAAACCCTTCAGTCTGAAGGCCGATGCTCTATCCACCAAGCTGAACCAACTAGGGTTTAAGTTAACCAGGTATAAATGGAACACTGGATAATATTGCTCATGCTAATAACAAAAAGAAAAGAGGCTGGTTCCGCTGTGTATCTGAGGGTGCCCATGTAACTCAATGAGCCCAGGAAGACCCTGGAAACGGCCCTGCCCAGTTGCTCTGCAGGCTGGTCCTGGTCTCCGCCGCCCCAGAGCACAGATGCACCTCGCCTGTAGACATTAGCCAACCATCCGATGGATGCTCTCAGTTTCTATCTCTGTTCTGTGGCAACAGCACGTAATGCATTGCAGGAAGCAGATCAATTATTTGCAAGTGAGATACACAGTACCATTCCCAGCGCTCCCACCCTCGGCTGAAATCCAATGCCATCAGCTGGCTTGGATTTAGAGAGGAAATGAAAGTCACATTTTGGAAGAGTGGGGTTGATTCTGCATGTGACAACAGAGGCTTATGCAGAATACTAGCTCTGGAGCTATCCCCTGGTGGTCTGTTCCTAATGATCATTCCCACGGAGTCCCAATTGAACCCATGGGGTTAGTGAATTAATAAATTTTGGTGACTCTCATAGAGCCTCCGTTTTCTTACCTGTTAAGAGACATGTACCTCAGGGTGTCGTTTTAAACATGAAGTTAGGTAACGCATGCAGTGGTGAATTACCTTGAAGATAATGGTTATGCCCCTCATTTGCATAGCCCCCTTTCAAGACCTTGTAGTTAACTTTATATTTGTAACTTTGCATCCATTTTCTTTTTTTAAAAATATATTTTATTGATTTTTTTTTTTTTTACAGAGAGGAAGGGAGAGAGATAGAGAATTAGAAACATCGATGAGAGAGAAGCATCGATCAGCTGCCTCCTGCACATCCCCTACTGAGGTTGTGCCTGCAACCAAGGTACATGCACCTGACCAGAATCGAACCTGGGACCCCTTAGTCCGCAGGCAGACGCTCTATCCACTGAGCCAAACTAGTTAGGGCTGCATCCATTTTCTTAAAGAGGGTGCAAAATCCTATACCCATCCAACTCCACAAGCTGGGTCTGCCTGTGGGCGGATGCACAGAGTAGGTGTCAGGTGGCAGGAAGCAGCTGGTAAGGGGAGCAGGACAGAGGTGTGGAGAGGAGTTGGGGCCCTCTCAGGACGCTGTGACTTTGTTTACTAAGTGCCAGAGTACCTGGCCCTGTACTAATTGCTAGAAAAATATGAGCTGATCCCGGCTTAGACTGTGACCTCATTAGTGGGACCTGTAAGGGACGTCACAGCTCCTGGTGGGATTTCCGATGCGGCGACGGGAGGTGAAGGAGATGCCCTGGGGCAGGTGCCTCTCAGGTCACACGGGGCGAGCAGCCTGCGGCACCTGGGAGAGCGGGCCTGGCCTGCAGTGAGGGACACAGTTCATTCCAACCGCTAGCCCCCTCTCCATCCTGTAATTTTGCTCACCCCCTGCACCCTCCCTCTGCTCCTGCTTCCCTCTCCTCCTCTCCTCCTCCCCTGTCCTTCTTACTCTCCCACTTCTCTTCTACTTTCTCCTTTCCATTCCACGAATCACAATACAAATTTCAATTCAAGATAAAAATGTACTTCACCCTTTTGACTGTGATTAAGTTCTGTCCACAGCAAGGACATTGCCGTTTCCATGGGAACCAGTACGCTCTGAAGCCACGGAGGAGGACAGCGTGGAAAAGTCGAAGGAAGGCAAAGAGGTTTGCTTCGCGGAGGAAACGAAATGAATGATTCCAGGGGCCGCCGAGGAACTTGCGAGGTCACTGAGTCACAGGCCTACCTCTGCTGAGCTAAGGACGCAATCCTGGAGACACACAGATGTCCTTCCTTAAGGAGGGCCAGAGCAGATTCCACAATCCCCTCCGAGGAGCATTTGGCTGGTATTTTTAGGGGCAACGATTCAGTGGATGATTGGAGCAATGCTGGGTGCCCAGTCAGACCCTGGGAGAGACAGCTGTGCTAGGAATGAGCTGCCCATCCTGCCGGGGCAGAGCTCTGGCCTGGCCCCTCATCCTCAAAGCCACTGCGCTCCACCTATACTGTCTTTCCTCCCTGAGCACTCCATCCCAGGACCCAGGACCCACCAAAACCAGAGCAAAAATCTCTTCCCACACGTTATACAACTTTGTGCTGCGCCAACACAGCCAGGTTCGGTGAGCCTGAGAGGGGGCGGTGAAGGATGAAGAAAAGACAGACAAGAGAAGAAAGCTGGGTCTGGGTGGGACGCTGCCCTCTTTGATGGAGAGACAGCACCATGGCCTGCAAGCCAAGTCTTTGTTTTATAGCCAGATCCCAGGAGGCAAAGTAAGGGCGTGGTTACAACTTTCTCGCAGGTTTCGAATCTACTCAGTTACATGCACCTGATCAAGCTTTGTTTACTTGCTGCACCTCCCGCAGCCCATGTCACTCAGCCACGTGGGACCACAGGTTCGGACCATAGTTTCAAGCTTACAACCACAGCCTTTGGCTCTAATTGTGCTGGGACTTGCACGTGGCTTTGCCACGAGAGGATCTTGCCCTCTCATTAGTCCCAGGCTTGAACCTGTCCAAACGCTGTGGCCGCTCTCCACACAAATTTTTTTAAAAAGAAGAACTCCTATTATTCCAGGCTTCCTATAAGTATTATGCACAACATTTGCTTAAAACTACTTATATACTTAACACTAGTATGTTTTAAGTATATAAAAATGTTAAAAGAGCCTAAATGACCTGGCTGGTTAGTTGAGCATTGACCTCTGAACCTGGAGGTCATAGTTCGATTCCTGGTCAGGGCACAAGCCCAGGTTGTGGGCTCAATCCCCAGTGTGGGGTGTGCAGGAGGCAGCCAATCAATGATTCTCTCTCATCACTGATGTTTCCATGATGAAACATCTCTCTCCCTCTCCCTTCCTCTCTGAAATCAATAAAAATATATTTTTAAAATGTTATAGGAGTGCTATCAGGAGTGGGTGTGCATGCAATGACCTCAGAAGCAGAAACACACACAGAATAATGATTCTCTGGTAGGTGACAGTGGGTGTGGGGTGGAGGGAGGCCTCAGCCCAGGGGCTGGACAGCACTCAGCACATGCCTGGCCCCCACGTGTGTTCCCGGGAAATGAGGAGGAGTGGAGGGTCAGGATGCAGTGGGGTAATCATTCAGAGGGTCCAAGGAAAGGGAAAGGGAAAACATTCTGCCCTTGCCCTGTGCAGAGGCCTTCCCGCACACGGCTGTGAAAGTGTGAGCCCGGGATGCTAAGAAGCAAGTTACTTGTCCGAGGATCCCAGCCTGCTAGCAGCCTTTCCCCAAATGCCTCAGCTGTGATGGCCTTCCAGCCCTGGTTTTCCTTGGTCAAGGTTGTACCCAGTGGTGCCAAGGAGCCTCTGAAAATGGGGACGGAGCCCCTGCCCTTGTCAGGTAGCAGGATCTCAGGGGCCCTGAGGGGAGCCCCGAGATAGGACTCCAAACCACTTGGGGAGGTTAAAGACAAAAATGTGCCCCCAGCCACCTGAGCCAGAGGCAGGGCTGCCCTGAGACTGTGCAGGGCCCAGGTAAATATGTTTGTGGGACCCTGTCTATAGAAACAATTTGATTATTAACATGTTTACAGAACTCCTGGGCCCACAGAAAGTACAGCAGTTTAGTGATAAAGGTTTTGAATAATGGATGGGGGAGAGGCACGTGCCTAATTAAGTCCAATCAGATTCTTCTTGGTGTCCAGACGCCATCATTGCTTGTTCAAGTCCAGGAACCATCTTGTCACGTTCCTTTTTTTTAATGCTCAAAAATCTTTATTAGACCCTTTTCCGCCAAGCACAATATAATTTCTATTCCATGTCCTCTAGTACAGGCAATCTGCTTACTGACTGCTACTTAATAGTTCTAGAGAATATCACTGAGGAATTGTGGTGATTAGTAGCAAACATACTTGGGATTTAAAATATTAATGGTCATTCAACTACGTTCTCAGAATTTTTCTTCAGGCTCTTTGAATTGTACCTACTTACCTTACTCTGAGCCATTTGTAAGTTTTTATATATTCTCTTAAAGAAAATTTACTTTATTGTCAAATATGCAGGTCTGGGCTCATTTTCATATCTCTCACCACCAGTAGGAGACAGCAGCACTGATATCGGGGCGGGTGTGTACTGAAACCACACACACCTTTTGGCTTCCGCAGTTCCCTCCCACCAGCCACTGGCATGGGCCCCGGGTGTGCCCATGAGCGGCGTCAGGCATCCTGCGGCCCCTGGGGGCTCGCGTCAGGCTCCCTGTTTCTGTGCTTTGGGGATGATGACCAACATGGACGTCTTCCCCAGAGTGTGTAGAAACCTGTGACTAATGGTTCCTTTTCTGGGCATGTGAAGTTTTCCTCTCGGGACTTATAGTATAAACGTTGTGTGATGTTCTTCGTAGGCTGTAATCACTGCCTTTCTAGAATGTGATCTCTTTCGATGTTGCTGCAGCCCGATACTCCATCACCAGGGAGGAGGAGAGGCCAGAAGCCTATGGGCTGAGTGGAAAGAGCAGTCCTAGTCCTCCAGGGAGTGATGGTCCCTTGGTGGCCCAGCCCTGCTCATGGCGTGAGCAGGAGAGGTGGGCCGGACCCGTGGACTCCTGCCCTGCGTCTGTCCAGCCTTTGTGGGAAACCAGCCAGCCCACGGTTACGGTTGTCTGAAGCGGTCCCACCTCTTCCAGCAGAGCAGGTCCAGAACATTCCTTTGCAGAGCAACAGCCACGGGACTTGCCTTCCAGATAACATTCCAATGATGGACTGAAATCACTTAGAAGATGAATGAGCAGCGGCATCTGGGAGCCTCCTTGATGTAGAACACGTGATCCCTCGCTAAGCACGAGGCCCCAGTCCTGACACACTGTGCATGGCAACCTGGGGTTTTGCTGCCCCTCTTAAACCATGGAGGGGTTTGTGGAAAAGCAAACAAAAAAAACGGTGCTGAAGATTTTCTTTAAACTGGAAAAAAACCCACCAAGCGAAACCCTGATTTTGATATTTAAAACTGTCTTCATAGGTACCCTTATCTTGAATCTTCTTCAATTGTTCAGTAAACATTAGTATGAAAACATGTCTATTGAGAGAGAGTTTGCTAAAGGTTTATCCTCTTAAGTCTATGTTCTTTAAAAAGCTTAAGCCTGCCTCTATTGACTTCCAAGGTAAGTGTTTGGAACTCGCTTTGGCTTTGTTTTCTCTTTGAAAGACTGTGAAGATTGCCAACGGGGCCTCGCCCACTGGCTTTTTCTGACAGTTGCTGGAGGAGGGGCCGCCGGTGCCGGTCTCCATCCGCCTGCAGCAGGGAGAGCGTGGGACACACAGCGTCCTCGGTGTACAGCTAATCCCCCTGACCTGTCTGCAAACTCCGTCAGAGCTGTGCTCTTTTGTTCCCAGGATATTGAACTGAATGAGCAGGCTGTAGAAAGCTGAAGATTTTCTAAATTTTAGTGCAAAGACATGAAATGGAATTACCTAAAACGATGGTTCCTGGAGGGTGTGTGTGTCCAGACTGGCTCCCTGCTCACACACCAGGCCTGTGGGAAAGGCCCCCTCGGCCAGTTGGAGGCATTTTCAGGCTCGTGCAAAGCCCTTCGCCTGCGCACCCCATCCGTACACAACCAACGGCCGCTGGACGGGCGACTCTACTCCCGTGACTCAGAGGTTGAGCGTCGACCTAGGAACCAGAAGGTCACAGTTCGATTCCCAGGTCAGGGCACATGCCTGGGCTGTGGGCTCGATCCCCAGGAGGGGGTGTGCAGAAGGCAGCCGATCAATGATTCTCTCTATCCCTCTCCCTCCTTCTCTGAAATCAATTATATATATATATATATATATATATAGAGAGAGAGAGAGAGAGAGAGAGAGAGAGAGAGAGAGTGTACTCAGTGCATTTTTCAAAAGAAGTTGAAAGGGGAAAGGCTATGGAAGAAACACATCTAAAAGGTTAATACCCCAAATATTTTGTGTCGCACACCTGAATATTAGAAAACCTTTTTATTCTCGGGATGCACTGCCCTTCATGTCAACCCGCTGCTATACGAGAATGGTCCGACCTAGGAAAGAGCATAGAGTGACCTTGACGACGTTGGCAGGTCGTTAATTTCTACAGGTTGCGGGTGTAGAGGTCCAGAAATCAAGGAGACCAAGACAAGGAGTCTGCTTTGCTGATTTCCTCTTTTCGTCTTGTGAGTGGTCGGCATTATGCTCTGAAAGAGTGTAATTTAGGCTTGGCAGCAATCAATTGCAGGACACCAGTCAGCTAACATTTCCAGAGGGGAAAAAAATGTTCTAGGAACTTGCTCTTTAGAATTTCTCAGAAGTCGGTTGGAGCCTACTCGTGCAATTCAAAGCGAGTCTACGTGGTCTGCATCTTTCCCTCCCTTTTTCTAATTCTATCACCCAGCGCCAGTCTCCTGAGATGTCAACAACGGAAGGAACTTGGAATAGACACTGACAAAGAGGCTGCACGCAGGAGCGGGGAGGAAAATAAATCAGACGCCTCGACACTCCTGCATCGCTCATTTCCATGACCCCCTGGAAGCCGGGGCCTTTTCCAAAGGGGAAGAGGCAGTTTTCATTCTGGTGAAAGGGCAGCAAACGCTGTTCATGTCAACCAGCTGGTGTCCGGCTCAAGCCCACTTTGGCGGCGCTCGGCCCCTGAGGCCGGCCCAGGCCCGGAGCCGCCCCGATGGCTGGCCGCTGAAGCCAGATGCTGGTCTGATTTAAAAGGAGCCAGAGCCATCAAACCCTCAGAGCCACGGAATCCAAGCTCGCCGTTCCCCTACCGGGCAGCCACAGCGTCCCTCTCGGAAACCACAGACTCACGTGCACGCCACTCACGAATCCACAGTCACGCCATGTGTTGCAATAATGACTTTACAGAAGCAACCCTGAAATATCCAGATTTTTCTACAAAAACATCAGCGTATTTCTCCTCCCCGGGCAGCAGGTGCATGTCTATCCGCTTTAGACTGGGTGCGTGCTAAGCCAGGCTCCTGAGAGAATGAAATGTCATTAACAAGATTTACCCAAGAGCGACTCGCACAGAAAGGCTGAATCAAACGCCTGTGAGCCCCGCCCCCTTCCCTCGCTCCCCTCCCCATGGTCAGTGACACCTGAAGCGCTAAAACTTTGCACATGCCTCCGCCAATTAAAGTCCTGCAAAGCTGCCTCACGCATCAGGTGCTTTGTGGCGCAGGAACACGGACCCTGCTTTTGGGTCGTCGATGCCGCCTGAGCACAGGTAGGAGCTGGGCGGACACCAGGCCAGCTCACAACCCTTTTCCGAAAAGGTTTTAAGAGTTGCCATTTCCCCCCAAAGATCTTCCTTCGCTTTTTTATTACCTGTCCTGTCAAAACAAAATTGACAAAAAATAAAGAAATGCGGAGTTGCGTTGCATCGATAAAGAACCAAGAATGTGCAAGTGCTAATTTTTGAGGGGACAGGGGTATTTCAGTAATCCAAGCGGAAATGAAGAGACAGGTCACGGCCTTTTCCCAGGAGGGGGCCTGCTGCCCCAGACATTCCTTCTGTCTCTGCTTCTTTCATTCAGTAAATAAATATGCTTTGAGCAGACCCTGTACGTTCCTTGCTGTACTGGACCCTGAAGTGAAGGACAGACTCAGTGCCTACCCTCATGGAGCATCCATGCTACATCCCAGACCTTGGGACCCTCAGTCCCAAACCGGAAGAAACAGTAGGGCCCTTCCATGATCCGGTGATATGGTCATTGAGGAGGCAAGAGGGCTATAGAAAGAAGTTTCCAAATGACGGACACCGTGAGTCAAGGACCTGGGGACTGGGTCCACCTTAGTCAAGAGTGATTACTAAGTGCATTCTATGTGTTGCAGAAATAATGGGAAGAGCTGCCTCTTACTAGATGTCTATTATACACAAGACATAGTGCTTTATATGAATTCTCTGAATCTTCATAACAACTCTTCAAGACAGTGATTTTTCTCCTCATTTTGCAATCAAAGAAAACTAATTCTTAGTGAAGTTGATATCCAGGGTCATAGGTCCAGCTAATTCTAAAACTCTCTCTTTTCTTTTTCTTTTTTATCACTCGTGATAATGGACTGTGATTAATGGACTAAATGAGGTCAGACAAGGGGGACCCCAACAGCACTTGGGGGATCTCTGCAGTGGGGACTAGACAGGAGGGAATCAAGCAAGTTCTGGATCCGGTGGAGAGAAGCAGGAGCAAAGCCATGAAATGATGTTCCTTAGGGAAAATTAGACAAACACGGACACAAAGGCATGATGAGCCGCAGCTGTTCAAACCACCTCCCCTCTTCTCAAACCCTTTGTCTTCCAGGCTCACTCTCTCCTCCTTCACTGAGAAGACAGATACCATCAACCTCCAGAACACACATCTTCCCTGGCATCTGCTGCCCTCCTCTTTCCCTCCTGTGACTGCGCAGGCACCCTCCCTGACTCACTGAGGGTAATGCCCCACCTGTGTTCTGGGGCCGTCAAGTACATGGCAATTCTCTAGCATGGCTGTGCCTTTAAGATGAAGGACTGGAGGTATGGTGAGGTGAGGTAGCTGGCCTGGAAGACAGTAGCTGCTCTACTCCTACCTTTTTTTGCCTGTCCCTGCAGCCAAGCAGAACCACCCGGGAGTGGTTCCCTCTGCACTCTGGCGCCTTCATGCTCCCCTGGCTTTGCCAGTGTGTTTCTCTCTCTGCCTGGAAACCCTCTGCCTCTTGTCCACCTTGATGACTCTTACGAATCCTTCAAAACTTAGCCCAATGGGCACAATATAGATTAGCATTAAGACAACTCAAAATAATAATAGCTCAGATACATGGGCTGTCAGAAGGGAGTCAGAAGATAGTCTAGAGTTGTATGGTGGGCATTCTGATCATTAGAGACTCGGATTCTTATATTTTTCTGCTCTGACATTCTTAGTCCTTGGATTCTATTACAAGTTTACCTAATATTACAAAATGGCTGCTAGAGATCCAGCTAACACATCCACAACCCCGACAGGAAGGAAAAAGGAGACAAAGCATATATTATTATATATTCTATATAATAAAAGCCTAATATGCAAATTGACTGAACAGTGGAATGACTGGTGGAACAACCAGTCACTATGACATGCACTGACCACCAGGGGGCAGACGCTCAATGTAGGAGCTGTCCTCAGTCTGCAGGCCCCAGGCTAGCCAAGGCGGTGCCAGCAGGGGACTCCTGATTGCTGGTTACCCCACAGATTGCCCCTGATTGCCAGCCAGGCCTAGGGACCCAACCCCTGCATGAATTCTGTGCACCGGGCCTCCAGTGTGTGTGTGTGTGTGTGTGTGTGTGTGTGTGTGTGTGTGTATAATTGATTTCAGAGCAGAAGGGAGAAAGAGAGAGAAATAGAGATAGAAACATCAATGATAAGAAAGAATCTCTGATTGGCTGCCTCCTGCACACCCCACACTGGAGATCGAGCCCACAACCTGGGCATGTGCCCTGACCAGGAATTGAACCATGACCTCCTGGTTCATAGTTCAACGCTCAACCACTGAGCCACAACGGCCAGGCCGTCCTCCTTTTAAAGGAGTCTTCCTGACAAACTGATCAAAATGTCCATTTACATCTCATGGATCAGAATTTAGTCACATGATCATTAGGAAAATGGAGAAATGTAATCTTTCAACTGAACGTGTGGCCGTGCTGCGTAAAAATTGACACGAGGCTGATAAGGGAGCGATATTGAGTAGGCAACTAGCAACGTCTGACTAAATACCACCTTCTCTGGTGAGTCTTCCTGAGTCACTTTCTTCCTGTTCCCCAGCTATAAGGCAAATGCACTCTGTTTTTCTGTTGTGCCCGGGCCCGTGTCTGCAGGAATACATATTACATCACATCGTCATCATCTGGTTTGTTGTTTTTCTCCTCCAGGGACTGTGAACTCTCTGATGATAAGCACCACCCTCATCGTATATGAATTTCCTAGCACAGGCCTGGGAAATGAGTTCCTAAATAATTAACCCTATTGCACCATAGCTCCGAGCATCTCCCGAACCTGGTATTTTCACAGAGAAAACCCTGAACACATCTGGAAGGTGATCCCAAGGTGCTTACCATCCCCAAAAGCCTGTGATCGGTGCCAGTTTTAGAGGAAGGAGCACATGGTTTCAAACCAAACTTAAAATAGTATTAAAATGCTGACTTCAATTTCCACTCAAATAGGTCATTTATTTGGTATCTGTTACTAGGGAACTGCCCAGGCTGTGGTGGGTGGCAAGGACATTCTGACCGGCTGGCTGCTACCATTGGAAAGGGCTAGAACATAAATCTGAACCAATCTCCTTTTAAATTACACTTCCACGTATTTATTTTATTTTACAAGTGTGAGCTGTTGGGGGAAATGAGCTGGCTGTTAAGAGCAAGATGGAAACGTGTTCGCCCAGCTCCACTGAAGTCGCCTTTTAATTACACGTATAAGTCTGGCTCTGTCTTTCTGTGGGAAGAGGAAATAGAGAGAGAACATTTTAGATGAAATATTGAAGGCCAACACACAGGAAAATCATACTAATGTGACATAAAACCTTTACGAATGGTGGGATAAGATGCCATCAAACACCACGCATCGCCAGTGACTTCCCACCCTTCCTGCTCTCTGGCCTTTTTCTCTAGTCTCTTTTCCCTGTCATCAAGCTGACTCAGGCCCTGGAACAATCATTTGGATGCAGCAGCAACCTCCTCCCGGATACCCATCTCCACTCTCTTTACCCTCAGCTCTGCCTTGTCCTTCCCACCCGCCCCATACGTCTCACTGCCTTATATTCATTCTTAGCCTCTTCTCCCTCTGTGAGTCCCCTCAACCTACCAGGCCTGTAAGTTACATCTGACATGTCTCCTGTCTGTCCAGGGCCCATCCCAGAGCTCTGGTCTCCATATGGGCTCAATATTTATTTAGGAAGGGGCCACTGACTCAGGGATGATGGCCATTGGGCACAGCAAGCACAGTCATATGGTCCCCGAACTTCTAAGGGGCCTTGAATATGGTTTAATTTTCATTTATTTTAAACTCAGAAGGAGCCCTAGCTGCTTTGGCTCAGGGATAGAGTGTCAGCCTTCGGACTAAAGGGTCCCAGCTTTGATTCCAGTCAGGGCACATGCCCAAGTTGTGGGCTCGATCCCCAGTAGGGGGCATGCAAGAGGCAGCTGATCAATGATTCTCTCATCATCATTGATGCTTCAATCTCTCCCTCTCCCTTTCTCTCTGAAATCAATAAAAACATGTATATATATATAAAATCAGAAGGAAAACATAATATAATAATAATGAATGTATATCAATGTATTCAGCCTGGATTATATTCATCTCTATACCAACACAGTCACGAAATGTAATTTTGAATATTTTTTTATGCAGGAAGGGGTTCAAGAAGGCAAAGGTGCCTCGAATCCCCAAAAGCCATCGTGAGGCCCTGGACTAACTTTTTGGAGCCTAAGGAAATTAAGGTTAAAAGTATACACAAAAAAGATTCTTTGGTACTTATTTTTGATGTGTATTTTTCTGGAACACTCTCCATGCCTTCAATTTTTATGTGGGCCTAGAGCTGTTCACTAGTCCAAGAAGCGCGAAGGC
This sequence comes from Corynorhinus townsendii, assembly GCA_026230045.1. NCBI lineage: Eukaryota > Metazoa > Chordata > Mammalia > Chiroptera > Vespertilionidae > Corynorhinus > Corynorhinus townsendii. Next base: position 8,875,407 of record JAPDVU010000005.1, on the reverse strand, counting down.
TTCTTCCTGGATTTGATAGATGGATGTATATGGAATGTGACATGTCACTGTGTTATTTTGTTCACACAATCGCCTCTTTGATGGCTCAGTAAAAGGTGGGAGAGAAGAACTCATGAGATCAGTAAAATACACACCACATTCAGTCTGTGTGTTTAAAGACATAAAGCTCCCTTTCCAGTTTCTAAAAGTCTAATTTCTGTGTGTCAGGGCTGAATGGAATGTGTCTGAGCAGGCTCTTGGCTAAACACAGAAACGTAATCTTTCCTCTCTCAGAGCCAAGCCTGCCTCACACACTGCCTGTGTGTGTGCAGCGTTATTTGAGCATGCAAGGGATCAGGGCTTAAAACTGGTTTGGAAGCCCTGGTGGGGTGTTTTTCTTAAAGCATCTAAGTCTAATGATTTGAGAATTTACAATAGTTTTTAATCTTCAGGGGTAATTTTTCCTTCCAGGTAATTTATATTCAACTTGAGTCTGAAATCAAGGCAATAATAACTGTGCTTTCTTTCCCCTTTTGGGGGCAGGGGAATGTGAGATGTTCTCTAAAGAACTGACATTATCTTGCAATTAGGAGTTTCATTTCTTTTTACCTAAACATAATTATCTCCAACTCAAATACAATCCAGAAGATGAGTTGACCTTTTTTCTTTGCACTATAAATTACAATCAAGGCCATCCATTGGTGCTTTATTCCATTAATTAATTTGTTTTTCTGTCAAAAATGTCACCGGCCCCTTCCTAATATTATAGCTAATTTACATAATTTTAAGCTACTTGTGCAGTTACCTACATGGTCAATTTTGTATCTTCATAAACTCTCCATGATTTACTTTGTTGTCCTTTGAGTTTTCCTTCTCATGGCCCTAAAGTTACAGTGTGAGGATAACTGAAATGTCACCTGGCCTAGTCCCAGGCTTTTGGGTGGTGAGCATCCCACAAACATCCACCTGGAGTGAAGCACTGGCCCCTCTCCTTCTGAAGGGCAGAGAGGCTGACTCCACGGCTCCCCCCAACAGTGCCTTCTCATTTTCACTGGGCTGATGGTCACATGACATTCCCCCTGCAGCTCTCCATGCTCTTCCTTGCTGGTTTCTTGTGACTCTGTCCTCAGCAAACACGGACAAGTTCTTCCCAGCATCTTTCTAAATGAATTCTTCTTCAACTGCAAGTCCAAGTACCATGTGCTTCAGCTTCCTGTTCTCCAGCCCAATCTCTCATCCCATCAGACCCGTTCTCGACCCTTAAAAAAATGCTTAAAAGGCATGTTCGTACGATGGACTAGTCTTCCCCACAGAAAGGAATGAGGTGTTTGTACATGCCACCACGTGGATGCGCCTCAAACACACTACGCTAAGTGAAAAGAGCCACAAAAGGTCACATAGCATATGAGCCTATTGATATGAAATATCCAGAATAGGGAAATCCATAGAGACAGGGGCTATGGGGCCGAGGGGGATGGGGCGTGGCTGCTTAAGGGGCCAGGGTCTTTTTGAGGAGGATGAAACTTGTGGAATTAGCGGTATCAGTTGCATAATTGTGAATGTACTAAATGCCACAGAATTCTACACTTTAAAATGGTCAGAATCAGGAGTTTTATGTTAGGCATGTTTACACACACACACACACACACACACACACAACATGTTTAAACAGTTCTCTGAAGCCCTTCCATTTTTACTTGCAACCTGAGTGATTAAGATGATAAACTCCCAGAGTCCTGACTGGGAGTTCAATGGAAAGTTACACCTCAGAGACAGAACTCCGCAGGTAGAAGACGTGGCGAAGAATAAGCCACTAGATTTGACTCAGTCATCAGTGAATCTTGGTTCAGCATCTACTGTGTGATACACACCAGGGGCTGTGGCTATGGCTGTGGGAACGTTTGAGATGTGGCCCTGGTCCTCAGGGAGCCTGCAGGCCACCTCCCCCTTAATGACTTTAGAAAAGGGCCTTTTATTCTCTGAACTTCATTTGACAAACATAAGGGTGGGGGGGGGGGAAGGTGATAATACTTCATCATATTTACCTTTTATAACCCACAGAGTTATTGCAATAATTAAGTGAGGTAATGCAGGTGAACATAATTGTATTTTATAAAGCATTATACAAAATATTAAGCATTAATATTATATTATTCCCGCTTAATGTTGACTTTTATTACAACAGCACTGCATTTTCAGTCAATTATGAAACTGGTGTGGTTGTCTCTGGGTAACATTTATGGGTGCTGGGGGAGCACTCTCCCTATTATGGATGTAATATATGTCCATTGTAGAGAATTTAGCAGATCTGGAAAGGTACCCTTTCATCAGCTGTTATCCTCCCCCCACACATACCCACTAGCTTTTTAGTGTATGTCCTCGGGCAGCGATAGATCGTCACGCTAAGAGCAAGGATGCTGCTGGAGACAGGCCTCTCACTAACTAGCAACTTTGGGGGAAGTCGCTCACATCTCAGAGCCTCAATTCCTTCTCTGTACAAGGGAGGAAATAACATAGCTATCCTAACTGGGAGGATTAGACGAGGCACCCAATGTGTACCAATTGGCAACGTGCTTAATACATTCTACACACACAAGCATGCAAGTATATACATATACATCTCAGACATATGTCACACACGCACATGAATATCAACGTTTCTGTTTGCTTCTATTAGTGAGGCTGCAATAAACACATCTATCTTAATCAGTGCCTTAGCTCATTAAGTTATTACTTAAATGAGCCTCCCAAGTATATTATAATGGAACTTCCTTGAAATAAACATGTCAACCTATCAAAGAGTAGATCTTTTAATCTGTGTATAGAAGCTTCCAAATTAGGTGCCAGTTATCATTCTCCTGACTGTACTAGGGTGAAACAACACCTACCTTAGCAGATGGCCCTCACCACCTTTTACTAGTAGGTGTATCTGTTTGCACGTAACAGAACTCTCTGATGTGCATGGAAGATGACCTCTTTAGGGTAGAGTGTACAAGGACAGTGAAACAAACCATCTTAACAAACCTCATAAGGAATTCATCAGAATTAGAGGACGGGCAGAAGAGAAGACTCCAGGGAGGAAGGAAAAACAGGGCAGGTAGGAAGAAGCCTGAGGGGGAATAGGCATCGAGCAGAATTCTGGATTCTGATAAAAGAGTATGAATGAGACATTTCCAGGGGTGGTTGAACTCAAATGACGTTTAAGAGCCCAAATTCCTAATATTCTAACTTGATGCATGTGTTGCTGCATCATTCATTACTCCCAAACTTCAATAAAGTCTTCCGTGCTCATCAATACTTCAGGGCAGTGGTCGGCAAACTTTGGCTCGCGAGCCGTGGTTGGCCGCTCTGTTGACTAATGAGTTTGCTGACCACTGGGATAGGGGCTCAATCACAAGGAACAACAACAGCCTTTAATTATTGGAATCAAGAGTCTAGGCCAGTGGTCGGCAAACTCATTAGTCAACAGAGCGGCAAACCGCGGCTCGCGAGCCACATGTTTGCCGACCACTGCTTCAGGGGATTGGATTGAGGCCACATCTGGAAAGGGGCTGAGATCTGCAGCTGGGCTGGTGTGCAGCAAAGAAAACAGTACAAGAGATTAAGATTTTAAAATGAGTAGAAATTGAGAGCAGGGACTAACCATGAGACTCTGGGCTCCTATAGCAGGTTGACTAGAGTCCCCCCCCCCAAATTCATGTCCACGAGAAAGCTCAGAATATGACATTATTTGGAAACAGGGACTTGACAGATGTGATTAAGTATCAGCAGAGGAAATCAGCCTGGGTTTAGAGTGAGCTCTAAATTCAATGACTGGTGCCCTAATAAGAAAAAGAGAAGACAGACAGGCACAGAGAGAAGGTGACGTGAAGGTGGAGACAGAGATTGTTGTAAACCAGGGAAGGCTTGGGGCCACCAGAAACAGAGAGGCGAGAAGGACTCTTCCCTGGAGCCTTCAGAGGGAGGATGGCCCCACTGACACCTGGAGTTCTGACTTCCGGGCTATAAAACTGTGAGAAGATACATTTCTGTTGTTTTAAGCCACCCAGCTCATTAGAAATTTGGTACCACAGTCCTAGGAAACTAGAACTGGCTCTGGGAAACGTGCCAGAATCTTAGGGTAAGCACTGAACTTCTCAGAGCACCCGAACAGCCTAAGGATGATGCTAAACTCATTTAATGTTCACAGGCTAGAATGACCTTAGCTGTCAACTCGGTTGCTTGATGCAGAGACAAGAGATTCGTCTTTTAACTGAAAACCTTACCATGACCTTCCTCATCATCTTTCACAACTCTGATCTGGACGTTTTTTGATCAAGTAGGCTTTTATCTTGTTTCTCATCACCTACAGAATATACGCAGCTACCTGTCTAGCCTCAGTTTCCGTAGTCCTAGCACTCACCGCTTGCATTTTAAGCTTCAAATTTATAAGGTAATAAACTTTGAAAATACTCGTGTACTCCTCCAGACCTTTGAACACACTGTTCTCTCTGCACCCCCTGTTGGTCAGCACTCCCTGGTAAATGCCTAGATATAACTATATAGCATAGGCATGAATATGGATGTAGATATAGTATAGCTATGGATATGGGTATAGACAGAGATGTAGATGTCCACTGTGTTAGAGTTCAAATACTATTTTGCTTTTTGTTTCTACAACTGCTTTCTATCTTCTCAGTGAACTGCAGATTCTTGAAGTCAGGGAATGAGGGTTTTCACCGTTGTTTGTATTTCATCTGGGACAGTGCGAGGTGGTTCTATGTAGTTTTGCGGAGTGGCAAGTGAACTGGCATTGAAGTTATAAGACATAACTTGGATCCAAGCATCGCCACGACAGTCTGTGTGTCTGTGGCAGAGGTTGGTAACAGTCAGTCTTCCATTTTTCCCTGCTAACAAAATCTCTCCTTTGTATAGGTGGACCAAGCCACTAACCCAGGGATAGACAATATAACTCAGCTCTGGCAATGAGATGTAAGAGGAAGCCTGTGGGGTTTCCAGAAGGCCAACTTTCCTCCTTGATAAGAAGGAGGTGTCCTCTCCCCAGACTGCATCCATGGCATGATTTTAACCATGATTCTAGCGAACTATCCTTTTATGGCTCCTCGCTGAGCTATTGTCTCTCTTTATCTTTATCCTCAATATCACATCTGGTTGTAAATGTTTTCATAATAAAGATCTTTTGGCTCCAAGCACCAGACACTTATTCTGGTTTACTAGGCAGAAAAATAAAACTATTAGAAAGGTACTCACAGCTCACAGAATGAAAGAGAAGGCTGGAGACCCAGGTGGGGAAGGCAGCAGCCTCAATCTGGAGGGTGAGGTAGCGGGAACTAATCTATAGCCTTTAATTAGACTTCAATTCATCAGGGTCTCAGCCTGGGAATGAGGGCGCCAGCCAATTTAGTTGCCTATCAGTTAGCTTGAAATTTGTCTAACCTACCGCATGGATCTGTGCTTTGGCTGGAGGAAGGCAGCATGCCCTGATGGATGGTCCTCCCAAGGGCCCCTAAAAGGAAGAAGGGTAACTCACCAAAAGGACAACTAGGTGCTGCTGTCGGGGGGAAAAAAAAAAGGGGGGGGGGGGAATAGAGCCCACGTAGCCAAATAATTAATTAATTAAATGCACAGATACAATGCACACAGTCCTGGGTACCTATTTTTTTGTTTCCAATGACAAAACTCTCATAGCCCAGTTTATTTTCATTCTGGTTAAGACAGTACATGTGGGCAGATCCAAGATGGCAGCAGATGTGGAGAAAAGGGAACCCTCATGCACTGCAGGTAGGAAGGCAGATTTGGTCCAGCCTCAGTATGGAGGTTCCTCGAAAAATTAAAACGGGAACTGCCTTATGTTCGGCAATTCCACTTCTGGGAATATATCTGAAGAAACCAAAAACACTAATTCGAAAGAACATATGCACCCTTATGTTCATTGCAGTGTTATTTACAACTAGAGGCCCCGTGCACAGATTCATGCACGGGAGGGGGGTCCCTCAGCCTGGCCTGCTGCACCCTCTCACAATCCGGGACCCCTCGGGGATGTCCGACTGCCCATTTAGGCACGATCTCCCACAGGCCAGGCGCTCACGCTCATCCAGGCCCACTGCGCCTGCCGCCACCACTTGGTAGCACTGCCACAGAGTCGGGAGAGGCTCCCTCTGCAGCAGCTGCACTCACCAGCCAAGAGCCCGGCTTCTGGCTGAGCGGCCCTCCCCCTGTGGGAACGCACTAACCACCAGGGGGCAGCTCCTGCATTGAGCATCTGCCCCCTGGTGGTCAGTGCATGTCATAATGACTGGTTGTTCCAGTCATTCAGTTGTAATGGTCACTTAGGCTTTTATATATATAGATAGCCAAATTTGGAAGCGGCCCAAGTGCCCATCAGTAGATGAGTGGATAAAAAATCGTGGTACACCTACACAATGCAATACTTCTTGGCCATAAAAAAATAAGGAGATTTTAACTTCTGTGACAGCATGACCTGGAGAATATTATGCTAAGTGAAATAAGCCAGTCAGAGAAAGCAAATACCATTTGATTTCGCTTGTATGTGGAATCTAATGAACTAACAAACAAAATAGAAACAGACTCATAGATACAGAGAAAAGGCTGACAGTGGTCAGAGGGGAGAAGAGTAGAGGGCTGGGTAAAAAAGATGAAGGGATTAAACAAAACAACAGCAGCAAAACAATAACTCATAGACTACAGTATGGTGTTTACCAGAGGTAAAGGGTGGGGGGTAGTAGAGAGCATAAAGGGGGGATAAATGGTGATGGAAGGAGACTTGACTTTAGGTGGAGAATACATAGTACAATATACCGATGCTGTATTATAGAATTGCACACTGGAAGCCTATATAACTTTATAAATCAATGTTACCCCAATAGATGCAATAAAAAATTTAAAGGAAAACACATTGTTGAATGAACTTGTAACAAGATGAATGGGCTTGTAAAGGGGGAACCGAGACTCCCTATATGGGATGGGAGGAACAAAAGTCAGGATCACAGATGCCTGGTATCATTGCAAGATGCTGGGCACCCTGAGTATATCGCAAGAGTATGACATGCTCTACAGTGTGGCTCAGAGAGAAAAACAGAAATTCAGCAGGCAGGTAAGTCCTGCACATTTATTTTGCTTTTTGCCTTTTCACAGAGGGTAGCAGAAATTAAAATTTGCAGTAGTTTACCTGAGGTTATTATACAGGGATAATTAGTTGTTTTCGAGGAACCAGTAAAAAAAATTTTAAGCACTTTGGATCAGAATATTTTGTCCACAGTCCTGGAGCATGAAAATTGATTTGATACCCAAGGGCTGCTGCACTGTTTAATTGTTGTTTATGAAAATATATTTTTATTGGGTGGATTACAGGTGTTCAGGGTGGTAGATTACAAGAGAGGCCCCAGGTGTTCAGCATGATGGATTACAGTGGGGCCCCTGTTGGTCAGGGTGGTGGATTAGAGGGTGGGGCCAGGTGTTCAGCATTGTGGACTACATGGAAGGCCCCAGGTGTTCAGCCTGGTTGATTACAGTGGGCCCAGGTGTTCAGGGTGGTGGATTAGAGGGGAGGCCCCAGGTGTTCAGGGTGGTGAACTATAGGGGTCCCCAGGTGTTCAGTGTGGTAGATTACAGATGGGCCCCAGGTGGTCAGGGTGGTGGATTACAGTGGGGACCCACATGTTCAGCATGGTGGATTACAGGAGAGGCCCCACCTGCTCAGCCTGCTGGAGTATAGGGGAGGCCCCAGGTGTTCTGGGTGGTGGATTACGGGGGAGGTTCCAGGTGTTTAGTGTCTTAGATTACAGGGTGGGGCCAGGTGTTCAGCATAGTGGGTTAGAGGTTAGGCCCCAGGAGTTCAGGGTGGTGGACTCCAGGGGTCCCCAGGTGCTCAGGGTGGTTGAGTACAGGTGGTCCCAGTGTGGTCAAGGTAAAGGAAAAAAAGGAAAGAAAAAATATTTTTATTGATTTCAGAGATGAAGGGAAAGGGATAGAGAGAAGCATCAATGATGAGAGCAAATCACTGATGGGCTGCGTCCTGCACAACTCCTACTGGGGATTGAGTCAGCAACCCTGGCATATGCCTTGGCTGGGAATCGACCTATGACCTCCTGGTCCATAGGTCGATGCTCACCCCTTGAGCCACGCCCACCGGGCTGCACTGTGTCGTTTGGGGGATCATCATACCTCATGCTAAGAAGTACGGGGTCAGATGAGCTGCAGCTGGGGCGGCTGTGTGGCTGTGGGCTGCTGGGTAGGCTGTCTGTCCTCTGTTACAGGGTTTGCACTGCACTAAGGAGTTCTGGAATGGGGCTGCACAACAGCTGTTCCCCGTGAGACTCCTCTGGAAATAAGATATACACCTCGTGGGGCTCTTCCCGCGAAAAGCAGTTAAAACAAGGAAGTATCCCATCTGTTGCTCTCCGGCGGAGTTTCTCGTCTCTGTAGCTTTCTCTGGGCTCGGAGGGAGGGAACTCTCAGGAGGCCGGGGCACCGACAGGCCCAGCACACCTTCTCCGACACAGCAGATATCGCCAGTCTTTGCCTCCAGTCGTTTCTGGCGGCTGGTGTGGCGATGCCTCTCTTCCGTGTGCTGCTCTGAGCCACGTCGTGGTGACAGCTGTCGTTTAAGGGAAGCGACCAGTCTGGGATTCCAAGACAAAGCTCTGGGAGGAAGCCACGTTGAAGATGGCTGATAAAGAACATGCGGGGTTTGGGGGGGAACAGGGGGGCCGTGGGGATGGAACACGGGAGAACTCTGCAAATGGGGGTTCAGCTGCCCTACAGTGACAGCCAGCACGGGTGCTTCTGCAATGTGCAAAGCTGTGTGTGTAGCTGTGTGCATGTGTGTGTGGGGGGGTGTGCATGTGTGCATGAGTGTTAGTACACATGGAGGGGAGGAGGCAAGTGTCTAGAAGTCTGAAGGTGGTAAAAGACAGGCGAGGCTAGAAAACCCAGCGTGAGTCCTATCTGGTGACGTCTGTGGATTTTGCCCATAGATTAATCACCCTGCCCACCCAACACCACCCCTACCCGGTGGACAGATGAGTCATTAGAACTGGTTTCAAATCAAAAGCCTTTTCGGGAACCACTTTCCCACCTCTCTTGTCAGCCCCCGTTTTAGACTCAGTCTCACTCACTCATTTAGAATCTAAACCCGCGAGCCTCCCAGCTCCTCAGGGCGGGGGGGTGTCTGGCCCTGGGACAGTGTTGCACCCTCCTGAATTCTGCCCCCTTTTAACTGACTGCGCGAGGGAACTGGGATAGGCTGCTTTCTACATGTTATTGAATGATTTTATTAAAAATGTTCATGTTGACGTTATTGCCCCCCTTTGCCCACCTCCACCCACTCCCATTTCTCCCTCCCTTAAATGTTTTTATATGAAAGGAATCTGTTGTTAATTTGCAAGAAATATGGAAGGGCCCATCAGTAGATGAGTGGATAAAAAAGCTGTGGAACATTTACACCATGGAACACTATGCAGCTGTAAGAAAGAGGGATCTCTTACCCTTTGGGACAGCACGGAGGGACCTGGAAAATATGATGCTAAGTGAAATAAGCCGAATTGAGAAAGACAAATGTCACATGATCTCACTTATTTGTGAAATCTAATGAGCAGAATGAACTGACCTATAAAATAAGGCCTGAAGCGTGGAGGCATGGAGCAGACTGACATACCTCGATGTGGGGTTGGGGGGACGAGAAGAGATAAACCAAAGAACTTATATACTCATAGGCATAGCCCATGGACACGGGCAATAGGGTGGTGAAGACCTGGGGGTGGGTGGGTAGGGGCTGGGAGGATGGAGGTAAAGGGGAGGAAAGGGGGAGACATCTATAATACTATCAACAAAAAGTTTATTTTAATAAAAGAAATGTAGAGAACGATCATATCTATCACGCTCCAAAATTGTGTAAATAGTGACAATGAGCGGAGTTGACTTGGACTTACACGGAGCCCTTGATGGAGTTTCGGCAGTGGTCCTTTGACCCCCCACACGCTGCAGGTGCGCTCCTTGTCTGCCTCACTCATGGAGAGAGTGGGCACCCTCCTTATCTGGGTGTCAGAACATCTGGAACATGGTCCTGGAGCGAGAAGACGCAACTTTAAGGAATGCCCAGATGAGCGGGCCACGCCTGGCTCCACTTGCTGCCCCCTGTTTGCTTGCTCCTCTTGTTTTCCACGTCTTTCTAATTTACGCTATCTTGCTTTTTTATGTATCCTTGTAAATCCCCTTAAATCCATTCTGAGACAAGGCAGCGTATAAATTTTTTAAATTAACTAGTGTGAAAAAACATAAAATAAATCACCTACTATATATTTAAGAGCAGCACACTGTGTTTTCAGCCCTGGGAGGGATTTTAGCTCATTTTATAGTTAAGGGGCTCGAGGCTGAGAAAGGAGACTTACTGCCAGGTCTCACGTCCATCAGGCCTGTCTTTCTTCACTACAAATGTCTGCATACATTCCAAAACTAGACACCGCAGAAAGAAAAGGTTTCCCTTCACTTCAGTTCCTCAGGGACCCATCAGAGCTTCAGCCAGCTTCACCCCAGACAAGAGAGGGGTGACAGGATACAGTGGCCTCCAAGGAGAGCAAGACCCCGGGTCCTCCTGAGGCTCCTGCCCGGCAGGTTCATGGAGAGAAACCCAGGGAGGAGCTGGGCTCCAAGCAGGGCTGAGGGCGGCGGGGCAGCAGCCACGAGGAGATGGATGCCACCGGGTTATGAATGGGGCAGGGCTTAGGGGATGAAGCTAAAACACAAATAAAATAATCTTGACACAGGCAGGTTTGAAAACTTATGGGACCATGAGGGGAAAGGTTCTACTTACTTCAGTGGGCTTATTCCAGTGTTTCTAAACTTAATTCCTCTTGGCTTTAAAGGGGGAATGTTCTCACACTTGAGACTGTTCATTGGTGACTGTTTGAAAACATTGGTGCAGATTGTGCTTTCTCTGAGAACCAATGTTATCCTTGGGAAAGGGGTATGTGTGTGGTATATGAATGTGTGTGGTGTATGCATGTGTACATGTGTGCAGGTGTGTGGTATATGCAGGTGTGTGCATGTACATGTATGTGTGCATGCATGATGTGTGCAGGTGTGTGGTATATGCATGTGTGTGGTGTATGCATGTGTACATGTGTGCAGGTGTGTGGTATATGCAGGTGTGTGTGTATGTGTGCATGTACCTGTATGTGTGCATGCATGGTGTATGCATGTGTGTGGTATATGCATGTGTGTGATGTATGCATGTGTGTGTGCATGACTGGTGTATGTGTGTGCTATATGCATGTGTGTGGTGTATGCATGTGTGTGGTATATGCAGGTGTATGTGTGGTGTATGCAGGTGTGTGTATGTGTGCATGTACATCTATGTGTGCGTGCATGGTATATGCATGTGTGTGGTATATGCATGTATGTGATGTATGCATGTGTGTGTGCATGACTGGTGTATGTGTGTGCTATATGCATGTGTGTGGTGTATGCATGTGTGTGGTATATGCAGGTGTATGTGTGGTATATGCATGTGTGTGATGTATGCATGTGTGTGCATGAGTGTGGTGTATGTGTGTGTGGTGTATGCAGGTGTGTGTGTGGTATATGCATGTGTGTGATGTATGCATATGTGTGGTATATGCAGGTGTGTGGTATATGCAGGTGTGTGTGTGTGTGTGTGTGTGTGTGTGCACATCCCACCACAACTGATTCCCTCCTATGTGGTAAGTTCCTCCCAACCAGGAGCAATTCCCCACACTCATAGCCCTCCACCAAGGACGCTGCAGAGGACACAGCAGCATGTGAGGACCATGGGGACCACCGCCGCCCCAGCCCTCTTCCACCAGGAAGTGTGAGAGGCCGGCGCTGTGCGAGGAACACACCGGGAGGGAGGGGTAAGCAAGCAGATGACTCCATAGCAGAGGGCAGACAATGCTTGTCTCCTTCCTAAATATCCCAGCAAGACGACCTTGAAGGAGAGAAGAAAACCGGCCTTGTGCTGCATAAACACATCTCCTTTTAGGGTACAAAGCAGGAGCGGGAAAGACGGGGGACGGGGCAGTTGGGGGAGACAGGTCTGCACCGTGGCCAACACCAACAGAGTAAGACATGTGACCCGTCGCCTGCTGACGGCAGCAAAGGGGGCGATGATGCGAACTGCCATTGGCTCTCTCTGCCATGTTTCTACGTCACCTCTTTCACAGAGTGTGCCTGACAGTCAAGAGGAAGGAACATTTTAAAGTTTAATTTTTATAGGTAAAGTAAAATTAGACACATCAACAAACCACTCAATATGTAATGTGAAGACAAAGGCCTGTTGAAACACTTGCTCCCAAACAAGATTTAGAAGAGCGCACACTGAAGTGCACAGGGATGAGTCTCCGGGGCATCTCCTTAGATGGGGTGGTCTGGGCCGGGGCCGGAGATCCTGCATTTCCCATGCGCTCCCAGGTGAGGCCAATGCTGCTGGCCCATGGACCACACGCTTGGATTAGAAAAGTTTTAGTCTATTTTCCAGTCTCCGTTTTGGAATTACTACACCATTCCAGCAGATTAGCTGTAGATTCAGAATGCCTCTGTCTTCAGGACCTTCATTTTTCTGTGTGTGTACAATGTCGTTTAGTATTCGCAATTATTAATAACAATAGAATATCCAACATATATTAAGTGCTCAGCACATGCCAGGGGCTGTTCTAAGTACTGCATTTGTATTAACTCATTTAATTCACACATCAACCCGCTGAGTAGGTACTATTACTCTCCCCATTTTGCAGATAAGGAAACTGAGGGGCACTGAGAAGGAAAGTATATTCCTATTCGTTGTTTGCTAAGTGAGCCTTATTTTAATCTGCTTTTACAATTCAAACGGGATAGATAAGTCTACTGATAATCATTTTGAAAATAATTCAAGACTTTTGTCTTTCTGAAGCAGTCCATTGAGCTATAATTATCTTCATTTTGGAGGTTAAGTATCAACAACTTTGCCTGATTCATCCAGATAATTGAGGGAAATTATCCAGCCTTCTTGCAGCCCACACATGTATCATACAACCCATGAAGTTTCCAAGTGGTCATCTGTTATCACTCTTTCTTGCGAGGGAAGAAATACAGGATTAAGAGGTATTTGCCTGTATTTAAGCTCCTGTCCCTAGTGGCTTATATGTTGAGTGAAACCAGCCCTGCCATTCTGCTCACAACGCTACAATGATGGATTGGTGCACGGGCTCTACCGAGAGAGGACAGCGGCCTCTGTCCCATACAGAGCAGGGGCAACATGTCTTTTCATTGGGGAAATGCAGATGCTGGAAACAAGGTGGGTCAGGTGGCTAGGCCGCATTTCCAGATGGAGTGGAAGCTCCCCGTTGGTGTTGGTGTCTTTTTCTCTTCTGGAGGGTCTGGAACAAGGAGAATCTGACTGGCTGGGAAGAGTTATTCGCTTGTGTCCTTATCACAAACTCTCATTACTGAGAGCAATCGGTGCCTGTCTCTTTCTCCCAGTCTTAAAGAGTCAAACTAATATAACATTCTAGTAGAATGTGTTAGGTTATATCCAGCGCCTTGCCTAGCACTATCCTTCGGATTTAAGTAAGCTAAAATAACACGTCTACTCAATTAATATAGTTCTGTTTGGAATTGCTTCATGCACATAATTCTCCCCCTATCACTTTTGTGCAAGATAGGTAAGAATTACTCACCTATTAACTGCTAAATTTGGTGGAAAATGTAAGGTGCTTGATAAGGACACTTAGTCTCTCAGTGGTGTTGCTAGCAAAATGGGAAAGACACACAGGTATATTCAACTCTTGTATTTAATACACTTTGTTTGCCACTAACAGCTTATTGTAAATATTTTTAGACATAAATTAATGGCTTAAATTCCTCAGAAATACATTCTAGCTCTATAACTGAATTCAGAAAAGTTCTCCAATATTTATAAACCTACATAGTAAGTACTGCAATACATCGGCTTAATGCAAAAGATACAAAGGAAAGACGATTCATCATTCTCAAGACTTTATTAATCCAGCATCTACAAGCTTCCAAAAGTTTCCAATAGGGTCTGTATAGAACAAGTTTTTAGTGTATTCTATTTGTCTGGTTTTTTATTTCCTGGGGGGGAAATGCCATCATCCCTTTGTTAGCATCAAATATGTAAGATCACTCAGTAGCATCAATTTACAACAAAATGAGATAATTATGCTAACTAATTTTAACATATTAATATGAATCTATTTTATTTTCTTTCTTTTTGTTCATTCTGTATGGGATAACAGTAAACCCAACGAAGAATAACTTGTTATTGCCTGGGTAGTCAGCAAGGTCACCTAATTCAGCTTCAGACCTACCTAAAAGGCCAACTTTCACGTACCTTTACTTTGGATAGAATAGCCACATCAACATTGACTATGTCATGCCAATCAGAAGCCCCAAGGAAGGAAGGAATGTTAACTTAAGTGAAATTTAGTAGACAAAAATGTTTTGAACTTCGTATTTAGGACAGGAAATGTTTAAAGGTCTTTGTACATAGAAAAAAAAAAAAGAAAGAAAGAAACACCACTGGCTAAAAAGAAACACTCAGTTAAACCTAATAAAGTTCTTTATAGAATTACAGTTTTTTTAAAAAGAGAAAAGAATCTGAGAAGAAGGAAGGTCAAAGAAAGAAAAGCTGAGCAGGACATAAAAATGAGGCCAAGTGAAAGATGGAAAGGAAAATAAAAATGAAGGAAGGCTCTAATAAAAAGGGGGAAGGATCCAGCTTGTCACCCTTCCTCCCAAGTGGCCTTGCGGACATGAGCTCTTACTTCGCCATCTTTACCTGAAGCCTCTTTATTGTTGGGGAAAACTCGTGTTCGGCAGCACAGAATCAAATGCTGCTCAATCCTTTATCATTTGACTTTGAAGTCAGAATGGAAAGCGTGCAGCAGGAACATTAAGAGTCTAACTTGAGGCAGTGGACGCGATAATGATCCCTAGTTCAACTGCAGGAAACAAAGGATGCTTGGTCACTCCCCCTTTGTGTTAATAAATAGCAGAGCAGTGGGATGATGCCAAAAAATTTTTTTTTGGTCAATTTAGAAGCAACATGAAGATGGACTTATATGTGGATTATTTCCCTTTATGATCCAGTTTGGCTTTACCAAATCTGGATATGGTATTCCCACAGGGTTGGCTCTGTTTGCTTATAATAGTGAAATGGCATTCTAATACTTTGATGGTTTGAAAGACATTTGTGTTAGCCTGTTCGTTCGCGTATAATCATAATAAAGAAAACAAGCAATCATCTTTAGCATATTACAAGTTAATGTTTGAAGGTTAGCCAAATAACTGTCATTCATTCATTCATTCATTCAGCAAATATTTATTAAGTGCCTGCGATATGCCAGCTGCTGTTCTGGAAAGTGGGAATTTAGTTATCAACAAGACAAACAACGTCCCTGACTATGAAGTATTTGCTCCACAGAAAAGCAATGAAAAGATTGATTGCCTTCTTAGTCCTATACAGAGCTAATTGATTTATTATCATATTTATTCACAACGTCTTTTCACTTGCCACAGAGTGTGTGTTTTTTAACCCTATTAAATAGGGAAGAACAGTGGGTGAGTAGAAATGACCGAGGGTAGGGTTCATCAAACAAACAAACCTCTCAAAACAAGAACACTTGATTCTACGGGCCACCTGTAACTAGGAGCATAATCCCTTCCAGGCAAGACTGTCTGGCTCTCAACCTGGGCAGTTTCCGAGTTCATCAAAATTTCAAAGCAAACTGAAGACCATTTAATAGGATTATACCTAGACCTGTTACAGATTCCATCCTCTGGCTTGTTTGACACCCTAGTAACTAACCCAGATTTATATTTACAAAGCAGAGATGAGAAAAATCCCTTTTTGATAGGAAGTCCCTTACCTCTCTTCTTGCCTCACCAAAAAAGGGGGTGACAGGAGTTGGGGGCAAGTGCCACAGAACAGTAGACCCACGTCCAGGGTACTGCTGACCAAGTTCAAATACCCCAGGAAAGCACACCCAGTGAGGTTCCTCATGCCCTCTGGTACAAAATGCCACCAGGTGTGGTTTCAAAAGGCCCTTGGCCAGATCTAACATGCCGCCCCTCACAACAGGAGCTGTAATAAATACCCACCTCCGGATGACACAGATGGTGAAGCATTGACGGAATTTGAAATAGAAGTACAAAACCCTGCCTCCAGGTTGCAGCCACCAATCTCAGTGTCCCTTCAGAATCTGAGGACGGCTGCTACGGACACTAGCAACCTACCAGCAGAAAAATTATGGGAAGAGGGGAAAAAAGATACAAACTCATGTCTCCACCTTAAAATGGATGATCTGAGAGGAGATGCGGACTGGATCAGATGAGGAAAAGTAAACATATCCTTTTAAAACGTGGTGGAGAATGCCTTTCCATCGGCATGTGCTCACGCCCGAGCTGCTTAAGCTGCAGAAGAAGCTCTCATTGAATCAGTTCAAGAGACAGAGATGCTCACCAACAGAACACTCGGTGAGTGAGAGTGCAGACAAACAGCTCTTCCTGACAGCTGTGAAAAGCCTTAAAATCTATTTCTGTATTGGCTTTGAGCATCTGGGAAGATATTCTGTAGCTAATAAAGCAGTTTTCCAAATGATTTTCTAATAAGGCCAAGTCAAGGCTTAATGGACTGTCTGCTAGGAGGTTAGAGAGACGTCCTCAGAGTTAATTCACTTTGAGCTCAGATTACGGGTTCATTCCAGATGGTTTATATGTATACAAGTTTGGTAGCTGGTTCTCACGTGCAGCATTTTTTGACTTGACGTTTATGCTTATCATTGGGAGGCTCGGTGAAGTTGACTAATTTACTGCTAAATTGATTTCGAGAGCTGGTACTGTGGGTACAGATGATAAAGGAGAGCAGAACTGCCACTGAAATGTCAGGTGGCGGCTTGGGGTTAGGTGCTTTACCATGGGGCAGGGAGGGGCGTGAGCTATACTCTGCCACCCTCACTGGGGCAAAATTGGCTGAGTCTGTCACACCAGGAGATGCTCTGTCACAGTTGTACTGGTGGGTTGTGTGTACCGCTCTGCAAACACAGCTCCCATTGTACAACAAATATTTGCACTTGACAACATCGTGTTTACTGCAGACACTCATAGTTATTATTTATAAGCATGAATGCGTGATCACACTTATTTATCTTTATCATAACTCTCACAAGGCAGGCACGACATTGTATTATTTTCCCCAAACCTGAGCCCTGCAAAAACGTATGTGTCCTAAGAAATCGCTGTTGCTGCTTCCTTCATGAATGAGTAACGGCACAGGCTCCGAGTCACTCAAAAAATCTGTCAGTAATGAACCTCTCTAAATGTCAGTTTCATTAGCTGTAACACGAGGATAGTCGTAGTCTGCCTTATAGAGTTGTTAGAACAATTAAGTGAGATACTGCGCGTAAAGTGCCTTGGATGATGCCTTGGAAAAATAAGGGCTCAATATGTTAGATGTTATTATTACCATATTTCATCAGATCTAATATGTTGGTGATTGCAAGATGCACCATTATAGAATATACCACTCTGAAAGCAAAAAAAACCAAAAAAAAAAACAACCAAAAAACAGCATTGCCAGTTCAATGAAAAGCCATGATGTAATAATGCTTTTTTGCTTTTTCATTACTTAGAATTTTTATTTTACAATTATTGAGACAATCCTTTTAGATGGCAGCAGAGGTTTCGTTATCTAGCACTCTGTGCATGAACATTATACTGGTGAAAAAAATTGGCCAAGGTAACTTAACCATCTTCACATTCCAAGTCTGACTCCCTGGATCGCTGTTTGACTCATAATTGCTGACGGCTGTGTTTTTGGACACAGTACCCTCCGGGCATCAAGAGGGCTAGACATGCTGGATCATCTTTTGAGCCACTGACCTCTTTCTGCAAGTTTTCATGCGGGCCCTTCCTGGATCTCCCCAAGTGATGAGAACAGATGGTTTCCATTCAACAGCCGGGATGAGTAGTTCTTTCACAAATGACCATCGAATCATTTGTTCACTGAAACATCAAGGAATTGCCTTTGTTTTGTCACACCATTGGGAATGATAATCCAGTTGGCATAGGCACAGCGATAACACCAAGAATTGCTAAATTAGAATTGAATACAGATTTTTCTTTTTCCTGGCACTCTCCCTGCCCACATGAATAAGACAAGATGTGTCAATATCTAGAGTCAAAATAAAATTAGCCCTGCCAGTGTGGCTCAGTGGTTGAGCATCAACCTATGAACCAGGAGGTGACGGTTCGATTCCCAGTCTGGGCACATGCCCCGGTTGTGGGCTTGATCCCCAGTGTGGGACATACAAGAGGCAGCCGATCCATGACTCTCTCATCATTGATGTTTCTATCTCTCTCCCTCTCCCTTCCTCTTTGAAATCAGCAAAAACATATTTTAAAAATAAGTTAGGCACTTTGTTAAAGAATCTAAGAATTAATCCGAACAGTGTCCATGACGATACACCATTTGTTATTTATTCATTACCAAACATTTATGGAGACTTTATTCTACAGACACATAGTAGGTCAGGCATCAGGAATTCAAAGAGACTAAGTCTTAGTTACTGAGACAAAGTGATGGGTGCAGCCCTCCGTCATGAGGGAAAGCAAATCTGTAAGCAAGCACTGCATGCAGTGACTGAGGGTCGTAAGAGATGTGTGCCCAAGGCATACTGGAGGAACAAGGAGACCTCAATGGATTCTGCATGGGTTTGAGACAGGAGCATGCAAACGAGTCACCAGGCAGCAAAGGAACAAAGGGCACTGAGGGAAAAATGGATTTCCTGAGGAAAGGCTGTGTTTTCTAATTTTTTTTCAGTGTTATGGTTCATGTTCTCTTTGTGTTTCTTGCACTGATACATTGAAGCCAACCATTCCTCTTTTTCCTTCTGAAAATTGCCTGTTTATAACTTTTGTCTTTTCTCCTCTTGGGTTATGTTCAAGACTGACTTGTGAAACCTTTTTATATAGTATGGATGTTAACTCAACATAAATTATGTATTTTGCAAACATATCCTCCATTCTGTCGCTTATCTTTTAATATAGTTAATAACAACTTTTATATTCTAACAATTTTAATATCTTCCCAATCAAATCTGTCAGTATTTTTCTTTATGGCTTCTAGGTTTTCCACTTGTGTGTAAAGGCCTTCCCTACCCTAAGATATATTCTAAAATGTATCATATATTTTCTTCTTAAAGTTTGTTTTTACATTACAGCCTAACGCTAAAATTTATTTTTGGGTATTGTATGAGGTTAGTATAACTTTCCCCCCCAAAAAAACACATGTTGAATTTAAACCTACCCTTAGATTTTCTATTCGCTCTTACCAGATTGTTATTAATTTAGAAAATTACAAACAGGCACTTTCAATAATCTGTGCCCACAAAGAAAAGTAGTGTCACAAATGAAATAAAACCACGTTTATTTCAAGTGTCAGAAATTTTTATCAAAATAATTGTGATAAAACAAGACATTGTTTTCACTCTCATAAAGAGAGAAGGGGCGGGGATAAATCCATCCTCGGGAACGGTAGAGCTGGCGATTCTCCGAAAGTCATAAAGACCAAGTCTTCCACTTGTTTCTGCTTCGTTCCTTTGTGTGATTTTTTCTCCCCAACTGCAGAGAGATCTCCCCAGATGGTAGGAGAAATGGGTGCAGAGCCTTCCAGGCACACATTCACCTGTTCAAGAACCAGAAAGGGAAACGTGTCCCCCATCACATCTAATAAAAAACAAATCTCATGGTAGGAGCCCAATTATACTACCTTTTAGGCACTGGTTATGTCTTTCTCAGGCAATGACCCCCTCCCAGACCCATCCCTGTGGCAGAGGATTGAGTTCTGTGACTGACCAGGCCTGGGTCACACTCCCATCCCCGTTGCCGAAGTGGCAGCATCTGAAAGCAAATGGAAGAGGGTGATCAGAGCTACAGCTGCCAGGAGAATCACTAACAATCAGCCCTTCCGATTAGTGATTTGTTACAATCAATGATCATAAAAGCAATACAAGCATTTACATTTCCCTATTGACTACAGTAGACTTTTAGACATACAAGTTGTCTTTCTCATTTTTTATCATCTTAGATTCATATTAAAATTAATTTCCATAACCTGAAACACACAATCATGGATTTGAAACCTGGAATTTGCCATTTGATCTAACACAAACTATTTAACCTCAACTAGTTTAAGATTCTTCACGTGTAAAATGAGGTCTTTGGTTGTATGACATGGGCAATGAAATGCAGACAATCCAAAAAAAATAAAAATAAAGAGAAAGGAGTGTGGGTTTCAGGTTTTGCTACAAATGATTCCTAAACCTACAAGGGTATAATAAAAGGCGAACTCTGCCCCTTAGCTGGTTTGGCTCAGTGGCTCAGTCTTCACATGTCTGAGGACAGAAATAGCCATACCTGCCTTGTAGTGGGCTGTGGAGAAGGCACGAGAAGAGGCAGGGAGGCACCTAGCACAGGGCTAAGCCCCTCATCATCCCCAATGCATGGCAGCCAGCATCTCTGCCCCTCAGCACCAAGGAGGGAAGTGATTCCTGTAGAGGGCCCCCTGGGAAGGCACATGGACATTCTTTAATTATTGTCAACTGAACCCAGTGGTGACAGTCAAAGCCACGTCCTGGGAACACGCCTTGCCAAAAGGGCAAGAGTGTTGTCAGCTTGACCTTCATTTCAGCCCGTGGTGTGGGGAAGTGATTTTGATATCTAAATCCAGCCTAGCACCAGGAATGCTCAGGCCTACTCAAGAATGAAAATAATCTCCTTTTGTCTTGACCTTTTGGTGAAACTTCCTGATATTTGGGATATAAAATAAACTCTGGATTGGCTCTGGGTCACTGTCCCTGTCTCTCCATCAGAAGAGGATGGTGGTCCCACCCGGTCCCAGTTTTTTCCTTCTATCTCTGTGTCTTGTCTCTTTCTCTTATTTCTCAATCCCCAGCAGCCCCTACTCAGGAACTGGGCCCGCTCTCTAGCCACGCTGGACGTGGAAAGAGAGAAATACCTACAGATTCCAATCATTCATTCCTGTGTACATACATTCAACTGTTCATTCAAAAAATACTATATCTGTCCAATAAATATGTGCATGGCATGCAATAGGCCTGGTCTCTGGCAACACGCTTCTACCTGGCGGATTTTTATATTCTCACTTCTGGTTTCCCCCAACAGGCTGCCGTTCCAAGAATAAGGAACATTTTGGAGTTGGTTATCCTCCTGTTATCTTCAAAAGTAACAGACTTTTGGTTTTAATTCATCTTGGCCCCTAACTCGTTCATGAAAAGAGGAGTCTGTGAACTGGAGCTGCAGTGTCTGCTTCCGGAGCCCATGAGTGCCGTCATTTGTGTGTGAACCTGCTGGAGGCGGGCGGGGCCGCTGCCCTGCGGAACATCTGCAGCTGGTCACCTTGGCTTCGGAGAACTGTGCCAATAGTGCAGACCCGTGTCAACCTCGGGGTTTTGTTTCCAAATGTGCTATCGATGAACAGCGGCCCAAATGAGCAAAAGCATCTAGACAGCAGTGTGGGCGCACAGGAAGGATGGGAATTACACTGTGTTCCCTGGGGGTGAAACTCCCCTCTCCTCATCGCAAAACATTGAAGTTCTTGGAAGCACAACCACATGGGGTGGAGGGAAGGGGGGCTGGCTTGCAAAGCCAAGGCCTTTTGTTTGGAAGCACACAGTCAGTCAGGTCTGGCCCGGGAGAGTTACTGGCGAAAGCAGCTTTGTTGCCGAAGGAACGCGTCTTTATCACAGAGAGCGCCTTCTCCTAATTCCCACCTTAGAAGCACAGGCCAAGTTCCCCTCAGCGGAGCTCATGGCTCTGACCCAGGGCTCAGTGCCTCAGCGTCAGCCACCAGTCACGAGATCAATTCCGCGTGCTGTCCCTGGTTGTGCCTCAGGGGTGCTACCTCCTGTCACATGACTCACGCTTTTGCCTTCAAAGGTCATGTTAGAGATGGCCAAGGCGCCGAGGCGATTATTCTGGACCGTCTCCTAGAACGGGAAAGACTCCTTGACTGCAGGCTGAAACCACGCCTGTCCGGTCATGTGGTCTGACCTGACTTAAAAAGGCATCAAGTACAAATAGAATTCTGGGAAATAAATCAACTTTAGGCCTTTTACTGCGGAAGGCTTAAATTAATTCCCAAAAAGGCTAATTATGTCTTCCTTTGCTCGGTAGTTGGGCTTAATAATAAGCAGCAAACATATGGCGGAAACGGGGCTGCCGAACCCTTCCTAGCCTTCTGTTCAGCAGCAGGGGCCCCGGTCTGAAAGGAAATCACGTGCGGAAAGCTTGCACGTTTTAATGGCCGTGGTTGTAGTGTCCCTTACGGCTGGGCACTGCAAATGCTAACCTGGCTTCTCAAACTTTCTTTCAACTCACTGGTCATCAAAGGAGCACAATGTAAAATCACACTAACAATCTTTTTTTTTTTTTTTATCTATCAGACTAAAGGAGATTTTTAAATGATATAATACTGGGAAGAATTGGATGAAATAAGCACTTTCATACCTTATGGTGAGAATATAAATCGGGATAATCTTTCTGGAGAGTGATTTGGCAAAAGTACAAGGGCCATAACGATATTCATACATTTTGATCCCATCATTTCATCTATCTTAAGGAAATAGTATACACCACAGACAAAGATTTAAGTATGAGAATAGTCATTGTCTCACTACCATGGACTCTTGACCAACATGTTGCTTAGGGGTGCTGACCTGTGCAGTCAAAAATGCATGCATCATTTTTGACTCCTCAAAAACTTAGTTGTCCCTCCGCATTTTCGGGAGATTCGTTCTAGGACCCCCTGTGGATACCAAGACTCATGGATGCTCTAGTCCCCTATGTAAATGGCATAGACCAATGCATACAATTGGCCTTCCCCATTAGTGGATTTCCAATCATAGATTGAAGAAAATAGTGATATATATTGAAAAAAACACATTTATAAGTGGACCCACACAATTCAAAACCATATTGTTCAAGGACCAACTGGTTTTATAATAGCAACACATATAGTGAAAGAAGAATGATTAAGAAAATTATGTACATCTACCACATTCTATGGGACATTATGCAGTCGTTAAAAATCATGCTGACACATACTTTCAAAGGCAGAAGGGGAGTGAAGAAAATATGATACAGAACAATGACCTTGACTATATAAAGTAATATATTCAACATATTTTGGGGATAAAAATATGTTATTTTTACTACAGCAGATTCTCAATTCCAGTAGAGAAGCTGAAATTGGTATTTGTCAGGGATTACGGGGCAGGGAGATGTTCTGTGCTAAGGCCCCTGTCGTTGGGGAAGCTCTGAACCAGCAGAACAAGCCAAATCTAACTGCAAAAGAAAAATTCTGTTTGATATCACCAAAGTCTGCCTTCATCATGGGTGGTGGGAACCTCTACGGAGCTCCTCCATGTGTTCAAATAGCAAGTTTTACGGAGCCCCACTATGTGTCAAAGCACTGTGCTAAGTGAAGGGAGACAGAGAGAAACAGACACATAGCTCCCACCTTCCTAGGATGTACAGTCTGGTCAGTCATCATCATTATGCTGTCCATTGATTCTTCTTTCTCCATAGTATCAAAGTCAGGGTTTACGAAAGAGATGACCAGTGGGGTATGCGTGGTTCCCAGATGCTGGACACAGCAATGTCGATACTCAGCTGTTAAGTTTCCTTCCCTGCACTAGAATTCCCTCGTGTGATCCTCAAGACATTTCAAGTCTGTTAGACATGACTGCCTGGCACTGGCTGGGCTCTGGGGAATAATGGGAGGGCCTGGTCCCCACGCTTTGCAGCAAGCAGGCTTCAGCGAGCCGCAGAAGCCCAGCAGAGCACTCACAGACGCTGAAAGGGAAGCCCGGCCCAGCTGTCAGTCAGAGCAGGAGGTGAGGAGAGCGGCCAGGGCGGGCTGGGAACGTGCGGTCCTTCCCCAAGGTAGATACATTTCAGAAGGGGCGGGCCCACCTTCATTCCCCTCGAGTGCAGCTCTAAGGATTACTCTTTTAATATTAAAAGGAAGTCTGAAACACATAGGACATTTCTCTGGGACGTGTAGATATAAAATTCTGGAAGGATATATACCAAATAGACCCAGAGGCACCAGGGGTTCTGCACATAATCATTTTTTTCCCCTGCAAGCTGCAGATATGACCACGGCATGCACGAAATACCATTTCTCAGACAACTGCTCTTAGCCCATGCATGCCATCCGTCTACACATTCCTACTACTTTCTCTCTCCCTTCTTCTTCTCTCCCATTGTTTCCCTTTTCCTTCCTTCTCTCCTTTGCCTGCCCACCGATCACAAGCCTTGTCTGCCAGTCACATGGCAAACAGCCTCTTTTTGCCATGACCTATATTTGGTGTTAAAATAGCAACACTCATCATGTACCGTGTTAAGCATTTCACATGTATTGATTCCTTTAATCCACTCAACAGCCCTCCTGCGTCATAACGCCCCTCTCCCAGTTAGCAGACGGGGATGCTGACGGTGCAGAGACATAAACCAACCGGCACAGCCACCCCCACCGGGGAACAGCAGGATGGAGAGCTGGACCCGGGGACTCGGGCTCTGAGGCACGCACCCCCCTCACCACTTCTCTAGACAACGTGACACCAGGGACCATTCTTGTTCCAAGACTGCTTAGCAGCTCAGCTTTTATGTGAAATTGAGAGTACAATTTTGGGGGTCCTGAGCCCAAGTATTTCATAAGTGGTGTGACACAGACCCCAGCTTCGTGCCTTCGAGTGCTCACTGCACCCATCATGCCACACCCACACCAACAGAAAGGCAGGCCAGAGGACTCCACCACGCAGCCAGGTGATCTTCAGTAAGCTACTTAGCTTCCTGACCTCAGCTTCTCAATCTATAAAATGGGTCGAAACACCCACCTCATTGGACAATGTTTACATACCCTGAGCACAATGCCTGGCACAAAATTAGTTCTCAATAACGGTAGCTATTTCCCTCCACCAATCATCAGCCAACTTTGCATATTAAAGGACTCCCTTGTCCTTATGTAGCTTACATTCTAGGGGCCAGCAAACTACAGCCTATATGTTAACCCTGGCCCACTGCCTATTGGTGTAAATAAAGTTTTATTGGGACACAGTCATGGTCAGTCATTTACATGTTACCCGTGCTGCTTTCATGTTACAATGGCAGAGTTGACTAGTTGCAACAGAAAATATATAGCCTGAGAAGCCTAAAATATCTATTCTTTGGCCTTTACAGAAAAAACACACGTGCCAACCTTCTCTAGAGACATGCTTACTGGATGTGATAACAACAACAAAAAAATCTGCATAATAAGTATATTTTGGCTAGATTTTAGATAGATACTTGTTTCTTTTGTTTATTTTATGGGAAGCTAAAGCATGATTTATTTCCTAGGCAAATACCATAGAAAGCACATAACATAGAAATAAAAAATAAAAAAACACATTGAACTCTCAAAAAAAATTACCAATACACAGAGCCATTTGGCAAGATGTGAAATGGCTTACGCATCCCCCACATCGTTTGTCCTTTCATGTATCCTTTCAACCTTGCTGGGGAAGGCTTCTCTTCTAGACACTGATATTCTTATCAGGGAGGCGATGATGTATGTGCCAGCCCCTCCGTTCCCTCGTTTGGGGATCATCTGCCTCGCCCTGAGATGAATCAAAATGAAGCATCACCGCGCGGGAGTGGCGGAGGTTATGGCTCCCAGAACAACACAGCAGCCCCGTGATCTATAGGATGTCTCCGAAGGATATTAAATTAATCAGCCGCGGATTATTGTGTGTTTTCCTGAACATCTGTGGGCTTTTGCGTTAGGGTGTTTGGATGGCGTCTCCGTGATGGGGTCGTAGCAGGGAAAGCTGTGGCTGGCATACAGATGGCACGTGGAGAGCGACTCGGTAGGCACCAAGGACCGGCAGTTAAGGGCCCAGGGGATTTCCTGGGACTATGAACCCCCACTGCCCCGAGGAAGGGAGGCTGGCCTCTACACTTTGTCTACAGAAGGCTTCAGTTGGTCAGAATAAAAAATCCGTTTTTCCTAGTTGTGTGCGCTTTCTGAATCAGTCAGCAGCTGAAAATCCCAGAAGGAACTACGAGCGCTCTCTTTAGAAAGACAGTTGAGGGGGAGGGGGACAGACCCAAATGTACGGCAATCGTACAGAGTTACCAAGAAAGTGAGGGATTCCTCCCCAATTATAGTTGCCGTTGGGCGGCAAAGACCACAGACCCTAACTAATCGGGGACTTGGGGGAGTGTGGTTTGGAAGCGAAGAGAGGACTGTGGAGAAGTGGAAACAATTTAATTTAATGTGAAAAGCTGTCTTGTCTCCAGCATCCATCAAGTTAATTGTGACAAAATTACTTTTCAAGGAGGGCACTTAACTAGAAAGAAATCATATCAGGGCTTGGTTAGACAATGGTGCACAAACACAAGCCAGGGACGCCATCGCTGGAGTCAGACAAAGCACAGGGACTCGGGACCCGGTGTGCAGCCTGGATCAGCCACTCACGGCTGTGGAAGCTCAGACGGGCTTGCACCTCTCAGAGCCCTCGCCTCTCTCTCCGCCACCATCCTGGGGGTGCGGGGGGTGCGGGTTGAGGCTCCCTCTTGCTTCTAGGTCCACAACTTTTCTGGCCTCTTTCCTCTGGGGGTGCAGCCCTGCTCCTCTTCTTCCCTTTCAGGCCACCTGGGTCCCTGCCCTCCTGCCTCCCCTCTCCTCTGGAATCCCAGTCTCTGTGGCTCCTGTCTGTTCCTCCCTATCCCACCCCTTACTGACCATGGACTGTTCCCCCTCTCTCCCCGGCAGCTCCCTGACCCTCACTTACCTCCTCATTCTGCAGACATGTGGGGGCCATTCGCTCCCCCTTTTCTCTGAATATCGTTTTAATTTCAGTAATCTATTCTTTTTAATATTTCCCCAGAGTTGCTCACCTTATGCTCATATTTATGTTACAGGGTCTTAAACAGAGGCAGAGGTATGTGCAAAGCACATTCCACCACATACTGGCTATATGAACATGAACACCTTACTTGTTCTTTTGTATCTGTTAGTTTCCTTGTCTGTACATTTGAGATAATAGTAACTGTTTGATTTTAAGACCAATGAGAAAAAATAGTGAATAGATATATTCATTCACGTACTATATTGTATCCAAAAAAAAAGGGAGGAGGGAGAAAAAACTACTTCTGATGTATATATGTTTGTATAGGAAGATATTTTCGGGAGATTATGTTTATAACATACATTATAGACTTTCTCCCTTGTTGACATGGTTTGACGTGTTGTGTGTGAATCTACTCTCTCCCTTCTCCTTCTCCTTGGATAATGGCACATGATAAAAGAAACTGGGTCTCCACCACAGTAAGGAAGGGAGCAGGCTGGGCGTACATATTAGCATTGTTTGTGTTCCCACACTCCTTCTCAATCTCATTATCAGAAAATCTAATTCGATAGGTCCAGAGTGGAGAAATTGATTCAAATATTTACCCCTTCTACCCCAATCTGCCTTCCAGATGAAGATCACTGTTTTGAACTTAGGCCGGTACCCAAGCCAGGCCTGGAGGCCTTGACAGACACCTGGAGTCCCGTGGCACACCTTGCCAGTTTCTTGGATTAGCTGTGCGCCTCCCTGGAAGCAGATGCATCTATGACGAGTTGTCTCGATCAAGGACAGTCTATTCTTTCTAAGGAGTCAAGACAACTGTTTTTGGCTGGGCCAAGGTCAGAACCGGAAGTACCCTTTGGGAGATGCTTCCCAGGCTTGTATGCCAATGAAAGCAGCACTTGCCAGTAATGACTCTTAGGCCTTCACGCCTTCAAAACCAGTGGAGCGTCTCCACCAGCTGCTCAGGCGACAGGGGGCCCAGCCAGGTCTTTGCTTTCGTGGGATACCAGCATTTCCCACAGATAAGCCCGTCCCATAGCACCTGCTGATGCTTCCAGCTAGATCCAGCCTTAGCATTAAGCCCCGTGCCATTGTCATAGGATGCTCTGTTCTTGGGCCAAGACTGTAAGCTGTTTCCATCACCGCCTACGCCCCTGACAACAGTGGGGTTGGGATACAGGTTTGATTGCTTATAATACAAACACTAGGAACTGTTATGGAGACCTGACAGTTGCTTATCAAATTCTTTTCTGATGACCTAATGGTATCGCCTTAGAACTTAGTAAGGAGCGATGACCTCACTTGAATCTGTAACAGTCCTCCATCTTTTTTTTTTTTTATAGATATCAGCATGCAACTTCCTCATGAAACTATCATCCTGTGATTATGTTCATTAAGCCCAACACTTGTCCTGGACCACTGATGCCCGAACATTTAAGCACTAGCTTTCTGACTATCTCAGCTGAATTATCTGATTTATTTTACATTTCCCCAAAAGCTTATTAAGCCCCACGTTATGAAGTTTTGCTTTGTTGCTTACATTGGACTCTACCATTTCTTCCATTATCTCATAAGAGAGCACAAATTTTTATTTGGATGTGTGGAATTCTGACTATCCGTCACTTCTGTGGAGAGGTGGGGAGTAAAAAGAAAGAGGAAGAGGCAAATGACTGGTGACTGTCAATTGAGTTCTATTTAATAAAAAGCTGTATTCTGAATTAATACACGCTGTACTAAAAGTCCCAATTAGCAGCACAATGGTTTGGGGGTTTATCCTCAGGTGACAAGTTTACTTTCCAAAATCAGGTTAGAAATTAGCTGGGTTCTTTGATTTTTTACCTTTTTCTCTTGCTCATTGGCATTCTTACATTTTCTATAGAGAAGACGAATTACTTGTATAACTTAATAAAACTGTTGTAAAGAAGCTAGTAATATTGTGAACACTTCAAATTAGCATGAAGTTGTTAACCCCAGGGGAGGACTGTCTGAATGCAATTGCTGCCCAGCACTGACTCTGAGGATAGCCTTTGAACTGTTTTGAATGGCTCTATAGTTCATCAAAGCAAGGTCTGCTGGGCTAATATGGCAGCACGAATTCTTCTTTGAAAACTCACTCTGCTCTAAACACATATATGGATAAATACAGGGATAAAATACAGAAATGCAGAAAAACAGTACCATGAAATTCAACTGACCTGCACGGTGAGATTAATATCTTACTAGGCCAGTCATGGCCTGGTATTTTTAAACAGTTAAATTTTTTTGAGATAATTGTAGATTCACATGTAGTTAAAAAGAAATAATATGAAGAGATCCTTTGGACCCTTTCTACAGTTTCCCCCAATGATAACAAATTGCATAATTCTAGTGTCATGTCACAACTAGACAACTGACCTTGATACAATCCACGGGCCTTCTTCATATTTCATGAGTTCCACCTACATTTATTTGCACGTGTATTTGATTCTATGCAAGTTTACACTGCATGTATGGATTCATGCAATCACCTCCACCGCCTGGATGCAGAAGAGACCCGTCACCTTAGGATGCCTTGTCTTGCCTGTTTATGGCCACAGTCCCCACGCTGCTCCCCCACCTCTCTATCCCCTGGCAACCACTAATGTGCTCTCCATCTCTAAAATTTTGTCATTTCAATACTGCCCCATAAATGGAAGAATCATACAGTATGCGACCTTCTCAGACTGGCTTTTTAAACTCATCATAATTCACCTGAGATCCATCCGAGCTGGTGCAGGTATCAGGTCCTGTCTATTGCCGAGGAGCATTTCATGGTGTGTGTATGGACCATAGTTTGTTTACCCATTCACCCACTGAAGGATATTTGGGCTACGTTTAGTGTTTGGCTATTACGAATAAAGCTGCTGTGAACATTTGTGTACATGTTTCTGTGTGGGTGTTAAGTTTTCATTTCTCTGGGATAAATGCCCAGAATTTTTTTTTAACCTTCAAAAATAAGAACGTAATCAGATGAAACCATGTATCTGGTATAGTTCTTATAACCAGTCTGTGAGTATGGCTTGAAAGATGGTACTGGTGTTAGAGATGGAGAACCTGGAATTACCAAAAGGACCCACCAGAGTTACTCCGGATGAAAACTTGGGAGTTGGAATTCTTTCTCAGTTTAGTCTCCACAGCAGTCTTTTTGGAAGGGAAGTTTTCCCCATATCTTGAAACATGGTATTTATTACCTGCTACCTATGAGATGTTTTCATCTTAGCTCAAGTGCCTATGTCTAAAATTCTGCACAAATTTAGAGGTCTGTGATTTTGGAAATTGATTCTTATTTCTATTCTCTTAATGTAGAGAGCAGTCCAGCGACCGCAGGCCATGCGGAATGCATTAGCGACAACTGGGGGAGAGAGCAGGAAGTCTGCACACCCCTCAGCCAAGGCTGGCTCACAGCCTCGCATTCTTCCTCCCCATAAGCTGGAAAACAGCTGTCCCTGAAAAGCGTTGTTCCAAAGGAGGAATTACTTACACTCCTCTTTAACTCAAGAGATCGAGGCCTGGCCAGATGGAAGGACGCGTCATCCGTCTCTTCATTCACAAAGGGCAAAGTTAGCATCCCCAACCTCCAACTGGCTACTGCTTCAAAAACTACAACTGCAAACCAAGAACCACCAAATCCTAAGCTTCAGTACATCTTCCTTTACTGTTTCACTTTATTCGAATGAGCCACTCGCCCATTATATTTTTGTCAATGTTTATCCGTGTAAAAGAAGAGGAAAATGGTAATGACTTAAATCAATGGTCAGCAAAGCTTTAAAAAATTTTTAATTCTAAATCTATCCATCCCAAAATGTGCATTTAAGAAGATAGGGAGCCAGCCTAATTTAACAATATGCTAAGCAGGTAGCATAATTTACCTTAGAATTAAACTCATCAGCAATGAAACATGCAGCTTCTACTCTCTGCCTGGAAAAGACAAGAAATGTGAGAGCTATGAATTCAGACCAGGGTGGGCAGGGATCCAAACGACCTGAATATACCACTTTCTACAACGAATTCAGATGAAATGAATCCTCCATCTTTCCTGGATATTGGGTTAGCCTTACATATGAAAAGAATTGATCATTGCCAATGAGACAGGATGTCATGTAAACAATAAAAACAATAATGACAATAACAACTAACATTTACTGAGTGTCCATATGAGTCTAAATTATTTCCTTGAGTCTTCATGATCATCCTATGAGGTATTATTATCCCTATTATACAGATAAGGAAACTGAGGCTTAGAGAGGGTAACTTGTGTAAGATCTAATAGGTATTATGTGATGGATCCAGGATTCAAATATGGGCATGTCTAATTGCAGAGTCCAACTTAAAAATACACCACTCCCAAGTTATGAACTCTACCCTCAGCTCTTTACTCACAAAATTTTACTGTTAGAAAACCATTTCTTTGGCATAAGACACAGTCCCTTTTGATGATGTCATTACCAACTCCAGTGTCAATGAGTTCTTCAAATCCTTTATAACTTGTTAACAAACTGGGAGGTAGAGTTTCAAGGAAACAAAGGGGAATGAGCATGGGAAGTCTAAAGGAGGGCAGTGAGAGGCTCTGGAGCTGTACAAGAAGGCTGTAATCAGAGTCTCTATGACTGCTCACACACCTGCCTAAGAGACATTTTAGAGCAAGCTCACTTTTATTCTTCTATCTGTGAAAGGTATTCACACACACAGGACTGACCCTATACACTGCCTATGCATTTATGCTGTAATTCACTCTATTGACACTTCTAGGAGGCGGCAATGCACTCCCCCTAGACCTCACATATCCTTTTGTCTACTTTGGATCTTATACTCCACATAGATTCTGTCTTCTTGCCTCTGTTTATAACTAGTAACCTTTGATGATCAAGAAACCCATTTACAAATGAAAGGGATGGAAAGGAGTGGAAACTAATAAGAGTTAAGGATTTGTTGTTCACTAGGCACCGTGCCAGGAATTGACATATGTGATCTCATTAAGTATTCACAGCAGCCCACCCTTTTACATACAAGGAAATCCACATGCAGAGCCTATCTACAGTCTTGCTTAATAAGAAACCAAGCAAGCATTCAAGTACAGATCTCCCAGACTGCCACCTCCGTCGTTTAGCCACTATAAGATGAAGTAAATGAACTACGAGATGAATATCTTAGAAATGAAACACTTATTAAGATTAAAACAGTTTTCAAAGGGGAACAGAAAGGGAACTGATACCTCTTATGCATCCTAGTAGTTAGTACATAAAATGAGGTTGGATTGGCCTGGAGGTGGGGAAAGTAGTGAATGTTACTATTAGAAAGCCATTTCTTTGGCATAAGACACAGTTATGGGAAAGAAGATCAGTCACCAAACGCCTTGCTTCATTTTGTGTGGTTGTAAGTGGCACACAATAGTTATGATCAACAGAAAGATGGCCTGGATTTTGAACTCTCATATCCATGTGTAGGTAGCATTTTAAACAAAGGTACCTTTCTTATTACGAGGCCAGTTTGGGGTCTCAAAGCCCAATCTGGTCTCCTGGTGAGAGGGATGGGTCACTGTGAGCCTTGGTTTCCACTTGGCCTTCTAAGAACAGCTACGCAGGAGACAGTCCTGGGCCTTTTCATTCCCCTGCTATAAACGAGGCTCTCCTGGCTCTCTGCTGAGAATGAGAGCTTTGAGCTTTTGCTTCTCCCATTGCAGTTGTTGCTCCAATCCTTGGAATTATTTTCTACATGAAAGAAAGGATGCACAATGAGTGACTGTGGCCAAAGTGTGGCCTTGTCTCCTACCCAAGTGCACTTCTCTGGGCCTGTGGGGAAAAGGGTTGAGCCCCTCTACAGGTAGATGTTGAATCACCTCCTATTCACCCCATTGGTGAAGGGATTTCTACCTAGATTAGGGAAATGGCCAATCACATGACACCCAACACTGACATGAGAGGTTGACAGCAGTTTGTTAGCCATATATTCTCATAGCCCAGTAGAGGGAGAAACCATATACCACACTTGGCCACACAGGGGCTGTATGGAAAACAGAGCAACCAACCAGGGGCTGTGAGAGACAGGCTTTGTAGTATTAAGAGAGTGAGGGGCCCCCTGACTTCCAGGGGAGGCTGTGTTTAGCTTGTTTGAGTAATTCCATGGGCTGGCAGAGAACTAAGCCTGCTATTCAAAGATAAGCAGGCACCATGCCTAGTCCCCGTGATAAAAAAGAAAAAAAATGGGGGAGGGGGCTTTTGGGCTAGAAGACCTTATTCACAGTAACAGAGTCAGGAGGCGAAATTGTGGTTAGACCGTTTGAGACCTTCCTGGTTTTCCTCAGATGTCAAGGCGTACATAATATTGGGCCTTAGTTTTAGTCTTTATTCCACAGTAAAACAAGTCACTAATGGAACAAACAAAAGTAGAGAAGGAACTATTTATATATGCCCTTCCTCCTCAATGTACATGCTCTAGAAATAAAGAAACATGACTGGTCCTCCCATTCTATGTCCCTTAGGAAGCCTTGGAAAACATGCTGTTCTTTTTGAAAAATCACAAAAAATAACTGGACACTTAGTATAATTGCTTGAGAAAGTCCATTTTTATTTGAAAAGACATTGTCATCCAACTTTTTCATTAATTTATCAAATATTTATAGCGGCTCTAAATAGTGAAAATTTTATAGGAGCTGTATCAGAGTTCTTTGGTTGCAGGCAACAGAAACTGACTCTGGTTGACTTTAGCAAAGAAGGAATTTATTAGACTGGAATTAAGTAGCTTAGGTGGGGAGTGGGGGTGGAGCTTAAACAACCCAATCAGAAAGGATGATAATTAGGACAGCTCTGGGGATCTTGATAGCAGAAATAAATGGACACTACATTAAGGTTAGCGTTAGCTCTAATCCTTCAATGATGGCTTAGCATTCAAATTCCAGGAAGACTATGACAAACTTAGGCCTTGGCCAAGAGAAGGGGAACACATTGATTGCAAATATCATCAGATCGCCTTAGCTGGTTTGGCTCAGTGAGTGAGTAGGCCTGCAGACTGAAGAGTTCAAGGTTCGATTCTAGTCAAGGTCATATGCCCAGGTTGCAGGCTCCATCCCCATTGGAGGGCATGAAGGAGGAGCCGATCAATGATTCTCTCTCATCATGGATGTTTCTCTCTCTCTCTCCCTCTCCCTTTCTCTCTGAAATCTATATCTATATATCTATATCTATATCTATATCTATATCTATATCTATATATTTTTTTCCTCATCAGATCTGCAACAGGTGAGGGATGGTTTCTCAAAAAAAAATCAAATGACTACCCAAAGAAAGAGGAAGGGATTCTGGGGAAGCAGAAATAAAAACAATAAAAAAAACCCAGATGTTTATTTCTAGAGATATCTCATTACTTTATATGAATTAGAAAATCAATGATTATTAAACATAAGAGGTAAATCCAATTTTCAACCACTCATTGATTGTGCATTCTACCGTGTATATTTCTATTTGTGCATATATTTTTCTCATTTCATGAAAATGAATCCTTTTCAATGCCTCAACATCTAGTTGTAGAATAGATTTGTTATGGATTTAATCCTCAAACAGGCTACTCTGCCTTAAAGTTGTACTTCTTACCCAGTCAGAAAGAGAATTTTTTTTTTCTTTTTGTTCACAAAGAATAAGTAGGGATATGAATGGATCAGTGGAAATTCAATATGTTGAGTGATTTTTAAACTATTAAACAAAAGCATATAACATACACACTGCAGTGCTAGACTCCTAGTCAGGAAAAAATTAACTGCACCGAATAAAAAGGTCAACTTCCTACACCTAAGGAGTTTATAATGAATATATGCACACACAATTAAGTGAAAGTTCAAATGATAAATATGTAACCCAGATGTCAGCAGAAACTTCACATTCCTTTCCCTCCCAAAGTTTCCTGAAGAATCCCAGAAGCTTCCATACTGAAGGTCAATTTTGAACCTTAGTATCTGCTACCCCTGGAATCTTCTTTTCACTTTTATTTCTGCCCTAATTGCTCCCCTTTCTCTGCTCTGTACCAAATCAACAATATCGCCCTTTTAAAAGGGCCTATTTGAGTATAACACACTTTACTCAAATTCTGGAGAAAAGACGGGGACTCACATCAAAGATGAGCTGGTATTCAGTTTCTATATTTTTAAAATCCTTTAGCTATTTCCAATAATTCAGGCCTCAGCATGCTGTTATGGATTTTAGCCTTCTCCTACTCTCAGGCCCTGCCAGTAATTGTCTCATGTTATTCTGCAAAGCAATTCAGCGCTCCTTAATTCAGCCCCAGGCCGCCCTTGACAGATCTAAAGACTCTCCCCTTGTTAGACAATGGGTCATCTACTTTCTCATTGGTCTCTACTAGAGAACTGGGCCAGGATAGATACTTTTTTCCAGGAATATTAATCTTGACACCCAACCTTGAGTGCTAAGAATGTGAGCAGAAATGATTATACTTAGTTTAAATTTTAAATAACATTTTTCTTTCTGTTATAACGGCTCTGTGCTGGCCCATAAGGGAGGGAAGTGATAAGGAAGGGTTTTTTGGGAAAGACTATGACTTAAACTCATTACTCTGATTTTAAAATATTAGGGATAAAGTTTAAACTGAAAAGTTTAGATTAAATTTTCCTAACTGATGACATGTATTTATCTCTTTCTTAAATCCCATCCAAATGTCATAAAGTAACTTCAAAAGAAGAACAAACCCACTGTAGTACTAAAACATGGAGAGAGGTACCTTCAGGCAAGTAAAGAATTCCTGGAAGATATAAAGCAAATAGAAATCTCCCCCAAAGCTGAAGTACCTGGAATCCCATTGTGGTTGAGAGGAGTAACCTTCCTCAGAAGAAAGAAAAAGAGAACATAGAGAGAAATAAAATTTAGAAAGGAGGAAAAGACAAATATTAATTTTCCAAAAGAATCCTGGAATCCTAAAATCAAGGACAGTGGGAATTAAAAGAAGGAGCTGGCTGTGGGCTAGTAGGCTGGGTGAATAATTAAAGGCCCATGAAACAGCTGCCCCCATCCCCTGCTTTCAGAATTGCTGGCTCTGTTATTTGCCCCAGGATACAGTTTTCCGTTGGCCAAAAAAGTAAAATAATCTGATACAGAGCATTCCCAGAGTGGTTGGAACCAGAAGGGCAGGGAGCTCCCTAGGTAATATATAATCACTCTGTGATCCCCAGTGAAAAAACAAACAACGTGCGCATCATTCCCATTGCTTCCCTTATCAATTGCCAAAAGAAAGGTTGGTATATTCAGAACTTGCCCCTGCCAGAGAAGCAGGGATTTTTCACTTGGGCTGAGAAAATGCACTCCAGCTACCAATCCAGGTCCATATAAACCATAAATATAAATATACAGTAAACAATCACCAATCACTTGAGAGGGGAAAAAAGAATAGCATGAAAGATAGGAACCTAACTCAAGCAGTGGAAGAACTAATTCCTGAAGAAACAGAGTTAATAGAAGAAACAAAAGAGAGTCAAGAGCATGTCACATCGAAAGGAAGAACAGATGGCTCTGAAAAAATCATCTATCAGAATCCTTGGAAATTAAAAATATGATCACCAAAATAAACAGCAGATGGCCCAAATAACAGAATTTACATAGCAGAAGGTAAACTTTGTAAATTAAAATATCTGGCCAAGGAACTCCCACAATGCAGTAAAGATAATGGGGTGAAAAGAGGTATAAAATTCAGAGACAGGAAGACAGTTATAGGAGATCCAACATTCATCTAATTGGAGTTCTAGAAGGGGAGAAAACCAAGAGGAATTAATAAAATAAATAATTATGTAAGCACATACAAATGCTTACCATCGTGAATCATTAGGAGTATTGGCAAAAACAGCCCAAAGTACATACATACTTATATTATTGGTAAATCAGTAGTACATCTTCCTATTCTCCATATGGTCTTACACTATCACAAAGAGGTGTTTGAAAATTGAATTCAATAATGTATATAAAATCACTCTGAAAATTCAAGTGCCAAAAATATGAAATATTAATTATTCTCATTTATTTTATAGTGTTATCTTTAAATACTTAGAGTCTCTAAATTATGATCTAAATTGGTATCCATAATCCTTATCTGGTAGGTAATTGGGAGCTCTGAAGAATGTGATCAAAGGGAATTCTTTCACCAAGAATCCAAGAAAAGTCAGAATATGAGCAATTACGGAGGCTGTCCAAGCATATCTGCTTTTCCTCGCCTTTCTTTGCCTGGTACCCCACTCTACATGCAGGAGAGTTAAGCTAAGATAACTTTGGAAAGGTTAGAAAGACATTTTCTCCTGTGGGAGAAGCTTTCTTTTTAGCATACTAAAGCAGTTTTATAAAGTTAAGACATTTTTTGATATCTACATTTTTAAGGAAATATAATCCTGGACTCTATCATGGTTAGGATATACACAGAGCAGGCCCTGGAGAACAGGTTCCTTGGTTTTAGGAAATGTTGTCAGAATTGCACTCCCACCAATCATCTGCCTCAGTGGAGATAATCCCAACTAAAGATCATTCCAAAACACCTTGCTCCTTGGTTTGGGAGCACAATCTGTTACCTTCTTTCCTTGCAGCCTGGTCTTTCTAGGTGAATGTTCAAAGTCATTTGCCATCCCTGACCACACACTAATTTAGAAAGGGAGGAATGACCCAGGTCTGCTGGTTGGCAATGGTGCATCAGCCTGGGATTAGCCATTTGCCACAGATAATTACAAATGGGTAATTTACAGCTGGATAATTGAGAATTCTTAAATCCATAACTTTTTGTTAGGAGCCAACTGTGAAATTTCTATGATATCTGTGATTGTGTGTGGGCGGCGGGGAGCAATTGAGAAGAATTTTATGGTAATCCACTAGCACTAAAAGGGAATTACTAAGGTCTTGCTTTTAGGAATTAAAGTAACTCTTCAGTCGTTTTCTGATTTTGAAAATGTGAGATTTTTATTCTTAAAGAAAAAACTTCAATGATCTTTAAGTAAATGACTTTAATGTTGCATACTAGGGAGAGAACATATATATTAAAAATGAGGCATCATTTTTCAACTTGATTTTATTAAGAATTAGAATTTTTATCAAAGCCTCACACATTGGCAATGGCAAAAAAAAAAAAAGATAATTATCTTTCTGGTTTCATCAAGTACCATTGTGAGGCACTGAGAGCACCTTATTAAGATAAATATAATGCCTGGCTGACATGGCTCAGTGGTTGAGTGTTGACCTATGATCCAGGAGGTCACGGTTCAATTCCCAGTCAGGGCTTGATCCCCAGTGTGAGGTATGCAGGGGACAGCCGATCAATGATTCTCTCTCATCATTGACATTCTATCTTTCTCTCTGAAATCAATAAAAAGATATATTTTTAAAAGATGGATATAATTATTATTAAAGGATATGAGCTATTTATACATTTTCCTATAACATTTATAAAATATAACAATTTAGAAGGAATTATAATCAATGTGTACTAGTATATACAATAACATTTCATTGTCAGGTAGGAATAGGTGAGTAGTCAATTCTTTGGTGAATCTGTTCCAATCTACAAGGCTAAAAATAAGATAACTATTGATGCTTGGTAATAGCAATGAAGAAATTAAATAAATGCCAGCTTGTCAAAACCTTATCTTGGAGATGACTGTCATTCCACCCACCTATCACTTTCCTGCTGCTCACTCCCTCTTCCTAGAGAGGATGTCTGGCCACGACGGGAAGAAACACAAGAGCCATGAGTTCTGATCGTCGGACAGTGTGAACTGATTGGACTAAGATTGAGTTCTCACCAAACCTGAGGCCATCACATTCTCTCTCCTGGTTTCAGGTGTGCAGGCCAGAATGCTATTTGTAACCAGAGATGGGAACTGCTATTTTAAGGACATAAAGCATGAAACGGGTACGGCAGAGTCTGGGGACATGGAGCCCGAGGGACAGGGAGGGAAACAGAGTGGGAGCGGGGGGAAAGAGTCAGAAAATACTGATAACTTTCTGGTTCTATAATATTTGTCTATACTTTCTAAAATTGGGCATCTTGAGATGCTTCTGTATCCTGACAATAAAATTCTCTTTAATGAGCTCAGCTTAAGTGAGTTTCTTCTTGCAACTATGCATAAGAGATTGTTCAACTACTGTGTTAATATTCATGACTTCCAAAGATGATAATAACTTACATTTTCCTGCCAGGAGTTTAGAGAGAAGCAAGCAAAGCTGACATCAGAAATACAGTTACCTTGCTATTGGTTTGGATCTCAAATCACTTTAGGGAAGCAGTGGGTGAATGTAATTTTTACACGGCCTAGAATTGATCTAGCCTACTCTAAAGTATGACCACAATAGGGAGACAGAAGTGGTCAAGATATTTTAAATGATTTTCCTTTATTGAGTGTGGAGATTATGTGGAGCAACTCGATCTTTGAAACATGGCTAACAGAATGGTTAAAGGATACAATCACTTTGAAAAATTATTTGACTGGTTTTTATAAAGTTCACAACATACATAACCTTATGATCTAGTAAATCCACTTTTAGATATTTACTCCAAAGAAATAAAAACACATGTCCACAAAAAGATTTAAACATGAATATTCATGACAGCATCAGTATTATAGCATGAAGTTATAAATAACCAAATTGTCCATCAACAAAAAAACACGAATAAACCAGTTATGGCATAGTCTTACAATGGAATGATACTTAGCAAAGAAAAGGAAGAAACTACAGACAGACACATGTAATAATGTGCATGATTCTCTAAAAGACTCTGTTGTGAAAGAAGCTAGATCCTTAAACTACATACTGTGTGTTCAGTCACAGTCCAAATTAATATATGGAGATAGAAATCAGAGCAGTGGCGGTCTGAGAGGAGGGGTTGTAGACACGGAAGAGAATTTTCTACGGTGATGGCAATGTTTTCTAACTGGATTGGGACATTGGTTTACAAGTATATGCATTCATTTGTCAAAATGCATCAAACTGTACCGTTGAGATCTGTATAGTTTATTGTGAGGAGAAGGTGCAGATATTTGAATATATATATATATATATGGCCATGCAAACAACAGTAGTAAGACAGAGTCAGTAAAACAGGAGAGCAACGGTGAGGGACATTCAGAGGAAACATGTATGTGCTGGCTTGTTGTTTAATGCCAAGGGTCCTGACACGTCTGCTTTGCCTGGAGAGCCTGGTACTAGATACTCACCATGAAATTCAGACATGAAGAGTCCACACCTTTCATGCTTATTGACAGTAGTAGTCTGAGGACAACGCCTGCAATGGAGCCTAGTGCTACACTTGGGAGTACAGTCTTCCTCTCACATGGAGGGTCCGGGCCACAGCTCTGCCCCTACGGATGAGACCCCAGGCCCGTCAGTTCACCTCTCAGCTGTAGGTGGTGATGGCGATACCAGCCCTCACTTACGGGACCACTGTCAGGATTCGATGACTTAACACATGCAACCCTCCTAAAAAAGTGCTTGGCCTAAGAGAAGTGCTTGATAATGTTCAAATCTTATGGTTCTTTTTTAGAAAAGCAAAAAAGAATCCTAAAGTGAATCCTCAGGCATAGACTCATTATTGTGCAAATTTTAACATATCCAAGTAGAAATATGATATATCGACCTTTGAAAACCTGAATCTGCCCATGGATTTCTCTGAAAATGTCTTTGGCACTTTTGTGGGAATCCGGCCGTGATGGTTTCCATTCAGAGAAGACACAGTTCTGAACTTGATGTGGCTGTTGGCAGGGAATCAAAGCCTGTGAATTCCAGTTAAGGTTTTACTATGTTGGGTGGTAAAGAGCTACTGAGGTTGAAAGCTTTTCTTCCCACACCAATGATTGTAAGTCAAACCTCCCATTAAGTGGGGCTGTTACTGTGTTTGTTTGTCTCCAAATTACATGAACTAGCACTAGGTGGACTACTTGTGGAATACTGAATAGTGCCTTTGCTCTTACTGGTTCATCCTTCATTTGATCAAAGACTATGAACATCTTCATTTCGCTTCCAATTTTACCAACAGTATCCATGAATTAGCCCTCAACATAACTGCACTACTGCAAACTAGATTAACTTCGCTAGCTTATGTCACTGGCAATGGTTTGTCTTTGGTCTGAGATAAATATTCTATCCTAAAAATCTGATCTAGCCCTCTTGAAAAAAAAATGTGATGCGTTCTCTGGGAGTGTACTGTAATCCTGAGACATTATTTACTGAAATGGCTGCAGCGGTGTAATGTATCTTATTGAATCAGAAATATTTCCCAGTTGATTATTGGACGCATAAATCCAATCAGAGTTATCACCTATCGAACTGGAAACATTAAACTTACAAAGCCAAATGGATCGCCTGGCACATCATAAATACTGCCGTGGCATCGGGACTCTGCTGTTCTGAGTCAGGGCTTGGGAGAAACGTTATCTCTTTCCAGGGACCAGGAGTGGGGCAGCTGTGTTCTCCTAGAGCCGGCTCCATATCATCAGGTTTAGGAAGCCATGCTGCCCGTCACATCCGAAAAGGCACCCTTCCAAATGACACAGGACCCAGGGTCTTCTTCAGGCTACCTGTCCTTCCTCCCCTGGCGCCGGTGACCTCCAGAGCTGTCGGCAACGCAGCGCGTCTGCTGCATTTAAAACAAACACACGGGGCAGGAAGGTGACCCCCTGTGATTGAGAGACTATTGGGCTGTTCTCGCCGATCATAAGAATGCAAAGTTGAGCTCGCATTAGTATGTTGCTCCTGTGTTCCTCCTGAGAGAAAGTTGAATTTGGGGTTAGCAGGAGAAAGCAGGGCCATCCGAGGGGGAAGCAATGTGGATTTTTAAAATTTAATGTCAGAGTGACTTGTCAATCCTCTCTTATTCCCTGGCTTCCTGTGCCCTGTTATTTTCCTTTGTCCTGTACATACATCTAGACAGTCAGTACTAATCAAGCATTCTACATATTTCTAGACACTTCTGCCTTCAAATATGCTGTTCTATTTTCTCCATAAACATGCTCACACCAGTCAGGTCATGCTTCCTCCTTTTTAATTTGGAAACCAAGGTGACCATATGTTCAGAAGGAGAATACTGCCCTGTTTTGGACAGGGCGCCCATCTCTATTCCTCTGCCGTCCAGCGTGGCTGACATTTGCCACATTGGCCTTCTCTGCCATAATCTGAAGGATAGTTAACATTCTCCTGGTTTCGAGTGAGAGAAACAGTCTCTGGCTAAGTTAGGTCATTTATTGAAAGGATGCTGAGGCAGCTCCCCAAATCCAAGGATGAAGTAAACAGGCAAGCCTGGTGGCTGAACCCCGGGCTGCAGGAATCTGTTGGCCTTCTCTCTAGGGGCTGCCACTGACCCCAGTCAGCTCCAAGCCCCCATCTCTGAATCCTAAGTTGGAGATTCTAGAGAGAATCTGATTTGCCGAGTGGAGGCATAGCGCCCACTGCTGTGTTGGTCAGCTCTAGCCAAAGGGAAAGGCTACTTGGTGTAACATGGCTAACCCCTCCCTGTCTACCTGGAGTAGTACCCCTACAGAAAAGGGAAAGTGGCCATGAACTCCAAGGGGAAACCAAGAGGCATTTGAAGCTCAGGAACCCCTCTTTGTCTATTGCTTTGAATAGAACCCTCCTGGCAAGCATTTCTCCAATACTTGGCCATGATACTTATAACAGTGGCTGGAGTATAGTCTCCCAACACCACACCACCCCCCCCCCACCACCACCACCACCACGACACATTCTTTAGGTCCAAATGTTTCCATGGCTTGAAAAACATTGTTGGGTCACCTTGACATGGTATAGAGAGTGCAAAGCTAGCAGCAGATTACAGTATACCTAGTGAGTACGACAGACTGCATTTTGAAAAAGAAAATTTTCGTGGCCAAGTAAGATACATCCACCCCCACAAGATGTAATTTAGGGGAGAAGAAAGAAGGGCTCCTTTAAAATGCCAGCCAGTTAGTTTATGGCTTCTATCAGTGCCGCGGAGATGGAAAAGGAAGGTGTCAAAAAAAGTAAAATAGCTGATTTACTTTCGACAAAAGATTAACGGCTTTGCCAGACCTCGGCAAGTCCTGAAGTAGAACAGAATGAAATGTTCCTGTTGGAGTCGCACTGATGAAAACGGGTTGGGTAAGCAGATTGACCAACTTCTTTCTATTTGGGGGGATGGGGATCGCCATTAGTCACGATCGAATCCGGTCCGTCTAGGGAGGTGTCTGGGAATCCAGGTTGCTTGAGGTTCATGTGCACAAATTGAGGGGGAAAAAGTGATCTGGGAATAAGAAATAAACAAGTTTCTACTTTTTGTCTAAATTACAGATATCACAGACCATCAGTCTCCTCTGAGGGTTTATTCAAGTTTCTGTTTGGGGAAGAGGGGACCCCAAAAGGCCCAGGAGGAGACTGTAACTTGATGAAGGTTCACATCAGTCCAGTTGATACGACCAAAATGTGAGTCAGACCCAGGAAACAAGGTGTCGGCCAGGATTGGAGGCAAGCCAGGTTCAGGGCCAGAGGTGCCTTGTCCAGGCACCCAATTGGCTCATTCTCTATCTGGACACTGTAGGGGATAAGAGCCCAGCTGGCCTGGGGCAGCAGCTGCACCAACCCTCAAACCAACACTGCGTCCAGAGGAGGACGAGGCGCTGAGCGTGAGACAGTGGCTGCCAAGCATCTGGAAGCCAAGGCCGTTGACTGAAATATCTAAGGAGGACATAAAGATGGCTAAATTCTGGGACACACTGACATAAAAATTAATAAGAAAATACTTCTAGGAGAGAAACCAAGATGGTGGCATAGGTAAACACCTAAACTGCTGCCTTGCACAACAATTGCAAAACTACAACTAAAAGACAAAACGGACATCATCCAGAACCACAGGAAAGCTGACTAAGTGAAAATTCTACAACTAGAAGGAAAGAGAAAAGCACATGGAGACTCAGAGGAGCTGCAAAAGGCTGAGGTATGGAGATGAGCACAGAGAGGACTGACTGCTGAGTGCGCAGCTGGCTTTCTCAAATGGGAGGGAGGCGGAAGCTCCTGACTGCGCTGAACTCCAGTTCAGGGTGAGACCCTGGGGACCCAGACTCACACGGGAGGAATCTGGACTGTCAGGAAAAGAGAAAAGCCCAGTGAGACTCAGGGGAGCTGCGAAAGGCAGAGATCCAGAGGCGCACGTGCGGAGAGGACTGACTGCTAAGTGCGCAGCTGGCTTTCTCAAGCAGGAGGGAGATGGAAGGTCCCAACTGCACTGAACTCC
Organism: Corynorhinus townsendii; assembly: GCA_026230045.1. Taxonomy (NCBI): domain Eukaryota; kingdom Metazoa; phylum Chordata; class Mammalia; order Chiroptera; family Vespertilionidae; genus Corynorhinus; species Corynorhinus townsendii. The sequence goes on along the minus strand of JAPDVU010000005.1, from coordinate 8,831,230 downwards.
AGTTCCGGGTGAGACTCTGGGAACCCAGACTCATTTGGGGCGAAACTGGACTGTCTGGCAATGGACGAAACTCGAGGACGGCTTTCCCTCAGAGGTGCTTGCAGCAATTACCGAGGGACACTGAGACCCAGAGGCCTCATAGGGCAGGGCTGACAGGAAGTCAAGGCTGTCCGCTCCACCCTGAGACTCTGCCCCATCCAAGCTGAGCACAGAGGCTTTTGTAATTTTGCAAGTCTTGTCTCATAAGGTGTCTCCAGCACAAAAGTTCTCCCAGCATAGACACAGCTGATCCTCATAGCCAATTGGCCTGGAGGTCAATTCCTCCCAGTGATACCAACAACAATCAAGACTTAACTACAACAAGGCTGTGCACACAGTCCACAAAGGGGTGCACCAAGAGTGTCCACCTCAGGTAACTGGGGAGGCTGAGCCACTGTGCCCTAGAGGACATCTAGCACACAAAGCTACTCTACCAACTCAGCGAAAATGTGGAGACAAAGAAACAGATCACAAATGAAAGACATGGAGGAAAACAAACGACTGGATGTAGAATTTAAAACCACAGTTATAAGGTTTTTCAAAAATTTCCTAGAAAAGCCCGATAAATTTAGACAGACCCTCGAGGATATGAAAAAAGACCAACTAGAAATTAAACATACACTGACTGAAATAAAAAATATTATACAGAGACCTAACAGCAGACTAGAGGAATGCAAGAAGCAAGTCAAAGATTTGAAATACAAAGAAGCAAAAAACACTCAACTGGAAAAGAAAAAAGAAAAAAGAATCCCAAAACTTGAAGATAGTGTAAGGAGCCTCTGGGACAACCTCAAGTGTACCAACATCTGAATTATGGGGGTGCCAGAAGAAGAGAGAGAGCAAGATACTGAAAACCTATTTGAAGAAATAATGACTGAAAACTTCCCCCACCTGGTGAAAGAAATAGACTTACAAGTCTAGGAAGCACACAGAACCCCAAACAAAAGTAATCCAAAGAGGACCACACCAAGACACATCATAATTAAAATGCCAAGAGCAAAAGACAAAGAGAGAATATTAAAAGCAGCAAGAGAAAAACAGTTAGTTATCTACAAGGGAGCACCCATACAATTGTCAGCTGATTTCTCAACAGAAACTATGCAGGCCAGACAGCTGTGGCAAGAAATATTCAAAGTGATGAAGAGAAAGAACCTACAACCAAGATTACTCTACCCAGCAAAGTTATCATTTATAATTGAAGAGCAGAAAAAGAGCTTCACAGATAAGAAAAAGCTAAAGGAGTTCATCAACACCAAACCGGTATTATATGAAATGCTGAAAGGTATTCTTTAAGAAGAGGAAGAAGAAGAAAACGGTAAAGATAAAAATTATGAACAACAAATACATGTCTATCAACAAGTGAATCTAAAAACCAAGTGAATAAAAAATCTGATGAACAGAATAAACTGGTGAATATAATAGAATCAGGGACATAGAAAGGGAGTGGGCTGACAATTCTCAGGGGGAAAGGGGTGTGCGGGGGTGCAGGAAGAGACTGGACAAAAATTGTACACCTATGGATGAGGACAGTGGTGGGGAGGTAAAGGCAGAGGGTGGGGTGGGATCCAGGTGGAGGGGAGCTATGGGGGTAAAAAGAGGGACAATTGTAATAATCTGAACAATAAAAAATTATTATTTACTAGTATGTTAAAAAAAAACCTGTCAGAGTCTCATCCAGCTTCCACAAGACTAAAACCAAGGGGCGAGGAGAGAGGGGACAACTCAAGGGTCCCTCAGATCATTTAAGTCAACATCAGATAAGAATGTTATAAAAATTTGACTTTTGATTGACAGAACTAATAGCTACATTGTTGGAGATGAAAACCTCGCACCAATCTATGCAGGCCGAACCTGCCAGGTTTTAATCAAAAGGCCAGGGTAGAGAATGCCCATTTATTTAGGTTGCTTCATCCACCTGAGAGGTCACTCACTTGGCATCAGACCCTAATCTATGCTTCTTCCCTTCTAGACCACCTTGCACCTGCAGGTTAAACCTTCAATATTAACCATCTGGGACTTGTATAATCTGAGTGTTAAGCCTTTGAGGGTGGGGATCTTTCATAATGCAGCTGGTTTCTGTGTAGAAACGGGTATAAGACGACAGACTGGTGAGTATTTCTAGGGAGCAGGGGAGAATAATGGACGGGAAGAACCACTCCCAGGAGCAGGAGTTGGCCCTCAACAGGAACATTTGCCATCTCCAGAGAAGGAGACCAGGCAGCATATGCCCAACTGGACTTCAGAATTGCCATGACCAGTGACTGCTGTTCCTCCCATTCTTCCCCATTATAAACTAGTGTTTGGTGTGTCCTTTTCCTATCTCACCACTTGTGTAGAGTGTGTGTGTGTAGAGGAAGGGGGTGGAGATAACTGCATTTTTATTTTAAAAAATTTTTTTTATTGATTTCAGAGAGGAAGGGAGAGGGAGATAGAAACATCAATGAGAGAGAATCATTGATCAGCTGCCTCCTGCACGCCCCCCACTGGGGATCAAGCCCTCAACCTGGGCACATGGCCCTGACCAGGAATCAAACCGTGTCCGCCTGGTTCATAGGTCAATGTCAACCACTGAGCAATCCGTCTGGGCAGATCACTGCATTTTTAATTCCTAAGTCTCCAGATCAAGAGTAGCTTCATTGGAAGAGTATATACGAAGCACCTCATCTGCAGTTGGACCTGACTTCAGTAAGGATATCCTGGACTTCAAGTCTGATGGCATGAGAAGCAAGTCAATAGTAGATTTGCAAAAAAGAGTCATAGTTTCTTTGAACTTCCTCCCATTAACACTTGGTCCTGGGACCTGCTTTTGCCAATGGGACATTCGCAAACGTGATGCAAAGAGAAGCTTGCAATGTGCTTGCACACTGGGGTTCAGAATTGTTGCTTGGAAACCATGTGAGTAAGCTTGAACTCGCTCCCTAAGGGTGAGAGGATGTGAAACAGGCCACGGCCATCCAGCCCATCCATGAGCTGACTGCAAACACGAGTAAGCCCACATAGGTCCAGCAGAATTGCCCACTTACAGAATCACAGCTAATCAGTGAGTGTTGTTTTAAGTCACTAGGTTTGGAGGATGCTTTGTTACACGGCACAGATGAACTGATACAGCAACTCTACAGCAGCCAGTGATAGGAGGCCCTACACCAGAACAGTGGTGTGAAGTCCCTGCTCAGCACTGCAGGAGACTGGATTACCTGGCTCAGTGGAGACATCAGAGATACCAGCTTATCAAAAGGAACACTGGCCACTCTGACGACTGACTTGTTGTATATGTCCCACTTTCACACATAAAGTTTTCAGTCTTGGCATTTATCAGATCCTGCAACTACCTGAGGAAAAGAAATGTCATGGTCCACTCTACCTACCTGGCATTTTTAGGCAGTTTCTCTAACTTTCGTTTTACCTTTGGCTTATGAAATACAAGAGGCCTAGTGCACGGATTCATGCACCAGTGGGGTCCCTCGGCCTGGCCTGTGGACATCCCCTGAGGGGTCCCAGATTGCGAGAAGGTGCAGGCCAGGCCGAGCGACCCCACCAGTGCATGATCAGGGCTGGGGAGAAACCGCAGGAGGGCTCCAGGGCATGTACGGCCTATCTCACCTAGTCCTGATTTGCTGGACCCCAGCAGCAAGCTAACCCAGTGGTCGGCAAACTCATTAGTCAACAGAGCCAAATAGCAACAGTACAACGAGTGAGATTTCTTTTAAGAGCCAAATTTTTTAAACTTAAACTTCTTCTAATGCCACTTCTTCAAAAGAGACTCACCCAGGCCGTGGTATTTTGTGGAAGAGCCACACTCAAGGGGCCAAAGAGCTGCATGTGGCTTGCGAGCCGCAGTTTGCGGACTACGGACTAACCTACCAGTTGGAGCGTCTGCCCCCTGGTGGTCAATGCACGTCATAGTGACTGGTTGAACAGTCAAACGAACAGTCAGACACTTAGCATATTAGGCTTTTATTATATAGTATTATCTAATGGAGCAGTTGTGCTCCCTGAAAGCTTCGGGGTTTTATCAGATTTCCTGTTGTTAGTTCATCCCTATGAATTTCTCTCAATTATCCTAGCTTACTGAAAGGTACATGTGATTAAATATCATTAACCAAACAGAACTAACGGAATCTCATAAATAGACATGACACCCTTTGACCAAATACAGTTCACAGACTTAGGAAAAAAAATGCTGGTTTTTCCTTTTGGCATTTCTGTTTCTCAGTTATACAGGGACTGTGGTAGGTCAAAGGGTACTAAATTCAGTTAAAAAGCTTGGCTTCCTGTCTAGGCCTTTCTTCTATTGGCTGTGAGATCTTGGAGCTAATTAACCTCACCAAGCCTCGGTTTTGCCATCTGCTAATGGGAATGATGACACCTGCCCGGCCTACCCTCACAGGACCGGTGTGAGGAATAAACAAGGCGATGCTTTGGAAGGGCCTTTGAAAATCGTAAGATGGTCTACACGTACCTGTTATCAGGTGTTGTCAGGGAGGCCATGCTTTTACATGTTTCCTCTGATGATAAAGCTTCACCTGTACACAGTAACATGTCAGCGAAGTCCTTCTGCAGGGCTTACAGAGAGAAGAGGACGTGATCAGAAACTCACCATCAGAGCCCGCCTGCTGCACTGGCTGCTGGGAAGCTGGGCCGGCCTCGCTGGGGCGTCTCCTCCTCCTTCATCTGGAGAACTTCCCTCTCGCCTCGCCTAGATGTGCAAACCCTTCCAGCACGTACTGCACTGATGCGTTAGACTAGCTCAGTGGTCAGCAAACTGCGGCTCGCCAGCCACATGCGGCTCTTTGGTGCCTTGAGTGTGGCTCTTCCACAAAATACCACGTGCGGGCGCGCACGTACAGTGCGATTGAAACTTCGTGGCCCATGCGCAGAAGCCGATTTTCAGCTCTCAAAAGAAATTTCCATCGTTGTCCTGTTGATATTTGGCTCTGTTGACTAATGAGTTTGCCGACCACTGGACTAGCTCATTAGATCACTTCTCTGCCTGCAGGATGCACTTCTACCAAAACAGGCTTCCACACTCCTTTTATAAACACCCGCTAACATTCGTGGGACCAGAGGCAAGCGGACAAATGAAAATCCACATATCTGATGCATAAACATGTCTGAAGGACCAGTGAAGCTAATCAAGAGCAGGTTATTTGACCAGCAAAATGGGTTTATTCAGGCATAGCAGAGGAATTGCAGCCTGGGACAAGCAGCCTGCGGAGAACCCTCAGCAGGACCGAAGGACAGAGAGGAGCTTGCTCTTACAGGGAAAAAGAATCGGGAAGCGTTGTTTCCAAAATTCAGCACAGTGATAGCTTCTCATTGGCTGAGTGTGGCAGTTTCTCACTGGCTGGGCTGTAACCAGGAGCCCAGACCTGCAGGCGACCCCAGAGGAGGCTCCGGTGCGGATCCGGTGTTCTTCTGGGCCCCGGGAAAGCCCTTCGTCCTGCTGTGGCACATCCTGCTGCTTCAGGTCTGGGTGGCATTGTGAGAGACCTCGCCTGCAGGGTTCCCCATTCCATTTTAAACGAGGTTCCCTTTACTTATTTTTAAGAACACCCACCTCGCCCTGATTTGGCTCAGTGGATAGAGTGTTGGCCTGCAGACTGAAGGGTCCCAGGTTTGATTCCGGTCAAGGGCACATGCCTGGGTTGTAGGCTTGATCCCCAGTAGGGGGTGTGCAGGAGGCAGCCAATCAATGATTCTTTCTCATCATCGATGTTTCTATCTCTCCCTCTCCCTTCCTCTCTGAAATCAATAAAAATGTGTGTGTGTGTGTGTGTGTGTGTGTGTGTGTGTTTTAAAGGACACTGACCTTGAAGGTTAGTTTTAAATCCAGGATACCTCAGACTTCTCAGAGTTCCTTCCTGGGACATGGGGCCTCCAGGCCCACCCTTCCTCTTCCATCCTGCACTGTGAAGGGCCTCAGGATCCCATGTGGACACCTTGGTCCTCATGGCCAAGCTCCATCCACATTCCCTAAAGACGATGGCCTCTGTGGCCCCTGGCCAGGCTGAGGAGCGCGCTGGGAGAGAGCGATCCACGCCCACATACACAGACGCAGGCAGAGGTTTGCACAGGCCGCTTGGGCGGGACTTTCAGGGTCTGGACCCCTGGCATGTGGTCAGGAAGGTGAGGCGTGGACCCTGTGTCCCCTTGGTCCTGCAGATGCCTCAGCCTTTAGCTATTGGAATCTCTGAGGCCTTTCGCTCTCACATGCAACACGTCCCTCCTTCCACCTTCAAAAAATAAGCCATGGCCCGAGAAGAGACTGTATTGGCAACCAGGGATGACGTTAAAAGATGTTTGAAAATGAATATGGCATGGATACCATCCAATCATCCAACCATCCTACGGGTAACAATAGACCCAGACAATGAGCAATTGCTCTGGCTGTGGTTCTGCCTGGAACTAGCATTGTTCTCTATCTGATCGTTATCCTTAGCGTTTCCCTCCCTCCATGACACTGGCAAAGTCCATGCAACGGATGCTCTACCTCAGTCCGCTTGCTGGACGGGAATCCTTCCCTGACCCCCAGTGTCCTTGACACCCTCCAAGTGTGTCCCTGCTCCTTTCCCCAGGTGCTGGATGCCTCAGGAAATAAAACTACCTACCCGTCTGGCTATGGTCAGAACTGCTGCCTGTATCCACCCACGAGCCTGGGTGCCCCTGAGCTCCTCAGGAGCTATTCTTCTCCTTCACATTTGGGGCACTGGGTGGCTGTGGAGCCAGCTATATTGAGACAGACAAGATGCAAACACAGGGCATGAGGAGCAAGACAGGCTCAAGCAGGGTCCTGTGCTTCTGCCCTCTGCCCTCCCTGTTTCCAGCCTTGATAGTCCTTGGCTTCAGCCTTTGTGATGAGGAGCTCCTTTTCATCTCACCCTCCTACCTCGAATTTCTGGATCCCACGTCTCCTGCTCCTTCCTTTCCACCCTTGGTTGTCTCATCTGGTTTGCTCTTTCTGCTGCCTGCTTCCAGAAGCAGCTGTCCCTGGCCCCATGCTGCCCTGAGCACGAGAACTCCCTCTTGCTTACCCAGTTGGAACATCTGACCAGTCATTGCCCACCCCTAGATCAGCTGGGATTCCTGATGCCCTCCCTGGGGCAACAAGCCCTTATGTGCCAGGCAGTGTCACTCGGGGTACCCAGCCCGACCTGAACGTGCCCATGGAGGTTCATTTATAGTATGTCTAAATATTTTAAGGTTATACATGAAGCCAACCAACTGCTAAATTAAACATGCTCTATTCTCCAACTTTGGCAAATATACTTTCATAGTGTCCTTGAAGTCCAGACTGAAAATTTAATTTATTGGCCTTCTCACAGTTTTATCCTAAAACACGAAGGCAGATGAGGTTTAGTCCCCAGTCCTTGGCACCCACCTGCCACACAACCCTTTTTGCTTTCTTACCCGGCTTTGCTCCACATGGTGAAGGGGGTCTCGCAAGGACATGTGTAAACACCTCAGGCTCATGCCCGAATTCCACCCGCACTCCCTGAGAACATTGTCCCTTCACCAGGTGGAATGGCCGGCCTGGCGAAGCTGCCTGCACAAGCTCTGGAAGCAGGCCTGGGCCACCTGCACAGGGGGTTCCAGGGTCCTGGACACCCAGGTGGATGCAGTCTAAACAAGGGGGACGTGGGCTTTCCTAGGAGGGAGCTGGGAAGGGTGGGGATGCGGCCCCCTGCAGCTGAAGTCCAGCGTGGGAGCTTCTCTCGCCCACATCTGAGGGCTGTTCAGAGAGAGAATGAAGAAGTTTGGTTTTAGATGTGTCACGTAGGAGGAGCTGGTAAGAAACCCACGTCCTGCAGGACTTTAAAAATGTGGATGTAAAGTTTGATCAAAGAAATTCAAGCAGAAATGTGAACATCACTAAGGAAAGGAAACTATGTGGGGTTTCCCTCCATGGCTGACAGATCAGAGAAGGTTGTTGCTCGGGCTTCACGGTGCCCCAGAAACCACTGCTCCTGGCGAGGCAAGGTGGCGGCCGCTCCCCTCCTGGGAAGGCTCTGCTGTTGCTTTCCAGGGGCCATTGGGCCACTAAAAGGTGACTTAAGATAGATTAGGTGACTACAAGTGTCACAGAGATCAATGGTTTATAAAGTGGCAGTCCAGGCTGCAATCTTTTTTTTTTTTCCCCCAGAGAGAGGAAGGGAGAAAGAGAGAGAAACATCAATGATGAGAGAGAGTCATCGATCATTTGCTTCCTGCATATCTCCTACTGGGGATGGAGCCCGCAACCCCAGGTATTGAATCCGTGACCTTCTGGTTCATGGGTTGACGTTCAACCACTGAGCCACACTGGCTGGGCTGGGCTGCCATCTTGAAGCCACAGTCTATAGGGGCCCAGGCTCCTTCAATCTGTCATTCCGAATAATAGTTTGCACCTCATAGTTCAAGGTGGTTGCTCAAACTCCAGTCGTTACAACCATGTTCCAGGCAGCAGGAAAGAAGGTAAATAAACTACATACCTCTTGCTTTATGGATATTTCCTAGAAGTTATACAGGGAAGTTCTTCTTTCATCGCATTGTCCAGAACATAGACACATAGCCACATCCAACATGCAAAAGGCTAGGAATATATAACGTATTCCAGTCAAACAGGACCCCCTGCACCCTAAACGTTTGGGACCCTATTACTAAAAGGAAGTAGGTATTGGAAACTTAGGAACAATTAGCAGACTCTGCCACAGGTGGAAAGAGAAGAGATAACAGAAAGAGTTGCCTTAGCAATGGCCGCTCCCCGCTTCTGATAGATTGACAAGCCCTTGCAGTGTACCCAGCTCTCTGTCCTGGCATTCCTGCTGCTGTTGGGGAGGATGTGGCAGCAGTCTCCCCAAATCCCCAGCCCCATTTCTTTTCAAGTAAAACCGGCAACAGCAGGCAACGATCTTGATACTGGGTGAGAATCACGTCTTAATTCGTCCTTGCACTGCTCATCAAAGGCTATTTCTCCCTTTGAATGAGCTGGAGCTGTATCCATTATCATGCCCGGGAAGTTTCCACGCATCAGCAGTTTTGGTAGTTGACTCTGCCTGATCAGATGTAGAGCAAATCATAAACTATTCAACAAGTAAACACTGAGGATGTGCAAAGCATGGCCAACTCGCATGGAGTGTGGTTGGCTTAATGGGTCCCGGAGGGCTTTAACCCAGCCTGTGGGGGAGGCACCGTTCTAAATCCCATCAGCTCAACATAGTCCTTGCAGAGTTGGGGAGGGAGAGGGTGTTGAAATGCGGAAAGAGGGGCCTGGCCGGTTCTGCTCAGTGGATAGAGCATCAGCCTGCAGACTGAAGGGTTCTGGTCTAAGGCACGTATGTCAGTTGCAGACTCCTCCCTGGCCTGAACCCTGGTCGGGGCTCCTGCAGGAGGCAACAGCTAACGCGTTTCTCTCACATCGATATTTCTCTCTGTCTTTCCCTCTCTCTCCCACACGCTCTAAAAATCAATGGGAAAATATCCTCACATGAAGATTTTTTAAAAATGCAGAAAGAAGAAAAAAGTCAGGAGCACAGGATCTATTTTTCATACCTTCCTGATTCCCCAAAGTCAACAACTTCCTGGGAGTCCATTGAGGAACCACTTCCGGATGGTGTCACCCGGCAGCGTCAGGAAGAAATGATGGTGATGCAAGCTCTTTGGAGTAGGATTCAGCCGCGTGGCTCCTCGGGCTGGCTCCTAGCATTAGCTTGACTCACTTAGTAACTCTTCACCAGAGCGGCTCTCTCATTCAGCTGTCCTTCCCCCCAGCTACCACTCCCTGGAGACTCAGGACCACAGAGCATCATTCTGGCATGAGCGTGGGGTTTGGAGCCAGTTGTTTCCAGCTTAAAACCCCAGATCTGCTGTTTGCTAGGTACGGAGTTTAAACATAGTAACTCTCTGAGCCTCGATTGGCCTACCTGTAAAACGAAGGGGAAGGGGAGATGCCTCACAGGATTGCGGTGAGGCTTGAGTGAAATAGCATGCATGAAATCCTAGGTCAGCTCGGGCCCATTCAGGTACATGAGCTATAATTTCCTTCCATCTTCCTTTCTCCCCTCCTGGGAACACTGAGGCACACGAGGACCGGCCCAGGAAAACCTGCTGTAGCTAATATTCCTTGCCCACCCCAGGGCTCCCCAAAACAAATCCCCTCCTGTTGCTATTCCACAGACTCTCAGGTGGAACCCTAGCCTCATCCGACCCTTTTCTCACCAGTCACAGAATGTCCTTTCTCAACAGCTGCCTGGCCCCCATCGAGTTCTCCCTGCCCCGGAGAGACTTGGGGAGGAAGGCGTCCAGTTCTCCTGCCACGGAAAATGGTTGGCTGGCTAAGCGGTGCTGCAGCCAGATGACCTGGGGCTGAAAACCCACAGCTGTGAAAACAGGCCGTCCTCGCGGCTGACTAGTCCCTGGCTCCCAGGACCCTCTGCCACCGTGACTACAATCTTCCCTTGGATCAGGGCAGGATGTGGGACTACAGGGAGAGACCGGAACCCCAGAACTTCCCTACTTGGCTGTCGCATCTGTTTGCAGTTCAAACCCCTCTTATTCTCTCCCCATCTGCCTCTTGGCCAGTAAACATTAGCAGTGGCTGGAGGACCCTGGCCACACGGGGTTCAGGTAACAATTGAGGCCTCGGAGTAGAAATAAAAGAACTTGCTCCTGATCCTGGCTCGTTTCCTCGATAAGACGGACTTGGGGGGGCACTGCATCTGTCGTATCTGCTCCTCCTTCTCCTGCCACAGCGTAAGGAGTGCGTACAGCCAACCAGCTGCTCGGGCTCAGGTCCCAGGTCTGTTTCTGTTTCCTTCCGTTATCCCCTCTTCCCTTTTCATGATCGGAGCTTCCCTCCGGCCCGGATCACTGCCAGCTCCACACAAACATGTTCTATCATCTTCCCTTTAACAAACAAACAAAACAAAACGGAGGCCCTCTTCTCGCCCCGCCGTGTCACCCTCCAACCACGGTCCCATTTCTCAGAACCTCTTGGAAGGATTGTCAGTACTCTGCTGCTACTTCCTCACTCCTGTCCCCTCCACAGCACAGTCCAGTCTGGCTTCCTTGCCCTTCTCTCTGCTCCCAAGACCACCAGTGACCTCCATGAGGACAGCACAGGGGGATCTTTCCACCTCCGAGCTTTGCACTAGCGGCTCCTTTTGCCTGGACTGTTCTTCCCTTTGTTCTGTGCCTGGAGGGTTTTTCTTAACCTTTAGGTTTCAGTGTAAATGTTACTTTCTCAAGAGACCTCGTTGGCTACCTAAAGTGGCCTGCCTTGGTATTTTCTAGTACAGACCTCCCATTGTTAACATTGGATAGAAACTATCATTACTTTGACCATTTGGTTGTTTAAGTGTTTATCATCTCTGCCCACCTTTCCCCCCACTCCTCTCACACTACTGTAAACTCCGTAAGGTCATGGGCCATGTCTGTCCTTACCTTTACATGGGTCTAGGGAAGCACTTCTCTCTATTGATTGAATAATGAGTGAATTTCTCAGATGGGCTTCATCTGTCATGTGGATGATATCTGGTCCTACCTTCAAAATCATTTAAATGTGAACTCAGATATCAGCCGAGGTACCCATTCTTTCAGAGGTGAGAGGAACTCCCTTTCTTGCAAAAGTCCAGTGCCTTCCTCAGGGTATTTGTGAATTCCTGGTGTCTTATGTTCTCAAGAGCACTTCTGGTTTTAATTTGCTGCTCCTTTAAAGGCTTTATCTCACACACCTCTCTTCTCATGCATTTGTTCTTAGCTTTCTGCTCCTCCATGGCCCAGATGAGAAACTGGGCTTTCTCCTTCTCATTTGCCTCAAACACCACTCTCACAGGCATTTGAGGATGGAGCAGACTTTCTGAAAGTGTTGGTCGGGATGGAGAAGAGGCGGCCAGGGAAGCAACAGAGTGTTGACACTATAGCACTAGGAAACAAACCGCTTTCCTTTCAGTGCTAACCATCCCTGTCCTCAACAGTCCTTCTGTCACCACCACCAGCACCCTGCCATGGGTGACTTTCCCCTTGTGACATCTCTCGGCCCCTCTTCTCCTTTCCCTTGCTTTGGAGAGCAGCATGGTGTTCTCTTTGTTCTTTCAAACCAGAGGCATGGTGGGAGGGGACAACATGGGAGGGGAAAAGGAATACTTAACTTTCAAATAAACAGAGAGCAATCTACTCCCAGAAAAGGGGTCCAGTCCCCTAGAAGCAGAGCAGTTTCCGGGTGTTGCAGTTTGAAAAAGCACCTTTTTTTACTCCACATTTCCTACATGTTCTGTGCACCAATGAAGAAAAGCATATTGCCATGTGTGCCTACATTATCAGTGATATATAGAAAGATGGAGATAGCTAGAGTTGGAGATAGAGCTGTTTGGAGAAATTGTTTTGGTTGTTTTCCAAAGAACTCCTGTGGATAAGCGGGTATCCAATGGAGTTGGTTCTCAAGGAGTCATGACTTTGAAATCTAAGCAAACTTTCCTCTTGATTGAGTCTGCAGCCTGCCTACCCCTTCACACAGATACCTATTACACCTGCACTCAGGTAGACCAGGTAGCCGAGCCTGAGAAAGTGAGCTGCGGAAAGGGTCTAAAGACGTTTACACATTCAGTGACTATTGGAGCCAAGAGTGAATGTAAAGTATGGAACAACCATGAGAATGGTCTGGCTTGATTTCCAAAGAACCACTTTGACCACAGAGGAGACCTTACACATCTCAGAAACAATAAAGAAGATAATGAAAGAACTAGGTTCCTCTGGAGAAAGAGATTGAACCCATTTTCTCTGGATGAAAACATTTGGAAAGGCCATGTCTAGATGACCAAAGGGACATTAAGAGTGGACCCGCCAGAGCTCAGTTCTGCGATTAAAGTAGGTTCCCTTCTCCCTGCCCCAGTTATTTTTTTATTTTTTAAAATGTATCTTTATTGTTGAAAGAATTACAGATGTCCCCCTTTCCGCTCCCCGCAGTAGCCCCTCCACCCCACTCCCACAAAAGTGTCTCCAGAATTGCCCAATGTGCCCAGGGGAAAAGTCATTTCGGTTGAGAACCACTGGTCTAGAGGGACACTCACCACCTCCCGGTGGATTGCAGCGATCTACAAAACCTTGGACCCCATAAAAGAAAGGAGAAAACTAGCCCGGCTGGTGTGGCTCAGTGTTTAAGCATCAACCTATGAGCCAGGAGGTCATGGTTCTATTCCTGGCTTGCCAACTCAGTCCCCAGGAGGGGGCATGCAGGAGGCAGCTGACCAATGATTCTCTCTCATCATTGATGTTTCTATCTCTCTCTCCTTCTCCCTTCAATAAAAACATTTTTTTTTTTTAAGAAAGAAAACTAGATTGGTAACAGATCACTTTTTATTCCTGGCATGAGGACCAGCACAAAGTATTCGAAGGCCGGAATGTGTAATCAATCTAGCTCTGGCTTCAGGAATAGACAAAAGATCCCCAGGATGAGGCCTGCAGCTCACTGGAGATTTCCAAAAGAAGAAGGGGGTGAATTACATATGACTAGATACAATAATTCATGCAACAGTGACAGGATTTAATTACGGGTGACTGCGGTCTATGAATGTGAATCAAAAAAGTGCCAAAGGCGCGTTGAGCAATGGTGACTGAAATGATGCCCCTCATCAATGACTGGCTGGTGCACCCGGCCTGCTGGGCGGAACAGGTGGAATGAGCTGCTGCTGGAAGGGCCCTTCATCAATAGGCAAGCCCGGGGAGGCCTCTGCGAAGCCGCGACACTGATGCTATCATTTGCCCACGGCGGTGGGATGAGAGTGCTTTATAAATCATCTTGACACCTGTCCCAGCTCTAGAAAAGCAACAGCGAGGTCTCAGGTCTTAGGGCTGGCAGGATGCGGCATGTGCGCAGATAAACTGAGGAGCGAGAAACGACAGGGATGAGACAGCAGTGAAATGTGCTCTGGCCATTACAGTGTGACACCAACGCCTGAACTGTGTTGCAGAAACGCACACAGAGGCCCAGAGAGGCATCTAAACGGTGAAGCGGAGCAGCCTGGCAGGAACGGGAATGGAGAAGCAATCCCAGGGCAGAGATTCCCAAGGAACAGGGGCGCGCCACCCTGGGAGAGCACAGCCCCTCCTCAAGCAGGCAACCCTCCACTCCCGCCCGTGGAAACGCGAAAGGAGACACGGAGTCACGAAGGCACCCCAAACACAGCTGCCCGGTGCCGAGCCGAGCCTGGGAAGGCCTTTGAAACGATCAGCGACCACAGCTGAAGAGGACAGGCGCTGTGAAGGCTGCCCCCCTGCCAAGAGAGGCCTGTAGCAAGCACCGGGGAGTGTGTGGGCTTCGTGATTTCAACAGCAGGGGGCCACGTGCTCTGAGCATGGAAACCACAGCTGGAGTGCAAGATCCGCTAAGCACGTCCTCTTTAATTACCAAGGAGCAGGCACACACTTTCCATGGGGAGCCTGGCCTGCACACCTGTGAGGTTAACGGGCCACGGAAAACGTGAGTGGCTGACGCAGCCTCTCCAGATCACTTCACACCTTTCCGGAAAGCATTTGGCACCATTCTTTGTAAAAACCCTAATCTGCCAAAATGTGTATTCCGGTATTCTGGCATTTACAAGGTGAACCGTTTTAACCGTGGTGGAAAAAAGAATCCCCCAAACCAATTTTGAGATAGGCTATCGGGTTACAGTCCATATTCTGGCCTGGCAGCGGGAACACTGAGGCTCATTTGAAAGACGGTGTGCAGCTCTGATAAGGACATAAATATGGAGGAGGTGGAGCAGAGAGCAGCCAGGTGATGAAGAGACTCAGAGGAGACATACTTTACATTAGCACGCATCTTGCAAAATCAGCAGCCGCACAGCTCTTGGTCAGCAAAGAAGGGATTTACGAGAGAATTTCATTGAGCTATTGAGGAAGAATCTGAAGGGGCTGCAAAGGATAAGGCAACAGGGCTGCCTGACTTTGACTGTAAGGCCGGGGTCTGCAAGTTCAGGTGAATAAAAAAGTAAAATTTTCAGACGTGTTCGTGTGTGTGTGTGTGTGTGTGTGTGTGTGTGTGTGTGTGTGTGTTGAAAGAAGAGTCTGGGTGGGGGTTTGAGGTGGGAGAGGGCCTTGAGCAGTGTTGAATGGGAAAGACGGACAATGGACTAATTGTCAGAGCTCTGGGAAAGGAATTTGGTGGCACGTTGGACGTAATGATAGAGAACCATCCCAGCCTATACTGGGAAGGAGACATTGTCCTCCTTGAGGCCACTTCACAGCATATATCAAATGAAACTTTTTTCTCAGCTTCCAGAAAAAGCCCACCTAGATGTTAGAGAGTGGGAATTTTTGAGCATGCTTACTACTCCCATTCCAGAGAGGCTGTGGACTATGCCCCAGATAGAGTTGTCAGTGCTGACACCAGGCCAGGCCTTGAGATACGGTCTCATGGCCCCTTCCCAGCATGTAGGCCTTCTTTCATAGAACACTGTCAGCTTCCTGAAGAACGGGATGACCCTGTGAATAACATGATCGTCAATGGCATGATCCTGATGTTGCTTAGGAAAAACTGTTTTGTCTTGGGTTACTTGCTCTGCAAAAACAGGATGTGGTTAATGTGCTTAAAAGTGGTCCTGCACAAAGGGTGGGGCTGCTCTCTGGACTCCCTGCGTGGAGAAAGGCAGAGCAGTTGCCGGGCAGCTAATAAAGGCTCCCTAAATTTTAATTTGGTCTGGACTCTAGTGGTCGTTCACTTGCATCCATGCCACAACATTAGAGTCCTTTAAAAACCTCAGACTCCCCACCTTTGGGTGCTGGCGCTATTTTGGGGCTCAGCCTCTCTGGGTATCCAGATGACCTAACAAATTCGTAATTCTTCACCCCTTTGGCCTCGTGCATTCCTCCCTCGGCAACCCTAACAGCCAGGTGTTATCAGAGAGCTGCATGGATTGCCCTTCTCCTTTGCTGATGGGAGCAGGGTTCCCAGGGTACCCCAGAATAAGCATTTCTAGAGGCCCCATGGGAGGATGAGAGGTGGCAGAAGCTTTATTTGTGTGGAATTATGTCCCTGGGTTTCCAAAGTCCCATTTCCCTTAAACCATCTGGGGATTCAGTAGAGCTAGAAGCAAAGCCAGTGCCCAGCATTTCCGCTCCGTGGAGGAGCTGGCATAGCATCGGACTAGCTCCAGCCCAACAGTCCATTGGGGGGGCAGTCCACACGGCTGTGGTCATGAGGACAAATGCAGAGGGCAAGAGCTCCAAAAGCCAGGAGTCAGACGAGAGGGAACGCCTTTGTTCTGGAGTTTAAATATAAGGTCTTCCCACACTTGCGTGGTCATGTTTATTCTGGTCATTAACCTGTTTCCAGGTGTGATGGACAGACAAGTACCTTCTGAACATCATGCAGACTGTACTGGGCATGTGTTCATTCTTCCCCTGTCCAGTCCCGTCCCCCAGTGGGGGGACAGACCAGCGGCTTTGCAGTACAAGTGACATGCCTATAAAATTGACCTTTCCTTTGCTCCTTTCCAGTTAATTAATAACTGGGTTATTACAACAGATCGCAGGTATGTGGCATAAGAATTGTAGGGGACAGAACTTGTCACCCAAAACATGTCTCATTGAAAGGATTATTTTAGGCTGGCTAATTTTAAGAAACAGCAGGCATGGGATAAGCTCTGAAAACCAAGTAGAAGTTACCCTTTGTCAAAAACATTTACATTTGTAAGGGAATTCCCCATTTGTCTCCCTCCTTGTACCAGGAAAGGGAAATGACATTATTGCTGGAAACTCTTATCAATGCCTAAGACAAAGACTTAAACCTGCATAACAACCTCACCCTTGTTTACTGTGAGTTTCCTGATGCCTCTCATAACTGGTTCCTCTCTCCCCCCAATATATTCTTTTGTCTTTAACTGGAGATGTGATAACTTGGGTTATTTCAAAGCCTTAGTTCCCTGGGTCTCTCCCATGTATACAGAAGGTAGATATGTTATTAAACTTTTGTTTGTTTTTCTCCTGTTAATCTGTCTTTTATTACAGGGATGTCTCAGCAAAGAACCCGGAAGGGCAGAAGGGGAAATTATTTTTCTTCCCCTACAGAATGGTAGACTATGCTGTATACCCTAGGCCCTAGGTGAGTCGTAGGCTACTAGTACACCATCTAGGTTTGTGTAAGTGCACTCTATGACGTTCTCACAATGATGAAATTGTGTAATGACACATTTCTCATCATGTATCTCTGTCGAGACCGAGCCTCTTTCTTTTGAAGGGGGCTCAAGAATGAGGGGCTGCCAAGGTGCTCTGGCCATGGTCCCATCCTGGTGAGATACTGCAGTGAGAGAATGTGGGGGTTCCCTGAGAAGCCCTTTGCTTTCCCCTGGGGTCTGCCCCTTCCCAAATGCCCCCGGATGCCCACTCGTGGGGGCTCAGAGCAGAAATCATGAAGGCCCGACCTAGGTAGGGGCACGGGGAGACCTCTGATTGCCACAGCTTTCACCAGTGGGTGCTGCAGAAGTACAGATTACATCGTGACCTAAGTTAGGTTTCAGCTCCTTAGCCCTAAGGTGAGGTGACCCCTGGCTCCTCTCCCATGAGTCCAGACAGAGGGATGACCTTGGAACTAACCTCAAGGCATGAAGAAATGGTTTATTACTATTTTAAAAAATATATTTTTATTGATTTCCGAGAGGAAAGGAGAGGGAGAGAGATAGAAACATCAGTGATGAGAGAGTATCATTGATCAACTGCCTCCTGCATGCCCCCCACTGGGGATCGAGCCCAAAACCCGGGCATGTGCCCTGACCAGGAATCAAACCCTGACCTCCTGGTTCATAGGTCGCCACCCAACCACTGAGCCATGCCAGCCAGGCTGATTTATTACTCTTAACTCACCGTTGACTAATCATCTCCCAGCGTGACCCCAAGCCCCCTCATCCACAGTGTCTTATGATTTTGCCCTATGTAATCTGTAACCTACACACCATGAGGGAGTTGGGTCCTTAGAACATTAGCTCTCCATTCTCTGGACTGGCCAATTGTATATTAAACTATTTTTCTTTCTCTACTTCAAACTCCTGCTCGGGCATTTCTTTGGCCATAATGCACAAGCAGACAGACTCAAATCTTGGGGTCCCAGTAACACAGGGTTTCCTAATTTGACAAATGGGGTAATAATCCCTGTGTCATTGGCTGTGGTAACCAAGCACCATAAACTAGATGGTTTAAAATGACAGAAACTTTTCTCTTCTAGTTCTGGAGGCTGGAAGACTGGAGTGAAGGTACAAACAGGGCATATTCTCTCTAAACTCTAGGGAAGAATGGATCCAGCTTCTGCAGGCCCCAATGTTCCTCGGTTTATGGTAGCATCACTGCATTCTCTGCCTGTCTCCACACGCCCATCTCCTCTCTGTCTCCGTGTTCTCTCCTTTTCTTATACACTGAGTGGCCAGATGATGATGATCTCTGAACGCATAATAATCTGGCCACTCAGTATATATACTAGAGGCCCGGTGCATGAATTTGTGCACGGGTGGGGTCCGGCCAACCTGGCCAGGGGGAGGGGACATGGGCAGTTGGCCAGCCTGCCTGCTGGTCGAACTCCTGGTCGAGGGGACAATTTGCATATTAGCCTTTTATTATATAGGATATACACCGAGTGGCCAGATTATTATGCATTCAGAGATCATCATCTGGCCACTCAGTGTAGGGACCTCAGTCATTAGATTTAGAGTCAGCCCTAATCCAGGATTATCTAATCTCACTTCTCCACTAATTACCTCTGCAAAGACCCTATTTCTAAAGAACATACATGTCTAAGGTTCTGATGGGCATGAATTTGGGGAACAGCACTATCAGCCTGTGAGAGCTGGGTCAGATGGGCAGTGCCCATACAATAGTTTCATGTGATGGTCTTTAATAAATAAAAAGGGGGTGATTTTGTGGTGGTTGTTATTGCTTGTGCAGGGGTCATTGTCGTTTTCCTAGGGAATGAAGAAAAAGGTTTGGTTTGGGGATGGAAGGGCAGGCCTGAGGTGGAGCAGGGGAAGGGGCAGTGCAGCAAAAGTAGGGGCTCATAAAGGGGAGGAGAGAGTGCTAAGGGGACAGCCATCTGCTGGGCTTTCTTGGTGCCTGTGCCCTCATATGCCAGTACCTGGCTTCAGACTAAAGGGGTTTGTTTCCCCACGTGCGTCAAAGCCCAAGAAGACAAAAACAAGAGCTTGCAGCAAAGGAAGTAAGAGTTGCTTTCTTTATTTATGTTAATCTCACCAGAGGGCATTTTTTTCTTTTGATTTTTAGAGAAGGTAGAAAGTGGGGGGAGGGAGAGAGAGAGAGAGAAACATCAATGTGAAAGAGACACATCCATTGGTTGCCTACTGCAACCCCAACCAGGAGTAGGATTGAACATGCAACCCAGGTATATGACCTTGACCGGGAATCAAACCCTTGACCTTCCGGTGCACAGGCCAGCACTCTATCCACCTGGCAACACGGGTCAGGGCAAGAAAGTCAGGGCTTATTCATTGAAGAAGTGGCATGATGCCTGGAGTCACAGGTGCGCTCTTGCTGAAAGACCTGGCTCCCTCTTGGCTTCCAGGGGAGGGGGATAGGAGGAGAACCCTTAATCGTGGCGGCTGAGGGAGTAGCGCCTGGCCAGGATTGTGGGCTCTCTGAGTGGTCGGTGCATCTGGTCCGGATGTCAGCCAGGGCCTCCTTTCCTCTGGGTTTGCTGCTTTTCTGGGCCTGGAGCAGAAACACAACTGAGGCCCAGATGCCATCTCTAGTTCGAAAGACATTCCGTCTCTGTGGTCAACAGGCCTGAGGCTTTGCTCCTAAGATTCTTTAATGCTGACCGGAACCTCGTTGTCCTGAGGGCTTCCACGATTGAGAGAGAAGATGTGCAAGGATGGAGGAGGCAGGCGAGGCAGGGCTGGATGAGCCAGTTTGCGTCAAAAGGAGAGAAGGGAGAAAGGGTCCTATTAAAGAGATGAAGTTTCTGCATTACACCCCAGGGATAAGCTACCAGCATTAGTCAGGAAACTGGGCACCTGAGCTTGGCCTGCTGAGCCATCTCTCAGTGTGGCTGGACTTTCCTGAGGCAGGAGAGGGCACAGAAGAATCTGGGAAAGAAACCCCTTTACGTGCCTGCACCCTCCTCCACAGGGACAGGTATTTCAGATTTATCTTTATGGGAGCGAGAGAAGAATCTGGAAGCAACACTCCCGGAGGGCGCCGGCCTCTCCCTGGGAAGTAAATGATCGCGGTGCCGACGTGGAGAGAACTTCCTGTCACTGCAGAAGATTCCCGAGCCCTGGAAATTAGCCCTCATGACAACGATGTGAGGTCAGAGGCCGCTGGGAATGCTGGGCCCCTCCCTCCCGGGCCAGGATGACAGGCATCGTGGATGCTCTCCAGTGTAGTGCACACAGTTCTGAGTGCACGGAACTCTTTCTGACGTCGTTGCACACTACCAAGCCTTGCAGCTAATGGTTCGGATGTAAGTGTGACACATCTTTATGTCACCAGAGGAGATGGCAGGGCACAAGGTGAAGGATGACTAGACGTTATGAAGCCTAAGATTCCCTTGACCATGTAGCTTCTTTTCTCCAGAGACCAGCCTCGCAGCCTCTCAGCCCGGTTTCCTTAACCTTTTTTTTGTACCATGAACACGGTGACAGCCTGGTGAAGTCCGTGGGCCCCTTCTCAGAATGCTGTTTTAAACTAAATGAAACACGTAAGATTACAAAGCATACTGGTGATCAGATGAGAGTTATTAAAATTCCAATAGTTAAGCCCTGGCCAGCGTGGCTCAGTTGGTGGGGTGTGGTCCTGTGTATCCAGGGGTTGCTGGTTCGATTCCAGGTCAGGGCACATGCTCAGGTTTCGGGCTCGATCCCTGGTGGGGGCACACGTAGGAGGCAGCTGATTGATGATTCTCTCACATGGATGTTTCTCTCTCTACCAATCTCTCTCCCTCTCCCTGTCTCTCTCTCTCTCTCTCTCTCTAAAACTCAATAAGAAATCTTTTAAAAGTACCAATCATTAAAATAATGAATTTGCGATATGGTCCATATACACTTCTTTATTGATGCATTAAATAACAAGATCCAGCAGCAGATCCTCTAGCTGCTGTAATTCTGAACGATATAAACAATATTTCAAGATCTCTGCAGCAGCCATAGTGGGATGCACAAACTCCTGTGATTTCCTGCCTGCATTCACAATGGAAGAAAATGCAACGTTTCAGTCGGAGGCTACTGAAAATAAACAGTTCACCCCCCATCGAAGCTCACAGAACTCTATCCACGGAGCTTGGTGGCCCCCAAATTTAGAACCCCTGTTCCAAGCAAACTGTTCAGAAGTACCCCGTTTTTGTGGGGCTCTGAGGGCCAGCTTGAGCACCAAGTCGGTTTTGTTAGCAAAGGAGGCCCCCTGCTGGCCACAAGGCTCATGCTCTTCAACCAACACCTCCTTTAATTGGCCGCCTTAGAAAACCAGAGGTCAGGCAATGAAAGCGCAGGCTCACATCAAGAAACGGAGCGGAAGGCTTGTCAGCCAGGCCCCGGGATATCCAATCAGCCCAGATTTCAAAGCCCCACTGGCGTAACGGGGATGTGCTGAAGGCTTGGGCTGCGGGCATTAGCAGGGACGATGCCAGCCGCACGCTGTTTCTACAGGGCCTCTGCCCCCCTTCCTCTGCTCCTGGTCAACGAAACAAACACCCTGCACATTACTTAAAGGTTAGGTTCTCCCCGGGGGGCTTCCCTGCCCAAGGTGTCTTAGGAGCTTGGAGCTCGGAGCCATGGCAAAGGAAGGAGAGGGAAAGCGAATTCAGGACTGACTATGTGCCAGAAGCTGGCTAAGTATTTCCACAGGCACTATTGCAGTCAGTTCCTACCGCAGCTCTGCCCGGAAGCTATGATGATTGCTATGGTTGTCGTCCTCGTTATTTACAGAGGCAACGGAGGGTTGGGGGGGGAGGGGGGGGCGTTGTTCCTAGCCTGTGGTCACCCTGAATGAATGACTGGGGCTGGGGGTGGGGAGCGCACCCGATGCTCAGTCTCTGCCCGGTAGAGGCCTCGGTGAGGTTCGCACAGCAGACCTGGAGCCTGGGGTCCCGTTTGAACCCTGACCTCACCACCTACTAGCAGTGTAACCTTGGGCAAGTTGGGCAAGCACGTGTCCTCAGTTTCCTTACCCGTAAAATGAGGATGACTAGCACCTGTTGTAAGGTTGCTGTAAGGATTAAGTGAAACACCCAATACCTAGGCCTGTGGTCGGCAAACTGTGGCTCGAGAGGCACATGCAGCTCTTTGGCTCCTTGAGTGTGACTCTTCCACAAAATACCACGGCCTGAGCGAGTCTATTTTGAAGAAGTGGCGTTAGAAGAAGTTTAAGTTTAAAAAATGTGGCACTCAAAAGAAATTTCAATCGTTGTCCTGTTGATATTTGGCTCTGTTGACGAATGAGTTTGCCGACCACTGCCCTAGGCACTTGGTAAATGTAGCTACTGTTACTCCCAGATGCCATTGCCTCCAGAGTACCAAAGCTGCAACCAGGCAGGCAATCCCCTAACCCAGTGCTGCGGGGATTTTCCTCCCTGGGGGCATCTGTCAATGTCTGGAGACATTTTTCAAGGTCACAACTAGGGGGCATCCAATGGGTGGAGGCCAAAGATATTGTTAGACACCCTAGAGGGCACAGGACAGCTCCCCACCACAAAGGATTATGTGCCCCAAATGCCAATAGTGCCGAAGTTGAGAAATTCTAGCCTGAACTGAACACCAGTGAGGGAGAGAATATTTCGCCAGATATGATGAGGTGCTATTTTGAAACTGGAAGTCCCCATCCTAATAGAGGGAAGCCAGATAAGCAAGCAAGCAATAAGAAGTTATTAGATGACAATAAATGCTGTGATAAAAATAAAACATGGTGGCCCAGCTGGTGTGGCTCAGTGGTTGAGCGTGGATCTATGAACCAGGAGGTCATGGTTTGATTCCCAGTTGCAAGCTTGATCCCCTGTGTGTGTATGTGGGGGCGAGGGGGGCGTGCAGGATGCAGCTGATCAATGATCCTTTCTCATCATTGATGTTTCTCTCTCTCTCTCCCCCTCCTCCCTTCCTCTCTGAAACCAATAAAAACACATTTAAAGTAATAATAATAATAAATATAAATAAGTAAAACATGGTGGCGCATAAGGAGTGATGGGGTCAAGCGGCCTCAGATTGGATGACCAGCAGTGTCCTTAGAGGAGTTGGCATTTAAAGTGGAGCCTGAATGACAAGGGACTAGCCACTGCAGATCAGAGCAAAGAGCATTGCTGGCCAAGAGACAGCTCCTGCAAAAGTGTCAAGGTCGGGGCAACCTTGATGCAACCAAGGAGCAGAAAGAATGGGAGCTCAGCAATTCCTGGGGGCAGTGGAGATGGGGAGTCAAACAAGGCGCCCCTTGAGGCAATGCTACTTTTGCTTTACTCCCTAGGAAAAAAGTCTGGCTCGAAGTGCTTGACGATGACGAAAACATACAATGTGTTAAGTGCTATGGATTTTGTTGTTGTTGTTGTTTAAATAAATCTTTATTGTTCAGATTATTACAGGTGTTCCTCTTTTATTTTCCCCCATAGCTCCCTTCCACCTGATTCCCCACCCCACCCCATGCCCTTATCCCCCGCCACTGTCTTCATCCATAGGAGTAAGCGTTTGTCCAATCTCTTCCCGCACCCCTCCCACTTGCTTCCCCTGAGAATTGTCAGTTCACTCCCTTTCTATGTCCCTGATTCTATTATATTCACCAGTCCATTCTGTTCTTCAGATTTTTCATTCACTTGATTTTTAGATTCACTTGTTGGTAGGTATGTATTTGATGTCATTTTGTTGTTCATAATTTTTATCTTTACCTTTTTCTTCTTCTTCTTCTTCTTAAAGAATACCCTTCAGCATTTCATGTAATCCTGGTTTGGTGGCGATGAACTCCTTTAGCTTTTTCTTGTCTGTGAAGCTCTTTATCTGACCTTCAACTCTGAATGATAGCTTTGCTGGGTAGAGTAATCTTGGTTGTAGGTTCTTGCTGTTCATCACTTTGAATATTTCTTGCCACTCCCTTCTGGCCTGCATAGTTTCTGTTGAGAAATCAGCTGACAGTTGTATGGGTACTCCCTTGTAGGTAATTAACTGTTTTTCTCTTGCTGCTTTTAATATTCTCTCTTTGTCTTTTGCCCTTGGCATTTTAATTATGATGTGTCTTGGTGTGGTCCTCTTTGGATTCCTCTTGTATGGGGTTCTGTGCGCTTCCTGAACTTGTAAGTCTATTTCTTTCACCAGGTAGGGAAAGTTTTCTGTCATTATTTCTTCTAATAGGTTTTCAATATTTTGCTCTCTCCCTTCTTCTGGCACCCCAAAAATTCGGATGTTGGTTCGCTTAAAGTTGTCCCAGAGGCTCCTTACACTATCTTCATATTTTTGGATTCTTTTTTCTTTTTGTTTTTCTGGTTGGATGTTTTTTGTTTCCACATATTTCAGATCTTTGGTTTGATTCTTGGGGTACGTTGATCTACAGTTGAGTTTCTGTATCTTCTTTATTTCAGACAGTGTATGCTTCATTTCTGACTGATCCTTTTCCATTTTTTTGGCATTCTCATTAAGCTCCTTGAAGGTCTCATCAAGTTTCTCAGCAGTTTTAAGAAGATTCTTGAGTAACCTTATAAATGTGCTTCTGAACTCTATGTCATCCAGTAGTTTGCTTTCCTCTGTTTCTTTCATTCGTGACATGTTTCTTTGTCTCCACATTTTGGCTGCTTCCCTGTGTTGATGGAGTAGCTTTGTGTGGTAGGTGATCTATAGGGGGCAGTAGCTCAGCCTCCTCAATTACATGAGGTGGATGCTCTTGGTACACCCCTTTGTGGGCTGAGTGCAAAGTCTTGGTGTAGTTAAGCCTTAATTGCCGTTGGTACACTGGGAGGAATTGACCTCCAGGCCAATTAGCTGTGAGCACTCGCTGTGTCTATAATGGAAGAACTGCTGCGCTGAAGACACGCTTATGGGGCAGGACTTGTTTCATTGGGGCTTTGGTGCTCGCTAAGTCTGCCTCTTGAATATGTCACTTATGGATGTGAGGAGTTGAAATCTGGTGTCTCACACTGACCACTAGGTACACTGGCTTCTGGATCTCCAATGGGGTGCAGGTCAGCTACTGTCTGAGGCCACCCAGCAGGAGCTACAGTGAGAGCTACAGTTTTCTCCTCTTTGCTTGGGGTTTGGAGGTTTTGGAGCTGTCTGACCCGGGCTGCAAGTTTGCTAGGTTAAGCTGCGATAGGGCAGGGCTTTCTTATGCAAAAGCCTCTGCTTGGAGCTTGGGTGGGTTTGTAGGTTGTGCAGGGCGGGGTCTCAGGGTGTCACTAGGCTAGGGCATGGCAAACAGCAATGGCTGCTAGTTAGCTGGCTCTGAGTCCCTGTCAGCAGTCCCGTGCCCCAGTGCAGTAAACAATTATTCCTGCGCGCAGCTCTGCAAGCAAGCCACCCTCACTGGCAGACAGTCCAGCTTCTCCCCGTAGGAGTTTGGGTCCCCCGCGTCTCCCCAGAAACTGGATTTCAGAGTAGTCGGGGGCTTGTCTCCCTTCGGGTTGAAAAAAGCAACGCCCGCCGCCAGCCCGGATCACGCGCCTCCGTACCTCAGCTTTTCAGCGCTCGTGCACGTCTCAATGCTCTTTTCTCTTTCCTTCTAGTTGTAGAACTTCCACTCAGCCAGCTTTCCCGTGGTTCTGGGTGATAGACATTTTGTCTTTTAGTTGTAGTTTTGAAATTGTTGCAGGAGGCAGCAGTTTAGGTGCTTACCTACGCCGCCATCTTGGATTCTCCTCCAAGTGCTATGGATTTTAAGTTGGTTGTAAAAGTGGGTTTTTTTCCCCCTTTAGGAAGCAATATTAGAAAGCCCCTTTTCTGGTAATGAATTACTGCCTTCAGTGAAGTCAGTCATTGGAGTTGCTCGCTTCCGGTTTAATAGCCACATCGTGTCTTCTGCTCCCTGCAGCCTGGGCCTATTCCATGCTGTGCGGTAAAGGAAGGTCAAAAGGCAGGAGAGCAGACCAGGGTTCCCCTTTGCTCCTTGGAGCTTTTCAGCGGCCCCGAGTGGGATGCAGCGTTGCAATGCACATCCTGAGGGTCCATAAGGCAGGATGGGGGGCTGGGGTAGGGGGGGGAGTTGGGGGGGAGCTGCTACACTCACTGGGCTCTGCCCGTAGTGACTGCACTCAGGTGGAGGAAGGGCTCATGGAAAGAACTGACCGTCTAATTCGTCCACTGGTGGGTTTCTTTACACGAAGGCAAAGGTTATCACAGGGTACCTGGCCCACTTTCATGAAACGGAGCCAGAATTGTAATTTATGAGGCAAGTAAACGGCGTAAGTTTTGATAGAATGTCCAGTAGACTGACTAACTGGTTTATGAGGGGGGTGAGAGGGGGCAGGAGGAGGTTTCTATTTTTGAGGAGGGGATCAACTACAGCAGGCGCTCCAGGCAGAAATGCGTGTGGTGTAAACAGCAGCAGCAAGGGAGCCTGGGAGGTCTGGACATGTTATTGGGAGCTTGTCTAAACAGCTCTGAAATCAAAAGGCCGCTTCTAGGTGCTCTATTGCATTTAGGTCTAAGAAGTGGCTGGGCAATGCTTAGGATGATTACCCGACCCCAGGCTCTCTAAGAGCTAAGCTCTCTGTTAATGAAGCTGGCAAAGCCAGCTGCCAGCTATTCACCAGAGTCTGCACTGGTTCGTGACTCAACCCAATTAGGGCAAATTGCTAGCTGCCTCCTCCTCTCCTGAGCCTTAGGATTCCTAGTTACAGTTGGGACAATAAAATGTACCCAGCTAAAAGACTATATTTATATTTCTCTGCCCCACCAATAATATCTGTGTCCATTTGACTAATCCCTAGCCAATGACATTAAGTGGAGGGGTTTTATATGACCTCTGGGAAGTCGTTTTAAAAGACAGCTGATGTGTTACCCTTTGCCCATTTTGTTCCTTTCCTCTGTCCTGCTGCCTGGAATACGGATGCGGTGGCTGGAGCGCGCCCAGCCATTTTGTACCAGGACAAGGGTCCTATCCTAAGAAAGGCAGTGGTGACGAGAAGGAGCCTGGCGCCCTAAAGACGCTGTGGGATTGTCACCCGAGCCCAGAACATCCTGTCTCTGGATTTCTGTTATGTGTAAGAGAAGTCAACTATTTTTACATTATTAAGTCCAGATTTTAAAAGTGTTTGCTTCATGCATTCAGAACTAATCCCAAATGACACGCTCACCATTCGCATAATCTATCCACATTGTGAGACTGACTGATTTAAGATTAAGTACTCTCATAAAGTCTTAGCTTTCTTAAAATTACTATTTTGAAGCAATAACTAACTTATAATAACATTAACAGTATGTGAGGTCTTAGCTGAGCACTTCTTATTTCATATGGCACCCTCATTAGTCCAAGGGGTGTTTAATGCACCTCGGCAGAGCTCATGAAACGAAGAGAATGGGATTCTGGGGCTCTGTGGCCTTTTCCATTGAAAAAGGTTTACAACAGCTGCAGTCATTGGTTTACAGGCAGAGAGACCCCCATCTGCAGGCGTCTATGGCAGAGGAGCCCATCCTTCTCAGCTAGTAATACATCCCCAAAAGGTCTTGGAAATCCTCCTTCCCCTGAGCATCCTACGCAGACGCAGTGGTGAGCACGGAATGGCTCTAAGACAGCCATTCCTGGGGTTAAAACTAGAGCAATTGCTCCTGGCTGCGCGTGGCCATCATTACTGCTGCTCACCGAGCGCTTCGCCCTCTCCGCCTTCCGGCCACATGACAGAACTGTACCCCTGGGTCTCTGGTTGAGCAGGGCCAAGTTCTGGCCAGTAAGCTGTATCACTTCCAAGTTGAGGGTGTACTCGCTCACGTGAGACCCTTCAGAGCTGTTTTTTCATTTGCCACAGGATCAAGGAGTGGCTGCCCATCACCTGTGTCCAGGAGGGAGGTGATGACCCCACTCACTGAGTCCCCAGGTGCCTCTTATTGGGAATGCCAGGTGAACAAAAAACATACTATTTAAAAAAAATTTTTTTTGCCTAGATCCATTGAGGTTTGGAGATTTTTATTGTTACTGCAGCATAATCTACATTATCCTGAGTAACACACACACCAACCAGAAACAGCCTTCTTAGTGTGGGAGAGAAATCACACACTTGACAACTGAATGATGTAACCTGTGATTCCAACAATCAGAGAAGAGATGTAGGAAAAAGTTCCCTCTGATTTGACCCATGCCTTAACCCTTTTAATATCAAAACTTTTGTTTCATACATATATATATATATATTATATATATATACACACACACATATATATATGTATATATATGTATTTTTTTTAGCATTTTCCTATATCTACAGAAATCAGTAAGCAAAGCAACCCTCCCATTGCTCAGCAGTTTCAGACCTTAGCAAACTCACAGCCGATTCCAGGATTTAGATTCCGTACACAATCAGCTCCACCGTGTGGTGTTTAGGGTAAATGACATTTATTGTAGGACCATGAAAGCAAGGTCATGCATCCAATAATGCTGCATCCCTCTTGAGAGGGGGATTGTCCCTGACAAAAGAAAGCACATCTAGCTTTGCTAGGGCATCAAATCACAAGCAAGAAGGAAAAGGACCCTGAAATGTGAGTCAGGACACTCAGGAGTGAGGGTCACTCTTTTATTTATTCATTCAACTAATGTTTACTGAGCTGTACTATGTACCAGATATTATTCCAGGACTAAGACAGAAGTTCCTGCCTTAGTTGGAAAGCCAATTAACAGAAGAAGTCAACATAGTAATACATAGTACAACGTCAGATGTGATAAGTGCTATAAACCAAAATAGATCTGGGTCAGGGCATCAAGAGCGATGGGGGAAGGATGTTTTAAATAAGGTTGACGGAAATAAAGGCAAACAGTCCACATTTAGTTCTCCCAATGTTCATTTAGATAAATGATCCAAAATCTCAAATATGTATAAATATGAACATTCCTTTGCAGACATAGTGTCAAAACACTTTAACATGCCCAAATCTTGGTTTCTAAACATCATCCCCATCTTAGTCCATACAGGCTCCTATGTAACAAAATATCATGGACTGGGAAACTTAAACTACATTTATTTCTCACAGTTCTAGAGGCTGGGAAGTCTACGATCAAGGTGCCAGCAGATTCAGTGTCTGGTGAGGGCTCAGATACTTGGTCTTGTTAGCCATCTTCTCACTGGGTCATCACTTGGGAGAAGCAGTGAGGAAGCTATTTTGTTTGTTTTTAAATAGGGCACTAATCCTACTCACGAGGGCTCCACCTCATCACTTAATACCTCCCAAAGGCCCCACCTTCCATCACATTGTAGGGTAGGATTTCAACAAATGAATTCAGGGGGAGGGAGAAGGTGGGCACAAACATTCAGTGTATAGCAACTGCCCTGGAGTAAAAAAATTGATGACTCCTTGGAGAAAACACGGAGTTTTCAGCTGAGGCAGAAAATGGACAAAAGATCCCAGAAAATATTGTTATGCCAGAAAGTGCAAAAAACTCAAAGACTAACAGGGTCATATTCATCTTTAACCTGTCGAAGGGGGCTATTTAAGCATCAAAAAGAATATTATTAATACTACATTGCATGATTAAAATCCATGCAGTTGCAGTAATGTTTTTAAATATCACTGTTCTATAGAAGAATGCCAGAAGATATAGAATTAGAGGATCATCACTTTTTCCAACTATTATGCAAGGATCATGTTGTATGTTAATTTCTTGTTGCTGATGCAAGAAATTACTACAAACTTAGTGGCTTAAAACAGCCATATATGTCTGAAACTTACTTCCAAATGGCTTGGATAAAAACTGTGTGTGTGATATGTGACTATATATTTGCTCCTTATCCCAGTTTCCAGCACAGAACTCCTAAAACCCTTAGAACTTCCCCTGTGATAAGAGCAATAAAGGTGTCTTGATATTTGTAACAAACCCCTTCCAACCTCTCCTGAACTTAGTTATGAGGTGACTTTTGAAAAGCACCTAAGGATGGGCAGCTAGCTCTCAGGACGAACCACGTGATTAGAGGGTTGGGACTTTCAGTCTCATCTCCCTGACCTCTTGGGGGGGCGGGGGGGAGGGAGGGGGAAGAGTGGGGCTGGTGGTTAAATCAACAGCCAACAGCCAATGATGAAATCACTCACCTGTGTAATGACTCCCCCATAAAACCCCAAAAGGATGAGGTTCAGAGAGCTCCCAGGGTGAACACTTGCAGATGCGGGGTGTGGCCTGCTCAGAGAGGGCATGGAAGCCCCACACCCCTTCCCACATACTTTGCCTGATGCATCCATTCCATCTGGCTGTTCCCGAGTTATATCCTTTTATATAAAGGGGTAATCTGTAAGTGAAATGTTTCTCTGAGTTCTATGAGCTGCTCTAGCAAATGAATGGAACCCCAGGCAAGGGTCATTGCAACCTCCAATCTACAGCCAGTTGTCAGAAGGCCAGGTGAGAGGCTGGACTTGTGATTGGCATCTGAAGGGAGGGGAGAATCTTGTAGGACTGAACCCACAACCAGCGAATCTGATGCCATCTCTAGATAGTGCCAGAATTGAGTTGAATTGTAGGGCACTCAGGTGGTGTCCCAGAATTGCTTGACATTGGGGGGAACCCCTCCCCAATACTCTCTCTAGAATCTAGTACCAGATTAGTCTCTGTATGTAGAGATGAAACAATATGGCAGATCATTAACCTTTGTTGACTCTAAGGGGAGAGAATACAAGTCATGTATCATAGCTATGGCAGTTAATTTTACCTTTCGACTGGACTAGGTCACAGTACTGAGATATTTGGTCAAACATTACATTAGAAGTTTCTGTGAAGATAGTTTTCAGCAGATGAACATTTGAGTCAGCTGACTTTGAGTAAAGCAGATTACCCTCCATCTTGTGGGTGGGCCCCATTAATCAGTTGACAGTCTTAACAGAAAAAGACTAATTACCCCAGAAGGAATTCTGCTAGACTTGCTTCTGACTTGAACTGCACGTCAACTCTTCTCTGAGTCTCCAGCCTGCTGGTTCTTCTGCAGATTTTGGACATACCAGCCTCCACCATCTTGTGAGCCAATTCCTTAAAGTAAATAACCAATTGCCCAATATGTATGGGTCCATTTCTGAATCAATTCTGCCCACTGGTCCTTAACATTTCTTATAAAACAGGTCTACTGGCAACAAAGTCATCTTTTCCCTGTCTGAAAAATTCTTCTCTCACCTTTTCTGAAGGCTATTTTTGCTGAATAGAGAATTGTAGGTCAATAGAGGTTATTTTCTTTCAGCATTTTAAAGGTATCATGCCAAGGTCTCTAACTTGCAGTTTAAGAAAAATGCAGTCATTCTCTGTATAGAATACATTTTTCATTTCTCCAGCTGCTCTTACAATTCTGATTTTCAACACTTTCTGATATACTCAGTGAGGCTTTCTTTGTGTTATCCTGCTTGTTGAGTTTCTTGGATATGTAGATTTATAGTTCTTATCAATTAAGAAAATTTTGACATTATTTCTTATGTATATAACTAGAGGCCCAGTGCACGAAAATTCATGCGGGGGGAGGGGAGGCGATGGGGTGGGGTCCCTCAGCCCGGCCTACCCCTCTCATAGTCCGGGAGCCTTCAGGGGATGTCCTACTGACATTCCGTGGGGAGTGGAGGGGATGTCCTACTGACATTCCGTGGGGAGTGGGCCTAAGCTGCAGTCTGGCCTCCCTCTGCGGGAGGCAACTGAGCTGACCAGAGGAAGGTGCTGCCCCCATCACCCCGCTGCCAGCCCATGGCTGCCTGCGCCCCAGGCCTTGCAGCTGCCTGAGCCCACGACTGCTGTGAGCCCGTCCTCGCAGCCCCTGTGGCTTTGTCCGGATGGACATCCAGCCTAATTAGCATATTACCCTTTTATTTATCTTCCCTACTCCAACTTCTAGGACTCCAAGTACAGGTATGTTAAAACAGTTCATATTACCTCACAGATGGCTGACAGACTATGTGGGGGTTTTTCCTCTTTGTGTTTTAGAAAGCTTTAAGTTCACTGTGCAGTGACCAAGCCATAATCCCATCCATTCCACATCTAGCTAGTGACCAGAGGTAATCAAATAGCACTGATTTTAAAAAATAATCCTTAAACATTCTTGAATTATTGGTTTAAATGTAGTAACCACAAATAAAATATTTAAAAATTAAGTTAGAAATGTGTTTTTTTTCAGAACCTTCTTTATTGCCTATAAAATTAGTTTGTGCATATACACACATACATGTAACGTTAGAGATGACAGTGAATGTGCCACCAACAATGGGCTGTTGACCTCTTTTACAGAAGGTGACAACGATCGGTGGAAATGCTTTATGATGTCATGACAGTATACTGCAAGGGGTATTTCAGAATAATACAGAATTCATCCACAGACGACTAAGTGAAGATCAACTGATCCAAATTCTTCCTTAGTTTTTCACAGCAATTGCTGAAAGTTCAAATAAGCTGATTTTTCCAAGAAAGATTATTCTAGTAACTTGGCGTGATCAATCCGTGCAATGATCCAGTTGGGCTTCACTCCCTGTGTAAACTCCCTCTGAAACCTAGGGAAGAAGTGCAAACACCAGTCCAAATCTTCTCAGACAACTAGTTTGCAAGTGTTAGAGGCAGTTTTTAGCAATAAACTAATAGTCAATGGTAAACAAAAATCAAAATAAAAGAACTTTACCAACTCAATCACAAAAATATCCCCACAAAATTAGAAGTACATTCTTAACTAAAATGAGTATTTTTAATGGAAGGATCTACACTCCCAACATCTGCCAATCCCGTGAGAAACTGGGGTATGATTGTTATTAAATACTAGCTATATAACATATGCCTAATATGAGGGGAATAAATTGGACTATGTTGATGAACACAGCACTTTAGTGTTATCTGGCTTACATACATTAGCTCAATCTTTAAAATAACAGCGTTTAATAAGATGCCCAGTGTCTCAGCGAAGATCAGAAGAACCAAAGATCAGCATTGATTCTAGTGCTCTTTAATTATAAATGATATCTCAAGAGAAAATTCAGATTTCAATTAAATAAGTATTTAAATATACCATTATGTCTCCATCGACTTGCTTGACTTGTTCACTGCTCCAAATTTTATTAGCACAAAAACGCACAATAGTGTCTCGTGTAAGTAATTTGCTAACCTACGAGACAGTGCTCCTTAAGGCAAGAACCCTTTAACTTTGCCTTTGAACCCGTACCAGAGTACCTGCAAGTGGGAGATGGTCAATAAATGTCTAGTGAGTGGACAGTCCATGTGCCAATTACGGCAGATTTTATTTCCCAACAAGGGCCATAACCTTATCTCCCACCCAACAGGCTCTTCTGCAGTGTGTCCTGGCAGGTGCCCCCTAAAGAGGTGGTCTCCCCAGGTGCTTTTACCTGTGCGGGTCCTGTGACTGCTTTGACAAGTGGACTACGGTGGAAATGATGTGGTCCCAATCCCGGGCACAGCCCTCTACTGCTTTAGCATCTTTTGACTTCTGCCTCTTGAATCCCAACCACCATAAAACACATGACTAGCCCGAGACCACCACAAGCCCACGCCACGCAGAAAGGCCTTGGAGAATTCGACATTATGCGGAGAGGCCAAGGAGCACCAAGGCGACGCCCGGGTCAGTGAAGAAGCCATTGCGGAAATGAGTCCTCCAGCCCGCCCCTGCCACCCAGCTGATGCCAGGCGAAGCAGAGAATCCCCATTGCTCAGCCTGTCCAAAATCCTGCCAGTGAAACAGCAGGCAAAATCAAAGGGCTGTCTGAAGCTACTGCGTTTTGGAGTGGTTGGCAATGCAGCAGTGGACAGCTGAAACACTGCAGTTACATTCAGAAACATTACCGCCTTTCCTACTTCCAAGCACTGCCACGTCATGGCCAGTAGTCATCTGTCTTTTTCTCTTTATACATAACTTGTCAAATTTCAACCTTTCCTCCTAAAGCTCCGTTAGTTTTCTGATCGTAGGATGGCATGTGACAGACTTACTCATAGCTTGCACTAAGAAGCTGTTTAGTTTCCACGTTCTGATTCCCCAACTTAACCTGGAACACACCCGCTCTGCTTAGAGTTTCACTGGGGATGTTGGCGCTGGTTAGATACCAAAAGCACATCAGGATGTTAACAAACTTCCTTCCTTAGGGAAAAAACATACACATACACACACAAATACAAATCACAAAAATCTATCATCCATATATCCAAAATGAAATAGAAATTGGCAGTAGTTACACAGTTACAGATCAAATTTTGCACTTCTTCTAGTCTAACTTAAAATACCTACATTGCTACCTTTTTATTTTCTTAGGGTAATGTCAGTTTGGCCCTCTTCTTGCATTGTAATAATAACAGTTACTATTTACTGAGCATGTACTGTTTACTAAGTATACTATATAGAATGTTTTCAATTTGTGGCATTATCTAAAACTGTAACAGATATCTGTTGTCAAACCGAAAAATGAGGGGGAAAACACTTCTTGCTACTAAGTAATTAACTTAACCCCAAATGCCAGAAAGAAGAAAGACTTCTATTGCACCCTAATTCACTTGGCTATGCCTAGTGATTATGACAATGGCTTGTGTAAAAATCAGGTAGTGACTATTGTGCTGAGATGCAATCTGAAATATTAGGGAAGAAAAAGTATTTATGAAAAACATGTTGAAGTACCTTTACAAATGTTTCAAATTAGCATGTGTATGAAAATGAAAAAATTTTAACTATTAAAGAGTCCAAATCAGAATTGCCTTGGGAAGTGTGTAAGCAAAGGCTAGATCTCCTATGTGCCTGGCACATAACACACATGCAAAGATTTGTAGCAGGAATAAATAAGTCAATAAATTTTCAGAAATGCTGTAAGGAAAAAGTATGCATTGGACAAGATGAACCAGATAACCAACCACTAACGTTCCTTTCAATGTTTTTCACTGTCTCCAAATAAACCCAGTTTGGGAGTTCTACAGTTGATCTTATTTTCAAAACAGTCTTTAGCTGATACTATTTACTCTTTCTTTTACTCCTTACTCCTTCTACGTAACATACAGCTGGACATTTAAAATTCTCAATTGTTTCCTTCGAGTTCGGAAATCTGACACACAGATAGGTAATGGGAGCAGCCTGTCCTACCTAGAGACTATTTTCATCAATGTGACGATGCTCTCCCCTGTGAATTAAATAGCGGTAGGCAAAGTTCCAGATAAAGGGCATAAGAAGCTACTACCATATCTCAGCTCTTCCAGAGCTAGGTCTTTAAAGAATGAACATACTATTTTATCTGAAGTCCCATGAGTATCCATTTGTACCAATCAACTCCCACTATGTCATATCTTTCATCCAGTAGTTTAGTTTACCTGGACAACCGTGGATCACTTAAAGCTGCCTACGCTCCGGCATTACCTTTGTCGTCGTAGTAAATGGAGATGTCTCCTGCAGAGGTGTACACAATCTCATCTATGTCAGCAGCAAGGGCGTCTTTGTGGCTGTCAGGTAGTGAAGTAACCTTTTCTTTCAACACAAGCAGCAGCTAAGTTTGGAAAAAGCAAACTGTAATTCACCTCTCAAGTTTTCGAAAGCTTTTCAAGAAGCTCAATAAATTATTCATGGAATGAATTCTTCTATTCCTATTTTTAAATTTACTACCATATTTACTCAGCCTCAAAAGCAAAGCTAAAAAGTAGCTAATCATTCAACTAGGTAACTTATAACAGAACAGTCTATATAAGAACAATCGAGAGAGATCACCTTTACTTACTTATGCCTTAGCAGCAAGTCATTCAATGCTTTTATCCAAAAGGAATGATACAGGGACTCTGCTTTGGCTGATGGCACACGCACTATTTTTAAGCATATGTAAGGATAATGTACTGTATACATTACTTGGTTGCAAGGAAGTAATACATTTATTTTTAAAGGAAAATTAAAAGTATACTTTACCTCTTTGGTCACAAGTTCTTCCAGCAGATCAAATTTACACTGTGATAGCAATCTGGACACGTGAGCAAAAGCCTTTTAAAAAGAAAATAGTGGAGGGAGGGTGGTGATTATTTCAAGGCTCAAACTTAAATGGCCAAGTGTGACAGGCTGTTTTATGATAAAGGTGATAAACAATGTCAAGCACTAATATACCAACGTTAGGCACAACTCCTTATAGTTGGTTGGCTTTTCTTTTCTCATATGGCCTCCCCACATATACAGTAGGAAGTAGGCAGACTGCTAACTATGTATCCACTCTCAGGACCTGGGAAAAGACAGTGCTCGGTGTACACACTAGGACCTGAATAAAAATACTCTATATATTTCCTTTTAAAATAATGATGGAGTAATCCACCATTCCGAGTGTTTTATGACTCCCTCCACCTCCTGCTTAATCAGACATAAACAGCAGCTGAGAAGCAGTAAAATCTGAAGTCCAAAGATCTGGGTTGTAGTCTGAGCCATTAAGCCAGTAAGCAGGTTGGGGAAAGTGGCAGGAAAGGTAGAGTTAGCAATCGACTACAGTGGATTTCAACTGTGAAGTATGAGGCCCCCCTTTAATGTGGGGAGAGCAATGCTCCACATTCCTAGCAGCGAGAAGTGAAACGGTGCATAAACCTCGACCCGTCTTCAAGTAAGGAGGAAGGCAAGGAGACTGAAAGGGCAAGCATGGTGACGGGTAAGAACTGGACGCTGTGGGCGCAAACAGGCGAGCCATCTCAGCCACCCTGGAGGCCCGGGAGGGCTGTCTGCAGGAAGTACCACCTAAGGTGAAATCGGAAGAACCGGAGGAGAGAGGATGCACAGGCACGTCAGAGAGATGACGTTACCGAATTATTATGGGCTGGACTGTGTTCTCCCCAAATTCCTATGTTGAAGCGCTAACTCCCAGAGCTTC
Source organism: Corynorhinus townsendii (assembly GCA_026230045.1). Classification (NCBI taxonomy): domain Eukaryota; kingdom Metazoa; phylum Chordata; class Mammalia; order Chiroptera; family Vespertilionidae; genus Corynorhinus; species Corynorhinus townsendii. Next base: position 8,794,292 of record JAPDVU010000005.1, on the reverse strand, counting down.
AGAAGGTGATGATATTTGGAGAGGCCTTTAAAGAGGTGAGCAATAAACGAAGGTGGGCCCCAATCCAATCTGACTGGTGCTCTTATAAGGGGAAACTGGGATGTGCAAGGAGACAGCAGGGGCACATGTGCACGGAAAAAACCGCGTGGGGACACAGGAAGAAGGCCCCAGAAGAAACCAAACCTGCCAACCCCTTGGTCTTGGACTTCCGGCCTCCCGGACTGTGAGTGAAAAAACTTCTGCGGTTTAAGCAACCCAGACTATGGTGTTTTGCTCTGGCAGCTGTAACAAACTGGTGTGATAAAGCTGAAGTTTGAGGAAATGTACAAATCTAACTGGACTCAAGGACCCCTTCAAACACCTCGGGGTCCCTCAGGGTCCAGTAAGCCTTGTTTTAGTAAGCCTTCTTGTGTGAAAATGGGTGATAGTTTGGTAAAAAGAAACAGAGACCGTAACCATCGTACTGAAACCCAACCATCAGACTCCACTTTGTGTGGCCAAGGAAGATGACGCCTGAACAAATGATCCCATATGGTAACAGCAAACCATTTGGAGGCTGCCCCAATAAGGAAGGCTTTGATGATACAGGATTGTCTAACCTGAAGAGGCTTCTAAGAAATAGCTCTCTTTTTCAAAGCAAAAGCTAAAAGGTGCAAGCAAAATACAGGAAAACAGAGTATATGATTCATGTGGTTTGAGGACAGTAGGGAAGATGATCAGTATGCACATATCAATGGTGTGATACTGTGACGTAAGAAACACATACAGTAAAACCTTGATGTTATGGACTAATTTGGGTAAGGGGCCATCCATTAAAGCCAAAAGTCTGTTATATAGTAGAGTAGGTTTTCCGTATGCATATGTTAAAAAATTGACAAATTAGTTTACCTGTTTTTACTTACGTAGACACGTAATCTTAAATTTACACTGAGTAGGTCTAGTAAAAGCAGGCACTCACCAGCCACCAGTAAACAAATGCACGGGGCTGGGATGTGGCTGACGGAGCGTCAGCGGCACACGTTAAAACTGCTGCAGGGAGCCCACCACAAGACAACAGAACCTGTATCACAGGCGATGCGGTGTGACCCTGTGTTAGGCACCGGCTAAACACTGTTTCCCAGTGGTGATTCCTGGATTTAAATGTGTAGACACTATAGTGGCATACATATAATGTTTATGTCAATGTTTTTTCCAACACAGGCCTAATTTGCTAAAATTTGTTAAAAATAACAGTGAGTTAATAACAACAACAAAAAATAACCTGTTAATTTAATTCTAAACAAATCATGGGTAAAAGCATTTTAAAATTAGCAGGGTGTTAATTTTCACATACGACATACAGATGAGAAATTTTGCTCCTTAAATCTGAAGTTCAATAATCGAGGTCCACAAAATCGAGGGTTTACTGTATTTGGTCTTCATCCTGGTTCCTGGCACAGAGCTCCTAAAAGAAACCCCTTCAACCACCCCTGAGTTCAGGCTAATGAGGTGACTCATGGAAGATGGGGGTTGGTTGTCAGAGGAACCAACTATGGGATTAGAGGTTTGGACGTTCAAGGAGGATACAAGTGCTGGGGATTGAGTTAATCATCAAGGGCAGCGTCTTAACCCACAGTGGTGGACAAACTGCATGTGGCTCGTGAGCCGCAGTTTGCCGCTCTGTTGACTAACCACTGTCTTAATCCATCACACCTATGCAATGGAAGCTCTGTAAAACCCTAAACATTAGGCCCTAAAGGAAAGGATTAGGAGCTTCCGGGTGGGTGACCCTCGGAGATGCGGGAAATGTGGTGCATCTGGAGAGGGCATGGACCCGCCACCCCTTCCACGTACTCTGCCATGTGCATCTTTCATTAGGCTGCTCCTTTCAAATAAACTGGCAATAGCAAGTGATGCGCTTCCCTGAGTTCTGTGAGCTGTTTAGCAAATTACTGAGTGATGTGGGAACCCCCGATTTAGTAGATCAAAAGTATGGGAGGCCAGGACTTGGGTCGGTGTCTGAAGTGGAGGCTGTCTTGTGGGAATAGTTCCTAACCTGTGGAATCTGCATTAAATCTGGGGAGTTAGTGCCAGAACTGTTGTAAGTGGTCTGATAAAGAATATCTCACCTGAAGAGTCTTCAAGGAAATAGCTTTACCCTCTTTTTCAGAGAAAAGGCTAAAATGTGCAAGCAAGATATAGGGAAAAACACAGTATATGATTAATGTGATTTGATGGCGGTTTTAGGGAAGGTAGCATGTCATATATACATATCAATGGACAGCAGGGTTGGTGGAGCTAATACAGCCATTGATAGCGCTGGATGCTGTTAATCAAATCCTCTTTGCTTTTTAATTTTTTAACAAACACATAAATCAGTCAAGAGCCGACTCAGGGAAGGAGTTAATATTGACACGGATTCTAACATTTAATTTGTAACTGACAGGTCAGATAAATACATGCAAATGACTGTTTACACAAATGATCTGAAATAAATTAGGAGCAAATATATCAATAGCAGCATACAGCCAACTGTAAAATGATTACACGGATGGCATAATTTCCAGGTACAAGGAGGTATAAACTGGGAAATAAACTATGACTTCTATTGTTGAACAACAGTTCTGAAATGTTTGGTAATGACAAACTTCCTAAGAGATTCGAGAGAAAGTTACAGATGAATGTTCATCCTAGAAAAATGCATGTACTGTTATACACAACATCTGCAAATCTCAGGACCCAAGGTGGCCCACATGTGGCACGGGTAAGGTGGCATATTACCAGCCACCCAGGAAGAGGGGCAGAGCTGTCAGGGTCAGGACTGGGTGCTGGGCACTTGTCAGCAACCAGGTTGCCTCAGCAAGTCTTTGGAAGGGGAAACTGCTCCTCTCCAGGTTATTCTTTAGGAGTATGGCGGGGAGCGGTGGGAGTGAGGGTGAGAGGAATAAAGGGCAACGGAGCTCTGGCAATACATGGCAGGAAGTTTAATCTTTTCTCCCAAAATAACCTCACAGCACTTTCGAAATATCATCTCGTTTACTCTTCGAAACAAATGTACCTACTAATTCACTTATTCAGCGACTAGGTGCCAGACATTGCCTTTTTCATTTTGCAGAAAATCACGTTCAGAAAAGAAAGCAACGTGACTTTCAAGTGGCAGAAATGGGCTTTGAGTCCATTTCTGATTCAAAACCTGTAGAGAGTGGCAAGAGTAATTGGGGGACTTCACCCTAGGGTCTCAGTGGAACCGAGGAGGACCTCGGCGACCATGCACACAGAAGCAGAAGCTCCCTTTACAGTCAAGAAGCGGCCGGAGGGCTGTGCGCCGGGTCACCGCCCACGGTCATCCGGGGCCCCGTGGGGACACCTCTCTGCTAAACACCTGGCCGTGCCCAGGGTGAATGCACAGAGGCGTACAGGTCAAACCCTGGGGAAATAAACAAACCTGCTTCGCTCCCTCGGAGAATTCCTTGATGCTGAACTCTTTGTCGAAATAAGCCCAGATAAGGAAGGCGAAAATGCGAGTCCGAACCCAGTTGATGGGGTTGGAGACGCCCAGAATGAGCATCTTGGTTTTCTGGCGCTGCTGGGGCTGCTCCTCGCTGCTGTAGCAGCGCCGGGGGTAGACGGGGAGCGCGGGAAGGGCTGCGGGGAGTCCCGCGGGGCTGAGCAGGGGACGCCGGGGGTCCCGGGCAGGCAGCGCCGAGGCCCAAGAAGCTGGAGGAAATGGGGCCGTTGTCCAGCCGAGGTGGCGGCGGCAGAGGCAGCAGAGTCCAGCCAAGGGCTGCCTCCCCTCGGCTCGGCCGGGGGACCGGGGTCTGGCGGCTCCCCCGAGCAGAGACCCAGACAAAAGCCAGCGGGGTAAAAGGCGAGCCGCCAGCGCCATCTTGTGACCTTTCACCCCTGCGCCTGCCGGTGCTGCAGCGAAAGAACGCCGGCGAGAAACCACCCCCTCAGCTGGGCTCGTGAGAGCGACTGGCGCGGGAAGCTGGCCCGTTGCTGCCACCGCAGGGCCGCCCGCCGCCTCCCCGCTCTCCCTCCAGCGCACAACCCACAGAGGCCGGAGTCCCTCCGGAAACCCGCCACTCTGGCGAGTTCAGCGGCCTCGCGGGCCTTTTCTCGCGGGGTCGAGTTTCCGGGCGGATCAGTTGTGGAAGAAGGTGTTGTGGGCCTAGTTCCCGAGACGCGGAAGAGGACGGGCGTGAGCGGTCATGGCCGTGCAGCACCTCCCGGTCCCCCGGCTCGAGGGTGTTTCGCAGGAGCACTTCATGCAGCACCTCTACCCACAGGTGAGGCCGTCCCCATCTCTCAGCTGGCTCCCAACCTCGCGAGGGAGTGGGGAGAAGGCGGCGGGCGTCATAAAGGGCTGGCCGGCTCCGCGGCCCAGGGAGCGGGCGCATGGGGATGTCAGCCGGCTCATCCATTCAGGAGAGAACAGCTCCACGTTTCCTGGGAGCCGCCTGACGCGGAGAGCTGAGTGCGAGAAACGTTTTGTCTAATGAAAGCTGCCCTTGCTGCAAAGAGCGGTCTTGTTGGAGCCCGGATCCCCCGTTCGGAAGCCTTCTGCCGTTACCTTGGCAACGAAGGGAGCTTTCTCTACCATCGCCCCCCCGCCCGCCTTGCTAGCTTCTTTTGGGTTTCTTACATTTTAGGGGTTTTGAGGCTCCCCTGTTGGCGTGACTGGCGCCTGTCAGTCCACTCGAGTTACTGCATTTCAAAGAGCAATTTTTCACTGTGCTGAGCCCAAGGGAATCGATGGGAATTCCCTCAGGAAGCTTCCACTGGTCTCGGTCTTGGATTCTCACCGAGCCGGGTTCTGGTTCAAACATGGGAATCTCTTACGTGTGTAATTCGAACCTTAGTTCTTTAAAAGAAAACTCAGAGAGAGAAAAAATAATGGCTTTGTTCTCAGGAAAACATACTCAAGTTTGTAGAGATAAAGGAGCATGATATCAGCAGCTTACCCTGAATAGTTCAGAGAAGAATTATCTTGTTCTCTATATACAATCAGTGCGAGCAAATGGTGAATCAGAGTACATGGTATATGGCAGTTGTTCGAACTTTTCCATAAGTTTGAAATGGTATCAAAATAAAAAGTTACAAACATATTTGACTATAAATACCCATTTTATTCATTTAGTCATAAGTAACACCCCTGAAAACGCTTTAAATAATATTTAGATTATCTAGATTTTTTTTTTTTATCTCTTAGCTATTCATGATGTCACTGTTTTGCTTGGTTTTGTTCTCCTAATGTTAAAATTTTGTTCTAAGTATATTGGATGGGTCCTTTTCCTGTTTTAGTTACAGCATGAATTGTCAAAAGGTTTGAGTTTGAGCATCTTGGGATAAAGAATCATTTTTATCCCTCTCTTGTCAAATACAACTCCTGATATATTGTTGGGTGTTTTTTTGTGTGTGTGTTTTTTTGTTTGTTTGTTTTTGTACTTCTCCCCTTTGTAGAGAAAACCTGTAGTGTTGGAAGGAATTGATTTGGGGACATGCACAAGCAAATGGACGGTGGATTACCTACGTCAAACTGGAGGGAGGAAAGAAGTGAAGATTCACGTTGCTGCAGTTGCCCAGATGGACTTCATTAGTAAGAACTTTGTATATAGGTATTTTCTTCTCGGGTTTACTCTCGGGATACAAATAACTTGTTTTAAGCCTTTAAAATATTTATACAAAATCCACATGGCACATCATCTTTTGGCTAGTTTGATATAATCATGGAAAAGTTACTAATTTTTAAAGAATGGCTTTTAAAAGACAAGGATTCTGAGTTTACATAAATATACAAAGACATTTCCAAATACTATTTTTTACGCAGGGTGTATACCTGATGCATTCTGCAACCACAGAAGGAACAGAGAATTGTCCTAACTAGAGAGGTTACATCTGAATGCTTCATTAATTAATTGACCCTACCACATTAGTAATTATCATCTAGAATAACAAATTCTAAAGTTTCCCATTATGATCTGTTTTGATTTTTAATGCCATAGTTTTGGAAATTTTTCTAAATCAGATTGTTTTTTGATAAGTCCATTGTTTTTCTGCCCTCTCCAGAAATGTAGCGCAAGTAGTTGCTATGTTTGGTATAAACTTTCATCAACTCAGGTAAATTTTTAAAAAATCATACTTAATTTTCTCTTTTTAAAAAATAACCTTAATACTTTTTTCCCCTCTCATGGTTGTAATTTTATGTTTTACGATCTCTTAAAAGCAAATAGTTAAAAGCTGCTGGATTTCTAAATTTGAAAGCTTTAAATACTGTAATCTCAGAGTTTTAATATACTACTTAATCCCATGAGTTTTGTTAAAAATGTTACATTAAAAAACAAACAACTTTCACATTCTGAGCATGTGCAGTTCCCAACAAATTCAGTCTATTAAAAACATGTGTAGTTCACAATAGCCTGACTTTTAAAGGGAGTTAGCTGATTCTTCCAGAGTAGATATAAGTTAAGCAGCTTCTAATGTCCAGGGCCATTCCTTACTTAGTTTTCCAAGCTCATATAACAGCTTGCCAAAGCATTTCTCAGTTTTTTATCCTTTGAATATTCACCATTATAGTTTTGGTTTTTAATAGACCATGAATTGAATTTAATTGCCATGAGTTTTCCCACGTCTAAGAACTTTCATTAAATCAAGAAAGTGCTGGAATGATAAGCATTTTTCAGCCTGCAGTTAATGGTGTTTATTTTGCAGAGAGTCCAGTGCCATAGCAAGCAGTTATTGAAACGTCTTCTTGAATTGCCTTAATGTTTTTTCATGTCCTATAAACTTTTCAAAACTTGTTTTTGAAGCGCATACATTATGTAATAGTTCTTTTTCCAGCTTCCTCCAAACCTTTCACTAGAGCTACTAAAAAGTTACAAGAATATTTTCTTAGTGCAAGAAAATAGATTATTTTTGGCAGTTATGGGAGTAGGAAAGAAGGAAGGCATCTAAGCCACAGACTAGAAAGTAAGAAATTCTCATCCATTTATCAGTATTATCACTTCACTTTACTAATAATGAGCTAATGGAGGTTTAATGTTAAGTAACTTACCCAAGATCAGATAGGTTGAAATGATGGAGCCAGGGCTTATACCCAGATTTGCTTGACTCCACAGAGTCCTGATTCTACCCCCCCTTTGATACTACCTCCCTTACTAGTCTATATGTTAGTCCAGACAAATGGAACTTGAGTAGCAGGTGTTTTGTTTTTTTGAAACATGCATGAGGTAGATAAGATCTCAAGGCCAAGGAACTTGCCAGTTCACACACTTCATATCCCCCCCTCTCAGCTTTGCTTCTGCAGAACCTCTGACAGGTACCAGTACCTAAGGGAGAAAGGTGCTGGGGCACTCCTGTTCTGCTTCTCTGGACTGAACCACTCTGATCTGCCCCATTCTTGTAAAGGTCTTGAAACACTTCCAGGTTCTCCTTAGTAAAAATCTAAGCCTGGGCAACTGCACCAAGATGCTTTGGTAGGAATGAAGGGTATATGGTGAGGTTAGTGATGGAAAAACTGAATAGGAGGATGATTAGTAAATTTATTTATAAAGTGAGGCAGAAACTATAGTAGAAGATTGGTCTGAGTAGATGGCAGACTCCTTTTGCCTCACAGTGCTCACTCTACAGTACCAGCAGTGTCCTCGAGTTCACTTGACATTCATGCTCACAGGATCCACTAGTCTATTATCTGGCATCAGATTCACTTGGATTTGCAGAAAAAAAAAGGCATTCTAGCAGGATAGTATCAGTAGGAGTCCTCATGCCAATCCAGGAGCCATCTTTTGGCTCACCGACTATAACAGCTTTGTTGTAAGGGAACAAGGCTATAGAGGTGAGCCCTAGCTTAGACACCAGTAGCACAAACAACCCATGAACCTAAGTAGTTTCTCTAAGGGCGTACTCGGTTGCAGGAGTTACACTGCACATAAGGATGCCAAATCCCCTGCTTCCTACTAATATTTGTAGTTCACCACCAGCTCTCTAGCCAGGCATAGTTCACCAATAAACAGTATTGGGGGGCGGGGGGCGGGGGGCTTGACCTTCATCAACCCTTTGCTTAGTCTCTTCCAAAGGAGCATTATTCGTAGTTGCCCATCATCACAAGAGCTTGAAAGTGTGTATTTCCAAAGGTAACCAAACACCATAGGAACATTTTTCGAACAGAAACTTGGAATAGGAGGATACTGGCATATGAGAAGGATCCATCTGTACCATAGATTTAAAAATCTTTTATTTTTGAAATAGGAATATCAGACAACCTAGGTCAAATAAGCACAGTGCTAAATGAATTTTGAAAATTTAGAATTCCACATAATAGGTTATAATAAAATTTATGGATATTGTAAAACAGGTCATATCCGACTTCAACAAACCCCTATAATATATAATGATTAGAGTATTATTAATTGATTTATTATTAAGTCCAAAGATTCTTTTGTGTTTATTTCAGAACTTTACCTTTTGACAAGTTGGTTCAGAGGGCAGCTGAAGAAAAGCATAAAGAATTCTTTATTTCAGAGGTAATTGGTTCTAACATTTTCTTTAGAAAACATTAATGTCTATATACTAAATGGATTTTTCTTATAAAAGAATATTTTATATACAAGAGCTGTATCCTTCTCTAATAGCCGCTCTTATGACTTGGTTGTATATGCCATAGATATTAGTTCTACTATTTATTAGGTTGCAAACCTTGGCCAAATTATTTTTCTGTGCCTCAGTGTACTCAGCTATAAAATATGAATCATAACAGTACAATTCACTAACTCTAATCCGTAGAGTAATTATTAGCACAGTGCCTGACTAGAAACTACTCACTGAATGTTAGCTATTAGTATTAACATCCATTGAAAATGCTTTGGTTTGATATACCAATTTCAAATGCTAATGGAGAACTATGTATTATTAGTTCCTATCAGTGTGATTTTTTTTTAAAAATTTGCTTTAACTTTATTCAGAAAAAGTCTACTTATTTACATTATAATCCACCTTTAATTCAGTTTAAATACCATGGAATTCCTGAGCAAGACTGTCAGAAGGGTCCTTGTTGGGTAGCAGTGTCTAGGTTTTTACCGTTGTGCTGTCACTGGTTGGGGGAACTCCGCAGGTTCAAAAAGTGAGGTGGACCTGAAGGAGCTAACAGCTGTCAGCTGTAAGTCAATCACACTCTTCCTTAAAAGGGGATCTGAGAAGTGAGTCTCTGTATCTACCACATGAATTTATTTAAATTCTGAAATACTAGAACTGGTGGTAGAAAACGCTTAGAATTTTGAAGAACATATTTTGAAACCTGTCTGGCCAGTAATAAATACATAGAATTTACTTGATATGGTACTATCTAAAAATATAAAAACAGTGAATCTGAAAGTTTAAATTTCTGATCATCTATAATAATCTTCTATAATAATAAAAGCGTAATATGCTAATTAGACCTTCTGGACAAAACTGGGGATTTCATGCATCGGCCTCTAGTAGATTTATAAAAGTAAATAAAGTTTAATGAAGTAAATGAAGTTTGTGTTATTAACAGTCAATGTAGATATAAAAACGGTAGAATGCCCCTGTGCTTGACCCAGTATATCTCAGTTATCTAATTCTCACAGGAAATGTAGGCAACAGAAATGTTTTCTAATTCAAACAATTCCTATTATAGCTACTCGGTGCAGTACAATTGGTGATTTTTTGTATTGTATCAAATTTACTGCTATAAAGTGACATTTTTAATTCACATACATGAGCTGACTTAAAAATTTGGCTTGAGAATTTATATAATCAGGGATAGGCTTAGTTTGATAAAGTACAATTCAAAATTTTAAAAAATTATTAAAAGTATATTTTATTTATCCCCTATTGTACATTTGTATTATATTAAAGAACTTTTTTGTTGGCACTCAGCAATACCTTGAGATCATGTGTGTTGTCCAAATGGGAAGTCTTAAGACATTGTTGAGTCTAAATAATTTGGAGTATAAAGTCTAAATTGAACAATGTGGCTTTAGATGTGGTATGTGTATATTGCTTTTAGAATTTCTTTTACTTATATTTTGTGGATTCAGTCATTATTACAAACAGCATGTAAAGATATTTCTTCATATGGCCACCAGAGAGCATTAGTAGAAAGGGTAAGAAATTATAACTTTATGGAAACTGACTTCACTGGGTTAGATTTTAATGCCTGTTTCCTTTCATCTTTACTTTCTAATATTTCTAAGTGAGTATTGATGTTATTTTTCTTTGGGATGTTTAAGGATGAAAAGTACTACTTACGGTCACTTGGGGAAGACCCTAGAAAGGTAAGAATTCTGAATGTGAAACAATTGCTTCAAGCTTAAATGGATGTATATATAAAAACTGGCACTGTAATTTTTATACTTGCTGCCTGTCAGATGATCTGTTTTATCCTTTTTCATTCTTAATGATTTGAATAAGTATGATTATTAAAAGTTTATAACTTAGTTTTTCAAGTAGGACCATAGAATCTTAGTGTTTAAAGTCATCTACTGGTAATCTGTACACAATTAAGAAATTTTACTGTATATTTTACAGATTGCAATTCACCTAATAAAACATAATCTTAAGTAATTATAAAAATTCTGAATAACTCATTATATAAGCTTTGACATGCATTCAGAGTCTAATTTATATGGCTGTAGTGCTAAAGGGTATCCCTAAAATGATTAAGTAAGATTACATTAGTTCTTTACCTTCGTTCTCCTTCCTCAGTTAGACCACAGGTTTTGACAACATTCAAGTTGATGACTCCTAATGTTAAAATACTTAACATTAGATACAACTGTATGAATCTTGCTTAACGTAGGAAGAACCTTTCTATAAATATAGCATATTAAGCTAAACAGTGTTAAATCTGCAGTCTTGTTACACAGTGTGTATTACTTAATTGGTGGATATGGTCATATCCTAGTATTTTAAAGCAGTGAGCAGAGTTTCACTCCATTTCTCTTTTTATATCATGGATTCTGATGGCAGTCTTAGATAAAATAAGCATTGTACCAATGTTGTTTTATTAAAATTCCTATTGTGTTCCTCTCAATGCAGGATGTTGCAGATATCAGAAAGCAGTTTCCTTTATTGGAAGGAGATATTAAGTTTCCAAAATTCTTCAAAGAGGAGCAGTTCTTTTCCAGTGTTTTTCGAATTAGCTCACCAGGATTACAACTTTGGACCCACTATGATGTATGCTATATAGATGTGTAGCATTGATAGATTTAACAGTCAGTTTCAGCTCTGTGGGCTATCGTAAATATCTTTGATATGTAATTTGCTAAACATGAGGATGAAAACCAGTGCTCTGCAAGGTGGTGATATTGAAGTGAATTGTTAGCTAACACCAAAGCCTAGTTTATCATATTTGCATTCTCAGTGGTCTTGTTCTTGATTCATCACCTACATATATAAAAGGCTGAGTGACCAGTTGACTGGCCGGCAGCTATGATGCTCACTGATCACCAGGGGGCAGACACTCAACGCAGGAGCTGCCAAGCGACAGCAACTTTGCAGAGTGCCCTCGCACTCTGGGACTCCTTGGGGGATGTCAGACTGCCGGTTTCGGCACAATCCCCGCAAGCCAGGCCAAGGGACTCCACTTGCTAGAGGGACTCCGCTCACTCTGTAGACGTCCTTCGAGCCCTGGCACTGCCCCAGGTGCAGCCAGCCAGGGAGAGACTGTGGGAGGTTGGCTCCAGGGTGTGTCCGGCCCGTCTCTCCCAGTCCCTCCCCGCCAGCCACCTTCTACTTAATTTCCTTTCACTGTGCACGAATCCATGCACCAGGCCTCTAGTCATATATAAAGTTTTATTAGGTGTTTTTGTTTTGTTAACATGTGAGAAATGGCCACCAGCTGAGGAGGAAAATGGTGGAAGTAGAAAAAGTGATAAGGTTGTGGTATGAATAAGAAGCTTGTGGACAGCTGTTTTCAATCATCAGAAGGTCTTAGATATATGTCCCCTGAGAATGTCAGGTGTCTGCTTGTTAGTAGCAAGATGTGTAGATTATTGATCTTAATAATTTATTCTATGGTATTATAATTTTATTTGCTTAATGGATAGAAATGTTTTACAAACTTTAAAGATCTGGTATTGTGTATGGTTTGGTGTTGGGTGGAGAAATTTAAGAAGCTAAAGTAATACCTAATATGTTTATAAAGATAAAGGAGTTCTTTTTTTAAAAAGTTCTGAGTAACAACTATATTAATTTTTATAAATATGTTTTATAATTCAGTTGACTATCTCTTGAGAAGATTTTAACATAGTAACTTTATAATTGAGACAGACAAAATCCTAGCATACTGTTTTTTAAAGGTTTTACGTAAATGATATGATGAGAAAATGATGTGATAACTCAAATACATTTTAACTGAATTCTCGGATTATATTTTTATCTTTGAGTAGTATCCTTTTTATATTGAGTTATGGAATATCATAAAGCTTTCCTTAAATTAAAAATAAGTCAAAAGAATAGTAGTAGTATACAGGGTGTCCCCCCCAAAAATTATACACACTTTGAATGGTTATAAAGTCAGTGTTTATTAACATACAGATTATTTTCAAAATTGAGCAACCGACTGGTATACAGACTTTGAATGATTATAAAGTCAATGTTTATTAACATACAGTTCATTTTCAGAATTATCAGCTGTTAAAGTGTGTATACATTTTTTGGGACATCCTTTGGTTATTATATAGTTAAGGTTTATATACAGGTTAATGGTAAAAGGAAAAATACTTAGGTAGAAATGATCTGTTTTATGTACATTATAAAAGGCCGAGGACCATCACAACCTAAACAACCAGATGGACGACCAGTCACCAGGAAGTGCATGGAGCACCTCTAGGTCCCTCCCCCGTAGCCCACAGGCTCCTATCAAAGCAAGGCTGGCGGGCAGGCAGGCCAGCGGGGGGCGGGGGGGGGTGAGTGAGGCAAGGCGGGCATAGCAAGCTCGTTAGCCTCCAACCCGGGGCCAGGACAGAGGCCTAACTACCTGCTGCTACTGCGGTGGCTGCAGATCAGGCCCGGAGATGGGCCCAGAGATGCTGACTGTCATAGAATCTGACCAATCAGAACCTAATCTGGGTGAACTGCAAAGGCAGAACCTAAGGTGGGGGCTGAGGAGGGGTTTTAAGAGCAATAGCTGTTTAGTGTAAGGTGTAAGAAAACGGTTCCAATTTTTAAATAACCAGTTTGGCAGTATAGTGCATATGGCTGGCTATCAGTCCAGGTATAGGGATTATGTATTTTTGTCTGCCAAGAGCATCTTCTGCTGAAAAAGGTTCCTCCCCCCCCCCATTTAAGCAATCCTATCCTATATAATCTAATAAAAGGGTAATATGCTAATTAGACTGGGTCAGCTGGACATCTGACTTCCTTCTGGACAAAGCCATGTTGGTGGGGGCCAAGGCAGAGGCATTTAGGGGCCATCAGGCCGGCAGGAGAGGGCAGTTGGGGTTGAGATCAGGCAGGCAAGGGGTTAGGGGCAATCAGGCTGGCAGGGCAGTTGGGGGCGACCAGGCCGGCAGGGGAGGGCAGTTGGGGGCGACCAGGCCAGCCGGGGAGAGTAATTAGGGGTGATCAGGCCAGCAGGGGAACAGTTAGGGGTAATCAGGCAGGCAGAGGTGGTTAGGGACAATCAAGCAGGCAGGCAGAGGCAGTTAGGGGCGATCAGGTAGGCAGACGGAGGGGTTGGGGTGATCAGGCAGCCAGAGTGGTTAGGTGCAATCAGGCATGCAGGAAGATGAGCAGTTAGGATCCAGCGGTCCCAGATTGTGAGAGGGATAGCCAAACGGCCCCAATCGCCAGCCAGGCTGAGAAACCCCACCCATGCACAAATTTGTGCACCGGGCCTCTAGTATGTAAATAATAATGAATACCTCTTGTTTGTATTTATTTTAATTCCTTAGTTGAAAATTATGTAGCTCTGGCTTTTAACATTTTTCACAATCTCTACCAACAAAATGCACTCTTGCATACACAAGAAGAGTCATGATTACTCCAGTAATAAGTATGTCAAGAAAATTTGCAAGGTTATAGTCCTACTAGAGGCCCGGTGCATGAAATTCGTGCATGGTGTGGGGGGTTGTCCCCTCAGCCCAGCCTGCACCCTCTCCAATCTGGGATCCCTCTCACAATCCAGGACTGCTGGCTCCCAACTGCTCGCCTGCCTGCCTGCCTTATTGCCCTAACCGCTTCTGCCTGCCAGCCTGATCACCCCCTAACCACTCGCCTGCCAGCCTGATTGCCCCTAACTGCCCTCCCCTACAGGCCTGGTCCCCCCCCAACTGCTCTTCCCTGCAGGCCCAGTCGCCCCCAACTTCCCTCTTCTGCCAGCCTGGTCACCCCTAACTGCCCTCCCCTGCAGGCTTGATTGCCTCCAACTGCCCTCCCCTGCTGGCCATCTTGTGGCGGCCATCTTTGACCACATGGGGGCAGCCATCTTGTGTGATGCAGTGACGGTCAATTTGCATATTTTATTAGATAGGATAGAAATAATTTAAAATTAAGATGCCTATAAACCAGCAGTTGCCAACCTTTCGGATCTCACAGACCACTGGTTGGTGACTGCTGCTCCAAAGGCTTCCTTAAACCAGCGATCACCAACCTTTCAGACCTCATGGACCACCAGTGGTCAGCGGACCTCCGGTTAGCGACTGCTGCTATAAACAAATTATGGCCATACATTAGGTTATTGAAAGAGTGGTGGTTGCCGCAGTACCTTGTATTTTTCCAACACCTGATATTTCTAAGTGCTTTTAATTTGTTGTTGAATACTGGCTTTCTAGCATTCCTGGACAGATAAGTAATAAAACCAACGAGGGGAGCCTCAAATAGGTGTAACTACCCTCACTGTCATAAAGGTGAGGCAAGGGAAAATAATTTGGACTTCAGATTTTCAACGGCTTGCCAATCCTTTCTATTTTAAGGCAGTGCTACAGAAATATCTTTAATACTAGTAAATGAGCAGTGGTGTTTTAATACAAATGTTTCATTGTTACATTAGAACATTACTCTTAGGCTTTTACATAATGTGAGCCAAATCTTATTAAAAGATAGGATTTATAGTTCACTGTTTGGAATACCATTGGTTTTGTTTATGTGAATTTTAGATACTGTTTATTCATAAGTTCTTACTGCTTTCCAGGTAATGGATAATTTCTTAATACAAGTGACAGGAAAAAAGCGTGTTGTACTGTTCAGTCCTCGAGATGCCCAGTATTTATATTTATCAGGTATTTTCTTTTTTCTTAAGTTTTTAGTTTTTAAAGATTGGTTTATTCAATCTTTAAAAAAGATTTTTTTGAGAAATCTCTCTGTTCTCATAGGAAAACATTTTAGGGCTTCTTCCTAATTAAAATGTATTGTGTTCCATTGTGTATGTGTATACATGTAATGATAGGCTATATGAAGAATGAGATTTGTACGTTTTCTTAATTGTATTACATGAATGGCAGTGGTCATACATACATAAGGGATGAGTCACTGGAAAATGTATTTGGTTTCAGGAGAATAGTAATTGTTTTCACAGTATGTGTATAGAAAGTCATTATACAGAAAAGAATAATTTTCAAATTTTTATTTGTAATTACTTTTACAAAAAGGCTAACTTTGCTCAATACGTATTATCCTTTTTGGAACATTTCAGGTACTAAATCAGAAGTACTGAATATAGATGACCCAGACTTAGCTAAATATCCACTGTTTTCCAAAGCTAGAAGGTATGAATGTTCCCTTAATGCTGGAGATGTATTATTCATTCCTGGTAAGATTTCTGGACCTTTGTAATTTACTATTTATAAAATCTGTACTCTATTGATTACCCATTATATTATTTTTTAGTCCAAAAATATATTCGTTTTATGTATGCTAGCCTATACAAGATGATTTTTATACAGAATTGTGTGTGTTTTAAAGTATGCTTAGGCAAATTCTTATAAAATTAAATCTTTTTTTTTTTTAAGGCAACCTATAAATATATTATTATACTTTATTCTATTAAATGACATCAAGGAAGATGATTTATATCTGGGAAAAGATTCTATCTGGTTGTTCTTTTTAATCATTTTATTTTTAAAGTATTTATGTATTTTAGAACTGTCATTTAAGTATTTACCAAGGAAGGGTAAATGTATTTCGAAGCCAAAATAGAGATTTTATTAAATATCAAAATGTTATAATCTTTAACACCTGTGATATCTTGTGGGCATTATTTTCTACAGTTTGAATGTATTACTTAATTTCTTTATAAGTAGGCATTAGTTGTTGCAGCTAACCAGTGATGTAATTAACATCTATAATTACTAGAGGCCCGGTGTACGAAATTCATGCACAGTTAGGGTCCCTAGGCCTGGCTGGCAAACAGGGCCGATCGGGGCCTTCCTTCCCCCAGCTGCCGGCTGCTGGCTGGGGCCTTGCTTCGCTCCTCACTGCTCCCCCAGTGGTCAGCGCACGTCATAGTGAGCAGTCCAATTCCTGGTAAACTCCTGAGGGGACAATTTGCATATTAGCCTTTTATTATATAGGATTATTCTGAAGTAAATATCTGAAATTTAGAAAAATCATAATTAAGATTAAATGGTTGTATTAACAAATTCTCTATATAATTTTCCCATTTGTAAGTTAATATTTTTATAATGATTAATACCTCTCTTTAATGATAGAATTAAGTAAAGTATTATTAAAAATATGCTGAACTCACTTGCAGATAGATTATAAATTCTTTGAAGACAGGGAATCATGTTTTGCTAATCTTTGTATTCCCCAAGGGGCTTGATACAATGTCCTTCATGTAATTGTCTATAAAGTTTGATACATTGACTTCTGATTCTTATATTTATTGAACAACCAGCACAGTAGTCTTTAAGTCTATTGCCATTATTTAATTTTTTATCTTTAGAGCATGATTAAGGGCTATGTAGTTTTCCCTTATTCTGTGTAAACCTTTTTAAAGAGGAAAAAAAAACTAAACATTTGCATATATTTTGAAATAAAGCAAAGCCCCATCTTTGGATTTAAATTAACAGAATGGTTTATAATTTTTCCTGTTATATTGAATAAAGAGAAAAAGTTCTGAAAGAAAGATTGGTTAATATTAAAACCATGTTTAAAAACTAGTTTTGCAAATCAAAACACTTTAAGGTTTTGTTTTTCTTATGGGCGTTCGTTGAGTTTGTTTCTAAAATTTAACATCTTAAATATCTTCCTTGCATCCTTTTACTGACTGAGACATTTTCTGGATGTGATTAATTATTTCATCTTTGTTATAGTGTGGTATTGCTTTAATATTCTTGTAGCACCTATATTTTGAAATGTTTACTCAGTTGAAGACAAAGATGTAAACTTTTTAGTGGAAGTAAAGTAATCAGCTATATATGAAAGAGATTACTCCACTAAAATACAGGGGTGGGCAAAAGTAGATTTACAGTTATAATACAATTTTTATCTATAAAAGGCTAATATGCTAAGTGTCTGACTGTCCAACTGGTCACTGTGACATGCACTGACCACCAGGGGGCTGATGCTCAATGCAGGAGCTGCCATGATGTGCATTGGCCGTTTACAAAGAAATGGCACCATGGACCTGGTGCCCACAAACCAATATTCAGCTTCCCCCAAGTGGGACACAGGCCCTGCCACCACCTTGGAGCAACAGCCCACCAAATCGCAACGAATGCTGCCGAGACCCCATGGCACAAAATGCGGCCCACAGCCCAGCCCAGAAACGGTCGCTGTGGGCGCTGGGTAATGATGTCACGTAGCAACGCCCGGCTTCCTCTCCCTAGCGACTAGCCTCCTTGCAGTTTCTTCAGCCTAGGAATATGCCTTATTTTATAGCCAGGTGCAAACATTTTATACTTAAACCAAATGTCTGTGAAGCATTTTCCTGTGCCTCGTCTCATTTGATCATCACAGTAGTCCTGGAGTAGGTATATAGGAGACTCAGTAGAATCCTATTTTCTTTTCATTAGCTGGAAAACGGAGATTTACAAAGTTTAGAAACTTGGCCTGACTGAAAAGAAGAAATGGTGGACCTTGAAAATGACTTCAGGTTTTCTCACTGCGCAGAATATAGTCAAACACTGCTGCAGTTAAATATTTTGCCCTTTGTTCTCCCTGAATAATCTTCTGTAATAATAACAGCATAATATGCTAATTAAACCAGACGTCCTTCTGGACGACCTTCCAGACAAAGCCGGTGGCTGGAGGGAAGCCTGGGTCCTGGGTGCCAAAGGGAAGGAAGGCCTACTCTTGCACAAATTTTGTGCATCGGGCTTCTAGTCTACAATAATAATCTACTTCGTGTTGATACTTACTGCTGTATTGCTGACAATTACCTGAAAGAGAAGTTGGGGTACTTCACTGGGCTGGAAAAAGTTTAGCTAAATCAGAAAGCAGGTCTAATTAAGCAAGTTTATTCTCCTTGTATAAAAGGCTAAGTTGACTCGCGCATGTGTGATATATATAAAGCTCTCGCTGGCGGCAATTGCACGTGTGTTTCAATCTGTCATTGTCGATTGTGAATTTAGTTGACACTTCTATAGAGAAAAGGCGAATAGCGATATTAAAATATTTCTTTTAATTAATATCCTTTCAATGTGCACGAATTTGTGCACCAGGCCACTAGTAATAAATAACACAAGAATAAACTTTCGCATACTCACAACTGTAAACCTGCTTTTGTCCACCTCTGTACTTGCTTTAGTTTTATATACTTACTAGAGGCCCAGTGCATGAATTTGTACATGGGTGGGGTCCCTTGGCCTGGCTGGCGATTGGGGCTGATTGGGGCTGATCAGAGCCTGCCCACCAGGGGTAGGGACCATGGGAGGTTGGCTGTGGAAGCGCACTGACCACCAGGGGGCAGCTCCTGTGTTTAACGTCTGCCCCCTGGTGGTCAGTGCGGGTCATAGCAACTGATTGTTTGGTTGACCAGTTATAACGGTCAACTTAGGCTTTTATATATAGAGAGTAAAGGAATAGGAAGTCTTTGAGAACAAAGGTATTGTGCTAAGTCAGAAAAGGTCAAATATACTCCTCAAATAATTGAAATGTTCTGTGTACAAAACATACTTTTGATGTGGTTGTGGGACTCAGGAAGTGTAAACAAGTAACACAAAATACAACTCCAAATTACAGAATTGTAAAACAAATATAACTTTATTATTTCTTTAAAGTTAAAAAGGAAAAATTGCTAGTTGAAAAGGTTTTAAATGTAGGTTTGTGCTATTTACACTTTAAATTGGTTGGCAATTCATGAAAGTTAAAATGATTCTGTTAAAAGCTGGGAGTGTGCTGACGAAGGGATCTAGTTACAAGAATTATTTCTTACATTGGTTATATGCAATTTGTGATATTTCACTGACATTTTGGTGCTGTGTTTTTTTTTAACTGTAAGTTTTAACTTTTTAAAAATTTTTATTCAGCTTTATGGTTCCATAATGTAATTTCTGAAGAGTTTGGAGTGGGAGTGAATGTCTTTTGGAAACACCTTCCGTCTGAATGCTATGATAAAACAGATACCTATGGAAACAAAGATCTCACAGCAGCATCAAGAGCTGCACAAATTTTGGACAGAGCCTTAAAAACACTGGCTGAATTACCAGAGGAATACAGGGACTTCTATGCACGGCGAATGGTCTTACACATTCAAGACAAAGCCTATAGCAAAAACTTTGAGTAAATAATGAAGTGAATGCAATGAATATAAACTTTTAAATACAGTTCAGCTGAAATATTAGAAAAATATAATAAGAAAAATTATATTTTAGATTTGTTGTTAAGAGAGGAAAGGTGAATCAATTTCGATTTGCATATTAAATAAGTACAAAGGGGTGTTTGTGTGGTTTTTATACAGAATCGTTATGGTTCAAAGAATGCTGTTTTGAGATCCCTCTTGCTTTCAGATTCAAATAACTAAAATTTTAACTTAAAATGACAAAATGTATTGATACATTGGGCTTTGATATTTTTTGTTGTTAATCCTTACCTGAGGAAATTTACCATTGATTTTTAGAGAGAGGAGGGAGGGGAGAGACAGAGAGAGAAAATATCAATTTGAGAGACACATGGATTGGCTGCCTCCTGCATGCTCCCTGACCAGGGCCAGGGATCCAGCCTGCAACCTAGGTACCCTATTTTTCTGTCTATAAGATGCTATTTTTTTCTAAAATCATTAGACCGAAAAACTAGGGGCATCTCATACATGGAAGTCAGTTGAGGAAGGAGCCGCGCGGGCATAGCTGCCCATACCTTGTGAAACAGGCTTCCTCCAATCACAAGCTTATTGTTACATCAACTGATGCTGTAATTGGAGGTGGAAGTGGCGAATGCACAAATGCAACAGGGACCAGAGCTGAGCCCATAAAGGTGTCAAAAAATAAAAAGATAAATACCAGTAAGCGGTTGTCTTACGCAAAATTCAAACTGAATGTGATCAGCTATGCAAATGTAATCAGCTATGCAAAAGAGCATGGAAATAGAGCTGCAGAAAGACAATTTGGACCTCCTCCCACTGAGTGTATGATCAGACATTGGAGAATACAGGAACAACAACTTAAGATCCAAAAAAGGCCTTCAGAGGAAAACCAGCAAAATGTTTAAAATAACGATTTTCTTAAATTTGGGTTGGAAAAGTGAGGGCCATCTTATACACGGAAAATGCAGTATATGCCCTTGATTGGAATCGAACCCAGGATCCTTCGGTCCACAGGCCAATGCTCTATCTACTGAGCCAAACCAACTAGGGCAGGCTTCAGTATTTTTGGTCCAGTGATTCAGTAGTGTCATTAAGAATCTCTTGGGTTTTTCCTCCTGTTTTCAACTGCAGCATTGGCATCATCCTAAGGCTGGCTACCTTCGTGGAATGACTGCCAGTAGCATTTCAGGCCATGTGCGACACCTTCATTTACATGCAGTGGAGGAGTCAGCTGTATTCCAGCAGCCCTCTCAATATAAGAAAGCTTTCCCCAAATTTACCACCAAATCCTTGGGTCTTACTGTTCTAAAATGGCTTAGACCTATCCTGAAATGACCCGTCAGCCAGTCTGGTTTACTGGAGCTGCAAGTAGAATTCTTGTCCTCTGAGGCACATAGGGGCAGAATGGGTAATTGTTTAAGTCAGGATTCTGGTAAGAAAGAGAAAAACAAAGGTGGGCAACCAACAATGTCTACTACATTAATCTTTTGAGCTTTTTAAAACATGCCTGGATCCTAACTTTATAATCTTGGAATCAGTGTGTTTGGGGTTTGATGCATAGTCGGGATTGAGAACAAGTGTATTAAATGATAGTAATTTGGGTGAATAGTTTTGTGATTCACCCCAAACAAATATTTAATCTGATCCTGGTTTTTCTTAGCACCTAGTGGAAATCAGGCCTGCCCTTTTCTGTTTTCAATTGTCATAAAATACTCAAATCAGTTTTAATTTAGGCTAAAGTTTCACCTAAAATTTCCCCCACTAAATGCTTTTCCATCTATCCCTTATTTTAAAAGAGAATTTTTAAGAACAAATACATGCGAGATCCCAATAATGTCCTCATTAGAGACAATGGGCCATTGTATGTAGATCTGTGCCAGTCTTTGTTTTGGACCTAGTAATTATTTGCACTGTCATTGACAATATACTTACCGAACACAAATGTGCCCATCTAAAGCAATCTGAGTATATAAATTTGGTGTATTTTAATTATGGAGAAAATTTCCACTATTGAGAAATAATTCATTTACTCATATCCTGTGTTTAGAGTTGGATTAATTTCAGGTATAAAAAGCAAATTACAATAGTCAAGAAAAAGTATATAAAAATTACTCTGAACTTCCTAGGCATCTTTGAGATGTTGAAGTTACTTAGATTGTTATTAGCTTTTCATGAATATTAATTGTATTTGCCTTGGTACATAATTATACTGAAATTCTATTTACTCAGTAATTGATTTCAAATTTGGTCACTTCCATGGACAAAACAAGGGAGACAAAATCAACCAGGCTTATTTTGTATCTTTCTGTTCTTTTGATTAGCAGTTATGCGAACATTTGGAAAGAACTTTACTAACAAGGCTTTTCTCTCACCTATCTAAAGTTGCCAACAGATATCTGAGCTGAATTTGACAAAAAAAAAAAAAAAATTCAGGAAGCTGGAATGTAGGTCTGGATGGAATTGGAACTGTACTGCTGTGACTACTCTGTGCTGAAAAACAGATGTAGTCAGGAGGAATTAACACAGCTTGGCAGTCAGCCACAGATACGGTGTTACCTTCAAGCCTTATTTTAAGCATACAGGCCATGAAGTGTTTGGATGTCTTAAATGCACCTAAGTTGTATTTTACTTTTTAAAGTTCCATTCAATGATACTAAAATGACCACCTAAATTATGCCTGCTTCTACTAAAGCTACTAGATCTCTCGCCTTTTTTAAAAGCAATCTAAATTTACATATGAGGTCAATCTACCTATGTATCTTAACCTGTCTAAAGTATGTTTCCCTTAAAGTATAATGTAACACACTGGTTATTTTAAGAATACTACCTTTTGTTTCATATTTTACCTCTTAGACCTTATACACTGCTGTAGTCACATGGTAGGACTGTTTTGTCTGTACTATATCCTCAGTGCTTAGACTTTCCTTGTCCTTGGGTGGGTGCTTGGATATTACATGAATTAAATGGAAAAAAAAATACCATATTCTAATCAAGTCTCTTGACAGTTAAAGGAATACAGATATCTGAAATAATTAGCACAGAAAAGGAAGAACTTATTTTTGACTTTGTTCTCTAGGAAATCCAACAGAAGAAATGGAAATTATGCAACTTTTTATAGAGCAATATACAGAAGAGATACTTTTATAGGAAATGTTCAAAGTTACTCATTTGAAAAAACCATGGGGGTTAATGAAAATACGTACAAACCCAACTGGCAAAGTGGAGAGATAATGATCTGAAGTTTTAACAAATCTAATAACAAAGCACATCAAAACAGACTTCTGTGGATTAAATTTAATATAATTGTACATTCATGCTGTGGCAGTAACTTTCACATTATTTGTATGACTACTTTTCTCAGTTGACTCATGACACAAACACAAAGGCACAATCCAAAAGAATATACTAACATGTAACAATAGTTTTCAACAGATGTGGAAAGAACAAATTTCAAGTATTAAAATACTTGAATATGGATCAACTTGAATATATTTTAATTCAAAAAATACTCTACTTTTCAACACTTTCATTTTGATGTGATGATGATAGTTCCATGTGTCCAGTGACTTATTTTTAATGTCCATTGAACATGTAACACACACTCACATGACTGGATAGCTAAAGAACCCATATTTTTAAATAGCTCAGCTTTTTGTAATGAATCCTGCTGAAAGCCCGACTTTTTCCACTTTAATCATAGAAATGCCTTTCCTTCTCCTCATTAGAGCGTTCAGTAACTTAGCTAGTTTACATCAGATACACATTAACTTAACCAAGGATTAGGACACATTAAAAGAAGCCAATCAATTATGGTGCTTTAAGGTAATAAAATGCTGGAATCAGGGTGACTCATTTCCTTGTAACTTTTTGGTCTCAAAAGAAACAGCAGGTATTTAAAGAAATTGAAGCAATATAAAACTATTTTGTCCTTAAACCAAAAAAAAACCACCTTGATACTATTTTGTAATTTATAGAATTAAAGGATGTTATTTTTACATGTTTGGTAAGAATCCTTTCTGATAAATAAGTCCCTGAATATTTGGAATGTGTTTATAGTCATTAAAATACAATTCTGGGGGAAAAACAAAATATTAACATTTTCACTATATTGTTTTATAAATTTATTAAGATATTAAGCTTCAGCCTTTTTCCAGTCTGAAAGCAGTGTTACTTCCCTGCTTTATTTCCCTGAAATGCTAATTATAAAGTGACCCACTCACCTTTTATTTTAATCACACAGCTATGTTTTAATGTTGATTGACATTAATTAGATCTTGGTTTCTCAAAATGTATTTATCTAGGTCAAGAGAAACAGGAAGAAGGAAACCTCACCCAAATTATGTAGCAATGTTAAGCAAATTCACTTTTTGAGCCAAAATTAATTCGTGTCTTCAAACTTTCCCTTGTAACTTTTCTTATAGCAATATAATTTTTGCATTCTGGCCAGAGAGCTGCTTTCTTTTGGCAGGCAAAAATCATGCTTCTGGAGAAACACTGACTTAGATCTATAGAATCCATCCCCTGGTCAACTGAACACTAACAAATAGTGTTATATATTTATTTTACCTAAGTTGAACTTTCTCAAAAGACTGATGTGAAAAAAATTTCAATCTGTAATATATTTTTACCCAATATACAGAATCATGTTCATTTTAAAACAATTTTCCCCAAAGAACTGGTTTGCAGCCAAGATTTAAGAAACTCCAAAATGTCTTAGCCAAAAGTTGTCAATTAAAAATTTAGCCACAATGCTTAAGTGTAATGTTTTTAAAAACCAAACTTTTAACTATTGCACATTCTTGGATATTTGGAAACAAGTATATTTTGAGTCTTGAGAAAAAACACTTGGTGGCACACTAAAGAATGATTCCATGAATTTACAAAACAAAAAGGCAGGGTTGTTACTCCAAAATGATGGAAAATATCCATGGGCTTTGGCTTAGTTTGAAGAGAAATGGAGTGTTTCTACTCAAAGTTTTCAGTGCCAAAATCACCAGCTACTGCTAAAATGCCACCAAAATCAGTTTTAAACATTACTCAGAAAACAATTTCCAACAATAACAATTTTAATTACCTTTGATAAGGACTAATTGTAACTTTCATCATTAAGGGTCTTATGTATCTCTTCATAGGATTATCACAAACCACCTTTTAGATTTCAAACTAATTCTGATCCAGTCCAAATTAAAAACTGTTCACATTCAGAGGCAAGAAATACTATTGCACATTATAGGCATGTTTTAGGAATGTGTGTTCCCTCCCCACTAAAAATGGATGTATTATCTATGGATTACATCTCATTATCTGAATTTCTAAAAGTGCATTTTCTCTTCCACTGAGCAAGTATTACATTAATATTCTCGTAGTCTCAAAATACTTCATGAACCCTGAAGTGATTCTCTATGGAAGGAGCTTCCTTTACAAAATGAATTTGGCTAGTCACCTGCATACCAAAATCTCCAAGTATCTGAACAAATTTCTTGTGCTCCTTTCCAATCCAAGATCTCATTGGATCACGAACTTGGTAAGGTGTTACATGGGTGTGAACAATAATCCCTGTTTGTGCAAATTCTTTCAAGACTTCTGGGTAAGTAATCCAAGTGTTACTTCCTCCAGAATGTCCACCATCCAGCCAGTACATTGTTCTTATGTTGTTGATAAAAGCTTCTATGTTCTTGTCTTTCTTAGCTTCTTTTAATTCAAAAAGCAACTGATTCAAAACAACGCAACCTTTGCTGAATCCAATCAAAGTAAAAGCAGCACCATTTAGTGATGGCGGATAAAAACTCAGGGCAGACTCATCGAAGTTTTCACAGGGGCTCTCTTTTTCTCCCTGGCAACCATTAGTATGAGAAGAACTGGACCTACAATTAGATGCTTTGGAATCCTTATTCAAGTCTTTCACATTCTTCTTTGATAGCAAACTGTTCCGACATAAGTTAAAAGCATTAACTAATAACGTATAAAGGTGCTTAAAAGCTCCAAAGTCAGTATTGTGTTCTGGAGCACCAAACATATTACTTTTCACAAAATTGTCATAGCAGCTGAATTTGTGCAAATGCATTCGGGAACATTTTATCACCCAAATGTAACTATTGGGAAATCGGTGCGCTAAAATGGTGGCAACATTTTCTAGACTCCAGTTTTCCCACTGATAATTCTCAGGATGGTGAGTCATAATTTCATGATAGTTCTGAAAAGAAAGATGAAACAAACATTAAATACACATTTATACGAAATTATTTCCACAAAATAGTTCCCTATATTTATTGTAGAGCAAGTTGAGATGTTATAACCTATGGTTAATATAAGTGAAACGTATAAATCTGTCAGTACTTTCTGGTTATAAAATTTTGAACAAATTACTTATTCAGTTTAAGCCTCAAATCCCTGAGAAGACAAGTTTATAAGACATAATAGCTAAATAGCATGTAGGAGTTTAAATAAAAACTTCAGAAGGATTATAGATATTTTTAGTAAATTTTATTTCGTATACATACAATCTATTATTCCTAACACATTAACTGAAAATAAAAATCTGGTTTATTAAACAGAGTTTTTGACCACAGGATTTAAAAATACTTTCCTATTAAAGCTACTATCCTGAACCCCTTCCTATTGGGATTACTCTAGCAACCTAATGCTATATGTTTGATTTCAATTTTTGTTTTATAAAGTTGCAATGAACATTATAGAAAAATCTTTTTAAACATCTGATTACATCCTTAAAAATAAGTTCCTAGCTATAGAAAAACTAGATCAAAGAATATTCATAATTTAAGGTTTGTTTATTTATTAGGCATCTGGATTTCTACTTCTGCAAGTTTGTATCTTTGGCCCTTTTAAAATTGGATCTTGTTTCTTTATAAGCATTCTATATGTATTAATAACTATTTGTTCAGGTTCTAGGACATGCAGGTAAATTTTATTTTCCTCTTAATTTTCATTCATATTTGGTTTTTTTTAAAGGGAAATTCACTCAAAGTTATTCACTTATTCTATAAAATTTATTGGATCGCTAATGATTGGGTATGGATCAGAACAGACTAAACCCCTGTCCACATGGAGCTCCCATTCTAAGTACGGAGATACACAACACACAACTCCATTTGTAAGTAGAGCAACACTGCCCAACAAAAATGTAATATGAGCTACACAAAATTTTCTAGTAACCACATTAAAAAGTTAACAAATGAAAATTATTTTTAATAATACATTTTGAGCATGATATATCCAAAATATTAGTTTCAACATGTAATTCATATAAAAAACTACTGAGATATTATTACATTATTTTTTTACTGTCTTTGCAATCCAGTGTGTATTTTATACACTTAACAGCACATCTCAATTTGGATGTTAAATTTCCATTGGGAATACTTAATCTGAATTTAGATTTCATAAAATTTACAGGTGAAAAAGTAGATTCACATACCCAGTTGTTCAAATATACTTAAAAATTTTCCAGGAACTGACTTGAATATCAGTTTTTAGATTTAACATTAAATGCAATAAAAAATCTATTTCCTTGATTACACAACATTTCAAGCAGCCAGCAGACACACGTGGTTAGTGGCTGGCTGGACAGCACAAAACATTAGATGGGCCCAGCAGGTATGGCTCAGTGACTGAGCACTGTCCCATGTCCCAAGAGGTGGCCTGTTCAATTCCCAGCCAGGGCATATGCTTGGGTTGCAGGCTGGATCCCCAGGACAGTGGGGGGCGTGCAGGAGGCAGCTGATCGATGTGTCTCTCTCTCTCCCTTCCTCTCTCTAAAAAATAACAGAACATTCAAAAATCAAAAGTTATATAGTGAGTGCAAAGGAGTATAATAAACGAAGCAGGTAAAAAGGAATATAAAGTTTTGGAGAGAGTGGAAGATTATTTTTAAAAAAGATTATTATTATCTATATATATAAAAGCCTAATATGCAGTGTCCCCTTGTAGAGTTTGACCGACTGGGAGTTTGATCACTCACTATGTCATGTGCTGACCACCAGGGAGGGCACAGAACGAAGGAAGGCCCTGGCCGGCAGCGGCTAGGAACCCTACCTGTGCATGAATTTTGTGCACTGGGCCTCTAGTTATTTAATAAGGTGATAGTTGAGAAGGACCTGAAGTAGTGGAAGCAGATAAAAATCAAAATGAATAACTAATATGTTTGATTATTAAACAAGATGGTCAGAAAAGGCTTCATTGTAAAGGCAACTTTAGAGCAAAGACTTGAAAACAGGTAAGGTAATGAATCCTACAAATATCTGCATGAAGACTGTTCCTCCCAGGCAGTACCTTCAAAGCTTTTGAGGTGAAGTTGCCTGCCATGAGCAATTTGAAGAAGGCTGGTGTGGCTAGAGCAGAGTAAAAGAGAAAAAGGAGACAGGCAGGAAAGCAACAAGGTGGAAAAGGTGAAGACAGCGAAGGGCTGGAGGCCCTCTGGCTTTTCCTCCGAGTGAGATGGGAAACGATTGGAGTTTTGAGCAGACAGGTTTGTCCTGATTTGACTTCCATTTTTCAACGATTATTCTGATCACTTTTAGATACATGAAGAACGTGAAGCCACTCTGTTGATTAGGATTGGAGGTGTGAAAGAAAGGACTAAAGGATAACTGCAAGATATCTAACTTAAGCAACTAAATGAAGTTTTCATTAACTGAGATGAGGAAGACAGGAAGAACAGGTTTAGGGGCAAAGATCCAGAGATTTTAGATTTGAGATATCTATTAAATATCCAAAATGAAATTACGCATGCAATTGTTAAGGCTAGAGTCTGCGGTATATGTCCAGGTTATATATACAAATGTTGAAGACTGTCAAAGTTCAAGTACTATGTCAAGCCACAGGTCCGAAAGAGATCACCAAGGGAATAAAGGAAATACAGAGAAAAAGCCCAAGAACTGAGTACAAGGGTACCCCCATGATTAAAGAGGTCATCAGAAAGATGAGAAGACACTGTAATTCATTATGTATTCACATATTTAATTCTCATTGATATCCTATAAGTATTCCTATTTTATGGTTGAGGTAGCTGCAATTGGTCAGAGACTTAATAGCTAAAAATTACAGAATCAGGGTTCAAATCTAGGAAATCTGGCCTAAAGCCTTTTACTGCTTTATCCTCTATTTCTTCTCTAAAAGACCTGGATTTTCAGAGCACTTCATATTCTGAATAAATCAACAGTGTATCTCCATCCAAAAATCTAATGGAATCTCAGGCTACATAAAATAAATGGATAGTGTCAAAGCAAAAGGAAGTCTTACTCTAACTGTATTTAGCATTTTTTTAGACCTCACCTGAAGATTTGTACTGTATTCTGGCTGGCACACTTTAAAAAAACTTAGTAGGTGTTCAATAAAGGTTTTATCATCATCATCATCATTAATAGAGACATACTATAGCTGGTCCACAATCTGGAGGTCTCTGTTAGCAATGCCATGCTGTTTTCCTAAACTGACCAATAGAGCATTGAGTAAACTAAACTTCTCTTCAATCTAAATATTAGTTTTTTTTATAGTGATATTAGCAGTCAACTAGATCAGTCAATTACTTTGGGAACAAGAGAAAAAAAACTACAGACACCTTCATCACCATTTGACTGGCGGCACAAAGTTTGTTACTCTATCATTTTAAAGCATCAATTTCAAAAACTAAATTAATAGTTTTCATGGTATAAGAAACACATCTAGGCATAGTCTAGCTTACCCGTCCACACCAACAGTATCCTGTAGAACTTTCTGTGACGATGGAGCTGTTCTCCTGTTTGCCTTACTCATTACGCAGCACACACAAACCTGAGCTGCACCTGAGCACCTGAAATGCAGCTGGTGTGACTGCGGAAATGGGTTTCTAACTCCGATTTGAATTAACTTCAATGGCCACATACAGCTAGTGGCTACCGTATTAGACGACATAGTTCTAGGTTAAGATCTAGCTTAAGATCTAGGTTTTGACACCCAGCTTTCCAGGACAACATATCCACGTTATCTGCCTGCAGCTAGAAAATTAGTAATAAAGGTACAATCACACAAAAAAGAAAAGCACAGGATTTAGGCGAGCATCAAAATACTGACATGCTTAGCAATGCCTGTCCCTTTTCTCCACCCATCCCCCCTTTTTCCGGGTTACTGAGTGTCATTCGCTTGACGTTTATTTTTGTTGTTGACTTGTCTGCTTTTTAATAACTGCCAGTGGCACCCTCTGGCTAAGTTAATGTAAAAGCCATCTCTGTCTCCTGCTCAGCTCGCGTGCACACACACACACACACACACACACACACACACACTCCACTGAGAAACCAACTTATAGAATGAATATATACACTGGCCAGATTATGATGATTTCTAATAATATAAATATTATTAGAGGCCCAGTGCATGAATTCCAGCATGGGTGGGATCTGGCCAGCCTGGCCAGGGGGAGGGGACATGGGCAGTTGGCCCGCCTGCCTGCTGGTCGAGGGGACAATTTGCATATTAGCCTTTTATGATATAGATTATACACTGAGTGGCCAGATTATTATGCGTTCAGAGATCATAATAATCTGACCACTCTGCATATTATGTCTCATCCTTTCTGTTTCAAATTCTACTCCCTTGAAGCCTGGACTGACTGCTGGCTCTCCGGAGGGAGTAGCTCTCCAAGGACACCTTCCTCCTGGGGCTGCAAGAGGAGGGGGTCCGGGATTCCGTGGAGTAAATGCAGAGCCACCCCGCGTTCAGGCGAGGGAGGAGCCGGCACAGGCCGCGAGGAGGGAGCCTAGGGGAAGGGGCAGGCGCCAGCAGGCCCGGTTACCTGTACATCCCCGGGGAAGTAGACGACGTGATGCTGGGGCGACGGCTGCGGCTCCTCCGGCGCCCGGTCCCCGGAGAGATCCCGCCGTTCCGGCCCCTCCGCCGCCAGGAGGAGCAACTCGTTGCTGCGCTGCGGGTCGGACCCCGGCACCGCGGACAGCTGCAGGCACCGGGGGCGCCCCTCGGCCGCGGGGGAGCTCCGCGCAGAGCCGCAGCTGCCCAAGTCCATGGTTCTGGCCTGAGAGCGGGAGGCGGCGAGCCCGAGCCCCAGCTGCGGCAACAGGAGCAGCAGCGGCGGCGACCGCAGGAGCCCGAACCCCACATGAGTCGCCGCCGCAGGGACGGTTGGCGGGAGGGTGGGGTGAAAGGCTCTGAGGGAGGGGTTTCGACGGGCCGCCCAACGGTCTGCGGGAGCGCCGGGCGAGAAGGCCGGGCGAGAGCCGGCGCGGGGGCGATGACGGCGTCCGAGGCTTACGTCTCGCGCGCAGCGTGCGTCCGGAAGGCGGGGTGTACGTGAAATTCGACTCGGGTTCCCCGAGGAGACGGCGGAGGGGCGTGGCTTGAGGAAGGACGTTTTTGATTGGTGGCATCTGCCACAGCCGGGAAGTTCGAATGGAAGTCTGGGAAAGAGCCGGAGGACCGCCGAGAAAGAATGAACCCGAGACACTGCGCAGAAGCGCGGCAGTTGTGGCGCATGCGCGGCAGCAGGAGCGGCCCGAAGATCGCTGTCCAGTGAAGGGAGCAGGGTTTTCAGAAAGGACACCCTGCTCGGGTTTCTGTAGGCTCGCCTGTCAGGTGAGGGGTTTCTAGACCTTTGAGCTTTCAAAGGGACAGAGTCCCGAAGATGTAAGTGGAATAATTCTGCCCCGTAGAGAAATCTGTGCTAAATCCTCTGCATGCCCTGGGGAAAGGGACTCTCCCTCTTTTCACACGCTGGAGTTGGCTTCGTAGATACACGAAGCTTTCTAGGTGCATAAGAATTTAGGGTTTGAGATAGAGTTAAACGCATCTCTTATTAGCAGCAGGGAGCAGGGCAGGTAGATTGGGACAGGAAAAATGGGGACAAGACATTACTTACACGTTTTCTGTTCTATGCTAGGTTAGGGCTTTCAAAAACCAGTTTGAACAGTGGAAAAATCCTAGGTGCCCAATAGCTCTCTGTGGTTGGGTGTGACGGGTAAGATTTGGCCCAGTGTATGCTCTAGGCCAGTGGTCGGCAAACTCATTCGTCAACAGAGCCAAATATCAACAGTACAACGATTTAAATTTCTTTTGAGAGCCAATTTTTTTTTCAGCTTAAACTTCTAACGCCACTTCTTCAAAATAGACTCGCCCAGGCCGTGTATTTTGTGGAAGAGCCACACTCAAGGGGCCAAAGAGCCGCATGTGGCTCGCGAGCCGTGGTTTGCCGACCATTGCTATAGGCAGAAGGAAGCGGGAAGACCAGTATTCTAAACTCAAGTGGTTGCGAGGCAAGACACTGTAAAGAACCTTGTGGGAGAGAATATTAGCGAGCATTATAAAAATTATGGCCAACATGTATCGAGGCCTTACTATAGGCCAGGAATCAAACTAAGCATCTATAATAATAAAAGCGTAATATGCAAGTAGACCAAACGGCTGAAGGGCAGAACCTTCCGGACGAAGCCAGGGCTGCGAGGGCCGAGGCTGTGAAGGCCTACTCTTGCACAAGTTTCGTGCATCCGGCCTCTAGTTTCATGTATTAACTGTCCTGAGTCTATATATGTGTGTGTTTAAGCCCTCGTACTGTTTTCTTTGCTCCACATATCAAATATTAACAGTAGCTTTGAAGTAAGAGCACAAATGAGCAAATGGTAAAATGTAATTTAGATATATATTTATATGCTAGTAAACTTAGTGACATCATAGAGGCATAATATGCCATCCTACTCTGGTCTAAATTACTGAATTCCATCTGACATCATAATAGTGTAACCAATCAGAAATTATTTACTAGTAATTGATATTACTAAGTAGACCTACTTTCTAAAAATAGCTGGTTAAAAAGAAGCAGAGGCTAATTATACAGTAATGGGCCATAGCCATATTCAGGCAACCAACCTTTACTCTATTTTTCACATCCCATACGTGTTACTTTCTCTCTCGTTAGGACAGAATTACTGACATGTAATCCAAAAGCCCAAAGATGTACGAGTATTTCAAATGCAGCGTTTGATTTTTGTAGTCTTATTTTCAGGTTGATCTTTTAAGTGAATCTATTCTTATTGAATCAGATGGGGAGTTGTTGAATTTTAGAAAGAAAATAAATATAGTAAAGATAAGTACTACAACGTTATCTCAGTATCTCTAATAATATTGAGGTGATTGAGAAATACAAATAAAGATTGAAAGGGCAGAGTAGAGACACAGACTGAAGTAAAGCACAAGTTTTTTGCCCACTGGCAAGGATTTGTGCAACCCTACAGGAGCCACTTCCAGAGAAATTAACAGCTTTCAATTCATCAGTTGATTTATGGTAAGTCATAGGAATTGTAATTCCTTCTCATGGTCCTGTTTACAATAGCATCAAAAAAATTAAGATACTTACAAATAAACTTAATGAAAGAAGTGAAGAACTTGTATACTGAAAACTACAAAACATTGTTGAATGAAATTAAATAAATTCCTAAATAAATGAAGGACATCTCATATTTGTGGATCAGAAGACTTAATACTGTTAAGATGGCAGCTTTCTCCAAATTTATCTATAGATTCAATGCCATTCCTATCACAATTCCAGCTGCCCCCTTTTCGCATAAATGTACAAGCTGATCTTAAAATATGTACAGAAATGCAAGGACCCCACAATAGCCAAAACAATCTTGAAAAAAGATGATCAAAATTGGAGGTTTCACAATCCCCCCATTTCAAACTGGGCTATAGTAATCAAGGCAGTGTTATCCTGGCACAAAGGTGGATTTATAGACCAATGGAATATATTTGAGAGTCCATACATAAACCTTCAATTTATGGTCATTTGATTTTCAACAAGGGTGCCAAGATAATTTAATGGAAAAAAGTCTTCAACCAGCAGTTCTGGGGCAACTGGATAGCCGCATACAAAAGAATGACGTTGGACCCCTTCCTTATATCAGACATAAATATTAGCTTAAAATAGATCATAGGTCTAAATGTATGAGCTAAAACTATAAAACTTTTAGAATGAAAAAATAGGAGTAAATTTTCATGACCATGCATTAGACAAAGCTTTCTTCCACTGTATGCATCAAAACCACAAGAGTTAAAAAGAAAAAAAAATAGATAAATTGGGCTTCATTTGAATAAAACAATATCTGGTAGATCAAAGGACATGAATAAAAGGTGAACAGCAATCCACAGAATGGGAGAAAATACTGGAAATCACAGATCTGATAAGGGACTTGCATTCAAAATATATAAATATTACCATCTAACAGTAAAAGGGCAAATAATCCACTTTTTTAATGGCAAAAGGCCTGAAAAAATATTTTACAGAAGATGTACAAGTGGACAATAGGGGCATGAAAGATACTCAACATCATTAGCCACGAGAGAAATGCAGATAAAAACCACAAGCGCTACCCCTTCACACCTGTTAAGGTGACTATCATACAAAAATACAGATAATTAATGTTGATGATGACGTGGACAAGTTGGAACCCTTATGCACTGCGGGCAGAAATGATGCACCTGCTTTAGAAAACAGTTTTTCAAAACTATCAGGAGTAATGACATTTCCCTATCCACCCCCCTCCCACCTCTACAAGTTCTAGATTGATATCTGAGGCCAGTGGCAGTGTGGGGAATCTGGGATACTAAGTCAACTATTACATTGAAGCCTTGAATGATGGCGACCTATGTTAAATGATAGCAAAACCATTGTCCAAACTGTTGTCTGTAGTAAGAAGATAAAAATTAGCCTAATGAAATTTTAACAAGTTGAACTTTTCAACTAATTGTAGATTCATGTGCAGGTGTAGAAATAATAGAGATCCTCTGTACCCTCTCCCTCTTTCCCCCTTCCTGACCCCTGGAGACCTCTGATCTTTATACTGTATAATTTTGCCCTTTCTGGAATGTCATAGAGTTTATATCTTATAGTATGTTAGCTTTTCAGAATGACTTCTCTCTCTCTCTCAGCTATATGCTTTCAAGTTCCCTCTATGTCCTTTTAATCACACAATAGCTCATTTCTTTTTATTGCTGAATAATATTCCACTGTATGTACCAGTATTTTATCCATTCACCTATTGAAGGACATCTTGGTTGCTTCTAAGTTTTAGTAATTATGAATAAAGCTACCATAAACACTCATGTGCAGGTTTTTGTTTGGACATAAGTTTTCATTTGGGTGAGTACCAAGGAGTGTAACTGTTGGATTGGGAGATGAGAATACGGTTAATTCTGTAAGAAACTGCCAACTGTCTTCCAAAGTGGACATACCACTTTGCATTCCCACCATCAAGGAGTGAGAGTTCTGGGTTCTCCACATCCTCACCAGCATTTTGTTGTCAGTGTTTTGGATTTTAGCCATTTTAATAGGTGTATAGTGGTATCTCATTACTGTTTTGTTTTATAACTAGAGGCCCGGTATACCAATTCATGCACCCTCGGCCTGGCCTGTGGGATCGGACCCAAAATCGGCTCTCCGACATCCCCTGAGGGGTCACAGATTGCAAGAAGGCATAGGCCAGGCCAAGGGACCCCATGGATACACGATTGGGGCTAGGGAGGGATGTGGGAGGTTGGCCAGCCAGGGAGGAACTGTGGGAGGGTTCCAGGGCATGTCCAGCCTGTCTCGCTCAGTCCTGATCAGCCGGACCCCAGCAGCAAGCTAACCTATGGGAGGGAGCGTCTGCCCCCTGGTGGTCAGTGCACATCATAGTGAGCAGTTGAGTGTCCTTACATTAGCATATTATGCTTTGATTGGTTGAACGGCCAACCAGCCAACTGGACCCTTAGCATATTAGGTTTTTATTACATAGGATTGTCTGATAACATTATATTGACTGTCTTTTCATATACTTATGTATCATCTTTATATCTTTTTTGGTGAGGTGTTTACTCAAATCTTTTGCCAATTTAAAAAAAAATCTTTATTGTTGAGATTATTACAGATGTCCCTCTTTTTTCCCCCCATTGCCCTCCTCTTCCTGGTTTCCGCCCCATCCCAGGCCTTTACCACGCTATTATCTGTGTCCCTAGGTAATGCATATATGCATACAAGAACTTTGTTTAATCTATTCCTGGCCCACCGTGCCTTACCCCTGTCCCTCTGAGAATCGTCAGCCTTTTCCATTTCCATGCCTCTGATTCTATTTTATTCACCACTTTATTCTGTTCATTAGATTTCTTGTTCATTTATTTTTATATTTAGATTCAGTTCTTCTACTTCCTATTCTTAAAGAATACTCTTCATTTCATATAATACTGGTTTGGTGATGATGAACTTCTTTAGATTTTTCTTGTCTGTGACGCTCTTTATCTGGACCTTCAATTCTAAATGATAGCTCTGCTGGGGAGAGTAATCTTGGTTGTATGTCCTTGCTATTCATCACTTTGAATATTTCTTGCCACTCCCTTCTGGCCTGCATAGTTTCTGTTGAGAAATCAGCTGACAGTCATATGGTCATTCCCTTGGAGGTAACTAACTGCTTTATTCTTGCTGTGTTTAAGATTTTCTCTTTGTCTTTAGCCCTTGACATTTTAATGATGATGTGTCTTGGTGTGGTCCTCTTTGGTTTCCTCTTGTTTGGGACTCTCTGTGCTTCCTGGACTTGTATGTCTATTTCTTTCACCAGATAGGGGAAGTTTTCTGTCATTTCTTCAAATAGGTCTTCAATATCTTGATCTTTCTTCTTCTGGCACCCCCATAATGCGAATATTAGTATGCTTGAAGTTTTCTCAGAGGCTCCTTACACTATCCTCTCATTTTTGGATTCTTTTTTCTTTTTGCTCTTCTGGTTGGGTGTTTTTACTTTCTCATATTTCAAATCATTGATTTGATTCTCAGAATCCTCCACTCTACTGTTGAATCCCTGTATATTATTCTTTATTTCAGTCAGTATATGCTTAATTTCTGTCTGGTCCTTTTCCATTTTTTTGGAGGTTTCTAGAAGATTATTGAGTAACCTTATAACTGTGGTTTTGAACTCTATATCCAGTAGTTTGCTTTCTTCCGTTTCTTTCATTTGTGACATGTTTCTTTGTCTCCACATTTTAGCTCTTCCCCTGTGTTTGTTTCTATGTGTTGGGTAGAGCTGCTATGTCTCCTTGAGATGGTAGAGTGGCCTTGTGTAGTAGGTGTTTTATAGGGCTCAATGGCTCAGCCTCCCCAGTCATCTGAGCTGGGCACTCTAGGTGCACCCCTTTGTGGGCTGTGTGCACAGTCTTGTTGTAGTTGAGACTTGATTGCTGTTGGTATCGCTGGGAGGAATTGACCTCCAGGCCAATTGGCTGTGAGGATCAGCTGTGACTGCAGTGGAAGAGCTGCTGTGCAGGAGCCAACCCTATGGATCAGGACTTGCTTCAGTGGGCCTCACTGAGTCTGCCCCTTGAGTGTGTCGCTTCTAGATGTGTAGAGTTGCAATCTGGTATGGTCTGACACTGACCACTGGGTACACTGGCTCTTGGATCTCCAAGGAGGTGCAAATTCAGCCACTGCCTGGGGCCACCCAGCAGGAGCTACAGAGATATCTTCAGATTCCTCCTCTTCGTATTGGGTTTGGAAGTGCCCAGATGATGCCCAGCTGTGAAGCAAGGCAGGTGCCAGGTCTTGGGCCTTTTATTGATATGTTTGGGGCTCCCTAACCCAGCTGCAGTTTGTTTGAGATTTAGTCTGAGCAAGGACAGGCCATTCATATGCAAAAGCTGCTGCCCACAGCTTGGATGGGGTTGTAAATTAGATGAGGCGGGGTCTTAAGGAATCACCAGGGCAGAGCAAACAGAAATGGCTGCCAGCCAGCCCTGCAACCAGAGAGGTCCTCTGTCTGGGAGAAAGTCATCCCAGAGTTCCTGCCCAGATGCCAGACAAGCCAATTCCTCCACATATGTGTCTGTGCACCCCAGAACCTCACCCAGGTGCTGGAGCTCAGAGGAAGCAGAACTTTGTAAGTTCAGTTCATGGTGCTGGCCTTTTAAGAGGAACAGCTGGGTCTCCAGCAGCCTCTGTATCACTGACCCCCAATCTGCACCGTTTTTACAGTCTGTAGTTCTTACTGCCTGTAGGGACTTCTTTTCCCAGCTCTGGGACCCTGGTCTGGGGATCTGGTGTGGGGCTGGGACCCCTTCCTCCCCCATGTGGCCTCTGCAGAGTCGATCTCCCTCCTCATTAAAACAGTGGCCCATGTGGGTGCCTGACCAGTCAGTTCTGAACCTCCACATCTCCTACCAGTTTCAGTGTGCTTCCTTCTTTACCTCTCTAGTTGTAGGACTTCCATTCAGTCAGCTTTCCAGCAGTTCTGGATGATGGTTGTTCTATGTTTTAGTTGTAATTTTGATGTGGTTGTAGGAGGCAGCAAGTACAGGTGTTTATCTACACTGCCATCTTTCTTGATGCCTCTTTTGCCCATTTTCAAATTGGGTTGTTTGATTCCTTATTGCTGAGTTATAAGCGTTCTATATAGATTTTGGATACCAGTCTTTTATTAGATACGTGTTTTGAAAAATTTTCTCTCAGTCTGGACAGTCTTTTCATTCTCTTAACAGTGTCCTTCACAAAGCAGAAACTTTTCATTTTAATGAAGTCCAACTTACCAATTTTTTCTTTTATGAATTATGCCTTAGGTGTTATATTTAAAAGTCATCACTGCCCTGGCCAGTGTGGCTCAGTTGTTGGGCATCATCTGTGCACTGAGGGGTTTCTGGTTCAACTCCCAGTCAGGTCACATGTTCGGGTTTCAGGCTTGATCCCATTGGGGAATATGCAGGAGGCAGCTAATCAATATTTCTCTCTAAAAATCAATGAAAATATTTAAAAATCATCACTAAACCTGAGGTTACTTAGATTTTCTCATGTGCTCTCCTCTAGGAATTTTAGAGTTTTGCATTTTATATGTATGCCTATGATAGTGTTTGAGTTAATTTTTGTGTAGGGTATAAGATCTGTGTCTAGAGTTATTTATTTTTTTGCATATGGATATACAGTTGTTCCAGCACCATTTGTTGAAAAGACTAAGATCATTTGACTATATTAGAATGGTTCCATATTTGGGCTCTCTATTCTGTTCCATTTGTTTTGTCAGTAGCCTTTTAATAATTTCCCCTTATTTGCTTATGCTGATTTGAGTTGAAATTTTATTGGTTGCTACTGGAATATCACTGATTAATTCAAGCAGTTTGTACATGCCAACCACTGTGCTAATCTCTTTACACAAATTCAGTC
The DNA here is from genome assembly GCA_026230045.1 of Corynorhinus townsendii. Lineage (NCBI taxonomy): Eukaryota > Metazoa > Chordata > Mammalia > Chiroptera > Vespertilionidae > Corynorhinus > Corynorhinus townsendii. The sequence continues at coordinate 8,755,437 of JAPDVU010000005.1, read as the reverse complement.
ACAACAGTCTTTTGAAATAAATGAGAAAACTTGGGTTTTCAAGTTTAAATAAAATTCCAAGATCATATCACTAAGTGACCCAGTTCTGTCTGCCTATCTATACTATACTACTTGTTAACTATGACCTTGCTCATCCTTACTCAAACTATTACAGTTGCTCTAATAGTCCATATTCTGCCAATTACCACCTCTAATCTATCTATCTATATCTATATCTATATATATGGCTAATATGCTAAGTGTCCCTCCAACTGCCTGACTGGTTGCTATGATGTGCACTGACCACCAGGGGGAAGACACTCAATGCAGGAGCTGCTGTGAGGTGCACTGGACATTTACAAAGAAATGGCACCACGAACCTCGTGCCAACAAAGCAACACTTGGCTTCTCCAAGTGGGACACAGGCCCCACCACCACCCCAGAGCAACAGCCCACCAAATCATAGCCAACACTGCTGAGACCCCATGGTGCAAAATGGGGCCCACAGCCCAGCCCAGAAATGGTCACTGTAGGCACCGGGTAATGATGTCATGTAGCAATGCCCGGCTTCCTCTCCCTAGTGACTAGCGTCCTTGTAGTTTCTTCAGCCCAGGAACACGACTTGCTTTATAGCCAGGTGCAAACATTTTACACTTTAACCAAATATCTGTGAAGCATTTTCCCATGCCTCATCTCATTTGATCCTCACAGAAGTCCTGGAGTAGGTAGATAGGAGACTCAGTGGAATCCTATTTTCTTTTCATTAGCCAGAAAATGAAGGTTCAGAAAGTTTAGAAATTTGACCCGACTGAAAAGAAGTAAGAAATGGTGGACATTGAAAATGACTTCAGGTTTTCTCATTGCGCAGAATATAGTCAAACAATGCTGCAGTTAAATATTTTACCCTTTGTTTTCTTTGCATGATCTACAATAATAATCTGCTTCATGTTGATAATTTACTGCTGTGTTGCTGACAATTACCTGAAAGAGAAGTTGAGGTGCTTCAATGGGCTGGAAAAAGCTTAGCTAAATCAGAAAGCAGGTCTAATTAAGCAAGTTTATTCTACATAAATAAAAGTCTAAGTTGACGCGTGCACGTGCGATACATATAAAGCTCTCGCTGGCGCCAATTGCATGCGTGTTTCCATCTGTCATTGTCGATCATGAATTTGGTTGACACTTCTATTATAGAGAAAGGGCAAATAGCAATATGAAAATATTTCTTCTAATTAATTTCCTTTCAATGTGCACAAATCCATGCACCAGGCCACTAGTTGCACTATAGTTGTCTTCTAAATTAAATACTGACTCCTTAGCCACATTTAAAGCCTAACATCTCCATCTTTTTCATAATACTCTTTTATATCTCAGTGTGAATACTCTGTGATTTTCTATTGCTCCCACCATTTACTATAACAGCATGTGACCTAACCTGTTCCTTATACTTGCTGCATCTCAAGCACTGAATTTTTTTTTGGGGGGGGGGGAGGGGCGGGCAGAGTCATCTCAAAAGGTCATCTTCTCCCTCAGCTTTCTCAATTGTGTACCCTCACCTCACCCTAAAACTGGAATTGAGATCTTCCTTCATTTCACCCTCAACTGTGACACATCTTATGCCTTGCTTCTTAGTAATGTGATTTTGACTTGTCATTACCACTAGACTGTCACCTTCTTGATATCTTGTATGCTGTGTGGAACCTAGCATTCATTTAAAAAATTATTGAGCACATAATATCTGTACCAAAACATCACTAAATGCTGGAGTGGAAAAGATAAAAGATATTAAAAAAAGGTTATAGTCCAGTTGGAAAAGCCAGAGAAGAATGCAATTTCTTTTATTAATTTAAGTTCTAACATGAATGCACACCCTCTGGTATTATGGGACAGAGCAGAGAGTATGGAGTATTTAATGCAGTTTGAGTTTGGGAAAGAGAGAAGACTTATCAGAGGAAAACACATAGAAGTTATGTCCTCTGAACTAAAAACATATACAAAAGCCTGAAAGAACATCACACATTTGGAGAGCAAGTAGTTCAGAATCTACTATATAGCTCTACTATAGTATCTGAGTTAAAGAATGGCAAAGGATGAAAGAAAGGTAGGGAAGGGGAATATGTTTTTTTAAAATATATTTTTATTTCGGAGAGGAAGGGAGAGAGAGGGATAGAAACATTAATGATGAGAGAGAATCATTGATCAGTTGCCTCCTGCACGCCCCACACTGGGGATCGAGCCCACATCCCGGGCATGTACCCTGACCTGGGAATCAAACTGTGACCTCCTAGTTCATAGGTTGACGCTCAACCACTGAGGCATGCTGGCCAGGCAGAAGGGGTATATCTTAAAGAAGTTTCTGAGTCTTACAAGGGAGTTGGCATTGTTATCCTGTGGGCATGAAAGTCAAAGGAAGTCTTTAAGCAAGGGAAGTCTGGGATTGGGATCTCATGCTTAGGTGGATGACCAGCTGTAGCGACCATGAATTGGAATTAGCTGAGACTAATGACAGGAAGGAAGGCCAGCTAGCAGGATGTTACAGTAGTCTAGTAAAATAGTATTAGGATCTGAACAGCCACGGAGAAAAGAGAACATATTTGAAAGATATTCAGGAGATAGAATTTATAAAGCTTGGTGATGGGGTAAAGTAATTCTTTAAGATCTCATTCTCTACACTTGGGGATTCATCTGAACAGTAACTTTCTGATGCCAATTTAAAGAGATTCTTTTTCCTCTCCCACTGTATAAATTTCTGGGATCTAGCTCTTTCCTCCTCATCATTAACAGCCACTTTGTCAGACAGCCCCTGCTACCAAAAGGACTCTTACTACCAGAGCCTCTGCTGCTACCAGAAGATAAAGGATCCCTGCTCGCACTGCCAAACTTGGGAGAGATTACTTCTGAAATAAAGATTAGCACTCATATTTCCTTAGAAATAATGTAAAAGATAAGGACTTCGGTACATAATGTCCTTAAGTATCTATCCTAGGCCATGAAACTTTGTGGCACTTTGATTACAAGTTCTAAACAACCTGCTCTTTTAAAAAAAATTTGAAAAATTAAGTTGACGGCTTCTTATGTATACTTGTGTACCAAGAAGTGGGGATGTGCCAGCAAGAAGGAATATTTTATTGCTGACATTCTCTAGAATTGCTGTCACATGACAATGGTGTTGATGATAGTAATAATTATATGGTGGACATATTTTTAGTCTGTTTCATTTTTGTCTTTAAATTTTCCTGTAGCTCAGTACCCATTTCTGCCTGCTCCTAGAGCTGTGCTGCTTCTCTCCCTCCACCCCACTGCGTGGCACACCACTGCTCACATTCCAATCAGAGCTCACAAAATGGAAATTTAGACTCACCTTATGACACAGGGAAGAATTCTGAAGGAACAAAACCTGTTGGATGTGAATCTATGTCCTCCATTTTACCAACAATACAATCTGGGGTCGGAACAATTTATTTGAATCTCAGTTTTTCTACTCTTAAAATAGGGATTAAGTCTCTCTTTTGTTGCATATTAAATAATATTTAAAGTACCTGGCACTTAGCATATACTCTCAACAAATATTGATTCTCTCCGGTTGTAAACATTTTCCTATTTTCTGGCTGCCCAGGATGTGAACATTTTGCAATGTTTAGGGCATTTCCAATCTTAATCTACAGTAAGTGCTGTTTCCCAAGGTGACCTCTGAAAACAAAACCTCCAGACGCACAACGAGGGCACACATGTGACCAGGCTTCAACACTCAGCACACCTGCGTGAGACGTAGATTTGGAAGTTACTGGCTTGAGGAAGTAAAGATTCTGCTTGAAAACCAATTTGCTAAGAAAGGCATCTGCCATTTGGGGATGGTAGTGCTTGAAAGGTTAACCTCCTAGTGCAGAAGGGGCCTCGCTGGGCACGGAAGTGACAGCTGGAGACAAATGCATTATTGGGGCTCCCTAACCTCTTCCTCTCCTAATTGTACAAAGGCCACTGCTATAGAGGCCTCTCAAGACATCTGGACTTAAGTTATTGGCTCATTCTGCTTACTACTAAAATAGCCACCACTGTGACCCCTGACTGATGTATGGGTTCTTCATTGGTATTTTGACCTGTGAGTAACAGGCCAAGAAGAACGTTAAGGAAGAGGCAGTAATAATGTAAAAATTCTAGAAAGCAAATACTAGAAAAGTTTATTGGGCTATCATCCAGTGGAGTTTGAGGATTATAGGTCTGAGGATTATATATAAATATTAGAATGCTTTTGCCAACTTTCTACTTCTCTATTACTAGTGGGAATACTTAGGTGAGCTTAGGCTTTCATGCTCCCCAAATAGAAATTATTTCAGAACCAGCTTATAAAATTTTTTGAATCCCTGGATATTGATTCTGCAGAGCAGTCCCAAGTGAGTTTATCAGTTCAAATCAAAGCCAGAATCAAAATAAATCAGGCATTATATGGCATATTAAAATTCTGGGGCTCTACTCAGTTCCCCTAATCTCTTAGCAGCAGTAACAGAGTGGCAGCTCTCACTCATTGCGATGGGGAAATAACAAAGCCAGAGTAAAACTGCTGTTGCAAAAGGAAGCACATCACCACATTTCCATCTCACGCATTATAGTTCATGAATCTCCCAGGAGCCAGGAAAACGCAACAACGTCTTTCAAAGTGAATCCAGATGTCAGCCATCACCATAGCAGTGCTTTAATTATCAAAAAAACAAAGAAATAACTCCTTAGGTACATTCTAAGCAGGTGTTCCTTCACAGAAAACTGAATAGGTGAAGAAACAGCTGTGCATTATATCTGCTTCAAGAGCAGGGAACAAAAGTACAACTTAAATAACAGAGACTACCCAGTGGGAGCATAGGCAACTAAAAATTACAAGAATTTTGCAAGTATCAAGCTATACAATATAATGACTGATTAATATTAATTACTCCGTTTTACAGATGGGAAAACTGAGAGCCTTGGACAGCAGCCATTTCTAATTCAAAGTCTGTCTTTGACAAGTTCACTCCAAATGAATTTATTTTGCAAGCTTTTTTAGGTACACCACATAGCATGGCATGGTTTTTTAAACACATTGATATAGTTTAACACAATCTATTTTCATTGTAGGAGATTTAGAAAATAAAGATAAGCAAAAAGGAAAACTTAAAATTACCTCCGATTACTTTGTGGTCAGCAAACTGCTCTACAGCCTCAGCCTCTTATCTAAATGGTTCCTTGCATTAACCCGAAGCTGCCTCGGCCCCCATGCCCTCTGACCCTGGAGGGAAGAGTGCACGTGGACATAGCTCCCTTTGGGAGGCAGAGGGAGAGAAAATGGAGAGTTCTTTGAGAAGAAGGAAACAAGGCCATCAGTTGCAAATGTGAGAGCAGAGGCCTTGAGGATAATGGTAGAAGTATATTAATAGTTACTGGGATGGTAGGTGGGGTGAGAGGGCGTTTCACCAAAGGATAGTAAGAGGATTGGCAAATAGTACTGAAGCTCCAGCTGAGACCAGTGTGAATCTTTGCTCACAAACTCAATCTGGAGAAAATACCACATTATTTTTTAAAAGCTAATTTAAATTTACCTCTGAGCTGTCTGTTAATAAAGCTGGAGCCTAATTCATTTTTGGGGCTCCCTAACCTCCTCCTCTCCTAATTGTATAAAGGCCACTACTGTAGAGGCTCCTCAAGACACCTGGACTTATTTATTGGCTCATTCATTATTGGTTATTTTACTACTAAAATAACTGCTCCCCCAGCCCATGGCCAGCCCCTTAGACCCAGGCACTCTGCTGCCTGTTGGGGGGATAGGACCTTTCTGCTAGTTAGTAGCTCCTATGCCTTCAGTCCAGTCTACTCGCATGTCCTCTGATGTCTGATATGCCTGGTGCTGACACACTGGGATCTGGCAACCTCTGAGCTTTCCCAATAAAGGATGTAATATTATGACTATAAAATTGTGACTGGAGAGGCAGATAAAAAGCAAAATGTAAATAAAGTGTTACAAGCCAGATTGGGAGAAATGGTGGAGGATAAAATAAAATTAACCCATCACTTACTCAGAGAATAGCCTCAACCTGGGTGGGAAGTTCAGAATCTGATTTTCCCAAGTCAGGTGATTGAATTTTGAAAAGGTTTACAGTGAAAAATTGGAAAATGTGCAAGTTGAAACATGTCTAGGAAAATAAGATTAGGAAGCTAAATTAGATCTAGAGGATCCATGTGAATAGGGTTGCCCGTTGACATAGCAAACAGAACTCAACTGTGGTGGGTGAAAGATGGATGCAGATTCTTTGACATTCCTCTCATGGAGAAGCAGAGTCTAAGTCCTCACTTCTTGAATCTAGACTGTGCTTAGTGACTTACTTGGTCAATGGGATATGGTGGAAGTGACACTTTGGAACTTCTGAGGCTGAGTCATAAAAAGTCTGGGGGCTTCTGTCTGGGCCTCTCGAAACTCCCTTTTTTGGAGCCCTGAGAAGCTATGCAAGAAGTTTGATTACTCTTCAGGAGAGACTACATGGAGGGGGGCCCACCTAAGCCCAACCCATCCACATTCAGACAGATGAGTGAGCTTCACTGTCTTTGACCCTTTAGCTCAGCTCAGCCATCAGCTGATGACCACCAAATGGCTGCCTAGGTGAAGCCATATGGAGCAGAAGAACCTGCTAGCCATGAATTTATGACTTACAAAAATCATCCAATGTAATAAAAATGATAGTTGTTTTAACCACAAAGTTTTGGGGGAACTTTTATGCTGCAGTAGATAAGCTGAAGAGCAACAGAGCAAGCAGAAGTCCTTATCTATTGCTACATAAAAATTTCCCTGAAACAAAATGAGAACTGAAAATAGCCCAAATGTCCATTGACACAGGATGGTCATATAAATTATCATTTATTCAAGTTACAGACTATTACACAGCAGGGAAAAATGAGTGAACTATAATCAGATGGAATAGCTTAGGGACCCTCAGATATGTAATGTGGAGTAGAACAGCATATTACAGACAAACAAGCATGATCTAAGTTCAAAGACGTAAACTGAACAATATGATTTAGGAATACACACTCATTTATTTGTAGATAAAACTGTTATGGGGAGCAAGGGAACTTAAAGACTACAACAGGCAGTTATTTCTGGAAGAGGTGGTGGGGAGAAGGGTGTGATCATCCCTGAAGGCCTTGATAGGTCATGTTCATTTTCTTAAACGGGGCAGTGACTACATGGATGTGTTTTATTCTTTGAACTATACATATCATTTTTGTGTATCATGTTATATATGTGTGTGTACATCCTATATAATAAAGAGGTAATATGCAAATTGACCAGCACACAAGATGGCTGTCCCCATGTGGACATAAGATGACTGTCAGGGGAGGGCAGTTGTGGGCAATCAGGCCAGCAGGGGAGGGCAGTTGAGAGGGACCAGGTCTGCAGGGGAGGGCAGTTAGGGGTGACCAGGCCTGCAGGGGAGGGCAGTTAGGGGTGACTGGGCCGGCAGAGGAGGGTAGTTGGGGGCAACCAGGCCAGCAGGGGAGGGCAGTTGGAGGGACCAGGTCTGCAGGAGAGGGCAGTTAGGGGCAACCAGGCCAGCAGGGGAGGGCAGTTGGGGCAACCAGGTCTGTAGGGGAGGACAGTTAGTGGCAACCAAGCCAGCAGGGGAGGGCAGTTAGGGGTGACAAGGCCAGCAGGGGAGGGCAGTTAGGGGCAATCGGGCCAGTAGGGAAGCAGTTAGGCATAGATCAGGCTGACAGGGGAGTGGTTAGGGGGTGATTAGGCTGGCAGGCAGAAGCAGTTAGGGGCAACCAGGCAGGCAGGCAGGCAAGTGGTTGGGAGCCAGCAGTCCTGGATTGTGAGAGGGGTCCCAGATTGGAGAGGGTGCAGGCTGGGATGAGGGACACACCCCACCCCTGTGCACAAATTTCGTGCACTGGGCCTCTCATGTGTATATATGTCTATATATACATTTTTGTAAGAATGAAGTATTTAGTAATTTTAAATATCCACAATAAAGTAAAATAAAGTGAATCTATTAGATTTCCAAGTTGTGTTTCATGGCTTAGGAACAACCAGTTTTTACACAAACAGCTTGAGTAAATTGTTGGCTATTAAAAGCACAGCAGTTGTTAAGTACCACTGTCCTTTTCACCCATTAAAGGTAAAGGCCTTTAGAACATTTCAAAACACAGTTGGCACAGTGCATGCCTCTCTTCCTGCTTCCTTCTCCCCTCGCCAGTGGGGTTCCTATCATATATCTTTGGTGAATTTGGGCTTTTACAAAAAATAGAAATAGCTTGAGTATATGCAACTGGTGCTTTTAAACTAAACCAGCTACAAAAGTTCCCTGGCAAAGGGAATCCAGAGTGTGGCTGTCAGCTGGAAGTGCAGGGAGAGGGAAAGAGAGGGAAATGGAGGAAGGCACAAACTAGAAATGCAAATGACCTTGCTATAAATGCTTTATCACACTTTTATACTTTTTCTTTCAGGAGTTTTACCATTTCTATGATCTCTTCTTAACAGTTTACCAGTATTATAAGTAATAACATGTTCATTTAAAAATCATAAAAAACCTTTTATCTTGTTTTTTTATATGTTTTTATTGATTTTAGAGAGAGAGGAAGGGAGAGGGAGAGAAAGAGAGAAACATCAATGATGAGAGAGAATCATTGATTGGCTGCCTCCTACACGCCCCCAACTGGGGATCGAGCCCACAGCCCCGGCATATGCGCTGACCGGAATTGAACTGTGACCTCCTGGTTCATAGGTTGAAGCTCAACCGCTGAGCCACACCGGCCAGGCCCTTAGTATCTTATTTTAATAGCATTAATAGCCAGATGTTTTTCTCCCCTCACAATTCCCCCCCATCTTTGTTTTAAATTGGTCTATTTCTGAAATTCAGTCTTTCATCCTGGCATCTGTCAATGAGAGAGCCTTAAACCATCCCTAGTAACTTTATAATCAGGTTTCCTTCAATGAGATCCTTGTGTGGGTATTTGCTGACTTAGAAGAAAAATCTTCCAACTACAATTGCTCTTTAGGTTCTGGGTTCTGTGCGCTTCCCCTCAGAAATTCTGCTTGGTTCTTTTCCTTCAGCAGAATTTTCTTTTCTCGTGGATCTTAAGGGAATTGGGCAAGATACAAATTCCAGAACCGCTTTGCCTGCCTTTTCTTTCCATTTTTCCTCGCCCCTGTATCCATTCCTTTTCTCCCAGCCCCTTTTGCTACTGTTCCTTTTAACTCCTTCCCTTAGCTGAATGTGTCACTGTTCGTTCCTGAACTCTCCAGGTGAACATTGGAGTGAGCACCTGGTGGCTAACTGCCCGTGTTCCTGCTGCATCTTTGCTTCGCTTCAGTCCCTTTGTCTTCCGTCCCTTTTCACTTCGTGTGTTCATGTCCTGCCTCATTCCAAACATAATTTTATACCTCTTACCAAACATATTTCCTTTTGGTTTTATTCCTTTTTCAACTTTAACTCTCCTTTTCTTGGTCATTTTCTATAAAAGTCTCACTTGGGACAAAAACTGTGGATTTGATTTCTAAATCCTCATTGAGTATTTTATGATAACGAAGAAGTGGTTGTTATCCACATTTTACAGATGGCTGAGGAGGTGTGAAAAGGAAAACCTTTTGCCTTCAGCCACATGTGAAATCTTTCGGAGAGGCAAACCAGACCAGCGAACAACGGCTCCCTCCACCTGGTGCCCCTCGCACCTAGGACGCTTTTTCTCAGCAGGGGATCTAGGGACCATCCACACAAAAGTCATTCTTGGTGCTTTCCTGTTCCAAGCCCCAGGATCACAGATCCAGGACTTAGTCTCCATTTTATTTTATTTTTTAAATATATTTTACTGATTTTAAGGAGGAAGGGAGAGGGAGAGAGAGATAGAAACATCAATGATGAGAGAGAATCATTGATTGGCTGCCTCCTGCCAGTCTGCAACCCAGGCATGTGCCCTTGGCCGGAATCGAACCTGGGACCCTTCAGTCCGCAGGCTGATGCTCTATCCATTGAGCCAAACTAGCTAGGGTGATAGTCTCCCACGGTCATTATTAGGCACAGTGAAGTTTTTAAAAAGCCACAGCTTCCTAATAGTGAAGGAGCCAATCCTTTTTGTGCACATAATGTGTGTTCGGTATTGTTGATTTAATTCTATAAAAGCTCATTGAGCTAAGCTTTTTTAAAAATATATTTTATTGATTTTTTACAGAGAGGAAGGAAGAGGGATAGAGAGCTAGAAACATCGATGAGAGAGAAACATTGATCAGCTGCCTCCTGCACACCCCCTACTGGGGATGTGGCCCGCAACCAAGGTACATGCCCTTTCCTGGAATCGAACCCGGGACCCTTCAGTCCGCAGGCTGATGCTCTATCCACTGAGCCAAACCGGTTTCAGCAAGCTAAGCTTTCTTATATCCATTTATGGCAGAGAAACTGAGATTTGAGTTAGGAAACTGCCCAGGGCCAGTCAGCTGGTCTGGAAGAGACCACCTCTGACTTCTTTAGCCTGGATTGTAAAACTATGGCATGGCACATGTTTTAATAGCATGAATAGCTATTAAAGTTTTGTTTTTTAACTGAGATGTGATTGACATACAACATTATATTAGTTTCAGGTTTACAACATAATGGTTCAATATTTTTATATATTGTGAAATGTTCACCACAATAAGTCTAGTTAACATCCATCATCATACATAGTAACAATTTTTTCTTGTGATTAGAAATTTTAAGGTCTGCTGTCTTCGCACCTTTCACATATGTACTACAGTGTTAACTATTGTCACCATGCTGTACATGGCATACCCAGGGCTTATTTATTCATTTTATAGCTGGCAGTTTGTACCTTTTGACCAATTTCACCCTTTTCACCCACCCCAGCCCATCATTTCTGGTAACCACTAAACTGTTCTCTATATCTTTGAGCTTGATTTAAAAACTTTTATTTTTTAAGATTCTACATATAAGTGAGGTATTTGTCTTTCTCTTACCTATTTCACTTAGAATAATGCCCTCAAAGTCCATCCATGTTGCTGAAAATTGCAGGATTTTCTTCTTTTCTTATAGCTGAATAATATTCGTGTGTGTGTGTGTGTGTGTGTGTGTGTGTGTGTGTTTGTGTATCCACATTTTCTTTATCCATTCATCTATCCGTAAATACTTAGATTGCTTCCTTCTCTTGGCTACTGTAAATCATGCTGCACTGAACATGGGATGCAGATATTTTTTCAAGTGAGTGTTTTCATTTCCTTTGGACAAATACCCAGAAATGTGGAATTGCTAGATAATACAATAGTTGTGGTTTTAGTTTCTTCAGGAACCTCTATATTGTTTTCCATAGGGGTTGCACTAATTTACATTCCCACCAACATGACACAGGGTTCCCTTCTCACCACATCCTCATCAACACTTGTTATTTCTTTTTTTTAAAATATATTTTTATTGATGTCAGAGAGGAAGGGAGAGGGAATCATTGACCAGCTGCCTCCTGCAAGCCCCACACTGAGGGGTTGAGCCTGCAACCCAGGCATGTGCCCTGACTGGGAATCGAACTGTGACCTCCTGGTTCACAGGTCAACGCTTAACCACTGAGCCACACGGGTCAGGCTATTTCTTATCTTTTTGATAATAGATGTGATATTTCATTATGGTTTTTATTTACATTTCCCTTGTGATCAGTGATGTTGAGCACCTTTTCATGTATACTTTAGCCTTCTATAACAATTTCTTAAATGTCTCTGAAGATCCTCTGCCTGTTTTAAAATTGGATTGTTTGGGGGTTGTTGTTGGTTTGTTCTTGAGTTGTACGAGTTCTTTGATATTTTTATATTAGCCCTTATTATACATATGACTTGCAAATATTTTCTCTCATTTAGTAAGATGCCCTTCTATTTTGTTGATGGTTTGTTTGTTTTTTGGCTGTGCAGAAGCTTTGTAGTTTGATGTTGTACCATTTGTTTATTTTTGATGTTGTTGCCTTTGCTTTGGGTGTCAAGCCTGAAAAATCATTGTCAACACTGATGTCAAGGAGCTTATTACCTATATTTTCTTCTAGGATTTTTATGGTTCAAGTCTTATATTGAAGATTTTAATCCATTTTGTGTTAATTTTTTATGTTTGGTGTAAGATAATGACCCAGTTTTATGTGGCTGTCCAGTTTTCCGAACACTGTTTATTGAAGAGACTGTTTATTTCCTCATTATACTTTCTTGGTTCCTTTGTCTTAAAATAATTAAAATATATATTCATGGGTTTATTTCTGAACACTCTATCCTGTTCCATTGGTCTTTGTGTCTGTTTTTATGGTAGTACCATCCTGCTTTGATTACTGTAGTTTTGTAATATAGTTTGAAATTAGGAAATGCAATGCCTTCTTTCTCAAGATTGCTTTGGCATGAGAACCATGCTTTTATCTTTTCCTGATATTATCTTTTAACATAGATAATGTATAAACAAACATTGTGTTAAAAGACAATACAGCCTAGCTGGTATGGCTCAGTGGTTGAGTGTCGACCTGTGAATCAGGATTTGACTGTTCAATTCCCAGTCAGGGCACATGCTTGATCCCCTGTGTGGGGCATGCAGGAGGCAGCCAATCAATGATTCTCTCTCATCATTGATGTTTCTCTCTCCCCCTAACCCTTCTTCTCTGAAATCAATAAAAATATATCTTAAAAAAGATAATATAATGACAAAAGAATTGAAAATTATGAAGATTCTATGTCATAGAATCATGATCACATGTTAGTCATAAAAGTTACAATGAAGTATTCTGGGTGGGACATGCTCTATTTTTTTCTTTCTGCTACCTGGACTATGAATTCAGTGGTTGGAGGAAGAGTAGCCATCTTAAATCACAAATTGGAAACTGAACATTGAGGATGGTCAGAAAGGCCTGATTCTGAATGTATACCCAGTCCTGACTCTCTTTCTGGATTTTACATGAGAAAAAACTTCTCTCTTATTGAAACACTGTTACTTGGTGTTTTCTGTTTCTCACAGTTGAACCTAATCCTAACAGTAATTACTTCTGTTATGTAAAGTTCTATCATGATAAATATTAATCATTATGAGAGTTAATAAAGCCATTTCAAAACCTTAGTCAATAATGAGAATGTCGTACTTTAATACAATTAAGACATTGTCATTTTTATAGCTTCTAAATTAGTTATTGAAAAAAAATTTTTTTGTTGGCAATCCAACATAAAAATTATTTGTATCACACTTTAAATTTGAAATAAATTCAAGATTTGAAATAAAATTACGGAAATCTATTATTAAAATAATTATTTCTGATTCCACAGTAACCTTTCAGAGACAGCTTTGCTATGTCAAAAATTAAATTTGCATTTCTTAGGATGAGTAATACATTGAGACAACAAAGGGACTCTTTTCCCAAAGTTTCCAACCAGTTTCTAGCTCTGTTACACCAGGCCAAATGTCCCATGTCCGCATAAAGTACTCTAGCAGATTTAGGATTGCAATGCAAACTTTATGCTATAATATGTATAAAACCGGGGCTAATGGTAGGAAATATGAACTTTTGGAGATAGTTCAAGTATCTACTAAATTAGTCAAGGAATTACAATTTATCATTACAGTTGGTACTTAGAAAAATGTCTTCTGATGAATGAAGGTGAAAAGCCTGCATTCCTGTCCCAGAAGTTGATCCATTGTAATCATTCTGTCATAGCAGAATTTGGTCCCATGTTTGTTTGCTTTTCCATCTTGCCCTCCTCAGAGGGATAGCACCAGGTGTAGGAAGTATTGTTTTCCATTTATTTCCATTGTGTGTTTAGGGGCTAGGGAGGTAAAGTAGGGTTGGATTTGGGAACCTATAGAAAACATGAAGAATCAGAGTTTGATTTTAAAAGGGAGATTTAATGTTTCATAACTAAGGCAACAAATTTTAAGAAATTTCTCTCGTTATTTTTGAATGCATGATGCATTAAACAGGCCCAAGCAGGAAAGTGAGAGGTGAACTTAAGGCAGGACTGGATTCCTGCATTTATAATAGGTATTACTACTATTTTCCTAAATGTTCCAGGTTTTGAAAAATATATAACTTTAACTTTATAAACTTAGTAAGTTGGATTTTACCCCTTTTTTATTTAACATACATTCACTTGGGAGGCAATTTCTTAAGCTGTTAGAGCTACTGCATACCATCTCACAAGGGTTCCATTTTAAGATCTCCCCCAGAGGACAATTCTGAGTTTCCTCCTATCTAATGCCTGAGGACCAGACTGATCCCGCGGGCATTTGCTCCTTCAACTCCGTGATTTCTAACCTGATAGCTGGACCGTTTAATAGTGCTTTAAGTACTTTCTCTTACACTGCATTTCTAATCAGGGAAACATAAAACAAGACCTGTCCTTAAGCTGTTTTACTTTACCTTATAATGATCTCCATTTCCTTTCATGAGGCATTATCTTGATAAATTGCTGTTTTTAAAGATCACTTCTTGCCCGAAAAGTGTGCAATAGATCAGGCACTGAAGGTTCTTCCTGGGGTTGGGGTTTTGGCCACATGCTGTATAACCTCCTGCATGCTGCATTAACACCCCACAATATTCCTGATGTTACTCTTTGTTTCTAATTTGTATACTGGCTGTTTTATTTTTTTTAAATATATTTTTATTGATTTCAGAAAAGAAGGGAGAAGGAGAGAGATAGAAACATCAACGATGAGAATCATTGATTGGCTGCCTCCTGCACGCCCCCTCCTGGGATCAAGCCTGCAATCCAGGCATGTGTCCCCCTCCACCCCCACCAGGATCAAACCTGGGCCCTTCAGTCCGCAGGCCTACCCTCTATCCACTGAGCCAAACCAGTAGAGCTGTATACTGGCTGTTTTAGCAAATTAGACTGGCTGGATTCTCCCAAAAATAAAGCACTCTTTAGCTAAACTAAGGACTGAAAAGCATACAAAAATATCACCATACTTAGAAAGATCCGTTGAGTACGGAAACTTTAAAAAGAGAGAAAGAAAGAAATAGAACAGTCCTATAAGTCAGGTCACACTCCTTGAATTCAAATGTTAATTATTCCCAGTGAAAATTACCTTGGTAATTGATTTCTAGAGGTATGTTAGAATTTGAATCACGTACCTACATTCATCCCTAGAAATCTAGCCTTAGTTTAAAGAAAACTTACATGGTAATTTGTCTGTACTTATTACACTTGGCGGAACACTTAAAAGCACTGCACATAAACAAAATACAAAGCAGGCACATCACTGTGGAGTGCAAGTTCCTTCGAGTGACAATAACAATTAGTATAAAAAGAGCGACGTTGGCTCCACTGAGGACTACCATTTCCGAAAAGCAAATGAGCAATTTAGAGGAAAGCTATTGGAATTGATTGTTAAACAATGCCCTGAACTGACTTTGAAATAACACATGGGTATAGCTATGCTACTAGCAAAGGGTAGAGAAAAAATTCTAAATTCACTTACATTTCCCTGACCTTTTTTATCAAGTGTGTTTTTGTTGTTGTTGTTTACCATCAAGAAGTCAAGAAAACACCTGCCCCTCTGTTAAGTTTTATGGTGTTCGATTTATACTTCTGATAGAGGATTAAAAGGCTACTTTGTAATTATCAAGCATGGATCTCAAATTCATATTTAAAAATAAAGTTAATGTCATACCCAAAGTCATGGAAAATTTTAGAAGTGGTGTTTAAAATAGAAATTTAGACTACTGACTTGAAACCCCATGCTCTGACCACCAGACCACACGCCTGCCCAAGGATACTTAAATTTTTTACTGAGTTATTCTTCTTTGTAATTAGATGCAGTGATTAGAGTGTCTTTTGCATTACTCTGCATTTTTCTCTTAAGTCAGGGTTGCAAGCCACATAGGGCACTGTCCCTCACAAACTAAACAAGGGATTTTTAGTCTTGCAATACAATCTCTTGATATTTGTTTATAGGTTTCACACATCAAAAAAACAATGAAATCTGTAATTTTTCAAATTACAATCTTTTCATTCTCTAAGTTATGTGCCTATGAGAATTTGCAAATCTTTTGAAGAGAATGTAATCTTTATGCTTACAAAATGTAGGCTTTCATATTTGGGTACAATTACAAATCAAGGCCTTTCCCCCCATAATAATCAGTTTCTCAAAGTTGTGGGTTTTCCTCATTTGAAAATAAATTAATGGGAATTTAAAAATATAATTCATCCAGTTATTAAATCTTTTCAATCTTTAAAATTAGAAACCATTTCTATTCTCTATCTCCAAAGAAGCAATGACAGAAAATGCCTTATAGCTTATTACAATTAAATTTTTGATTGAGGAGATAAAAATAAACAGCTAAAACCAGTTTAAATTTTAAAAGGGAGGAAACTTTTATGTGACTGCTTATTGTTATACTTTTTTTTTCATGAAAGGTATATTTTGTGTGCTTAAATATTGATTTTTTTCCCCCCACCAACTAACTACCTTTCAAGAGAGAAGGTCAATTTTGGAACAGCAAAAATTCAAAGTACTACAAATGGTTTTCTAAAGGAATTCAAATTAGTATTTAATGTTACAAAAACAATGATAACCTCTATAGCTCTAAACATCAGTTTTTTAAATTAGAGATTGATATAGAAAGGAACTAATTTTGCATAATTATTCTTTTTAGAATAATACAGCATAGTTACTAAATTATACAGCAATTTTGTATAGAAACACATATTTTCTGAATGCTGTCATGTAATTATTTAGAGATTTTATTCTCAAAACCATGAATTTTGGACACAGGTTACTTTTCTTCTATTAGTACCTTATTTTGGGATGAAAATATGGTCATTCATATTTTCCCCAGACTTTCCGGGAGCAGTCTTCAGGGCAGGGGGTAGGAGCTGGGGGAGTAGGGTGGCAGTAGACACATGTAAAACTTGTTAAACTTTATCTGTGAACATAGGCTTTTGGTGAGGATCTAACGAATCTCCCACAGGGAAAATAGAGTGGAATCAGGAACATCAGTGCCATACAAAGAGGTAGTCTTCCAAGTAGTGGTTGCTTTTTGTCAAAACCCTAGAAAAGAAGCATGGAGAGCAGGTTCTCTGTCTAATTTGTCAGCACTGTGCCTCTGGTGCCTAGGACAGCAAATACCTGTTGAATGTATAGATGAGTGAATGAATGACTGGTAATTCTTTTGGACACCTTTTAAATCAAGTTGCCAAACTAACGTTCATCTTCATAGGTAATCCCACTGATCAGTGAGTAGTACGGGAAGTATACACATGGAAGTTATTTGAGAAAACAGAACCACGGTTGGGATCAGGGATTCTTGAGGGCAAACAGCACTTGGGTAACCCGAATTTTTCCAAAGGTAAGTCTTGGAAAAAACAGTGATCTATTGACTTAAAAACCCTCCTCTTAAATTAATGGATGACATATTATAACTGGGCTTTCCTTTTAAAACACTTTGAGGGGTAGGTGGGAGGAAACAGGAAAAATAGATGGGGTACAGATGAAAAAAATTGGCTACACATTGATAATTGTCGAAGCTAGGTACATGAGAGGCATTATACTCTTCTCCATGCTTGTGTTTGAAATTTTATAGAAAAATGCAGCAAACACATACCCCTCCTCTTAAGAGCTTGGCATACTAAACATATATACTGCCTGATATGTAGATATCAGTCTAATCTTAGAGAGCCCTTCTTAGAATATATAAAGAAATTTTTAAAAAATTGTCTTCATGACAAAAAATTACTTTTGGCTCTAGATGCAACAAGTTATGATAAAAATCAGTACCATATCACTGGTACCAGGCTTTCATAATCTTGGAGAAAAGCTGAGGAGGCATACCTAGACTTAGCTTTACCCAATGCCCAAGTTGTCCTCAGTGCATCTTCATACTCACTTGAAGGATGACCAAGGAAGTTGGGAGTTTATTGAAAAGGTTACCGAAAAATCAAGGTAACCTTGGTAACCCACCTACTTCTGGTCATCTGCAGAAAAAACCTAGGGTAGCCCTCTCATCAAGTGCTTTACAGTGCTTCTATGTTATTCTCATTGCTTGGTCATGAGCCCGATTTATTTACCAAATTTTAGATCCTGGCCTAACAGCCATCTTACTCCATTCAGCTGATTTAAAAAATACCGTAGACTGGGTAGCTTGTAAACAACAGAAAGTTATTTTTACAGTCCTGGAGGCTGCAAGGCCATGATCAGAAGGCCAGTGTGGATGGGTTCTGGTGAAGGCCCTCTTCTCCGTTACAGATTGCAGACTTATTTCTGTTTCCTTTTATGTGGGACCTTGGAGTCTCTTTTTATCACCGCCTTCTAATCACCTTGGGCATTAAGTTTTCCACATATGAATTTTGGGGTGACACAAACATTCGACCATAGCAAACCTTTAACGATTTTCCATTTCTTTTAAAGTCTAATTCCTTAACAAGGGATACATGTATCCAATCCCTGTCTCTTCAGAGGATTTTTTTTCAGGTCTTTTCAGCTCAGTGATTTGTGATTTCATAAACAGTCTAATATAAAGTAATTAAAGCACAATAAGTTTGATGTTTCAATTTATCTTTAGGAACCATCGTAAGTGATGTGATGCATTCAGATAAGAGTTGATGGGAGGTGATTGTTCCAACCCAATCCCCACACTTTCCTACTCTGAGATAGTGTCTCTAACATTGATTTGTGAATGTTTGGCATGGAAGCTTAAGTTTAAAAATCTGTATATTACAGGGCTCTGCAGGTCAGGAATTGTCTCTCCACAGTACCTTTTTCATTTTCTCATAGCACCTAATACTGTATAATTATGTTGCACAGTAGACCCCAATACATTTCTTTGCAACTATTACCATTTGTCACCTCACAGCCTGGCATGAAAATCAATGACTCCAATCTTTAATAGTGCTAATCTGAAATGTTTAAAACCAGTCTTGTTACTGAATTAAGAAAGTATACAATGGCATCAGTACCAAGACTGGCAAATCATTGCTGTAACAGAACGAGGTCAAAATTAAGTGAGCTGGTCGCTTCAAATTGTACCTTCAATGTGGTGTTCATGCATTGCATTGCAGTTTCCAGCTAACCCCTCAAATCTGCTTACAGGAAGAGGAGTTTATAATTCAAATATTATAGGAAGAGGAAAATCTAATTTTGACCTTGAGTCAAATTGATGCTAAATAGAGTTTATGGTTTTCTTTACTTTATAAGCTATAATTGCAAATACAGTTTCCTTCATCTGACAAACTAATCCACCCTGAAATTTTCAAACAAAAATAGTTCGCAGGAACATTGGCAAAAGACATGTTCAAAAGAAACTAGTTTCAATTAGAAGGAGAGGGAGGAAAGAGATGCTAGATATTTTTAAAGGGGTTATGTTTTCAATATTTTGGACACTCGATGTCTAATTCCTGCTGCTTTTTTAAAAAAGTATTTTTCATTTAAGATTTAAAAGTATATATATAGTTTAAATGTGCTTAATTTGTAAATGTAAATAAGATAAAAATAACATGAATGTGTATAAGATAACTTTAAGAGAAAAATACAATATGAATAACTTTAAATAGTAAATAGGAACAAAGTTGTCATCAGAAAATGCCATAAAATACTACGATATGTGGGTCCATATTATGACATTAAAATATAAAAATTAATGAAAAATATGTAACAAAAATATTTTGCATGATTATTTTAGTAGAATATTTGATAATGTATCTTTGTTTAATGCCAACAAATAAATTGCGTTGGTTATCCTAGACACTATTTTTTATGGTGAGTCTATAGCTTAAATTTAAAACCATGTTTAACTTTGAGATGAACTGACTCATCACCTTTGCCACAATGATTGCCCAGTGTCCAACAAAAGACACATCATGATTCTGGTTTTACGAAGTTAGTGTATTATTTCAGTAGATGAGAGGTTGGTGTGGGGTAAGAAGTTCTCATTAAGTAGAAATGTTATCCCCTCTTATTTCTTATTGCTGCAGGTTCTAGATTCTTATACTGATCTTCTCAGTTCTTATAAAAAGATAATTGTGTGTGTGTGTGTGTGTAAATTCTCACACTCAGGTGCTTCTGATTCCAGTGAATATTGAACATGGATTTTCAGTACCATATTTGACCAAGGTCTCACAAAGGAAGCCACTAAAGTAGTCATAAATGTTTTTAGTTTACCTTTGAGTTAAACCTATCTAATACTGAAATGATAGGTACAGTAATGAAAAAAAGGAGATATCTGAATCACTGAGAAGACCTAACTATTGAACTAAGGTAGTTCACTTATCCGTTAAGTGGCCATCCTCATGTTAAAGAGAAAGGTCAGAGGTTCTTACTTGTTTCTAGGAAGAAATTAAATACAATAAAACAAAGGAGCTGGGAAAGCTCCAGGGAAGCATCACACCTTCCCAGAATGGCTTCTGTGTCCGGTCCATTAAAATGATAGATTTAGAAAGATAAAGCCATTTCCTGAAGTGATATCACCCACCCTACCCCCACCCCCCAAAATCCTGCCAGATTAACCAAACCAAAATCAACTAAATTAAAACAAAACAATCAGGAAATAAGATAAAAATGGATTTTATAATCATTAAAGTTATAATGGCCATTGTGAATATCCAAGAAGACAACATACCAAGCGGTGAGACCCAAACATATTTTGATTGTGGAAAGAAGCACCCCAAGGAGTAACTGTCCCACAGGCCCTCTTCAGAAAAAGGTTCTTTAAGGGATGTATGACTGTGGTCTGTAAAGTACGAAAGGTTCAGAGACTTGCAACCTAGATTTTTGAGTATTAGAATTAAAAGCTGTCCTCTGAAACATTTACATGTTAAAAAAACACAAAACACCTTTCTGCAGAGGTGGTATGTATGGAAAGAAGATGGTATTAAGAAAAGTTGAAAAACTTAACAGATAGTACTTCTACCTTTGGTCACTAGGAGGAGAAGTTAGAGATATCTTGTTAGATTCCTAAACTGGGCAAGGCAACACTCGTCAAATCATCCCTTGATTTGAATGTGATGGTTGGGCTGTGTTCCCACTGAAAGGACATTCGTTGAACCTTAACCTATGAAGCTGGAAAGGACATTATGGAAGGCATTGTCCAGCTCCCTATTGTTACAGATATGGGGACTGAGGTAGAGAGGACCTGAGTCATTTGTCCAGTGATACCCACTTGGTGACAGGCCGGAATGAAAGTGTGGCTTCTTGATCTTTAGCCCAAAGTTCTTCCCATGATGCTCTATTGAATAATCAGGATGCCTCTATCCACTCAAAGCCAAAAATGAGTTATTCATAGTATTGATTGCCTTCTTACAGAGATAATGTGGATTAAAGAGAGTTAAATGCCTTTACAATTATTGTCATGGCTGCCAGATTTCACTGCTCTGATCCACCTGCTGGTAAGCTACACAGGTTGGAAAAGTAGTCCACTGTCTTGTAACATAAAATAGTTACTTTGGGGTCAAAACAATTATGTGGTAATTCCTGCATAAAAGTTCTCTTTTTAACAACTTAGCCTTCTTCCATTTTCCAAAGTAATGGCACCTTATCTTAAAGAAGAATTTCACTTGGATTCCCAATTGCCCTAGGCTGAACCTGGTTGGCAATTCTTGGTGTTTCTATTTGAAAAGAAGAACCAAAGAGATGATCAAAGAACAAAATCTTTTAATATATGGTTATGCTAAGTTTATCTCATGAAGAAGAAATGGTGATTGTGTATTGGGATGGTAAAAACAAAAAATATGTTATAGCCAATTAAACACTTTGTCTATAAAGTGAGATTTTAATTGCCTCTGTTAGTTAGAAAGGCTTCCTCCAGATCTGTAATCCCGTGTAGGCTCCCGTACTGCCCTTAGCATTTGATGCCCCTGGTAGTTTGTGCTGAATATCTTTCAACTCACAAACATAACTCATATGGTTGACAAAGAGAAACTTCAAATCTATTATGTTTACATCATCTTCTTTCCATTGCACTCTCCTTTTAGAGTTAGAGGTATATAAATACACATTTCAGCTGAATGCCAAACAGTGTAATAGTATATCAACAATTTTTAGAGGCTGAAGCTAGATATTATCTTACCTAATAATAGACAAACATGCTAATTGACCATACCTTTGAGACGCCCACAGCCAATCAGGAGTGAGTAACCAACAAAGATGGAGGTTAATTTGCGTACCAGCCGCTCTGGGCCTCTGAGCAGCCTAGGAAGGTAGAAAAGGCGCCCTGGACCAGAGCGAAAGCGGTGCCAGTGGCCAGGGAAAGGAAGGCCCATTCTGGCACGAATCTTCATGCATCGGGCTTCTAGTCATAGGGTAAACTTCTTGGATGTAAGAAATATGAAATGTATGCTTTGTCGTCCACTTTTACAATTAGAAAATCTCAGTAATTAAATATTTTGAAGTTTGATATCATGGTATAGGAACAAATACTCAGATTGTGGTTAATCCCCCTATTTCTCAATTTAACGACTTAAAGATTCTTGTTTTTTATATAAGATTATCAACTTGAATAAGCTTCCCTAATTTTGCAACACTTTGCTCTTCCAATACTTACAGCACATAAGGAAATTTTAATTCCAAGTTGTATCTGTGTATTCACATTGAACATTCAAATATTAACTGGTTCATTGGCCTTCCTTGTTGGCATTATGTTCCTGCTTTGCTGACTACGTGATGCAGACATCACAATGATAATGTAGGTGTGTGGCTATTTGATTTTCCAAAGGCAAAAGGCGCGGCTGTAGTTGAAGCCAAATAGAAATCTTGGCCACATACTTCAAAGTCAAAGTCAAACTTCACTAAGGCCCAATTCAGAGAATCATAGAACATTTAAATAAGTAAAGAATATCCTATTTTTTTATAGTTTCTATATTCTCATTTCCTCCTTTTCTGGAGAAATAGACATTTTAAACTGAAATCAATGAATTCCTCTAAAATCCACAAGATGGTGCTATGAAGTGGTGTTTAAAAATTTCTTAAAAACCATATGCCTTCTGGGAGCTATTTTTAGGCAGGGCCAAATAAATACCATTTAATAACATTGACTACAGATAAATGCTATTTAAAAAACAATAATGTAAGGCAGATCAGTTGATTTAAGGAAGGCCTACCTTTATTCCTAGTGTTGCTTTTAAAAAATACTTTACCCCATAAATGACACTTCTGTTAACACTGTTATTGATATCAGGTTTTAAGGATATTTTCTGAGAAGACTGGGAATTGAACTTGGATCTCAGCAGGGCTGAATCATGATGTAAAAAGTGCTGGACTAAAACAGAGACCCGAGTTCTGATCTCTAAGCTCCAGCTGAATCACTATATCCAGCTGTTCTCAAGGACGATTTTGCCCCGGGGGCCATTTCGCAGTGTCTGAAGACACTTTTGATGGTCACACCTGGTAGTGTGGTGGGGCGATGGTTACTGGCATCTAGTGGGTAGAGCTCAAGGATGCTGCTAATACACAGGACGATCTCCACATCTAAGAATTCTCCTGCCCAAGATATCAGTGGTGCTGAGGTTGAGAAACTTGGCCTATTTATTCACTCCTTTTTTGGTTTGTCTATTTATTCATTAGCCCACACATTCTTTTATTTATGTACTATCCATCCATCAGCCAATTAATTCATTCCTTCAACAAATTTTTATAAACTGTCTACTATGACTCAAGACTGGACTAAACTCTAGGGATTGCAAAGACAAGACTTACTAGTATCCTATTCTTGTTCCATCTAACTGGGGAGTGAGACACTTATGAAATAATATTGCCATAACATGTGCTCAGTGTTTTAGTGGTGTGAGTTGTTACGAGAACACACAAAGAGTGTGATGAATTCTGGAGAATGTGACAGAATTCAGGAAGGTTTCATAGAGGTGGGGGTATTTATTGGGTGGGTGGGTGAAGGGTAGTCATAGGATGAAATCTTGAGCAAAGCACAAACAGAGCCAGAGCCAGAGTAGTCCGAAGTGTGTTTGGTGAGCAGTGTACTGCTGTGGTATGAGATTAGAGTGAGGAGGAAGGGTGGGAAAAGAAAAAGAGAAAATCTTAAAAAAAGAAGAATGGGGCCACCCATGGTTAGAGCCTCGGACTTTGTTCTCCAGGCCTTTACAATTGAAAATGGAAGAAAGATGTTAGCCTTGTGGCATTCATTTAACCTCTTGAGGCCTGAGTTTCATATCATTATAAAGTATTTGGTGAGGTACATTTCAGATTTCCTTTTAAAACCTTTAAAGCTATAAAATCAACTTATTAGAAATATTAAAAACTGTATATTCTTAAATTTATATTACAACTATTAATAGAGTTGAGAATATCGATAAAGAAAACATCTTTTTATACACAAAAATTGTGTTGTCACAGGTATTTACTTTCATTATAATGAATCAAATGTAATATATCCCTATTAATATATTTGGTGTCCTTTTTAAGTCTGGAAATACTTAAAAAGATCAAGTTACTCTGCAGAATATACAGTCTTCCTATTGGTTTATTCCTCTGTCAACAAGTACTTTAGTTTAAACCCAGGATAAATTTTTGAAAATTTTTTCTCAACCTTCTCTACTATATGTACTTTTATCAGTACATTTCTGATGATCTAAGTGTTTTAACATATGGTTTATAATTTGAATAACTACTTCAAAAATATTAGATTGAAGGAAAATAAAACAATGAAGTAGTTTATATTTTACATTATTAATAAATGAAGAAAACCCAAAGCTTAACAACTGTTAGGATTTTACTTGAGTAAAATTAGTAACTATCAAGTGAACTTTGATATTAGTATAATTTGATTATGATTTATAAAATATATTTTATACATATTTTTCAATTAGTATGTTTATACTTAAAATTTAAATTCACCTTTAAAATATAGGTAGCTGAAACCACTGCTACAAACCAGTTCAGTTGTCATTCAGAATTTGAGCCCAGAGATAAAATGGCCTAAGATTTTTTAAAAAATTAGATGGGGCTTGGGGTTGCAGAAAAGGAAAATGGGCTCCATATCTAAATGAAAACACAGAAATCTCCTTTGAGAAAAACTGCCATCCTCTTGCCCCAAATAGAGAAATGAAAATACTGAAGTTAAAAGTGACAGAGGCACTGGGAGGGGCAGGCCGTATTACAGTCTCCTGAACTGGTTAGTGGCACTAACTGACCACTTTCATCCTTGCCTGTTATCTGACATTTGTCTGCTCTATCTGATTGCATCTGTTTGAATCCTTGTTTCTCCTTCTCCCAAATCATTATCTTTCTGTTTCTGTACCACATTCCCTCAGGTATTAATTAAAGCCTCGGATAGATTCTTTCAGATATGAATACCCATTCATACTTATTTTCCTTCACAAAAATTATTGTCAAAACCCACCCAATAATTTAAAAAGTAGTGTGGATTTCCCACAGTGCTTGTATTTTGAAACAGCATCATGGACTCGTGTCAAGATAGAGAGTTGATCTTTTTAAAAGATGATAACCTTGCACGATGTTATGAAAAGGGTAACAGGCACCAGAAGAGGGGTTGAACTAGTCAGTGGTTTGCAAAGGCACCTTGGGGTTCCCAGAGGGGCCACAGAAGAAGCAGTAGCGGGTGGGGGGCGAGGGGTTGAGTGTAGGATGCAGGACTCGGCCACCACCACCACCCGCCTCTACCATGCTTTCTCCCAAACTCTGCCTGCACCACTAGTCTGTCTGTTCCAGGTCATACATTAGCAAAGGTCCTGAGGAGGCACCAGATGATCTCTAAGGTCCCTTCTGAGCTGAGCTTCTATACATTTTTACTTTCAGATGCTTTCCAAAAACACAGAACTTCAAGCTAAAAAGATTGCATAACTGAGGCACAAGGTAGGGTAAAGAAAACGTTAAAAACAACAGCACCCAAAGATTAGACTTGCCCACCTCTTCCTAAGAAATTAGACATTTTCTATTTAAATGTAATTAAAATTCATTTACAATTTTAAATCCCTTCTGGAAAAATTTAAATCCTTTTACTGAGATATTCAGTAAAGACAAACCAACAGGAAAACCTTCACTCAAACCTTCAATTTGAATATCCTGTAGAGACCGAGCTTGGAGACCTGCCCAAGAGCAGAAGTAGTTCTTAAAAAGGGGGCTGTTCAAGGCCAGGCACGGCTGGGAGCACAGTGAATGAGGCCATGCAGCCATCACAGGGCGCTTGTCTTCAGGGTCTCTTGACTCCTGTTCATACAAGAGGTTACCCTCTCCCTGCCAATTAGGAGCGGACAGTCACTTGAATATACATAGGACATTAAGTAGCCACAGCACAGAGGTGCCACAAGTGCACCGGCACAATGCCTGCCATTGTTCTTACTGTGATATGGCAGTTCTTACCCACTGGTTGCAATTTTCAAGTAAATATTTTTCGATAAAAACCTCATGACCCAACGAAAATGTATGCTCCTAGGGGGAAAATGTTTCTAAACATTCCCAGCATTTTTTCTGGGCATAAGATACATTTTGTGAATTGCAATAGTTTTAGAAATTATCTTAATGTAGTCCTTTAAGTTAAATTTTCAGCCAAGATTCTAAGTTTTAGGAATTGCCTTTCATTTGCAATATGATTAATGGCTATAAAAACCCAGCTTTGGAGAGGGGCTCTCGGAGACCCCTCCTTCACTGAGTGCCTGCGTCCAAGAATAAAGGCACCCACACCGTATGACCACGCGGAAGGCGTGAAAAGTCAAAGTGGGCAGATCACAGACTTTTGACTTCTGGCTAGTTACATGAGCTATTTTGAGTGCAAATGAATAGATGCATAATAAGTGATTTCAATTTAAGCTACTATCTATGCTTACATTCTACACAACTGTTTTTTCATGATAAAGAGATCAGCTGACCCCAATTTATGTTGTGTCAAGGGAAAGACATTTCCCAAATGTTAAGGTGAAAAAAAGTTAATTGTGGAAATTTTGTGCTTTTTTTCCTCCTCCATTAAGACAAAACTTGCTTGAGATCATTTCCCATAATTCAGGCTGAGATGAATGGGCAATGGAGGTATTTCTTTTAGTTGCTGTAACTTTTTATTGGAGCCATCAAGCTTCTTTTCTTCAAAGTAAATGAATCCTATAGCACCCCCAACCCCAAACTAAAAATGGCAGCAGTGAAACCCATTTGATATTTTAGAAAATAACTAATAAAACACATATTTCATAGTATCATGTGATTCAAATAACTTAATATAAGTGATTAAAACCACTTCTGTGGTTATTCTAAAATGGCAGTCAGAGTTGCTTTTAAAAATCTTTCATTTACCAGGCCACATTTACATGAAAAAAAAATCTTTTCATGCTCCATGAGGAGGGAAGGAAGTAGCATTGACTCGACACAAGTGCGAGAAGGTGAAAGGGAAATCTTCAGTGAAAACAACTGCATTAGTAATTAGACTCTGTCTCCCTAAGGGGAATTCTCTAGTCGTGTTATCCGGAAACGCATGTAGATGCTAGAATATGAAAATAGAAAACAGCCATAACATTGACTAAAGTGTTCTTTAAAACATTGTTTCAAAATTGCAGAGCGCGATAGGAAACTTCTAATTACCCATATTCTGAAATATTTCAGGGAAATAGGGAATGAAATGTATTAGGTGAGTAGAGTTACTTTGCTCATTTTAATAAGGGTTTGCCTTCATGTAAGATAAGTTGGCCAATTCGAATATATATGTAAGTCTAGGAAACTCTTGAACAGACTATAAATTATATGTATCCACTGGCCTGGAAATTTCCACCCTTGACATTTCTGGTTTTGTTGCCCATTTGGGGACCCGAAGATAGGATGCAGGCAGAGCCGAGTGGCGCGGTGTCCTCTCAACCCTACAATCAGAAACGGGCTGGCACACAGGGGACCGCAACCACTGGACATGGATCAGGGCGAGGCGAGGAGAAGAAGCTGGCAACTGCAGGGTATGAGCCAGCCTTTATTTAAAATTCTGCTATAGTGTTCACCATGGATTTCTAACTTTGCATTAGTGTTGGTTTTTAAGGTATTGCATTCCTGAGTTTTTCGGCCCCCACTGAAATTTGGCTCCCAAAATTGATCTCCCTCACTCCCTCACCCTAGTCTCAGCTCTGCTCCAGCCCTGGGGCTCTGGGTCCCAGCGGAGCCTGGAGCCCTCCGGAACACAACCTTCCCTCCTACCGCCTCAGCTCTGATGGGTCAGCGAAGGCTCCTGCTTGCACAGATGGAGTGAGGGGCGCAGACAAGCATCCCCTTGGTCTCCCAGGGAACCACTGGGACTGTCAGGGAGCAGCTCTCATAGCTGGTGACACTGGCCGTGGAGCTGTGCTCTCCTCCGGGGCTTCAGTGTGTGGACAGGAACCGTAATGACACAGGCATTCATTCATGCCCTCAGTGTGGATTTAGCGGGAGAAACGAGGAGAGTTACACACTCACCCCAAAAGCATGAAGAACCCCTGCAGAGCATGCTAAGTCATATAAAAAATGAGAGGCTTGGTGTACAGATACTGGAAATCTGACACACCGCTCTTTTAAACCACGGAATGGGCAGGGTCACGTGTGGTAGAGCTCAACTAACACCGAGGGCACCTTTCTGTTCTTGAGAACAAAATGGCACTTTCTGTCTCATTGCTGAACTTCTTGTCAGACTTGCTGGTATCTGTCTCCTGTCTCATCCCAAAAGACACGCTGACTGTCCTTCTGTCACGCTGACTGGCCAGTCACTGCCCCTCCATCAAGAACCTGGAGGCCTGCTTCTCTCTGTTGGTGTTTGGGGAGAGCGGAGTGGAGAAAGGCCCGAGGCTGGCTAACTCCCTGCGGTCAGGCTCACTCCTGCCGGGAGCCTGGAGGGAGAGCTCCTCTCAGAATTCGGGGAAGTGGGAAGAAGCCTGACTGCCGGCACTTGCTACAGCTAGAACCAGGAGGCCCTGGCGGTCTCCTTTCCTGGGGAGGGGTACGCGAAGACCAAACCTAACGTGCCTGCTCTGTCTCTCGTTGGAGCAAGTAGTCTCATCAGAGGATTGTCTGGAGACACGAAGTACACAGGCTGCGCTCCGTCACCCTCCAGGGAAGTCAACTTTGGACACTTTGGGGAAATTGGCAGCTAAAGCTCTAGGTAATAAAAGCTCTGAAAAGGAAAGAAGAGAAAGTTAGGGACATGGATCTGATTAAAAAGCTCTCAAAATTATCTGCTGACATTGGATGGGTATTGGCTTTTAGGTATTAACATGACTATATGTCTATTTTATGCATTTCTATGCAGATTCCGTCGGAAAAATGCTTAAATATATACTTAATTCCATGGGCTCGCAAAGCACTCGGGAATTAAACTGATAAGCCAACCTCAAAGGGACTGATTCTTGCTACTAAAACACAGACACCTCTGGGGTGAAATGTGGCAACAGTTTGACAGGCATAGCAGTAGCTTAGGCCAGAAAGGATTTATCCAATTAAAATTATGGGATGAATTTTGGCTGGCAGAATGTAATTACCAGCCTTGGAATGGATCCAGGATCCTGAGGTTAACACCCCGCCTCTTGCCAACAACCCTCCTACCTGCCAACACTCCGAGATGGGGAAGGCAGGATCTGACACAATCGCACATAATACTGTTGTGACATCTAAGTACAATGATGATGATGTGAGAAGCATCATGAACCTGATTTTTTTTTAGCACTCATTATGTTACTTATTTTTATGCCACATTAGGCTAGAAACCAAATGTCCACATAAATGTTAATTTCCTCAAATCTGTGTTTAAAAAGTATAATTAGAAAATAAAAAATAGATTTAAAAATTAATTTATTCTGTCAAAGTAGTTATTTAGTGATTATTGCAGTTTAGAAACGAAATTGGATCAAAATGGTGACATTTAATCGTTGCTGCATTAAACACACACACACACACACACACACAGGTCCTGAATTTTTGGAAGAGAAATGTGTTCTCCCAAGTGCACTGGCCTAGAAAAAGGGACATGCCTAGTGCTTGGTTCATCGTGGTTGAAACTTGGACTAAAGGGTCGTGTGCAAGGACTGCTTTGTCCTGGGGCGGTCCCAGTCCCTTTTCCAAGCGCGGGCAGGGGCGGTGTTTCCCAGGAGGCATTGGACCGAGGGGTGCAGTGTTTCTCAGGGTGGCGGGGGGGGGGGGGGTGGACATTGAGGCATTGGACAGAGGGGTGCCTGTGCGCCTGTGACCCGGAGAGGAGCCCCCTGCAGGTGTCTGGTCAGTGGTAATGGCCTCGCCTTTGGGTCCTAATGCCCTTTAGCAAGTCAGTCATTTCCCAGAGGGAACCGTGCAGACTCCCCATGGAGCGGGAGCGGCCAGCGGGCCATGCTAATGAGGACGCTCAGCTTTCCCGGCCGCGGGCGTGCAGGGCGAGGCCGGGCCAGGGTCACGGTCACGGAGGGAACGCAGGCGGGAGCGCGCCCGCGGGCGGGAGGCGGGGCTGGCGGCGGAAGCGGCGGCCACGCGCGGCGACTGCGGCGATTAAGGCTCGGTGCCGCCCCACCCGCCGCCTTACCCTCCGCGCGCAGGTCGGTTCCCTCCCAAACCGCGCGGCGGCTTCGCGGCCACGGCTTCGAGCCGGGCCCTGGCTGGGCCGCCCGCAGACCGCAGACCGGGCTCCCGGCGGACCTCGCGGGGGCGGCCCGGAATCTGGCCGAGCCCCTGGGTGACTCTCGGGCCCACGTGGCCCTGGGACGCTGCCGTCTGGCCCGCGGCTCCCTCTGCGACCCTAAAAGTGCTCCCGGCGGTGCGTGCGGGCGCGGGAGGCAGGGGGTTTGGCGGAACCTTCGCGAACTGCGCCGGTCCGCCCTGGCACTGCCAGCACCTCCCGCGCGAGCCAGGGTCTGGTCTGTCGCCCGGAGTCACGGAAGGGTGATTGAAAGTGGGCGGGCTAGGCCCCCCTGTCGCCGACTGTTGGAGGGCTTGCTCCGGGCCCCTTGGTTGGAGGCGGAGGGAGAAAGCCTTACCCTTTCCCAACAAGCCTGACCGCTCTCCAAAAGCTGGGACAGCCGCGAATTCCAGCTTTTGCTGGGAAGGTAGGTTTTCCCAGCACCATCTTTGTGTGATTTAGCTGTCCACAGGGAATCGAATGTGGAATGAGAAGATGAAACTAATCCTTTCCCTTGCACTGTTAGGGGTTGCCATAAACACCATTTGTTAAGAAGCATAATTATGTTGGGAAAGTGCCTGATGAGACAATTAAGCTACATAAACACACCGAAAACAAATGAAAGCCAGAAGACGCCCACGCCCCTTGTGTAAAGCAATTTTTTGTTTACATGAAAACCAGAGGTCTGAGCTGCTTTAATACAGCGATGTCATTAATGTCTAGAAGAACCTAATGGCCGTATTTTTTTATGAATTTTCGGTGCGATGATGGTCACTTTCAAAGCCTGAACTATCCCTGCGCTCTGTAATTCCTGTAGACTTGGAGGATTAGGCCACCCATCCTACTGTCCGGGAAGCCAGTGCGTGTATGGGTGGAGAGCACGTAGCTGGCACCCAGCACTTTTAGCTGAAACTCATAAGTTTGGTGTTTGTCTCAGAGGGGACCGCCGTTTCCTGAAGGATCCCCTACGCGGAGAACATTGCCTGACACCGAAGGACCTTTGTCAAATAGTCGTGGAATGAGATCGTGAGGGCTGCATTCATTTTTAGGTGGGATATGTTAAAAGGCCAGAACATGATGGTCTGACCTCGAACAGGGGCATTCTCAATATGTCGAGTTATTGAAATTCCCTCACATCAGATCGTCTGAGGCATGGAAAGATAATGGGATGAAAAATGCCTTTCTGGAGCACTAAAGAGAATCAGAGCGACTTCTAAAATGTGTGAAATTAATCCATTTTCAATGAGAAAATCAGTCAGTTTCTCGGCATTATTGAGTAACATACCAGAGTACATGTCAGCTTTCACGGTTCAAGGTCCAGAGTCCTGTGAAAAGGTTTGCAAGTGATTTAGGGACTTGGGAGATCGTAGTGCTAGAGGGACATGGTCAAATAGTTGTCGTGGACAGCCCCTCAGCGAGCCCCTTTATTTATTTTTGCCAGAGGAATCGTTTTTGTAGGAATCAGCCTCTTAAATAATCTCCTTCATTCCTCTTTTTTTTTTTTTTTTTTTTTGCTAAGTCTCATTTAACAACAGGATCATGCTTACTTGTTACATAAGAGAAGACCCGGAAAAGCGGAGGAAGACTATGCTTGGAAGGGAATAATATCCTTTAATGGAAGTTTCACTTGCACGACAGAATCCAGGCTGAATAACTTGAAGGATCTGTTCCGGTGTCGCTACCTTGTGCATCTGTGCGTGGCCACATGCACAGTCTCCCGAGGAGTCACCCGGCGGGTTTCATTATTCAGGTGTTCCCTAAGGAGTGACAGAGTGACGTGTTACTATTATGACTCTCTGGTTTTCAAAGAGCTGTGATTTTTTTTTTTTTAATGGTTAATAAACATGAACATGTGAATGAACTGTAGAGGCGGAAATGAGGACTCCTTTTTCTCCCATTCTAGGAGAAACCAGCATGTCTTCCTCCAGACCGGGGCTCCGTTTGGCTGCCTGCTTACTAAACATCTCAGAAGCCAGGAAGAAACACGTTGTTGAGAACATCGCAAAAGCAGCTCTTCTTGGGGAAAATGGTAGGAACAGCAGACAACTGCAGTGGATGTGTAGTGTTTTGATGATACGGTAATTTTTGTGCTCTGCAGACGGTATCTATAGAACACTCTTCTTTCTTTGGGGGTCCCCCCTCCGCCCCCTTGTTTCTGGGCTGTAGCAGGCCTCCAGGAGACGGAGGTAGAGCAGTGAGGCAGATGAGCACATGTGGTCTTTTCCAAACGCCTACCTGCGGTCAGCCGCGCAGTTATGGACAGTGGAGCGTGAGTGTCTGAAATGTGCAGGATATTGACACGTTCCCGAGGAGGATAGAGTTACACAAAGGTTAAACGTTCCCCTCACAGGCCATTTATTTGGTCATTAATAGAATGAGCATAATTGGGCATTATGCTTTTTATGCAGCAGGTTACATAAAAAATAAACTTGCCAAGTACCAACCACTTTTCAAAGCTCTCCTGCCAGCAAAGCCCTTGCTATCATTACAGCACTATTATTTCTATTACATATTCTCCCTGTAAAGAAAGGCTTTTAGGCAATTGCATTTAAGTGATGCGCGTAAGATCACTTAGCGATTCAGGAGACGGGCGCCCAAGCCCCCTTGCTCCCTGGGCCAGTGTTTACTATGGAGATACTACTCTCCTTTTTTAATTTTTTCATTATTTTTTACTCTTGTTGAAATGTTCATGTGATGATAGTTCTAGCCATCATTTGTTTTTACACACACACACATGCGCGCGCACACACACACACGCATACACACACAACACAGTGAGTTTACAGACTTACAGTTGTTCAAATAGAAAACTTCGTTATTAAATGAAGTTTTTTCGGCCACAGGTAAGCGTTCGGACCATAGCCCTAAAACATTTCAGACAGTGTATTTTAATTTCTGATTGTCATTTTTTGTTTCGTTACTGCTTTTCATGAGAAGCAAGTGTTTCCTTCAGCCCATTTCCAACGATGAGCACATTTAAATTACTGTCTTGCCACTGTACAGGAGCGGGAAATGTCTACGAAAATTCCTGATAATTGCTGATCAGAAAAAAACCTCTGGAGTCAGCCAGCTGTGCTTTTGCATTCTCTTTGTGGGAACAGCCCCCGTGGGCCCCTCATTGTCAGACAAGTACAGCTAATGGGATCGGGTTACCTGTCTCTGTGATTAAATGAATGTGCCCAGACACTTGGGGAAGCCACACACTGATGGATGCCTTGTCTCAACTCACAGTTTTTATCAGCTTATTAGTGGCAGCAGCTCAAATGGAATTATAGCTATTATACTCCATTACAGATACCAAACAATTTACTTCTGCTGAGATTCAGGCCGACAGCTCCTCCTGCCAGCAGTCATTTTTTTCTATATGCATGCTTAAGAGATTGCAGGAGAAAGTGTTTCATTCTTCCAGCATTTGATTCAATTGAGTCATATGAAACTGAGAATAAAAGCTTTTCAGAAGAAGATTTAGGATGGAAAAATAAAATCACATTAAAAAGGAGATTGTAAGGTCTGGTTCTTGCTTCATCTTTTATAGTTATGAAAATGCAGGGAAGTAGCACTAGCTAAGAAAATGACCTATTGTTTTACAAATACTTTAAAGGCATTTCTTCTTCAGCAAGTGGAATACACCGTATCGCCTACAGTTTTCCTAATTAAGTAATGTTAAAACATTTAAATGGCCTGAAAGGTCTAAGGTAAAGAAACCTGAGTTATAAATTTTAGACCTACACCAGGGCAGGGCTGTATACTGGTAGATGCTCATTTGGCTAAGAGCAAGTGACATACTGTAAGTTTATCTTTTAAAGTTATTAAAGTTAATGGCATAGGGCTGCCGTGAGCTCTGTAGTGCCTGCGTGCAACTATTTTCCCTCTCTTCTGAAAAGATTACTTGTTAAGCTGCCAGGGGACGGGGGGGGGACAAAGGTAGAATGGCATGGCGAACGATTTAATTACCGCCTGAAAACTTTTGTCCTTCCCTTTGAATTTGCTTTTGCAGGCTTAAGGGGGACTTTTAAGGGGCCTGGACCAGGCTTGTAAACTTGAGAAATAACTGTGTGGCAGCTTTCTCCTCCGGGTTGCACGTTCACGCGAGTCACAGGCCACGGAGGGCTGGAAGCCATTAACATCTGAGGGCTGTTGGTGGCCTCAGAGGAGGTGTTGGAGTCTCCAGCAGACAGGTGCATGCATCCCGGAAGCCTCTGCTTCAGGGACCAACGGGCCCATCCTGGCTTTTCCAGAGGGCAGAGTTTTATCCAGGCAGGTTGATTTCTGGGTTTAGGAAGGAAAAATTGATAAGGCCTGAAAGAGGAGACTGAGCAGGAACCGGATTTGGAGTGACATGTGGCCATTGAAAGAAGAGACTGCCATCTCTGAGTGGAGAGACAGCAAAGCCCAGTGTCCAAGCTGAGCCGTCCGGCTGTATAGGAAGATGCCGTAAGGAGTGGGCCTCGCTACCCAGGAATGTCCTGATTAGCCAGTGTCACTTCAAAGGTCATACCCCAGAATTTCTCTATTGAACAAATTTAATTGTATCAGAAGAAGTAAAGTATTAAGGCTTCAGCAGAGAAAACTAATTCTTGCCTTTATATGTTTTCCTCTACAGGGAAGAAACGTCCGGACGTATCAGTGCTCAATATATTTTCTGATCAAGACTACAACAGATCAGTCATTACCATAGCAGCTTCTGTTGATGAATTAAGTGAGATTGTAGTTTCTTTCTTCATATGTATATGTATATGTATATGTATATGTATATGTATATGTATATGTATATATGTATGTATATGTCTGTGATGAAGGGTAGCTTCAGGTAGGCCTGCATGCTCTCTACTCATTACTCCCGTGCCCTAGGAATAGTCCACTACCTGGGGAGTCTACCTCAAAACTGCATTTCATCGTTTTTTCTAACATACACATCTCAAACATTTCCCATTTCCTCTTCATTACAATGAACCTTGGGTCCGAGAGTTAATACCTTTTTTCCCCCCCTGAAGATGGTCACATATCCTTTATGGCTAAGAAAAACAATCTTCAAGTTTTAACCTGGGGAGTCAGAGTGTTGAAGTCAGCCTTGATCGTAGTGATAAGTTGACACAGAAGGAAACATGCTAAGCAGTTGTGTTTTGGGTTGGGAGCTGGAAATCTTGAGTTGGTTCATGGATTGAAATGAAACGTCTCATGTTGTAAGTTTTAGTGGGACAAGGTGAATTTGAAGGATCATAACTGTTTAAACAAAAACTTGCATTATCTTAATATTGCTTAGAAAAGGTCTCAAAATATTTTTAAATAGACTTTATTTCAACTCAGATTGTCTTCTTTCAAAAGGTATGTTTGAAGAACTAATGTTTGGCTGATAACTCCCAGCAAACAGGACAAATTATCTTGAATGTTAATTATAAGATGTAAAATTTGCTTCTTTGTTGTTTATCTTTCTTGTTGAAATGGTTGTACTGTACTGCTAATGAAAACTCAGAGTAATAAAATTACTCTTAGGTGTCTATCATATGTAGTTAGATGATATAAAATCTTTGAATATAAAATCTTTTGAATACAAAATCTAATTACTGGAGAACAGGGAAATAAATACTTTAATGCTTTTAAAACTTTATGTTTGCATATATTTTAATATAAATTCATAAAGCATTCTGAAAATAAGTTTTATCAGATTAATTTGATAAAGTTGAAATCATTTAAAGTAACCATTTGTAAAAAAAACACAGAGGTGCCCTAGCCCAGTGGTCTGCAAACTCAGGAGCCGCGGTTTCCCGCTCTGTTGACTAATGAGTTTGCCGACCACTGACCTAGACTCTCGATTCCAATAATTACAGGCTGTTGTTGTTCCTTGTGATTAAACCCCTATCCCAGTGGTCAGCAAACTCATTAGTCAACAGAGCGTGGCTCGCGAGCCACATGCGGCTCTTTGGCCCCTCGAGTGTGGCTCTTCCACAAAATACACGGCCTGGGCGAGTCTATTTTGAAGAAGTGGCGTTAGAAGAAGTATAAGTTTAAAAAATTTGGCTCTCAAAAGAAATTTCAATCGTTGTACTGGTGCTATTTGGCTCTGTTGACTAATGAGTTTGCCGACCACTGGGCTAGGGCAACAGCCTGTAGTTATTGGAATCAAGAGTCTAGGCGGTTTGGCTCAGTAGATAGAGTGCTGCCAGCAGATTTAAGGTTCCCGGGTTTGATTGTGGTCAAGGGCACACACCTGGGTTGTGGGCTTGATCCCCAGTAGGTGGTGTGCAGGAGGCAGCCAATCAATGATTTTCTCTCATCATTGATGTTTCTATCGCTCCCTCCCCCTTCCTCTCTGAAATCAATCAAAAAACAAAACAAAACAAAAACAAAAACACAGGTGTTTAAGAATCATGAACATTGCATAACTCCTCTACTTTGGGGAATAAATGTGAAAAAACGTGAACCTTTATGATGATTGGGAGGTAGGGCAAGGGGAAATGTTGGATCTTTTACTTTATTTTGGGTGAAAAACATCTATACAGATTACGGAAGAAAAACAACTAGCGGAACAAATAAAATACAGCTGCTGCTTTACCTGTGTTTGAAAGTTTAATGATTGTTTTGTACAATTTTACCTTTTAAGACCATGCTGTCCTGGCCGCCTGTGTGGAGGCCTTCCAGTCTATCGACATGGAGGCTCAAGAGGGGATCCACCCGTGTTTGGGAGCTGTGGACCTGATCCCCGTTTACCCGCTCGCCGGTGTGGGAGTGGAAGAGTGTGGAGCTGTGGCCAGAAGTAAGAGAAAGTTTGTTCTTTCTTAAGGGAAACCATTTTTACAAACCAGAGCAGCTCCTGACAATGGAGTCGCTCCTCAGCTCCCGGGAAAGGTCTGCCTGAGGACGCGCCTGAACAGTCAGCTTTCGTGGGTTGCAGTGGCCCATTGTGTCTCTGTGGCACCCTTCAGTGTCCACGCCGGGGCACTAACTGCGGTGGGATGCAGCACATCAGTCATTTGTCCTTTCCGCATTCAGGGTGGATCACGAGGAAACGACAGTAGTTTCTAATGAGCCCCTTAGACTCTTTGGGGCAGGACGGTGCTGTGCTTGCCCATCTGTGTCTTATTTTCTTGAGCAGGGGTAATGATGAGGTTGAAAAACCACTTAAATGTTAACTCCTACCCCCTTTTACTCTGACTTTTTTTCTCTCCCTGTGCACGACTCCCTGTAAGATTTTCTTTAGAACTGAACTGTCACATGCTTGATTTCAGCCCCAGGGGTGAGTTTAATTTGGAAAATGTGAGCTATGTCACTTGAGGTGTTTTGGAATTAGGCAAATTGGGAGAAAAGAAAGACCCTTTGCCTGGACTGTCTAGCTGTGCCACGGTTAATTACGGCACACAGAGGCTCATAACCTGTGGGGAAAAGTCCGCCTTCGGATAATTGCATTCTTCTCTGTATGACCTCAGAAGCCCCTCATTTTTATTTAATAGTGAATCGTCTCACATTTGGGATGTGACTCTGGACCCTGGCTGAGCTGCATCAGGCACCAGGCATAGGGAATGAGACTTGTTTGTAAAGGAGGACTCGCTGTTGTACTGCACTGTGATTTGACCTGACCGTCAGAGGTTTGCTTCGCAGGGAAGTCTTGGCCCGAGATGTGCTTTACTTTTTATCTGAGAAAGAGTTAAAGTTTAACATGGGGGGAAATACGTTTCACACAAAAAAAGAAGAGTTCTTTGTTGGCCAGGGCAGAATAATGATTTTAATTGTCTTCAAAACAATTACGTTCAATTACATTAAATCTCAAATTAGCTAGTACACGAAGTTCTTCATTACATCAGGACGAGTCTGCCCAGATGCGCATCCTGCAAAGGAGACAGTCAACAGTCGGAGGGTCTGGACACACGATCGCTCCCTTCCCCTGCCCTTTTGCTTCATTGGCAGCTACTGTACCTCATGGTTTAAACATGGACATTTCTAATTAAGTGAGAGCTCAGCTGCATTCTTGAACTAATTTATAACATTTGATTTGAAATGTAATAGCTTCAATCTTCATCTGATTAAAAACAGTCATATACTGTACATGGTTACTATTTTGATGCTCCAACATGCAGTTTTTATTTTTACATTCCCCTTTCTGCACAGCTGTTCATCTAATATCATCCAATTTTTTTTTTAACAACATGCTCAGACATTCTTATAAGGCAAAAGTATTCAAATTCTAAGGACTGGCTGTTCTCCAAACGGCGAGGGGGTGTTTTCCACTTGGGGTAACCCTTCTCAGGGAAACCAGCTTGAAGTTAATAATTGAACTAACTTGCATTGGGAAGAAGGGCAATGGAGAACAGTCCAGTTTCATAAAAGATAGTTGATATTGGTTATTGATATTAATAATTCATATATGCTTTGTATGCAAAAACCCATTGAATAATATATTTCAGAACTTTTTGATATCAGCTGTAAGCTGGCTTATACCTTAAGGAAGGGGTTAAAGTGGGGCATGAAATTGGTGTTGAGGAGACTTATAAATACTGTCAGAACCACATGCAAATTTTCATGCCTGTGCTTTTTTGTATACATACAGAGACACATACTCTCACACATAACTTCACAAGTCATTTTAGTTTAAGAACTTTTAGAATAAAGGGCACAGCAGTGCAGAGGTTCAGGGGTGAGGGCAGCCTGGGGCTCGGGGACGGCAAGGGACTTCAGTGTGGCCAGCACTCAAAGGGGGAGTGAGATGGGAAAGGCCTTCCTGGGAATGTGGAGGTATGAAACCCAAGAGATGCTTCGCAGTCAGATCCTGGAGTATTATGTGCCAGGTGAAGGAGCTCACACTTTATGGTAAAGCGATGGGAACCACTGAAGAGTTTTAAGCAAGAACGTGGTCTGCTAAGCTCTGAGCTCTGGAAAGATAACGCTG
This sequence comes from Corynorhinus townsendii, assembly GCA_026230045.1. Lineage (NCBI taxonomy): Eukaryota > Metazoa > Chordata > Mammalia > Chiroptera > Vespertilionidae > Corynorhinus > Corynorhinus townsendii. The sequence continues at coordinate 8,716,064 of JAPDVU010000005.1, read as the reverse complement.
CCTGCATGGCAGAAAATAACAGGATGTAGGCGGATCAGTTTGGAAAGCTGACGGTGGCCGAAGGTAATAGATTTTGGAGAGACTCCATAGGATGTTGGGGGTGGGGAACAAAATGGTGGCATGGAAGTGTCATCACTTACAAATGATGGAAGGAAGGAGGTTTTGGGGGAGAGAGCATGAGTGTGTTTTTTACATGCTGCTCTTGGCAGTTGAATATACTATAGTCGACAGCTAGGACACACATGGGCCTACTCTGTATTTAAGGCTTACCGTGTTTTTCTAAATGTTTTGGACTTTTATTTTTATCTTATTATTTTTAATCTTTATAGTTGAGATTATTACAAATGTCCCTCTTTTTCCCCTCATTGCCCCCCTCTACCCAGTTTCCCCCCTCACCCCTGGCCTTCACCATCCTATTGTCTGTGTCCATAGGTAATGCATATATGCATATAAGATCTTCGTTTAATCTCTTCCCACCCCTACCCACCCCTCTTCCCTCTGAGAATCATCAGTCTGTTTCATTTCCATGCCTCTGATTCTATTCCATTCACCAGTTTATTCTGTTCATTAGATTTCTTATTTATTTTGATTTTTACATTCAATTGCTGATAAGTATGCATTTGTTGCCATTTTGTTGTTCATATTTCTGATCTTTTTCTTTTTTCCTCTTCTTAAAAAATACCCTTCAGCATTTCATATAATTCTGGTTTGGTAGCGATGAACTCCTTTAGCTTTTTCTTATCTGGGAAGCTCTTTATCTGACCTTCAATTCTAAATGATAGCTTTGCTGGGGAGAGTAATCCTGGTTGTAGGTCCTTGCTATTCATCACTTTGAATATTTCTTGCCACTCTCTTCTGGCCTGCATAGTTTCTGTTGAGAAATCAGCTGACAGTCATATGGGCATTCCCTTGTAGGTAACTAATGGCTTTTTTCTTGCTGCTTTTAAGATTCTCTCTTTGTCTTTAGCCCTTGGCATTTTAATGGTGATGTGTCTTGGTGGCATCCTCTTGTTTGGGACTCTCTGTGCTTCCTGGACTTGTAAGTCTATTTCTTTGACCAGGGGAGGAGAAGTTTTCTGTCATTATTCCTTCAAATAGGTTTTCAGTATCTTGTTCTCTCTCTTCTTCTGGCACCCCCATAATGTGAATGTTGGTATGCTTGAAGTTGTCCCAGAGGCTCCTTACACTGTCTTCATATTTTTGGATTCTCTTTTCTTTTTGCTCATCTGATTGGGTGTTTTTTGCTTTCTCATATTTCAACTTGTTGATTTGATTCTCAGAATCTCTACTCTATGGTTGAATCCCTATATTTTATTTTTTATTTCAGTCAGTGTATGCTTAATTTCTGACTGGTCCTTTTCCATTTTTCTTTTTTGGAAGTTTCTAAAGATTATTGAGTAACCTTATAACTGTGGTTTGGAATTCTGTATTCAGTAGTTTGCTTTCTTCCACTTCTTTCATTTGTGACATGTTTCTTTGTCTCCACATTTTGGCTGTTTCCCTGTGTTTGTTTCTCTGTGTTGGGTAGAGCTGCTATGTCACTTTGAGTTGGTAGAGTGGCCTTGAGTAGTAGGTGTCCTATAGAGCCCAGTGGCTCAGCCTCCCCAGTCACCTGAGCTGGGCACTCTAGGTGCATCCCTTTGTGGGCTGTGAGCACAGTCTTGTTGTAGTTGAGACTTGATTGCTATTGGTATCAATGGGAGGAATTGATCTCCCGGCCAATTGTCTGTGAGGATCAGCTGTGACTGCAGTGGAAGAGCTGCTGTGCAGGAGACACCCTTATGGAGCAGGGCTTGCTTCAGTGGGGCTTTGGTGGTCACTGAGTCTGCCCTTGAGTGTGTCGCTTCTAGATGTGTAGAGTTGTAATCTGGTATGGTCTGACACTGACCACTGGGTACACTGGCTCTTGGGTCTCTGGAGAGGTGCAAAGTCAGCCACCCAGCAGGAGCTACAGAGATATCTGCAGATTCCTCCTCTTCATAAGTGCCCAGATGTGAAGCAAGGCAGGCTGGTGCTGCTGCCAGGTTTTGGACCTTTTATTGATAGGTTTGGGTCTCCCTGACACACCTGCAGCTTGTTTGAGGGATTTTAGCCTGAGCAAGGACAGGCCATTCATATGCAAAAGCCTCTGCACACAGGTTGCATGGGGCTGCAAATTGGATGGGGTGAGGTCTCAGAATCATCTGAGCAGAGCAAACAGCAATGGCTGCCACTTAGCCCTGCAACCAGGGAGGTCCCAGTGTAGGAACAGTGATCCCTTGGAGCACCTCCATTTGCGAGAAAGCTGCCCCCAAGTTCCTGCCCTGATGACAGACAATCCAGTTCCTCCTTGTATGTGTCTGTGTTCCCCAGAGCCTCGCCCTGGTGCTGGAGCTCAGAGGAAGTGGGACCTTGTAAGTTCAGTTTATGGTGCCGGCCTTTTAAGAGAAACAGCTGGGTCTCCAGCAGCCTCTGTGTCACTGAGCCCCAATCCACACCGGTTTTCACAGCCTGTAGTTCTTACTGCCCATAGGGACTTCTTTTCCCAGCTCTGGGACCCTGGGCTGGGGAGTCTGGTGTTGGGGCTGGGACCCCTTGCTCCTCCCTGCAGCCACTGCAGAGAGGATCTCCCTCCCGATTAAAAAAACAAACCCGCCCATACGGGTGCCAGACCAGACCATTCTCCGCCTCTGCACCTCCTACCAGTCTCAATGTGCTTCCTTCTTTACTTCTCTATTTGTACTACTTCCATTCAGCCAACTTTCCAGGGGTTCTGGATGATGGTGGTTCTGTATTTTGGTTATAATTTTGATGTAGTTGTGGGAGGCGGTGAGTGTTGGTATTTACCTTTGCCACCATATTCCTTTCTCTCTGATTTTTATTTTCTATAAAAACCACATTTGATCATTTAGGCTACATCTCATTTTTATCTCTGTTATGTCTCTAGATTTTTCCTCTCCTTTTTCAGCTCCCTCCCTCTCTCCCTTCTTTCATCCTTCCTTCCCTTCTTTTTGTTGTTATCAAAATGATACATGCATGCAGCTAAAAGTCAGCTGTTCTACAGGGTTTGTCCCCCAAACTTTAAGCACCTACACAGCCCACCTTCCCCCTCACCATACACAAACTTCAGTTTCCTTCTCCCCTGAGCCAAGTGCTTTCAACACTTTTACTTTATTAAGATCAACTCCAGATACCTAAATATCAATGCTACTTCCTAGTTTTTCAATTTTAGGCATTGTCTATTGACTTCTTAATGAAGAAAATAAGAATTTAGCTTCCTCTTACTGTCCCCCATCCCCCCTACCCCCCAAACACTGTCTTACACTCTTACTTTCCAATTTTTCCTTGTCTCAATATAGTTATATCAAAATTTGGATAAATATTTAGTGGTTACATTATGACTATATAAACATTATTCACAGTAAATTATTTAAAATACTAGAGGCCCAGTGCACGAATTTGTGCATGGTGTGGGGTCCGGCCAGCCCGCCCAATTGGGGCTGATCGGGATCGGGCCAGCTGGGGGCAGGGGCAGTGGGAGGTTGGCCAGCCAGCTCCACCCCTGATCGGGCCGGTTGGCTGGCTGCAGTGCACGTCATAGAGACCGGTCATACCAGTCGCTTTTCTTTTACATATATAGATTCTTATTTTAGCCTTCCTGCAAAACTTCTTTTTTTTTTTTTGCTGGAGTTGATCATTATCTTTTTGATTGATGACTTAGTTTTTAAGCTTGTTTATGACTGGTATGGCCCCAAACTCTGTTAACAACATTTCTCCATGCATTCAGATACAGCGTCCCATGTGTTGAGTGTTCTATTAATTTCATCTTCTTGAAGAAATATCTTCTAGAACTCTCTGGCCTGTGCCAATGAGAAGACGGGGAAAGGGCATTACCCTACTGTTTAAGCAGACTTTCCACCAGTGTCCCTGTTTTGATATTCGCCTTTACCTCCCAAAGCTAGGTTGCCAGTTTCAGGTGCCTGTGGCATAAGTGAGGTTGCTGCCGTTTCTCTTGCTGCCTTGAGGCTACTGAGTAACCACCACGCCTCTCTCTGCTCTTCACGTTCCAATACCATTACCTTCTCTTCCTTTTCAGTTTGAATGAGTCAGTGCTTTAAAAAACATCTCTTGGCCATGCTTTTCCTGGGGTTCTTGGGAGGAGGAACGTAAATGCAGGGATCCACACCCCCATCTGCTTGGAAGTCCCCTCTTCTCTGGTTCTTTATGATTTTTCATTATCCTGGGTGCTTCAAGAACAACGAATTCACCTAATTGGGTGTCAGTGGTAAATTTACAGGAACATTATCCTTTTGTCTGACATCCAACCCAATATTGAAGATATTTAGCCTCATTTCCTGGACTTGTACAAGTTTTTTACCGACAACTTTTCTGAGGGATTCCTGTGGTCATAGTGCTTCCTGTATGTTCTCCGCTTCTTCCTTACCAGTGTTTTCCCGGGCAGGAGCCAGTGTCTCTGAACATGACCCTGTTTCCCATTTATATGCAAACCTTCAGGAGAAGGGTAGAGTGAAAATGGAGTTGGGGGGCGGGGGGGATGGTCAGGGAAGAAGGTGCCTACAAATTCTCCCAATGATTTACCCGTGAAAATGGGCTTACCTAACATGGAAGTTCATAGTATGCAGCTTTAAAAGTCTGGACCATAGCTATGAATTTTGTCACTAATATGGAAACTTGCTTTTTATTTTACGTCATTCATCAAGTGAAATAATGTTTGTATAACACTATTTATTTACTTATTTTTGTTAATCCTCACCTGAGGATATTTTTCCATTGATTTTTAGGGGGAGTGGAAGAGAGAGGGAAAGACAGAGAGAAACATCAATGTGAGAGAAACACATGTATTGGTTGCCTCCTGCACAGGCCCCAGCCAGGGCCCACACCAGGGAGGAGCCTGCAACCAAGGTATGTGCCCTTGACCAGAATCGAACCCAGGACCTTTTGGTCCACAGGCCAACACTCTATCCACTGAGCCAAACTGGCTAAGGCTACAATACTATTTAAATTGACAATATTTAGAAAGATAAAGTGTTAGCTAAGTTAGTTACATGTATGAAGAAATAGCTCCTGCATGACTGATTTTTTTAAAATTTTATCTTAAAATATATAAGAGCATTAATGAATTTGATTAGAATTATCAGCCTTGTTTGATGTTTCCGCCAGTATTTTTAGGACTTGGAGGACATGTGCCATGACAGATTCACACGACGTCAACACTTGTGTGGCAGTCACGAGACCCTTTGATTACTTTATTACAGATTGTCAAAACATGGGCTGATCTGGCAAATCAGGAGCAACTTCTCACTTGAAGAATTTTCTACTCTGATTCTCCAGTTGCTATGGAGATTTTCTCATCAAACAGCCTGGGTGTGGTCGAGGTTAGTCAGTTTAGACACTGGGTTCTGAGACAGTTGTCTTGACCCTCAGCGCTGCCCTCACGGCCAGAGCATAAACGCAATGGTTGGTTTTTCAAGCACACGTTAACGTAGCCCTCAGTTTGAGAATTTTGTAATACTGCCACCATATACAGAGCTGAAAACACAAGGGGTGGTGCACTGGGAGAGTACTTAAAATACAAAGATAGCCCAGCCAGCGTGGCTTAGTGGTTGAGTGCTGACCTATGAACCAGGAGGTCATGAGTCAATTCCCCGTCAGGGCACATGCCCGGTTGCGGGCTTGATCTCCAGTGTGGGTTATGCAGGAGGCAGCCATTCGATAATTCTCTCTCATCATCGATATTTCCATCTCTCGCTTCCTTTCCCTTCCTCTCTGAAATCAATAAAAGTATATTTAAAAAATATTTTAAAAATATTAAGATAGATTTCTAGAGACTTTATAGTCCATTTTATCTATGAAGGAGAGTTACCAGGATGTTCAGAAGTGCATATTGCCAGAGGCTTAATAAGTGAACAGGTTACATCAACCAGTACAACAGAGGTACTGGAGGAAGGAAAGGCCTAATGGGAGAACTGGAACGCCTGCTATTCTCCTGGCAGTTCCAGTTGCACCCCACCGTCCTTGGGAAGCCACACTCTTCTCTCGTATGTCGGCTCTGCCTCCGTCTGAAGCCCAAGCAGAGCTGGTAGGTAAGCACTCCCATCTTTTGTCCCCGAGATGGGTGATTCTAAGGCCCATTCCGGCAAGATCAAGCCCCAGTTGCTCACAGCAACGACTAGCTTGATAACACACCCTTGTGTTCGCTTCCCCTCCATCCCCTTTTCACTCTTGATGTATGTTGAATAGGGTTTATTGAAAATATGGACAAGAATAAATGCACTGTAAGAATCTTCTCATTGGAATGAATAAGTGAAGTGCATGGGTCTTTCTGCCTGTTTCCTCCTTGTAATTCTTTCCTAGTTTAGAAGGCACGAGATTAGAGTTAGAAACTGGGAGGCCCATCTGCCCACTGCCACTTCACCTGGGGGAAGGGCTTCTAGAATCCTTGGGATTAAGCCATGGGTTTTGCAGGAGACATTTATTGACATTCACCCCTTACTAGCAAAGGGAGCCTTGAGGGCACTCAGGGGCTACAGGTTTTCTGATTTCGAGTCATTATCTACAGCCCCAAGAAATTGACCTTGTGTGATTACTGATGGTGTTTTAGGGAATGTGGACCTACTAAGGGATTTGTAACAGGTGATTGGTACCATGTTCACTTCTGCAGCCCAGGCCCCTGACTTTGGCCATGCTTTTCATGAATTCCTTTTCTTTTCATCCCTGCTTCCTAGAACTTGCTGTGACTTCCAGTGTCAAGGCCACTAGAAAATTCTGAAGAGAGGACATAGTGACGCTAGATGTGTCCGTAAGACTTAGTGCATCAACCCAAGTCTCTCCACACCCTCATCCCCCACCAGCCCATCAACCTGGTCTCCATGGTCAGGGTGTGCTTCTTCAGGAGACCCGGAGTGTGTGTGATAACATTAGTAAAGATTTTAAATATACACATATATGTAAATTAAGTATCAAAATAAGTAAATGTACATAATGTGCCCCAAATTACTATTTACCATATATTTTCATGCATTCCTATATTTCCATGAATGTACATAGTACATTACATTAAGAACTTAAGCCCCACTAGCCCGTTTGGCTCAGTGGATAGAGCATCAGCCTGTGGACCAAAGGGTTGCGGGTTTGATTCCAGTCAAGGGCATGTTCCTTGGTTGCAGGCTCCTCCCTGGCCTGGGCCCTGGTTGGATCCTGTGCAGGAGGCAACCAATCGATGTGTTTCTCTCACGTTGATGTTTCTCTCTGTCTCTCCCTCTCTCTCTTCCACTCTTCCTGACAATCAATGGAAAAATATCCTCAGGTGAGGATTAACAAAAACAACCTTTTTTGTGCCCATCTGCAAGAATTTCTCTAGAGCCCAAAGAAGGGAGTGGGGTCATTAGGTACCAGTATTTGAAACTATTTTTTACAGATTAAATTTTACATGAAAATTAGTGCTTATCTTCATTTACTCACGACCTTGTTTTCATAATACGTCACAGGTTCTTTTTCTTGGCGTTTTGTTTTTCGCCGCTATGGCGGATGATAAATTGACAATTCAGCCGCACAAGTGAAATTACTTTCTTCAGCAAGTCCTGTTATTTTGAATCATAGATGCTGTTGTCAGCATATCATCCTTTGTAAGCCTATTTGTCCTTTAGAAGTGAAACGTGACAGAGTACACAGTAGCATCCAGTGATGGGCGGTGGAGTTTGGTTTTCCCCCTTAAACGGTTTTCTGCTCTCTCAAGAAGGAACAGGCCCCAGAAAGTGTGGGTAGAAATGCAATTCAGGAATTGCACTTGATCTCGTTTTTCAGGCCAGTGTTTCTGTTCTTTCATCAGAAAGATCGGCTGCGTTTTCTCCCCCCGACCCAGTCCCTTAGAATAACATCCAGTTCTAGTCAGCATGTTTAACGTCCTTCTCCATGTTCCAGCACAATACATTTTCGTATCTCATGCATGTGTCCATATGGTAAAGATTTCTTCGAGCTGCAGCCACGTGGGGGAGGAATATTGCGGTTGCTTTGCTAATGCAGTGTTTGTGTTGGAGCGGTTAGGGCCCCGCGCAGCGCTGGGCATAATGAGATGGCTTTGATGGTGGCTTAGGAGACCAGTGGGATGGTCACAGCCTCACACTTCAAAGCCGAGCATATGGGGTGAATACTGGGTAGCTTTTTTGCTCTCTGGGACGGTAGGGAGACAGTTCTCAGCAGCTCTGTTTAATGAAGACATTGGGAAAGAAAGGCTCCGTCTCTAAAATAATTTTGAATTGCAAAGGGCGGCATTTCCACCGCCCCCTTCCATAGACTAAACTAAGAATAATATTCCCCAGTCTGCACTTAATTAGAGGCAGGGCCGCATCCCAGTGCTGCGCTGTGTTTTCGGAGTACTGTAGCGAGATTAAGAAGCCAGTTTTATTTTAGGGACGCGTGTGAATTTAGGCAAAAACTTTTAGGGCTATCTGTTTTACCATCTGAGAGGTTTGTGTGGCTTCTGGGAGAGAATCTTTCTCCCCCCCCTTCTCATTAAAAAATACGAAATAAAAAATCAGCTAAACAAAAAACTTGGCTATGTTAAGAGAGTTCTACTAAAATTAGAGGATGCTTGAAAGATTCCAAGTCTAGCACCAGGTTAATTTTTAGATTTTGTGCTTTTCTACCTCTACTTGTTATTGAGTATGAGGTGATGGTTGGAAAAGACTCCTTTCGTTGCTCTGCACTTAGGAAAAGATTGGCTACTCTTTTGAGTATTATTAGAGTTCTGCTTTACAATAAATAAGCCACGCATTTATGTCGTGTGTAGGCAAGAGGAAAGGGAATTTTTCTGTTCCAGAGGAAAGAGAATGACAGATTTGATGGTTTTTTCCCTAGTTGTGCATTTTGGCTGCCGTGGAAAAATGTAACAAAAGTTAGCTTCTCCGTTATGTCCCTTGAGCTGCTGAAATGCAGTTCTGTTTAACAGTTAAATTTCAACTCCGTTTATACTGGTAATCCTAAGTTGCTCCTGAAAGAACAAAAGCAGAAGGGAAAAGGGTGTTAAATACCACTGTAGACAGGAGGTATGTGGCACAGACATTTAACTCACTGGTTCTTCAATACTTCTTCACCAACTGCTTTAGCTGTTGTATAGTCTCAATAAAATCCTACATCTTGGTCACACTTATGTCTGTTATAGACTCAGAGAAAACTTTTGTTAACAAAATGAAGCTTACACTTCTTATCACATAGAGAAACGGCTCGGTGCATTGATCCTCCTTTTGCAAAGAGGCATAACCAAGCTCATTGAAGTCTCTAAAGATCAGACAGAAAATGATAAACATACCTGTATAGAAATGGCTAAAGTTAATTTTGAGTAAATAATGTCAGCCAATCATGAAGGTTAAAGTATATTTTAAAAATACTATCATCATCCCGGCCGCGTGGCTCAGTGCACTGTGAACCAGGAGGTCCGTGGTTCGATTCCTGGTCGGGGCACATGCCCGGGTTGCAGGCTTGATCCCCATTAGGGGGCGTGCCAATCAATGATTCTCTCCCATCGATTTTCTGTCTCTTTCTCCTTCCCGCTTCTTTCAAATCAATAAAAAATATTTTTTAAAAGTACTGTCATCACATCAGCCTTTTCGGAATACGTCTAGTGAAAATGGGAAGATCAGAACTATTAATAACGGTGGTGGGGAAAACTTGTCAAAAAATGGAAGAAAACTAAAAAATACTGTTCTCTTCATAAAGAGCCATTTAGGAAGCTGAAAGGTTCTGCTTTGCCTGCTTAAAGAGTGCTTGATGGCATCCGGCTCTTCCATCACCAGGCGATTCGGACGCTTGTCGTGTCTGACAGTACTGACGGGCTCAGGGAGCCCCCATACAGGTGGCTTTGCCGGCTGCGGAGGGGACTTCTGTTCTGAGGACAGCTCGTAAGACGCAAGGCCAACCGTGGAAGGATGGTCCCAGGGTTTCTCGCCACGGGCACATTGTACTCCCCCTGGTGTTAAACCCAGTTCGCATTTTGTTAGCTGACCCCTTCCTCTCATTTGTAGGTTGGGGGTGGCGGGGAGGGGGGAGTGGGTGGACGACATGGCTATTTCAGGTTTGCAGTGTCTAACATCTGCAAAGTGCTCAGGACCCACATTTCATTCATTCAACTGAACCTTAATTGTTCAGGGAGCTTGAAACCTAGATGTAGAAGCAAAAGTCCACAATTAACTATGTCATGCCAGTAGATGAGATCTGATGTTCTAGCCCCGTGGTCGGCAAACTGCGGCTCGCGAGCCACATGCAGGTCTTTGGCCCCTTGAGTGAGGCTCTTCCACAAAATACCACGGCCTGGGCAAGTCTATTTTGAAGAAGTGGCGTTAGAAGAAGTTTAAGTTTAAAAAGTTTGGCTCTCCAAAGAAATTTCAATCATTGTCCTGTTGATATTTGGCTCTGTTGACGAATGAGTTTGCCGACCACTGGTCTAGCCAACAAAAGCTGTAAAAGACTGCAGGAGCACAACAGAGGGAGAAATGAATTTCAGTGGAGGGGGTGCAGGATTAGGAAGCAGGGATTAGTTCAGTCGTTCTGGTTTCTTGCTGATCATTGCAAATGCTTCAAGTCCCTCCTCTGGAGATGCCGGGCTCCACCGGAGGAGGAGAGATGGCTCTACAGCAGATGCACGCAGTGCTGTGGCTTTCAACAGCAGGGCTGCTGACCTGGAGGCTGATGGGACTTGGCTGCCCACGGGCTTGAGCTTGGAGTGTTCAGAATGTTTATCTCCTTTAGGACGCCTCTTTGTTTGCTTGATGTGAGCATTTGCAATTACATGGAATGATTATTGCATAGATTAATTGTGAAAATAACGTGATAACTTTGAAACAAGCTCTTCCGAATATGGAACCTATCACAAATAAAATAGCTGGTTAGTAAGTATTCTGACTAAATTTGAGACATTTCTTTGAAATGCAGGCAATCTACATTTTCCTTTCAGCAAAATTGCAAACACCTCCCTGCCCACTCCCCCCGCCAACCCCCCTCCCCCCCCCCCCCAGGTTGCAGTCATTGGAAACGTAAATGTTCTCTCCTTGAACTTGAAGAGGATAGTGTGCTGTCTCTGTTACTAAATACCAGTTTGGTTTTGGTTGTCTTTTCCTTGCGTGAGAGTAATGAAATACTTTATTTTCTTCATTCAAGAACAGAAATGAAGGTTGATTCCTTCCACTGTGAATTTGTGGAGAAGACAGGGATTTCTAGTCGCAGGGACATGCTGGCCCAGGAAGGTGGCTCCAACTTGTCAGAATGCAGACCAGCGGAGCAGCTTGCCAGGCGGAGAGGCCGGCATTTACTGAGCGTGTGCACAGGCCTGTTGGATGCTCTCCTTGGCTTATCTAATCTCAGGCTCTCCATCCATTCTACAGGGCAGTTTCTTTCCCTTTTTTCTTTTTCTTCCTTTATTTTGCTCGCTTTTTATCTTTCTCTATTTTCCTTTGGTTTTACTCAAGTATTCTAAAGCATGTTCCAAAGATCATATCATTTGGGCATCACAGTTTGTGTTTTAAGCTGTAGCAGCCAAAGTGTGAGTCAAAGTTATGGTTGGAGCGGATATCAGTGACCTGAACAACTAGGAGATTTGGGGTGTGAAGGCATCTTAACCTCTGACAACTTTCCAAAACGTTCTCCCCTTTCTTCGACCCGCCTCCCCTCCCCTCCCGCCAGTCCAGACTTGAGAAGTCACCTAACTGCCTAGACGTTTTTTACAATCCCGAAACGTCTGTTGACTACATGTGTCCTGGCACCTGTGCCCTCCCTCCCGCCAAGCGCAGTGGTCCCTTCACATCTTAGAGTGGTCTACAGAAGCAGAGATCCCTTAGTGAACTTGGGAGATTGTCTTGGCTTCTTGGTCTATAACATGGCGGGCTCCTGATGCTGGAGTCCCGACCTGACTCGGAGAAAGAACATTTCTTAAGACTTCATACGACCCAGAAATATGAAATCTTTGTTGGTCACCTCCACATTTCACCCCTCCCATCACCATGGCCGTCCACATTAGAAACAAACAAGTCACAGACCCTAAAATTGCAGCTGGAGAGGTTTCCTATGCTTATGTGGCAAGAAGCCCTGTCCTAGCCCCCGATGCGCCATGATGCACCTCCAGTAAAGAAGGCCCACATTCCTGCTCTCCCAGGCCACCTCCAGAATTCCCTCCACACCTGCATTTCGAACACCAGACAAGAATGTGTGCCCTCATTGTCCTTTGGGATTGTAATTAGCCCCAGGCGAACGTGCCGTTGGCTGCAAACAGGCTCTCGGTAGCAGTTCTCTAGAATGGACAGGATAGTTCTGTAATCTGCCTTGAGAAGGCAAGGTCAGAGACGGGATCTAGGTATAAAGAAGGGACAGAGAGGACACAAAAATACTGTCATTCAGAGTCCCCTCCATAAAGTTATGCTTAAATATTGGGCTTCTTTACGGAACATCTGGCCCGGTTCTGTCCAACAGAACTCCCTGTGATGATGGAAATGTTTGATATCTGCGAGGTTCAATAAGGAGACCACTTGCCGTGTGTGGTTATCGAGCCCTTGACACGTGACTTGTGCAGCTGAAAAACTTAATTTTTCATTGTATTTCATTTTTTTAAATGTATTTCTATTGACTTCAGAGAGGAAGAGAGAGAGAGAGAGGCACATCATGGATGAGAGAGAATCATGGATCGGCTGCCTCGTACACGCCTCCCACTGGAGGTCGAGCCCTGACCGGGAATCGAACTGTGACCTCCTGGTTCATAGGTCGACGCTCAACCACTGAGCCTCCCGGCCAGGCTAATTGTATTTTATTTCAGTTGGTTAAAATTAAGACGTAATAGCACACAGAAGTAGGGGTTACCGTATCGGACCGTGCAGATCTGGCCCTGGTGATCTTTCTCTCTCTCCTAACAATATACACAATTTGAGGCTGTCAGAAAATTGTTAAAGAACTGAAGGCACCAATTTCATTCATCCTCAGGATGAATATTTGTAATGGCTTAGAAATTCTAGCCTCCTTGTACAAAGACAGACTTTTATTACTAGACTCTTCCTTCACGTAAAAATAAATTATCTTCGAGCTTTGATTTTAAAAATGAGTATGAATTATAGGCTTTCATGGTGATAGTTACACAGTGATGGGAATGTACTTAATGCCACTGATTTTTACCCTGAGAAATGGTTGCAATGGTCGATTTTGTGTTAAGTGCATGTTACCACTATAAAACAATTGTATGCTTGATTTTCTTCCATTGGGCCCGATTTTAATTTACTTTTGTTAACGCCTCCCACTGCCGCAGGCCTGGCTGAGACCCTCATCCTGCGCGTCCCGGGCAGCAGCGTGTTTCTCTTCGGCGAGGCCGATCTGCCCGAGAAGCGCCCTCTGGTCCAGAGAAGGAAGCAGCTGGGCTGGTTCACGAGGAGGGACCTCAGTGCCCTTGAACCCGACCTCGGAGCTGCACCTGCCCGAAGATGTGGCTTAACAGGTTTGCGATTTGGTTCTGTTTGCTGTTGTTTTTAAACTTGACGATCGACTCCTGAGATGCCCTCGACTTGGTCCCTCCTGCGTAGTGTCGGTCCCAGTGAGGCCCCTAGTGAATTGGGTCAGGGGCTCTCTGCTCTTGCTCTCACCTGTCTCTTCATAAGCTGACCAGCGAGGCTAGCAGCCCTCCTCGGATACTTGATGCAAGTCCCTTAGAGGGCTATTTGGAGATACATGAGGAGCCCTGCAGCCTGGCCATGCTAAGGAGAATGGTGTCACTCCCGACTCTGGGGTAGGGGCCTGAAGGCCTGCTGCTGGGCCCAGGGGTGATGGGGACACGGGGTGTGTGTGTGTGTGGGGGGGGGGGGGGGCAGGGACCTGGTCCAGGTTACTTGCAGCTGGTAGGAAAGTCTTTGAACTTGACCAGCCAGTGTGGCCAATCTGATGCCTGCAGCTGGAAATCAGTTCTGGGGCAGCTGGGGAGCCTTCTCTAGACACCAGGCTTCTGCAACAGAGTGAGCAGCACTGGAGACAGGCATGGCATTCTCCCTGCCCCAGGGTCTCACGGTTCTCACCTGTCTGCTGCTCCAGCCCTGCCCCATGCACAGGGCTTATCTAGAAAAAGGCAAGTCCCTCCCACCCCCCAAATTCCATCCCTGTTCCCTGCAATTCACCATCCTGCTGCCATTTACTTGAGTCTTAATTCTTTTATTCTCAAACTAGAGGCCCAGTGCACGGAATTCGTGCATGGGTGTGTGTGTCCCTCAGCCCAGACTGCACCCTCTCCAATCTGGGACCCCTCAAGGGATGTCCAACTGCCCGATTAGGCCCAATTCAGGTAGGGGAGTCGGACATCCCTCTCACAATTCAGAACTGCTGGCTCCCAACTGCTCGCCTGCCTGCCTTCCTGATTTCCCCTAACCACTTCTCACTGCCAGGCTGATCACCCCCTAACCACTCCCCTGACAGCCTGATTGATGCCTAACTGCTCCCCTGACAGCCTGATTGCCCATAACTGCCCTCCCCTGCAGGCCTGGTCCCTCCCAACTGCCCTCCCCTGCAGGCCTGGTACCCCCAACTGCCCTTCCCTGCAGGCCTGGTCCCCCCCAACTGCTCTCTCCTGCAGGCCTGGGTCCCCCCCCTCCCAACAACTGCCCTCCCCTGCAGGCCCCCCAACTTCCTTCCCCTGCTGGTCATCTTGTGGTGGCCATCTTGTGTCCACATGGGGGCAGCCATCTTGTGTGTTGGAGTGACGGTCAATTTGCATATCACTCTTTTTATTAGATAGGATATCTTCTGAAGGGGTCACAAATTCAACCATGTTAGGTAACGTTTTGGTAGTCAGTTAATATCTTAGCCGTTACAAAAATATTGGCTACCCAAGAGGTGGGCAGGCGTAAGAAACACATTTCCTCATGACACAGCTCTGTCCAGTCACACAAAGGCCTCTGCTTACGGACCCCTGGTGCAGAATTCTGCTCTCAAACAAAGGGTGTCCATAGTCGATGCAGCAGAAAAATCACGTCTTTGAGGCTGCTGGAATCCTGCCCTGGCTGTTTACTGGCCATGTGACCTCTGAGAGTTCCTTAATCCTCAGTTCCCATATCTGTGAAATGGACACAATACCTGCACCTCCCTCATAAGACTGTGAAGTTGAAATAATGTCTGCTGAGTACCAAATGCAATACTAAAGGGCCTCTCTCCCCTTCCCTGCAGAGGAGGTATATAAAAAAGTGATTATAAGTGTGGTTCAGCCTTTAGTTATGGAAAAAGGAAGAAACGGATAGCTCCCTGCCAATTTGAACCTAACATATTTTCCCACGATTTGTCTCGCAAGTGTAGAAGTGTAAGTTCTATGACTGAATTCTCTGAAGTCTAGTTCCTGGTTTCTAATTCGAGTCTCACTGGAGACTGAAGGGATTGCACCACACACCAGTCAGCCCAGTTCCAGGTAGTGCGATTACAGCTAGTGGGCCAGCACTGGAGACGGCTCCTGGTGTTAGAATACAGCAGAGCTGGCTTGAGTGTTAGGCCAGGCAAACCCTTGAAAAACCCCGTTCTCATTTTTGCAGTGCTGTGAGAATGCATGGGTTCGTATTTGGGAAGAATTCTAACCTGATTTGAAAAGCATATCTGAGTTAAAAGACCAAATGTTCAAAATTGGCACAAAAACGTTTAAAGATGGTATTTGGAAGGCAATTTTGATACTGGTAAAGGTGTTGTCACAGGCACCCGTACTGGTAAAGGTGCTACCAGTTGGTTAAAGCTTTGGAAGTGAGTTCAGGACATGCATCAAAAGCTTCAAAGGTGTATATGGCTGCCTGGCAGAAGCTCTATTCCTGGTGATAAATCCCCAGGAGAAAATAAAAGGTGCACGTCCTTAGGTACAAGTATACTTACCAGATCATCACTGACGATAGCAAATGCTGGACACATTATACATGTTCAGTATTTGAGAATTAAATAAATGATGGCATGCCTAAGTGAAGGACTATTACGCAAGCAATTAAGCATAAGGTTGTGGAAGAATTTTTAGAGACATAGAAAATACAATACATTGTAGAGAGAAATTGTAGTTAATGAATGCAGCAAGTAATTTGTTCAGTACTTAGTATGCAACAGACACTGTCATCAGTGGGCAAAATAGAATTTATATGCCCTCAAAGAATTTCTGTTCCAGGGGATATGGATGAGAAGACAGACAATAAATAATAGGCTTAATTAATAATGAATTCTATAGCACGTTGGAAAATGGTAAGTGCTATAGCCAAAAAAACAAACCAACAACAAAAACACCCCCCAAAAACAACAAACACCGTGAGCTCTGGGATGGGGGTGAATTGTGATTTTAAATGGGATAATCCAGAGTAAGTCTCCCTGTGATGCCGCTTTGGAGCAAGGACCAGGGGGAGGCCGTTAGCCACTGGAGATGTGAACAAGAGTCTCGGGTCGGGGGACTGGCCAGGGTCAAGGCCAGAGGCTATAAAGTAGTACAAATAGCATGACCTGAATATTGGGAAAGATATGTGCATCTATCTTATTTATCTCAACTCTTACACATTTTAAAATTTATAATGCTCCAGCTTGTTTTCATAATTTCTCTAAATGGACCTTGTGATTGTTTTCCATTATCTTTCGTGAAGGATAATCATTAAGGTTTATCAATGGTCAGTTTTTATAAAAGCTGGGTTTCAATGTGTTTATTTCGATGGGGTTTGATGGAAGATTCAAGATAAGAAGGAAAGAGTACACAACTTTTCGCCCCAATGTCTATTTTGCTGATATCTCCTGACAAGTGGCAGAAGCCTCAATTTGTGCAAAAAACATGAAATTTACAAGAGGAGCTAAGTTTAGGAAGCCTTGTCCATCTACAGGCCCTTCATTTAATAGGCTTAAAGCAGGTGTGGGCAGAAAAACGTCATGTATGTTCCAAGGTGGAAGAGTAAATAAGGGGTGTGGATAAACAATTCGTTTCTAGTAATTTGCAGACCAGATTGAAATTCAATATACATGGTCAGCCCAAATCTCAGGGTACCTTACTTGCATAAATTCTCCCTTAAAAAAACACATTTATGTCTGAAGGAATAAAAATGCTTTCATTTTTTTTTAAGTCCTGTATATTGAAGTAGAATTTACAATACTTTGGTCATTAGGGTATAAATGTTACTCATCTAATTTTTTAAAAATAAATCATTATTGTTCAGACTATTACAGATGTTCCTTTTTTCCCCCCATAGCTCCCCTCCACCTGATTCCCCTCCCACCCCATCCCCTCACCCCCCGCCACTGTCCTCATCCATAGGTGTAAGATTTTTGTCCAATCTCTTCCTGCACCCCTCATGCCCCCTTCCCTCCAAGAATTGTCAGCCCACTCCCTTTCTATGCCCCTGATTCTATTATATTCACCAGTTTATTCTGTTCATCAGATTTTTTATTTGTTTGATTTTTAGATTCAGTTATTGATAGACACGTATTTGTTGCCATTTTGTTGTTCATAATTTTTATCTTTACCTTTTTCTTCTTCTTCCTCTTCTTAAAGAATACCCTTCAACAGTTCATATAGTCCTGGTTTGGTGGTGATGAACTCCTTTAACTTTTTCTTGTCTGTGAAGTTCTTTATCTGACCTTCAATTCTAAATGATAGCTTTACTGGGTAGAGTAATCTTGGTTGTAGGTTCTTGCTGTTCATCACTTTGAATATTACTTGCCATCCCTTCTGGCCTGCATAGTTTCTGCATAGAAATCAGCTGACAGTCATATGGGTACTCCCTTGTAGGTAACTAACTGTTTTTTTTCTTGCTGTTTTTAATATTCTCTCTTTGTCTTTTGCCCTTGGCATTCTAATTATGATGAGTCTTGGTGTGGTCCTCTTTGGATTCCTCTTATTTGGAGTTCTCTGTGCTTCCTGGACTTGTAAGTCTATTTCTTTCACCAGGTGGGGGAAGTTTTCAGTCATTATTTCTTCAAATAGGTTTTCAATGTCTTGCTTTCTCTCTTCTTCTGACACCCCCATAATTCAGATGTTGGTATGCTTGAAGTTGTACCAGAGGCTCCTTACACTATCTTCATATTTTTGGATTCTTTTTTCTTTTTGTTTTTCTGGTTGGCTGTTTTTTTTTGCTTCCTCATATTTCAAATCTTTGCTTTGATTCTTGGGATCCTCTAGTCTACTGTTGGATTTCTATATATTATTCTTTATTTCAGACAGTGTCCTTTTCCATTTTTTTGGCATTCTCATTAAGATCCTCGGAGGTCTCACTAAGTTTCTCAGCGGTTCTTAGAAGATTCTTGAGTAACCTTATAACTGTGGTTTTGAACTCTATATCCAGTAGTTTGCTTTCCTCCATTTCTTTCATTTGTGATATATTTCTTTGTCTCTGCATTTTGGCTGCTTCCCTGTGTTGATGGAGTGGCTTTGTGTGGTAGGTGACCTATAGGGCCCAGTGGCTCAGCCTCCCCAGTCCCTTGAGGTGGACACACTTGGTGCACCCCTTTGTGGGCTAGGTGCACAGTCTTGTTGTAGTTAAGCCTTGATTGCTGTTGGTACACTGGGAGGAATTGACCTCCAGGCCAATTGGCTGTGAGGATCAGCTGTGTCTATAATGGAAGAACTGCTGTGCTAGAGACACCCTTATGGGGCAGAACTTGCTTCAGTGGGGCTTTGGTGCTCACTGAGTCTGCCTCTTGAGGGTGTCACTTATGTATGTGAGGAGTTGAAATCTAGTGTCGTCTCACACTGACCACTAGGTACACTGGCTCCTGGATCTCCAATGAGGTACAAGTCAGCTATTGTCTGAGGCCACACAGCAGTAGCTACAGCGAGATCTGCAGATTTCTCCTCTTTGTTTGGGGTTTGGAAGTTTTGGAGCTGTCCGACTCAGCTGCAATTTGTTAGGTTAAACTGTGAAAGGGCAGGCCATTCATATGCAAAAGCTGCTGCACACAGTTTGGGTGGGTTTGTAAATTGGGTGGGGCAGAGTCTCAGGGAATCACCAGGGCGTGGCAAACAGCAATGGCTGCCAGTCAGCCATCTCTGCGTCTCCGAGTCCCCGCGTCCACGCCCCAGCACAGTAAACAATGATTCCTGCAAGCACCTCCAGGAGAAAGCCACCAGTTTCTCCCTGTAGGACTCTGGGTCCCCAGAGTCTCACCAGAAACTGGAGTTCAGAGCAGTCAGGAGCTTGTATCTCCCTTCCAATTGGAAAAACCAGTGCACCCAGTCACCAGCCCGATTAGTGTGCCTCCGTATCTCTGCTTTTCCGCGCCTCTGAACCTCCTACCTGGTCTCAATGCTCTTTTCTCTTTCCTTCTAGTTGTAGAACTTCTACTCAGCCAGCTTTCAGTGGTTCTGGGTGATAGTCGTCTTGTCTTTTAGTTGTAGTTTTGGTGTGGTTATGAGAGGCAGCACGTACAGGTGTTTACCTTTGCCGCCATCTTGGTTTCCTACTCATCTGATTTTTCAGTGCATTTTGTTCTCAACAGTGGTGGTGATTTCTCTATTTTAAAATTTAATGGCTTTATATATTTTTCTAACTTTCTTTAGTTATGTCAGTGTTTCTCAACAAATCTTTCCACTTCTCCCATCAAAACAGAAAAGCCTCAACACATTGTTGCTGTTTATTTCTTTTCCTAAAAAAGAATTAAATAGGATGATTGGTGCTATCAACTGAACACTTACAGTTAACTTTCCAGTGACAAATTAATCTGCGCAGTCCCCCAGAGGAAGCAGATCTATGAGGGAGCAGGTTTCTGTTTTGAAGTTCCCTGAGAATATTATAAACAGGAGAGGAAAAAAGTGAGCTCAGAAATGACTAGCACTCCTAGCCAGTGCCAAACAGACAAAATCTTTTAACCAAATTCCTTTTAAAAGTTTGTAGTTGGCCAGCTCGTGGGGAACATAAGTTAGGGCAAAGCAGTAATAGTTGATACTTTCAGATCTATAAATAAATACTTTATACATATATATTTAAAAACCCTAAACATTTATGGGATAATTTAAACACTGCTGGCTGATATGTTATATGAATGGCCTGCATATACTATATGCATCATTGTTTAAAAATACAGGGACGATTCTTTGAACTACACAGTTTCATTTGCTGTTTTGGGAATCATGGATGGAGGTAATCGGCACATCTTGGAGTCAGGGACTTCTGTTTAGCTATTTAAATGGGTTCCTGAGAGCTGCCCCTGCTACTTCTCTCCCTGTAAATCAGAAGCGTAGCATCATCAGCCACTTTGCTTGACATTGAATAATGCGATTTACTCCACATCAAAACTTTTACTTAGTCTCTGAAAAATCACTTTCCTGTTTTAGAAGGAGTCTGTTAAGTTTTAAGGAACCTATTTCCATGATTCTCTGTTTGACTGTAAATCCACTTTGGATAATGGGAGGTGAAAGTCTCAACGTGTAATTGAATGTGGAACCTGCAATGGGCACATAAAGGATTTGGGTGTTGGACGGATGAAGGGCACCACTCCACTATGGAAAATTCAGGAACAAGCAGGTCACCTGAGCTGGCCTCACCCGAGCTGGCTTCCTTCCATGACGATGTTAATGTGTACCTACTGCTGTAATTCCCTCTCTGAATTTTCGCTATTCTGAAAGATTCAAAGCTGAGAGATTGAGGTTCATAATTCCTCGCAGAGAACATGGGACTGAGCAATCATGTGTGAGCTGTATGGCTTCAGTCACCAAATGTCTTGTCTCAGCTCTGGTTTCTCCTTAGTGCCTGCTCTCAAAACGGTCAAGTGCCCACCTGTGATGGTGCCCACTCACTTGGTACAATGCCTATTCGTATTGTGGAACCCGAGTCGCAGGTCGGGTGCCTGCTCTCTCTGTTACTGTGAAGCAAAGACCACCTCTGGGCTGGGTTTTACCGTATTTTCACCTTCTTCATGCTTTTATACCCAGCGACTCCAGGTTCCTGACACTCAGCAGGTTTTCAGTAAAACGTATTTCCTGAGGGAGTTGCACTTTGGTCCATGAGAATCTCTGTTTATTCACACTGTACAGAAATCCACCAAGGTGACGTTCTCTCTTCAGGTATGAAAATGCCAGGTATCCCAGAACACCACCCCAGCTCTCCCCTCGCACATGTGTGAACCCGAGCCGCCGAGGAGGAGCTTAGTATAATGAGCAGGAAGTCTACGACACCCCTGAGCAACTTCTGAGCTGCTGAAATGAAACTCTGCCTGTTGGAGGAAAATAGAGAGACTCTTTTTACCTTTCAATTGATGGACGACCATGCCACTGAGAACTGTTTTTGAGGATAATTTTGATCTAAGGGGGAAAGCGGGACGCGTGTTTCCTCTGAGTGCTGCCTTTTCATTGTTCTAAGGGGCTCTTCACTGCTGTTTTGTCGGAATGCAGGTTTTTATTTGTGTTATTCCAGACGTGGTCCTACCACAAGCATCTTTAAACCAGACATTAATAGCACAGTTCACAGTCATTACTGCCAGTGCGCAAACACAAATATCGCATTTGTCTTTGCAAAAGCTACACATCAGATGTTAATTAAGTGCATTTGGGGTTTTTTTCTGCTTAAACAATCTGGCAGAAAGAGTTTCCATCTCTATCAGTTCACCATAAGGTCCCTACAATATCTGAATCACCAGCCATGCCGTATATGATAAATACAGTGTTTCCACACAAGAAAATAGCAGGATTGTCAGGAAAACATCAGGCCTGTTATATTTCCTTGGGAAATAATAGCAACTGAATCTCAGTTTCTTTTTCTTTTTGATAAAAAAAGTATTTGACTAGGAGTGAACACCAATATTTAGAACGACAAGTTTTTTAATTAAAGAACAGAACACATGGAAAGTGAAATGATAGCAGAGATGTATCCTGTTGTTAGCCTTCTTGGGGGCCTTGTGACAGTTGTGTGGGAATAGAACTGGGATTTGAGCTTCGAGCGGGGAGATTCGCAGAGCAGCCTGCCAGTCTGTGGGGGCAGGGGCGGGGCAAACCACAAACAAACAAACTCACATCAGCTTTCTAATTTTAGACCAAAAAGTGGAATCACTTTAATTCTATGACGTGTCACTAGAAATACGAGTTGCTGGAATTATTTTCCTTATTTAAAAATTCTTGCTAAGTTTAATGAGCACAAAGAGTCAAACTCAGCATTTGAATAAAGCCGCTGGGACTGCTGGATTCATTAGGATTAGTGCACCGTGTTAGGGTTGGACTTGGAAATGACTAAGTGGAGGGAGTTGGGAAAACATGCATTTGGGTAGAAAGTGGTTTTCTTTTCCTCTTTCTCTCTCCCCCCTGCCTCTCCCTGCACCGCGCGCCCCCCACTTCCAAGGGAGAAATGGGTCATGGCCTCCTAACCCCACAGAAAGGGAACCCCTACCCGATGAGGTCAGAAACTTCTCAGGATTCATTGAATTGTCTTTGTTTATTCACTGCTGAAGCTGTAGTGATAAAACAAATTAAATTATTGTGTAATTAAAGTTTAATAGAAGAATTTAAAATAACACAGAACAATGGAATACATGAAAAATGATCATTCTGTGCTAAGTGGTTACCTCTTATTTTATTTAAAAGAGAATATAAAAGTTACTTCTGATGCTTAGTTTTATTTTTCTAAGAAATAATTAACTTTTACATATGCCTTTCTTTTACATATGCTTTTAAAGGCTTTTTTTTAAATAGTGGGTTTTTAAAAATTAAGTAAATCAGTGTTGGGACAAGTATATTCTTTATCAAATTCTTGTGCTCTGGGCTTACGATCTAAATGTTTTCTATCTTCAATAACTTACCTTAGGCGATGAATTCATTTAGTAACAAGAATGATCACCTTTGGAAATGCTACTAGAAAGGGACAGTTCTTGGGCACGTGGTGGTAAAAGGTGCCTTGGAATCTTCTGGATCCTGTGGCTGTAGGAGCGGCTGGCCATGCCACCGCAGTGTGGGCACCAGGGCCCTGGGTCCATATCAAGGACTCCCTCAAGCTGACAAATTGCATGTGGATATCTGGATGCTGATTGGACACATCGCAGTTTTGAAATAGTCAAGCACAATAGGCCCAATATGTATTGTGAATAGTTGTGCTTACTGTAGCAGAGTGTATATATGAATACACTCTTCAGCAAAGAATGAGTGAAGTCGTCGGAGTGATGGTGAAGATGAGAGCAGTTCTTGAGTCAGAATGGGGAATGTCTATCAGATTGGAGGAAATCGTTACCTCTTGGGTGGAGGAGAGAGAAAAGCCAATGCTTGGATGTTTTCTATTAATGAATGGCATTAGCATTGACCAAAAAAAAAAAAAAATCCAATGTGCTCTGTGAAATATTGAAACTGATATACTTCTCAAAGATATTTAGAGTAAGTGATTGGTGTCTGAGATTATGAGAGAGAAAGATGTATTGACTGTTAGGAAATTTAATTTTTGTGAAATCAGCATTACAGAGAAATACTGTAATCTGATTCATTTCTGCAGAATTCCCAGTAGGAAGAGGCCCGACCTCAGGAGTTGAAATGTCTTATTATGTGTACACATGTGGCAAAAAGATGACATGCGGTTTCCGTGTGCTGATTTTCTGTGAAGCGTCTATTAGTACGAGCGTGCCCAGGCTAAGGCAGCAAAGCCCCCAAACCATGGCCGTCCAAGGACAGGAAACCCAGAGGATATCTCTGATGGATACTGACATCCCCGGCAGCATGTTAGAAAGTAGCAAGGAAGAGCTATGGCAGTAAGATAGTGTTGAAATAGTAGCAAGGACTTGTCGTCTGCTGAAGAGGAGGCCAGCCTTTTATCCCCTGTCAACCCCTAATCAGTCTTGCTTTCAGAAATATAAGGTTCCCCCCAAAGTGAAGAAACTGCAAACCTAAGCTTTTTATGCCAAAGCGAATTCAACCAAGTTGTCCATCTTAAAATGTAAACTATAATTAGAGCAGGGTTATTTATGTAACGTGAGCTGCGCCATTCCTGAGGCAAGAAAAAAAGGGACATTTGCCCCCAGCTCTAAAGTAACAGGGCTCAGAGAGGCCTTGGCTGTCCCAGGTCCTGGGGACGCTGGGGCAGGACAGGTGCCTCCAACAGGTTGTACCTCGGTAGGTAGACATAGTGCTCCAAACCCTGCCAAACCCACATTCTCATGAGACACACGTGTTGTTTCTCTTCCCAGTTCCAAGGCTTTCTGTCACTTTTTAGTGACCTCCTTCCCTAACCAAGACTCTTGATGAAGTTCACTTGAACTGGGTGTTAACCTAACTTGGTGATAACAGGGGTGTGTTTGGGGAGGAAGGAATGGGTACAGAGTGTGACTTATTCTGGTCGCCCAGACCCTTAGGCCCAATCCTTGTGTAGATGTCCTTGGAAATGAATGAAGGAAAAGTCAAGACTTTTTGCTGCTGTTGATATTTAATACTAAATGCGCTGCCCTTTTTCTGTTGATATTTGGGAAATTCCTTTTTCTGTTGATATTTGGGAAATTCTGGACTCTTAGCTGTTATAGAAAAAACAACCTTCAGATACTTTCAAAGTAGATAAAATTTCTGCTTTCAGCTTAAATAGCTCTCTCTCTCTCTCTCTCTCTCTGTGTGTGTGTGTGTGTATGTATATATACTTTTTTTAACAAAATTCTGGAGTTGATAATGAGAGATATTTGTATTATTTTAAAGTACAGTCATGTAAAGGTAGCTCCTTGGATTAAAACTGGCTAAAGAATAGAACATTTAGAAGGAGGGTTTTGCTTTGCTTGATTAACATGCTCTTCCAATCATTTAGGCATTGGTGCCAGCCCGTATGTGATGAACTGCAATGTTACCATAGACTCTCAAGACTTGGCCTTGGGAAAAGAGATTGCTGGTGCCATTCGGGGCTCAAATGCAAATGGACTGAAGGGCGTCCAAGCGATGGCTTTTCCCCATGAAGGGAAAATTGAGATAGCTTGCAACGTCGAGAGTTTTGAAGACCAAGAAGCTGCAGAAACCTCAGAAGAGTCCCGGTACATGGCTTATAGTGTCCTTGGGGACCATTTTTCTTATGTATCTCCTCATTACATAGAAACTCAAGTTAAAAAGTTGGCGGGTGATCAGGGAATTGGTACCATAGGGAGAGCATTAATTGGATTTACACCCCAAGAGTGCAAGAACTGTGCTGAATATGCTATAAAGGAAAATATCGGGGAATTCTGGAGGATACGGAGAGGTATTTTCATGTGATCCAGTGTAAGAATTCATGGAAATTTTTAAGGAAAAATATCAGTCGTTACAAAGTTTTGTTTGGCCAATGAAGATGAGGGGAAGATACAAAGACCTTGGAAAATTGGAAGCATTCTTTGTCCAACAGCCAGTCTTTGTGGATTGCTCATAGTTGCCCGGTGATAGTTCCAGTCCTCATTGGAACTTCACGAGAACCTCTCTGCACCAAGTTTATGGACTTCGTGCGCTCGCAGACCCCCTGAATCAGCTGAGTGGCATGGCCACGGCTGCCGAACCACCTTTAATGGTTGAGCACGAAACCAAAGATGGATTTGATTTCCCAAACTCATTATTTCCAAGGTCTGTATTCCATTTTCATTTTGCAAATGATCATTTTTTAAAAATGTGGATGTTAAAAAAAATCAAGTATGAAGTGACTAAAAAGTGGGGAGAATGATAAAAAAAATTTACTCTTTCAAAGCCTGGTTGTTCTTTTTTGCCTTCCCACTTTTAGGATAACCTGCTGTTTATTCCAGAGATAAGTCCAAAAACCCGATTTGCCTAACTTTTTAATGTTTATATAGGGACATGGAATGGTGGTGTTGGGCATGACTTCAAGGAATTATGTTTATCCTTTTTGGAATTTAAATGGGAAGTCTGAAGATTTAGGGAATATATTGCTTTTGAGCACAGAGAAGAGTATCAGTGGGAGGAATTTATTTGAAAGAAATCAAAATATGTAGTCATTTTGTGAACTGAAAGAAGCCACTTGTTGATTCTGGCAATTTTATGTAAATCTTTAGTATTTATATTGCTTTCGCACAGGGTCCTTTCTATCCATAAAGCACAAAGAAATGTATTTTTTTTGTTGATTTTGTTTAACAAGAAAGATTATGGTCTTTCCAAATAAGAGCACATATTGTGAATTTATTTTATGGAATTAAAAATAAAAAAGAGATTGAGTTCAACCTTTTAATTAATTTATTTTTTAACTGACATTTGACTCTTGAATCGGGTTGTGTTAATTTTGTTCCAGAATTACGCTTCTTTGGGTAGTTTTGCTGTCAATGTAAATGCCCAAAAGATGGGAAAATGATGGGCTCGTGTGGTTTTCAGGCACAAAGGACGTTGCGTTGCTGTAGTGAAGACAGCCCATGCCGTCCGGTTAGACCCAACGGGTCTGTTTCTCTGACGGTGAGAGCTGAGAAGCAGTAGCACCCAGTCCTTCTGTTGCCCCGGCAGAGGCCATGCCACTGGGTGACTGAGCACTGGGCAGCGGCTTGAGGGTTTGGTCTGACCTCCCATGGCACCGGGGTTCCATCACCTGGAACCCTGGCGCCATGGGAGGGAGAAGAGTTCCCACCTTGACCAAGGCTGTGTGCCGGGGAACTAGCTAGAACTTTGTAAGCTGGAATGTAAAAGTGACACGGACTTCTCATACTCTTCCAGACCTATTCTAGAGCTTTGCTGCAGTCATGGGCATCAACAGTGAGCAGGGGAGAGACGGTGAAAGCACCTGGTGCCACTGAGTTATCGGGGGCTGTAGGAGGATTTGCTTCATTTGCCAGGCCCCTGGGTGAACCTGTCCGGGTGCCTGCCGCTGCATCCCAGGCTGCTGGCTTTGCACGAGGCCTGTCTCAAACCGAACATCTAGTTCACGGGTACAGTTTCCATTGTGGAAGATAAAAAACATTCTGGAGATGGATGGTGATGATGGTTGCACGGCAATGTGAATGCTTAATGCCATTGACTTATATACTTAAAAGCAGTTAAAATGGTAAATTATATATATATATATATGTATGTATATATATATATATATACACATACATATATATACGCACACACACATATATATATACACACATACACATATATACACACACACCTATATATCTATACATATATATATATCCACAATTAATTATTAAAAAGTATATATTGATTCCACAAAATTTTAAAAAAAACACACCAGACATCCGAATAAGATAATTTCACTAAGCCCATACTTACTAAATAAAGTTATGATGGACTTTGGCACTACATATGAGGGTTAGTTAATGGTTTAAAACAAAGTTGATTAAATTTGGCCTTGGATCGAAAACAATAATTTATGATTAAAAAAAAATTCTTTATTGTTTAAAGTATTATATAAGTCTCCTTTTTCCCCCATTGACCTCTCCCTGGCTGCCCCCAACCCCCAGCACATGCCCTCACCCCCTCTACTGTGTGTCCATTGGTTATGCTCATATGCATGCATACATGTCTTTTGGTTGATCTCTTACCCCTCATAGGTTGGACAGTCTGTTCGATGCTTCTATGGCTCTGGTTCTATTTTTGTTCATCAGTTTATGTTGTTCATTATAGTCCACAAATGAGTGAGATCATGTGATATTTATCTTTTGCTGACTGGCTTATTTTGCTTAGCATATTGCTCTCCAGTTCCATCCATGCTGTTGCAAATGGTAAGAATTCCTCCTTTTTTACTGCAGCGTAGTATTCCATTGTGTAGATGTGCCACAGTTTTCTAATCCACTCATCTGCTTATGGGCACTTAGGCTGTTTCCAAATCTTAGCTGCCTTACGATTTTTTATAAAGAATTTTCTAATCCAGTACAATCACATCTTATTTCTTGTTCATATTCTAATTCCCCTGTTCCTTCCTATTGTCTTTCTCTCTTCCCCTCCTCCCTTGCTCCACCATGGTTCTCTAGAAAATCCAAACCAGCAATAAGTTGCCATAGATTTAACTGGCAGATAGCTACCGTATCAACAGCATTTTCTAAGCCGTAGCTGGCAGAAGTAGCTGGGATAGGTCTGTAACATCGAAGGATTATCATATTGGGTTGAGAACATCTGGCAAAATGCACTGACAAATATCCTGATCATATCAACCTTTTCTCAAACTGGCCTCTTAGAAGCAAGCTGACAGTCTGGGCAAACGTTGCTGCAGCATTTTGTTCGGTGGGACTACAAAGTGGACATGTTATGGAACGTGGCTTCATAGCTCATTTAACCTCGTCTCCTGCCAGATGGCTGTCCGGGACTTGGGCGGGTTGTGAATAGGCCAACTGGATGTGGGCAAATAGAGTTGACATCTTACCATCAGATTTTCAGTGTTTCTGCTCTCCCCCACTTTAAACGTTAGCTTTTAGTCTCTTAGAAGAGGGGTAAGGAAAGCAAAAAGCTAGAACCTGAGGATGCTGGAGCTTTTGTTGCTTTTCTTGGGGAGGTGGGGAGGGGTATCATTTACTTCCCACCAGAATTTGGGCTTGACTCAACCATAAATTAAAACAACTTCAACCTGAGGGAGCGGGGCGGGCTACGTAAGATAAAACTGCAAAATAAAACAAAACGGGGGGCAGTATTTTCATTCCTCGACATAATGAAAAGCCTTGCTCGGTAATTGGTTTGTACTGTCTTGGAGGTGGCGTCCGCGGCCCACAAAGGACCACTCTGTGAGAGAGAGAGAGATCTGCAAGGAATTTATCATTCCCTCTGGCTGAGCCAACGCAGGCTGATACACAGTTTTGTTTCGTATAAATATTCTCATGTTACTGTTTACTCTGTGGCGATCCGAGGATCTCCCTGACAGGGTACGTGCTCCACAGCCTCGCTTTTAAGAGGCATTGATTTGACTCTGTTGTTTGTACTTGCCCAGCAGCTTCAGAGCGTGGCCCGGGAACTCGTTTGATAAGCATCCAGACCGCGCTCCGGAGCATGGCGCTGGGGGCTAGAAGCTTATTGTTTTAAGCAGGCCTGCACATGGCCCGGAGGAGCCCATTTCTCATAGGTGAGAGCAGCACAGACACAGCCCTCGGGGCCCCTGGAAGGCTGCGCTGAGCTGGAAGGAGAGGTCCCGCTGAGTGTGGCTCTGGTGGGACTCAGCCGGAGGTGGGATTACCTGCTGTTGCCTCTGTCCCCGCTGGAAATACCTGGAGGCAGTTTAGTCTGTTGTGAATGAAGACGGGAGCCAGAGACCGAAACACGGGGCGAGCTTCTCTTGGTGAATGTGCAGCGTGTGTTGCCCAGCTACTGTCTCCCAGGCCCGCACCCCCTTCTCCACGCTGCTTATGCCCCTGGACTCTGCAAAGGGCATTCCTTCTGTGCCAGCTGGTTTCCCCTGGGCTCTGCCGTGCAGGGTGCTGGGCGGGGGGCTGCAGGGCGGGGGCGGGGGGCTTGCTCCTTCCTGCGGGCTGCCTGCTTCTGGCAGCCTCACCTCAGCCATGGCTCTCAACTTGATGGTGCGGGGTGGGGGAAGGGGGGTCTTGGTTCCAGGCTCCAGCTTTTCTTTTTCTTTTTAAGATATTTCTATTGATTTCAGAGAGGAAAGGAGAAGGGGAGAAAGATAGAAACATCAATGATGAGAGAGAATCATTGATGGGCTGCCTCCTGCAGGCCCCGCACTGGGGATTGAGCCCACAATCTGGGCATGTGCCCTGACGGGGAATCAAACCATGACCTCCTGGTTCATAGGTCAATGCTCAACCACTGAGCCACACCGGCCCAGCCTTTTTTTTTTTTTTTTTTTGACACTGGCCTCCTCGTGCCCCACAGAAGCACCCGCCTGGGCAGGTTCACCACCTCTGAGGTCTGGGCCCCACGCTGCCAGGCTCCCCTCGAAGCTCCTAGAACCCAGCCTCCTCCCCTTGTTCCCTCCGCCTGGGGCGCGGGGCCTCCTGGGTGTGTCTCTTGCCCTTTTAGTTCTCCAACAGCTGTGGGCCAGTTTCTTTCTCCTGTGTTATCTCTTTTGACATTCTCCGTGGTTTCTGTTCTCCCTCCTGGATCCTGTCAGAAGGAACCCCTCCAGCGGACCTGAGGGGAGGGCGCGGGAATGAGGCAGAACCTATTCAGCAGGGGGTGGCGTTGCTAATGGAAACAGCCTGCTTGACAATATTGTCAAGTTCTAGTCCGCGTTCCCTCTCACAGGCTTGCTACTCTTTCAGCCAATAAGGAATCTAAGTGGTCACTTGAGGTCAGGTTGCGAAGTACAGTAAATCATTGGGTAGAGTTTTCCAGTGGATGGCTTTTATGTGGTAGTTTCTTTCACCTTTTAAAATCCCCTTACCAACATCATGGTAAAAGTAAAAGGATTAGTCTTTTCAGGCTTGTCATAGTGCCTCGTCTTTCCTTCGGTATCCATCTTCACCGGCCAGTTAGACGATGCTTCTTAGCTGGTGGCAGGCTGCCAGCCTTCCCAGACCTTCCTTCCAAATGCTCTTGTGTATCACCCTATTAACTGTACCTTAGGAAGCCACACCTGCAACCGGTCACTGTCTCCTAACTTCTTAGATACCTGTATCTTCGTGGAGACCCAACTGCTTTGTCCAGCAGTGACTCCTTATAATACAACTCTGTGGTTTCTGGTAAGTGTAATGTAAGTAATTGTTGGCGATAGATAAGTATTATTCTCTGTCTACCCCAAAATCATGTTCAGTGCTGTTGGGGAGTACTGACTCCTCAAACCCTGCTTGCTGCACCGTTTGTCGGGTGCACAGGTCCTCCATCCTGCTCCACTATGCCAACTGTTGGGGTCCAAGCCCCTCTGCCAGGAACTGAACCTTCTTGGATGCCAGGTATTCGACGGAGAAGACATGAGAAGTTGTAGGTATATAAGAGACTCTTTATTGTAGTCCAAGTAGCCATGGCTACCAAGGAGCCATTAGACAAAGCTGTCCAGTAAAGCAGTTCTTGCTAATATAGTAGCAAAAGCAGGAGAACATCCTAGTGAAACAGCCTCACGTAGCAGCAGCCTTCTCACTGGCTGGTCAGTAACATACTTGATACTCATTTAGACAAAAGAGGCTTCTTGCCAAATAGTGACCTCAATCTTTGGGGTTATAGGAGGGAGCGCTTGTGCAGTGCATACAGTGACACTGCTGTGTCCGTGTATCTGCCTAATGGCAACTTGGCCTTGAACATCCTGATTAGGACCCCCACACTCAGAGTGGCCTTGAACACCCAGCGTGCACTGACTGATTAGGGTTCCCACAAGTGTCTTATCTTCCTTCTTGATACCTACGTCAATATTTCACAAAGATAAAATATAGCAAGATACAAGAAAAGAAGTTTTCCTTGAACCCTTTTAGCATCCTTAATTGTAGCTCTTATTGAATTGCAACCTAGTGTTAGGTACTAGTTAATGATTTTCACAGCAACCCTCTGGAGTAGATGACTGTAAAGTAATAAAATTTCTCAAGTTCTGTTAGTCACTGGGTCAACCAGGAGATTTCTACCATCATATCCCATATCCTGTAGGTTTCTACACTGCCCCAATCCTGAATAGCACCCTGGAGCCACATCCTCAGGACTCTAGGCCTCTCCTCTGAGGCCCCGTTGGCCTTTGTCTCCAGTGTCTTGTGATTCAGTTAGAAATTGTACAGCCACTTGGTCGACCCTCCCCTTCTGTGGAGGATGGCTCACCTGAGAATCCTGGAACTCCTTCCAGACCTTAGGCCCCTCCAGGATTTCTGCAGCCTTCCCTTAAAACGTCTCTCAGATCTGTCTTCTGCGCGGGTTATCGTCTCCTGAGTTTTTGCCCATTTATTCGTTCATGTACCTGGAATATCCATCAGCTTCCAGTGTCATAGCTTCCCGCCCTGGACTGTCGGTGCCTCCTCTGTGGGACAGTGTCCCCTGTCCTGTTAGACACGACCCTGCATCATTCAGTGAGGAGGTGGAGGATGAAGCACCGCACACCCAGATTTCTCCCAGATGACTTTTCCTGGGGCTCAGAACTTGCTGCAGCTAATTGGGAGAGTCCTGGAATCGCTCCCACTGTCTTGAGAGAGCCAGCTCAGCCATAGGACCCAAAATGGTCCCCATCGGTATTGAAGTCAGCAGGGGAAATTGCCTCCAGATGGTGCCAAACTGCACACAGGACAGGGAGAGACTTGTGTTGTGCAAGCCAATATCCCAGAACTTCTGGCTGGTGGACCATGCAGAGTCGCTTGGGTTGTTTCTTTTATTTTGCGTTCACATCCCCACGTTTTATGCAGTTATGCTTCTTGGACTTGACACATTGAGTTGGGGCAGGGTCTTAGCCATCTCTCCTTTGTCTTGCTGGCAAGACTGTAAAGTCCCTCAGGGTAGAGCTTTATTCCCAGTACTTATTGAGCACCTACTGTATTTCAGTGGCACAGACTGCGACGATGCTCATGAAACTTCAGCTGCAGGTGCCCTCACTTGCATGAAACCCTTGTGAGGCCTATGATTTGTAAAACTTGCAAATGTAAGCTATTTTAGCCACAATTTGTTGGAACTACTGTCTCTTCCCACTTATACTTGCTCATTATACTTCCCTTCATGATCGGTGGGACCGGAGTGGCCAGGATCAGCAGCCTGGGCTCACAACCTGGACAGTAGCACAGGGCCTGTACTTGGTTCAATGCCCAGCTGTCACTGAAACGCTTGATGCGTTTAAAGAGGCAGATCCCCATTTTCATTTCCATCAGGCCCCACAGATGATTATGTAGCTGGTTCTGGGAACGACTATGGGCGTTTTTGGACGCAGCTGAAGGGAGCATTGATAATTAGGATTTAGTGGGACATATTTATGTGGTTCTTAGTCACTTCCATGTGAAGTTAGGTTATTGCCTGTTCCTCCAGTGTCAGAGGCCTTCCGGGAATGCTCCTCTCACCCACCGTGTGCACCACACAGGGCCGGGCCAGTGGCGTATCACAGATGACTGTGTCCCTGATGCCCGGCACCGGAAATGCTCAAGGGAGAGAGAGAATCAAGGTGCAGGAGGGGTGGAGGCTGTGGAAAACCTTTCCAGTTATTAGTAGCATAACATCGTACACCAAGGGTGCAGTTCTTAACAGTGTCCACCCGGAACAGAACCTCGGGCCTGAGGAACGTGTGCACTGATGTAGCATATACAGCTACACATACACCAGATGATCTCTCTTTGTCATGAAAATAATATGAAATAGAATTGATCAAAACATGTTTTTAGGGAATGAAACTCTGATAGAGCTACAAAGAGCATGTATATCTGTGAGTGCAGTTGCATGTTGGGAAGGTGGATGCAAAACATTAATAATTAAAATGTGTATCAACCATTCTAGAAAGAAGAATGATTTAGCTTTGTATTCTCTTTATTAAAAAATGACAAATTGTTGTGCAGCCATACAAATGTGGAAAACACGTAGAAAAGTATTACAGAGATAATTAATAAAAATGTCATGTTATTTTTCAGGAATTTGCAATAGTGGTAGTATTTCTCTACTTTTAAAAAAAATGGGTTGTGATTTATTTCCTCAATCTGAATTCATTTAGGAGCCTATCTGTGAAAATTATTGTTCTAGCTATGTTTGTTTATTTTTAATTGAGGCATAAGTGACCTAACAATATATTAGTTTCTGGTGTACCATGTAACGATTCAAGATTTGTATATGTTGCAAAATAATCACCACAGAAAGTCCAGTTAACATGTGTCACCATATGATTGCTTTTCTTAAAGATGGTACTGAAATTCTCATAAGCTTCAGGACTCTCAGAAGCATGTGCCAAACACAGGTGAGCACTCGGCATGCACATCCTTCTGTTTAATCCCCCAGCTGTTACTCCCGCCTGACTGGTGCAGAGGCCGGGGCTCGGTTAAGTCCCTTCCTCGAGGTCATGCTGCGGGTCAGTTGCAGGTGCAGGTTTCTGTCTGGGTCTGTGCTGCCTGAAGTCCATGCTCTGACCCCTGGCTCTGTAGTTTCCCGAGCAGCACACCCATTCCTCAGAAGAGCCTTCTAAGACCATCAGGTTCGGTTGGACACTTCATAACGTCTGTCCTTCCTTTCACGGTCCACATCACAGCCACTGAATTGCTGAAGTGAATGTTGGAATTGTGCTTCAGCCTCGGTGGGGGAAGCTGTTTTAGTTACAGCAGAGGGGTCAGTCCATACTGTCCCTGAGTCCGTTCTTTTAGGTCTACTAATTCTCAGAGGCTCCTTCGAGCAGCTTCTGGCTTCACACGCTTGACCCCCTTTCTCCGTCCCAGGCAGGAGGAGGGTCTGGGAGCTGCAAACCAGGCTCGGAATTAACACCCCGAGAGGCTTAGGTTTGTGCCGCTGATAACGGAGAGACGTGATCGTCCACTCATACCTTCACACGGAAGCTTGGTGCCTCTTCTAGGTGCCAGGTACCCACATGCAGGGGAGGAAGGCGGTGGCCATTCACGCCATGAAGGTGGGTTTCATCGTTGCGTATTTTTGTAAACTGAGTCATCTTAAAATGGGGGAACACCTGTGTCCAATTTTCTCTGGAATGTACCACCGAGCTCTCGCGTACTCCTCATCTCAGATGAGGTTTTCTGGATGACACCATCTGGCAAATGTCACCGTGATTAAAGTAAATACGCAGCACGGCTGACGCTGGGAGCCAATCGGAGTTTCCCTGCGGAGCCACGTGTCCCCGGAGCGGGGCAGGCGCTGGCCGGGCTGGGCGCGCTGAGCCCCGCATTCCATGGCTCGGTGTCCCACGAACAGCAGTGTGTGGCCCACTGCGCTTTGAAGGGTTTTGTGTATTTTTCTTTTCTTACCATTGGGCATTTTTTTTCTTTTGCAGTTTATTTTGACACTAAGAAGAAAATATATAATTATTTTTTAAAAAAACTTAGCTTTATGATTGCCAAGTTTCTCTTCCAAACTGAGAAAAGAAACCAGTTGTTGAAAAATATGATGAATGGTACCCTTTGTTTTATTTTCAATGTAGCACACGAGGGCAGTGCCATTGGCACTAGGCCAGGCTCCCTGGGCAGGAGGGGGGCGCTGGGCTGACCAGGGGCCCGGCAGCCCGGAGGCGGGGTGGGGGTGTCAGGGTGGGGTGCCAGGGTTTCCTCAGCCGTCGCCACTGTCTGCTTCCTTTCTCGCGTGCCCGGCCCTGCTAGCTTCCAGGCTTTCGTCGTGTTTTCAGCACTTGCTACCGGCGAGGACAGTGCCGTGGGTACAGTGTGGGGCTCTGGGTTGCGGTTTCCCCGACTTGCACAGCTACCGACTTTGTCTGCCTGCGGGATCGTGGTGGCTGAGGGCCGCAGCCAGCGTTAATGTGTAAGCCAACGGGGCTGTTAGCATTGTTCCTCTTCTCTTGCTGCCCGGTCACCAAGCGCTTTGGGGGGGCCGAGGAGCAGAGCCCCACTTCTTGTTCTGCAAGTCGCCCTCCGCCCGCCCCCTCTGCGCGCTCGCTCTCCCTCCGCCAGGCACAGAGGAAGGGGCGGGTGGCAAGGTCACCCTTCACTTTCCAGGGCGGCAGGGAACGGTCCCAGGGGCCTTGAAGGCATGCACGTGTTTCCTGCCATGCTGCGTCTGAAACTGCTCTGCGGCCCCGGGTAGACTGTAACCCAGCAGAACCTGTAGCCCTTGCCCGTTACAAGTCCCTGCGGAAACTCTGTCCCCGGCCCGGAGCACCTGGCCACGTGCAGGTTTCCTTGGCAAGGGCGTTTGCGCCGCCGGGCCCGAGCTCGTGGGGAACAGAGACTTGTACTCACCTGGGTGATCCCAAGGCCTGCTGTCAGGAACGCTTTGCTGGCTCAGCTCACGTCCCAACAGCTGAAGCCAGAGCCCTGGTGTTGGGTCAGGACCACTAGGCAGATGGTTTAGTCATTTACCAGCGGACCGGAGGCTGTGCCGATGCCCGTGAGTTCCATCGAGAAGGTGCCTTTAGAGCGGTGGTTCTCAACCTTCCTCATGCTGCCACCGTTTAATACAGTTCCTCGTGTTGCGGTGACCCCCAACCATAAAATTATTTTCGTTGCTACTTCATACTGTAATGTTGCTACTGTTATGAATCGTAATGTAAATATCTGTGTTTTCCCATGGTCTTAGGCTCTACAGCAGCGGTTCTCAACCTTTCTAATGTTGCGACCCACAGGTTGAGAACTGCTAGCCGGGTGGCCTAAGACCATCGGAAAATACAGATATTTACATTACGATTCGTAACAGTAGCAGAATTACAGTTATGAAGTAGCAACGAAAATAATGTTATGGTTGGGGGTCACCACAACATGAGGAACTGTATTAAAGGGTCGCGGCATGAGGAAGGTTGAGAACCACTGGTTTAGAGGAAGGGACTGTTTGGAACTCCTAGGGAACAGGAGCTACGGCTCGGCCTGTGGTGAGGCTGGGGCAATGGGATTGAGACACCACAATTCTTCCTGAAGATCTGTAAGAGAATGGCTCCAGAAGGCAAACGCCTGACTCCTGACCCCCATGGCAATGTCATGTCAGCAGGGGACAAAGCCTGAGAGCCTCACCCCTCTCCCTACTGTCTTTTTTTTTTTTTTAATACATATTTATGATCTCAGGAAGGGAGAGGGAGAGAGAGAAACATCAGTGATGAGAGAAAATCATTGATCGGCTGCCTCCTGCACGCCCCCTACTGGGGCTTGAGCCTGCAACCCAGGCATGTGCCCTTGGCTGGAATCGAACTCGGGACCCTTAAGTCCGCAGGCTGACGCTCTATCCTCTGAGCCAAACCAGCTCCCCTACTGTCTTTATTCTCAAATTCAGGCTGTCTGTTAAATGCTCCGAGATCCACTTGTAAACTCTTCAAGAAAAATGATGCCAGGTTCTTTCTGTGGCTACCAGATTGGAGCTTTTCTCTCGTCGTTTTGTCCAGTTAATGGAGCTGTGCTGGGAAGTTCAGTAATTTATTCTATGGAGTCTTTCTGTGCAGACGATCCCAGGCTGAGGGAAGGAGACTTCGCTAAGTCTCTCAGACACTTGAAATGCAGAATTCCTGTTTTGGAAAACACCAGTGAGTCAGTGTCCTCAAATGTCATCAATAAGAGACAGTCTCCATCATCAGCTTTCAGTAACAGAGCTCAAAGCTGCCTCCTTTTAGTGCTTCTTACATGTTTACAGTGTCTCATTCTTTCCTTGACTCTGGAGTTTCACGCCATATGGCCACATCTTTAAGTCATTTTTCAGTTGCTCTATTAAGTAGTAAAATGAGATTCAGAACAGATTTCTTTGATTTTAAAATAGCATTTTGGGTGTGTGACCTTTTTTTGTAAATAAAAAAAGATTAAAGCACTCAAAAGCATGTGAATTTCAGGTATGCTTACTCAGATGGGGAAATATGTAGCTTCATACTTATTTCAGGCAAATATGTGCCTATCTTGTGGAATTTCCCTGCAGTCTTATTGATTCCTTCATTTTGCACACTGCAACTCATTTCTGCTTAAATAAGATTTGGTCTTTGCTATTACTAATGAACATAGATTGAAATGAAATTAAAAGTATGTCTTTTATAACTATTCAATATGATACTTCTCATTAGAAATGATTGCTGTAGTTCATGAGGCTACATCCTACATATCAATAATGCTCTGTTGCTACAGTTGTGGTTCTGATTCTGATATTTCACAAAATAGAATGTAGGATCCACCTGTTTACTTTTTTCTGGAACTTTCAGTGGTCAGTTTTATGAGAAGTTGCAGAGGAGAGAGAGTGCCTGCCGACATTTAGATCCCACAGGGGCAGTGCTGGTCAGTGAGAGCTTAAAGCATATACTCTTGCAATTTAACACAATTTACTTTGTAAAGGATTAGCCATTTAAAAGGCTATTAAATATTTACTGCTTGTTTTCGGAGCCAGAAAAGGCATGTTGGTATAAGCTGACTTTTTTTTTTAAGGACAATACTTAACAAAGGGAAACTGCTGCGTGAACAAATTCTGCAATGTGAGTAAATTTGCCATTGATTCAGACTTTAGCAGCAGGGATTGTGTCAATCATAATTAATCAGCTTATGAGTATGTGATCTGAAATCTTCAATTAGCCATTAAAATCTGGACATCGACATGGAGAAAATGACAGACCTAGAGTAGATTGTTTAAAGTTAAAACCAAGTGCACTCAACATCCAGAAGGTCAATAGTCTCTTAATTGTTATAAATACAGTTTATGTACTTTAAATCCAGTGATGGTACTGTTTGCTGTACAGACCGTCAGTGGAGGGTAAGTCCATTGAATGAGTATATTTTGATTCCTCTTGACATTTTAAAGTTTATTATTTAACTAGAGGCCTGATGCACGAAATTCATGCAAGAGTAGGCCTTCCTTCCTCTGGCTGCCGGCACCAGCTTCCCTCTGGCACCTGGGACCCAGGCTTTCCTCTGGCCGCTGGCAGGCACTCAGGACCTGGGCTTCCCTTGAAGCCCCAGCTTCATCCGGAAGGTCATCTGGAAGGGTGTCTGGTCTAATTAGCATATTGCATTTTTTTTATTATAGCTAGATACCTAGGAAGGTAGTAATTTGGAGCAACTGTTCTAAATAATTTAGGTAAAATTCTGCTTTTTTAGAATTATCCTGTTATATTCCTAGTTTTTATTGTCACCATGACAGATGTCCATAATATTTTTAAATGGCAGTAACAAAAAAAGTGAAATTATTTTTAATCCAAAATGAAGAGGGCTGACGTTTTCCACAAAGCATAAGTCATTACATGAAAGTTAGCAGCAGTAGAAAACTATGTGGACGTGGTGCTTTTTCCTAAAAATGTGAAAGTAAGAGAGATGACACCCAAACAAGCGAAAGAAGGATGAGTGATAAGGTGATGTAGACCAGTGGTCGGCAAACTGCGGCTCGCGAGCCACATGCGGCTCTTTGGCCCCTTGAGGGTGGCTCTTCCACAAAATACCATGGCCTGGGCGAGTCTATTTTGAAGAAGTGGCGTTAGAAGAAGTTTAAGTTTAAAAAATGTGGCTCTCCAAAGAAACTTCAATCGTTGTCCTGTTGATATTTGGCTCTGTTGACTAATGAGTTTGCCGACCACTGGTCTAGACAGTCAGTTGACAGATCAGAGGACAAACACTTCGTTTTCAGCCTGACTGTGAGCACAGAGGTCTCCCCCTTGAAGGAGACCCAGCAGGGACCGGGGAGAGGTGCCGTCTCCCGCTGCTTCCAGGCAGTTACCTGCAGGGGGCAGCAGCTTCTCCTCAGGAAAGCATTTATTCAGTAACTACTTCTGAGGCCTACTGTGTCCTGTGGTGATCTGAGAAAGGGAGGTGTGAAGGACACAGGTCCCTGCCCTCGGGGAGCGTGGTAGTCCACCAACAAGTAGAAAAATTGTCAGATGCTGCTGCGTAGAATTAGAAAGCAGGGTAAAGGAGGGTGTGGGTGTGGGCGTGGGCGTGTTTGCATTTTTGTAAAATGGTCAAGGGACGTGAGGGGAAGGTTTCAGAGGCCTTGAAAGCAGGCCCGTGCTTCCTAAGAAGTTAAATCTTGAGCAGAGAGAGGGCGGAAAGAGCAAGAGTGTGCTGGATGGGAAGAAATCAAGGCCGTAGGACAGCTTCAGTAAACCAGGCAAACCCTCATCTCTGGCCACTTCATATTCAGCGGTCAGGTTCAGCATAGCAAAGCAAGTGAGGAAGACACCTTGCACGGGTATTCAGGTCAAAGGGCCCCTTGTTCACCAGAAAATGTCATCTTGGAGAAATAATTTCATCACCTACCGTTTATTGAGTGCCTTGTATGGCAGGCATTGGGTTGGGCATTTTGCAAAAGTCCAAGTTGAACTTTTATGCTGTCCTTTTCTCTGTTGAAACTGATGCTTAGCTGAAGTTAAGGGACTGTCTCGGGCCCACCTAGCTTTGAATGATGGAGTAGCCTGTGGCCTCAGGTTGCCTTCAAGAGAGTAAAATGCCTGGGAAAATGGTCACAGGAATGGATTATAAAAATAGCTTCAAAATGTGACAAATCTTAATGCTTTTTAACTAATTTAGCGAGAAAGGCTGAATCGTCTACCGGGAAAAGTCAGAATAGCAGCAAGTGGGTACCAACCTGCGGTTGGCATCATAAGAGACAGCAAGATTTTCCACCGCAGCGAAGTAGCAATGTGGCCATCGTCATGTATGGTTAGACTCTTTGGGCCACATGGAATCCGCGACTCCTTTCTCCTCTGAAATGACAAACACTTGTGTTGGCCACATGCTTCCTTTTTTACTTTTTTTTTCAAACTTCTAGGTACTTTATCAGGAATGTTGGTTCTGCCGTGCAAATACAGCGGCCTGCTCTTATGAGTAAAATTCACCCAGTTGCTGTGAACAGCCTTGGAAACATATTAATAATTTTCCAGCTCCCAACTTTTCTATCAGTCCGAACTCAAGTAGGTAATACGAATAAGATCAATATTCATTCCCATGCATCTGGAATTCCACGTTTTTTAGGGCATTTGTATTTCCCATGAGGAAGCTTAGCGATTTCTGTCCCTCGGAGGCGATCAGCCAGGCCACTGCTTGGCTCGAAGAACAGTGCATGGAGAAGGGATCTCCAGGCGGGTAACTGGAGATGCAGATGCTGCTCTTTACATCGCTCTTTCCGCAGGGTTTCGGGCCTACCCCTTGCACCAGCCTTGCAGAGAAAGAAGTGATAACGAAGCGCAGAGCACATATAACGAGTATCTGGTAAAACACTAGCTCTGGACAGAAACCAAAGTCGAATGCGACACAGGAACTTTCTCTGCTTCTGTCGCAGATGCACATTGCAGCTGGCTGTAGGTCTTGGCCCGAGTGCGTGTGAGTTCTTGATGTCAATGCCATATGTTCAGGACGGGATATCAGCCCATTAGTCATTTAGGCCCTCCCTCCATTCATGGGTGCTACTCATGTATTTTAATAGTGGACTCTACATTTTTAAAATGAAAATGTCTGTATAGAAAAGTTAGCTTAGAGTTTTGTCTTTTTAATCAAACCGTGATTAGCTCTGAAGAATGGATACAGTTTTGTGGGGAAGATTCACAAGGGCAAATGGCAGAGTAAATGCCCTGAACCAGACTTCAGAACACTTGAATCCCCTCTGTTCTCTAGTTTGTGGTAATTTTATTGTGGCTTT
Organism: Corynorhinus townsendii; assembly: GCA_026230045.1. NCBI lineage: Eukaryota > Metazoa > Chordata > Mammalia > Chiroptera > Vespertilionidae > Corynorhinus > Corynorhinus townsendii. The sequence continues at coordinate 8,675,125 of JAPDVU010000005.1, read as the reverse complement.
TATTTATTTATTTTTGTATTGATGATGAACATGCACACATGTTTCCGTCCGCTGCTTTTCAAGAACATCCCCCCCTTCTCCGTCTATTCTCAGACAACTTGCACTAACTCGCAGAGGGTTTCTCTGGAGGACTGGTCAAGAACGATACCTTGAGTTGTTTGTCCTTTACTCATTTCTCACCTAAGTTTTATTTTTTCACCATCACGTATCATCTCCATTTCCCACAGTCTCGTTGGGTTTCTAAGGGGCTTTGGACATTGGCACATGCGCAGGCAGCTGCAGGTGTTGAGTGCATATGTACGAGTGTGGCCGTTAGGACCAGGGGCTGTCTCTGGCCGCTGTGTGATTTCAGAAGCATTTTGTAGTCGTTGTCTTTGTGTGTGTGCTCCCTCACCCAATCCATTAAATACAAATCAGAAAATTATCAGTGTAATAACATTGGAGAGTACAGTGAGAATCCAGAGAGAGAGAGAGAGAAGACGTGTTCCTTAATTTAACCAGAATTGATGATTACATTACTTACACTTGGTACTAGGAGATTTGAAAATTCAGAAAATAGTCCCCCTGGGTTCTGTTTAGGATCTTGCTTTGGATCCGAAGTGTGCACATATGGAGCAGTTAGAGAGCAATTTGAAGCAATGTGTGGACACAAGAGGGAGATACATGTGCATGCTGGGCATAATGGGCTGCAGAGATGGGAGCTTATCAGAGGGGAACACAGTGAGTTATGCAAGAAGCAGAATGCCGAGAAGGGTGACATATTTAAGAATGAGATAATATGAGCCAGAACGCAGAAGTGGGAAGTGAGCAACGCCTAGGTGGCCTGTTGAGAAGCAAGTATGTAGGCAATACTGAGGTACAGAAAGGGCCAAGCCTTGGTCTTGGCCCCCCAGGAACTCACAACCAAGTAGGGAAAAGTATATAGGGGAGTGAGGAAGAAAGGGAGGGAGCCCAACATGGAAGTGGGGGTAGTGTCTGGGAAGCAGATGGAGGTGGTGACTGTGACGTAAGAGACAGGAACCAGGTGCTGAGAGGTGGGGGCTTGCAGAAAGGCAACCACCTTGGAAGACCTACATGAGGTGCAGGAGTGGCTGGGCCTCCCGTCTCCACCTAGGCGAACACACAGACTGATGGCGATGGTGATGGCAGCTGTTACTCGGACAGCCCCAATTAAACTGCGCTTGGAGCAAAATTCATTTGTGGCAGGAAAAATGGCAGCGGAATACACAGACGTGTCCCGAGCCTGTCCCAAATCAGATAGAAAGAACAGCTGAGGGTCATACAGGGAGTGTTCGTTGGTGAGTTGAGAGACAGCTATACTCCAGGAGACAGTGGGGGACTGCTGGACGGGGCTCCCCTGACCAGGCAGCCCCCACTGCTGCTGGGTTCCCTCCCAGAGCGACCGGCTTGGACATGGAGACCGCACCATCTTGAAGGGGAAAGTGGATGTTCTTGGAAGCCTGAAAATCTACAACTGCGGCACCCACCGAACAGCTGCGAACCCCAGAGCACTGGTCCCCAGTTGGTGCGAACACATGGATTCAGAGGAGTTCTACACTCCACCACGGAAAGGAGAGAGAGAACTACATAACCAGACACCTGGAGAAGAGAGACCATGGGGAGACAAAGAAACAGCCTGCATGTGAAAGAAAAGCAGGCATCACCAGAAAAGGAAGTAAACGAAATGGAGGTAAGCAACCTGTCAGAGAAAGAATTAAGAGAAATGGTCATAAGGTGGCTGAAAAGAATGGAAGACAAATTCCACAATGTGTGTAAGAACCAAGAGGAAATGAAGAAGAACCAAGAAGAAATGAAAAATGACATCGCTGCTGTAAAGAACTCAATGGAAAGCATCAAGAGTAGACTAGAAGAAGCAGAGGACTGCATCAGTGAGCTAGAAGACAAGAAACTCATCAGGCCAGAAGGGAATGGAATGAAATATACAAAGTCATGCAAAGGAAGGGTCTGAATCCAAGAATACTATACCCAGCAAGGCTATCAATCAAAAATTGGTGAAATCAGGAGCTTCACAGACAGAAAAAGGACTAAGAGAATTTATTACCACCAAACCAGCAATGCAAGAAATGCTAAAGGGTCTGCTGTAAAAAAAAAAAAAAAAAAAAAAAAAAAAGAAATAGGGAGCAAAGAAGGAACACAGGGGTAAAGAATAAAAATGGCGACAAGTACCTATCAATAATAACTTTAAATGTAAATAGATTAAATGCCCCAATCAAAAGACATAGGGTAATGGATTGGATAAGAAAACACCACCCATATATCTGCTGTCTACAAGAAACCCACCTCAGAAAAAAAGACACACAGACTGAGGGTGAAGGGATGGAAAAAGATTTTTTAGGTGAATAGAAATGAAAAAAAGCTGTGGTAGCAATACTTATATCTGACAAATTAGATCTCAAAGTGAAGGACATGACAAGAGATAAGGAAGGCCACTTCTTAATACTAAAGGGAGCAATCCAACAAGAAGAAATAGCTGGTAAACATATACACACCCAATATAGGAGCACCCAAATACATAAAAAAACTCCTGGAGTATATCAAGGGAGAGATTGGCAGCAATACAATCATAGTAGGAGACTTTAATACCCCACTGTCACCATTGGACAAACCCTCTAAACAAAAAATCAGCAAAGAAACATCAATCCTAAAGGATTCACTAAACCAGATGGAATTAATTGACATCTTCAGAACATTTCATCCCAAAGCCACAGAATATACATTCTTCTCAAGTGCACATGGCTCATTTTCAAAGATAGACCATATGTTGGGACATAGGCAAAGTCTCTTCAAATTCAAGAAGATAGAAATCATATCAAGCATCTTCTCAGATCACAGTGGCATAAAACTGGAAATCAACTACAATAAAAACAATCCAAAAAAATCAAACACAAGGAGACTAAACAGCATGATATTAAACAATGACTTGGTCACCAGAGAGATCAAGGAAGAAGTAAAAAACATCATGGCAACAAATGACAAAAACACAACAATCCAAAATCTATGGGACACAGTGAAAGCAGTCTTGAGAAGGAAGTTCATAGCTCTACAAGCCTACTGCAAAAAACAAGAAACAATGGTAATAAATTACCTAACCCTACAACTCAAAGAGTTAGAAAGAGAGCAACAATAAAAGCCCAGTGTAAGCAGAAGGAAGGAAATAATAAAGATTAGAGCAGAGATAAATGACATTGAGACTGAAAAAACAATACAAAAGATCAACAAAACCAAGAGCTGGTTCTTTGAAAGGATAAACAAGATGGATGAACCTCTATCCAGGCTCACCAAGAAGAGAGAGGACCCAAATAAACAAAATCAGAAATGAAATAGGTGAAATAACAACAGACCCCATAGAAATACAAAGGATTGTTAAAAAATACTATGAACAACTCTATTCCAATAAACTGGACAACTTGGAGAAAATGGACATATTCCTAGAAAAATATAACCTTCCAAAACTCAATCAGGAAGAATCTAAACATCTCAATAGGCCAATAACTATGGAAGGAATTGAAGCAGTCATCAAAAAGCTTCCAGCAAACAAAAGCCTGGGGCCAGACGGCTTCACAGGGGAGTCTTACCAAACATTCAAGGAAGAACAAAAGCCAATCCTCCTCAGACTATTCCAAAAAATTCAAGAGGAAGGAACACTTACAAGCTCATTCTATGAAGCCAGCATCACCCTAATACCAAAACCAGATAAAGACAACACAATGAAAGAGAATTACAGGCCAATATCCTTCATGAACATAGATGCTAAAATCCTCAACAAAATTCTAGCAAATCGGATCCAGCCCTACATCAGAAAGATCATACACCATGACCAAGTAGGATTTATCCCAGGAATGCAAGGATGGTACAATATCCACAAATCAATAAATGTGATACATCACATAAACAAATTGAGAGATAAAAATCACATAGTCATATCAATTGATGCAGAAAAAGCATTTGAAAAAATCCAACACTCTTTCTTGATAAAAACTCTCAACAAGGTGGGAATAGAAGGATCATACCTCAACATAATAAAAGCTATATATGATAAACTCACAGCCAACATCATACTCAATGGGCAAAAACTAAAACCATTTCCCCTAAGAACAGGAACAAGACAGGGATGCCCACTCTCACCACTCCTGATCAACATAGTACTGGAAGTATTAGCCATTGCAATTAGACAAGAAGAAGAAATAAAAGGCATCCAAATTGGAAAAGAAGAAGTTAAGGTGTTCTTATTTGCAGATGACATGATATTTTACATAAAAAAAACCTGAAAGACTCCATCAAAAAACTAATAGACTTAATAAATGAATTCGGCAATGTAGCAGGATACAAAATTAACGCCAAGAAATCTATGGCATTTCTATACACCAATAATGAACTTACAGAGAGACTTTAAAAGCAATCCCATTTACCATTGCACCAAAAAAATTAAGATACCTAGGAATAAACTAAGGAGGTAAAAGACCTATATATACGTGGAAAACTACAGGACACTGAAAAAAGAGATAGAGGAAGACATAAACAGATGGAAGAACATACCATATTCATGGATTGGTAGAATCAACATCATTAAAATGTCCATACTACCCAAAGCAATCTATAGATTCAATGTACTCCCCATTAAAATACCAATGGCATATTTCACAGACCTAGAAAGAATTCTCCAAATATTCATCTGGAATTAAAAAAGACCCCAAATAGCCACAGCAATCCTGAGAAAGAAGAACAAAGTAGGTGGGATCTAAATACCAGATTTCAAGCTGTATTACAAAGCCACTGTTCTCAAAACAGCCTGGTACTGGCACAAGAACGGACATATAAATCAATGGAATAGAATAGAGAATCCAGATATCAACCCAAACCACTATGCTCAATTAATATTTGACAAAGGAGGCATGAACATACAATGGAGTCAAGACAGTCTCTTCAATAAATGGTGCTGGGAAAATTGGACAGATACATGCAAAAAAAAAAAAAATGAAACTAGACCACCAACTTACACCATACACAAAAATAAACTCAAAATGTATAAAGGACTTAAATATAAGATGGGAAACCATAAAAATACTAGAGGAATCCACAGGCAGAGAAATCTCAGAGATATTCCGAAGCAATTTCTTCACTGATACCGCTCCTAGGTCAATGGAAGCTAAAGAGAAAATAAACAAATGGGACTACATCAAAATAAAAAGCTTTTGCACAGCAAAAAAAACCCATCAACAAAACAACGAGAAAGCCCACTGTATGGGAGAAAATATTTGCCAGTGTTATCACTGATAAAGATTTAATCTCCAACCTCTACAGGGAACTTATACAACTTAATAAAAGGAAGATAAATGATCCAATAAAAAAATGGGCAATGGACCTAAATAGAATCTTTTTGAAAGAAGACAGAAGGAAGGCCAAGAGACATATGAAAACATGCTCAAAGTCACTGATTATCTGAGAGATGCAAATCAAAATGACAATGCAGTACCATCTCACACCTGTCAGAATGGCTATCATCAACAAATAAACAAACAACAAGTGCTGGCGAGGATGCGGAGAAAAAGGAACCCTCGTGCACTGCTGGTGGGAATGCAGACTGGTGCAGCCACTGTGGAGAACAGTATGGAGTTTCCTCAAAAAACTAAAAATGGAGCTCCCATTTGACCAAGTGTTCCCACTTCTAGGAATATATCCCAAGAAACTAGAAACACCAATCAGAAAGGATATATGCACCCCTATGTTCATAGCAGCACAATTCACCATAGCTAAGATTTGGAAACAGCCTAAATGCCCATCAGCAGATGAGTGGATTAGAAAACCGTGGTACATCTACACAATGGAATACTATGCTGCTGTAAAAAAGAAGGAATTCTTACCATTTGCAGCAGAATGGATGGACCTGGAGAGCATTATGTTGAATGAAATAAGCCAGGCAATGAAAGAAAAATACCACATGATCTCGCTCATTTATGGATAATAAAGAACATTATAACCTGATGAATAAAAAGATAGATACAGAGGCAGTAAAACATCGAACAGACCGTGAAAGTACAGTGGTAAGGTTGGGAAGTGCTGGGGTGGGGGCGGGGGAGGGGGGGGGCGGAAATAGAACAACCAAAGGACTTGTATGCATGCATATAAGCACACCAATGGACACAAGACACTTGGCGGGGTGGGATGAGGGCATGCGACAGGGGTTAGGGGAGGCTGGGGAAAAGTCAATGGGGGGAAAAAGGAGATATATGTACTAATATATGTAATACTTTAAACAATAAAAAAATTTAAAAAAAGAATATACACCCCCCACACCCCATTACAGCACTGGTGGTAAAGGACCAGAGAGCAAAACATTCCTTGCTGGAGGAAGTCAAGGAAAGCTTCCTGGCGGAGGAGGTCAAATTCGAAGAGTAAGACAGGGACTTTGAGATGGAGGGAACACCAGGTTTAGTTGGATAGAAGGAAGTCTCTGGTGGGAAGTGATCTTCAATGTACTTTAAAACCTAGGACCATCTACTCCTAAATTTACTAAAAGATGTGCTACTTTGTGAGACCTTGTTGCACAATTGCTTGGGACTTCATATTTCCAATATTTGTGAGTATTGGTAATAATCCTCAAGTATGACAATTAAAACTCTTCCCAAATTCCATCTTCCACGATTTTTAGGTTTTTCTTTTTCAACAAAATTCATAGTGAAGTATTTTTTTACACATAAAAATATATCAAGAAAAAAGGCAAAATTCATAATGGAAAACACTCGATAATTTTATCTACGTATTATTATCTTCATAGCTCATTATTTTAGTACTATTGAAATTAGCTGACATAAGTAATAAAAGGTGATAGTATCCTATCTAATAAAAGGGTAATATGCAAATTAACCATCATTCTGTCACAAAGATGGCAGCGCCCATAGCCACAAGATGGCGGCGCCCAGTCCTCTCAGCCCTGCTAGAGTCCCCCAGTCCCGGGGGTGGGGGTGTGTGTGTGTGTGTGTGTGGCTGCGAAGAGCAGGCAGCGTGAGCGGCCAGGAGGAATGTTTGCTTCGTTGCCGCACCCGGCTCGGGCTAGCCCCCCGGAGCCGGAGCAGACACGACAGGGACAGGGAGGCCAGCCTGCAGCCTCCGTGGATGAGCACAGGCCTGGAGAGGAGACAGAGGGCCTGCCTCCCGTGGAAGCAGCGCGGTCCCTCCCGGCTCCCGTGGAAGCAGCGGGTGGCCTACTGCGCGCAATATCGCGCGATGGGCTACTAGTATATAGGTATAGTATAACGTAGCATATAAAATAAGTATATGTGTGTACATATGTGTACGTATTTGTGTGAAAAGGACACCTTATGTTTGCTTGTAGTCTCTTTCTTCACCTTGTACTATAGCATCAAATGTTTTTGTTTATATTACTAGTCCTTTGAAAACCACAGTCATCAAAATAAACAAAAGTAGATGGACTTGACCATGTAAGAGTATATGGATTCAACATAAATTTCATATTATGTACAATGACACTATTAAATGTGTTGATACAATACATAAAGTGACCACTTCTCTTTAAATTTTAGTGTTTAGCATATTTGTTTTGATGGTACGTGTGGGAGCTGTGAGAACTGCTCTGCAGAAATACTTTGCAGGTTGCCATAGCGATCAAACAGTGGTGCTTTATGATGTCTTTCCCCTGGGTCTCAATTCAGTCGCATGGTTTTTCAATCATAATCTAATAGGTGACATTTACATTTTCCTCTGTAAAAAAAAATTGTATACCCACATGTAGTTTTATAACTACGTAAATGCACACTTTGGTAATATTACACGTTCTTAAAAACTTATTTTTCTCTCTTTGCTGGATTCCTACCCTCTTCTCCCAACCCATCCTAATAAAGTACATTAACAAGTGGTCGGTAGCCTTTAATTTCCCCCCATTTTCATACAGTTATGTACAGGCTTATACATGCATGTACAAGAACAAAGCAGGATTTCATGGTATCCCTTCCAAATTGATATACGGTAGTTTTAAATTATTTTGTATTTTTAATGGCTACTTAATATTTCATGTTGCGAATGGACCATAATTTATTTAACCACCTTGTTTCCATTTTTTCTACTATGAACAGTGCTTCAATAAACATCATTGTACATTGTCCTCACTTCCTGGTAGTCATTTTATTTCTATAGGACAGTTTCCAAGAAGCTGGCATTTCGGGGTCAGAAAATGTTACATATTTTAAAATTTCATAGTTGTTACCATGTTACTTTCCAAAAGGACTGTACCACATTACATTTATACCTACCAGTATTTGTGAGTGTCTTTTATGCATGCCCCTCATTCAATAAGTAGTATAATTCTCTTTAGTTTTTTAAAAGTAAAATTTCATTTTTACTTTAACTTGTGTTTTCCTGACTATTAGTGAATTTGGGTGAGTTTAAAGAATATGTTTATTTGAAAAATCGTATCTATTTAAGAATTGCCTATTTATATTCTTATCCATTTATTAGATTTTAACATTTTAAAATCACATTGTGAGCTCTTTTTGTATATTACAAATATTCTTTGTATATTATATCTGATGAGAATATAGAATATGTTTTTTCTATATCCATATAGAAATATTTAAACATAAAATTACCTAATCCCTTTCCCACCTCCTGCAAACAAAGCCCTTTGAAGTTCTGATTGGAATGGCATTATATTTATACTAGAGGACCAGTGCATGGATTTGTGCACTGGTGGGGTCCCTCAGCCTGGCTGTAGGAATCCCCAGGGGGGTCTCAGATTGCGAAAGGGTGCAGGCCAGGCCAAGAGACCCCACCAGTGCACGATGGGGCCTGGGGCCAGGGAGGGGCCATGGGAGGGCTCCAGGGCGTGTTGGGCCCATCTCGCCCAGTCCCCATCGGCCAGACCCCAGCAGCAAGCTGACCTACCAGTCAGAGCGTTTGCTGCCTGGTGGTCAGTGCATGTCATAGCAGATGGTTGAACGGTCAAACAAATGGTCAGACACTTAGCATATTAGGCTTTTATTATATAAGATAATTGACATTTTAATGAGGTTAAGTCTTATCAACCAAGAACCTGGTATGTTCTGCCCCTTGTCAGACCTTATTTGAAATCTGTCAGTGGTCTTGTGATCCTCCTGTGTCTTTCTTATAAATTTTATTCTAAGTATCTTGTCATTGCTATTGTAAATATAAAATGTTTTCATTTCTAGGTACTTAAATGGAGAAAATAGATTGCTATTTAGATATTTATCTTCTATCCAGCCATCTTACCAATTTTGTTCATGGTAAAGTTTGTGTTTTTCACTTGCATTTCTCATAATCTTCCTGGTCATGCATCCATATTACCAACAAAATATATAGTTCTGTACAGTATCTTCTTTTCCATTTTTTATGCCAGCTGTTTTATTTTATTCAGACATCCTCAAGACTATTAAATAATAATGAAGATACTAAACTTATCTGCTAAGTTCCTAATTTTAATTAAGATGGTTGCAATGTTTTATCATTTAGAATAATATATGCTCTTAGTGTGTTTTTTAAATAAACACTCTCTATTATAAGTTTCTTTTATTGTTGTTATTCCTACAAGTTTTATAATTGGAGATGCCTGCTAAATCATATCAAATAGGATGTGGCATTTATTAATATATATTTAAAAATGACTGTCCTTTAAGGTGATAGGATTACTACTATTAAACCACCTCGCATTTCTTGAATAAATCGCCCTCAGTCATATTAACTACTCCTTTGGCTCATTGATTCTGTTGTCACTGATATTATATTTGGAATTGTACCTGTATTCATAGTGAAATTGACACATACTTTAAAAAGTTGTATTACTATCTTTAGTAGGTTTTGATATGAAGGTTATACCTCTTTATGAAATAAATTCAAGTGCATTCCATCTTTTGCTATAGTCTGGAATACTTTAAGTAGTTTTGCAACTATAATTGTTTAAAGGTTGGATAAAACCATATTGCCCTGGTGATTTTTTAAAAAGTGTCTTCTGTGGTACTTCCACATTAAAGTTTCATTCTCAGGTGGATCTTGGTGGTTTATATTTAGTTAGGGAGACATCCATTTCCTCTGGTGTTTCAGATTTGTTTTCTATGATGTTACATGTAGTATTCTCATAATTCCTAGTTTCTTTAGGGTTATTTTGTGGTTATGTTCCCAGTTGTTTTTAATAGGCATCACTTGATTCTTTAATTTTTAGCCTTTTTTTTTCTGTAATAACAAGTAATTTAAGGCCATAAATTTTCTTCTGCAAAGATCTTGCTGTATATCTCATTGGTTTAGTTTCTGTTTTCCATCTTCAGGGTTTATTTAAGAGAGTATTTTTTAGGTTTCCCAGTTGTTAAGATGTGTTTGGTCATCCTTTTGCTATTTACTTTTAATTTTATTACATTGTGATCACAGAATAAGCTCTATTTCAATTTTCACTTTAAAAAATCCCTTTCCCAAGAATTTCTCTCTTCCCCCTCTCTTCAGCTAGAATGCAGATACACCAGCCTTTGTCTCTCACGCCAAAGCAGAGTTATCCCTGGGGAGGGCTGAGCAACAAGCTGGAAAGAACCCGGTCCCTCCCTGAACAACTACGTGGGAAAAGTCACATCTCTGCCGGACCTCTCGCTACTCTGTGAGAGCAAACTGAGCTTCTGTCTGCTCCAAGACATGGTTTCTGTTCTCCTTGTTACAGGGAGCATCTTATTCTCCTTGTTACAGGGAGCATCTTAGCCCTTCTATTCACGAGCCTCTGCTGCAAGCTTGGGTTCACCTTGCCTTTTCCCAATGTTTTGGCCATTATTCTTTAATGCAGAAATCCAATTCCTTGCAGAGAGTAAACGTACGCAGTGCTTACAAGTCCAGCGTTGCATTTAGCGGTAATGGCACTATCACCACAGGGATGCAAAATAAAATGAGATCCTTGGAGAAAATATACATGTTCATATATTTGTGTAGTTTATTTTTATATTTAAATATGACAATGTTTAAATTGACTGTCTGTGACTATGTCCTGTGTTTTAGCCAATCTAAGATGCCATTGACCCTGGGCTGTCTTCTTTTTTTCCCTTTTCACCGTTCAGAAAGAAAAATTTCTGCCAGTTACAGCACTCCATGATTCAGTGCTTCTTAATACTTAGAGTTTTTATTTAGTACTTAAAGATGGCTTTTAGACTTCTTTAGACGTAGGCTTTCATCATATGTTACTCATTGGCATAGATAAAATGGACTGGGTAAGTGAAATAAACTAGATGAAGTATTCCCCAGACTTCTTATACAGGCAGTGGAGCCTCCACACAGATTCAGTGCTCAACCCCGGGAGGCTGGCCACATTGAGGTGAGGGCCCCGTTGGGAAAGAGCGGGACCCTGAGACCTTGGGGAGCTGCTCTCGGCGACCTTGAGTCCCCAGGCTCTCCTGAGCCTCCGGGACCTGCAGAGGCGACCCCTCCTCCCTGGGAGGGTGGCGCTGCCTTTGTGAATGAACAGGAGGCTACGTCTTCTGCTCTGCAGGGCAGTCTGCACCCCACTCCGCTCAGATGACCCCGCCTGCCCGCAGGCCGCCCTGCCAGTGGCCTGGTGGTTGGCAGCGCGGCCTGGCCGTGCAGTGAACGTGGGGAGGTCCCATCCAAGGCTGAGCAGAGGTTCCCACGGTGCCTGCGAGAGAAGCCCACACCCACGGGCTCCTTCTCGGCGAGGAGCCCCCCCGGAGGACCCCCCCCCCCCCCCCCCCGCCGGCCCAGCCACCACACACGCACCCTGCCTCCGTGCGGCCCGGAGAGAAGGCTTGCCTGTCCCAAGAATTTGCAGTTCCGCTGGAATGTCATCATCCCAGGAAGCTGTAAAGCAACGGGCATGTTTATTCTCAGCCACAACGGGGAAAAATGCCCTGAGAACCGGATTTTCTTGGCAGTGTGAAGCATTTATTAGAAAATCTGTAATTTCTGTTTGTAATCCCACACCCCCTGGCGTCCCCCCTGATGGAGGTATGTCACGCCTGGGGAATTACATGGAACGTTCCGAACTTGCTTTGCTGGGAAAGTAAGACAGGCCTTCATGTACAGGCCTGTGGCGGTCCCCACCCTGCCCTCCCCGGGGGCAGGATGCATGTCTCCGGAGGGCTTCCGGGGGCCTCCAGCGCTCTCTGCCCTTCGGCACCGGAGGGAGGGCCCTGACATTGGACACTGGCATCTTTCAAGTCAAATCTGGTACAGTTTGGTTCCCTGCAATGTGGGAGACCATGTGGGCATTTTCTGGGTAATCGCACTCGGGTGGAGATTGTTTTTCTGCGTTTCTACTGTTTTCATTGAGTCCTCCCACCTAGACACGCACTGGCTCTGAGGTGGCTGCTCCTTCAGATGTGTGCTCCGTGTGGAGGGAATAGGCATCGCCGATGGGCTGGGGAGACAAGGCCTTGCTCCTCTCTAAGCCTGGAGAGGTGCTGGCTGCTCCTGCCCCTGGCCCTGCCCCTGCCCTGCCCCTGCCTCTGCCCCTGGCCCTGCTCCTCTCCCTGCCCCTGCCCCTGCCCTGCCCCTGCCCCTGTCCCTGCCCCTATCCCTGGCCCTGCCCCTGCCCCTGCCCCTGCCCTGCCCCTGCCCCTGCCCCTATCCCTGTCCCTGTCCCTGCCCCTATCCCTGTCCCTGCCCCTGCCCCTGCCCTGCCCTGCCCCTGCCCCTGTCCCTGCCCCGTCCCTGCCCTGCCCTGCCCCTGTCCCTGCCCCTGTCCCTGCCCTGCCCCTGTCCCTGCCCTGCCCTGCCCCTGCCCCTGCCCCTGCCCTGCCCCTGCCCCTGCCCTACCCCTGCCCCTGTCCCTGCCCCTGTCCCTGCCCTGCCCTGCCCCTGCCCCTGCCCCTGCCCCTGTCCCTGCCCCTGCCCCTGTCCCTGCCCCTGCCCCTGCCCTGCCCCTGCCCCTGCCCCTGTCCCTGCCCCTACCCCTGCCCCTATCCCTGTCCCTGCCCCTGCCCCTGCCCTGCCCTGCCCCTGCCCCTGTCCCTGTCCCTGTCCCTGCCCTGCCCTGCCCCTGTCCCTGCCCTGCCCCTGTCCCTGTCCCTGCCCCTGCCCCTGCCCCTGCCCCTGTCCCTGCCCCTGTCCCTGCCCTGCCCCTGCCCCTGTCCCTGCCCTGCCCTGCCCCTGTCCCTGCCCCTGCCCCTGCACCTGCCCGCTGCAGGCTGGGGTCCCAGTTCCTCTCGACTGTACATGGTGGGGGGTTCAGTGGACTTCCTTGTTTAAGTGGTGAGTGCCTGCGGTTTTAATCCAGTAGGATTTCAACCTACTTCAGTTAATATTTCTTCACTACCTCTATCATTACATTTTCTTATCCAGTAAACTGAGTACAACCTATATCTTCTCTGTCACAGAACCTGACTCTGGTTTTCTGACGTAAAACTGTCTTGTAAGCCCCATCCGCCTGCTTCCCCTCGCACCCTGCGTGTAGGCACCCAGGATAAGACAGAGAGTCCGCTGGTGGGAGGGAGGTTCAAACCACACAAAGCCCTGCAGGTGTGTGGGAACCCCCACCCTCACCCTGCCCCGGCCCCTCGCCCCAAAAAACTCCAAGCCAGCCCCTTTCCCAAACACCCTGAAGCCGCTTTGGATCCGCTCTGGAGCTGCCCTCTCCAGAGAGCTTCATCATGCGAGTGTGACGGTTAATTTTTTGTGTCCACTTGGCTAGGCCACAGTACCCAGATCGTTAGCCAAAATTATTCGAGATGCTTTATAAGGGAATTTTACAAACTAAATTCAAATGGGAGTCCATAGACTTGGAGTGCATCAGAGGCCTTCCGTACTGTGGCTGGGCCTCGTGGTCCGTTGAAGGCTTTGGTAGGAAGAGACTGGCCTCCCCGGAAAACGGAATCCCGCCTCAGACATGATCTGCAGCATCCCCTTCTCCCCAGGCCTCCCGCCGCCGGCCCACCTTGCAGGTCGCAAGGCTGTAGTGGTGGTCAGCAGAACGTCACCCCCTTAGAGCATGAAGAGCATTACTCGAACATAGCAAGCTCATCTCAGCACAGGATCCTCTTCATCTCAATGAAAAGGGATCCAGGAAGCTGAGGGCAGGTGGTCCCTGCCCCCTGCTAACCTCCCCTTCCCTGCCACCACCAAAACAAAACAAAACAAAACAAAGAACACCACAATCCCTTATGAGTGTGAGACATGAGGCAGCTCTCAAACCCGGAAAAAAGAGGTGTGGTCTCCAGGAGTAAAGACACATTGCAAGTGTTTATGGCAATGGCTCGCCTGTCTTTTCCTGGAGGGACCTATGGCCATTTACTCATTGATATTTTTTAAACCCTACTGTGTGCCACGCCTTGAAAACCCTACTGGGTGACTCCGCTGGAACAACGAAGAGTGGAGCGCTCTGGAAAGGGAATTCCAAGGTGTTATAAGATGTTTTCATTATTCTAATTCTGTTGTAATTGTAGGTAGTATGCTTCTTTTTTTTTTCTCTTCATAATTCTTAATGAGTTCATTGATCAAAATGGTGAGAATAAAATAAATAAAATTAAAAAAATAAATAAAAACTTGAAACATTTTCAGGGTGAAACAATAATATATTGGAAGTGATGTTCAATAATAGTAAGAGTTCAAAAAATTACCTCAAAAGAAATCTTATGTCCTCATCAGATATATTACTATAAATTTCACATAACAAATATGTATTGCTTTGTCATATATTTAGAAAGTATTCACCCAAAGAACTTAACTATACATGGAAATGAGTAAGTAAATTTAAGTTTATAAAATTCTACTTTTTTATTAAAGATATCTTATAATCCTTTGATGATGAGTTTTCAACAGAGAAAAGACTTTAAGTTCCAAAGGTCCTGACCTTTTTAACATTAAAATAAAATCCTATATATTTCCCGGTTGATACAATTAGATTACATCATCAGGTTAAGATACAATCTGAAAAACTGAAGTTCAATATATTCATAATTTCTGCAAGCATTTTTTATATTTTAGACTGTCATGAATGTTTTCAGTGTGTAATCTGATAAAATGAACTTATTTTATTATTGGTTGCAAGCAATCAATAATAAAAATAAAACTATTAAATAATAAAACTAAAAAAAAATGGTGAGAATAATATTTGGTGCTTTTTACTCAGTACAAACTTTAGAAGATATATGTAATGTGCTTGCCATTCTATTTGATTAAATGCATTCACACACTAACTACATTGAAGTTCACAATGAATGATGTGAAAATGATGTGTACATGCATAAATTATTCGGTGATTTTCATGTGATTATTGGTTGCCTTGTTGGATTGATTACATGAAAATCATGCCGATCTGAATCTTGGGGGCAATTAAAAAAATAAACCTTTATTGTTGAAAGTATTACATATGTCCCCTTTTCCCCCCATTGACCCCCTCCAGCCTACCTCTTCCTCCCCCTCCCGGCCTTCAGCACCCTAGTGTCTATGTCCATGGGCCATGCATAGATGCATACAAGGTCTTAGGTTGATTACCTCCCACCCACCCACCCTCCCCGCCTTCCCTCCAAGATTCCCCACTCCCAGGTCTCTGGATCCACTCCGTTCATCAGTTTATTTTGTTACTTGGATTGGTGGGATTCTTTTAAGATCCGAATGATGTAAAACATTGGTTCCCTACCAGCATACAGTGACATTGCTCCCTGTCATTGGGAAGTGCAGAGATGTTCTGTAGCCCAGAATTCTCCAAGAAGCTTATCCTTGAATGAGCTGAAGGACCATGCATAATACATTTAAATTATAACGTACGCTTTTCTCATTTAGCGTTTGTTTTTGTTCTTTTATACCATAAGAAATTAATGAGGCTGAGCGTCTTAATCCTGCGTTTTATGTATTTAAAATAATTGTGATTAAAGGCCTTTTACACATGTGTATTTTTCATGAATTCTTGTTCAAAGAACTATATTTCATGGTTCACGAAGCGAAATTAATTTAAATTGGCGGGGAATGCACAGTTCGCAATTCCACGAGTCGGCAGGCTGCTGCTGCTCTTGTGTGGGTCCCCGTTAACGCACTGGCAGCCTGGCCCTCGGTGGTGTGTCTGGTGCGGGAAGGGGTGGGGCTCTCACTGTCTGACACGCACACCGGTGTCCCGGGCCACAGCATGGGCCGCGGTGCTCCGTCGTCCTCAGATTCTCTGTTGTCCTGAAGCTGACTCCTGCAAACTAACCTGAGTAGTGTCAATTGCAAATCTTGACATTCGTGTCCCTTAAACTGCAGGTCACTGATTCGCAGAGTGAGAACCATGGCCCTGTGAGGTTTCCCTGTGTGTGCATGGCTGGCAGCCAGGTGCTCTTTGTAGGACAGACTGTGTAATTATGAATACTTTATTTTTTAAAATATATGTATTTTATTGATTTCAGAGAGAGGAAGGGAGAGGGAGAGAGGGATAGAAGCATCAACGATGAGAGAGAATCATTGATCAGCTGCCACCTGCATGACCCACACTGGGGATTGAGCCCACAACCCAGGCATGTGCCCTGACTGGGAATCGAACCATGACCCCCTGGTACATAGGTAGGTTGATGCTCAACCACTGAGCCACGTCAGCTGGACTAATTATGAATATTTTAAATGTGAGTAGTGGATCCCTTTTCTGCTCAGCATGTAGCCGTGAGTTGAAGCAGCAGACAATGGCCAGAATAGCCTTTGTGTTCACCTGAATTTATCTGACACTATTGAGGAGAAGAGCCGCAGATATGCAGAGAAGAAAGGAATTCAGTCTTTGTCTGGGTGGTGAATTTTTAAAGTGGTAGGCACAGGGATAGCGCATGAATAGGTAACAGCTCTGGGGAGCTCAGGGAAATTTTACGAGGAGGAACAAAGGTACGCTGTTCTTGAAAGGGAAGGGATATGCTAAGAATACAGGCATGACGAAATGAATAGTTTGCTAATCAGGCATGAAGACACTAAAAACTAGTATCAGTAACAGCACAGAATGTTCTAAAAAATGTCTGGCTTCGGACCCCAGCTTGGCTGCCAACGCCCTGTGAGATGCTGGGCTATTGTTCCTGTGAGCCTCAGTTTTCTCCTCACCACAATAGGGAGGTTGGGCCAAATGACCTCCTAATTTCCTTCCTCAGGTACCCACGGTGCTGGAGCATGCGGCTGACAGGAGAGTGTGCAGTCACGCTTCCTCTCAGGGTAGTGGCCTCTGCAGCCTAGGGAAGGCTTTTATTTTCATTTTTTTTTTAAGAAGAAAATATGTTGTTTTTTTCAATTAAACTTATTGGGTAACATTGGTCACCATGAGCATACAGGTTTCAGGGGTGGATTGCTATGTTACCATATTGTACCACGAGCTCCCCACCCAAAGTCAGATCTTCTCCCGGCGCCATATACTGAGGCCCCCTCCTCCCCACCCCTTCCCTCTGGCGGCCACCGCACGGTGTGTGTGTCCAGAACCGTGTCAAACGAGTGGTGAGAGTGGACAGCCTTGTCATGTTCCTGATCTTAGAGGAAACACTTTTAGTTGTTCACCGTTGAGTAGGATATTCGCTGAGGTTCGTCATGTACCTGGTATGGCCTTTATTCTGTGGAGGCACTTTCCTTCTATTCCTATTTTATTGAGTGTTTTAATCATAAACGAACCTTGTATCTTATCAAATGCTTTTTTTCTGCCTCTATTGATAAGATCATGTGATTTTATCCTTTCTTTTGTTAATTGCATTGTTTGATTTGCATAGGTTGAACCCTGGAAGGAACCCCACTTGATCATGGTGTATTATTTTTTGGACGTACTTTTGTATTCGATTGGCTAGTATTTTTGTTTAGGATTTTTGCACCTGTATTCATCAGAGATATTGGTCTCTAACTTTCTTTCTCTGTGTTATCTTTGCCAGGTTTTGGTATCAGGGTTATATTGGCCTCACAGAATGTGTTAGGAAGCATTGCCTCTTCTTCAGTTTTTTAGAAGAGTTTGAGGATAGGTTTTAAATCTGTGAACGTTTAGTAGAATTCACTGGTGAAGCCATCTGGTCCTGGACTTTTATTTTCTGAGAGGTTTCTTGATGGTTGTTTCAATTTCCTCACTACTATTTAGATTTTCCAATTCTTCATGATTTAGTCTAGGAAGGTTATATGATTCTAGGAACTTACCCATTTCTTTTAGGTTGTTGAATTTGGTGGCATATAGTCTTTCATGAATTCTAGTATGATCCTTTGTATATCTGAGGTGTCAGTGATGACTTCTCTCTCATTTCTGATTGTGTGTATGTGGGTCTTTCCCATTTTTTCCTTAGTGAGGCTAGCCAGGGGTTTGTCAGCTTCCAAGGAAGGTTTTTATTGAGCGCCTGGCACGCAGCCGGCATGGGACCCAAAGGCAGTGCATTTTCTGTTGTATTGGCCACGCTGGATTTGAAGACCTCTTTACTCTGCTGCCCCGTTAAACCTGGTCATCTGCGGGTGTATGGTGTTCTTACGGCAGTGTAAGGACTCGGTGTGAAGAATTTGTATGCTTGCAAATATGTGAACCAGAATAACAATGCAGTGTTTTATATGGGATTCGTGTTTGTTTGTAAGAATTCACAACTTTCAGAATATATCCTGGAATCAACATGTTTCATTCTCATGTTTTACAACTTCCTTCCATCCCTTCAGAGGTTATCTCTGTTGTGAATAGACAGCGGGAAACACACGACTCCCTCTGTGCATTGCATCACACCTTGCTTACCAAGCCTAGAAAACGGCCAATGTTACACACACACACACACACACACACACACACACACACACACACGTGTTCCAGGTTAAACAGAACTCAATTAGTTGTCAATTCACTGAGAAATGCTTTTGTTTTGAAAGTGTCCTTTTAGTTCATCAAAATAAAATGTGGGCAGTACTTACCTGGAGCTTTTAAAAGTTAGATGGTGCACAAGATAAGGAATAGAGTTCTTTCATTGTCCTACAGGGTTAGATTAGCACCAGGTTCTCTCAAATGCAGCAGGGTTGTATGGGGGTGGGAGTGGGGGTTCACACAGGGGCTGACTCGCTGCGTGGTGGTTAGGATCTGAGAGGACTGAGATGCTAAATGAGGGGATCAGGCTCCACGGCTTCTGAACCCTGAGTTTCTAGGACTCCTTATGGTACCCAGGGTGGAAAATTTGTTCTTCTAGAACTTACTGTTTCTTAAAGATTATTTGGCACTTTAACATTTTTTAGAAAATCATTTTTAACTTTACAAACTTCTCACCTCTGAACCTAGCGCTGTCATCTCAATCAAATGTAACTATTTTATGTTGGGTTTTTTTAATCATTTACTATATACTGTATATCGAAATGGTATTGATCTGGAAACTTAGGAGCCACCTGCAATATTGTGTGTTTTTTTTTCCCGCTTCCCTCCCCCTATTTCAATAACCACAAATATTAAATATTTTAAAGACTTTTTCTTATGTTGCTCCCCACACATTTCAGTAAATCATTACTTGTCTAGACACCAAAAGGAAGTCAGAAACAATTGCTGGAAGTAAAAATTCTTTGGGGATTTTTATTCAATAATAGAGCAATTAAATAGGACATATTATTGAGTAATAGAAAGTACTTTCTTTACAATCTGCACACTTAGCAGACGCATCATTAACCATGAGGTCAGCGCTTGTGTTCAGAGCCACAAATGCTGAAAAAGCGCTGTTTTTTGCCTGGTTATATTATCTTTTTTGGGAAAATATTTAACACTTGAAATAGAAAACGAAGTGCTACATTTCATACTAAAACTACAGTTTAGTGTGTTGTGATTATCTGCATAGCGATGATACCTACATTAGATAGCAGGAACAAAATAACTAAAGCATAACATCAGGCCAGTCATTTAACCAAAAATTGCGTCCTGAAGCCCTGATGGGATTCAGTGCCGCAGTTCGTGCCGAAGGATGCTGGATGCTTCTGGCCATGGGCTAATGTGGGAAGGCCATGGCAATGGCTTAATTCAGTTTGCAATTAATTCAGCCTGTCAACCTGAAGCCCCGTCATCTTCACAAACGTTCATTTGCGGGAGGGCTACACATTGTTTTGAAATTCAGGCATAAAGTGAAGCTCTTAATCTTGTTAAAATTGTGCTGTTTCAAAATCACACATTTTTTTTACTGCATGCAGTATTCGATTTAAATTTGCCCTTGTAATGCCAGCTCATTGCATTAGCAACACCTCCAGCTGCTCAGCATTTTAAGGAGGGTTTCCTGGAGGCCTTGCCCCAGTTGTCTGTACTTTGTTGCGCCATGGGAATCAGGGCGTGAGGGCAACTGCACAGAGAGAGAAGCTACCTTGCTTTATGTGTGTGTGGGCATGTGTTGTGCATGTGTGCACGCATGTGTGTATCTGTGGTATGTGTATGTGTGTGCACCTGTAAGCAGAAAGAAAAACAAATGGATCGGGACACAGAATGAGGAGACCCAGCGATGGGGCAGGCGAACCTCAGTGGGCTGACGTCAGTTGGTTGGGCATCGTTCTGTGCACCGAGAGAGCGCTGGTTCGATTCCTGGTCAGGGCACATGCCCGGGTTCCAGCTCGATTCCCTGTAGCGGGTGTGCAGGAGGTGGTCTGTCTATGTGTCGCTCTCGCATTTATGTTTCTCTCTCTCTCTAAAAAATCAATAAAAATACTTTTAAAAAGAAAAAATAAAGAGCTTTTCATGGCCCCGGTGATATTTAAACACAGGGAAGCTCAGGCAAGTCGCTTGTCCTAAGATGCCACGTGGGTGTCATTATTAACCAGCTCCTGCAGAGACAGGGATAGGCCTGCTTTCTGTCTCTTGGGCCAGATTTATTCAGCGGCCTGATTCTCGCACTTGGGTGACTCCAGCAAGAATTGTAACCTGGCAAAGCTGAGCAACAGGACTCGGGCTCACCGGCTGGATTCCTTTGTGGCAGGTGAAGAACTACGTGGCCACGGGCTTGGCATGTTCTCACTGGGACACAGGTGGGTGCTGACCGGGCGGGAGATGGGACCCAGATCTCCAGCCAGAAACAGCGTCTCAGAAACAGTGCCCGACCAGCTCTTATCGCAGAGATCCAGGTGACAAAAGGCTGTCTCCCCAGACTGCTGTCCCCATCCTCAGATCCTTCCCAGAGTAACCACTGCTCTCAATGGGTATGTGTCCTCCACACATTGTTTACTGCTCCCACGTATGCACGCATATACCTGTGTGCAGAAACATGTGTGCATGGAAATAGATGGCAATATTCTGTAATTTTTCTTAAAAACACAGATACCATTATACTATAGATTTGGTTTTGCAAATGTTTATCTTGGCTATTTTTCTGCATCAGCACATACGTACCCTGTTCTTTCAAACTGCCGGCTGACTCTCCAAAATACAAAGAAGGCCTGACATAGCACACGCATTTAGATGGGTTCTGCTTTCCCTCCATTACAAACGGGGTTGGACACCGTCCTTCTCTAGCGCGTCAGCATCACCAGAGGGTCTTGTTAACACACAGCCCCGGCCCCCAGCACACACAGCCCGGTCCAGCCCTGAGTGGGATGACCACTGTCCCAGCATCTCTAACAAGCTCTCAGGACGCTCAGGCTGTGGTCCCAGGAGCATGCTTCGGGCCGCACGGCTGGAATGAATGTCACCACATCGGCCTCTGGTGTGTTTGAGAGGCTCTCGTGTGGGGGCGGGAAGAGGAGGCGGATCTGAAGAGGCTTTGCCGGGTCGTGGGGCTTGCGTTTTAGTTTAAAGATGCTGAGAAATTGTCCTGTAAGGTGGCCACATTGCTTTGTGTAGCTAGCGATTCCCCTCAGCCGTGTTTGAGTATGTTTCTCACAGGCTCGCCACCTTTGGTGCTGACAGTCCTTAGTCGGTCCCCGCTGTGCTTGGTGAGAATGGTACCTTGCTTTCCCTCGATCACTGCTGAGGTTGGCCATTCATAAAATGCACCGGCCATCTGAGTCTCCTCTTCCATGAACTGGATATTGTGTCCTAAGCACATTTAAAAAAGTGTTTTTTGTTGCGTTTTAGAGAGAGAGGAAGGGCGAGGGAGAGAGAGAGAAACGTTGACGGGAGAGAGCGAGACATCAGCCGGCTGCCTCCTGCAGGTCCCCCCCCCTGCCCCCCTGCCCAGGGATCTAGCCTGAAACCCCGGCCTGTCCCCTATCTGTGCATGGGAGGACGTCCAACCACCTGAGCCACACCAACCAGTGTCCTATGCACATTTTTAAGATACGTTGTTGGTTTGTTCTTCTCATAGATTTATAGCAATTTGAAAATATATATTTTGGACCTTAATCCCTTCCCTGCTTTATAGGGTTGAAGATTTTTTGCCCAGTGCTCGCTCCTCTACACAGCACAGTAGTGACTTCTAATTTTGTAACGTTGCCTGGACCGCACTGGTCCCTCAGAGGGTCGTGACAATTCCAGAATAAAACGTGATTTTCCTCTTGGCCCCTCAGACCAATTCCTGTGACCACACTGCTCAGTGGTGGCTAATGATCGGCAAATTGTGGGGAACCTGAGAAAGGGAACAGGTTGGAGACTCCACTCCCCCACAACCCTGTTACCCAAGGGAGCATCCACGGCGGGGAGGAGTGCCCGGCCGGGTCAGGGACCAAGACTCACATACGGAGCCAAAGTGCAGCATCCTCCGTCTTGTCCCAGGAATTTCTGGAAGCTCCTGAGTAAGAGTCCTCCTAAGCCGCTCTGACATAGAATCATTCTCCTTTGACATATTATGAACATTAAGGAAAATTTAATGCCCATCTGGACAGTCGGTGTTTGCCAAGTCCGACCGCCACCAGCTGCAAAACGGCACCGACTACAAGCCATCCAGCTGCCACGCGCGCCCGGTGCCAAGAGGGAGCCGCTGCCAGCGCCGCTCCAAGCGGCTGGGCTGGGCCGCCGCCAGGCCCGGAGGAGGGTGTGCGGGGAACACGCCGCCGCGCTGCCCCTCCCTGCGTGTTATTTGTGTTTGCTGCTTCTCCGGTCGTCCACTGCGGGAGGCTGCTGGGGACTCCATCCCCTCCTGGAAGTGGCAGCACAGTGTGTTGATCCTTCTCCCTCTGCCTTTTATGTGCTCGCTGGCATCCCCGGGCGCAGAGCCGCCTGGCGCTGCAGGAAATGGTGTGGGCGCTCCAGGCTGGGTTTCCCCAGCTCCTGATCCCTCTCCCCACCCCTAATGGCGCCCCTTTCCTCGTTTCTCTCCTTAGTTGTTTGGCATTGATTCCTTACAAAAATAGCAAAAAGAAACTGCTTCCACGGCGAGTGTTTTCATGAAAGTGTTCTTATATTTGTGCCCTTGGGCTGCAGGCACTCTTGTGAGGCTATTTCCCCTCAACAAAGAGGGGGTCCTCCTTCCTTCCTTCCTTCCTTCCTTCCTTCCTTCCTTCCTTCCTTCCTTCCTTCCTTCCATTTTTTTAATTATATGTGTTTTTATTGGTTTCAGAGAGGAAGGGAGAGGGAGAAAGAGACAGAAGCCTCAGTGCTGAGAGAGAAGCATTGCTCAGCGGCCTCCTGCCCACCCCACCCTGGGGATCCAGCCCGCAGCTCAGGCATGTGCCCTGGCAGTGACCTGCAGGCTCACAGGTCCATGCTCAACCGCTGAGCCATGCTGGTCTGGCTCTTCCTTCCTTTTAGGAGCAAATGGTTTTCCAGCCCAGAAGGTAAATTCTTTGTTGACATCGGTGGTGGATTGTATCAGGGTTTGCCAAATATTCCATCTTCTTGCCCCATCCTGTTCTTCCCTGTGGGTGGGTTGATCACTCTTCTCCTCTTTGGTGAAGTCAGGAGAAACCACGTGATTTGCCGTGGCCAATGAGATGGGGCAGAAGTGTTGCGTGTAACTGGCCCGCAGAGGTTAGAAGAGCCAGCTTGCTGTTTGCCCTTCCCTGCGCCAGAAGAAGCGGGATGCTCAGATGGAAGCTGCGCCCGCAGTCCGGGTGCTGGAATGAGACACGGGGCCATGCGGCAGGCGACCCTGGGGGGCAGGTTGTGCTAGTAAAACAAAGCCACATTCTTTAGAACCGCTGAGAGATTTGGGACTACTTCTTACTGCAGCATAACCTGTGCCACGCCAGCACAGCCAAGGGTTCGGCGAGCCTGAGGGAGGGCCGGCGAAGGATGAAGAAAAGACAGACAAAGAGAATAAGCTGGGTCTAGGTGGCTTTCCTGTGCCTGGCTGAGACCACAGAACAGATCCAGACGGCAAGCTGATGGTTTATTTTATAGCCAGAGGCAAACAAGGTAGTGGTCACCATAGTTACAATGTTCTTATGAGTTTCACTTGTTTTGGCAGCACTTGCTGCCCCTCCCACAGCCCATTAGCTACCCAGGAAAGATCTAGGGAGCAGTCACAAGATCAAGCTTAATTATGCTAAGAGGGCTGTGCCTTCTAAGCTGGGACTTGTTTGCGGCTTTGCCAGCAGGTCAGGCCGAGGCTTAACTCTATAACCGCTCCCTACAATAACCAAACCTACTGCGACTGATCCAGTGTCCTTTCCTTTGTAGATCTCTACAATAAGACAACACGTTGAGATCACTGAGTAGGATGCGGAATAAGGAATCTAGAAAGTTATCCCTCAAAGCAGGCAGTGCTTGCCTGCTGATGTGTAGGGGCAGGCTAACGTGGGGTCTCGGGATGTGAGAAATGGTAGGGATCTCAGAATTCTGCTCGTCAAGCCCTCGCATCTGCACAGAAGGAAACGGGCTCAGGGATGTTCAGGGACACTACGTTAGACTGCTGGTTGGTGGGAGGCCGTGGCCCAGGCTGTCACTCCCATGCTGTCAATCATGCCTTCCCCTGAGGTGTTCAGCCCACTTAGCATCGGGGAAAAGACCAGAGAAGATCCTTCAATACATATTTTCTACCATTTTATGTGAAATATTTCTGAAAACCTTACCCATGAGACGCCCAACTGCCCACCTTAAACCCCAGATGGTCTCCCATCCCCTACACTACTGCCTCCTATGGAGGGCGGTTCATGTCACCAGTGAGAGGTGCATGTTCAGAGAAGCGAGTCTACAGTACAGGAAGCTACTGTAAGAGGCTTTGCTTCTGGGCGCAGTCCCAGGACACCCGCATCCCTGCTTCCCTTCGCTTGACCACACAGCTAAGGCCTGGCTGTGCCATGTTTTCCTAAATCAGCCCTGTCTCCCTGTATTTTAGGACACGTGATGGGTCCACGCACTTCCTGGAGAGCAGCCCTTCCTATCTTGTGAGTGGTTACTCCTTAATAATAGCAGATGCTGACGTTTACACAGTGCTCCCTGTTACACTCTGCTCTATGTCTCTCCCACACTTAGCCCTCACAGTGAACGTGTGATGTATTATCATTACTCCTCACTTACAGCAGGGAAAACGGAGGCACAGAACAGGTATGTAACTTGTCCCAGGCCACACAGCAAGTGAGTGGCAACGCTGGGATGGTGCCCAGCCAGTCTAGCTACACTGTCCCTCAGATGACCGAATGACTGGCAGTGACTAAAGTAACATGGCAGCAGCCACAACCAGGGTGATGACTATTCAGTGGAGTACGTGAAGGTGCTGTGTATCTTTATGCTTAACTGTGATCCCTAAAATACGTATCACAGTAACCGAGGGCGTGGAGGCTCCATGACATTGGGTGATTTGTGCAAGGTCACTTAAAGGCGAACCTGAAGTTCAAGGCCAGGTCCGTCCGACTTCGACGTCTGTCCTCCCTTCTCTGGGCCACGGGGCATCTTCTTTTCATGGCCCGTCTACCTAAAGGCAGTGTGACAGAGGGAAGATGCCATGCTTAGCGCATGCTTGCTGCTTTACATACCACACAGGCCACAGTGAGTACAGTGAGGGCCTTTCACCTGAACACACAGCCTCTGGGCAGGACGGAGGCAGCCGTCGGATCCCTCGGATCCCTCGGATCCCGGAGGTGGTGGAGGGGAAACGGTTGGCTGGTTGTCTGGCCCAGGTGCCCGCTGATGTCTTTTTCACCCTAGGCCTCTGTGATGCGGTAATCCCCTCCATATTTCTCTCGGAGGGCTGCTCTTTGTGAAGTGTGACATAGGGGTGCAGAGCATCAGAGCGCTCCCGCGGCCTCACGGTGATGTCCCTCGTGGGGCTGGCAGTAAAAGCGGGTCCTTTTTCACAGAGAGCGTGTTCCTGTGAGAGGTTTCGCAGCGTTGGCCATGCGGGAATGTCTTTTGCAGAGATCCCCAGAGCCCGAGTGGAACTTACGCCACTGAACACGCTGAAACTGTTTGCTAGCAGGGCATCCTGGACAGAACCTATTGGAAGGTTGCATGTGTGTTTTAAGTTTTAATTGATGGCAGCTAAGAAGCCGTTGCGAAGGACACGAGCTCACTGTGAGAATCACTGCGTATCTGAACCTGAGGGCACAGTCACTAGCCTCCCAGGTCCACCAGTCTGGGGGCAGGGAGGATGCTACCTTTGTTCTTCTACCCCCGCGCCTCTAGGGCAGGTGGGGATGGCAGACTTGGAAGGTGCTGGAGGCTCTCTAGGGAACAACCTGTGTTATTTAGGATATAGTTTTAGATAATAGCTTAAGTAAGATAGGAGTTCTTTCTTTCTTACATACTTGGGAGTTGGGCATTAATGACCCTGGCCTGGGGGGTTGGTGGCTCTAGGGTGTCGAAGACCCCGCCTCCCATCTTCAGTTGCACCGCCCCGGAACCTGCCTTGTCTGTCACCCTGTGGCTCATGACCATGCCCAGAGGTGAGCCCGTGGAGATGGGGAGAAGGGCTGGTGCATATATATTAGACAGGGTTTTCCAGAGAAACAGAACCAATAGAATGTATCTCTATATCTGTGTCTATGTCTATGTCTATGTCTGTGCCTGCGTCTGCATCTGAGTCTGAGTCTGAGTTTGTGTTTCTGAGTCTGTGTCTGTGTCTGAGTCTGTGTCTGTGTCTGAGTCTGTGTGTCTGAGTCTGTGTCTGTGTGTCTGAGTCTGTGTCTGTGTGTCTGTGTCTGAGTCTGTGTCTGTGTCTGAGTCTGTGTTTCTGAGTCTGTGTCTGTGTCTGTGTCTGAGTCTGAGTCTGTGTCTGTGTCTGTGTCTGAGTCTGTGTCTGTGTCTGTGTGTGTGTCTGTGTGTGTGTCTGTGTGTCTGAGTCTGTGTCTGAGTCTGAGTCTGAGTCTGTGTGTGTGTCTGTGTGTCTGAGTCTGTGTCTGTGTCTGTGTGTGTGTCTGTGTGTCTGAGTCTGTGTCTGTGTCTGTGTGTGTGTCTGTGTGTGTGTCTGTGTGTCTGAGTCTGTGTCTGAGTCTGAGTCTGAGTCTGTGTGTGTGTCTGTGTGTCTGAGTCTGAGTCTGAGTCTGTGTGTGTGTCTGTGTGTCTGAGTCTGTGTCTGTGTCTGAGTGTCTGTGTGTGTGTCTGTGTGTCTGAGTCTGAGTCTGTGTCTGTGTCTGAGTCTGAGTCTGTGTCTGAGTGTCTGTGTGTGTGTCTGTGTGTCTGTGTCTGAGTCTGTGTCTGTGTCTGTGTCTGTGTCTGAGTCTGTGTCTGTGTCTGTGTCTGAGTCTGAGTCTGTGTCTGTGTCTGTGTCTGTGTCTGAGTCTGTGTCTGTGTCTGTGTGTGTGTCTGTGTGTGTGTCTGTGTGTCTGAGTCTGTGTCTGAGTCTGAGTCTGAGTCTGTGTGTGTCTGTGTGTCTGAGTCTGTGTTTGTGTCTGTGTGTGTGTCTGTGTGTCTGAGTCTGAGTCTGAGTCTGTGTGTGTGTCTGTGTGTCTGAGTCTGTGTCTGTGTCTGAGTGTCTGTGTGTGTGTCTGTGTGTCTGAGTCTGAGTCTGTGTCTGTGTCTGAGTCTGTGTCTGTGTCTGTGTGTCTGAGTGTCTGAGTCTGTGTCTGTGTCTGAGTCTGTGTTTCTGAGTCTGTGTCTGTGTCTGTGTCTGAGTCTGTGTCTGTGTCTGTGTCTGTGTCTGAGTCTGTGTCTGTGTCTGTGTGTGTGTCTGTGTGTGTGTCTGTGTGTCTGAGTCTGTGTCTGAGTCTGAGTCTGAGTCTGTGTGTGTGTCTGTGTGTCTGAGTCTGTGTCTGTGTCTGTGTGTGTGTCTGTGTGTCTGAGTCTGAGTCTGAGTCTGTGTGTGTGTCTGTGTGTCTGAGTCTGTGTCTGTGTCTGAGTGTCTGTGTGTGTGTCTGTGTGTCTGAGTCTGAGTCTGTGTCTGAGTGTCTGTGTGTGTGTCTGTGTGTCTGTGTCTGAGTCTGTGTCTGTGTCTGTGTCTGTGTCTGAGTCTGTGTCTGTGTCTGTGTCTGAGTCTGAGTCTGTGTCTGTGTCTGTGTCTGTGTCTGAGTCTGTGTCTGTGTCTGTGTGTGTGTCTGTGTGTGTGTCTGTGTGTCTGAGTCTGTGTCTGAGTCTGAGTCTGAGTCTGTGTGTGTCTGTGTGTCTGAGTCTGTGTCTGTGTCTGTGTGTGTGTCTGTGTGTCTGAGTCTGAGTCTGAGTCTGTGTGTGTGTCTGTGTGTCTGAGTCTGTGTCTGTGTCTGAGTGTCTGTGTGTGTGTCTGTGTGTCTGAGTCTGAGTCTGTGTCTGTGTCTGAGTCTGTGTCTGTGTGTCTGAGTGTCTGAGTCTGTGTCTGAGTCTGAGTCTGTGTCTGTGTCTGTGTCTGTGTCTGAGTCTGTGTCTGTGTCTGTGTGTGTGTCTGTGTGTCTGAGTCTGAGTCTGAGTCTGTGTCTGTGTCTGTGTCTGTGTCTGTGTCTGTGTCTGTGTCTGTGTCTGTGTCTGAGTCTGTGTCTGTGTCTGTGTGTGTGTCTGTGTGTCTGAGTCTGAGTCTGAGTCTGTGTGTGTGTCTGTGTGTCTGAGTCTGTGTGTGTGTCTGTGTGTCTGAGTCTGTGTCT
This sequence comes from Corynorhinus townsendii, assembly GCA_026230045.1. Classification (NCBI taxonomy): domain Eukaryota; kingdom Metazoa; phylum Chordata; class Mammalia; order Chiroptera; family Vespertilionidae; genus Corynorhinus; species Corynorhinus townsendii. The sequence continues at coordinate 8,646,385 of JAPDVU010000005.1, read as the reverse complement.
GTGTCTGTGTCTGTGTCTGTGTCTGTGTCTGAGTCTGAGTCTGAGTCTGAGTCTGTGTGTGTGTCTGTGTGTCTGAGTCTGAGTCTGAGTCTGTGTGTGTGTCTGTGTGTCTGAGTCTGTGTCTGTGTCTGTGTCTGTGTCTGTGTCTGAGTCTGTGTCTGTGTCTGTGTCTGAGTCTGTGTCTGTGTCTGTGTCTGAGTCTGTGTCTGTGTCTGTGTCTGAGTCTGAGTCTGTGTCTGTGTCTGTGTCTGTGTCTGAGTCTGTGTCTGTGTCTGTGTCTGAGTCTGTGTCTGTGTCTGTGTGTGTGTCTGTGTGTCTGAGTCTGTGTCTGTGTCTGAGTCTGTGTCTGTGTCTGTGTCTGAGTCTGAGTCTGTGTCTGTGTCTGTGTCTGTGTCTGAGTCTGTGTCTGTGTCTGTGTGTCTGAGTCTGAGTCTGTGTCTGTGTCTGAGTCTGTGTCTGTGTCTGTGTGTCTGAGTGTCTGAGTCTGTGTCTGAGTCTGTGTGTGTGTCTGTGTGTCTGAGTCTGTGTCTGTGTCTGAGTCTGTGTCTGTGTCTGTGTGTGTGTCTGTGTGTCTGAGTCTGAGTCTGAGTCTGAGTCTGTGTCTGTGTCTGTGTCTGTGTCTGTGTCTGAGTCTGTGTCTGTGTCTGAGTCTGTGTCTGAGTCTGAGTCTGTGTGTCTGAGTCTGTGTCTGTGTCTGTGTCTGTGTCTGTGTCTGTGTCTGAGTCTGAGTCTGAGTCTGTGTCTGTGTCTGTGTCTGTGTCTGAGTCTGAGTCTGAGTCTGTGTTTCTGAGTCTGTGTCTGTGTCTGAGTCTGAGTCTGAGTCTATGTCTAAGTCTGTGTGTCTGAGTCTGTATCTGTGTGTTTGAGTCTGTGTGTCTGTGTCTGTGTCTGTGTCTGTGTGTCTGAGTCTGAGTCTGAGTCTGTGTCTGTGTGTCTGAGTCTGAGTCTGTGTCTGTGTGTCTGTGTCTGTGTCTGTGTCTGAGTCTGTGTCTGTGTCTGTGTGTGTGTCTGTGTGTCTGAGTCTGTGTCTGTGTCTGAGTCTGTGTGTGTGTCTGTGTGTCTGAGTCTGTGTCTGTGTCTGAGTTTGTGTGTCTGTGTCTGTGTCTGAGTCTGAGTCTGAGTCTATGTCTGTGTGTCTGAGTCTGTGTGTCTGTGTGTCTGAGTCTGAGTCTGAGTCTGTGTCTGTGTGTCTGAGTCTGAGTCTGTGTCTGTGTCTGAGTCTGTGTGTCTGTGTCTGTGTCTGAGTCTGAGTCTGAGTCTATGTCTAAGTCTGTGTGTCTGAGTCTGTATCTGTGTGTTTGAGTCTGTGTGTCTGTGTGTCTGAGTCTGAGTCTGAGTCTGTGTCTGTGTGTCTGAGTCTGAGTCTGTGTCTGTGTCTGTGTGTCTGAGTCTGTGTCTGGGTCTGAGTCTGTGTCTGAGTCTGTGTGTCTGAGTCTGTATCTGTGTGTTTGAGTCTGTGTGTCTGTGTCTGAGTCTGTGTGTCTGTGTCTGTGTCTGTGTCTGTTTCTACTTCTACATCTCTATCTACTATGTTATATTTATCTTTGTCTGTGTCTGTATTTACATCTACATCTCTATCTACCATATCTCTTATATATCTGCATTTATCTATATTTATTTCTCTCTAGAGATACTCTGAGGAATTGGCTTATATGATTATGGAGGCTGTGAGTGGGCCAGCAGGTGGTGGCCAGGCCAGGTCGGGGGGCTGGGGCCCCAGAGGAGAGCCGGTGCCCAGGCCAGGTCAGGAGGTTGCTGCCACAGAGTCCCACTCAGGGGAGGCCAGGCTTTTGTTCTGTGCAGGCCTGCAGCTGCTTGGACGAGGCCCACCTACACTGTGGGGGACACTTGGCTTTACTCAAAGTCACAGTTTAAATGTTAATCTCACCCAAAAGCTCGCTCACAGACACACCCAGAATAACGTTTACCCACATATCTGGGCACTGTGGCCCAGCCAAGGTGACCTATAAAGTGTGCCATCATCGTGTATAGACTTGTTCCTCCCTCTGGGGGAATATAAAGTTTCATTGTTCTTTTGAGAGTATAAATGGTCCCCAGTCAAAGAGCCAAAGTACTAAGGCTGGGAACACTGGTGATGTGGAGGGAGGAGCAGGGCATCCTCAGCCCTGGGTTGGGGGGGCGGGGGGGGGGGGGGCCGGGGGTGCGGTCCCCTGTGCCCAGAGGTCCAGCGTGGCATTGATCAAGGCAGAAAGGAGACAGGCGAGAGGAATCACAGTGAGGAAGATGCAGGAATACCAGGGAGAGAGACAGAGCCCTCGGCCTGGGGGCGGCAGGCTCCCACCGCCTTCGCCTTCCGCCCAGGTCTCTCCCTTTGCTCCCTGCCTGTCTGTGGACACCCGCCCTCCCCCCTTATTTAGTGACCTGCTGGTGGCTCCCTGCCACTAGGCTTATTTGGAAACAATAGATAAATGTCTGCACTTAGAAGCCATGAAACATCCTAACTGGCCCCCCTAGACTAATAAACATTAAAAAAAACCCTGATTCAGGCAGCCTGATGGGCTCATTGGTGAGAGGGAGATAAAGTTTCCCTCCAGGACATTTATAATTTACATAATAAAAAGCTTTTCACCTTCCAGTCAAGGAGCAAAATTAATTACCAGGCCCCATACCTCCTGGAACAGTTTTTGCTTAAACTGGCAGGAACAGTTTGTGAACTCTGAAATGAGGGTGGGGAGGCCAGGAGGGGGTGTCGGGGAGGCAGGTAGAAAGGGGAGCAAGGCACCCACAGCTCACTTTGCAACGGCCTGGAATAGGGGGGGTGGTGTGTGTGTGTGGGTGGTGGTGGGGGCAGAAGTGTCTCCACGTTTCACAAAGACATCTGTGGCTCGACCTGTCTTTTCAGAGCATTCAGTACAAATAATGCGCTAATGATAATGGACTTGGCAGTGGAGGCCTCATGGCCTCCCCTCGGACAGATGTTGAATGGACACTCACCAGAAGGGACGTCTCCATTATGCCCTGCAGTCCTGCTTGTCCTCTTCTCCTCTGGGCACCGGTTCAAATCACAAACAGGAAAGCTGGTGCTCCTGTGCCCTGGGCCTGAGGAAGGAGGCACAGCCCAGAGGCCGCCGATAGCCGGGCAGGGTGTCTCCTTCCACACCCCTCGCTCTTCAGAAAGCCAACAGCATGGGCCTGACGTTCTTTCTCCCCCCTCCCCCCATCAACAATTACTTTATTCTTTTCTTTTTTATGTATGTATGTACATATGTACTTACTTTTCTTTTAAATCTTTATTGTTGAAAGTATTAATATGTCCCCTTTCTGCCCGCCCCCCCCCCCACACACACACACCCCTCTCACCTGTCCCAGGCCCCCCACCTGCCACCTGCCCCAGGCCTTCTCCACCCCATTGTCTGTGTCCATGGGTTATGCATATATGTACACAAGTTCTTTGGTTGATCTCCCCTGCCTTCCCTGGCCTTCCCTCTGAGGTTTGACAGTCTGTTCCATGCTTCTCTGTCTCTGGATCTATTTTGTTCATCAATTTATTTTGTTCATTAGATTCCACATGTGAGTGAGATCATGTGAAAACTTGTCTTTCTCTGACGGCCTTATTTTGCTTAGCGTAATGCTCTCCAAGTCCCTCCATGCTGTCTCAAAGGGTAAGAGATCCTTCTTTTTTACAGCTGCCTAGTATTTCATGTACCACAGCTTTTCTGTCCACTCATCTGCTGATGGGCGCTGGGGCTGTTACTTAATTCTCACCACTATCCTGTAGGGCAGCAGGTGGCCCACGCTATCTGGGGTTTTGCAGATTGAGAGAGAACGGTAAAGAGGCGTTCTGAGGAGCTGGTATAGAATTTATCTCACGTCCACAGGGTATAGGGTCTCCTGGTAGACAAGAAGGCTCAACCCAGGGTCTCTGGGAATGGATAGGACTGTGGAGGTGAGGATGGAAGTCAAAGCCTCCTGCCTTTTGTGAAAGAGGAACCATTATGGTTTTCATTTTCATGCTTCTTTACAGTAATTAATACACCAGATTACAAAAGGACACAGCAAAAGATGGCATGGTTACAAGTATGTTTTTTGTTTAAGCTTGAGTTGCTGTCTTGTATAAACAGACTATTGCCAGGTATTCAACAGTTCAGAAGGTGGAGGGGAGAGCAGGCTGTGAGGGCCATCAGCACCTGAAGCACCATCCACCTTAGAGTCCTTGGGGCCCTCTCGGCCTCCCCCGTGTCCACGTGCCACCAGGTTCGCATTTCCAGGGCCGTTTCTGGAACCCGGTGACCTTGGAGGTGCAACGCACCCACGCTTTATACTCTCCAGGAAATGGTTGAGTCACGGCCACCTCAGAACCAGTTTTCCAGGGGAAGGGGCAGAATCAGTTCTGTCACAGTGCAGCCAGCCTTTCCCTGGTGTTGGTGTTAGGTGTCCTGAATAAATGGATCAGTGGAGTGACAGGATCTAGCTGTGGGATTTGTGTGTCTTTGATTTGAATATAAGATGGAAGCTGAGGCTAGCTGAACAATGGTTCTACTTTGGAAAATAATTGCTTTGCTCTTTCTAGTAGAAACTACCCATATTGGATGGGCAAGGAGCTTGGGGTGCCCGCAGTGGGGTGTGCACAGGGCAGAGGGTGGGGAGAGGCTGCCAGGCCCCGTCTCCTCAAGGCCTCCTGCCCTCGGGGGAGTTTGGACTTCATCCTTAGCCAAAGCGTTTAGGAGAACAGGGAGGTGAGCAGGTAGGGGAAGAGAACCCAGCTCAGGATGAACCAGAGACCTCTCCAGCTCCCCTTCAAACTCTCACACCACGTCCCAGGTAAGAGGGAGGAAGGGCAGTTATTGTAGAAATGGTACCTGCTATACAAGTTTCCAGGAGAGATTTGAGTAAATTCTCTTCCCTCCACCCTTTGGTCCTCGAGACTCCCCCTTCCCACACTGGAAGCCCTGGAGGGGAAGGGTCTCTGTAGGGCAGGCAGGCACCGGCATGCCTTCAGCACTCCCACTGGTGTTGAGAGTGAATGGTGGACTGACGCAGGTCAAGGACAGGTCAGCACTGGGTGGTACAAAGCAGGGGGGGGGGGGTAGCGGCTGGGGGGGAGGGGAGCAGGCTCAGGTGTGAACTAAGTAGGATGCATTCAGAGAATGATGCCTCCGTGCTTCTCGGCCACTGGGGAGGGAGGAGGTGGCTCCCTCCCTTATCCCCTATCCCGTATCCCTTATCTGTAGCAAAGGCAGGAAGCAGGAGAGGAAGTAGTGGACCCTTTATGCTGAGGCACCGGAGGACTTCCCCGGGAGGCGTTTCCGTAGCCGTCCAAAAAGATGGAGGTGTGGTTTTTCTAGAAAGTCTTCACTAGCAGCTATCAGGATGATGACGCACAGGACGGGATGCGTGCTTTTTCTTTCCCTGGTAGAGCACATCCTATGTATTTTAATACCTTTTCAATTGAATTTTCCCTCTAAATATTAGACTGCTCTTCTTTCTTTTTTAAAATTGATTTTAGAGAGGGAGGGAGGGAGAGAGGGAGAGGGAGAGGGAGAGGGAGAGGGAGGGAGAGAGAGAGAGAGAGAGAGAGAGAGAGAGAGAGAGAGAGAGAGAGAGAGAGTTCGGTTGTGTCCTGCACGCGCCCCAACTGGGGATGGAACCTGAAACCTGGGCATATACCTGACCTGTGACCAAATTTGGTGCACAGACCAACTGAGCTGCCTGGGCCAGGGCGAGGCATCTCCTCTCAAAGCTCATCGCTCCTAGTCCAGCAGTTGACTCTGTTCCGTCTCGCGCGTTGAAGATTGATGGGGTAACGACGGCTTAAGAAAACAGGGACATTGTTGAAAGTAAGTGACAAGACGAAGTCAGGCCAGGAGAGAAGAGCAAATGACAATACGGAATCAGCAAGCCCACGTTAAAGTAACAGAAGGCAGAGGTGCCCGGGCCACGCCGGGTCTCGGGCAAGGGGGAGCGAAGAGAGCCTGCGTGGACTCGTGTTGATGTTCTCTGCTTGTACAAAGCTGAAATCAAATCTGGCTTTCGGTTCCTGGCACTGTAGACGCGCTGGAGAGGGGAGGCTTGCTACTCTCAGCTCTCCCCATTCTGCCGGTTCAGACGATTCTCGCTGGGTTCAGTCCATGGCAATGACATGCAAATCATAAACAGGAGAGCTGGCCTCCGGGGAGAGGGGCCTGGCTGCAAGCCAAGGCCTGTAACACAGAGAAAAGGCACATTTCTTTGTCACACACAGGAGATTCTCCCCGAGGGGTTCCGCGATGGGAAGAAAAGGATGGGGAGAGGGTGAGCGAGTGGCAATCAGATGACGTTCTTCTCTCCTATGAAAAACCAAACACAAACAAAACCCTGGTGTGCGCGGGAACCCAACAAGCCCGGGGCCTCCCAGCCTCCCTCCACGGCACACTCCATACCATCATCATTGCCGGGAGGGGCCCCCGTGGGGCGGGCCTCTGTGGCCCAGCCCTGTACCCAGACACGGGCATTTATCACTGGCCGGCTTGGGGTGGGGAAGCTGTCAAGAAAGTTTGCATTTATTTTTCAAACATTTTGCATTCTGGAAAATTCGGAATACATGTTCCCAAGCACTTTCCCTTGGGCTATTCAAACCCAAGTGAATTTTGAAGGAAATTTAATCCACATGTTTCTGATTCATTTACACTTAATTCATCAAATGGTTGTTTTGTAAGAGTCACTTGATGTCCAAGAGCTCTATGAGGGTTTCGGGTATTTTTTAATAAACCTTCTTATTTGAACCAGGATGTTGTTCTGCCAACGGTGACCCTGAGCAGCTGACCGTGGGACCCGCCAGGTCCAGCAGCGGGAGGGAAGGCAGGAAGTGGAGGTGAGAGCGATGTCCTGGGGCAGAGCTCAGGGAGCAGTTTTGCGTCTTGGATTGGGTGCCGGGAATGCCACCTTTTAATGTCACAAAGAAAAATAAACGCAGCGAACGCCTTGTCCACGGGGGGGGCCTCGGCGTCTGCGTGGGCTCCTCACGGAGGGGGTTTTCCATGGTCTCGGGCACGAGGGTTTGGGGCTTCTGTGCTTTTCAGAAGGACCTGAGCTCCGAGGAGAAAGGTTGTAATTGGTTTTCCAAACCAGCTTCGTGTAGGGAGGCCAAACACCAGCAGTTCTTAACATAGCTGCTTCTTTTTAAAATATATTTCTATTGATTTCAGAGAGGAAGGGAGAGGGAGAGAGAGATAGAAACATCAATGATGAGAGACTCATTGATCAGCTGCCTCCTGCACATCCCACCCTGGGGATCGGGCTCACAACCCCGGCCATGTGCCCTGACAGGGAATCGAACCAGGACCTCCTGGTTCATAGGTCGACACTCAACCACTGAGCCATGCCAGCCGGGCAATACAGCTTATTCTTCTTAATGCCTCGGGCCAGGCTTCATCTGCACAGGAGCTGCTGACCTCCACGTAGCTGTCCGGGGGCGAGGACTCGGCCTTCTCTGGCAACTGGCATTTGTGGCACAGACATTGAGTTTTACCCTCCTGGTCAGACTGGCTTGCCTGTCCCCTCCATCCCCAGAGCTGATTCTAACTCGCCCCTCACAGGAGAAGGCCAGCTCCTTGAAGATAAGATCTTTGGGATTAAACCCACTCTGTGTGTTTTTTTTAAAATATATATTTTATTAATTTTTACAGAGAGGAAGGGAGAGGGATAGAGTGTTAGAAACATCGATGAGAGAGAAGCATTGATCAGTTGCCTCCTGCACACCCCCTACTGGGGATGTGCCCGCAACCAAGGTACATGCCCTTGACTGGAATCGAACCTTGGATCCTTCAGTCTGCAGTCTGATGCTCTATCCACTGAGCCACACCAGTTAGGGCAAACCCACTCTGTTTTGACCCAAACACCTACTCCCAGAGCCCACCCTCCCACTAGTGTTATTGTCACAGTCTTCGTTTTGGTGGGGGTGAGCTTCCCGTGTGACAAAACTGTCAGAAGAATTAAGGTTAAAAGGCAAGCTCTCTTGCAGTTTTTCTCAGTGGATAGAGCCTCAGCCTGTGGACTGAAGGGTCCTGGGTTTGATTCTGGTCAAGGGCACATACCTCAGTTGTAGGCTCCCCACCCTGATCTGGGTGCATGTGGGAGGCAACCAATCGATGTGTTTCTCTCACATCAATGTTTCTCTCTTTCTCTGTCTCTCTCTCTCTCCCTTCCACTCTCTCAAAATCAGTGGAGAAATATCCTCAGGTGAGGATCCTACCAAATATAAGAGTAATATGCAAATTGACCATACCTCCACGACACCCACAAGCCACACCCACCATCCAATCAGGAGTGAGTATGCAAATTAACCCAACCAAGATGGCTGTAGCCACAGAGAGAGCAGGAGGCTTGGGTTTCCCTGGCAATGGAGGAAGCCAAGCTTTCCGCCTGCCCTGGCCTGCCTTGGCCTCCGCTTAAGGCTACAAAGTTTCAATTATAGAAGATAAATAAATCCTAACAAATATGGCGGCAGCCATGAAGCTGGAGAGAGCAGGAGTGCCCCTGGTGATGGAGGAAGCCAAGCTTTCCCCCTGCTCTGGCCTGCCTTGGCCTCCGCTCCAGGCTACAAAATTTCAATTATAGAAGATAAATAAATCCCAGATACCAGGTCCTCTGCTTGGGTTGCTGGGGGACATGGCCGGCCTGCAAACCACCAGAGGCCCCTCTCCCAGGCCACCCCACATCCCAGGGGAACCCCCACCCTGATCTGGGACACTCTTCAGGGCAAACCAGCTGACCCCTACCCGTGCACCAGGCCTCTATCCTATCTAATAAAAAAATAATATGCAAATTGACCATCACTCCAACACACAAGGTGGCTGCCCCCATGTGGACACAAGATGGCCGTCACAAGATGGCCAGCAGGGGAGGGCAGTTGGGAGGGACCATGTCTGCAAGGGAGGGCAGTTGTGGGTGATCAGGCCAGCAGGGGAGGGCAGTTGGGAGGGACCAAGCCTGCAAGGGAGGGCTGTTGGGGCGATCAAGCCTGCAGGGGAGGGCAGTTAGGGGTAACCAGGCTGGCAGAGGAGGGAAGTTGGGGGCGACCGGGCCTGCAGGGAAGGGCACTTGGGGGGGGGGCAGGCCTGCAGGGGAGAGCAGTTGGGGGGGACCATGCCTGTAGGGGAGGGCAGTTAGGGGCAAACAGGCTGGCAGGGGAGCAGTTAGGCATCAATCAGGCTGGCAAGGGAGTGGTTAGGGGGTGATCAGGCTGGCAGGCAGAAGCAGTTAGGGGCAATCAGGAAGGCAGGCAGGTGAACAGTTGGGAGCCAGCAGTCCTGGATTGTGAAAGGGATGTCTGACTGCCCGTTTAGGCCCAATCCTACCTGGATCGGGCCTAAACGGGCAGTCGGATATCCCTCAAGGGGTCCCAGATTGGAGAGGGTGCAGGCTGGGCTGAGAGACAACCCCCCCACACACACCCCCCGTGCATTATTTTCGTGCACCGGGCCTCTAGTTAAAAAGAAAATAAGGCAAGATGCAAAGCATAGTGAGCCACAGCCTAGCATGCATGTCAAACTCTCAGAATGCGGCCCGCTGGCCGTGAATTTGACATGCTTGAGAAACTCTCCTGCTTTAACAGAAAACCTTGGGACACTGATCGTTGTCTACTGATGTGGGTAAAGGAAAAAAATTATTTTTCAACATTTATAAATAGATTCAAGGTTATTTCTGAGTTGGTTGACTTTAAAGACAGGATTTTTATACCATGTGCACTCTGACCCACGTTGCCAAATTATTTATATTTCATACGTACATTTTACACATAAGTATAAGTTGGTTTTTAGATGTTTTCAGAAAACAGTGCTTTGAACCCAGGATAGAAATTTGATTGAGACCTGCTACAGTCGAAAATAAAATAATTACAGGGTAGATTCGGTGTTCTGGCTTTGCGTTCATGCTTGTAACTCTCGGCCAAGCTCTGGATCAGCGTGCAATATGCATTTCACCGTGGTGACCTTGGTTGATTTTGTCTGAACCGGTGCAATGGAGTTCTAAGAAAGCAGCCAAGCAGGGTCCCCGTGGAGAAGTTATGGGGAATTTTGTTTGCCTTTTTACTGCCAGGACAGGGCTTAAGTGGAAACTAAGAATATGAAGCACTTGTGTTTGCTTTCTGATGGTTAATCTGTACTCCAGACTTCAGAAATCCTAGTTTCCGACGCTCGAATTGATACCAGGCGTGTGAGTGCTTTGGGAAAAAGTAGATGCGATTACCGTTTGTCCTTCAACGCTCCTATTGGTAAAATGGAGTAAGTGGTACTCACTTTCTTGAAGAAATGTGAAAGCAGATTTTTTAAAAATGGTGAAAGATAGAAACCTGTTACATAGTGAGAAAAGGCATCGTGTGATTAAGCAGCAGTGCTAAAATAAAGTGAAACAAAGGAAAAATTCTTCATATTAACTTATTCATCAGGTGGCTGCCGTTAGAATGGAAGCTTCATGGAGATGGGACTTGGTGTTTATTGTTCACCACAATATCACACGTCCCTGGAACAGGTCCTGGCGCATCGCAGGCGTTCAGTAAAGATCTGCTGAATGACAGGATGGATGGATGACTATCAGGAAACCAGGCACAGCAGGGGAGTGACCACCTGCCTGCCTTCTTTCTTCTGGGACAGAGCAGTGACTGACAGGTGGGGACACAGAGATGGGTAGGCAGCCACGGAGCTGTGTGTCCTGAGAAGGAGGAGGAGGGAGGGAGGGAGGGAGGGAGGGAGGGAGGGAGGGAGGGAGGGAGGGAGGGAGGGAGATCTATCCCGTGTCTTCTTCTTCTTAAAAGGACACTAGTTTTAGTGAATGAGAGCCCCACCCCCATGACCTCATTTAACCTTAATGACCTCCTTCAAAGCCCTATCTCAAATACAGTCCCATTAGAATTTAGGGCTTTCGTGTGTGTGTGTGTGTGTGTGTGTGTGTGTGTGTGTGTGTGTAGGAGGGGGCATGATTCCGTTATAGGGCAGGCGGCTCAGCAGTCCGCTCACAGGCTGCAGGGGAGATGCTAGCACTCGGGCATCTCGGAGGCCCGTCCAGCAGGAGTCCTCCTGAAGCAGTCACAGCCGTTGGAAGTGCAGGACTCCTCGCGTGCCAGGTGGCCCCGTGTGCGGCGTGCTCCGTGGTCCCTGGCCCCCGTCTAAAGCGCCGTAAGGACTTGCTCATGCCGCAGGGATGTGTACAGGCTGCGGCCTGCTTTATGGCTGGGAAGCAGAGGCAGAAGCACGTTCGTTAGGGAGACAGCCCATCTATTTCTTTATTTCACGTATTTTAAAAGGCACATTCTATACTGGAAACATAGTACTTAGGCTTTCAAATTCTTACACAAACCACGGAAAATGCAAATCGTTTACCAGCAACCGTCAGCAGTCTTGAGGGGATTTCTATTCCTTTCCATGTTGAAAACCCCACTCTTAAAGTTCAGAGCCAGAAGGACCCTCAGAGACATCTATGTTCTCGTTTTATTAACGAGGCTCCGCAGACCCCATGAAGCCACGAGACTTGGTGAAGGTCTTGCAGTGAGTCTGAGGCAAAGGCGGCGGGGACGGGGGGGGGGGGGGGGGGGGGGCGGGGGTGGAGAGGGGGGAGGGGGAGTGGGGGCGGGGGGAGCCCGGGTTCCAGACAGTCTTGTAAAAATGGCCGGAGCCCCCTCTTGGGCTGACTCTGACGTACACATTTGCTCTTGGGCCTCATTTAATCAATCAGCAAACAAGCGTTCAATGAATATGTACTTTATGCTCAACAACAATAGACAAGAGTATAACATTCTGTCTCAAGAGGTATCCAGTCTGGTTGTGGATGACGAGGCTAAAATTTAAGAGAAAAAAAAAATATGAGAACAAATACAATTTCACAGAAGCAGCTAAAATCCTAGTGGGCTTGTAAAGACGGCTCGGTTTTCCCAGAGTCTCTCGAGGGGCTCTGGGGTCAGATCTAGGCTTGAGCTCAACGTTGGTGCTAACGAGGTGAGCAGTCGCTGGGCTTCCTGAGCCTCAGTTTCCCCATTTGCAAAGGGGAGAGTGCAGGGCTGGGGACAGAGACATTTGAGCTGCTGGGGTGTTGTGGCTGTTGTCCCACTACTGTGAATGCAGCGGCCACCCATGTCCCCACCTCTCCCAGCGACGGCGCTCAGAGAGGAGCCTCCGGGGCCCTGCGTGTTCATGGAATGAGCATCCTGTCCCAGCTTCCTTCGGAGGCTCCTGACTGGATGTTTGCAAGACCTGTGCGCAGTTCTTCCGTGACCCTCGCTCACTGCACATACATATCTCGTCCTCAACTCAAACCTTGCTTCTCTACTTCTGTGGTAAGGAGCCTTCTCCATGTTTGAATAGACACATTCGCGTGTTATAATAGAGGAGCTAAGAGGGGCTTGGGGTACGAATCCTAGCCCTGCGTCCACCTGTCGTATTGTCCATGGACTCTGACTTCCTTACCTGTGAAATGGAGTCCATCGTCTCTTCACGCTCTGTGGGTGTGGGTGTGGTCCTTGACCAAGCTGGCCCGTGAGAAATAACCAGTGTGGAGACGGGCACGTAGTAAGCACTCAATACGGATCAGCCATTATTGTCATTATCAATAGCATCAAGACTTGTAGGAGGAAATAAAATTTCTTTGTGTAGGACGACTTTGCATGAAGAAGGAAATCTCAGCACAGATTACCCAGTCACTGATCCATAAATGTTCCAGGCATTATGTTAAGTCCTGGGAAATAAGAATACTTTGGGTTCCTGGAAAAGCTAATGGGGAAATGGGGGCGGGGGGGCAGGGGGCGGAGGAGAGACCCATAATGATGTGGTAGATGGAGGGAGGTACCCATCAGGGCAGTGTCTCTTTGGGGAAGTTGGGGAAGTTGGGGAAGGAGGGGCCTTCGCTCATCTGGGGACCAGTGAGGAGGTGGCTGGGGGGATGAGCAGGTCCCAGGATGCTCTGGGCGGAAGGACCGGCATATTTAGGACATGCAGGCGTGAGAACCAGATAGTGTCGGAAGACAGCAAACAGCAGGGCCCCGGGAGAAGAGTGGCAGGAAATGGAGCTGGAGATGGTGGGCAGGCGCTGGCTTCTCAGCGGCTATGACAAATGAGAGTATCGATTTTATCATGAAAGCCGATACTGCCTACACTGTGTGCCTTGCTCTGCTAATTGTCGTTCCATTGATAAAATTCTGAAGCTTGACAACTTTGAGAAATGTTTGGCACAACAAATGAAATCGTTTTTCCCACTGTAGGATTTTTCGGAACTATTGGTATACCAAGAGAAGGATATATTGCTTTCTCAAAACGGAATTGATTTTTAAAGTAATTTTTCTATTGATCGCCTATTAGCATCCAGTTCCAGAGAACAATGAGGCATGTTGAGGTGAGGCGGAACATATGTTCGTACTTAATTGAGGGTGAGCGTCAAGGAGGGGGGCCGTAGTCTTTGAAAGATATGTTTTAGGAGTATAATAATTATTCTGAAATTGGGCAATAAAAATATGCCCTCTAATCCGACGGGGTTGCTGATGAGAAAATAACCTACTGCGTTAGTTCTTCTTGACAAAGCAAGGTGGTGCTCTGGCGGCTGATGCTGCTTCCTCCAGGGAATTCGTGGGTGAGCTGGGCGCCTGTTCAATGGAACCCTTGTACCCAGTGTGGCTCCGCCTGTAGCGCTTACACAGGTGGACAGGGAGCTCCATGTCCACTCTCCAGCTCCCCCACTAACTGCAGGCCATGCAGTCTTTCCAATCCCACGTTTCCCCACCTGTGAAGGGGCGCCAGTTCCTGCCCCAGGAGCTGTGCTGATGGGATGGCGGCTCTGCAGGATTCCTTCAATGAATAGCGCCCCCCCCCTTCCCCGCCCCCGTCCCCATCGCGGGAAGCTGCCCGGACTGGGCACCCAGCAACATCCGCTGGCGGGTCCGTGACAGCGGGGCGTGCGTGGTCTGCCCGCCGTGAGCAGAGGGCTGTGGCTCCGCGCACACCTGGACTTTTAGCTCCTGGGGATGGATGGGAGCCGGGCTTTCGCCCATCAGCAACCTGCCCACGAGCCCGCTCACCTGACAGGGCTTCCAGGCTCCTGAAAGGCTCTGCCTTAGGCGTGGCGTGGGGAGCAGGCGGCTCCCCGTTTCCAAGACGGTGTCCCCTGCGGGGGCGCTCCTGGCTCGCCTTGCCCGGGAAGGGGTCACACCATGGAGGGTGCTGGTCCGGGCTGCCCCGCCCTGGGGCTGCGCAGGCCCTGGCGCCACCTCTGGCCTGGGCAGTCGTGCGCTGCTCGGTGGGAGAGAAAAGGGGGTGGGGTGGGGTGGGGGCAGATGCCCTGCAGCTCCGCGTGCTGTGCTCAGCTTGGGGCCCCGCCAGCGTTGGGTGCTGGAACGGGCTCCAGCGAACCAGGAACTCGGGGCGCCTTTTGCAGAGTTCCCTCTTCTCCGTGCCCTGCCCCACCTCCCAGCCCCGGGCCCCGCTGGCTGCCTCTGCTCCTTTTATCTGTGCACGTAGGTGGGAACTGTCAGGGTGATATTCCCGGCGAGGGGCCGAGTGACAGCGATAGCAAACACCCAGCCGCCTTAAAAGCAACCGTGTTTTCTGGGATTTATAAATCTCCGGGACTGAGTTGTGAAGCGAGGAACTGAGAACAGAGGACAGAATCAGCACGCGTTTGCCGGGGACACAGCCGCGGGTCTTCCCCCTCCCGGTTCCTCCGGCGGCGGCGCGGCCGCTGCCCAGCAGGGGGCAGTGTTCGTCTGTAAATGGTGGAGCCCGGCGGCGGCGCTCACAGACCCCGTGGCCCCAGCAGGAATCCCAGGCCCGCGGAGCGGACAGCAGAGGTTCTTCCTCAACACGAATTTCCTGAATAAAAACCTTCCGGGTTGGGAAGCCTAGAGTTGCTCCGAGGTCCGGCACTCAACCCAAAGCACCCCGTACCACGGAACAACCTGCGGCCTTCTCGCCACGGAGAAGAATGTTCTTGCTCCTTGGGGTCTGGGGAAGGTGGCACAGCCACCGACACCACTCCCGTCTTGTCCGAGCCGCTGAGCTAGGTAGGGGCTTGCCTTGGTTCCGTTTTGCTTATGGTCGTCACCCTGAAGCGTCAAACCCGCCAAGACAGATGAAACAAGTTGCTGCCGTGCAGTAGGCCCACCCCCTCCACGGAGGCCTCGTCCTTCTTTCAGTGGCATCTTCTAGCCCAGCCGGTGTGGCTCAGTGGTTTGAGTGTCACGGTTCGACGGCGGGCTCGATCCCCAGTAGGGGCGTGCAGGAGGCAGCCCGTCAATGCTGCTCTCTCATTATGGATGTTTCTCTCTCTCTCCCCCTCTCCCTTTCTTTCTGAAATCAATAAAAAAATACATTTTTTTTAGAAAATAGCCTCTTCTAGCTTCCCCACCTATGGTGACTTGGATTTTGACCGAATCAGGATATGCTGCAAGTCAAGTTAACCAACTGTACGATATACAACAAACACATAAACACTCTTCCGAAGTTAAAAATTGTCCAACATGCATTAGTGCACGTCTCCTTAGCCTCTGCCCCCTGTTATACCACCCCCCACCCCAACTCCGAGAGGGGGGGCTGGGGAAGGAGGACAGGTCTGCTCCCCAGTGGCCGGAGGAACCAGCTTTCAGGAATGTGGGTGAGGTCAGGAGTCACGTGGCCACACTGCTTCCAGCAATGCAGTCTTACTTCAAACACCAGGTCTTCATTTTTATTCAAATGAGAAACACGCAATTTAAGGAAACATTTGGGATTTTTTTTTCCTCTCCACGTTTTTGAAGAATTTCACTTTTTTCTTCCAAGGCACGGTTTCTAGTAACTTCCGCATACAGCCTGGGCTTCCTGTGACTGACAGTTTATTGCCGGGCCTGACGCAGTTTATGGTGCTGTTACAAAACTTAACAGAAATATGTGAGGATGACGTGTTTACAGAGGTTGTGCAATCCTCTACGTTAACAGAAGCAGAGTTCCTTTGGGAGAGGTAAGTGGATCTGAAGGGCTAGCACCCGAAAAGAGAGGGAGACGGAGAACTTAGCCCTTCCGTTCTTCACTTTTACTTTGCCCATTTGTCATCATTGATGCTGAGCTTCACTGTTCACACTAAGGCGGCCGTTTATCCTTCCCTACGAGTTAAGGACTTGAAAGCCCTGGATTTTGGACGTTGAGAAACGCAAACTGAATCATTTGCCCTTGAGCTGTGTGTCACAATCCCCTGGTTCAGCATAAAGGCTGCACGTGTACGTGTTTAGTGAATCAGACCCTGAAGGTTTGCACAAAAAGCAACACCCTTGATTTATATATTCCATTAAACACCATCTTCACAGGCTAATTAGTTGGTAATTTCACCCTCGCTTGTAATATAAACCATTTTATGCTCAATAATAATAAAGTCTGTGTAAAGCAGGCTCTTTATTAATAAACATTATGTGCTTCTGGCTTTCAAGTAAAGGCATGCTTTACGTGTGTGTGTGTGTGTGTGTGTGTGTGTGTCCCTATCGCGCCCGCACTAACCACACAGTAAAACCTCGACAGCTAAAACGGTGGCTGTTATCTCACGCTGTGGAAAAACAATTCAGAGATCATGTCAGGAGCCTCGGAAGGAGATGTCCACTAAAGGAGCTGGGGTGGAGGGCATGGGAGCCCAAATCGTCCTCTCCGCGTTTGGCATCAGGACACTGGGAGGCTCCTCAGAGGCTTCAGAAAGCGGTTTTGAATGAGGAGCTGGCATCGGTGGACTCGCAGAGGAGGGGGCTACTCTAATCGCTTGCTCACCGACCTCCGTGCGCAGGAACACTTACGCGGCAGCGACCAGTATCTCGCCAGCTGAGCTCCTCGGTGTTTTATTAAAACCTTTGCACCGGAAGGCTCCGCTGTGTGGAATGTGCCGTACCCCAGGGTCCTGGCTGCCAATGATCAATCACACCCGGGCTGGACCGCTCTATCGTTTCCGGGGCCCGCTGCAGAATGGGAATGCGGGCCCTTTGCGCACAAGTGGTTCGGGACCTCAAGGTGATGACAGCGGAGCATTAAACCACGTGTGGGAGGTCTGGGCGCGGGCTCCTGAGTCTGCACAGGCTGCACCTCTGTGCCTGGGACACGGGGCGCCCTCCACTCCAAGCGTGTTTTTCCTGCATGCTTCACCTCCCTGAAAGATGAAACATTTTAGCCAACACAGGCAGAGCGCTGGTTATGCTGGAGCCAATGTAAAAGTTTTTCAATCGGGATGACTCCGTATAACCTTTTTGTTGGTATCATTATAAGCTGTGCGTGTTTGGAGAACTCTGGAAACATACAGTCTTTGTTGACACATGAAAATGACTGCTGGGAGATAGTGTTTCACACTGCAAAGCAGCACTGGGGAATCCTAGTCATGCTATGAAGTCTCTTTCTGTTTGTTAGGGAATAATCACACCAAAGTGGCAAACTTTAATTGGGTGTTTGCTAAGTGCTTTATATGCATTAACCCATGAATCCACTAACGCTTTGAGGGAGGTAGTATTATGTCCAAATTATGGCTAGGAGGCAGAGAGCAGTCAGGTGACTCACTCCGGGTCACTAGGACGGGGAGGGACGGAGCTGTGACTTCCTCGCAGGCCGCCTTGTTCCCAGCCTTCCCCTCATCGCGGCTCTGGCAGAGGGTGGAGACTGCGGGGGGCAGCGCTGCTGGTTTGGAGGCTTCGTCCATGATGTCCAGGTGCCGGGGGTCAGCATCTGGCAGGCAGTCCTATGTTTTGTGTGTCCATGGCGGTCAGCACGCACGTCACCCTGGGGCAGGCGAGCAGCGCGGGGGCCCTGGGATGACGGCCTTGAACCGGACTCCTCCGTTCCCTCCGACACCCGTGCCATCAGTCAGTCACCAGTCGCACTGGTTGTTTATTTAATTTGGTTGGCTGGTTGGTTGTCGGCGCGGAGGGAACGCGCTGTGGTAGACACAGCCTTCCGTGGCAGACGCCCTGGCTGAGCTGCGGAGGACACTGGTCAGGTTGTTCCTAGAGAAATGGACATCAGCAGGCGTGCCTCTGGGCAAGGGCATCTGCTGCTCTTCCCCTTGAACCTGAGCGAGGTAAAAGGTGGCTGTTCCTCCGTGGAGGCAGCTAAATGGCTTAAACAGTGGAGCAAATCCACGACGCCGAGGCAAAGGCAACGTGCGGGACAAACGGCGCGCTGTCCTTTATCCCGGCGAAGGAGAAGGCTGCTGGCCATCCTGAGAAGATCTTCCTTCCGCCCAGAAAGTCAAGGTTAGCGCCCACCTTAGTGAGTCCTAACCCCTGTGAGCATGTCCTGTACCTCTCCCCGCCCCCCCCCACTCCCCACCCCCCGCCACACACACACACACACACACACACACAGAGTTCTGGAAAACAAAACAAGCTGGAGGCCAGAGGGCAAACCGTACTTGCTTAAGGTTGACTGAGGCACGTGAATGATCCCCAGGCTCCAGGCTCGGGGAAGAGATGAAAGGCAGGAGATTGAAGCCCAGGAATGTTTGGAAGAGCCAGGTGGATGGTCTCTTTGCTCTGAGACCTGCAGGGGGGCCCCGCGTGCATCCCTATCTCTTCATCTCTGTGAACTATTGACAGACCACGTTGACGCGCTGGGGGCAGGTGGAGGGGGGGGCGGCCTTGGGGAGCTTTCCTTATCAGAGAGCACTTTTGAAAAGGCAGTTAACCCTGGCGCTGGAGGGAGGACGAAAATGCCTCGGGCCTCACTCATTCTCCAAGAGCTAAGGACTGCTGGGCATTCTGCGTGAATGCAGCCAGAGCTGTGGACAGAAAGGCTCTCGGGCAGTAGGGTGCATAATCCAATGGTAGCTTAGTCCACTGTCCTGGGGGCGTCTCTGTTTCAGAGAAAACTGGGTTGATGCCAGGTTTTCTGGGCCTGCTTTATTCACTCCTAAGAATCCAACAGGTATGTATTGCGTACCTTTTTTTCTGCCCAGACCTGTGCTGGGAATTACCGTAGAGCTATGAACGGCGCAGGTAAGGATGCTGCCTTCAAAAGGCTAGGAATTCAGCACGAGAAGAACACACAAATGCAGCATCTGGAACTACCCTTTCACTACCGAACAAGAGCGGCCCCCTTGGAAATGGTGTGTTTCCTTCGCCCATTTCTACGAAAGCAGCTCTTACCTGAGGGGCAGGTCACGGGCTTCTTGCCCCTCACTGAAGGTGAAGACCTGTCTGAGGACAAACAAAGCACACATGGAGAAGGAGCCTGTAATAGTGTAATCGGTAGACTTCGTTACACACACGGGAAAAGCAGAGTGAGGTACCCGACCGGATGGGTCAGACCAGCCATTTACTCTGTGAGATGCTTTCCTGTTCAGTGGGTCCCATCGCCGAGCATTTAGTCTGGTTCACGAACGCTGGCACCCTGGCCCCGAGCACCGCCTAGGCCAGGGACACGTCAAGTTCTCCTCCGTAACTTGGCCAACATTTGATCGATTGAATCGTCAACGTTAGGACTATGTTTCTCAGCCTTAGAGCCAGTTGCCCTTTAACATGTGAGCCTTTGTTAGAGTTTGTGTGTTGCTGATCACTAGGATTCATCTCCTATTTAGGACTCATTTTTCCTGAGAAATCACCCGTTTCTCAAACATTAGTGGTTTTGTTTGACTATTGAAGGGGCAGATGCACATTCTAGTTTCCTGTAGCCTGGATGGGGTTTGCAGGCACCTCTGTGGTCGTACCTGGAGGGAATGAATGAGGGAGCAGATTTGTATTTTTTTATCGGCCTAATTTCTCCAACTGTCTGTCCAACATTTGGGGTTTGGCAAATTCTTTTAGCACATTTTGCCAAGCCTTTTCCCACCTGATTTTTAAAATCTATGTGTGTTTCCAGAGGAATGTTATCTGCATGTCCTGTTCATTAACACTCAACTCATCAGACTGTTATTTTGCGGGGCTCCTCATTGTCTTGGGGGCGCGGGGAATACTCCACAAAGTCTCCTCCTGTCGCAGTGTCTGAGAAGAAACAAAACTTGAACTTGATAATTCTGTGTTCTCAGCAGCCAGCCATTCTGGTGCTGTTTGAAACACTAATGTGTTCACAGATTTTGGTTACAGCGTGTCGTCCACATTTCTTGGACCCAGAGTAAAAACAAGTGAAATAATTGCACTGAAGGATAACATAACTTTGAAGACAAAGCGTCGGTTCCAAAAGAAGATTTCCTGAAAAGGGGATATTTGGGGAAGCTTGATAATTTCCTGACATTCTACCTACTATGTAATCGTTACAAATGGCCCAACAGTATTGGTTGATGCCAGCCTCGCTGAGATCATTTGAGACACGCTTGAAATCCCAGCGTTAAAGAAAGCAAGAAGCTGGGAGCTTCAGGACCCCTTCCGAAGGTGCTGCAAGCTGCTGCTGAGCGCTCTGCCGCCCACATGGCATGCTGCACAAAGCCGAGTGGCTGATCTCTCTCCTGAGGAGCCATGTCGGCGTGCACCCATGTGAGCTACTGGAAATTCTTTGGCTTAGAGTCCAAATCCCAGTTTTCCAGATCGAAAGATTCGTGCACGGGGGGTGGGGCGGGGGGGGCTCCTTCAGCCCGACCTGCACCTCTCCAATCTGGGAGCCCTCAGGGGAGCCCTCTCCAATCCGAGAGTTTCTGTCTGTCTTTGCAATCATATGAGCGAATTGTCTGAGACCCCAACCCAGTTTGGTTTGTTGCTCACAGAATAATAGAGGCATTGTTTTTCTTGGCTTCATTGGTGGAGATTTCCTGGAAGTTTTAGGATATCTTCCCTTTAATTTTTCCTAGACACTCTGATTTTACTTGTTTCTCACCTTTGTTTTCCCTCCATCCCCCACCGCAAGAGTAACTTGCTCCAGGCTCACTTTGCTCGAGTGCAGTGGTTCTCAACCTTCCTAATGCTGCGACCCTTTAATACAGTTCCTCATGTTGTGGTGATCCCCAACCATAAAGTTATTTTCATTGCTACTTCATCACTGTAATTTTGCTACTGTTAATGAATCGTAATGTAAATATCTGTGTTTTCCGATGGTCTTAGGTGCCCCTGCTAGCGGTTCTCAACCTGTGGGTCGCGACACAGATATTTACATTACGATTCATGACAGTAGCAAAATTACAGTGATGAAGTAGCAATGAAAATAATGTTATGGTTGGGGGTCACCACAACATGAGGAACTGTATTAAAGGGTCGCAGCATTAGAAAGGTTGAGAACCACTGCTCTAGTGTCTAGGAGATCCGTCTGCCACCAGAACTACAATTCCCAGCATTCCTGGTGCTCCCCATGCTCTGAGCTTCTGCTTCTGGGCCTGGGGCTGCCACCAGAACTACTATTTCCAGAATTCTTGGTGCTTCCCAAGCTCTTGGTTTTCCCTTCCTGCTTTGTCTCCGTCCCACTGCCTCCTGCTCTGCTAAGTCCTCCAAGCCACCAGCTCTCCCTCTCTGTACTCGGTCTGGTGGCTTGAGGAGCCAAGTTCCCCAAGTCGCTCCACTCTCTGCCCAGTGCCTGTGTATGCAAATTAACTCGCCATCTTTGTTGGGTTAATTTGCATACTCACTCCTGCCTGATTGGCTGCTGGGAGTTATGGAGGTACAGTCAATTTACATGTTTCTCTTTTATTATATAGGATTTCTGAGTCTTTCACATTTACATTTTCACTGATGCTCTGTTAGGCTTCATGCCTGGGCATCACCTTGGATTCTGCCATTTTCCTTACCTAGATCTCTCTTCCCTCTCTTCCTGTTGCTACCCTTCTGTGAAGGTCATCTTGCTCAAACCAGGACCAGCCCCTGTCCAGGCTGAGGTACCCTTCACATGGTGGGTAAACTGACATTCCTCAGCTGTATCCCTGACTAGGTCAACCCCTTGCTCACTGACCTTCCAGGGCTCCCTCTTGCCTCTGAAATGAAACTGCCTGTCTTCCTCCCTCTCGCCCTTTGCCTCCTCATGCTATCCACTTTGTGGAGGATGGTCCCGGCATTCACCTCCTCACCATCTTCCCAGCTCACATCATCTTCCCCCAAGCCTTTGTTGGGGGGCGTGCTCTGTCCTCCCTGCACCCCTCCCCAGCAGGCACTGTCCCCCCAGCACGGCTTGTGGACTAGATAGAACCACTTCCCTTTGCCTTCCCTATCTCCACCTCCATTCAATTATGGGCAATTTGAAGTGAGGGGCCACACCTTACTAATCTTTCACTGAAAAAACATTCAGTACTGAGTAATATATATTCCCTTTGCCATAAAAAAAAAAAAAAGATCAAGAAACACGGAGAAAGTTAAATTTCCCTTGACCCCTTCTCCCTACTAGTCTCAGTGTCTTGAGTATCCTTGATCATGAGTTTGGTTGTTTGGGGTGCAACTTTGAGATCCTTTTTCCATTTTTTACATCCTATATAATAAAAGGCTAATATGCAAATCAAACAAATGGTGGAACAACCAGTTGCTATGACGCGCACTGACCATCAAGAGGCAGACGCTCAATGCAGGAGCTGCTCCCTGGTGGTCAGTGTGCTCCCACAGAGGGAGTGCCACTCAGCCGGAAGCCCTGAGCCGGGCTCATGGCTGGCGAGTGCAGTGGTGGTGGCGGGAGCCTCTCCTGCCTCCGCAGCAGCACTAAGGATGTCCGACTGCTGGCTTAGGCTCACTCCCCACGGGGTGCAGGCCTAAGCTGGCAGTCGGACATCCCCCAAGGGCTCCCAGACTGCAAGAGGGTACAGGCCAGGCTGAGAGACCCCCTGAGTGCACGAATTTTGTGCACTAGGCCTCTAGTATTTGCATAAATGACCCTGGAAACAGCTTTATTGTGTGTGCACATGTCAAGACCTATCTGCATGGTAGCAATTATTTCTTTTGTTCTGCAACTTGTCCTTTTCAACCAGCAATCTGCCTTGGAGACACGACCTTGTCAGTACTCACAGATCTGCCTCCCCTGGCAGTTAGCTGCTGCTGGCACTCCGGGAATAGATGCAGCAGAGGTCACATAACTCTGCGCATGGGGATCGTTTCTCCTTCTTGTTACTACGAATATCTGTGTCTCTGTCTTCCAGAATCTAGCATAGCACCTTGCCCATGTGAGTACTTCTTGCATAGTTGTGGAGGAGACCAAATTCCTTTGACTTTTTAACTGTCGGTCGAAGAGATGAGGCGTGATAAGCACTTGAGCAGCCTGACGAAATCTCCTGGAGTTTCCGGGACAACTCCCTCTTGGGCTTCGTGTTAGGGTGGAAATGTGGAGAACATAAAGGATGGGTCCAAGGAGCTTCAGGAAGATTGGGGAGGTCGAAAATAAGGGCTGGGAGGAAAGGCTGGGGTGAAGCTGAGCATGAACTTGGTAATAGTCTTCCATGAAGATCACTGTTCTCTCTCTACAAAACAGAAGTAGAAGGAGAGGGCTGTGAACTTGGTGAGCTGGTTTAGCTGGAGGATGGGCAGACCCAGGACAATTATGGATCTCCCCCCACCCCATCCCCCGAGACTTTGAGGAGCAAATTTGTGTCTCCTCTCCAGGAAGACAGAACAGTGTTCTCACCTAATAAGCCAGGAGCTGGAGCAGATGACTCTTCATGAGCTTTTTTCTGATGAATAACTTAGTAACTCACAATTATCATTGAGGCCTTAGCGTGTGCCATTGCAACTGGTTCAGCAAACTAAAAATTCCCAGGGGACACTGTTTTTATGTTAATGAGCGGTGACATGTGAGGGCTCAAGCCATCTATTGAACTGCATTGCTTCTTACCCCATTTTCTTCACCTTTTAACCACCATTCTCTGGAAATAAATTCTTTCAGGTAGGTCAGCCATTGAAGTCCGCCATTTAATTCTTTCATCTTCATTTGGGTTACAATTCCATCAGCAACAGGGTACCGTAACTGAGTCAGGAATGGACTTTGAATGCAGGCTTAAACCCACAAATACATATTCATGAGTCAAACCCGTGTCCTTTGAAAGGATCATCTAAGTTATTTTCTCTATGTATTCACTGATATCCGTGATGCAGACTGCGGTGGGGTTTTGATGACTGAAATAGCCATGTTTTCATAGCTGCTAGATTTTTTGTGACCCACAGCCCCAAGGGAAGTGCTGCCGAAAAGGAGGCACTTGAACGAGTGGATGAATGAATGATTGATTGAATGAATGAACAAGTGAATGAGACGGTATTAAGGAAACAGCTAAGTTCATAGTCTCTGTCACACTTCGGGCTTCTAAAAGGTTTTTTATTTTTCTTTTCTCCTGGCTTATTTCTGGCTTCCTGGCAAAGTTCCACCCGAGGGAGATTGCCCACGAAGAAAGACATTTGTCACTCTGACACCTCGCACTGCAAGAGAGGGAGGAGGAAGGCAGCAAACCACGGGAGTGAGAACCGTGCCAAGCCCTTAATTAGGGCCGGAGCAGCCTCGCCATTTCCCTCCTCTGCCGCCTGGAACCATCGCTACCAACGTGTTACCCCCTCTCCCCCGCCCCAACAGGATTCCATACTTACATTTATCCAAGAATTATCCAGGAAACTGCTCCTTTTATTTGTCCTTTCCGCCTGTTATTTCAGGTTCAATCCGCATAGGCAAATTGTTAGGGCTGTCAGTCGAGCCCGCCAGTTCTCCCAGCCCTCGTGATAAACGGTATTACAGCGAAGTCCTCTGCGAGCAGCGCCCACCGCTCAGGAGCCTCCGTCCACGTGGGGTGCTTTTACTGTCCGGGCTGACACAGGGGGGCAGGGGCCAGGGTGGTGGAGCCCACCAAGCGGCGCCATCAGAGCTGCAAAGAGAAAGAAAACCTGCCAGGCCGCCTGCACGCCTCCTTCAGCAGGACACAGCCGCAGTCAGCGCCCTGGAGAACGAGAGGGAGGAGGCCTCAGGCCCCGGGGCCTGCTGGCAGGGCACGGGGGCTTCCAGGCTGGGCCTCGACCAGGGGCCACTCACACGAGTGAGCGGGCTCACTGTGATAATGCCTCGAGGGGTCCTTTATGGCTTTTGTACTTCTCTGTATGTTATGCTTCAATGAAAACATTTAACTTGAGGAAAAATATGATCTAGTTCAACCATCTTTCTTTTTTCCGTTTTCCCATGACAGTGGACATTCAAGACTATATTCGTTTCCGGTGGGCAGCACAGCGGTAGACACTTTCCTGACTTACAGGGTGGTCCCTGTCTTTCCTGATCAGGAGGGCACAGGCAGCCAGAGGCCAGCTGCAGCGTCTGAAACCCTGACCTCGTTAGGGGCTGAGATGGACCCAAGAGCCTGTGACCCGTTGACGGGTTTAACCTGGCAGGAGGGCATGGACCAATTTCTAGATCATCCTTTGTCAACTAAAAGTCCCGCTATCTCCATTCTACTTAGCAAAGGAAGGACACTAAGAGGTATGCTTTTAAAAGGAGAGGGAAAACAGACAGCGTTTCTGCTCAGTTTGGAATTAAAAGGGAATTGTCAGTTACCCAGACGTCCCTACGGCTGCTGGCTCTCCGCTCTGCAGACCTGGTGTGTGTGTGTGCATGTGTGCGCGTGTGTTTTAGTAAAGGATCCCATTTCACATGTGGTAGAAGTTCCGAAGACTTCAGGGAACTCAGGACTAATATTCCCGTGGGAGAAATGTGAAGCAGAGCTGACGTGTTTTGGGGCAAGAATTAGAGGCTGGTTTGGGGACCCTTTCTGGCGCCCTTACTCTGAGAGCCAGGCCGCCTGCCCCTTTCTGCTCTGTCCCGTTACCCCTGCACGGCTGGCAATGCCTTTTACCGGCTGTTACTCTGGACAACTAACTTCGCTTCTCTGTGCCTCCGTTTCCTCATTTGTAAAGTAAAGGCCACCAGAGAGTTGCTGGCACGATTACAGGCGGCACTTTCTTGTGGCTCATACAGGACAAGGTTCGGCTGCCTGTATGATACCAACAAAAGCAGCAGTGACTCCAACGAGGTAGAAATAAATGTCTCTCTCGCTTAGAAGGCAGGCGTCGGGGCTGGTGCGGCAGCTCTGGGGGGACCCAGGCATCTGTTTCTGCCGCGCTGTCCCTGCAGAGCAGAGCCTGTCATCCCCGTGTCTGTGGCCCTTCCTGTCCGCCCAGGGTCGCACCTCCCAGCCCTGCAGCGACCCTGAGCCCCTGGGCAGCCCGCCCTCGCAGCCGCGCCTTCTTTCCCGGGCGTGGCCTCCTGACTCGCCCATTTGGAAAGAAGGAGAATTCCGTTCACACGTAGATGCAGCTAGTGGACGGCCTATTGGGTTTGTCTCTTTATTGCTCAGTTCACAGGAACGCTTGCTCCCGCAGTGCGATTTGGGAATCGACCCTGGGCGTGTTTTGGGAAAAGAGGACCTTTCCTGTCCCTTCAGCACAAAGGACGCCTCCCAGGACATCAAACTACTTACTAATGTTTACTTACTAACGTCACTTCCACACCTGACCTCGATTTTAGAGATTTAGCCCCAAGTATTTGGGAAGCTGAGATTAGAAGAAAGGACACTCAAGTGTGGCCGTCAGGTGACTTGTAAAATCTTCCCCACAATCCACACAGTAACACGGGCATGTTTAGTGGGGGCTGTTTTCATTTTTTTCTGGGAACTGTGAGGTCTGGGAAGGAGAGCGCATTTATTTGTAATGATTACGTGCCTACTTGAGGTTATTTAGCATTTAAAATATTACATTAGAAATATAGGTTGAAAGGACTTGGGAATTTTGAGGGGAAGCTGGACCCAAAAATATCTGAACTGAATAGATGTTTGCGGATGAAAGTGCAGAATCTGGACCTTTCAGGCCCGGGGGGCTTTGCTGTCACTGCAGATGAGCTTGGCTGTCAGACTCTGGCCCATCTCCAGGTTATGGTGCCAGGAGGGAGGAGAGGGGTGCGAAGGGCCCTCCACGGCGTGGGGACCGGGTGCCACACTTCCAGGCTGTAGTCAGAGAAAATGGCACATTTTCAAAATAGTTTTTCTCTTCTGATTGTAAATATGATGTAATATTATTAGAAAATGGATAATAAAGAAAATCACACAAAAAACAAATGGTATACTTTGTGTTAATAAACTTGATTGGCTGTATAGTCTTATATGTACACAGCATATCCTATCTAATAAAAGGCTAATAGGCAAATTGATCCAACGGCAGAATAACCGGTTGCTATGACACATACTAACCACCAGGGGGCAGATGCTCAACGCAGGAGCTGCCCCCCGGTGGTCAGTGCGCTTCCACAGGGGGAGTGCTGCTCAGCCAGAAGCCGGGCTCACAGCTGGGGAGCGCAGCGGCGGGGGCGGAAGCCTCTCCCGCCTCCGTGGCAGTGCTAAGCCATCAGTCAGACATCCCCCAAGGACTCCCAGACTGGGAGAGGGCACGGGCCGGGCTGAGGGACGCCCCCACCCCCGCCCCGAGTGCACAGGTTTCATGCACCAGGCCTCTAGTTTTCTCATAAAGACATTTAGAAGATCCCGCCTTTGAAAACTATGAGAAAAGTAAAACATGCACATGACCACACAAATTCCGACAGGATCGTAATCTGTAAAGTGAAAAACAAACGTGTCCCCTTGTCCCCACACTTCAACCCTCAGAGAAGTACCTTTCTAACATCTTTTTCTTTTCTCAACTTCTCGGTTGGTACCTCCATAATTTAAAGAGAAATGTGTCTGTTGTTACTTGTTTCTTCATCGACTTTGGCCACATGGATTGCTTGGCAGCTCTGAAAGGGGATAACTTGGTCTTCCTTAGACCCTCGCTTCCTCCTGCCTTCCAGTGACTGCTAGTTTAACGTTTTGGTTCTTCCGTTTTCGAGCTTACCACTTTAAAGGAAGTACTTAAGCCTCTTTCTTGAACTATCAAATTTGAATTTGTTGTGATTTCCTTAGGAAATTGACCTCCCAGACCTGTCTTCATCTCTCCTCTGCTCCCTCTGTTCTCTTCCCCTAACGTCCTTGTTCTTCCGTTTCGTTTTCCTTGCCATAATCTGTAACATTTACATTTTCTCTTGTTGTTTTAATTGTCTTTAATATTCGTTTCTGTCTGATAGTGAAAAAGACCGGTGTTATTGATGGTTAATTTTGGTCGTGTTATTTTGGGGGGACCAAATACACCGTGGAAATCTCGGGGTTACTTTTCTACCGAACCTTCCTGTTGTCATGAGTGTCCGTGGCTGTGCTTCACCTTTTTTGATTCCTTCTTTGCATTACTTGAGCATGAGAGATAGACCCTCTGAGTCAGTGCCGACATGAACGTGTCTTCATTTTTGTCCTCAACCACTAGGCTGGACGGATAGAATTCTAAATCCAAACCGCTTTCCTTCAGACTCTTGAAAGCATGGCTCCGTGGACTTCTAGGACCCGATGTTTCTGCCATCAGCCTCTCTGACTGCCCTTCCCTCGTCAGGATACGCCATCCTTTGGTTTAGCCTTGGAATTGGCCCAAGGCCACTGTCGTGTTTTGGTTTTAGTGACTGCAGCAGGTGAGAGGCTTCTGTGCTGTTCCTGGCATCCCAGTATACAAGCAAGGCATGCTAACATCCAGGTCCTTACTTTCAAACACAGGCAAGCTTGTTAGGTCTAACTTTCAGTGAGAAAAAAAGCCCTTGCATTTTGAAATTCTATCCATTGAAAGAAATGAGCAATTATTATGATAACGCTAAAATGGCACACTAGTGATTAACAGTGTTGGCAAGAATATCAGTTTTATAGGTCAAACTCAATTATTAAAAATGCAAATATTTCAATCAGGAGAATACAATGAGAGTTAATATGACTATTCAGGGAGGGTGTGGGAGCTGGAAACTCTCAGCCCAGTCTTCCCCACCGCAGCCGACCTCGGCTGTGCCTGGCTCCTCCCTTCTTGGTCTGGCTTCGCTGCCTCCCTCTGCCCCGGCTCCTCCCTCCCTCTGCCTGGCCTCTCTCTCCCTGTGCTGTGTTCTGGAAACTCCCCACGCTCTCAGCTGGATCAATTCTAAGGCTCACCTCATTGGCTTTCCATCTCTCAAGGACCATTGTTCTTTGTTGCGTCAGTGTCTTGAAAAACTTTTTCTCTGTTTGGTTTGGTGTTTTAGGTGTTTCAAGTAGAAGGATAAATGCGGTCCCTGGAATTCCAGCTTGACCACAGGTGAAGGTGCTATACACTGAAATTCTTACGTGAAGGAAAATCTCCAAAGCAACCAGAATAGTGGCCATGGGAATTTAACTTCAAGATCTAGACATAATGGGGGGTGGGAGGGGGGGGTGGGGGGGGAAGAAGGTGGCGAAAAGAAAAATGAAAGTAGAGAAAAACGAGGAACTTTAACACATTTGCTCTCACTGTACTTCAAAACTACATTAAAGAATGCTTTAAGAAGCGATTCCTGATTTTTTGAGTCTATGGACATGGTTATGAGTTAACTTGTGTCTCCCCAAAAGGCATTTTGCATCCTAACCCAGTTCCTCACAATGCGACCTTATTTTGAAACTGCATGTTAGAGATGTCGTTAGTTAAGGTGGTGTCACATGGATGTATGGTGAGCTCTTAGTCCTATACGACCTGTGTCCTTATAAGAAGACGATGTAAAAAAGAAAGAACTCTTACCATTTGCAACAGCATGGATGGACCTGGAGAGCATTATACTAAGCGAAGTAAGCCAGTCAGAGAAAGACAAGTATCACACGATCTCACTCATTTGTGGAATCTAATGAACAACATAAACTGATGAACAAAAATAGATCCGGAGACACAGAAGCGTAGAACAGACTGTGGAACCTCAGAGGGAAGGCAGGGGAGGGTGGGTGAGTGGGTGGGAAGAGATCAACCAAGAACTTGTATGCATACATGCATAACCTGTATGTATGAGCTTGGCTGTGTGGACACAGACAACAGGGTGGAGAAGGCCTGGGGGGGGAGGAGAGGGCGGAAGGGGGTCAAAGGGGAAAAATGAGGGGCATATGTAATACTTTCAACAATAAAGATGACAATGAAAAGAAGACAATGTGAAAATGCAGAGACACACGAGGGGAGAATGCCATGGGACAACAGAGGCAGAGACTGGAGGGACAGATCTGCCAGCCAAGGAGTGCCAAAGAGGACAGCTACCACCAGGCGCTCAGAAGAGGGGAGGGTGGATCTGCCCAGACACCCAGAGAGAACCTTGTCTCAGATTTCCACCCCCGAACTGTCGAGACAATAGCTGTGTGGTTTTAAGTCTCCTAGTCTGTGGTCCTTTTTGACAGCAGCCCTGGGAATCTCATATAGAGGCTATGCATTTTTTTAAAAAAAGTTATTGAAATGATTGTTATAGTTTGCTAACCATTTTTAAGTATTTGAAAATAAAAAGATAACAGTACATTCTAGGTATTTATTCTAGAAAACATGGTACTCAAACAGTCTTCTTAACTGTATATATTTTTGCATACAAAAGACTAGGGATGTTATTACGAGTGTCAGCTGAAGGGAATGTCGACTTAATACCCCAAATGGTGCGATGACAGCAGGAGCGAGTTCAGAGCTGACAGTTCCAAAAACTGTTTCTCTGGCCTTATTAAAATTTGACTAATAAAATGTTTAAAAATTAAACAGTTTTAAATAAAATTTCAGATGTGTCCTTGCATCCCTCATGTTCATTCAATGATGATGATTTTTGACTTTGGCTTGATTTTCATTCTTGGTCTTTTAAAAATTGAATGTAATTTTTACCAACACGTGTACTCAGAGCACCTCCGCCTTGAAGGCAACCTGCTGGTTCTGCCTGGAGTCCTTCCTGCTGTCTGGACTATGGCTTCAGGCCTCACTCTGGCTTCGGGCTGGGCAGTGGGGAGCACAGGCCATCACCCGGAGTCAGGAGGCTGGTGTGATTTGCGGAACTTATTCCTTTACTTCCCTTCCTGTGGACTTCTCTTGGGCTGCCTGATGATTGGCCCGTTGTCATTGCTCTTCTCAAGGTGACCTTCTCATCATGACTCTCTGATTTTAAGGTCAGAAAACCCAAGAAATGAGGCCTCACCCCTTCTCTGGTCCCTTCTAGACAGGGGTGGGGACATCTCCACTGTACTAGTCCTCGGGGACAATGCTGTGGTTTCCCCATGCTTTGTTTTTTTTGTGTTTTTTTTTTAACAGTCCCTTCAGAAAACCCTCCTGGGATTATCCTAATTTGATTTTTTGCTATTGATTTCCTGCCAGGATTCTGACTGGCCCAGACCAGGTGGTAAAAGTCACTTTCAGCCTGACTGGTGTGGCTCAGTGGTTGAGCATTGACCTATGAACTAGGAGGTCATGATTCAATTCCCAGTCAGGACACATGCCTGGGTTGCAGGCTGGATCCCCAGTGTGGGGCATGCAAGAAGCAGCCCATCGGTGTTTCTCTCTAGTCATTGATGTTTCTGTCTCTCTCCCCCTCTCCATTCCTCTCTGAAATTAATGAATATATATATTCTAGAGGCCCGTTGTATGAAGATTCGTGCAAGAACAGGCCTTCCTTCCCCTGGCTTCGCTCCTGGCCACCCGGGAGCCTGCAAGTCTTTGCTCCTGGCTGGAGCACTGCTCCTGTAGCTCCCTTTGCCTCCCACCCTCCCCCTCATAGTAGGCATCCTGCTCTGCCTGGCTGCTCCATGCCTTCATATGCAAATAAACCACCCTATTTGTTGGGTTAATTTGCATACTCACTCCTGATTGGCTGGTGTGCATCACAGAGGTACAGTCAATTTGCATATTTCTCTTTTATTAGTGTAGATTTAAAAAAAACACCTCACTTCCAGTGTTGCAAAACACCATGTTCCTGTACAACCAAAGACCCATGATGAGATGTGGAGCTTCTACAATCCAATATCTAAGTCCATAAGAAGCTTCAAAGACATTTCAGGGTAAAAAAATCTTTTAAAAAATTTTATTGAATGTATGGGATGGGATGACATTGATTAATAGAATTATATAGGTTTCAGATATACAATTCTATAATACATCATCTATATATTGTATTGTGTGTTTTCCATCACTATTTATCCCCCCCAGGGAAAAACTATTTTTTTAAAAAGTCTACTCCTGATTTTCACGTTACTATTAATAAATGTTTTCCTAATAAAGCACACAAACAAAAAAATCCAAGTTATGCAGAGAATTCACTTCACTTTTCAATCCCCTCCCTGCCCCCTCACACCCCCCACATGATATTCGCCTTCTGTCATTACACATATGGGCCTGTCTTCGGAACACTTAGCAGAGCGCATCCTCTAGCAAGGAGTCGCAGATGACTTCCTTGCTTCCGAGTGTGACTGCAGGTTGCCACCTGGCCGTACTCTCTGTGTTCCTGGTATTTTTAGTCCTGCGCCCATACCTCACTCAGTCTGGCTGCAGCTTGGCACTCTGTGTTCAAAGCTGTCATCGGAAGGCTGCACCCTGCTTAAACCTGTGGGGGCTGTTTTCTCTTAAAATCCCTCATTAATATCTGTTTCTTAAATGTGACACATGTACCGTTAACATGTGGGGGTTATTTTGGTATGACTTCCAAAGTCATAAGCAACTCTTCCTGGGAAAACGTCCCAGACTTTTAGAGATCAGTGTACTTTATTCCATCTACGTGGTGCGGGCGAGAGCATGGTGCTTACTTGTCGTGCGGGAAGGTCATTGTTCCCTCCCTTACCCCTTTCACGGAGTGGGTTGGTTCAATGTAGAACGAAGAGGATTTTCGTGGGAAGAGACTACTATTGGGAATTGCCCTTACTGGTGATTCAAGGTCACAGAATGTGAGTGCTTTAAGGGTCTGGGCAATAACCCAGTTAAAGAGTTCTATTCATAGATGAAGAAACCAAGGGAGCCTGGCCGGCGTGGCTCGGTGGTTGAGCGTCGACCTATGAACCAGGAGGTCATGGTTCGATTCCCGGTCAGGACACATGCCCGGGTTGTGGGCTCCATCCCTGGTGTGGGATGGGCAGGAGGCAGCCAATCAGTGATTTCCTCTCATCATTGATGTTTCTATCTCTCTCTCCCCCTCTCCCTTCCTCTCGGAAATCAGTAAAAAAATAAAAAATAAAAAGAAGCCGAGGGAGGCCAGAGCCCTCGCTAAAGGATACACAACTAGTTACTGGAAGAACTGGAACTAGAACCAAGGTCTCAGGGTTCTCGGTCTGGTGCTTTTTGTACTACGCTGTACTTTCTTTTGGAGAAAAAGCTTATACAGTCCATACTCATGAATTTGCAACAGTTAACGTCTCTGAGGTTCCGGGGAGAGCTGGATTAGCAACTCCTGAAGCACTCCTCCTCGGGGGAACGCAGGGTTAGGGTCCTGTGAGCCTCTGGCCCCAGCATTGTTGCCAGCCTGTCAAAATAGAACCTCGTTCCGTGTGTTCCTGTTTGAGAATGTTTTCCGTGACGGACGTTGTTGGTTCATTAACAGTGAACACACGGCCCACAGAACCAGAACCGCCTGCCTGCAGGAAGCTTATCCGGCGGCGTGCTTCTCCATAAGCACCTCACAGCCTTCTCCCTCAGGAACAGCCCTGCCGCACTGCCCTGGGGGGACATTCTCAACAGGGGCCTCACCCACAAAAAGCACGGCGATGTGGCAAGCGTGGCGCTACACGGAGCGTGGGAAGGAAGCTTGCTCACACAGCATCGGCCCTGAGACAGGGGGCGGCCTGGCAAAGGTGCGCGTTGGGCTGTTCGCACTTCCCCCCGCTTGGCGCTTCTCCGGGGCCGCTCACACCAGTGCATGCGTGTTGATTTCAGGGTTTCGACTACATTTTGGTGAGTAGGTGGGTTTGAAAATATGAAATCCACAAAGAATGAGAATCAGCTGTATACATGGAAAAGCCGACTAATGAATTGGAATGGGACAGATTAAGAGTACTGAAGAGGTATTGCTACAACATGGAAGCATTTTATTATAGAAATCAATAGGATTTCTCTGTAAATAACGTCTGTATTTAATGATTTTTTTTGTTCTGTGTCCTTTATTCTTTTTTTTAAAATATATTTTATTGATTTTTTTACAGAGAGGAAGGGAGATGGATAGAGAGTTAGAAACATCGATCAGCTGCCTCCTGCACACCCCCTACTGGGGATGAGCCCGCAACCAAGGTACATGCCCTTGCCCGGAACCGATCCTGGGACCTTTCAGTCCGCAGGCTGACGCTCTATCCACTGAGCCACACCGGTTTTGGCTCCTTTATTCTTTTTGAGGCGCCTTCTCTTCATGACAACCTGTCTGCTTCCCTTCTCACTTTCCTCTCCATTTCACGGAAATGC
This sequence comes from Corynorhinus townsendii, assembly GCA_026230045.1. NCBI lineage: Eukaryota > Metazoa > Chordata > Mammalia > Chiroptera > Vespertilionidae > Corynorhinus > Corynorhinus townsendii. The sequence continues at coordinate 8,612,328 of JAPDVU010000005.1, read as the reverse complement.
TCTTCCTGGGTTACCGACTCCCTCCATTTTGCCTAATCCAGGGTTCAACGCTCATCCTTAACATTTGCCCAGTGGTCCAGACCAAAGCTCTGGAATACAGGCTTCATTTCCCTCACCTCCAGCCACTCAAGACTTCCGGTGCTGCTTTTAAAATCTGTCTTGAATCCTGCTGCTTTCATCACCTTTCCTGGAGCAACCAAGGCCGGTCTCCCTGTCCTGATCCTCTAACTGGGCTCCGTGCTTTCATTTGTCGTTTCTGTGGCATGACCTCCCAGTCATCTGAGCGGAGTGTCCCAGCAGAACAGTCAGGCCCTGACGGCAACCCTCTCAGGCACCTGAGTTCTCTGTTGCCAGGTGGGTGGAGATAGGCATTTTCATCAGCAGAATTGTTTTAATCTTCATTTTATGACAATTTTTGCTTAAATAGCTACCTTTCATTGGCTAGGGATGGGGGATTTGGGTGGTTTGCAAGATTCCCAGTTCAAGAGCTCCCTCTGCTGTCAGTGTAGCAAAGTATGGATTTTTTTTTGGTTTTGTTTCTTTGTGGGTTTTGTTTTTAACTGGTTGGCTGGCTCTGTGTGTGTTTCTGTGTGTGAATTTCTCTCTGTGTGTTGAGGGCACTGTTGGGAGGAAGGCTTATGCATGCTTTGATTTTTAAACAATTCTCTTGTCTTTAGGGATCCTAACTTTCTCACTCTTGCGCCCCCCACCCCTTCACTGCAGCTTTCTATAGGCACTTCGCCCTTCCTATTTACCCCACCCCCACCCCATACACGACTTTTCTGGAAATAGTTGCTTTGCCGAGATGTTGCCTCAAGTTCTTCACACACTTGTTAAGTCTCTTCACTGATTCTGCTCTGATCTACCAGGACTTCTTACTGCATGCAGAGTAGACTTTCTCTCTCTGATTTTATTAGGTCAGTCCATGGCCTTTGCCCTCTTCTCTCTTCCCTGCAGTCTTCCCCGGACTGCCCTTCTCCCTGGAGACTCAGAGCAGCAGGACCAGGAAGGTAGCTTGCTAGTTCTCAAAGTGTGTTTCTATTTAACAACAAAAGGAAGAGTTTCCATCCATAGGTGTCTGCAGAGTGTAAGCACTCACACTGTTAACTTCTGCGCAGCATCCCTGTGAAATAGGCAGAATGGGTTATCCCATTTTACAGATGAATAGACTGAGGTTCAGGAAGGTGTGCTACTTGCTTAAGGTCACCAGGGTAATAAATAATGAGGCCAGGTCTAGATGCCATCTCCTTGGAACCAGCTCTACTGTTTTTATTATCTACTAGAGCCCGGTACACAAAATTCGTGCATGGGGGGGGGGGGGCGGGGAGTGTTTCCCTCAGCCCAGCCTGCACCCTCTCCAATCTGGGACCCCTCAAGGGATGTCCAACTGCCCGTTTAGGCCTGATCCCGGTAGCATCGGGCCTAAACGGGCAGTCAGACATCCCTCCCACAATCCAGGACTGCTGGCTCCCAACTGCTCGCCTGCCTGCCTTCCTGATTGCCCCTAACCCCTTCTGCCTGCCAGCCTGATCACCATCTAACCACTCCCCTGACAGCCTGATTGATGCCTAACTGCTCCCCTGCCAGCCTGTTTGCCCCTAACTGCCCTCCCCTGCAGGCCTGGTCACCCCCAACTTCCCTCCTCTGCTGGCCTGATCACTCCTAACTGCCCTCCCCTGCAGGCTTGATTGACCCCAACTGCCTTCCCTTGCAGGCCTGGTCACCCCCAACTTCCCTCCTCTGCTGGCCTGATCGCCCACAACTGCCCTCCCTTGCAGGCCTGGTCCCCCCCAACTGCCTTCCCCTTCTGGCCATCTTGTGACGGCCATCGTGTGTCCACATGGAGGCAGTCATCTTTGACCACATGAGGGCAGCCTGTGTGTTGGAGTGATGGTCAATTTACATATTACTCTTGTATTAGATAGGATAGAGGCCTGGTGCATGGGTGGGGGCCAGCTGGTTTGCCCTGAAGGGTGTCCTGGATCAGGGTGGGGGTTCCCTTGGGGCATGGGGCAGCCTGGGTGAGGGGCCTGTGGTGGTTTGCAGGCTGGCGACACCCCCCAGCGACCCAGGTGGAGGCCCTGGTATCTGGGATTTATTTATCTTCTATAATTGAAACTCTGTAGCCTTGAGCAGAGGCCAAGGCAGGCCAGGGCTGCGGAAACTTGGCTTCCTCCATCGCCAGGGGCAACTCAAGCCTCCTGCTCTCTCCAGCTCCATGGATGCTGCCATTTTTGTTGGGATTTATTTATCTTTTATAATTGAAACTTTGTAGCCTTGAGTGGAGGCCTGGGCCAGCCAGGGTGTGTGGAAAGCTTGGATTCCTCCATTGCCGGGGAAACCCAAGCCTCCTGCTTGCTGCAGCTCTGTGGCTGCAGCCATCTTGGTTGGGTTAATTTGCATACTCACTCCTGATTGGCTGGTGGGTAGAGTGAAGTGATGGTTAATTTGCATATTACTCTTTTATTAGATAGGATTATTACCTGTGTAGACATTTCCAAAGTTATAGACTTCCTCAGATGAAGATGGCCAAGTCTTCTCACAGCACTTTCTCAGCAGTTTAAGGTTTGCCACTTAATGCATGTATCACAGTGTAGATGCTCAAAGAGCAGGAAGAACATTAGCTGTGGAGAGTAAAACATATATGCTGTTGGTAAACTAAGCCATTTTCAGGTAGGTTAATGCCAATGGCTCCACAACTCTAATGCGTCTTTGTTTGTTTTGTTTCCGTATCTAGATTCATCCATTGGCAAGTATTAATTTGATGATAGCAGTGGTTTCTCAAAGAGGTCTACCTGTATACGTAATGGTCATTGGCAGACGAATGCACACAAACTCAAGTTGCTTCGTAAGTGAAGACCGCTTCATTTTCCCATGCTTATGCTTGAAGTCGATGGCATCTTATTTGGTGTGTCTAACAAAAACAGCACCACACAGCCCCGCCGGCCCCAACACATTGGATTTCTGTGAAAGAAAGCATTCTGCTGTGTTTCCTCAAACAACCTCAGGATCTACAACAAGCAGCGGCTGGGTTCTGAGCAGAAACCCTCAGCTACTGAGGACAATGTCTTTTTGCCAACAGTTGCTATCTTGTTTATACAGAAAACGCAACCATTTTCTTCACTGTGTACACAAGCCCTGTACGAGCTGTTTGTTTGGTTTTCAACAGAGACAACACAAAAATAAATTAGACTCCGATTGGGTTTAGGTAAGCAATCTTTTGAGCCACAGCTGTATTACTAACTGATCCATAATTGCTCTGCATTTATGAGGCACACAGTTTATTCCTTTGCTTGCCACACAATAGGCCGCGCAAGTTAAAGAGCTCCAAGTTTCAAGGACTGGCGTTTTGGGTGCCTGCCAGGACCGATCTGTTTAGCAAACAAGCTGGAGGGTGCTTATTAGGAGGTTGTGGCTTGCAGACCATGAAGCCCCTGGGGCCAGAGGCACTGATCAAATGGTGGATCTACACACCAGCGAGGCCACTGGATGAAAAGGAGAACAGCCCCGCATTGCTAAATGCGCTGCTCCTAGGCCTTAATTACCCACTGTAAACGACTTCTTTTGTAACTCTGTGGGTCCAGGAGACAGGCTATTAAAGATTAACCTAGGAACTATTTTTCAAATTAAAACACAGACAATTCTGATGAGTTACAGCTCTATTATTCATATGACAAGAAGGAGCCCTGGTTAGCCTGGGAAAGTGAAGAGTCATATTTCTCGTGGAACAAAATACATCTTATTTTCTCCAGTTGCATTTCTTTCTTTCTTTTTTTTTTTTAAATTGCTAGTCTTCTCTGCAGCCCCCCCCCTCCCCCCCGCCGGCCTAGATTTTTGTTTCTACAGAGTGACTCAAGGTGGCTTGAGGCTTTCAAATTAATGCCTGGTGGAGTGTCACTGAGGCCTTAGAAGAATGAAGCGAGCCTGATCTGTTACATTAAAAAAGATAAATAAGTCGTCCGGATAAAATATCATCTTTTGCTGTTCTAGGTCTCAAACCTTCTATTCTTCTGCCCTCACTACCTTGGTGTAGATTTTAAGGGGATAGTATAGAATGTACTAGTGCTTCACAGGTGCTGTTACATTTCAATGGAAGCTGTTCGGAGAATGCAGCGACATGAGCAGAGACATTTTGGAGTCGGCCTAGTATGTATGTAATTTCCGTGAACCCTTTCAGCAAAACCTTTTGTGTCTCTTGCTCAGCGGTTGATTGGTTAATAGTTTGCTCTTTTGAAGTTGGAAGGCAATTGTCTATTAAATACCAACCTCATACATTTATGTCCATACATTTATGTCCATTTACGTGGTGTACAGAAAGAGAGACTTGATAACATACGGAGCTATAATATTTGCTAAACTGGTAATGAGTGACCCCAACTATGATTTTCTTGCTGCATCGTTGACATGAACTCTGTGAGGCTCTATAAAATGTAGACGGCGACCCGCCGTGCAGGGGGGAGAAGTACATCGTACGCTGCCTAGCCCTCACGAGCACTACATCAGTCCTAGTTATGTCACTGTTGTTTACATTTACTGGCACTTTAATGACCAAAGGTAACAGCATCTCCCACGGCTCGGCCAATTCTTATGATTCTTTATCACTCAAAGTTACCTCTACTGCACAGCCTTCCCTGTACCACGTGTAGTTAGCAGTTTGGGCCTATTCAGAGATGGATTTGCACTTACTACTCTACCCTCCACCTCCAGGGCCACAGATGTTCAAGCGCAGAGCACAGCCAGTGACTGGAGAGAAGAGAATAATGCCAACTGGCTCGCTCATGAGCTGACCCGTGCTTTACTCATTACCTGAGCCAACTTGGGTGACTAATTTCGATAAAGAGAGAAATCACACTCAATCTATTCCACAGGTAAGGAAAAAACAAGCACTTTTATGTCCTTGGCTGGCCTTAGATAAACATTCATTGCACGTTGTAAGTATAAATCCTTGTCCTTAAACGTTTTGCTTTGCATTAAGTTCTGCCTTGGATCACGTATTAATGAGGCCTGGAGCTGCTGTTGCTGCATGAATGAACGCCTCCGTGCTCAGAACTGAGGCCAGTGCCATCTTCTGTACGGTTTTGGGGGAAAACAGCTACTGCCAAGGCGGCGCCGCTTTTAAAGATAAAAGTTTAGCGTGAGCTTCGAAGTTCTGTAATTTAAAATGGAAAGCTGGTGGAGCTATAGGAAAGCAGGGTAAACCTCAGCTCCAAAATGACAGGTTTCACATGTTAAAAATAGCAACCATGGAGCCCCAGGGAACCAGTTCTAACCCATCGCCTCTGAGGTCTGGGCTGCAACTCAGGTAAACCCAGGACTTACAGGAAATAAGTCATATCCTTAATACTCACCACCCAACTTTTGCCACACATTGCTCTCTAAACCTATCATTTCACATTTCTCTTCCATTCAAGTGACTCGGTTTCACGTTGCTTTTTATCTGAGGAGGGCAGGAGCACTTACAGAGCACACTGCATCGCAGCTTGTCATCTGTGTGATAACCACGCATCACTTCTCTAATTGTTATGGCCCAGAAAAATAAGCTTTTCCCACTCCTCTGGGGTCTGTTTGCAATAGCATGACTCCTGCTTTAACTTAGACTGAGTTTAATTCCAATATTATTTCACTTCTGTATGTCAAAAGCATGCCTTACAGCCTGGCAGGTAACACATTGGTATTGTCAAAACCTGTCAATCATATCAGAATACATTCTCCTGCTCAGCCGTCATCAGCTTGATACGCGGTAGACGGCTTATCAAATGTCTTGTGGATCCTACCGCTTGGAGCGTGGTAACTGAACTTATAGAAGGATGAGACTCCATTTCAGGCTAAAGTGATGGCATTTTTGTACCTAAAAGGTAAAGAGGGTTTTCTGGGGGGTGAGGGCTTCGGTGCTGAAACGCTGCACCGTGCAGCGCCTGCTCCTTCGGCCTCCCTGGAGGAGGGAGGTTACAGTTGGGATCGCTGGGTTCCCAGGCGGACTGCGCTCCAGGAACCGATTTAAACTGCCGCGGGGTGTGTATCATTCTATCCAGAGTGCAGGACAAACACAAATAAATTGGACTCCCAGAGGTTTCCTTTGAGAAAACCAGTGGGTTTTCACCACCGGCGATCAGACATCTGCTCCCACTCATGATGGGCATGGGGCAGCCCCTGGCTTCCTCCTGGGGCCTGCAGCACGTTTGGGGGACTTCTCCGGCTACTCCGGCACACCCCACACTCATTTTCAGTTATTAACTAAACTCTTCCCAATGGTCTGTCAGTAGAACGCGGAGTTTTTGTTCCGTAACCATTCGTGCTCCCTATGAAGACCTCATATGTGACTTCTCCCATAAACTGAGGAGGGGCCCAGGGCTTCCCGTGAGTGTGGCAGTCAGAGGGCCTGACTGTGTCAGGTGCTCACCTCTCAGGTGCTGGTCTCCTTCCCCTCAACTCCACAAAACTGTGTTTTGGTTTTCTTGTTATTAATCCTCACCCAAGGATATTTTTCCATGGATTTTTTTTTTTTTCCTGAAAGAGTAGAAGGGAGGGGGAGAGACACAGAGAGAGAAACATCAATGTGAGAGAGACACATAGATCAGTTGCCTCCCACACATGCCCCAACCAGGGCTGGGGATTGGGTCTACAACTGAGGCGCATGCCCTTGACCGGAAACAAACTGGGCCCCGTCAGTCCTCAGGCAGATGCTAGGGCCAAATCTATGTTTTACGCTAAGTTGTGACATAGTCACTTTTGTGTTGCGAGTGTGTACTTTGTGCCTGGTTTATGAAGAGCTCTGGGGTGGAGAAGTCAGATTCTGTACTCCTGGATTAGGAACATGGTATTTTGAAACACTCATGAACTGGATCATGTTAATAGATTGCGATGGGTCTAGATTACGTGAAGGTCTGCTTTCATTTCCCCCTTACACGTGTATGCCTGTACACGCACATGGCAGTTATATGACGATCTTACCCTGATCAGCCGCACAGGAAGAATGGAGCTGCATGACAATCCTGGGAGACTCTTAGCTCAGGAAAGCCTATGCGGTTAAATGACCGAAGACAGATGGACAGGTGGCCTGAACTAGGGATAGAAAGATGATGTTCGTGTGTGCAGGCGTGGGTCTTGGGTGGCTCTTGAGGTGGTACAGTATTTGGATAAAGGCACTTTTATCCAACCCAGGGCTATTTCCAAAACCCTGTCACCTGAGTTATATTCTTGTCAAAGGTACAAAGATGGTGATCATCGTTGGCTGAATACTTCCTCTTACTGGCCTGGAGGTTGGTGTTTCTCCTTGTATTAGTATTTCCATTGTAGATTACTGAAGCTAACTATATCATACTAGTAGCCCTGCGCACGAATTCGTGTGCCAGTAGCTAAATGCCGCCCTCCAGTAGCTCTCTGCCTGCTGCCCTGCCCTCCTGAGGCTCCCCCCTCCCTCTTGCTCCTCCTCCTCCAGAGCTTGCTGCCCTGCCCCCTCCTGTAGCTCTCTGCTGCCCACTTGTAGCTCGCCGCCCCACCCTCCTGCTGATCCGTGATCCGGTTGTTACACTTCACAGAGTAATGACCATTTGCATATTACATCGTTATTATACAGGATTACATTTTTAGGCTACTGTTTATCGATTGATTGATTTATAACGTGCTGCCTTAATGAATACATTTAAAAGGATAAATAGTCCTTCCAATGCAGAGGATAAGAACAGACATTGCTCTAGCACTAGGCTGCTGTTTAGACTCCATATGGGTTCAGTCAAATCAAGATCAGTCAAGAGGGAAGGAAAGAAACAGCAACCCGGATGAATGAAGCACCAGCCCCACCAAGGAAATACGAGTCAGCACACAGTGTGTTTGAGTGAAATGATCATCACAGAAGATTACACATTGGATGGAAAAAAGGAAAGCACAGAAGCTTGGTCTGATTGTGAAGAAGCTTAAGTCCAACCACCTTTTACAGTTTAAGACTATTCCTAAGTATGCCACCTGTCTTCTTACCACAATTTTAAAAAGTATAGACATTTTCTCAAAAATTCTCCTTCACTGAACTAATACATTTAAAAAATATTATGTATATCCCTGGGCATAGAAGCTAATGTTGCTTAGAGTTGATAAGTGACTTTGATATACTATAAAAACTGCCCTTCCCCATTGTCCCTCCTACTGCCTACTAAATGGATGCCTAGCCTGGGACTCAGTAACGATGTTCTTGTTCAGCATTGTGGGTAATTGACCCCGGGGATTTGGAAATTGCCGGTGTTAACCAAGGAGAGCCGTGTTCAGCCGGGCACGCCGAGTCTGTGGCCAACCTGGAGAAGCCGGACCCCAAGCAACATCTCCAGGGTCTTTCTGTAAAGTTATGTAGAATATTCAAAACTGCTGTTGATGTCATGCCTGTGTGTATATGCCTTATTTAAGGTTACACACTTGAGGGGAGTTTAAATTTTACTGCTTTATTCAAACAGATGTGGAACTTGAAGTCCATCGCTCTGACAAGTAAGATAGCGACGGTGCCGTCTGTCTTCAGTAACAATTTCTGCACCCCACCTCCACCTCCACCCTCACCTCGCTGGGTAACCATACCTACACAGTCCAAAGATGTGTCTAATGAGTTGTGAAAGTTGTTTCTTTGGAAACCGGGGCTCTGCTCCCCGTAGAATAATTAAGTAATCACTGCTATCTTGTGAATCCAGCCTAAAACAGCAATATTTGGGTCCATATGGGAACAATTTGGCATGGGAGATAATTACTGAGAGTATAGATGTGGTTTAATTCTTTGGCAAGTAGTAACGACATCAGAGACAGTTACCAATCGTCACTCTAATTGCCTGATAGTGTTTATTAAGCACCCACCGACCACAAGGCCTGGAGTGTGGATTGTACAGCCGGATGGGCATGGCCTTGTCCTCCAGGCACCTGTAAGAGAGGACAGGTGCAGATCACCAGATGCACACACTGAATGTTTCTCAATTCTCCTGGTTTTTCAAACGTCATGACTTTGCTCGCTGCCACATATTCCTGGACAAATCACTGTAGACAACGTGAGCTCTAGGATGAAATAGGACAGATGCTGGGGAAAAAAAATGAAATTGAACCATTTTTTTACACAAAAGTAAACTCAAAATGGATAAAGACTTAAATGTAAGGCCTCAAACCATAAAACTCCCAGAATAAAACACAGGCAGTAAACTCTCTGACATCACTCTTAGCAACATCTTCTTGGATATGTCTCCTCAGGAAAGGAAAACAAAAGAAAAAATAAACAAATGGGAATACCTCAAACTAAAAAGTTGTTTGCACAGCAAAGGGAACCATCAACAAAACAAAAAGAAACCCTACTGAATGGGAAGAGATATTTACAAATGATACATCTGTAAGGAGTTAATATCCAAAATACATAAGGAATTTATACAACCTTATGCCAAAATAACAATCTCATTAAAATGGGCAGAAGACCTGAAAAGACATTTCTCCAAAAAGGACATACAGATGACTAACAGACCTATAAAAAGATGCTCACTGTCACCAATCATCAGGGAAATGCAAATTCAAACCACAGTGAGTTATCACCTCACACCTGTCAGAATGGTCTTTGTTAAATCAGCAGATAACAAGTGCTGGTGGGGATGTCCAGAAAAAGAAGCCCTCATGCACTATTTGGTGGGATTGTAAATTAGTGCAGCCGCCATGGAAAGCCATATGGATATTTCTCAAAAAACTAAAAGTAGAGCTGCCGTATGACCCAACAATTCCACTTTGGGGTATTTACCCAAAGAAAACAAAAACATTAATTTGAAAAGATATATGCACCTCTATGTTCATTGCAGCATTAATAGTAATAGCCAAGATATGGAAGCAATCTAGATGAATAGAATAAATAAAGAAGATCTGATATATATATATTATTCAGTGATTTAAAAAAAATGAAATCTTGCCATTTGCACCAATATGGATGGACCTAGAGGGTATTATGCGAAGTGAAATAAGTCAGACAGAGAAAGAAAAATACCATGTGATTTCACTTATACGTGGAATCTAAACAAAACAAACAAATAAACAAAACAAAATAGAAACAGACTCCTATATATAGAGCACAAGTTGATGGATGTCAAAGGGGAAAGGGATGAGAATAATTTTTTTTTAATTCTAAGAAAGAAAGAAAATCATATATAGGGAAAATAGATTTTGGGAAAAAATGGAGGATTATGATTCCCACTGGGAATTAAAGGTCTTAATGCCTCAGCCAGGTATCACCCTATGGTTTTTGGATGCAAAAGTACATTTAGGATCAAAAGGAAATACTGTCGAGAATGAGAAGAGGCCACTCTATCCTCCACCAGGCAATTTCAGACTCAAGAATGTCAGATCTGGCTGGGATCCTCAGGCCAGCTGGCCAAGTTCTCACTTCTGCGGAATTCTCAGTCAGCTGAGGCTGTCCCTGACAGTATTAAAAACAAGCCCACTGAAGCTGTAGGAAACCTAAATGTTAATATACCTCTAGTGACATGCTGGATCTGAAACTGAATGTACTTGGAATGTGAATGTTTGAGCCGCAAGAAAGTGCTCTGACATTCGTTGACCTTCTAGCATGTGTCAGCAGTAAGCCAAAGCCCTTTCATACGCATCGTGGCTGATCACAATCATTTGTCTTGGCAACTTCATTTAAATACAAACTCTATTTTAATGTATTATTTCTAATTTGTGTAATGTCATTGTGCTTTTCATGGAATGGCACTCTATTAATGTGGAAGAAATGGGAAGACCATTCTTCTTGGGAATGATTATGCTGAATCAGATCTAAGTCAGAAGCTCAGATAGTTTTGGATGCAAAACTTCAGACCTAAATGGAGTTGTGTAGTGGGAGGAAAAATGGAGGCACTTGTATCTTTGAAAAAGTGTGTCCCCTCCTTACAGTTTCATAATGGGGTACCTGAATGATGCCATTCACCAAATAATGTATTTTGACTATGAGTTCCTGGAGGACAGATTATCCTCTCTATGTTCTGAAAACTATGTGCAAAATTCTCCACAGGAGAATTCTCACTGCAGCGTTTGATGACATGGGTATTCTTTAGTGAAAAGTTTGCACCAGATGATGAGAAATCCATTATATGCCACCTGGTATTTTTCTTTTCTAATATAATTTATTCACTGTTTTTTGCTAATACACGTAATACATATGTCCTGATTACCATCACTCAATTAAATAATACCTTCCTGTATATTTTTGCCTATTTGTAAATAGATTAAGATATTTTGAAAGTTTTGGTGAGTTATAACTCTGCCCATACAAACATAGCATGTCAAACAGTAGAGTCTAATTAATTCTCTGTGGAATGTAGAGCCTGTTAGAAGCACATGCAATCATAGAGTAGAAGCTTAAACGTAAAATCACAGAGTAGGACCAGAGTTTGCAGTTAGTGTAGTCTGATCTCCTTTCAAATGCAGAGTGTGTTTTTGTACCTATAAGGTGTAGCATACCTGCGTTAGTCAAGGTTCTGCACAGTAACAGAACCAATGGGATGTGATGTACACAGAGAGATTTATTTTAAAGAATTGGCTCACGTGATTATGAAGGCTGCCAACCCCAAATCGGCTAGGTGGGCCAGCAGGCTGGAGACCAGGTTAGAGCTGATGTTACAGTTCAGGTCTGAAGGCTGAATGCTGGCAGGGTTCCCTCCTGCTCAGGGGAGGTTAGTTTATTGATCCATTCAGGCCCTCCGCTGATTGGATGAGGCCGATCTCCATTAAGAAGCACAGTTAGCTTCATTCAAGCCCACCGATTTAAATGTCAATCTCGCCAGAGAGCATCCTATCAGAGAGCCATTCATAATACTGTTTGACCACATACCTTGGCACCATGTCCCAGCTGAGTGGACTCATGAAATGAACCATCACGACACCCAACAACAGCATTTGGAAGGGGTGTGCTTTCCCCATTTTGTCCTCTTTGGGATATAACATGTTGCTTGTAATAGGGAAGTACACACACACACACACACACACACACACACACACACACACACACTCACACACTCACAAGCAGTTCAGTTAGACTTTGTGAAAGCAGGGAATGGTTCATAGAGAATGAGCAAATCCACACTCTGCAATGTCAATCCTTCCCTGCGCATTTTACCACTTGAGTAATGCTGGCATCAGTGGATACAAACGTTTGCTTAATCTTTAAAGTGGGAGAAAGGGATCTGATTTAAAATTCTGGTTCTTTGTCACTAAGAATCTTGCAGCTTTTGTTCATGTAAATGGGACCCAGGAATTATTCTGGATTCTCCTGATCCTTTGTTTGCTCCACGAGACTCTTGTCCCATGCTGGGGAACATACTTCTTTATTTCAGGATAGTAGCTTGCGAATACTTCTGAAACTTGCTCATTTTCCCTTTCCTGCTTCTCTCCCATATCCTGTAGATATTCAGAGCGTCTCCTCTTCCAAACTCTGCAGCCATCCAGAGAAAAATCTTGCTTTTCTTTCTCTCTTTTTCCCACAGCATTCTATCCCATTCACTTTTTTAAAGTGTCAAGCAACCCTTTAAAAAACTATCCATCACACTTTTCCCATATTCTCAATAACCAAGTGATTCTAGATACCGAGTCAGAAAGCCAGAGTGTTTTCCATTTTCCTTCCCTCCTCCAGACCCCCTGTCTCTACACAACATACCAGGAACTTTCCCTGAAAAAGCAGAACTCTCCAGAAAGGGGGAAGAGGGGACAGGGTGAGCAGGTGGAAGCGAAGTTCTCTTTTGCAGCGGTTCTGCAGGTCGGGGAGGGAGGAGGCGGTTGTGTACCAAGGAGGAGAAAGCTGGGAAATTGCACACAGTGATATATTTGTCCCAAGTGCATTTCTAATTAGCCATATCTTTGCCGGGATAGTACAGGCCCTGCACCATCTTGAGCAGATGTGGTCCACTCAGGGGGACGGAAGCATGGCCGTGTGTGCGACAGCACAGCCCTGACTCTGAGAAATGTCCTCCTGCTGTGTCAGAATCCTCTGTGTCCTCTGAAACTTCACTCATTCCCCACGTCTGCTTCCAGGAGCAACGCATCTTTGTTATCTGTCATGGCCCTTTAAGTACAGGACTACCACCTAGCCCCCAATCTAACTTTTTCTGGTTTCAACTCCCAGTTCTCTCCATCAGTCTCTATATGACACGGCTTTTAGACTCTGCTCTTTCTTAGTTGCCCTTCCGATGCTTGCTAGATCGTTAATGTTAAGATGGCTCAGAATTGACCCGAGGACTCCAGCCAAAGTCTGTCTGGTTTGTACCTAGTAAAGTGGAATTATTGCCATCTCGTCCTATGCCTTTAGTCCTGTCAGCGTGACTAGACTGTTGTATTTGCATTAGCTTTCTTCAACTGCCACATGCCATGCTTTGCTCATATTGAGATTGTAGCAACTCCGAGATTATTGCCAGACAAGAAGCCCTCCATCCTTACTTTTCCATCTTCATTGTTAAGTGTCATCTGATCGGTTTTTGTTCTGGCCTCCGGAATCTAGCTGTCCAAGATGCACGTAAAATATCGAGGACCCAGAAACATTAAAGTTCTAACAGAAATGTCCTGCTGGTGGGTGTGAGCATTGAAACCAAAATAAACATACATTTAGATCAAAATAGTCTTCATTCATATAAAATTGAATGCAAAAATAAAATATTTTCTTTGAAAGGAAATATAAAAATATTTTAAAAGTTATAAAATGTAAAAGTAGTAATGACCTAGAGCTAAATCCCAGATTATATCCATAAAGGCCAGAAAGTAAATGGGGGAAGTTGTAGGAACAATATATACATACTAAATTCTAACATCCCATAATGAGAATCAAAGGTTTTTGTTTCATTCATGAATTTGATATTTTTTGAAATATAGGGTCACATATAATTTGAAAAACTTAGCAGCAATCACAAGTACAATTTAAAAAATGGGATATCTATGTTCCAAATCACTATGGAAGATAAAAGCAATCAAAACACCAATCACAGAGCCAAACACAGGCACACCCAAAATAAACAGCGAGGCATTACCCCCAAACAAAAGGCATAAACAGAGGACTGGAGGTAAGGTCAAATATCAGATATAACAATTGAAGTAAATTTTGTAAACTTTCCAATGAAAAAGCATACATTCTTTAGGATGGGCTTAAGAAAAGAACAGGTCTATTTAAAACAAAATGACACAAATGTTTAATACAAAACATAAAACATTATAGCAATAGAACAGAAAATGGTTAATATCTTTGATAATAGAAACTATGTAATAATTGACAAGAAAAATAATACATTCCCATTAGATAAATGAATAGAAGACAAGAACAGACAATTTGCAGAAGAAGCACAAATAGTAATAGTTATATGGAAAAATATTCAGTGTCACTGCAGTCAATGAAATTCAAAGAAAATTTGAGATTAGTTTGTTTGTTTGCTACCAAAGCCACAAAAATTTGAAAAGACCATTTGAATGGTGGTAAGATGGGTTCTTTCTCAAACCACTGCTGGTGGTAATGTAAATTGATGGAACCTAGTTTGCTACTGTGTATGTAGCAAGAAACTTTAAAGAATGGTTTTACTCAATAATTCCAGTTTTAAAAATGTACTGTAAGGGAATAATCAGAAATGCAAATAAAATTTTTGTGCACAATAAATTACAAAATTATTTATGAAAAAAACACGGTTTTTCAGAATAATAGAGTAATAATTAAATAAATTATAATGTGTTACTGATTCACTAGAAATTTTGTTTATAGCACTTTTAATGACATGGGGGCCAAAGTTTATAATCAAATGCCAAGTGAACAAAATGTATGATTTGATTGCATAAATGTATGTGTGTGTATTTTATCACTTCTAAGGTATCTCTTTTCATATTTTAGTGCTTCTTACATTAGGATAAATTATACATTTAATAGAATGTCTTTCTCAACCCCCAAAGCTGTTTTTAAATTAATGCATTTTCACCCGAGGAATGAATTACGTTTTGGAGACAAGGAAACCCTGTGTGTCCACGTGCTTGAAAAACTGCTGCTTATGTCATGAGAAGGTAAGTTGCTTTTTAAAGGGAGAACGTCCGTGGCCCACCTTCCAAGGTGGCTGCTCACACCGACATGGGAGGAGGCTGCGTAGGAGTTCCTCTGTGCCATGTTCATGGTTCCGTGTCCACTGCCTGCTTGTCTACTTACCTGACGAACAAGCATACATTCTCTAGGATGGGCGTAAGAAAAGAACAGGCAGATTTAAAACAAAATGACACACTGTTTAATGCAAAACAGAAGACAGTATAGCAGAAAATGGTTAATAGCTTTGATACTAGAAAGCACATAATAATGGACAAGAAAAGTAATACATTTTTCCTTTGTGTCCTTGATTATATGACCTTCCTTGACTTTTCTCTATGTACCCTTTCAAAATCTAAACTTGTTGGAGTGTTCCTGGGCAGTCTTACTGACACCTTTATCTCCACATCCGTTCACTGGTAACGTGGTCAGAATTTCATTTTTAGGTGCATGGGATGGAGCTCATTTGGATGGATTTCATGGCAGGGTCTGCTTGGTCCTGATTGCCCAGTTTTACTTGGTAACACAGTGAGAGCTGTCATTGGGGTTTTCCCCTTAGGGGATACACACTAGAGCCTACCTCGGGCATGTTGTTTTGCAATGTCAACAGACCACCTGTTTAATAGTCCCGCTCTGGAATTTTGCAAGATAACAACATCATGCCTGTTATTTACTGTTTCTAGAATCTGCTCCCAAACCCTGTGTTGTCCACCTTCTGGCAATCCAGTGTGAGTCTGTTTTGTTCCTGTCTCCTGACCTATCTCAGGGTCTCCTTGATTCAGTGATTACCCCAAGTCACCTCACAATCATGCGCACAAGTTCCCGGGGGTGCAGTCCTCTGGAAATGGAGTGCAGACTCCTTTAAACAGCTCATTCTTTCGGGAAACTGTGTACCCTTTTACCCCATGCTGGATTTTCCCAGTTTTGAAGCTAATTCCCCTTGATTGAAATGCTTCTCTCGTCCACTAGCGTTCTGCCGTCCTCTCTGGCATTGCACATTTCCCCGTCTTGTTCACATCTGTGATTGAAACAGTCGAAATGATAGGCTTTATTGCCTTTGTCATTTTTGTAAGCTTTGGCTTATCAGCACATTAACGATTCTGACAATATTCTTATACATTTCGCAATTTGTGTCCTTGGTTATGTGACCTTCCCTGCCTTTCCCAATGTACCCTTTCAAAAGCTAAACTCCTCAGAGGGTTCCTGGGCAGTCTTCCTGACGCCTCTATCTCTGTATGCACTCACTGGTCAGCGTTTCGTTCTTATTAGAGACCCGGCTCTCCGAAGCCCTGTGCTCTTTCAGTCTCCCCTCGTAGAGCCACCTTTGAACTTTCCCTAAGTGGCTTTCAATTTGTTGTATTCTTCAGACGATGGGTATGTGCCTCCCTCTGATCAAAAGTCTGCATCTTCAGTATTAGCACTCTCAAGATGCTAATACTGAAGATGCAGCTGCGTCCCCTTTCCCTGCTGTCCCTGTTGCTTTTAAGTTTCCAAACATGAAAAGATGTCAGTGGATAGGCTACTTTGTCAAGACGATTGGGCTAAGGAATTGATACCAGCGAGGAGCTCGGTGGCAGGGTCTGCTTGCCACATTTTATTCTCTAACACCAAGTGAGAGCTGGGGGTTCAGCCTTAGAGAAACGCAACCTGACTGGCCCGGTGGCTTCAGCTCTCGCTTCATTTGAAAAGCTTTTGAGTCTACATGCACCCTACATAGAAGCTACATAGGACACACACAGCACATTGAAACCGACACCCCGAAGGCCTCGCCGTGCTTCTCCTGCCCTGTAACTCACGAGCACCATGAGCGAGCACCATGAGCAGAGCCGCGGTGACCGTGTTGATTCCATCTGGGTAACCCAATAGTAGTCAAATGAAAGCTTCGTAAACAAGAGGACGTTCACTTCTGTCACAGACCCAGCTCTGCTGTGAAGAAGCCCAAATGGGTGTTTCAACGCAGGCATTTTGCCGAGACACTTAATTTGTGTGTCAGACCCCAAATTGCGCAGGAGTTCCCACGGTGGCTCTTTCTTTCCCAGGTGGGACATACTGATATAACAATGTATCCTCAGCCTTGTGTCCTAGCCTTCTCTGTCAGGTTTTGGGTGAATTATTAGTTGCCACAGTCATGGATGTGATAGCTGAAGGGCAAAAGTCAAGATATTTAACAGCTGATAGGATGGTGTTTGCTTAAGAAAGTCCATTGGTGTGGAGGAAAAAAGGATTAGAACTTTGATTTATATTCATTTGTTATCTCTTACGTTTTAATTTCGGTGAACGTTTTGTGATGTATGTAATCAGCGGTACATTTCTAAAGGATATGACTAGATAAGTGTACATACATTGTGGCGGTTAAAATGTACTGGCTATGAGGCATGATCACAAAAAGTTGGGAACCATGATACTTTATATACAAGTGAGCCTCCAGATTTTGTCACATACACGCATACCAGTATGCAGTAAAAAACATATATAGATTCTCCCCGAGTCTGGAACTGACATTTGGCTACATTGAAAGATGGAGACTCTTAGTATTTACTGAGAACTCAAGAGGAATAAATAAGCCGGAGTGTGGAAAAGCAAGTCAAAATGGGGATTTCCTGACCAGGGAGGTGTTTTTTTTTTTAAATATATTTTATTGTTTTTTTTTGTTTGTTTTGTTTGTTTTTTTTACAGAGAGGAAGGAAGAGGGATAGAGAGTTAGAAACATCGATCAGCTGCCTCCTGCACACCCCCTACTGGGGATGTGCCCACAACCCAGGTACATGCCCTTGACCGGAATCGAACCCAGGACCCTTCAGTCCGCAGGCCGATGCTCTATCCACTGAGCCAAACCGGTTTTGGCCAGGGAGGTGTGCTGAACTTCAGGATATAGAAGGGAGGCTTGTAGCTCTCCCTCAGTCTATGCTCTATTCCTCCTTAGTAGTGGGACCCAAGCCTCTCCCATCATGCATCCACGGTGTCCCTTGCTCCTGGTGCTGCTTGTAACTGAGTTATAGCCACTGGGATATAATCAGATATGATTGGGATTATCAGTGCATTAACGATTCTGGTAATTTTGTACGCGACTTCTGAACGGTGTCCTTACAAAGAAGGGGCTCGCCGTCCCCTCCTTTCTGCTGGCAGGGGTGAGGGTGTGATGGCTGGAGACCAAGCATCCATCCCGAACTACAAGGAAGAAGCCGCTCACTGAGGATAGTGGAGCCATAAGATGGAGGGACCAAGGAGGCACTCCACCAGCTCTGGGCCGCTGACCCCCAGGTTGCCGTAAGAGCCAGAAATTAACTTTCATCTTGTCTAAAGCAGGGCTTTGTGGGTTTTCAATAGTTCACCAGTGACTCTAATCTGTCTAATGCAATCCTTACTTTAGCTTGTGAAATACTTCCTTGAAGTACAATGTATTGAAGATTAAAACACAAAATATCGTTTATAGTATGGATTTAGTTACGTGTACTTATTAGTCCACCTTTGTTGAGTATGAATGAGCGTATACAGAGGAAAAGATTCAATTTCTTATAGTTAAGCTAGGAGATATGAATATAAACAATACAAAGTAAGAGGGGTACCGTAAAGAACTCTAGAAAAAAACATTACTAGGAGGAGGGAACATTTGATCTTGGCCCGGAGGAAGAAGAAGTGGCAGGGATGGGGCGGGGCACGGAGCCTAAAGCATGTTCTGACGTTGAGAAAGCACGAAGTGTTCCTGAGGAAGGGTAATCACGTGGGAGACAAAACTGTCTTAAACTTGTCCTGGAATGAAACATTTTATGTGTGGGACAGTTCGCGACCAGCTTTCTTCTGGAAAGAAATTAGCATTCCTGATAAACGCTTAAGCAATTTTCTTATAAACTTTAATGCAATTAAGAGCTTTTCTGAGAAATCAGTTCCTCAACCCCTCAGCTAATATTCTTTAACAAGACAAGAATGTTTTCCTAAACTCTGCATAAAATTTTTATCTAAACATGCTCTCTTCCTCTAACACAGCCCTACCAATAGCGCCTCTTTAGCCTCTTAGGACTTCTTCCCTGGCAGCAAAAGAGAAATAAAACCTTGGGCATGGGATCTTTTAGCATAATTCTATTTGGACAGGATGAGAGCACAGTAATTGATAAACCAGGCTAACTCATATTGGAAAGCAGTTATTACTGGGCCAGGGAATTCATTTCTTCAGCGGGGAGTGGGGAGCCCCTTAACGAGGCCAGAAACACAGTAGGTGCTCAGACCCATGGTTGCTGAGTTGCACTGAGCCGTCGGATGCCGTAGGGTAGCACTGTGGAGCCATGTGTCTGGTAATAAGAATGCTGGGCCTCGGGGACACGCTGAGCTGCGTCTCTGCCACTTGGTCAGCTATGACATGAACATCCCCAGTGACCCCCTTGCACGGCCTTGTGATTTGTACAGCACCAATGCCAGCCTGCATTCTCCCTGACCTGCACAGTCTATTCACAGATTCTCTCCCCTCTCCTTGTGAAAACTCTTTCCTTTTGGGCTCTCACGACACAGTGCTGTCTTGCTTCTCCTTTTCCTCTCTGCTTCCCTAACTCTCTGACTACCAGTCTTTTGTCTCCTTGGTGACTCTCTTGTTCCCAAAGTGCTATCTTGGAAACAGTGGGATAGATTTGGGCTGGCTGCGATCTGTTGGATGCATGGGGGTGGGCTCAACGACTTCTCAGTAGCTTATTCCTAGACGAGGAGTTTTTAGGGCAAAGCCATGTCAGCCTTTCAAGGAAAAAGTGCATCAGCTTTCCTGTGACCCAGAAAATGCAAAGGTCTAGAGTCCCTTATTTTCAGAGGTTTGAGTTTTGCTGCAGGAGCTGTGTTCTTTGTCCTGACCAGAAGGAATTCTCTGGCTCTTTTAAGACGTCTAAGGTGCCTGAGTCCGTGGATGGACAAAGATGAGCCCTGGCCTAAAGACAGGAATGCCAATGAGCAAGGGCGATTTGGCCAAGATTGCCCCACTCAGTGACCAGCTGGTAGAGGACACTGACCAGGCTACTCAGCTAAAAGGAGACAGTAGATATTTGAGGGGAGTTCATGACTTCAGAGGGTTCTGAGGGAATCTTCACTTTTTAAATGGGCCTGGCATTGCTTCATTGTCTGTGGAATTTGAGGAAATTGTTATACACTGTTGGACTTCAGGGTCTTTTCTTATGACCTGATTCTTCCAGAACATCTAAATTGATGGGGTGGGGAGCAGATTTCTTTCAAACTCTCTTCAGCTTGATTGTAATTAGGGTTCCTACCTACCCATGGTTCCCTCTGCCTCAAATGCCCTTCCCTCAGCTTGTACCCATATACTGCCTTCTCATCATAAGCATGTACTACCTGGGAAGGTCTCCAAAAATCCACCCTCTTGCCTCCAGGGCTAGCCATCACCTTGGTTGTGATATCACTGAGGATTCTCATACTTCTGTAACATCACTTGCCATGCTGTGTGGTCGTTGTTCATTTTCTGGCCTCATTCGTTAGCCTGTGAACTCCTAGATGGCTGTTCCCTGCCTGTTTTTCCCCCTCCATGGATCAGATACAGATATTAGATCTTTCCCATCTTCCCCATCCCACTCCCTGGGCACGTAAGTAAGTTTTTGCTCTCCTAATGGAAGTAAGTGGTTCACCTTTGTTGAGAGACAACAAGGCTTGTCCAATGAATTGTTCTAGTTTGCCTGGTAGGAGCCAGCTGGGATCAGTTACTATCTGTCTCCTCAGCAGGAGAGTCAGTGGTCAGCCTCAACATGTTACAAGGTCTCCAAGGGATATTGGTGCCGGGCAGCTGGTATACCCAGCACTGGAATGTACTGCCCCTGAGCAGCTAGTTACAAAACTTACGTTGTTTTGCTCCCCTTATTATAAGGCTGCTTTCCTGGGAGCCCTTTAAGTAGAAAGGAAGAGCTGGGTCCCTCTCCTGCAGTACACCTGTGGTGCATCTGACAATGCCCTGAGCAACCACTCCTCTTCCTGAGATGCTGAGAGAAGGGGCTACATGTCTACTGACTCTGCCTGTTCATCTCAGTCTGTTCTGGGTGTGCTTATGCCATGTTCGCCTGAACCCTTTTCCTGACACTAGGCCATTGCTTGGAGATAAAGTGATTCAAGAGAAAATAAATAAATAAAAAATTTGTGAGCTTTTGGAAACAAGTGGTTTTGGGGGAAAGCTGATTTTCAAAGGTCTCCATCAGCCCATGACCATAATGCAAAAAGCCAGAGGCAGATCCTACCAGTGTATCTGAACCTGTTTTCTGCAACTTCCCTGTTGTTTGGATGAGAGCTCCCCTGATTTCTGCTGTTGGCCCCAGTCAGAACGGATTCTTGAATCCTCTGATGCTCCTGGAGACTTGGTAAATGACCAGGTTGCCACCTGAGAGCTCATAGACCAGCAAGGGACAGCAGGATAATGAACCTGGTATAAAGCTGAAATGAATGAATAAAAAACCCCACTCATTGTTGACACCTGCTAGACCTGTTGCTACTCCATGTAGAGGAACTTTGACTACAGTAACCCGTGCTCCAAAGTAAAATACTAGGAGAGTCTCTGCCTTCGAGTCAGAAACAGAAAGGTCTGTCTATAGCAAATACACACACTTTCTGCAAATTGTTCAACAGATTGGAGGTTTGATTGTTCGCTCACATAGGACACCGGTAGGAAATACAGTACTTTCCCAGTATATAAATCTGTGTTACGATTATGATGTCAGGTGGGCACATGACATTTTGTCTAATCACCATTTGACATTTTAATTTTGAGTTGTAGTAGTTGGCCCGGAAAATGACTGTAACCACCTCAAAACGAGACAAAAACTCTTTCAACTGAAGAGCTATTTTGGTATTGATTTATAACTTGCCTTCCTAGTCACAAAGACTCTCCAAAATAATATTTTATTATAAAAATCTCTAAACCCTACCTAAAACATTGTTCTTTCTACCCAAATAACACAGATATGTAGAAAAGTGTCCCGCCATCATGTGAAAGCATGTCAGGGACAGAGGTAGGATAGTCAATTCCTGGGTCTTCTAATTCTTTTGTCATAAACTGCCTATTACTCCCCTGGCATTATGGGTTAATGAACAAAAGGTTCAGCAGAATCTTTGGACATCAAATGGCCTCCATGAAACAATGTCTTGATGAGTGAAGTAAAAAGGAATCAGAAACACATGGACCCAACTTCCCTTGAAATATAAGAGGGCATACAAATCAAGGCAAAGAGCACTTAACAAACACTGGGCTTGGGTTTCCTGAACCTGAAATGTTATAATAATTAGCAAGGACTTATTGAAGCTGAAAAGTGATCAGTTCCAGTATTCCTAACTCAAAACTGAAATGAAGAAGGCGGAAAGGTCTTAGAGAAGGGAGTGGCCACGGGCGGAAGAGGCCTTTGAAATTAGCTTTCCCCCTAAACCACCCGTTTCCCCAAAGCTCACAGATTTTGTTTTTATTTATTTATTTTTATCCTCTTTTGCTTTGATTTCCAGGTTTCGGCTGACGACCTATCTAACATTCTCTGAATTGGTTCAGCACAAGTCTTTTTAGTCCCGTCTCAAAGGCAGGAAACGATGAGATTTGGTAAGACAATGCTCTGTTCATTCTCAAATTGGAGATAAATTCATATATTGGCCATTCAGGAAGTTTGGTTAAGTAATCAGGTTGAATTTATTTCCTAATGAGCTGGACTTCTCAGCATTCCCCAAACCCAGGAAATAAATTCTTTCAGAAAGCCACTGTAAAAAGTTATAAGAAAAAAATTATTACGTACTAGAGTATAGTTTTTTAAGTAGATTGTAAGCCTGGAAATAAAACCCCAAAACATTGCATTATTAGAAAGTGAGAGACAGCAGTTTCCTTGCTTGATCCTACACTGTATCTGGAATCTGAGAATTCCTTCCTTGCCCAGATCTCCTCTCTTCCTCAGAGGCCTCTGGGACTCAGCCTGCTCCCTCTCTTCTTCCATGGCTGCTTCCCCCATCCTTGTGATTTTTCTCCCCACATTCTAGTCTGGCTAATATGAAGCAGTTCCCCCCCCCCCCCCCCCCCACTACTCTGGAATACACGTTGCTTTAAAAGATGATTGTAGAGATTTGCATTGGTAATTGTCATAGGGAACTGACTGAGGCAACCAAATTAGTGACCAAGGGGAAGTCTTGAGTTGCCAGAGTAATCCCCTTTTCGCAGAAACAGTGGACACTTTTGTTTTGCATTGGGCTGTCCAGTGGTTTGGCAGTGGTTGTCCAGTCTTTGAATACTATTGCTTTTGACAGCTGGAGGTCAAGATGGAAGTAGGGTTACTACAATCTATATTCCAATGATATGGGCACTTGTTATGGAAGCATCAACTGAGTCCTTGCTTTGCATTTTGAGTATATAGCTGAGTTTGGAATCACAGTTCAGTAAATCCATGATAGTTTTTTGATTGCTTAGACTCAGACAGAGCTCCTCATCAGTCTTAAATAATCTTTTTTGTGTTTTGTTTTTTCTGTTTGTCACAAGACCTAGTCGTCAGCCTGCTCTCCTATTTTAGTATAAAAAAAATTATAGTGCAATCACAATTATCTTATTGATGTCTTATTATATGCAACTACTGTTCTAAGTGCTTTACATGTATTGTTTCAGCAATCCTTAGGAAGTAGGTAAAAGTGACTGTTCCCCTTTTACAGATGAGGAAACTGAGACACAAAGGTTAAGAAACATCTCCAAGGTTAAAGTAGGTGGTTGAGCTGTTCTGCACTATATGATTTTGGTTTCTCCCTCCAAGAAAGGTCTCCCAGTTCTCTCCCAAAAGCCACACGCATATTATATGCCCCTCCCATCACGTTTTTAAAAACAGGGTTTTGCTGGGAATTACTGCTGCAAAACCAACAGGAAGTAACATAAACACTGGTATGTTACAGAATTTTACGAAGTTCCTTTGATTGTGATCTGTGGTCTGCAGTTTATGACTGCCTCCTGACATGACAAATGGAAGCCCCAAAGGTCTTCTGTTCCTTATTTCCCTGGGGAGAGCAGTGGTTTGCTCACCTGTGCCTTTATCTGCCTGAAGAAACAGGTATCGGAAAACACTGGTAATGGAGGCTGAACCAAAGGTGTACCTTCATCTCATCCCATGGGCTGAGGTCTTCACTGAGACCCTCCAGACTTTGTGGTATGCCCATCACCAGGTTTCTGTGTAGCCCAGCATGCTCTCCTTTGGGGGAAGAAGAAGGAGCAGGAGGAGAAGAGGAAGAAATATCCTTATCAGCCCAGCCAGTATGACTCAGTGGTTGAGCGTTGACTTATGAACCAGGAGGTCACGGTTCGATTCCCGGTCAGGGCACATGCCTGGGTTTCAGGTTCGATCCCCAGTGTGGGGCGTGCAGGAGGCAGCCAATCAATGATTCTCTCTCATCATTGATGTTTCTATCTCTGTCTTCCTCTCTCTTCCTCTCTGAAATCAATAAAACAATACATATCTATTTTTAAAAATCCTTATCCTTTAAAGCATAATTAGCTTGTTTTGCTGTACCATCTTACTATAAGAGTTGCTAGTACCTGGACTTAATTTTTCTTTTAAATGGATCTATTGTTTACCCTGGTGAGGATAGAGAAGGAAAGATACAATTAGGATCACATGTTGAATTGAACTATTGACATTTTCGGGGGCAACTCCAGATGTGGGACTTTTGATTCCCTGACAATCAGCTGTCCAGGTGTGGGTCTGTTGGGAGCAAGCTGGCACATTTCATGCAGAAATGAATGCTGCTTTCTCATGGTCTAGCAGTAGGTCAACACTTTTACATGTTACATATAAAATCCCAATTAAACTCAGAAAAACCAAAGAAGTCACTCTAATGAAAGACACACGCCTTAGCTCTGCCACTAAGTAATTCTATGGTTTTGGAGGATTCTTTAACTTCCCTAGGACTCAGTTTCCTCCATTTTAAAGTGAGAGAAAAAAACTTGTCACTTCTAAGGTGTCTTTTACTTATAGCATTCTTTGATGCATAGGAACCACGTAAATGAAAGAAGGCTCTAGAAACGAGAAAATTCAGTACTACATGGGGAATGTATGCTTTTCTGCAATTTTGAATTTTATCAGCCTTTCTTTGATTCTGATATTACAACAGAATTGGCTATTTTTCATTAGCTTTTTGTGTAGTATGAACATATACTTAATTTGGGGGAGGGGCAAAAATTTGTACTGAGAGAAGAAAGAAGTGCTCTTCAGTTTTCTTGGACATTAAATGGCTCATTCAAAGCAACATTTTGATAAATCGTGTAAATGAGAGAGGAACATATGGATTAAGTTTTCCTTGAAATACATACGTACTTAAAAATTAAGAAGAAAAAATGCTTGGCAAAGCCCATTTGGTGTTCTGCCAAATGGGAAACATTTTTAAAATAGTCGAAAATGCAATTTTAATCCCAAAATGCTGCCATAATCACACATCCTTATTGATTATATGTTTAAGAATTTGTTAGTTATTCTCCTTCTATTTATTTTCACAGTTTGCTCCATGCCCTGGGGGCTTGTTCAGTTTTGCTACCATCTTTTAAAATTTCAATTGTACTTTATTATTTTTTCATTTAAATTTTATTTCATTTTTTCCATCATCACTTATCCCCTCTATGCCCTCTCCCACCTCCACCCATGCTACTTAAAAAAAAAAAAGAAAGAAAGAAATGCATTAGCTGGTTTGGCTCAGTGGATAGAGTGTCAGCCCGTGGACTGAAGAGTCCTGGGTTTGATTCCAGTCAAGGGCACGTACCTCAGTTGCAGGCTCGATCCCCAGCCCTGGTCAGGGGCTTGTGCGGGAGGCAACCAATCAATGTGTGTGTCTCTCTCTCTCTGCCCACTCCTCCTCCCCTCCTCCCCCCCTCCCCCCGCCCCACTCTCTCTAGAAATCAAAGGAAAAATATTCTCGGGTGAGGATTAAAAACAAAACAGAACTAGACAGAATGGTCCATCAGTCACTGAAGAGCACATCACAGCATCTCCCACTCCCTGTGAGATACCTTCTGCTTGGACCTCTGTGGAGGGTTCGGTTTGATCGCTCCCAGAGTAACAACCGGCATTCATTCATACGGCTGTAATGAAAAGTCTGAGGAGGGCTTTGTGGTGGAGACATAGAGGGGATCTGGTCTTTGAAGATGTGGGATATGGTGAACAACTTTTGGGTAAATCATGCTACTGTGGTGGAAGAGCTTTGAGAGAAGACAAGCCCCGAGTTTCATGATGCTGCCTAATTCAGAACCAGATAACCAAAGGCTGAGGGATAACATTCTTCTGGATGAATGGAAGAACTTGATGTCTCAGTGGATCTCCTTGTCCATCTTGAAGAACAGAAAAATGATTTTCGCAAAAATCTTAAAAATCACAGATTTCTGATCAAATTGGCAGCACTTCCTAATTTGAAAGGTTGAGTTGATCTAAATACAACTCAGTACAATTTGTGTAACTGCAGGTATCTGCAATACACATCATGGAAGCCATATCTCTGCCATAGGACCTACTGAAACCTGAAATTCTGCATGAAATTTTTCTTCCTTCTTCCTGCTTTGTGTAATCTAATCCATTTAGCAAGAATGCTATTTTGTCACAAAAATACAAGGAAACAAGAACTTCTTCTTGGTGTTAAAAATCTCCAACCCTAGGGGATGATTCCATCAGACACAGCATTCTACTCGTGATGCATCCGAGAGAATGATAAGGTTTATTGTCACAAGATGGTAACAATATCTTATTCTTTGCCACATAAGAGTTTGTTTTTATTGTTGACTTACCCTTTTTCTGTAGTTTTGAAATATTTTTGTAATAATTATTTTTCAGTAAATTGTTTTTTATTTAAGGAGATCTTCTTCATTGGGCTCATGTTTGCCCGCACAAAACTTCAAATAGAATTTGTACAATTTCGTGAACTCTAAAATGAAAAACGTTGTAGGCAGTTTTGTGTAACAACGCAGTAGCAGATGCAGAAGTGAAGACCTAGCTGACACCCTCAGAACTTCCCATGCACTTGGTTCTTACGTTTAAAGGGCCATTCAACATAATAGAGTATATTTAAAACATAAAGTCATTTTGAAATGCTTTATTCCATTTAATTTTACTAGTACTTTATTAGTAAGTCATTTTATAGGATTAATTTTGCTCCCTGGTAACACAAACATTTTAAATATACCTAAGTTATTTATTTATTTGGTTAATCCTCACCGGAGGATATTTTCCCATTGATTTTTAGAGAGAATGGAAGGTGGAGGGAGAGACAGAGAGAAACATCAATGTGAGAGAGGCACTGTGGGTAGTTCTGGGACTGAAAGCATCAGCATAGCAGGTGGAGGGGGAAGAAGACCATGGTACAAATGCAGAGGATCAGCACCCATCCTAGACTGGCTGGATAAGGACCTCTGGGGTGGGGCCCAGGACCGCATCTGAACAAGCCGCCCAGTTGATGCTCCAGTTGGAACCTCTGCCTTGGAGCCTGAATTGAGCTCCAGTTCTCGAGAAAGGACTCTCTCGCCCATGTCGGCTTACATCTAGGAGCTTAGGCCTCTGCTTCACACTTCTGGGACCCTGTTTTCTGTTTCTCATGTGAACACTTGATCACGTGTGTGTTATGTCATCAGTAGCCGTGTCACTGGGTTGCTTTGGGCAAGTCTTACTTCCTTACAAAATCAGATCTCTTCTTGAATAAGGACTAACCAAATGAACGTCCAGCAGACGTGACAGCCCAGCCCTGCCTGGGGTGTGGGTGGAGGTCCAATGGGGAATGTGACTTAAATTCACTCATTTCCCTGTAAGAACGCAGACATGTGTTACTTGCAACCTGTCATGTGCAAATACATCTCCTGGGGATCTTGTTAAAAAGTAGGGTCTGAATCCGTAGGTCTGGGAAAGGCCCACGAGCCTGCATTTCTAACACGTTCCTCCCCAGACCTTGAGCAGCAGGTGCTTCTCGGTTACTTGTACCCGGGCCTAGAGCCAGAGCCTCCAGAACAGCTGGATGGGGCTAGAGGTTAAGTCTTCCTAAAAATGGCAAAGGGAACTTCTTGAAGGACCCAAAAGGATCGGTAGCCTTGTCAGCTGGTTTCATTGGCAGGGAGTGGGTGTAGTTAAGTTCTTGTGTTTTTTACGGACTTTAAAGGAACTTTGTTCTTTGACTGTATCTCCTGGTATCTTTACGTCAACCACTGTGCCCTTAAGATAATAATCAAGATCTATATCCTGCATCTCTTTGCTCAACTCCAGCCCAGTGATAAACATTAGATTAACGTTTAATTAAGTAGGCGAATACATGAGTGAGTGAATGGACAGAGCCTTCGGTGCCCTTTTGATTTCTGTGCCTCCAGATAAACCCCACTCATGGCTTCTCTGACCAAGGCGCCTGGAGAAGACGGAAGTGTTATCGCACTTAACTCCGCCTCCACCTCTCCTACCCAGCCAGTGAAGGCAGGTTTGCAACCCCCCAAAACATTGGGACTTCCCACCAGAGAGGTAACTCTGGAATGCACCCATAATTTGCAAGACCTTCATGACATTCCCATGGGTACACCAACTTCCTGTTCACAGAAATTTGAAACTCTCTATCATTGGAATACTGACAGATTTTATGACTAAACCATCTATCCCACTTTTTTTAAAGAATTGGATAACTAGTTTCTGCTCTTTTTTTTTTGTATCTCCTTGGCAAAGTTAAAAACGCTAACATTCAGAAAGCCTCTTTTCTTTTTCATCTATATCTTCTTTGTGCAAAGAAAATCTGATCAGTACATTAGCACTTTATGCATTTGAAACCTTTGGGACAACCTGAAATCTTGTTTGGTTAAAATAAATACTCCTTACTAAAAACTATTTTTTTCCCCTTCTGCTTTCCCATGTAGAGAATTCTAGAAAAACAATGCGGGGAGGGGGGACTGTACTGTTAGAGATCACTGATGAGAGAATAATAAGCAATTTAGGGTTTATAACTAACTAATTAGTTAGGCTGTCTGGTCGAATGTTGCTGGGAAACATGATCTGGAAAAACTTTATGGGAAGAAGACAACTTCCAAAGAAAGCTCAAGTTCATAATGGAAAAGTTAAATATGAGTTTTTAATAGTTGGCAAAAATACTCCACCATGACACATTACTATTTCAGGTTTCTCATGACTTATGTCATGTTTCAAGGATGATGGAAGGCATGCTTGCTCACAGTTTTGCCAGCCGCATGATCTACCCCATTGTGCCCAGGACTCACCACAGCTTCGTCTTGCAGAGACCCACAGTGCCTTAGGGACGGAGTCCAAGGCAGGCTCCTGTCCTCGGGCAGCCCTGCCAGTGAACCACGCCCTTCCACTTCCCTACGAATTGGCGAACTGGTCTCTCTACCTTCCTTAGGTGTTCCATTGCCGACCAGTTAAAAACCTTAACATTCAGAAATTCTTTTTCTGTTTTTCACCTAAAGCTCTTTTTGTGGAATTTAAGTCCGTTTCTGGTTATTTTGGCCTTAGTAGAGACACAGAAAATTTGATCTGCACATTAGCACTTAATGCACTGCTATATTAGGACAATCTGAACTTTTATTTGGCTAAAACAAATAGTCCTAATTCCGTGTACTTCTCCTCAAATACCCTATTACCCAAGCCTCAAATCATCTTTATTACATCCTTATAGACCTCTTTAACCCTTCCTTGTCTTTCTCAAGTTGTGCTTCCCATTGTTTATTAAGGGCTCCAGAAGAAGGCAATGGCCCATGCTTTTAAGGCTCTCATATATTGATTGCCCTTTCACTTAGACAACTCAGAAGCATTACGGATATTTTCCATTGAAAAGAAAAGTTATTGTTTGAAATTTAATTTCCAGTTAAAAATGGCAGACTGGGCAGAAATATCCACGTCCCCTTCTCTCCAAACATCCCTTTGAAATGATAGTACAGTTGTTTTCTAATCCTCACCTGAGGATATGTTTTCATTGATTTTAGAGAGAGAAGACAGGGGGGAGAGAGAATGAGAGAGAGGTGAGAGAGAGACATTGACTGATTGACTCCCATATATACCCTGACCGGGGATCGAACCCACGATCTTCGGTGTATGGGGCATACTCCAACCAACTGAGCCACCCAGACAGGACTTCAGTTGCATTTATTTCAATAAAAGCAGAACCATGCTGGAAAGCATCTGTCAGTCAAAAATATTAAAGGATTCTTATAATACAGAAAACATATGTGATCAGAATAGACAGAGTGAAAACAGAGGAAACCATAGTCTCGGATACCAGAAGTAAACATGGGACATCCTCAGGAGCCCCAGGAATGCTCCAAGTTCAGAGTCACTAAATGCAAAGGGTAGAGTGGACCAGTTACCAGGTTAATCCCTTAACTCCAGCTATGCGTGGCTGGCAGCAGGATCTTTGGCCCTTAGGCTAAAGCCAGAATATAGCTTTACAAAGGAAGTATATGATTTGTGCCTAGGATTTTGTAGTGAGGGTTTGGGAGCTGAGAAAGGGGAACAGCGGGTGCCTGAGGAGGAGCTGGGAGAGAAAGCACATCCCCAGACACATTTGGCCCCTATCACCACCTGGGCCTAGGGCTGGTCCTGAGAAGAAGTCAAGAGCAGCAGGAGGTTGGCGAGAGAAAAAAAAGTAAAGAGAAGTCATTGTGTGGAGGCCTAGCGACTCAGGACCTGCATCTTCCTCCGCTTCATCTCACTGAGCCTGGCCACCCAGGTGGACACAGAAGGTGTGCTAAGTGTGCTAAGTGGGGAAAATGCACGGGGCACACATACCTCACCACGGGGAATGGAGATGAATGACTCTACAAGGAAGAAATAGCTAGACGGTCAAGGGTAAGTTTTCTACAAGTGACACTGCCAGCTGACAGAGCAGTGGTTCGAAGGAGGTCCTGGGACACAGAACACTGGATGGACAAAGAACTGGAAATAACTCTGCAGGAAGTGGCAGGGTCCCATGCTGGAGGCGGTGGATCCAGTAACCCGAGCGAGCTCCTGGGACTGTAATTCCATCTGGGTCGATGACAAACCGGTTGAGTGAGGGCAACTCAGTGGTTATTTCCACACCAGGAAAATACAAGTAATTAACCAGGAAACAGTCAGCTGGGCCTGGAAGCCCCTCGGCTGAGAGATGAGACTGTTGCGTAAGGGCCCGGAGGAGTCTGAGTTCCTCTGCTGGAGCAGAGCTGGAGACAGCAGGGCTGCGCCTGGGACCCGCCTGCTGGCTCCTTGCTGTGCAAAGGCAGCCATGGGGGCGCCGCCTTCAGCACCTCCAAATACAACTCAGTGTGGCCACCGTTTCCCGAGGCAGACACTGGAAGGAACAGGCAGAGGCTGGTGGGAAACCCCCTGCAGGGTGTGGCCCGCCTCCGCTTCTCATGGAACAGATGGGAAGCATCAGGAGCATTCTCTGACCCAGGGCTCCTCACTTACCACTGTCCGAATGTTTGTCTGGTGCAAGTACCAGCTTCATTCCTATTCCTGTGACATTTTCCTATAAATACATCTGTATTTCTTAACCTAATACTGGAGCTTCACCCCAAGTGTTCAGCGTGTAAGCAATTATTTTTCTAGAAACAACAAAATGGCTTCAGTTTTATGCTGTGTGATTTTTTTTTTTTTTTTTTTTTTTTTGTGGCCGCAAAGTGCATGTTTTTATTATGATTTTTCTTTGACTACTTAGGTTCTTGGGGAATGATATCACTCAGAACAGATACTGGGAAACACTTTGTGCAAGTTTTAAAAATGTGGTTAAAAGTTGGGGGGAAAGAAACCAGACCCTTCCAATCAGTGATAGCTTCGGAAGAAAGGGGTAGACCTCAAACCTCTCCTCTCCCCAGCCCTGGCTGTATGAGCTAGGGAGAGGTAACTTTCATTCAGAAAATGAAAGGCAATAAGAATGATGCGAATCGGCTCAAAACAATAACAAGGAACGGGGAAAACGTTTCTTAAAGGCAACATCACGCTACAAGTCCATCTGTACGTCCTTCGGAGGAAACCTGGGCAAAGGGAAACGCTAGCTATCTCAGAATTCTTGGTGAAGATTAGATGTCTCAACTTCATCCCCAGCAAGGTGAGTCATGGAAAGTGGAATGTATAGGTCTCCAGCCCCACTGATCTCCAGGTGAAGAACTTCCCTAGGAAGGAAGAGAGAAATTGGCTCACTACCCTCGCAGGGAAAGGGGCCTTCCCAGGGAATGCATTGGGTTTGTTGTATTCAAACCAGCAATCATGTATGGCCTCCTTACCGGGTTTAGAGAGAGCCTGTGCTCTGTAACGGTGAGTACGAAGAAAAGACTGAGACATTAGTCCTGCTCTGGATGAGTTGCCATTGAGTGAAGGGGATATCAGTAAACAAATCATTGTAGGACAGCTGGACAAGTAACTCAAGGCACCGAGCACAGACATTCACTGAGTGATCATCCTATGATACACATTAACCCACTTAATCCTCCCCAAACCCACTTTACCTGTGGAGAAATGGAGGCACAAAGAGTCCTTTATCAAAGCCACTTGTAAGTGGCAGAGCCAGAAATCAAACCCAGGTTGTCTGGCTCCAGAGCCTTGGGCGTGACAGGCCTGGGAGTCTTCAGAGAACAGGATTTGGAGAATGAAGAGGAGTTCATCAGACACATGGCGGGGGCAGGGGACAAGGAGCTGAGAGGGGACTCTAGTCCAAAACACAGCACATACAAAACATCAGCGAAATACCCGTTCAAATATGAGGTGAGGCCCAGCCGGCCCGGCTCAGTGGTTGAGTGTCCACCAGGAGGTCACAGTTTGATTCCAGGTCCGAGCACATTGTGGGCTTGATCCCCAGTAGGGGGCGTGCAGGAGGCAAGGCAGCCCATCAATGATTTGATTCGCGCTCATCATTGATGTCTCTATGTCTCTCTCCCTTCCTCTCTGAAATCAATTAAAAACTATTTTTTAAATAAATAAATATGAGGTGATGATGGAGTGCTCCGAAGCGAGTTACGAGGCCGAGTCCCTGGATTTTAGGCACCGAGTTCATTATCCGTTTATGAAGCATCTACTATGTGCCAGGCACCACATCCAGCAAAGTAAGAATGGAATCATGAAGAGGACACCATTCCTCTCCCAGGGCAGAAAGGTCATTATATTTGATTTGAAAACCCATTGAGTCTGAGTAAATTGTTTGGGGTGGCATACACTCAGACTTTTAAAACGAAATTAGAACTGGGAAATCTGTCAAATTTGGGGTTTGTGTTCTACACCTCAGTAAAACCAAACAAACAAGCAGCAGCAACCAAGATCCCTCCTCTTTCCCCCTCCAGCAAAACACTTTTATTTTCCATAAACGCTTTAATCAGCTTGGAGTATTGGTTTAAACGTTTAGAGTGTACTTGAGAGCTTTAAGCATCAAACAGACTTTTCAAGTGGCTTTTCCTGTTAACATCATGTTTCTTGTAACCAGGCCGGCGTGCCAAAACTCACGGTACAAAAGCAGCGCTGCCCGGGGAGGCGGTGTTGGGGCGGCAGTGCGCGACCTTCGGGACGGCACAGCCTTTTTCCTCATTCGCATCTTCAGGGTCTCTGTGCACAAGGCCCAGTACGTGGCCTTGCCATCTTGTAAATCGGTCTGCCTTATTCGTGATAATACTTACCCTTTATTATAATTACCGCAAGTCATGGGAAGGTTCAACTGTTTCATTAGTTGACTGAGAACAACAACGTCTAGAGTTTCATTGAAATCAGATGTAATGTTTGTGTTCCAAGGTCAGCTGGAAACTAATAGGAATAATTTAAGCCATAATATCCCAACTGAGGCTGAGCCACGCTAATCATCCTGCAGATCAGACTGGAGTGACTCTGAAGGGAAAAAATCACATCCTATTTCTCCCTCCTTAAGTACCTACCGAGGCCCAACTTTATAGGAGGAAGGAATCAATCTATAGCCGGGTGGTCACAGCCCGTGCCTCTTGGGAAACCCTCCCAGGCGACCCTTAGCAGCCAGGAGCCACAACCAAGGGGGTGTTAGGAGATGACAGAGCTGGCTGGCCTTTACCCTTCCTTTTTTTTCTTTTCTTTTTTGTTCTCATTTTCCTTTCCCATAACCCCAGGAGTCTGAAACCAGAGGATTCTGAGAAAGTCTAGAACCTTCTGGAAAGTTCTCAGGACCCCTTCCCCCACCATCCCCCCTCCCCACCCACCCAAAGCCCAAAGTGGAAGGAAGTTTCTAGAGTGAAGAAGGAAAGTATGGCTGGGAGGAGCTTTACTCTCAAGGCTCCTCTCTGGCCAAACAGCCCATTGAAAAGCTTCTTGTGATAACCTCTGGGCCTTTTCTGTAAAAATTGCTAATCCTTTACCTGTAATCATTCCAGCAAAATAAGGGACTCACCTTCCTCCTCATGAGCCCAGGAGCCTCTTCCCCATTCAGGGTCCCCCAGGTCTGTGTCTTATAGCCAAGCTGGCCTCCATCCCTGAACATGGGTGTCTTCATTTACTTCCGTTTTCTTTCAACACTGTTTTACAGTTTTCGGTGCATAAGTCTTTTCTTTTGTTAAGTTTATTACTAAGTATTTTATTCTTGTGGATGCTATTATAAATGGCATTATTTTCTTCCTTTCATTTTTGGATGTTTACTGTTAATGTAGAGCAATGCCATTGATAGTGATATATCGATCTTGGATTGTACAACCATGCTGAACTTGTTTATTAGTTCCAAGTGTTTTTGTGGATTCCTTGGGGTTTTCTGTAAATGGTACCTTGCCATCTTGAAATAGAGAGGGGGGAAATCAAGGTGGAAAGACAGTGCTTCTGCCAGCTACAACCCCCGCAGAAGCAGACAGTCTGTCCAAGGCAAAATAAATATAAAACTCATACAGTCCTCTGCTGGCTCGCTGAGGAGTCTTACAGAGGGGGAAGCGAGGCTCATTTTATAGGCTGCGGGAAAGTCTGCGTCTAGGAACCCCACAGTCAGTGCCAGCTTCCAGGGCTGGGCATGCCTGGGAGAGTATATCTCAGGCCCCACCATCCTCTCCATTTGCTTCGAGGGAGGGAGGGCGGGGGTGGGGGAACAAGCAAAGGACTCTATCTGCGGCTTTGGGGACACACGAAGGTCCTCCACAAGGCTCCCTGTGACAACAGCTCTGGGGAATGTCGGGAGGGGGACACAGCTGCTGACACAGCGGGTGCTGACCAGGCATCAGGGAGCCACCTCTGCTGGGGGAAACTCAGAAGCCAGGGCACGGGGCCCTCACCCCACACTGCTATTCTGCGTGAATGCAGGCATTCGCCAGGATCTTCCTTCTCCCTCCTTCTCCCTGGCTTCCCCGTTCTCTCTGAGTCTCAATCCCCGTGTGGATGAAAAAGGGGACACACTAAACCCGACAAGCTCAGGGGAGGCCTGCGCGGCGGCCTTACAAACTCAGAGACCAGCGTAGCCACATGGGAGGCTCTGAACGTAAAAATTCCTAACTAGAGCGAGACCCGGCGGGCAGTCGCGAACCAGGCCTGTAGCTGCCCTGAAAAGGGTGAATTTTTACCTGACGTGAACTGGCCTGCTGTCCTTTTGCATCTGAGATAAAATACCTTTGAAATGTCAGGGTAACCTTTTCCAGACCCCTCCGGGCACAGCCTGCAGCACAGAGCAGGCCACTGAGAGCCCCTCATTGTTACCTCCCGGCCAGCAGAGCACAGGGGCGCTGTAAGTGTTCATTAACTAGCCTGTGCTGCGCCCACCCATGTGAAAGAAGCATGTGTCTATTTTGCCTTTTCATCCAACCCCTGAGATTTCCCTGCTTTGCTTTCTCCTGTCCCCTTCATCTGTCACCAGTGGATCTCATGTAACTCCTTTATGCCTCCCCCTTTGATTCTAATGCATAAGATAAGCTGTAAAACTGCCATTCTTTGGAGCATTTGCTCCAAAGAAATTGTTTCCCGACAATTGTGTCCGTTTGGTTCAGATAAACTCATAAGCATTCTCTACAGGTTTGGGCGTGTCTTATGTCAACACCTGCAGTTTACACTTTGCCAAATGCTTTTATATAGTAGCTGGCCCCTGCTGATGGGCTGTTTCGCCCTACGGATGGGTGTTTCATCTAGTACAACCTAATGCATTATCTCACTGTATCACCTCAATACCTTTTTTTTTTTGCAGATGGAGCCCATCTGTCTTGATGAGTCTAAGCCCCTGAGATCATGTAACAAAGGAAATATCCCACCTAGAACTTGAACTTGGTGTCCAACTGCAAATGGAGTGCTCTCTCGCCTGCACTGCTGCCTCCAGCTCCGTGGCTGACTTTGCAAGGGATGTGCGAGAAGGTCAGGATATGTGTCCTGGGTCCTTTTCCAACACACTGTGGGTTAGAGTCACCTGCATAGATCCCAGCGATATCCCTCCCAGTGCACGTGACAGCAAATATATGGAAATGCACCCACATCCTATATTATAATTTTCATACATTTTACACAATCGATGCTTATACTCTTGTGTTTAAAATTACTTAGCTATGAATAACACAATTTAAGATTGACTATAGTTTCTTGATCGCTTCAAAATGTTAACAATTGAGCCTACAAATTGCTTTAGAATATAATCAATATTTCATGAATTCTAAATTTAACACTAGGTGAATTTGACATATACATTTTGGAGACATTTAACTAAACATTTGTTAATTTCAGTTTGCCCTTTTTGCAGTTTTGAATGAATAGTTTTATTTTGTTTTAAGATTTCAGCTTTTAGATTAGCCTTTAAGTCCTTGGAAATCCCATAGACCCCATTCATTTCTTCAACAAAAATGTACCGAGCATCTACCATTAACTGATACTGGTCACCATTTACCAATGCCAATGCTTTCAGTACTTAATGTATAAAACCGCCTGGCAGTGTCCTCTGGCCCCACAGAGCACAGATGCTCATTCGTCACCATTTCGTGAAGACTGTACCCAGAGGAACACACAATCTTCCCCATTGGACGACTGCCAATGTTTTGAAAGTTCTTGTCACCAAATATCCTATCGCAGAGTCTACTGATCCTGTACCGATTCAAAGCAGGGAGACCAGAGGGACTGAGGTGTTCCAATATTTTGATCAAAGCCATTGTGTGGGGTCTCGGGGTTAACTGGAGGGCGTGTCTCCTTCAGCCCCGCAAGTCAGCTTCCTTCCCAGTCCCCACAAATTGCCTGTACAGAGCAAAGGAGATCTTTCATGATGAGGATCATTCATGGCTGCTGTCGCTTATAACTGAATGGGCTCTGGGGATGTATGCATTTGGGACGACCTAGCAATCGTTTCTGGACTTTTGACTTTCTTTTTCAAAAACCAAATCCCTGCGTTCAACTATTCTGTAGCCCCGACTCCGCTGGTGACGGTGGAGCGCAGCCAAAGTTCCGAGCTACCTCCCCTAATCAGCGTTTCTGCTGACATCACAGAATAAAAGCCAAACGCAACATTTAATCAGTGTAGCCGTTTACAAGTGGTCTTTTTGAAACATTATCTGGGTGAAAAAAAATGGAGGGAAGGGAGTCATTTAACTCCATGGGCAGCATTTTATTCTGCACCTAATATTACGGCTTCTCCCCTTCTCTGCATCACTCCTGCCAGCGTCTTAATAGGAGAGAGATTTTTCTTTTCTATCAGGGAACACGCTTTCTCCAACACTCATCACGAAGCTGATAGACTCTCAGCCACTCTCCGCTCCACGCTTCATTAAGAAAACAAGTCCCAGTGTTTCTGGCCCATAAAGAAGAGCGATAATGACACTGTCTTTGTTCTAATTCACGTATTTACTCGTTCAGCAAATTTTTATTGAGCATCTACACTGTGTTAGGTACTAGCAAGGCACATTAGTAAAAGATGAAAATATCCTCACTTAGGATTTGGTATTTTATTATTAATATCTCAACACACACACACACACACACACACACACACACACACACGCACACACTATCCAAACCGGGGGGGGGGGGGGTAATAAAAGTGTCAATACCTCCAATTTATAATTGAATCAGAACACTTTAGTTATGTGCCAGGCCCTACATTGGGTACCTTGTAGGAATGTTTCTTCATTCATTTCTTCAACAAAAATGTACTGAGCATCTGTCATTTACCAATACTGGTCCCTGGAGTTACAGAGGTAGGTAAGGACCAGTCTCTCCTCTTTCCCGTTGCTGTGGGGTGACAGGCATGTAATCAAACACATAGAAAACCACGTGGTAGGGCCCCTGAGCTGTTTCTCTGTGAGCTTCTCTGGCTACTTTGTCCAGAACCACCCAGGACGAGTGTGCACTGTTCAACCTTAAGAGGCATGATTTACATTGTAGACATGCTAGAATGGTGTATTTTAAGCAAGAATTTCCTAAAAATTTTATTCAATGTTTTAACAAAATCAATACAGGTCCGCAGTTTTCTGACAGAGGGAAGTGAGATGTCTTGAGCATGGGGTGCCTTTCCCGTGGGCACAGGGAGTTTTTGCCGTGGGCACAGGGATGCCACGTGAGCCAGGGGCTGTGCAAGAGGACATTCCGGGTGGACACGGTGGAGACCGGTTTGCAGGTGGAGGGTCTCGTTGTGTAGACACTGAGGAGCTGGGGGCCCTGGGAGAATCGAAGCTAGTTCTGGGTGATTGGACCAGAGGGTGCTGGCTGCGATGGTGTCCTGGGAGGAGACTGAGGAAGGAGGCGCAGGCCCATCCCAGCATCTCTACCTGCCTTTCTACCTAGACCTGCCCTTACCAGTCAGCATCGTACCTTCATGTAACAGAGCTCTGCTTTCTCCCACGTAAACCAGATGCTGGTCCTTCGGTTTAACGCACCTGCTGTTCTAAGTGGGGAGGTGCTGACTTTCCTCTGATTCCTTGTGGTATATGGAAAAGCCAGCGAGGAGTCCTCTAACTCAGGAAAGGAACTCATGTTACTTTAGTGCTTGTGTCCACCACAGGACAGTCTTTCTCAAGCCACGGGCCCTGTGTCATGTGGGCATCACAGAAGGACCTCTAGGGTTCTACAGGTCTGAGAGCCACTCAGTGCACACCTCCTCACTGTGCAGCCTTTTCATTCGTGCCGGTCCATCTCCATTAGCAGACCCTCTCCTGTTCTTGCTCGCTTAGGCACTCTCTCCCCTCTCTTGTTAACGTCGTCATCTTTTATTTGTAGCCTGCGGCTTAGCTCAGATGGAAAGACCTCTCTTCCTAGATGGGCAGAGCAGTGAGAGCCTATATCTTGAGCGAAAGCTCCGTGCCAGTCACCACGGGTGGGCACCCTGACAAGCACCCGTTCTTCCTGGTGAAGGGCACATTCCAGTTGGCCAGCTAATCCTCCCACAGGTCAGCTGGCTGCCAAAAAGTTTCATGGACACCCCTGGTCACAGGCGACAGCAGTAAAGAACTTGGGCCAGATTGGGGAAAAGAGGGAGGCACGGGAAAGATATGGAGGAGCTAGAGGAGCAAAAGTAAGACTGAAGGTCTGTGGTTCAGGACTTGAGGGCAGCTCTGGGCTTCGGGGTGGCAGGAAGCAGTAGACAGTCTTGGCAAGACCCTGCCACCAGGAGTGAGCGCTCACCTCTCCTTGTGTGCGTGGGTCAGGCGCTGACTCATCAGCTGGGACAGAGGGGTGTCTTCACTGACAGAACTTCAGGCCTGTGCGTTATGGAGGCAGGTGAGTTCCTTCAAAGGACACTGAAGTCCTGTTACAAAAAAGGTGTGTGTGTGTCTGTGTGTAAGGGGGTGGGGGGTGGGGATGCTGATGGTCACAAGAAAACAATTGCCCACTGCAGTATTTTTGTTTGTTTGTTTTCCAAACGATAAAAATCCTACCTTCCTTTGGGGTGTGTGTGTGTGTGTGTGTGTGTGGCGGGGGCGGGGAGGGTTAGTAGAGGAGTTTTAAGAGCCTCCTAGTATTTTAGGAGCCAAAAACGGTGAGAAGGACATATAGTGGGAGGGACAAGATGTAGGGGTTTATCTTTCTCCATTTCAGATTTCCTCAGCCAGATACTCTTTTCTGATTCCGTTCTATAATTATCAATCACATGTACTTACAAATGTGAAAAGAGAAGAAGGAAAATCATTGAGGAGAAGAGGTGTGTTTTTTTAAAGGAAAATTTGTTTAATATTTCAAGAAAAACGATTTTAAATATAACAACATTTACACACAATAAAAATTAATATTTCAAAAAAATTTTTTAAATATAATATTACCAGAACTGTACTAACATAGTATAACATCATAAACGTTGCAGGAAACACTAAAAACCTGCAGAAAACTTGACTTAGAATAAAGTGATTTCTCCAACTTGCTACTTTCAAAACGACAGAGAGCTTAGGGTGTCCCCGAGACGGCAGACAGATGCAGCGCTCAGCTGTCAGCATTTGTGAGGTTCGTTCCTTCCATGAGATTTTATGCAAAATCAGTTTAGTGCTTCCCTCATTTGCCACTGTGCCGGGAAGCTGGTAAAATATAGAGGAAACAAAATTGGGCACATCTGTGACTTTGGTTGTGTCCCGATTATAGCGATGCGATTCCACACATGTGCATGTTTTCACAAGAGAACAGGTTTCTGTTTGACTCCAGACTCCTTCCACGCTCAGCTGAGGTTTCATCGCTCCCTGGGGGAAGGCACGCCCTCCCT
Organism: Corynorhinus townsendii; assembly: GCA_026230045.1. Classification (NCBI taxonomy): domain Eukaryota; kingdom Metazoa; phylum Chordata; class Mammalia; order Chiroptera; family Vespertilionidae; genus Corynorhinus; species Corynorhinus townsendii. The sequence goes on along the minus strand of JAPDVU010000005.1, from coordinate 8,571,749 downwards.
TCACGGAGCCCAAACCGTAGCTTAGCTGTACGATTCACTGGTACCACTTATTTTCTTAAATTATGGCAAATGGGGATTTGGGACATACATAGACATCAACCCCACCTACATATTTCTCCTATAATAATGCTTGGCACATTTCTACCCCCTTCCGCAGAGAGCCCCAAACACTTACTAAACATGTCTTCATTCTTACATTAAAAGGAGTTCAGTAGATCTCATAATTCCCATTTTTCAGAAGAGTGCAAGAAGAAGGCCTGTAGCCCAAGAATGAATATGCAGTTGTAACTATTACTTATTTCTTCTTTTCTTCCCGAAACAGAATGAGATGAGCTCGAAGTTGAAATAACGGCGGTCGTGACAATATGCTCCATTGTATGCTGTATCACGGGCTCTCACCCCTGAATGGGCACGAAGATGGCTTAGCGATCTGAGTAAGATACAGACTCACCCAGAGATTCTGACCCTGAGAATCTGGGGTGGGGCTCAGGCATCAGCATTGTAAGAAGCTCCTCCCCCAGGTGACTCAGAGGACCACCCACTGAGAAACACCGGTCTGGATGAAATAATCAATTGCAGGAGTGTTAATAGAGAAAAGACAGCAGAGCTCAGCTCTGAGGCAGTTGCAAATCCTCTTCTCAAGCCAGCCTCCCCTTCTTTCCCAAGCACCCCGAACCCACAAGATTCTTTCAGTTTTTCAAAAGCATTTCTTGAAAGCAGCTGTTATTATCACCATAGTCTAGGAGTCCCTAGGAGGCTAAATCATCTTCAAAGAAAGAAGAATAATGTACAAACTAAAGCTTTTGTCTAGTGTCTTATCCTATATAATAAAAGCCTAATATGCAAATTGACCAAACAACAGAACGACCAGTGGAACAACTGTTCCCCCTGACATGCGCTGACCACCAGGGGGCAGACACTCAACACAGGACCTGCCCCCAGCCCGCAGGCCCCAGGCCAACCAAGGCAGGTGCCAGTGCGGGCCCCCTCATCGCCCCACTGGTGGCCCCACAGATCAGCCCTGATTGTTGCCCAGGCCTAGGGACCCTTCCCACGCATGGATTTCGTGCATCGGGCCTCTAGTTCATGCATAATAGCCAATCAAAGGAACATGGCCTCCGTTTGTCCTCCTGGGACTTGGAGGGTCTAGAACCATGTTGGTCATTCAGAAGAAGCAGAGCCCACATCCTTAGGAATTTTTCTCATGTGGCAGATGAGCCTCCTGTAATAGGTATATGGCCAGTCCCCCTAGTTCCATTAAGAACCTTTATGACCCCAGTAATAAGGACAACTAACTTTGATTATTTCCTGCACACCAATCGCTTGGTACTCAGCATTGCATTTGATCCTCCCAATAATCTTCTGAGGCAGACACTGTTTCATGCCCATTTTATAGGCGAGGAAACTGAAATGGATTCATGACTAGCCACACAGGCTAATAAGGCACCGAAGTAATAAGCCTTGGGTTGAAAGAAGTTTTGTTTGTCTCCCAGTCCTTATACATAATCACTGCCTCTCTTGGAAGAAGGATGGTGAATTATAAAGGCAAAGTTATGCAGCTAAAAATCTTTGGGATAAGAAAGTGAGCTATGATAGAATCAGACCAGGCTTTTAGGCAGAGGGCTGTGGGAATCTCATTTCTCAAAATTCAGACTGCAGAAAAGGGTTGCAGTGCCTCGTATGCCATATATTCTTCTCCATGTAATTACATTGAGTAAAATACCTTTAGAGTAATTGTATACATAATCAAATATTGCCCAAATCACAAAGCTTGAAAGTGCCTGCCAACCTCTCCCCGCCCCAGACCAAATGGAATCCTATGTACTAAACCATCGCTATAATTTTCCCCCTGGTTTCACTTGGATTTCCTTTAATAATGTTTGATTGTAATTAAAAATCAGTGTCTATGTGGAGTAGATGAAGAAACCAAAATTATCCTCTTTTGTCTTTGAGAAAAGTAAGAGTTATTCTATTATACGTGCTCAATAGAATCAATTCACTTTCCCCCTATTGAACTAGTACTCGTCAACCACAAGCCCACGTCTCCACATGAGACAGGCGCCCAGTGCTGCGGTCAGTGCCCCGGGACCCAGGTCAATGCCGAGGAGTATCAAAGCCTTCAGAGCAGCTCTTGATGTGCTCAGTTCAGAGCAAAGAGAAAGAAGTCGGTGGCAGGAATGGCTTTGGGCTGTGCTTTCAAACCAGGTTTAATATAAGGCCAAACCAGAGGTAAGATGCTCCGATATAGCCAGGTATCTCCCACTTCGTGAGCTGAGTGGAATGAGGCTCCAGACCTCTCAATGTTCAGCCATGGCTGATTTTAGTAACAATAGGCCTAGGGGTTGGGGGCTGGGGGGGGAGGGGAGAATAATAGATCCATAGATCCTAATGGCTAATTCTGACCTGATAATGTCGGTGACTGTGTGAGGAGTCCAGAGATCTTAAGGATGAGGCGTTAGGACCGATTATTTTTTTCAATCCTACTGTAATTAGGACCGATAGTGCCGGAATATCGAGAGGTTCTGGACTCCCATTTCCTCTCTCAGGCCAAAGTGACTGACAACCATCCAGGGACACACCCTAAACATCTTCAGTAAGCTTACTTACTGATCTGGTCAATCACAGCCCTAGGTTTGGGAGGCATTGGTAGCAGCAATATTATTTGGGAAATGCTACTCTTCCCACAGCTACTCAGAAATATCTGATTTGACAGGTCTTCAGTCACTCTGTCCTCCTTTCTACCTAGCCAGATGTTGCCACATTCGAGTTTTATAAGAACTGTGCTTGGAAGGAATGTCTTCCACCTTAGTCACAGCCTTTTGTGACAGCTATCACTTTAATGGGTAAGAATCCCCCTTTCATGTTAGAAGAAATATGCTATCGTGGTAAGAAGGTAGTGCTGGAAGATGTAGAAAATCTAGTTTAACCTAAGAGGTGTCCTTTCATAGTTTTGTGACATTGAGCAAGTTACTTAATTTTTGGGTCTCTGGTTTTCTGATCATAAAGTTGAGTTAAAACTCAACTTATGGGGTCATAATAAGGAATAGTGGCATTCGAGTGAGGCAAATAGAAAGTGGCCAGTGTCATTGTTGGAATACTGATGATAAAAGAGAATAGAGTGGAGCCCTCATTTCTTAAAGAAGTGGATTCACTTCTGGTGATTTTCAAAAGAAGATGGGAGGAGGGAAGCAAGGTCAGCTGCTTTCCATAGTTGAGGGAGATATATACCGCAAAGTAAGCAGCTAATAATGTTCTCTAAAGGCAATAAGGCAGAGAGAGAGAGAGAGAGAGAGAGAGAGAGAGAGAGAGAGGAATTCAAGGTGATAGAACTCTCTAAGTAGACATTGGTAGAGTGAGAGGGGGCCCCATTGGGAGTTGTTGAAAGAGGCAGTCACCAAAGATAACCTCAGCTCTTTCATGACTCTGAAAGTCCTTCCTGAATCGACTGGTTAGGGCGGTTGGGCATAGGAATGGGCAACTGTAAACGAGAATTGTAGTATTTGAGGGTTGAGGTTGTTGAGAAGTCAGTGGCAGCTCTTATGCATAGATCTTTCAGAGCCTAAATTCCTCTTGTTGGAAATAGAGCAGATATTCTCCAGGATCTAGAGTTTGTCACTAGAACACCCTTTCCCCCAGGCCTTAGGTACCGAGGCTAGAAACCAACATGCATCTGAATGGAGGGGTCCTATACCCCATGTGTAACCCACAGTGTATTTCAGGAAATTCCTCATCCTCTTTCCAGTCTCACAATTCTGCTTCTTGTTTGAGTGACATTTTGAGATGCACTTTCTCTAATTTTATCAATCGGTGTTCCAAGTACACAAGATTGATTGTACACGTGGAAAAAATATCTGGTTGTTTGGGTGAAAACAGGAAGTGAAGATTTCATAGATACTGTATTTTTGCAAGCCCACATTTAAAAATATGGATTTTGTTTCATTACTTACGGAAAATTTTGTACTTTGAGTACCAATGATATAACTGAAAGAACTGGTGATAATGGGTGAAACCCACATAGCTAAAGATTTTCTTACAACCTTAAGAACTTTTCCTTAATTGGCAAGATCTCTATTAAAAATGCATGAAAGCCTGGCTGAGTCTCAATCCATGAACCAGGTGGTCATGGTTGGATTTCTGGTTAGGGCACATGTCCAGGTTGTGCGCTTGATCCCCAGTAAGAGGCATGTAGGAGGCAGCCAATCAATGATTCTCTCTCATTAGTGATGTTTTTATCTTTCTCTCCCTATACCTTTCTCTCTCTGGAGTCAATTTTAAAAATTCGTAAAAATCACAGCTTTCTAATAGGAGTCCAACTATATATAGAGAAAATAATAAAAATCTGGGAGATAATTTTTTATGATACTATGGCCTGTTGCTAAGTAAAATATGATGAGGAGGGTTGAACAATATTATGTTAACAGAAAAATTAGGTAGAATAAAGATGGGATCTGGGAAAGAGAGAAGTCCTATGTTGCTGCACAAATACTTTCCATAATTAACATATGTAGCAGAGGAAAATAGTATGGCATGGAAGTGAAAGGTAAATAGATTTCTGTCTGATCAGCTTGAAAATTATCCTCATCACCCAATGGGTGTCTTCAAACTTGATATATAAAGATAACTTTTTACTTAACTGTACATTTTTATACAACACTTTGAACTCCTCAGTCTTCACCATCTGTAGAACTCAATTTCCGTTTTGTAAAAAAAAAAAAAAAAAATTGCTGACATCTGTTTAAACCCTAATATCTCCACAACCATGTAGAATGTTAACTCAAGCTTGGTGTCATGTTAAATCGTTTTAACTTTAAAATAATATTAAACTTATGGTTCTGTTTCAACTTTGCAAGGATACTAGCATTTAACCCTTCAGATATTTTAAACTTCTCACCAAAGGAAAAATTCTGGATTCTTCTAACTGCTCAGTTAGAGGTTTTTTCCTAAAACTTACCAAGAATTTAGAGCAGTGGTTCTCAACGTTTCTAATGCCGCGACCCTTTAATACAGTTCCTCACGTTGTGGTGACCCCCAACCATAACATTATTTTCGTTGCCACTTCATAACTGTCATTTTGCTACTGTTAATGAATCATAGTAAATATCTGTGTTTTCCCATAGTCTTAGGCGACCCTGCTAGTGGTCACGACCCACAGGTTGAGAACTGCTGCTGTAGACCCTGTAGAGCAGGGTCGCCTAAGACTATGGGAAAATGAATTACGATTCATTAACAGTAGCAAAATTACAGTTATGAAGTGGCAACGAAAATAATTTTATGGTTGGGGGTCACCACAACGTGAGGAACTGTATTAAAGGGTCGCGGCTTTAGAAACGTTGAGAACCACTGATTTAGTCTTAGGATAAGATAATGGACTGTTGCAAGGTCAACGACTTAACTAAAACATGCGACAGTCTGACCTGTCATTGAAGAGATCTTTTCCTACTGACTGTGGCAGTTGATTCTTTGCTTAGGTCAAACCAAGTCAAAATCGTGAAGTAATAAAAATAACTTGGATTTATAAAGTATTGAACAAATTTAAAGCCCTCCTATAGTCACGATCTCATTCAATTTTCAGAACAGCATTGGTAAATTTAGTGGCAAGGTACACCCGGCTTTGTCTCCCCACCCCTGCCTTCAGAACTGAGGTCTAATTCTCCCAGCCTCCAGAATTATCGCCTGCTGATGCCTCAGAGTGAGTCCTTCCCCAGGAATTTCTTTAGCTAAAGGGAGCTGCCTCACATGTCTAGTCAATGCCCCAAGGGCAGCCTATACCCAATGGCATCTTGGTCAATGAGGGAACAACAAATGCCTCGCCTCCTCACCTCAATTCAAACAATTCTGAAGGGCCATCTCAGATCCAGACATCCCCTCCTCCTCACCCCATGCCCACCCCACCCCAAGAATTAGCTGGGCCTCTGTTGCAACTTTTTTTTTTTTTTTTTGGATCAGCTGCCTCCTGCCTCCTGCCCGTCCCACACTGAGAATTGAGCCCACACCCGGCAACTTCATTGCAGTTCAGTTTTTCCCTCTGCTCAATCCCACTCTCTCCCCAGACATACTGTTCTCAAGAATACCTCCAATGGGATCCCTGCCTGCAGATCCCCATCTTAGGGTCTGCTTTCCTGGGAAACCAACTTCAGTGCCAGGCGTAGTCCTCGAAAGTCATCTCCCAAATGGGGTTTGGGGAGAAGGCCGTCTGCCCGCTGGCTGGCAGGGAGGTCCCCACCCCTGGCACTGGGTGGAGTGTGGACAGCCCCTAGCGTGTTGCAGCAGAGCCATTGTTACCACTCTCACCGACAGGGGACTGGAATGGGTACACAGGATAGGCACCACTGATCGCCACAAAGTCTCAGACGGGTGAGAAGTTCCGGAAGAGAAGTACTCAAAAAGACAATGGAATTAGGTTGCTCTCGCCCATCAGTGCATTGGAGAAAGGCAATGAAAGAGCCAGGGTGACTCATCACCAACTTGAGGCAAAGTGTGGGTTCAGAGGCTTCTCAAGGACAACTATCTCCTGCAGCCACAGAGCACAAAATGCCGCAGACTATCTCCTGCAGCCACAGAGCACAAAATGCCGCGGACTATCTCCTGCAGGCACAGAGCACAAAATGCCACGGACCCATCCCAGACTTAATACAAGGGTCCCTGAGCACTGGAGGAGCCCTGGTTGGGAAGAAGTGGACCCTCTGGGCTGGGCTGGGACATCTGGGTGGGGGCACTAAAGAGCCCTGATACCCCAGAGGCCCCTGGACCTTGGCACCTGCAAATGTAGCCCACACTTCCCTACTGAAGGCTGGCCCACCTCGTTTGGAGACAATGCAGAGAGCTCTGCCTTGTGAGGAAATACCTCCCCTTAGCGGTACCCCCAACTCCTCTTGGCTGCTGACAGTAATTAGGGACAGGCCATGACATAACCCGCCCAAGGACATGCTGGGCCTGCAAAGGGCGGGAAGAGACTAGTCACCGAAGGAGCTGTAGGACCCAGGCAGCGTGGACCAGCATTTGTTGGCCTTATCTCTGCAATGCTAGGCTCTGGGCTCTAGGGGCCCTGGTCCCCAGAGGGGAAACGCCTCCCACAGAGCTCTCAGTGAGAATTCCTTTCAGCTCTCAGCTACAGCGGCTACCTGGTCACTGCGGGAACATATGCCAAAGGCAAAGAAGGGAGCCCCTTCTGGCAGGTACAATTAATCAGCAGAAGTAGGGGTGCTGCCACACAATAGGACGCGTTCCTGTGGTGCCCAGGTGCCCCACGGGGTCATCCATTGGTATTCAAGTTGCCCAGTTTTGACTGGAAATGGTCTAGGCCAGTGGTCGGCAAACGCATTAGTCAACAGAGCCAGATATCAACAATACGATTGAAATTTCTTTGGAGAGCCACATTTTTTAAACTTAAACTTCTTTTAACGCCACTTCTTCAAAATAGACTCGCCCAGGCTGTGGTATTCTGTGGAAGAGCCACACTCCAGGGGCCAAAGAGCTGAATGTAGCTCGCGAGCCGCAGTTTGCCGAACACGGGTCTAGTGCCACAAGAGCCAGAGAAGGGCACTGGGGCCAGGGCTCAGACCCCCAGAAGCAGGCACCTAGACCAGCAGGGGCTGAGGGTGGAGAATGGAAGGGGCAGCAGAGCAGAAAGATGCGTCTCAGTGGTGCCTCAGGACCGAGCCTTGTAGGGGTAGGGGTTGAACTCCATTCACTAACCCTCTGCTTGTCAGTTTTCCCAGGAAGGGAGACACCAGAATCCGGAGGAGCTGTTCCCAGGTGGGGTGCACTTGTGTACGAAGTAACTGCACCCCCTGGCGCAAGGGGTGTGTGCCGTGGGTGTTGTGTGCTGCCCCTGCCCTCACCCCGCCCCCCCCCCACCTCCAGAGCCTCTATTCCCCCAGCTGTGGGGGTGCTGGCTGATGCTTCAGCTGCCCCGCCCCAGCGCTGTCTCAGGTGAAGGCAGTTGCCTTGCTCAGGACGGGCGTCTGCTCTGTGGGAGGAGCACCGGTGAGTGGCTGATGTGGGGGTGCAGAGGCCGGCTCCCTGGTCTCAACAGGACAATCTGCAGAACCCGCTGTAGGGACAGCCCTGTGGAGTCGGGTGAGCTCGCTGTAAGTCCTCATCAGTTTCACTCCCCACTGCCCAGTCCTGCCTCCCCCGCCCTGCGCTTCTGGGAGCCACCCGCTAACCACAAACCCCAGCTGCCTCCTCGGGACCTCACCTACGGCAGTTACCAGATTTCCTCCAAGTTGCAGAGGTGGCAAAGCACAGCCCAGAGAGGGTCTGGAATCGCCCACGGGAGACAAGCCTGCGCGTGGCTGACTAGACCCAGGGCCTCTGCCTGCTTCCTGCCCCTCCCCCTCCGCTGTCCACAGCTAGGATGCGGGGTGGGGGTGGGGGACAGCAAGGGCACAGGGGTCGGCCCTGACTTGATGCTGGACACGCAGCAGTGACCTGAGCACCACCAGCCCCCCTCGGGGAGCTCACAGGGAAGCCCACCGAAGGGTTTCTGAGAGATGAACTTGACTCTACAGTATTAGAAATAATAGGGACATGTGTGTCTTGCTTTCCCCAAAGAGTAGCATCCCTTTAGCACGGGATTCATCTCTAAGGGAAGCACTGTGGTTTCCTGGCACGCCAGAGGAAAGCCGAGGTGCAGAACTGCGCAGACCTGGGCGTTGGCACGCACACCACACGCGCCCGCTCCCCGTTCCTCCCGCAGAGGCGGCTGGCTGAGCCAGGTCGCTCCCAGCTGCGGTGTGTGCGCAGGGACCCGCTTCTAATACATAGTTTAATACGTGCAAATGTGCTTATTACAGAAACCTAGTTTTTAAAAACGGGAATTAAACTTTAAAAACACGTTGCCCCACATTCTCTCAGCATTGAAGAACACACTTGTTTTCTAAAACATGCAGAAAATGTAAACAAGCCGTTTTAATCCCTAACTTGTTTGAATAAGAAGGGTGCTCTAATATTCCACCTAGTTCACTGTCCATTGTGATCCAGCTTCCTCCTGTTAGTCTGTTTTCATCTGATATATGTTCTGCCTTTTCCTTTGCTCCATTTCATTCTACTTTTCCTTTTTTATGCCCAATTGGCTTTCCTGTAAAACTTTGCTACCATTTTAGTGAATGATTAGAAAAAGCTGGACTTAAGCCCAGTGAGCTAACGAAATACTAACAAAGGTTTTCTTGAACTTCAATCACAGTCTACGGAATATTAAGCTCACTGCATCATATATGTATGTTGAAAAGATTAGAAGAGAAGCTTTATCCTAAAATGACTGACTAAATATTACAATATGTTTGATCAAATATAGGTGAACACACACACACACACACACACATACCTCCTAGGAGTTTTAGCATTTAAAAGGCAGAAAATGTGTTAACTCAAACAATGCATATGCATCTTTAGGGGAACACTGTGAAGTAATAGACAAATAGACTTCCAATTAGATGGGGTCTCAGAGGGCCCCAGGTCTGGAAAACCTTTGGGGCCAGGGTGATGGACATACTCATGCCCTTGTTGATTGCAGGCATACTCAGATGCGTGAAAACTGACAAACCCCCTTGTGAATCCTAAGTGGAGACCCCCCACCTATGGGAATTGATGCTCAGCAATGAACCTCCCTTAGTGGGCGCCGTGAGAAGAGGCCAAAGTGGGAATGGAAAGTTGAAATACGCTTGTTACCTCTTAGAGCAGAAGGCAGAATCAAATCGTTACTTGCCTTTCTCATGGAAGTGCCCCTGTGGGAGGCAACCTCCGTGTCTGCCCCCCAGGGGACCTGCAGTGAAGGCCTCAGCCCCACACCTGCTTTTCCTGTGGTGTGGACAGGAGGGAGTCCCTGGGCTGTGCCTGCACCTCACCCCCCCCCCCGCCCCCCCAGGCGTGGAGCAGATCCTGGAATCCCTACTCTGCTCAGGGAAGGAGTGAACCCAGATGTGAGGGTCCGTTCCATCAAGCGAAACGCGTTTTTCACTCGGATAGTACTTCCTCCAGTGGCTCAGTCAGTGTGGGCTCCTATAGCAAAGTACCACAGACTGGGTGCCTTAGCAACAGAAATTTATTTTCTAACCGTTTTAAAGGCATGAAGCGGGAGATCAATGTGCCTGCAGGGCTGGTTTCTTTGGAGGCCTCTCTCCTTGGCTTGGAGATGGCCACCTGCTCCCCGCGTCTTCACAGGGTCTTTCCTCTGTGTTGATCTGAATCCGAGTCTCTTTTTTCTTATAAGGACACCATATGGGATTAGGACCCACCCGAATCGTTCATTTTTACTGAGTTATCTTTAAATACAAGTGCTGGGGATTAGAACGCCAACATAGGAATTTTGGGGAGACACAATTCAGTCCACGACACCCTTGTTCAAAGCTACTGCCCTTTTAGTGGGCTTTTGTTGCTGTTGCAGTTAATCCTCACCCGAGGATATTTTTCCATTGATGTTTAGAGAAAGTGGAAGGGAGGGGGAGAGACAGAGGCAAACATCGATCAGAGAGAGACACGTGGATTGGTTGCCTCCCACTTGTCCCCCAACCAGGGCCAGGAATCGAGCCTGCAACCGAGGTACGTGCTCTTGACCGGAATTAAACCTGGGACCCTTTAGTCCTCAGGCTGACACTCTATCCACTGAGCCAAACCATCTAGGGCTAGGGGGCTTTCAAGTCCCAATTACTTTTTTGTAGCAACAGTAGACTCCACAAATAAGAAGATCTGGGCTCATTTCTTTCTGAGGGTCTAGCTGCCACCTTATAATAGCTTTTCTTCATACACTGATGGCTGTTTTGTAAATGGAAACTACTGTTTTGCAATTCATGTCTATGTCCTTGATAGAAGAAGACAGATTTCAAAACTATTTTAAAAATAAGAACTTACTTATTATTCAACAACTATTATTGGCTTTATACCAAAGAATAAAATAGGCTCATTCCTTTCCCTTATGAGGGAGACAGATACTAAGGAAGCAAGGCATAAATGAGTATTTAATTACAAACTGTGCTAAGCACCATCTAGGCAAATGGCAGCCTTACCTCAGCTTCTCTTCCCGTTGTGCTGGGCATGTCATGAGAGCAAATGACAGTGTGAAGGACCGACTTTCCTAGGCCAGGGAGAGTCATTGAGAGCCGAGGGATTGATAGGAAGGAGCAGAGGGATGGGAAGGGAGAATGTTCCCAACAGAGGAACACCATGGAGAAGTCACTGAGTCAGGCAGAAGGACAGAAACACAGTAACGTGGGGCAGAAGTGCAGCAAGGGGAGGGCCTGGGCCTGAGACGCAGCTGGGGCTGCAAGCAGCAGCTTTGTAAGCGTGGGAAGGCGTGGGCTTTCATTGTCCCTGCCCTGGAATGTGTACGCGTGGGGGACATGGCCTGCCTGATGTTTTAAGATCATTCCAGCTACTGTGTGGAAAGAGATGAGAGGGTACAGATGTGAACGTCTAAAGAACAGTTAGAGAGCTTTCATGAGAACATAAGCAAGAGGTGATGATGACTCACACTAGGCAGTAAAAACGAAAAGAAGGAGATGAATTTAAGGCATGTCTTCAAGGCGGAAAGGAAAGGATGGCTGATTTTCGAGCAAATGTGGATGTGTAAGGGTGGGGAGCTGGTGAGGAGCTGATGGGGAAGGGCACTCAGGACTGACACCAAGTTTCTGGGGTGAGCAACGGGGTTGCCAGGAGAAGACGATTCAGGAAAACAATGCAGATACAAATGATCCTGTTATGGAAAGAGAGGAACGTGGTGGAAACCAAACTGATTGCACAGAGAAATCTTTGATGACCTCAGATTTCAAAGCGAAGTATATACAAATAAAAAAAGGCAGGGTATTTGACATGTGGAGTCTGACAAAATGAGTCTCGTCATTTATTGACGGCAGATGGATATCGCCACTATTGAACACAGATCCGCTCAGGTTCCCTTTTCCCTTTCTCTGTGTCTTTGCTTCTACCAGCTAGCACCTTCCAGATTCTGTCTTCAGAAGATTGCCCTTGAACTACTGACCTTGGTTTTGATGGTTTTGAACTCCTCCTCCTACACACACACACACACACACACCCCACACTCCCATGCAGAGAGCCAGAAGGACCTGGCAGTTTACAGCCCCCCGCCCCCCACACTCATCTTCCACCCTCCATCCCTGCCCTGCAGACCCTAGCCAGACAGTGACTGGTGTGGGATTTGGAAAGCCCAGTTTTACTGGCTTCAACCGGAGACAGACATTGCAGAGTCAGGCTAAGCCTGTGCCTCCACTTCAATTGCATCCTTGCTTGACTTCGTTCCCTTTGCTGTCTTACATCCTCTACTGCCTGGAGAGTCCCAAGTTTACTTCATTAACGAATTCTTTGCATACACATCCTTGTCTCAGGGTCTGATCTGATTCAGAGAAAACCTATCCTAAGACAATTCTCAATCGCACGCACGCACCCCACACTAGAGAAGCAGGAATTAGAGTAATAGATTCGGGAAAGCTAAAAATCCTTAAGAAACTGAGACTTGCAAAAAACTATTCAAGCTATGTTTGCCAAAGGAAAAGAAACAAGGAAAAGCTAGGAAATGTTATAATGTAATAAGTGCCATATAAGAAGCAGAACTCCTCAACTCCTGTGTTGATGCCATCTGGTCTATTAAGGAAAACTATTTCCTCAAACTGAAGAGAGTAGAGCAAGCTTGGTTAAGAAAATCAAGCAAGCAGGTGATGTGTCCAGAGCAGATCCTGGTAGTTTCCGTGCATTCACATCTCAAGACCCAGGCAATCCCAGCCCGGAACCTGAAATAATATTTCATGGTGTGATCTCATAAACACCTGTGGGTTTTTGTGAAATCATAAAAACGGGGGAAATTGCTTGAACCACGGAGCTAGAAAAATGTGTCCTTGATTTTCAGGAATGAGGAAAATGTAGAATGGTAAATTTGGTTGCTAATGCCATCCATGCTTCAAGAATGGGTAATCAGACGAAAATTTAGAAAAGAATGGAGTGATTACTAGGTGCTAACAGAGGATCACTAAGAATCTTCATGGCAAAGAACTTTTCAGTTTTTTATTGGATTACATCATGTTCTCGCCATGATGAGAATTATCAGTAAGGCGTCTGAGAAAGCCACACGTGATTGCCTTGCGGAGAAGTTGAGGAAATGTCACCCTGATGGTTGTGTTATTCATACACTGAGAACTTCCTGTTCTTCAGGGACCTAGATGACTGGCACAGTGTCCTAAAGTTGGGCCTTTCCCATCCCTGAAATTTCCTAGGCTCCTATTTCCAGTGCCTCAGTCCTTCCCTATTCCTACCACACATCGCTTCCTCCTCCACTGGAGTTGCCGACCAGCTGGCTGTCACAGACACTGCATCCGACTCCTTTGTCCTTCTATTCCTTCCAACCTGCCAATCTCCCGCCTTCGGACCAATTCAGCCTTCCCTTTTCTTTCATGAGGATCCCCAGCTACTAAGAAATATTGAGGGACATTGCAAACCTATAGCTTCTAATTCTAGCCCTGTCCCCCTGGTTCTGCTTCTCTTAAGCTTCCTAACCTCGGTGAATCACACCATTTATTGAAACTGAGTCCTGGTGGCATTCTTGACCTCTTTCTCTTCCTTACTCTTTATATTTAATCAGTCACATAATCTTGACCCCACCTCCTAAAAATTCTCCATTCTGTCCCCTCCCCACCTCTCCCATTGCCTCTACTATACTTATTAACTCTCACCTGAAGTTTTCCAATAGCCTCTTAGCTGGCCTCTCAGACTCCACTGTTCCTCTTGCTACCCATCCTCCCAGCTGCTGCTGGAGATGTTCTCCTCACATAGACTTCTGGTCAGGTTTTGCCCTTTGCTTGAAAATCCCCTAAGGGACAAGTTCAGTCTCCTTAATGGGGTCAGGGATGGCCATCACAAGCTGACCCCAACTACCTACCTCTCCAGCTTCATGTCTCACCCTCCCCATCTCTGTGTCTCTCTAGATAGTGAATGCTTGGAGGACAAGGATCTTGTTTATGTTTGTATTCCTCTTAACTGAATAAGACCAGCTACATAGCAGACCTTTGTGTATTAGAGGACAACTGAAAATATTTTTTTAAAGATTTATCAGATTTGGTCAGAATTCAAATATGAAGAGAGTGGCTCTAACCTAACAAGATAAAAACCAGGAAGATCCCAATGTAGACCTGAAACTAACCAAGTAAGTTTTGATGAGGACCAATGATTCAAGAATAGAGTGAAGGAGGCCTGCTTTACTCTTAGTTAAGATGGAAAAGACCCAGCGTTGTAGCTGGATTCCAGGGGAGTGGTATGGCTTAGTGAAATGTGATGAAACCCTACATCTTGTTACTACAAGCACAGAGGGCCATGTAGCCGGGGATACAGTTCCATAGTGATCTGTCCCGGTCAGAACACAGCCAGGTTTCAGGGACACTACTGACAGGTGAACTCAATGAGAGGATGACACCTCCCAGGGTGAAGGGCTGGAAAACATGTCATGGGGAGGAGTTACTAACTAGCAAAGAGGAAATTTAAAGGGAATATTATTGTTTCCTTGACGTTTTGGAGCGCTGTCGTGTGGAAGAGTGATGGGTACGAGCTAGGTTCTTTCGAGGGCAAAACTAGCTGGAATGAGATGAAGTGAAGAGGACAGATGACTTCAGCCCCGTGTAATGAAGACGCTTCTATCAATGCGAGTCATTACACAAATAGATGGGCTGTTTTCTGAGTTTCCTGAGAACTGGAAATGTTCGGGCAACAGTTGAATGATGACACGTCAGCAATATTGAGGGGGAATTCTAGAAGGCCTCGAGGTGTTTTTTTTTCCTAACTCCGAGGGTCTACAACCCTATATTTTATTTTTAGTTACGTTTTAAAGGAGTCCACTGAGGAAATCCATTTGGAAACTTTCAGTAACAGTGTAAGGTAAAAGTCCCAGGCCCCCAACTAAATTTGTCTAAAAGGCAACCCCTAACCTCCTTGGTGAAGGTCTGTGTTTTGTTTCTTGGTTTGGGGGCCCTGAGCACTCCAGGGGTTGCTTGTGGTAGGACAGGGTCATAGATGTGATTAAGATCCTTACAGCTGAGCTCAGGGTTGGTCTTAAGAAACAGTTGCTTGCATCCCAATCAGGAAGCAAAGCAGAAAGAAAAGTATCCAAAATGGACACTCCATCAGACCCGGGAATCCTCCCCGTTTGTTGCAAGTGCGGAGCAGGACTTGGCCACGTAGAAGCACACGAGGGAGGAACCATCTTCGTTGTTAGCTGCAATGCCTGAGAGTTCCCCTCCCTCCCCTGGTCCCTCTCTCCGTCCTCGGCTGCTCTGTGCCTTGTTTTCTCCAACAACAAATTGCAGAGACGAAGGGACACCACCGCTGCCCGTGGCCAGGGGCCTGGGACGCAGGAGTTAATGTCTGCAAAGCATTTTGAGCTTGTTGGAAGGAAGGCGCTAGATAAATACAAAGTGTTGTTGTTATTATAGGGAAGAAAAAGTAACTTAGCTCAGGGCCTATAATTAGGAAGCAAATATAGTGTCTGGTGGCTTTGATAATAGGATTTCTATGAAGATCTGGCATGCAGTAAGCCTGTTGACTGAAATGTTATAAATGACATGATTTTTGACATCCCAGTCAGAATCCTTTACATTTTACTTTTTCGGGTTTGCCTTCCTGCCCCTCCCCCACGCTCTATTTTTAGGTAAACTCTAAGAAGGCAAGTGTCAAATTAACAGCTCCGCCACTAATAAACTTCGCGTGTTCGTGGAGAAATTATGGTCCTGCAAGAACCAGGACTTGCTCCCTTCGTGCGGGGGCCAGATCCTGAGGACTCTGAGCTGAGCGTCCGGAGGCCCTTCTGAGCTGCTTCAGACCCTGGGCTCCTCTCCTCTCCAGCGCCTTCCCCTTGCAAGCCCAGGGCCCTAAGGAAGCCCGGTCCCACCGCGTGGAAAAGCCAGCTCAGGAATTCTTTCAAGAGAAGCATAAATCCAGCTTCAGGTCTTGAAAAGTAAGTAAGGAAATAGCTTTAAAATATTTTAATGTGTTTATCTGCATATTTTCGGTCTACCCATAATGTTCTGAGAATTTCAATGGTTTCAGAAAATCACTTCTTAAAATAAGAAATACTGTTTTTTGTGGAACAGTGAGCCATTTAGACTCCTATGGCTCTTTCTGTTATCAATTTGCTCAGTGATTTTTACCTGTGTTTGCCTCAATTTTTGCCCTGTAAAATTGTCATAAACGATTACCGTTCTCGGCGGTGTTGCTGGAGAAAGTTAGCAGAGGTAGAATTTATAGACGTGCCGTTAAATTCCAGTGTTGCCAGCCAGCTAGAGGGCTGTGTACACACTGCCATGTTCCTTGTGCCTCAGTTTCCTCATAATGTTATAGCTGTTAGATAATTTACATGAAACGAAAGTTAGTTTTATTTAAATGAAACAGTTGAAAATATTTTCAATTAAGAGCCCATTATGGACTTTTCCAGTTTTAAAAGTCTTTTAATTTTATTATTGCTTCAATTCTTTTCTAACGTAAACACACATACAAATTACACCTTTTAGTGTTAATTTTCTAATTTGTCCAAGATTGGTGTTTTGTTTTGTTGTTCAGTTTACTGTGAGGACTAGTTTGTTCCAAGGAACTTGGTGCCATAATTCTGATTTGAGTGTACCTGCTGCATTCATAGGATACCAGAGTTTCATGTGTGAATGTGTGTGTGTGTGTGTGGCTTGTGTGTACGAATGTGTTTACTTCATGGATGATGTCTCTTTCTTAGGTGTGTTTTATGGGCTAGCTAGAGATTTGATGCTTTAGTCCATGGATTTGGATTTTTTACTGTAAACGATTTGTGTCATTGCTAGAAAGAAATACAAGTTAAAATATGTAAGGTAGAGATTTCTATTTTCATATTCGCCGTGCCAGCTGAGTTTGCAGGAATTCGGTCGCCACATTTATTTAGCAGCCACGCTGTCCGGTGTGGTGGTGGGCGAGGGGTGGGGGTGGGTGGAGGGGCAGTGCCGTGGGAATCAGATAGGTTCTCTAATTATTCCAAGTTCTTGGCACCTCAAGGGCGCTCTTGCTTTCAGAGGTGTTACAGCTTAATTAGTGTTTATTTAAATCTATTGGTTTGCTT
The DNA here is from genome assembly GCA_026230045.1 of Corynorhinus townsendii. Classification (NCBI taxonomy): domain Eukaryota; kingdom Metazoa; phylum Chordata; class Mammalia; order Chiroptera; family Vespertilionidae; genus Corynorhinus; species Corynorhinus townsendii. Next base: position 8,554,675 of record JAPDVU010000005.1, on the reverse strand, counting down.
CGCTTTACCATCAATCCACACTACCTGAAAACAGACTTTGACAACAGTCCTACTGATTTTGGGGGGGAAAAGTCAAATTCTGCCAGGTTCTTCAGACACGGATGCTGTGAGCTCAAGCCAGTTTGGAATGACCAGGATTTATCCCTGGGCAATGTCACGGCAAAGTAGAATTTGAAGTGCATTGCGATGGTCCTCACGCCAATTTAGGCTGAAGAACTGTGGTGAGCATACCGGGGACTAATGAGGCCGTGTTCCTAACGTGCTTTTGAGATGCAGGCTGTGCCCCTGTGTGCCCATCCGATGATGTCAGTGCCAGGACAGTGAGCAGCGGGCCTGTGGCTCCCAGCAGACCCCGGGGCACCAGGAGGCGGCCTCCTCCCCAACCCCAGCGGCAACACTGCCGTCCCTGCCCTCTGCCTCGGCCACTCTCCGGGCCAAACGCAAGGGGCTCGTCGGGGGTCCTGGTGGGGTGAGCCCCTCGGGGAGTTGGCTGGGGTCACTTCTCAGTCCTCCCACACCCCTGACACATCTGCTCCCCCGAGGGACACATAACAAAGGTCTGGAGCCACCAGCACACAGGGCCCGCGTGGGAAGCTGCGCGTTTGGACGCGTTCCTCCCAGGACACAGGGACAGCCGTGTTCAGCAGTGGGCACGGAGGGGTTTCTACTGCCCGCCAGACGGCTGAAAGCTGCAAGAGAGCTGTTGTGGGTTCCCTGATGCTTGGAATTCTTGCAGCCAGCCTGACAGCCCTCCGGCCACACTGGGGAGGGGCCGCGATGGGGGGAGCGGGACCCCGGCAGGCTGGAAGGGCACAGGGGACGGGGACCCCCCCACACACACCAGGAAAGCAAATACTCCCTCCGGCCTCGCTGAAAAGCAGCAGCAGGGGCACCCCTGGGATTGGGGAGGAGGCCCACCTCCGCCTTCACCCACTCAAGGGCCTAAAGGAGCCGCAGGCCCTGCAGCGGCTCTTAACTCGCTCTGCCCCCCACTCTTCCCCCAGGCCCCCTCCCCCCCGGCGGCCCCCCGGCACCGGCAGGGTTTGTGTTCAACATCAAATTAAGTGTTCATGACAGCTAACCGCACGTTATTAAATGTGATTCACCGCCGCACCGCCGGGCCTTCACTGGTGGTGCAGGGCGGCCACTTAGACAGCCGCTTGATTCACGGCGCCGATACAAAGAGCCTTTCAGAAGGAGAGGGGCCCGCTCGGGCCTCGAGCTGAAAATGGTTTTATTTCCGTTATTCCCTTAAACAGGTCAGCGAGCTGAATTAAACCCCAAATCCCTCCTAACTGCTTAGCTGTGAAGTCTTTAGGATATCACGGCGCTCGGGAGAAGTGGCTGCGGACTGCCAAGTCAGCGGAAATTTAAGAAATCAGTGTCCAAAATGAACTCGCGTTTGACAAGTGAGACGGACGATCCGCAGCCAGCGTGGAGGGTGACACTCTGTGGGTGTTTCATGCTCTTCGTAATCAGGTTTCCTGCGTGGAAGGGCATTCCTGCTGGTGAGCCAGTCCTGCTGCTGCTGAGACAGTCACTGTTGGTTCGCGGTGGGGACAGTGGGTGGTGAAGGAGCAGGGGTCTCTCAGGCTCAGGCACCTTATTTCATTGGTGTCCTGTCGGGAGACATGTTGCCTTGTGAGCGTGGCTGTCCTCTGGAGTATTCAAGTAGTGTTCAGTTCACTGGGGTGTTGGGGCCTGCTTGTGCTTGGCCGACTAGAGCCGTGCATTTATTTTTTTAATAGACATCAGAGAGGAAGGGAGCGTGAGAGAGAGAAACATCAATGACGAGAGAGAATCATTGATGGGCTGCTGGGGATCGAGCCTGCAAACCGGCCATGTGCCTACAAACCGGCCATGTGCCCTTGACCAGAATCAAACCTGGGACTCTGGAGTCCACAAGCTGACACTCTATCCACCGAGCCAAACCGGCCAGGGCTGTGTTTGTGCATTTAGAAGGCCCTGAAACAGGAAGCTGAGTGGCCTTTGTTGGAAATTCACTGGACCACGTGCTCTTCCCAACGCTGCCCAGGGACGGTCCCATTGAAGCGCAGTGTGGCCTGTGCCCGCCGCCGCGCTCCCGGCCCAGCGGCCTGCCATCTGTTTATAATTGGTATCAAGAGCTGATCTCTTACGGAGGTACCTCGAGCTTATTGAATTTAAAGGGGGGGACCAAATTCGTATGGGATAAATTCAGATCTAACTTGTCCTCTCCCTGCCAAGAGCATGTAACTCATTTTCTTATTACCAACATAGTCTATTAGAAAATACGTTAGCTATGTAACAAATTGAAGTCTAAGAAAATGCCCATATTAGGAAAGCTAGCTCGACGATTAAATTAAGCAAGGATTACTTTGGCGTGAATAATTCCACAATCTGCTTTTCTGTCCTGAAAATGAGTTTAGCGAGGCATGGCTGTGCTTGTAATATTTAACAGCTTCATTTTCAGGGCTTTAGATGATTTCCCTCTGCCATCAGCCTTCCAGACATCTTGATTTAGTGTCACCTATTTTGCTCTCTTTCATGAAATTTACAGTTGGGTTGAGTCAAACCCATGTCTTAACTAACAAGGCCAGGTTCAACTTAATATATATTGTTTGCTCACTCATTTACTAGTATTTATTCAGTGCATAATGACTGCCTCTTCAGTTCGAGGTATCTTAGAATAAACCAAAAGCATTTGTTCATTAAAATGTCACTCAAAGTAATAGAAAAAATATAGTAAGAGTATAATTCACCAAGATCCATGAGGTTAAAGTAAAAGCAAGTTTTCTGTTTAACTGAGGATCAAGCCAGTAACCTCCCTTTTTTCCCCTCAGTTCTTTTTGATAAATCTAAATAGATAATTCCATTCTTCTCCCTTTTATACAGAATGGAGAAAAAGAATAAAATATTTGGTGACTTGGTGTATTGCTAAATCATCATTCTTAAAAAAAACAACTAATTTTGCCCAACTAATGTGGCTCAGTGGTTGAGTGTCAACCTATGAACCAGGAGGTCACGGTTTGATTCCTGATCAGGGCACATGCCCGGGTTGCAAGCTCCATCCATAGTAGGGGGCGTGCAGGAGGCAGCCAATCAATGATTCTCGGTCATCATTGATGTTTCTGTCTCTCTCTCCCTCTCCCTTCCTCTCTGAAATCAATGAAGATATATTAACAAATAAAAAATCCTAATGTTCATTTTACTGCGGAATATATGACGCAAATGCTTTGTTGTTGTTTTAGCTAAAACAGACCTTGACTTTTTTCCTCAAGTATGAAGCAAAAAGTAAACCGTAGATAATGGAGAGTTTGGATTACAGTTAATCAGTGTTTTACTATAATTCCATAAAAGATATGCTGTCTGAAAGAGTTACAATGATCTTTACTTAAAAAGCAGTTTCACTAATACTAATGAGAGAAAGGGAAGAATAAGGGAATAATTGAGATATTTTTATTTACTTGAAATTATATATTAAGGAAGTTGGACTGATGACTTGCTTTTGTAATTTTTTACATACAGTAGTCCCTCCCTTATCCAAGGGGAATACATTCTAAGACCTACCTTCAATAGATGCCTGAAACCACAGATAGTACCAAATCCTATATTTACTATGTTTTTTTTATTTACACACACCTATAATACATTTTAACTCTAAATTAGGCACAGTGAGAGATTAACAACAATACTATTAATAAAATAGAACAACTATCTATAATAATAAAAGCATAATATGCTAATTAGACCAGACGTCCTTCCGGACATCCTTCCAGATGACCTTCTGGATGAAGCCAGGGCTGCGAGGGAAGCCTGGGTCCCGGGTGCCAGAGGGAAGCCAGTGCCAGCAGCCAACGGAAGGAAGGCCTACTCTTGCACGAATTTCGTGCATTGGGCCTCTAGTAATAGTATACTTTAATAAAAGTTACGTAAATGTGGTCTCTCTATGTCCCTCTCTAATAACCGAGGCAGCTACCAAATGACTAGTAGGTGCTTAGGATATAAAGTGCGGATATGCTGGACAAAGGGATGATTCTCTTTCTGGGCAGGATGGAGCAAGATGACATGAGATTTCATCATGCCAACTCACAAAGGCAAGCAATTTAAAACTGATGAATTGATTATTTCTTGAATTTCCCATTTAACACTTCCAGACCACAGTTGACCACAGGTAGCTAAAACCATGGAAAGCAAAACTATGGATACTGGGGCACTCATGTGACTACAAAAACCTGATATAGTTTACTAATTGGCAGAATCAAAGAGAAGGTTGAAAGTTCACCAAAAGCATTTTGTCACATGACATTAAGTAAATAAATCCCTAGAGTTTGAAATTATCTGATACGTATGATGACTAAAGGATGAGTACTGGAAGAGTAAGTAACTTGGAGAGAACATGAAAAGTTAAAAAAAAATAACTTTAATGTAAATTGGCAAGATTTGTGGAATTTTATGATTCATGATAGATCCACTTGAGTAGAAGTACATTTTGAAAGTCTGTACTTATCTGGGAGGGCAAATGTATTCATCCCTTCAACACGTATTTACTTAAGTACTACTGTGTGCCACTTTCTCTACTAAATACCAGGGAGTCTGCAGTGAACAAGGTAACTTTCATATACCAGTACATTCTGTGCTACAGTGGAGGAATGTGTGAAAAAAGCAATTTTATAAAGTATGGTAAATGCTACTCATTCATTCTACCAGTAGTTATCTAATAAGGGCCTAGTACTAGGAGGGTAAGGGGGACCTTTTAGCAGAACTTTTAGTCCAGGAGGAGGAAGGAAAGCCACACAAGCTCTTAATGAAGAATAAAAATTTAGGAGAAAGCAGTGGGTGTGTAGGTATGTACAAGGGGTCAATTGAGAAAATAGAAAGAGTGGTGGTGAGAAATTAAGCTGGAGACATAACCATTCACACTGAGTGAGTATAATATGGCCCACATATCGCACAACAACCCCGAGAAGTCACTACTCTTATCCCCATTTTACAGACAAGAAATCAAGGCCCCATGTGACCACACGGGTAGGAGTACAGAGCTAGGAGTCTGGCAGGAGAGCCTTCACTTTTAATTGCTTTATGAGTCTACAGATGAACAATTGTTGCCTCTAAGAAAGAAGTATTGTCTTTAGGCTCAGACAAGGGGAAGCCATCAAAGCAAGTAGGAAATGAATGCTCCCTTTTCCTATTTATTTATTTTTAAATATATTTTTATTGATTTCAGAGAGGAAGGGAGAGGGAGAAAGAGAGAGAGAAACATCAATGATGAGAGAGAATCATTGATTGGCTGCCTCCTGCATGCCCCCTACTGGGGATTGAGCCCACAACCCAGGCATGTGCCCTGACTGGGAATCTAACCTGGGACCCTTCAGTCCGTAGGCCGATGCTCTCTCCACTGAGCCAAACCAGCCGGGCCATCCCTTTTCCCTTTCAGATGGATCATTCTGACAGCAATGTGAAGAATGGACTACAAAGGAACAAAGTGAAGGATTGTTTAGAGGCCTTGCAATGGTCCAATGGAGAGATTCTAGAGGCCAAGGAGGGATCGAGAGATGTGAGCATTTCAAAAGATGTTTAGAAGATAGAACCAAGTGGCCTCTGTAATTAACCAGTGGGGCCAAGGTGGGTAGAGTGTCGAGAAGAACTCCTGTGTTTCTGGCTTGGACACATGGATGGATTTTGGTGTCCTAGACTAAGCAACATAGAAGGTGGAACAAGTTTGGGGGACATGCGCTAAGTACAGGGTGGAACATTTTGAGTTTGAGTTTCCTTTGAGACATCTGAGTGGAAATGTTTAGCATGTAGCTGAATCTCAGGAAAGCAGACTGGGATGGCTGTGTAGTGTAATTATCTTTAGCACATAGTAATTGGAGGAGCCCAGCCTGTGTGACTCAACAGTTGAGCATTGACCCAGGAACCAAAAGGTCACAGGTTCGATTTCCAGTTCAGGGCACATGCCCTGGTGGTGGGCTTGATTCCCCAGTAGGGGGTGTGCATGAGGCAGCGGTGAATGATGTTTCCCTCTCATGGATGTTTCTATCTCTCTATCCTTCTCACTTCCTCTCTCTCAAAAAAGAAAAAAAATCAATAAAACTGGTACATCTACACAATGGAATTCTACGCTGCGGTAAAAAAGGAGTTCTTACCATTTGCAACAACATGGATGGAGATGGAGAGCATTATGCTAAGTGAAATAAGCCAGGCAGAGAAAGATAAATATCACATGATCTCACTCATTTGTAGAATGTACTGAACAACATAAACTGATGAACAAAAATAGATCCAGAGACAGAGAAACAATAATCAGAACGTCAAACCTCAGGGAAGGTAGGGGAGGGGAGGGTTAAGGGGGAGAGATCAACCAAAGGATTTATATGCATGCATATAAGCCTAATCAATGGATACAGACAACAGGGGGGTGGGGGCATGAATGAGGGGTAGGGAGTAATGGGGGGTGGGGGGGTAATGGGGGAATAAGGACACATATGTAATACCTTAATAAATAAATCAAAAAAAATTTTTTAAATATATTTTAAAAAAAGAAATAGGAGGAGACATTCACATGCAATGGCAGGAGGTTGCACACCTCGCCTTCTGTCTGCATTCCCTCACTGAGAGTTCTTGAGTTTGCTGTTGTCTACTTGTTTTCTTCTCACACAGCCCACCCCCTTTACCCTTTTCCCACAAAGCAATGGAAGATGAGAGAATGAAAGTCAGTCCTTATCGGCTCCTTTAGATGTCCTGCTCCTGCACTTCCTCCTTCCTCCTCAACTATACCTGCACATTGACTTTGAAGGGACTTGGAGTTAGAATTTTTGGATTCCAGGGGTTCCGTGCTTGGACATAGTCGCACAAGAAGGGTGGCCTCGGTCCCCAGTCCCATCCCCACTCCAGCTCTTACCTCAGCTTTGGCCTGGCCTCTGGCCTGCCATTCGCTTCTTGTGACCTTCCAGCCTACATGTAGACACTCTTGTCCCTATGTCCAAGCTCCATCTCCTTTATCCCCAAGAGTTGCCCTGGGCCACCCCTGGGCCCTTGGCCTCCTAGAGGGCACACTGGAGGTGTGGCCCTGTGGGTGGGGCTAAAAGCCTGCACAGTTCCTGGGAGTGGGCTCAGGCCTTGGTGACCAAGAGTCCCAACTCTTGGTGGCCCAGAACAAGTGCACAGACCTTGAGGCCATTGATACCTCCCTGTAACCCCAAACATTCCTCACTCCATGGCCAGGGAAGGGAGCTCACAACTGGAGGAGGCCACAGGGGGCTGTACATTGCTCAAGTGCAGACCCAGGTGAGAGTCCTTCCAGCTCTGGTCTAGAGGCCATGCTGTCTGCTCCCTTTGTGTCTCAGGTGACATCTCCGCCGGTGACTGGGTCCTGCCTGGCTGGCTCTAGCTTCACCCCCTCCTCTGTCCCTTCAACCTTGGAGAGGCCATGGCGTCTGGCCGTTGTTAATCTCTGGGTTCCTAGCCGTTTCTCGCTGGCTTAATGTCCTCTTGCATCACCAGTGTAACCAACGTCCTGTATTAAATTCCTTGCTTTAAATGCCCAGACAGGTTTCGGTTTTCCTGATTGAACCCTGACAGTTACAGCAGCAAGGAATTGCCTGGCGCCATTTGGGAAGGAGGTCCAGTTTTACTGCAGTTCCCCTCCCGTGAGTGGGCTTGGAAAGGGCCTTTGCACGGAAGGGAAGCCTCTCCAACGAGGGGAGGCACAATGGGACATCAGCAGTGCCAACTTCCAAAGCTGTTTCTCAGCAAAAGGGAAAGCAGCCCCCTCTGCGATCTCAGAGAGAACCATCCGTGGCAAGCCATGCCATTCTTCCCGGAGCTGGCCTGGACCGCTATTTGCAGTGGAATTGACTCCCTTCTAGATATGCACACTGCCCTTCTGCAAGACTTTATAGAAACCAGACTTCGTACCGTGTTCTAAGTTTTGCTGCATCAGAAAGAAGTTTAAATGTTTTCATTTAATGTGGAAATATTTTTAGATGATGAAGATGATTAAGTGTTGAAAATGTAGCGATCTGTTTGGCACCGAGAGAAAAGAAATATGAAGAATTTTTAATAAAAACCTGACCGCAATGGTGTTGGAACACAATCTGTCTGAAATACAAGACAGATACTTTATCCCACAGGCGAAGCTGACTTCACTAATAGTTTTGGACAGTTACAGGTGTAATTTTAGCTACCAAAGGGAACACAAATTGTGTTATAAGAATGCAATAGAAACAATGGGAAATGCAATTAAATTTTAAAAAGAAACACTGAATATAAAGTTAGCAGAGCTAATACAAAGCATATTTTCAGAGGCTTTCACCGACGATGTGTGAGAATCTATGCTATTATGAAAATCAACTTTACTTGCTGGCTTCCTTATGCAAAGAGTGGGAAGCTTGCTTTTGCTAGGAGCCCCAGCTATAAACATTGCATGAACCTTGCACCTAATATAATGATTTGTTTGATGTGTTTGTTCTATAAAATTTTATAAAGAAATAAAAAAATAATGGATACTTCTCTGGAATGAGGCCTATGCTCATCATCCTTGCTTCTATATGGAAAGTGAGGATCTCTCTTATTATTATTGTTATTTTTTTTGTCTATGTGGCTTTAATTTACCATTGTGAGATGCAGCGTGTGTGGGGAAAATATGTGGGGAGGAAACTTTTATGTGTTTTTTCGATTAAAAAAAAAAATCAGTGCCACCAGCCCATGAGCGCTCCTAAAATAACAAAGCAGTTGTACGTGTGTGCGCGCACACAGAAAGGAAAACTGTGGGGAAGGAAACAGAGTGAAGTTTCAAGTTTCCAAGGATCTATTTTAAATGACAGCAAGGAAAAAAGTTCTGTAAAAGTGATGAAAAATATCCCAGCAGTACCCTTTCAGAAAGCCATTTAACTTCTGGTGGTTTCGGTTGTGCAATATAATTTCTACAGCCTTTGAAATATGTGGGCGCCCTCACTGCTATTTATGTTCCCAGTACTCGGCATCCAATGCCCCATTAGGGCTCCGAGAAGACAGGAGTTTCCAGAAGAGGTTGGTAATTGCCCATCTTGACTCAAAAACAAGGACGGATCCTCTTCTCTTTCCCTGAGCGTGCTGGCATGGGGTCGGAGCCAGGCACAGGGAGAGGCAGGGCGGCGTCCGCTCAGAAGCGGCCCCTGGCCCGCTTCTTTGGGCACCTGAGCCCGTGGAGGGAAGGCGTGAGCCCCTGGAGGGAGCCCGGAGCCAGCAGGCTGGGAGATAAAGGAAGCAGCCCCTGGCTTCTCCCTCCCAGGGGCCCCCAGATGAAAGCAGAACAGTGGCAGCCCCCGCTGCTCAACTTGGTGCTGTGTTTATGGTGGTTTGCCCCTCTTTCATCTGTTGCTGTTTCTGTGCTGTCTCTCCCCGCCCCCCCCCCCATCTCTATATTCTGTCAAATAGTCCAGTCCCTCTCTCCCTCTCATTCCACTGCCTTTGGGTGAGATTGTGGATGGGCCTCAGCTTCCCCAGGGCAGAGCCGTGTTCCCGTGTGCACAGAGGGAAAGCCTCTCCGGTGGGGATGCGCTGTGCACGCAGCTCAGGCCGGCCCCGCCGACAGGACGTGCACACCCCCAGGTGGCTGTGTGGTTATCGTTGCTCTGAGGTCGCCATGGTGTGGCCCCTGCTTCACGGGAACCCCCTTGCTGTCGCCTCCACTTGGAGTCCCTGCCGTGCGCTGGGCCCCGTGGTGTGCAGGAGGTTAAGAGACTACAATGTTTTTAGCACTTTGAGAGGAGCTCCTTCATGTTTACATCTCTGTGAAGGACAGTGGCACAAGAACCCATTCTACAGATGGCGCCATGGAGGTCTCCCCTCGGGACTGGAGCCGGGCGAGAGCCTCGATTTCTCAGCGCCCAGTCTCCAGCACTGTTGTTTCTACAGATTTGGCCTCTTGCCGTTTGCCTGCTTGATTCGGCCTCCGCATTACAGTAAAGCCACATCCCTGGGATCCTGTACATGACTTTCTCCTGATTGCCTCTGATTTTGACAAATGGAATCAAGGGTTCACCATGCAGGACCCGGTTTCTCCCCCACGCTGCGGCCTGCTGCTTTCTCCTGGCTTGACGCCTCGGAGCAGGCCGGCCTGCGAAGAGGGGGCGGCCGAAGGTGTTTTGTGGGAGTTGCACCTCTCCCCCTACCTCCAGGTTGGATTGGGTTCCTTTGAAGTAGAATAAGGGGAACGTATTTAAACACTGTAATTAGTCTTGAAATAGAAAAGGAACCAAATCCTCCGTTCTTTGAAAGATCCCCGATGAGCAGCTCCTCCCGCCTGGAGTTTAGGGTCAATGGGGGACAGTGCTCCTCCCACAGCGGACCCTGGTGTGTGGGTGCGGACTCAGGAGGCAGCCGGGGGCTTTCCGACGTCACGGTGCTGGGCACAAGTGCCTCCTGACAAGTCACCAGCATCCCAGCACAGCTGGACATGAGGGTCCGCGGAGGCGGCTGTCCAGGTGACCCAGGCATCAGACACTCTTAGAGTTGACAGTGTGCGCAGCGGCACCTCAAAAATGTGGTAGCGTTTTCCGTCAATTGTAATACCTTACACCCCCAAAGGAAATGTCTCTGGAATAGATTTTAAAGACCAGGCCCAGGAAAATGTCTGCAGATCATGCCAGAAGGCAGCGTCATGTAACAGCCTCACTTCTGAGTGCGCCTTGGGGTCCAGATGCACATGGATGGCGGGTCAGACAGAGGCCTTCCATCCCGGATCCTCCGACTGGGGACACGGGGTGAGCCTCTGCGGGGAGTGAGCCAGGCTTGAAAACGTTCCCTTCTGCTTCCACATCCTCAATGGGGTGCGGATGCGCAGCTTTGGATGTGGCGAAGTGCTCCACAAGAAAGGACACACGCCTGTGACTGGTTTGTCGTGGGTGGTTCAGGGTCAGGGTTAAATGGTGACCGCTTCCCCGTGGGCCTTTGGTGGCTGTCCCCTCACGCTGACCTCGGAGCTGCACGGGCCCCCAGGGACCCCGCCGGCTTGCCGCATCCCCCGCGCTCATGTGGCTCGCCGGGAAGTCCCACTGCTCCCTGCCAACGGCTTTGTTACCTAGGTTTAATTTCTGTTTGGAATGAAAAGTATAGCTAACTTGTTTCTGTGGGTTCTCTCAGAGCGATATGCAAAACCAGGGTTAGAGCAACGGAAAACAAACATTGAAGAAGGCACATAATTAGGGGGATGCAGACTCTAACTGGGAGGCTGGCTTCACCCAGGGGAGAGGACTGTGTGTGGTCAGGGCTGGGGAGAGCGTGTGCGCTGGCTTCGTGGGCTCTGCCTCCCCGAGAACCGGAGTCCAGGGAGCTGGAGAATTAAACAAAAACCGACAGACGGATAAATGTCACCCACCCAAACGGATCTGATTAATAAGCAAAAGTGTGGCCTGGCCGGCGTGGCTCAGTGGTTGAGCGTTGACCTATGAACCACGAGGTCACGGTGGTGCGATTTCCCATCAGGACACAGGCCCGGGTTGCGGGCTCGATCCCCAGTGTGGGGCATGCAGGAGGCAGCCGATCCATGGTTCTCTCTCATCACTGATGCTTCTTCTATCTCTCTCCTTTTCCTCTCTGAAATCAATACAAATATATATATATTTTAAATATATATATATTTAAAAGTGTGATTATTTCAGTTGCAAAGTCCCTAGTTACCCGCAGGCTTCATAAGAGTGACCAAATGTGGAGATGCCTAGTCATTCCTCCAGGAATTCTGAGGGTTTAGGGACCGTTTTCTTCCGTCAGGAGAGCCTCGTTACAGAACCGCAGGAGAGAGGGAGGGAATGAGCATCCGCAAGGTCCCGCGGATGAGATGAGGAAATCTAATCAAACCAACTACCCGCTCCCCAACACCCCATTCTCCGGAGGAAAGAGAAAAGAGGTCGGATTCCCATGAAAACCAATGCGGTGCTGAACCTGAGGGCACAGTGAGGACAGGCGCGGCTGCCACGTGGGGTGCCCTCTCCCTCGGGCGGACACAAAGGAGCAGACGGCTCCACTTCCTGCTGAAATTAGCCGCAATCATATCTGTGAAGCAGGCAGCAGCAAGCCACGGCAATCTGCATCACAATGCAGCATCCGCCCGCTCCCTAACTGCGGGCCACGCAGCGACGCGGACACTCTGCGGTGACCTGCCCCCGAGCCACGCGAAGGCGGGACAGCAGCAAAGAGGAGCCGCTTTCTGCTGTGAGAAAAGAGCAAATTAGAACGGGAGTCGAGCCTCTCAGCTGATGCGAGACGAGCGAGTTCTTGTTCACAGTTGGCATAATTAGGTCCCGTGAACAGGGTTTCTCATTGTTCTAAAAAGACCCCCGCTTTGTTTAAACCAGCAATTTACTTAACAGCACGACTTGGCTACCAAAATTAGCGAGGCAGTTAGGCAGCGGCAGAGATAAGGTACTTTTAGTTAACGTTTAGGAAAAGTAATTTCTTTATGGACTACCCCCTCCTCCCCCCTCCCCCCCCCCCGGCAATTGTCAAAAGAGCCTGAGTTTCCACTCTGCATACCCGAGGGGTGGCCACTGGAATGACCCTGTGAACTGGGTCAAGGGTCGGAATGTCCTTGTCCCGGGGAAACTGAGTTGTATAACGACTTTCCTACAGTAAGACAGTCAGAGCCCTATCTTCACAACGGAAACATCTCCAGTCAGCAGGACCCCAAAGGGCGGCATCAGGAACTTCAGCTCCAGAGCGCAAAGGGGAATTCCTTTTTGGTGAAGTGACACTCCCGTGCCCCCCCATGGATGGTGGGGAAAGGAAGACGCCTCGCTCCGCTTCCCAATCGCCCACCGCTTCTCCGTGTCCCTCCTCACACTCAGGCTCCTCACGGCGCAAAGAGCATCGCTCCCGTGGGGAGGGGGCAGCGGGCTCTTTCCGGAGCTGCCCACGTCTTTTGAAAGTTCTCTCTTCCCCCGCGTTTGGCCCTCAGCCTGTGAGCCTATTGACTAGCTGCCGCCGAGCAGCTCTAGGGACAATGGTCAGTGCTGGGCTCTATCTTGGTGTCACACGCCAATGGGACCTCAAGAAAGGGAGGTCACGGTCAAACCGGGGAATGCCTGGGAGGGGGGGCCCAGCAACACTGTCAGCCTCCCCCAGGGCAGTGGCAACAGCGGGGCACGCAGTCCCTCCCGAGACACTGGCAGTCACAGTCTCCATCCTCAGGACAGGCCCACAGGCCCACCCACAGCATCCCCTGAAGGGCATTCCGAGGGCAGGGCGTGGCTGATTCTTGGACACACCTCACGAGGCACTCTTAACCTTTGTTGGTTTTAATTCCCACTAAGGACCCGTAGGTTTCCCATGACAAAGGCGAAGAAAATGGCACCAACGCTTCTCTTTTCGTGCGGTTTTGTTTTTGCGTTAGAAACATGCAATGTGTTATGATCCTTGCGTTTATATAGAAGTTACTACCAGCGAGATTTTTCTGACCCCGACGTTGTTCCTTTTTGTAAGGGAAATAATAGTAGCCATCGTAACAAGACTTGATGCGTGATGTATGGCGATAATTTCCATTTCTGCTAGAAAGAGTGAGCCCCCAACGCCTCCTGGCTGTGGTTTCCCTACTATGGTAGCCTGGAAGCTCAGTGGAATTCTACGGCTCTTCCTTTCTCCTCAAAGTCACAGGAGCGAAGGGACAGCCGCCCTGGGTCAGACCTTCCACGCATCTCCAGTAGACAGAGGTGTCAGGGGATCCTGTCATCTCATGAGGTCACATAAGAAAATTAAGGAGACATCCCCCAGGTAGCCCCATCTTCCCTTACAACCAATTTGAAATTGACATCTGTGATCCCACCAGAACTCTAATAAATCAATTGGTTTCTCAAATATTTGAGGTAACAACGTTTTTAAGAATACCACGAAACTTGAACTTTTTGCTTGATCTAAAACTATTCTTTCCCAGATCTGGTCATCTGAGCTTGGATAAGTGGGTCTCCACACCTCTCTGATTTAACTTTGATCAGCTTTCATCTTGCCAGAGAGAAATGTGCTACTTTTACAGCCTAATCTCCGCAGAGAAACCTCTTAAAACCCAGAATCACTTTCCATATCCCTCCATGGGTAAACTTACCGTCTGCTTTGTGTTTCTCGACATGTAGTGACCAGAACTGCGTATAGCGCCCCAGGTGGAATAAGCTGTACAAGGGTGACCTAACCCTGCCACAGCTCCCAGCGTCCGCCAGCGCTTGCTCTCTCAGAAGGTTGTCCTTCGTGTTTCTAACAAAATACACGAAAAACACACCCCAACAACCTCAGCTCTCTGCAGATAAAAACCAGAGTGCTTATGTCTCACCAGAATGTATACGCCATTGAAACAAGCAGTAATTAATCGGTAATGTGAGCGTTAATCAGTAATACAAGATACAGAGTAAATCTGGCTATTGTGAGTTGTCTCAAGGGATACTTTTTAAAATATTAGTTATTAAAATCAAGAGATGTCATTTTCCAACGCGTTGGATTCTGTTGAAGCATGACTCCCGACTTGGCTTAATTTAATGGTCTGTGAGCTCCAGGATAAGTTTTGAGCGTATTACAAAGTGCCCGATGATCTCTGCTTTGCTACTCAAGGCCTGGCACATCTGGTACTGATTCCCTGTGCCAGGAAAGGTGACGGCAATCCAAGTTGGAGGGGGGCAGGGGGCGTCTAGAGTGGGATAACTCTGTGTAGAGATGCTCAGGGGGAAAATATAAAGTTCCATCCGACAGGCACTGATGTGGCACAAGTTCCCCCCCCTCCCCCCCACTCTTCTCTAAGGCCACTGCCAGCTACCTCACCCTTCATTTCTCGTGTTGATTATAAGTGTAGCTTCGACAAGAGGGCATTCTGGGTATCAGACAACCGCATTATAATTCTCCTGAAAAGTGTTCTTATTGTTTCTAAATTACTGGTTACAGTGAGCAGCCCTGGTGACTTCAGGGGAGGCGGCATTGGGAACAAGCACTTTTCAGCCTTCCCGCTGGTCTCTGTGGAAGGAAGGGGAAGCGTGGCGGATGGAGGTCACCTGTGCACCCCGATGTGCGAAGTGGCTTCGGCTTTGGAGGAAGTGGGACCCAGGAAGGGACTGGCTTACAAGTATTAAAGAACGCCTAGGGTACTTGTTGAGAACAACGGAGACACCCAAACCGAGTTTCCATCTCCTAGATACGCATCGCATAGTTTTACCATGGCCAGCAGGAGCCAGCCCTTCCTTATTTTTCCGTTGCATTTTCCTGACCTTAAGGTCGGGGTATAAGCTACATGGTCCCATTCGCCAGGGCCTCCATTATGGTGAATTTCCTGAGAGTGGTCTAGATTTTAAAGCGAATAATATTCACCCCCTTCATATTGTTTTCCCAGAGAGAGCTTGGTAACTGTAATGCAATTCAGGGACTCCGAGAGGATGAGGGGGTACTGATTCCTCCGTCCAGGGGATAGTCCGTATGTTTTATGCATGCTGCCTAATAGCCCGGATTCGGAATGTCTGTGTAATCAACACTTTGCTTATTTCCTTCAATTTGCTTGCCTGGTCCCAAGACCTTCTTTAATTCCTCCGAATCTCTGAATTCTGTTTACTGAAGTGTAGACGAAATCACAAAGGCCGGAGACCCCTCTCAGAAACAAGATGTGTGATCTGGATGACAGCAGGTTCTGAATAATAATGGATGTCAGGAGCAAAACCAGAATGCTGTCCACTGTGGGTGCCGTTCCCAGCAGGTCTGGCCCTGTCCCCCGTAGAAGACCAAAATGTCAGTTTCACTGCACCGCGTGGTTGTTATTGTAACAAGAGAGGATAATAGCTAGGTTTTTTTGGTTTCAAACAACTGATTTATGATGCAAAACTGCTGAATATTTCTGGTAAGGGAATGTATTGTTCTCTTTCGTTTCCCTCTAAAGTCAAGGTCTGGGATATCTGAATAGAAATATTGAGGTCCGTCTTGCATTATTCCAGATAGTATTGCCATTTCCTTTATTCTAAAAAGAGGGCTCTTCGGCCTCCATTCCCCCTGTGCTAGCCCCTCTCTGTCCCACTGTAATCTGAGCCAGTCAGTCATGCAACTCACCTTTTTTTGTCAGTTTGGGTATCAGAGATGAAAACAAAGAGCTATTTTTGTTTGTTCTGAACACGAAGAACCCTTAATCAGCTGGTTTGAATTAAAGGTTAAATTTCTTTCATGCTTTAGAGATCAGAGCATTGAGAAGTATATGTATATCAGCTTAAAGAACTAAGTACGATTTGCAAATGTTGCGGAGTGGTCATTAAGTCACATATGCGGATACGTTGGGAGTGGGACAGCAGGAGACGGAAAAGTGTAGAACTTGGGGATAGCGGGGATGATGCTAAGGAAAATAGAGGGGTGCTTGTGAGGGATGAATGAATAGAGCGTGAGCAGAGACCGCGGTGTCATAAACCACAGCCACACCTGCCTGTCTTGGGTGCCCAGCAAGGCCTTAAGTGAGTAGTTTGATCCACTCATTTAACAGGCCTCGTGGCCCTCTCTACAGAGGTCCGATTGGACGGTTCGGTGAAGACGATGAGGCTGCCGTGGAGTCATGGGAATGGCACTGAGTCCCATCCAGTCCCAGCTCGTCCACCCGTCAGCTGGGCGGATTCTCAGGTCTTTGGGGCTTTTGTTTCTCCTTCTGGAAGAAGGAGAGTCTGGGCCTAGACGATGCCAAAAAGCTCGCCCAGCTCTAAGAGTCTAAGAGCTTCCGTAGGTCCGGGCTGCTTCGCAGAGGCCGTGCGCGCCTCCTGGCAGCGGGAATTAGGCCTGCAGCCCGACGGGCATGCGAGCCCCTCAGCACTGACTGGGGCTGAGCCACAGGCGTGGAGCACAGGGATGTTTCGCTGCCTCTGGGGACTGCCGTAGCCCCGGGACAAGAATAGATGCACCTGTGCACATGCGAAGGCCCCCACAGAGCCGCGCCCTCTCACGCCTGTCCATCTTTGTAAGTGACTTCCATTGACGCTTAAAGGAGCATCTCTCACAGAACTGAAGTTAGGGAGCAGAGGCAAAAGTTGCCGAAAGGGGACCCAACTCGGTTGCAGAACGCCCCAGCACTCACCACGTTGGCCAAGTAACTGCACCGGGAGGATCTGTTTTCTTGTCCGTATAATGGAGACAATATCCATAGTCCGGATGCTTTGTGAGAATTACACAAGATGATCTATTCCAAATTGCTTCATAAGATGGGCCTTGTTATTCTCCAGCCATTCCAGCCATACCTGTGGCAGAGACCCAAAGCATTCCCTATGGAGCTGGGGGTGGGGGCTGGGAAAGAAAGCCCCTCCCCCAACCCCGGCTCTGTCAGTGCCACGGGAAGTGCTTGCCACGTGTTACGAGGGAACCCTGAGCCTCCGTCCCCTTCCCGCCGAAATGACAGCCTCGTGCTGAGAGGAACCAAAAGTTACCCCGGCAGCACTCACGCCACCGCGGGGGGACGGCAGTCTCCAGAGCTTGAATGACACGGCGAAGGTGACACAGGCAGCTGGCAGCAGGGCCCTGGTCCGGCCCAGTCCTTGTTGTTTTTAAAACTCTCAGCGCTAACGTTATTTTAGTTAAATCTAGTAAACTCACGGAATTTGCTCTTGGGCTGAATGACCATGACCTAGGTCCTTGCTCTTAATCACTTGAAAGGTTTGGGGAGCCCGGCCGGCGTGGCTCAGTGGTTGAGCGTCGATCTTTGAGCCAGGAGGTCCCAGTGCGATTCCCGGTCAGGGCAGATGCCCGGGTTGCGGGCTCCATCCCCAGTGTGGGGCGTGCAGGACGCAGCCGGTCCACGATTCCCTCTCATCATGGATGTTTCTCTCTCCCTCTCCCTCTCCCTTCCTCTCTGCAATCAATAAAGATATATATTTAAAAATAATAATAATAACGCTAAAAATAATAAATAAAAAGTTTGGGGAAATAACAGGCAATGGGAAGCAAGTTCAGGTTAGAGTGGAGGGAAAGCAAAGCGCTAGCACCTTTCCTCCACAGTCCACGTGTGTTAGTCTGCCAACGCATGCTCTCTGCTTCTCTGTGTCGCTAATGCCACCTAAGAGGCCCCTGTGTGTGGGGAGCGGGAGGAGGGCAGTCATGTGTATTCAGCAGTTACCAGTGGATAAGTGAGCTCTTTCTCAAATTTTACTTTGGGGCCAAGATTTATCTAAATATGTCACTGTTTAGACCACTAAAAAATGGTATAAAACTTCTGATTCTCATTTCATAATATGCTAATCTTTCTTTATTTATTCCTCCTGATGTTTTGCAAAACAATCTTTCTCCGGGACAATTGGATCTTGTTTATCCTGTCAAATTTTAGTAGAAAGCAAATTTTTATAAGCAAATTAGAAAGCTTTCAACACTGAGGCTTATTTATGATGGAAACACTGACAGAATGCTAACGGCGGTGGTTTCTGCGAGACATGCGCCCGCGAGGTAGGATTTCCAGCCTGAGTAAACGCTGACATTATTTCGTGTCTATTTTCATGCCCTTCCCCGCACCGTGCCCCTCACCCTACCCCGGGCCCACACACCCCCTGAAAGTGAGGCCTTCGCTTTGCAGAAATTTGTAAACTCTAAGATTTGTTCTGGTCTCCTCAGTAAATGGATTTTTAAAAGCAAGACATAGCAGAGCAGTATCCTACCACCACTGGATGCTTGCTCTTAAGTTTAACTCTCGCTCACTAGAGTGAAGTCTCCCAGAAGGAAGGGACGTTTTGCCCTGACCTCTGAACCACAATTGGGAGGGGTGAAAGGAAATCTCGAATCCAACCTTCCTGTACAAGTCACTATCTGAGTCCTCAGGAGCTGCACGGCAAGAGGCAGACCTGGGTGGCTATGAATCAAGTCTCTGCACGAGGCCAGACAGGTCTCCACCTATTCGAATAAGAACAGAAATCCCTGCCATTTCTCTTGCCAAGGTGTTCAGAACGGGCCTCACAGGCCTAAAGGACCCTTCCGGAGGACATTCTTAAAAGCGAAAAGGTGCTTGAGAAATGGAGGCTCTGCTGAAAACAGCAAACCCTCTGGAAAGGTGTGTGCAGCCCTGGACCTGGGCGTGGGAACCGGGCCCCGCATTGCCTCCCCGTGGAAGCAGCTCATAAGCGAGGATTCCACGGGGTCTGGGATCGTTCACGCGCTTGTGGCAGCCCCCAGCCCCCGATCTCGCGTGGAGGGAAAGTGACTATGACCTGAAAGAAGGAGCAACTCGAAAGAAACAGAGAGCTCGTCCCACTGCACGCTCCCAGGCCTACGGGACCCCGGGAAGCCCCGGAGGAAGGTCCTGTAACGTGTGTGCGAAGGATTCTGCGAGCGTTTCCTCCCTCAGGCTTTGGAAGGGATGTTGATACCAGAGGTGGAGGGAAGGGAGAGGAGAGAGAGACGTTAAACGCTCGCCTGTCCGGGGAAGGAGCAGAAACAGTAGCAGCCGCAGTGCCTGCCAACAGCCAGGACCGAGGGAAGAAAGTGAAACTGGCCGTCCAGGGCCCCTCTCCCAAGCTGACCAGCACGGAGGGAGGCCAAGGGGGGGTGGGGGGACATGGACAGAACCAGCGTGAACCCGGGAGCCCGGGGATTTAGTGAGCTCAGAGGTGTATTCCGAGTGATGGAGTTACAGTTCCTTTATGCAAACATAAGCCTTTGGCTAATGCCTGCTTTCTCAGACATCGGTTTCAGCTTCTTGTCTGTTATGTAAAACCACCCAACTGTCTCATTTATCAAGTAATTTGTAAAACTGAAACAGATGAGGGGACGGGGGGAGAGAACAACGCATCTTTGATGTGCTCCTTTATCAGAAATGGGCGGCAAAGGTCAAAAAAGCAGTGCTCGGCGCTTCTTAAACATGTCATTGTCATAACAGAAAAACTGACTTACTAACTTGGATTATTTGGAGAGTTAAGTGCTCGTGTTATTGCAAATTAAACTAATTAGTATCATTTCCTGACAGCTGCAGCGAGTGTTAGCAATTCCACGATTTTCCTCCAGCCGTTCACGGGGGATGCACGGGGAGCAGACAGATTTGTGATTTAATGGGATGGCCTCGGCTTATCATGCTAAGGGCACATCCTTGCTCCGGCAGCAGAGAACAGCTCCCCGCCCCCATCTTCCCGGCCCCTCCGAGATGGAGCTACTGTTAACGTATGACCTAGGGAGAAGCATGCACATGTGAGGAGTCGGTGGTTTCTCGAATAGTTATGAGATGGAAATGCATCGGAATTTGCCCGTGATATTTCCCTTTTGGAATTGCCGAGATGATGCGCTGTCTCCTTTGAACCAAAATCGTAGCTGCCCGTAAAGCATGCTGGAACTAATTCCCCCCCCTCCACCCCCTGCCAGCCCAACTGTCAGAAGGCAGCCTTCTAGAGACGCCCCGCCCAGAGCTTCCAGCATCTGTAAACCAGTAGCTAAAGCAAGAGGCTACGGGTTCCAGCGCTTTCCTCTGGAGCTGATGGGCTGCTGAGCATGAACGGTGATCGAAGACCAGCGATAGGCTGCTTGCAACCTTGAGCACAGGAGAACGTACACAATGGCCTCCCCCGATTGGACACAAAAATTAAGGCACTCTTCAGACTGGACACTGTCAGCCATCATCTGCTCCATATAGCGAGGAGTTAGCAAAGAGGTTAAAGAAATGACAGGCAGAAGCATGAGACGGAGAAGGGGGAGAGAAGGAGGGCAAGAAACAATGAAGGCCAAAAATATATGCAAAAAGGGAGACATAGCCAAAGATCCCCAACAATTACGTAGTCAGGAGTTCAGCTCATAATGGACTCGTCTGCCTCATTCCTGATTTTGCTCCTGACTTCTGCTTGTACTGGTGTTCCCGCCCAAGTTCAAGAAAGCAGCAAAGGACTCAGTCATGCGGCAGACTGCTGAAGGCAAGCTAGTTAGTGAACTGAAAGAGGGGGCTAAGAGAAGGAGCAAGACAGAGGCACCTCTGTTCTGCCCCTGAAGGCAGATACATAATTTATATATTTATCATATAAATAATTGACCCTCTTCCAAACGGTTCATCGGCTCTTCATTCCGATTTCAAGAACCATTTCTTGTGCTCTCCTCACTGCCTGGGCTACTTTGTGCCCAGGACAGACTAAAGGAGGCCCCACGGAGGAGCAGTGGGCTGGGGAGCAGACCTGACCAGCTGCACACTCGGATCACTCAGATTCTCTGAGTCAGTATGGGTATTTGAAAAACCCCGTGGTGCTGGTGATTGGCAGCAGGGTGGAGAATGACTGGGATAAAGGAACGAGAATCAGCAAGCCTGGAGAAGAGCCAAATGGCAAGGTGATGAATCCGATGGCTCTTTTAAAACCACTGAGTTGTCATTGAAAGGCCGGGAGAGAACCAGAAATGTACACACCCTTGAGCTCAGCATCTGCGCTTCCAGGAAGATACCCCACAGGGGTACATGTGTACGGGGACCAGGTTACTGGTTGTAGTGCTGTGTGCAATAGCAAGGCAGGGGTACACGTGTAGGGGGACCAGGATACTGGTTGTAGGGCTGTGTGCGATAGCAAAGGGCTATAGAAAACCTGGAAAGGCAGTTGGTTAATTACATTATTTATAACCACACAATGAAATACTGCACAAACGTTGAGAATGAGGCAAATCTGTAGGTGCTAATACAAACAATCCCTAAGATAAAATTATCAACTTACAAAAGCAAGGTAGAAAGCAGTATAGATGGTGCACTATCTTTTTGTAAAAAGCAAAGAAGAGAGAATATATGTGTTGGCATAATCATAGGGAAGATACACACAAATCCGGTAAACATAGTTGCCATCGTTATCTCTGGGGAGAGGATCTGAGAAGCTGGGGTTCAGAAGAAGGAGAGAGACTTTTCCCCATATGCTCGCTCATACTGCCGGAGTCCTTTTCCACGTGCAGAGTGCAGATATTGCCTTTGACATTCGTAGATTTTGGAAAGTAAACATCTTTAGTAAGACATTTGCTATTATTTTAATTCTCCTAGAATGCTTCACTGCTATCACATATGTACAGTTGCATTTCTGTAACGCAGACTTTTTAAAAACCCTCCGTCAGTTTTTTCACATTAGACCAGTGGATGATGCTATGGGTTTAATTTCCTCTTCATGAAATCTTTGTTAAAATTATACCGTTCCTTATGCTATCTATCCGGGTGTTTTCCATGCAATAGAACCATTGTTTATTGGGCCCCAATCTATGAGGAGCAGATAGATTATTTCAATGGAGCTGTGCAGACACACAAGGTCACTGTTGTGAGCAGGGCAACCCGTACATAGGGAGGGCCCCACAGGCTTTGCAGGATGATGGAGGGACAGGCATGCGTGAAGGACAAGGAGGAGGCACAGACACTTCAAGCATTGAACGGTGGACACTGCAAGTGCCTACCCAAATGTTCACTGCTCACCAGCACCCTGAGGTTAGCAAGGGCATGCAGTGGGGTTTTGAAAGCTAAGCTCACGCAGTTTAAAGGTCTGTCTTCTATGGTTTGAATGTTATAAAGCCCTTCCTTTTAAGAAATAATGTGATGATAAATACTGTTGCTGATCGTTCTTCTTCTGCCCTTATTTGCTAAAAATAAAAGTGGCGAAACCTTTGCTGAGCTCCCAACTTTTGCTTTGCTTGGTAACAGTAAAAGCCAGAGGCTACGGAGCTGCCAGAATCAAATTAACAACGGGCTGCTGTCTTCGGCTACTTTCTATTATTCTTCATTTTCTAACCATTGTTCTAGGTAAGACATTATTTCTGAAAGGATATCTAAACAAGCATTGATAGTAGTTATAATCTTAATGTGGTTTGCATTTTAAAAGAATTATGTAAAATGTCCACCTTGTTTTTTAAAAACACGAAATTTCATTTGGAAGTATTAATTCTTTTCTAAAACAGTAATTTTAAGAAGATTGAAACTAAACCCTAAGATAGTAAGCTAAAGCACGCGGAGAGAGTTTTTACATTTTATTAAAACCATAACTGGCAATATCAGTTCTCTTAATTCCCAATGACCCGTTTTTACCCTCACTACCATGAAACTCACTCGTTATTAACAAAAGGGAGACAATATTAGAGCTATGACTTCAATTGCATTGTGTTGACAAACGGTTGACCACAGTAATTTTTTCCCCTGAAGGATTCACATTTTTTTGTCTCCCGGGCTTTTTGGCCCATTGTGGATTTATATGGCTGCCTTGGAGGGGACATATACTCAAAGGGATGACCCAACACACTAGAAAGTAAAGGACTCATTGAAAGTTAGTGCAATGTAGGAAGCATCTACTGAGCATCTATGCCATGCCAAACACTGTGCTAGGCACCTGGAACACGGAATAAATGATACCTGGCCCCTGTCTGATCTCAGATGGCTCACAGTCCACCCAGAATCCATGTGTGTACATAGTTATTCGTTGTCCATAATGCTAGAAGCAAGGTCAAGTGCTATGGAAAGAAAGAGGATGCGGGGATGAGTAATCCACCGGTGTCAGGGACGTGTTTGCAGGGTTCTAATGGCTGAAAAAGACAGTAGGCTCTGATGGCAGCGACCACAGGATTAGACTAACCGATCGATACAGTTGTTTTCCCAATAAGATGTGAGCACTGAGGCCAGAGCTCCGCCTGGTTCCTCCGCGTCTCCCTGGCTGACACCAGGCTGTCACTCAGCACAGGCTCCGTCCAGGAATGAAAGAACTGGCCGAGCAGGAAACTACATTGTAAAAGGCAGAATCTGAAGCGACAGCCCCCCAGTCTCTAGCATCCAAGACTTAGAGGGACAACTCTGGGGATCTCTAGTGCACAGCACATAAGCGTGATTCCTCAGCTTCCGGAAACAGTTCTGGGTAAGCAGTCTTAAAACATGTTTCCTACTCTGATTTTGTCCAGAACTTTATTTGTCCTCTTGTCCTTGGTGATGAGATGTCAGACTTCCCTGACATCCGGATTCTGGGGCCTGCCAGAGTATTTGTCTTACCTGGGGCTGAGGACTTTGTACAATGGATGCTCAGGAAACGTGGTTGACTGATGGCCGTGTTTCTGGCTTAGAGACCTTAAAGCACATTCTGTTTAAAAGAAAATATATGTATTTATTTAATTTAATTTATTTTCATCTTTATTGTTGAAAGTATTAGGTAGGTCCTCCTTCCCCCCCCCCCCCCCCATTAACCTCTTGGAGCCTGCTCCTGTCCTCCCTGCACCCCCCACCCCCACCCCGGGCCCACGCCACCCCATTGTCTGTGTCCATGGGTTACGCATAAAAGAAAAATGTTGTTTTACCTTTCCACTGGGAAAGAGAAAAAGGTCTCATTTTCTTCTTGGCCGTCCCCTTCCCCTCCCCATTCTCCTCCTCACCTTCATTTCCCCTGGCTCTCTGCCCACACATCCACCTTCCGCCCCCCCACCCGGCGGGGCTTCCCTTTCCCCACCATCTGCGTTCTAGGGCAGCGCCCATGATCGCTAAGGGCTCAGTGCTGCTTGTTGCCCACCCTGAACTGAGTGACTGACCCAGGAAACGGGCCTCTGCTCAAGGTCCCCGCGCCCACAGCGTGCGCGAGGGTCTCCGTGGGAGGACGCGCCGTCCAGGCACCGGAGGGAGCGCCCGGATCTGAGAGCCGGCCGCGCTTCAGAAGAGAGCTCCTCAGCCCGCGAGTAATTAATTCATGTTGCCGATGAGGTGACCACACTCTGATGCTGGACCAAACGAAACGTCATGGCTTCAAACGAGGTCAAGTCCGGTTAGAGGGGTTGCGGCCACGGAGAGCCGTCACCCGGACTCAGTTTCCATCCTCCGGGCTCTGAATGCCACGTGGCATGAGGCTCGGCCGCCCGAGCGCGGTGCCCAGGTCCACGCTGCACGACAGAACAGAGGAAGTCCCGCTCGTTCGGGCTCGGGTCCATTTTTCAAACAGCCTGGGGAGAAATGTAAAGGACACTCCGGAACAATTCACATCTCCCCGTGGGCCCGGCCGGCGTGGCTCAGGGGCTGAGCACGGACCTGGGAACCAGGAGGTCACGGTTCGATTCCCAGTGGGCGCACATGCCCGGGGTTGCGGGCTCGATCCCCAGTTGTGGGGCGTGCAGGAGGCAGCCGATCAACGATTCTCTCTCATCATGGCTGTTTCTACCTCTCTCTCCCTCTCCCTTCCTCTCTGAAATCAATAAAAAATAAAAAGGAAAACTCACCGTGTTGTGTAAGGAACCACGCAGGCTGGTGCAGCCTTCTGCAGAGCCCCGGCGGGGGGGAGGGGGTGGGGTGGGGGGAGGGGTGGGGGAGGGGGAGGAGCCCCTGGGTCCGTGGGGAGAGCCGGCGCTTGGCTTAGCAGCCTCGCAGGCAGGAGCATGAGCAGTGCTGCTTTCACTGCACGCTTCCTCTGGCCCCTCCTCCAGGCCCCAGGCCGGCAGCCCGTTATTAATCCTTCCCCCGAGTCACCTACCCAGGAAGGAACATGCTACTGAACGATTCTGATGCCAGCATTTCAGCCTCTTCTGAAGACGTTTCCCACTTTGACTGGTGGAAATTTGGCCGGAGTTACAGGAAGGCCCCGGACAGCAGCAGTATATAATCAGAAGGGTTGTCATTTTTTAATTCTGCAATTGTTATTCCTGTACAAGAAAAACTAGGTAAAACTCCGTCCTTACAGGAATTTATTTCCCGTTCCCAGCAGCAGCGCAGTAGGTTAGCTAGCAGCACCGCACCCGGTCCCAGGAAGAGGCGCACGGAGCGGAGGCGGGCGGAGGGGACGCCTCCTCTCCGTGCGTTAAGGTCCGCTTTTAAGGGTCTCGCTTAAACAAATGAACAAAAACCGTTAATGAAGAGCTATTATATGCCATCATCGTGACAGATGCCTTCCTTTTGTTAAAATACTCGTGTTTTACATTTAAGAAGTGTGTCTGTCTTTTATTATCACAAGAAAATACAGATCTCAAACCCATTAAAAAAAGAATAGAAGCAAATAGGAGAAAAGGTCTATAATCTCCCTCCTCAATGATAGCCACAGCAGCAAACCCTTCGGTCCATTACCTTCTGGCCTCTTTTTCTCCTCTCTCTCTCTCTCTCTCTTTCTCTCTCTCCCTCTCTCTCTTTGTAGTATATTCTTCCATAATTTTACTTGAATGGGATCACAATACACATATTATTCTGTAAACTGCTTTTTTTCTTTCTTTCCATAATCTGTTAACTTTTTTCACTTAAAAACCCATGGACATATTTCTATGAGAGTACATGTAGATTTTATTTTGTTGTTAAATGATTCTTAACGCATTACTGTTTTAATCTATTAATTGAATTATGGCAAAGGAGAAAGCTTAAAAAATGGCACCACATAGAAATAACAAATGTTAATATTAAACAAACAGAATTCTAAATATTTTATATATATTCCCTCTGTTGCCCTTAAATTATTGTGCTGTGTAAGTTAGGTAACCAAAGCTATTTGTGGATAATTACTTTTGCCCCAGTTTTTGTTGTTATCACGTGCAAACTTATTTCCTTGTGCATTTGTCTAATAATTTCTTTGGGGTAAATTTCTAGGAGTAAAATTCTGGATCAAATTTTAACATACACTGTCTGATTGCCTTTAAGAAACATAATTTTTTTTAATCTTACAGTTGCCACTTTACATTTTCCTAATTATCAACAAATATAAGCATCTTTTCATATACTTATAGATTATTTGTACTTTTTCTTTTGTGACTTACCTGTTCATGTTCTTGTCTTTTATTTTTTTTTGGTGTTCATCATTTTTTTCTTTGTTTTCTGTTGTTGTTGCTTTGGTTGAGCTGTAAGAGACCTTCGTATATTTAGGTAAACATCTCGTTGTCAAATGTGTTGCACTTATTTTCTTGTTTGTCGTTGGCCCTTTAGGCTTGTGTATAGCACCTTTACCATAAAGCAGTTTTAGAAATGTTATGTTCTCAAGTATTTTTCATCATTTCCTCCATGGCTTTTTGGCATTGGTCACACCATTCAACTCTTATTTTTAAAATGTACCTTACCTACTCTCACTTCTTTACACTTAAAATAAATAAATATAATTATTTTTCATAATTTATTTTTATATATGGTTTGAGAAATACATGGTTCCTATATTTTCATATATGGCCAAACATGTTTTTCACCCAATTCTACCATTTGTCTCCAAACAATTTACTGACCTGATACACCACTTTTTCAGAAATCCCTGCATATGTAGGGTGTGTTTCTAGATTGTCCTGCTTCAGCGAGCTCTCTCTATTCCTGCATTAGTGATTCACTGAATTAACTGCTACAGCTTTACTATTTATTTTACTGAGTGAAAGATTTTTTTCCATCATTACTTTTCTTTTTCAGAAAATTTCTTGTTTACCATGTATTTGTTTTCAATATGATTTTCGAATACATTTATTAAGGAACCAAGAAAATCTGTTGGCATTGTTCACTCATCTTAAGAAGCTCAAGGATTTGGAAACTCAGGCATTATTCTTATGGGTCAAAATTCTGGAGACCGTGCTTCAATGAAAGCCCAAGAATTCTGTAAGATTCTTGAGGTGGAACTTACTCAACAAATATTTATGTGTCTGGCATAGTATTTTCCGTAATGGTGAGTTTTCTACCATATATGAGTGTAAATAAGATTTGTGACATCAGCCCGGACAAGTTTGTGTTGGGGCTCATAACGTTGAAATTAGAGTACAATAATTCATAACGTTTCTGTCATTCTGTTCCTTATCATCTAACCATACTGGTTTTCATGCTTTGGGGGATTGTCTGGCTCAGAGAACACCCACTAAATGAACATAATGAATAGCTGTGAGAAGAATGCAGATAGGGTTCTGTTCTGTGTGCCTTTATATCTCCACCAACAGGGCGGGGGGGAGGGGGGGAAGGGGAGAGGGGAGCTCAGAATGTTTGCTCAACATCCCAGCGGCGGTGGGGAGCTCTGGGTGCTCCTTTGCCTCCAAACAAGTTCCAGGATTCAGTTTATCAACTGTCAATAGGCAAATGCCTGTTTTGCTTTTCCCATGAGCTGATTAAAGTTGTGGTCTCTTGTAATTCATGGCATTCCATTATATTTATTTCTGCTGGAATTTTCAGGCTGAATTACTGTAACTAATATACCACTAAGTCTGTGCTGCAGAATCCCTGACCTTTTGAATCTTCCTTTTGAGCAGAAAATTGGCATAAGAAATTTCAGCACCATAAACGCTTTAATTTGTGTCTTAATCTTGATCCAGAATCCAGATGGTTTGATTTAATTATGTCAGGAGCTCCTTGCCACCAGTATAGGTTTGGATTAAGGGGTTTTGGAGATTGTGGTGATAGAAGAAAATGAGAGATTAGATCCTTCTATTTGCAGCGGATTATTGGGGGCAGGAGGCAAAAATAGGAAATGTGATATCCTTTGGCCTTTTCTAAAATAATTTATGCCCACAACTCAATTTGAGTACATAGGTTTGCTGGCCTCTCAAACCATGTAATTTGAGAATTAAAAAAAAATCTTTTATATGTAATTGAAGATCTTGATTTCTACTAAATAATAAAAGAATGGACTGCTTGCATCCGTGGCCCTTCAGTGTAGATTTGGGGGAGATTTTGAAGAAAAGCATGAAATGAACCTGGCCAATGTGGCTCAGTGGTTGAGCTTTGACCTATCAACCAGGAGGTCGCGGTTTGATTCCTGGTCAGGGCACATGCCCATGTTGTGGGCTCGATCCCCAGTAGGGGGCGTGCAGGAGGCAGCCGATCAATGATTCTGTCTCATAGATGTTTTTATCTCTCCTTCTTCTTTCCTCTCTCTCTAAAAATCAACAAAAAC
The DNA here is from genome assembly GCA_026230045.1 of Corynorhinus townsendii. Classification (NCBI taxonomy): domain Eukaryota; kingdom Metazoa; phylum Chordata; class Mammalia; order Chiroptera; family Vespertilionidae; genus Corynorhinus; species Corynorhinus townsendii. The sequence goes on along the minus strand of JAPDVU010000005.1, from coordinate 8,525,963 downwards.
ATTTTTTTTTAAAAAAGGTTGACATGAGGCAGCAGCAGAGGGTGGTAAGCTCAAAATTTGACAAGGACATTGCAGGTATAAACTGGGATTTCTGCTATCTCTGCAAACTTTCTGTGAAGGGCCAGGTAGCAGATTATTTCCGGTTTTGTGGATGACTTACGGTCTCTGTCGCTGCTGGTGCCTCTTTTACTTCACGTTGCTTGTTTGTCTCGGTTTTACAACTCTTTAAAAATGCAAAAACCATTCTCAGCTCCCAGACTGTTCACAATCAGGCCGTGGCGTGGGGGCACCCCCTGGGATTACTAACCAACCCCTCGATGGCAGACAGCGTCGCACGTACGTCATTAGACTGAGCTGCTGCTGCTGATCATCGCGGTCACACCCCACGGTCTCATTCTGCTTTGTAGTTTATCAGCGTATCCTTGAACATTGTCCCCCTTGATCCTCAAAATAGCCCTGATGGCAGATTTCATTATTCCCATATTAGAGAAGGGAAAGCAAGCTCAGAGTAGAGACTTGCCCAACACGACGCAGATGACAAGGGGGGGTGGAGGTGGGGGATAGCCAGGAACGCATGCATCTTGTGATTCAAGTTTGTTGCCCTTTCTGTTAAACTCAGATTGAATCAGAGAAAGCATCGGTAGGAGGGAAAAAAAATTCAGATCGAGAAAGCTGCTAGCTCAAGATCCACGTGTCTGTCCTCGGGGACTCCCAGCTTTAGCGCCAATAAAAACCCAGGCGCATGCATCCCCCACCTCGGCCACAGCGCACGACACAGGGCTTAGACAAAGTCCCCCAGCTCGGGATTGGGGGACATCTCTAGTTCCCTCATACATCCCACCTCCGCTGAGAAAAATGATGAGCTCTGTGCTTTATGAATGCTTTAAAAGGCTGAGCAAGGACGTGATAGCTTAGTTCTCAGGGACAAGCCCCAAGATCCTGGAGTGGATTCCTTGGATGGAGGAAGCCGGGAGAACAGCAACTGTTCATTTCATCAGCCTGCCAACAGGAGCATGAGCAATGAAATATAACAGAATTGTTTGGAAAGACACGTGAACTCAACTTGTGTGGCCCGGAGGCTAATCAGAGTCTACATCATAAAGAGTAGGCAAAGGTACATATGGGACTCATTCCTGCGTTTTTATGGGTTAGAGACAGGACTGTGTATCCCGTTACACAGCAGAATAACACTGGCCCAGGAGAGATAAGGTCCAAGAAACACAGGAACTTTATGGATTGTATTGAGATATCTTTTTCACCAAACATCACAGGCTACAATTGACCAGTGATATTTATTTCTCGATTTGGGTTTTTATTCACTGTTTCCTGTATTTAAAAGTGCACGTCTTGAAGAAGCCTGCCACTCTGGTACACTTACTAACTGAGTACTACCAGAACCCCGCGACCACTTGTGGGTTCTGCAGCTTGAAAATGTGGAAACGTTGGAGAAGTTTCAGAAAAGACTAGGAAAAACAAAAGTACTGGAAAAACAAAGCCTAAGAGGCAAGATGAAAGGGATTTATTTTCGCTAAGGTTTAAAAATACTTAGGAGTGACTGGTGCTGTGATTAGCGATCACATGAAAGGTTTTCTTATAGAGGATACAGGGCAGTTATTTTCTCTTTCTCTTCAGGGCAAGGATGCAAGGACAGCTTCTAGAACTTTGATTGCCAAGTTGTGGATTCCAGACCTGGTGGGAAGGACAGGTAGGGATGTTGCCACTAAATTATTTAAAAGGATCCTCAAATTTATTTTATCAAATACTAACTACAAAAAGGATAATTTTCTTTCCCTGGCATGAAATGTTTACCGTTAAAAGTGAGCCTTTATCTTTGAAAAGGTTAAGAATCACTGATTTTGGCCCGGCACCAAGAGGTGACCGGTTCGATTCCTGGTCAGGGCACATGCACGGGTTGTGGGCTCATCAATGGCTCTATCTCTTATCTCCTTCTCACTTCCTCTCTCGATAAAAGTCGTTTTTTAAATTATTTATGAAAGAGAACCATGGATTTTGACTACAGAATTGGGGTGTGAGTGTGGTATAAAAATGAATTTCCTAGCAACAAGAATTATCAACTGACAAGCATTAAAATGTATTTTGCTAGACCAGTTGAATAATTGAGACCATCACTGTTTCAAGGTGACACAGAATTTGTTTGTTTATTCCATGTTATTCCCTGAGCATCATCCATATATCAACGCATTAAGCACTCTGTAAGCCGGGAGCTACGATAGAGCCAGTCTCTGGAATGACGTCACTCGGTCTCTCAGTGGCTGGTGGAACACTATCTAACTCATGCGCAGCCTGTGAGATCACTTCTAGTCCTATAATTCTACTACCTTTAACTTAACAACAAGGATAACATTGTGAAAAGGATAGGTGGACACTTACTTGTGAGGCTTATTTCTGTATTTCACATAAAATGATAACCAGTAATAAATAAAGGAGCCTCCTTTAGAAATCCCAACTCTTACTTCCCATCGGTGAACGGTAGGGAATATTCATTTTCCCTGCACAAATGTCACATGGATGTTTCCTGTTGTCAAAAGTTACCTCCTCCCCTCCCCTCTGGCTCTTCTCCAAGGTAAGGGTGAAGGCTCTTGTAGATTTTTAGTAGTAAATTGGCTTCATTCCATGAGATGATGATTTAATCTCCAATTACTCACCGAGCTTTCAATTCACTTAGAGGTTTTCATGATGATAAATTTTCTTTAAAGAACATCATAAATTTATGTCCTAATGGACTAACTACATAAAGTCTGCAATTACAATATAGATAAGAGATATTCATCTCCACTATTTAAGGGCTGGACCCCAGTAATATAATCTATTTTGAAGCTGATCCCTTTTCCGTTTTCTTTTTGGCCCATTTAGCACTATCTTTAATGCCTCAGGCGGGAGAAGGAAGAAAGATTTGTCATCTCTTCTCCAGAAGTATTAGGGACAATGCCTTTCTCAGTAGCTCATGAATCGAAAATTCTTAAAACACCTTCTCATATACACTGAAATCTGCAGAAACATCTAGACTTCATTCCAGGTCTCTGTCTCAGAGTGGGTAATGTTTAGGGAGCACTAGAATATGAGCCAGGCACTGTCTCAAACACTTGATATGTATTAGCTCATTTAATCATTTAAACAACCGTGAGGTAAGTGCTATTGCTATCCCCGTGATACAGGTGAGAAAACGGAGGCTCAGATAGGCTAAGTAACCAGTCCAAAGTGACACCGGTAAAGCCAAGGTTTAAGCCACCTTCCCTTCAGTCTCTCAAGAAGAAAATGACTGGGGTTTTTCGGGGCATTCTAACTTGGACACAACATAAAAATATGAATCAATTTTTAAAAATGTCTTTATTTCTAGAATGTGGTTTATTCAAAAATGAAGTAGTCTATAGCAGTGGGGGGAAAATGAACTGCAGCTAACTCTGTCAGCATAGGCAAATGTCACAAGCTAAAAAACAAACACATAATAATTCAATTTATATAAAGTTCAAAAACATGCGAACCGAACAATAGAATGTCCAGGGACATGCCCACCCCCCACCCCGCCCCGCCGGTAAAACTTGAGGGAACCCTATACACAAAGTTCAGAATATCGTGAGGATAGAGAAAAGGAATATAATTTGGAAAAGCTACTAGTACACAGGACACTCAAATATTGATATTGGGTACACAGGTGTTTTTGTTTATCAATATTTTAGCCATTCATATATGTTATATATTTATAAGTATGTCTCATACTCACATATGTGAAGTAAATTGTATTGTACAAATGCAAGGAAATCCTTTAATACAAAGTGGGTGGCAGCAAGCTTTTAATCTAGCATCCTATAACTACCAATATCTTTGCATTTCTATACACTCCAATGACGTTTAGCCACTGGTAAGACGTGGAAAATCTCTTGAATTGTAAAAGGATAAATTATGCTTGCTATATCATAATCGGGGGTATACTTTCTGGAATTCACATTCTTTAAAAGTTGTTTACAAGTATAAGAAAAATAGGGTGACTTTTAACAGACCTATGTGAATCGTCACCACTCATCATTCCTCAGGGTGACTGGACACAGTGTTTATTGGGTGACATTAGAATGTCTGCCATCTTTCACAAGGATGAGCAAGGTTGTATGATTCTTTGTGACACTTATTCTAAATCAGGGCAGAACTCATTATTTTTCATTTAAATATGTTTTATCGATTTCAGAAGGAGGAGGGAAAGGAAAAGATAGAAACATCAATGTTGAGAGAAAATCATCGATTGGCTGCCTCTTGCATGCCCCTTACTAGGGATCGAGCCCACATCCTGAACATGTGCGCTGACCAGCAATCAAACCGTGACCTCCTGGTTCATAGGTTGATGCTCAACCACTGAGCCACACCGGCCCAGCTAGCGCTAACTATTTTGAACTGATAGGTTAGGGAGCATAGCAACGGACTGTGATGGTATTTCCTTTTGGAAAAAAAATAATTTGAATACATATATACTATTCCTACATTTTTGTCTTACTATCTGTGAAAGGAGCAGTCCCTAAAGAGTTTCCAGGGCTCTGATACACACCGCTGTCAAACAGAATCCCATCATTTGAGATGTCCGGCCGCGTAAAATAATGACCAGATAGCACTTCACCCAAATGAAGAACTTCTGTTTCAAAGATACTGTTAAAAGAATGAAAAGAAAAACCCTAGACTGAGAGAAAATACTTGCAAAGTAAAGGGCTTGTATCCAGAATATGTCATAAGGAATTACCTCAAAACTCAATAATAAGAAAACAAACAAATCCTATTTTTAAAGAATGGTCAAGTGTTCAACAAACAGCCACTTCCCCAAAGAAAATACACGGATGTCAAATAATCACGTGAAAAGCTGCTCAACATCTTGGCCGTTAGGGACATGCACATTAAAATCAGAATCAGGGGGAGAGAATCCAAGATGGCGGTGTAGGTAAACACCTAAACTGCTGCCTCACGCAACAATTTCAAAAATTCAACTAAAAGACAAAACGTCTATCACCCAGAACCACGGGAAAGCTGGCTGAGTGGAAGTTCTACAACTAGAAGGAAAGAGAAAAGAGCATCGAGACGTGCACGAGCGCTGAAAAGCTGAGGTACGGAGACGCGTGATCCGGGCTGGCGGTGGGCGTTGCTTTTTACAACCCAAAGGGAGACAAGCCCCCGATTACTCTGAAATCCAGTTTCTGGGGAGACGCGGGGGACCCAAACTCCTACGGGGAAAAGCTGGACTGTCTGCCAGTGAGGGTGGCTTACTTGCAGAGCTGCGCGCAGGAATAATTGTTTACGGCACTGGGGCACAGGACTCCAGGACGCCCTTGGGGACATAGAGCCGGCTAACTAGCAGCCATTGCTGTTTGCCACACCCTAGCCTAGTGACACCCTGAGACCCCGCCCTGCACAACCTACAAACCCACCCAAGCTCCAAGCAGCGTATTTAGCAGAAGAAAGCCCCGCCCTATCGCAGCTTAACCTAGCAAACTTGCAGCCTGGGTCAGACAGCTCCAAAACCTCCAAACCCCAAGCAAAGAGGAGAAAACTGTAGCTCTCACTGTAGCTCCTGCTGGATGGCCTCAGACAGTAGCTGACCTGCACCCCATTGGAGATCCAGAAGCCAGTGTACCTAGTGGTCAGAGTGAGACACCAGATTTCAACTCCTCACATCCATAAGTGACACATTCAAAGGCAGACTCAGTGAGAACCAAAGCCCCACTGAAACAAGTCCTGCCCCATAAGTGTGTCTTCAGTGCAGCAGTTCTTCCATTATAGACACAGTGAGTGCTCACAGCTAATTGGCCTGGAGGTCAATTCCTCCCAGTATACCAACAGCAATTAAGGCTTTAACTGCACCAAGTCTTTGCACTCAGCCTACAAAGGGGTGTACCAAGAGTGTCCACATCAGGTGATTGGGGAGGCTGAGCTACTGCCCCCTATAGGTCACCTACCACACAAAGCTACTCCATCAACACAGGGAAGCAGCCAAAATGAGGAGACAAAGAAACATGTCACGAATGAAAGAAACGGAGGAAAGCAAACTACTGGATGACATAGAATTCAGAACCACATTTATAAGGTTACTCAAGAATCTTCTTAAAACCGCTGAGAAACTTGATGAGACCTTCAAGGAGCTTAATGAGAATGCCAAAAAAATGGAAAAGGATCAGTCAGAAATGAAGCATACACTGTCTGAAATAAAGAATATACAGAAACTCAACTGTAGATCAACGTACCCCAAGAATCAAACCAAAGATCTGAAATATGTGGAAACAAAAAACATCCAACCAGAAAAACAAAAAGAAAAAAGAATCCAAAAATATGAAGATAGTGTAAGGAGCCTCTGGGACAACTTTAAGTGAACCAACATCCGAAATTTTGGGGTGCCAGAAGAAGGGAGAGAGCAAAATATTGAAAACCTATTAGAAGAAATAATGACAGAAAACTGTCCCTGCCTGGTGAAAGAAATAGATGTACAAGTCCAGGAAGTGCACAGAACCCCATACAAGAGGAATCCAAAGAGGACCACACCAAGACACATTATAATTAAAATGCCAAGGGCAAAAGACAAAGAGAGAATATTAAAAGCAGCAAGAGAAAAACAGTTAATTACCTACAAGGGAGTACCCATACGACTGTGAGCTGATTTCTCAATAGAAACTATGCAGGCCAGAAGGGAGTGGCAAGAAATATTCAAAGTGATGAACAGCAAGAACCTACAACCAACATTACTCTACCCAGCAAAGCTATCATTCAGAGTTGAAGGTCAGATAAAGAGCTTCACAGACAAAAAAAGCTAAAGGAGTTCATCGCCACCAAACCAGGATTACATGAAATGCTGAAGGGTATTCTTTAAGGAGAGGAAGAAGAAGAAAAAGGTAAAGATAAAAATTATGAACAACAAAATGACATCAAATACATACCTACCAACAAGTGAATCTAAAAATCAAGTGAATAAAAAATCTGAAGAACAGAATGGACTGGTGAATATAATAGAATCAGGGGCATAGAAAGGGAGTGGACTGACGATTCTCAGGGGAAGCAGGTGTGAGGGGTGCGGGAAGAGATTGGACAAAAATCTTACTCCTATGGATGAAGACAGTGGCGGGGGTAAGGGCATGGGGTGGGGTGGGGAATCAGGTGGAGGGGAGCTATGGGGGAAAAAATAGAGGAACACCTGTAATAATCTGAACAATAAAGATTTATTAAAAAAAAATCGGAATCAGATATGACTATACACAGTTCAGACATGTAGATGTTGCTATATGTGTGCATTGTAAAAGACTGACCATACCAAAGGCTGCTGAGGGTGAGGAGCAACTTGAGCTCTCATAGGCTGAGGTGGGAATGGGAGATGGCATAGCCACATTGAAAAGCAGTTTGCCTGTTTCTTAAAAATGTAAACACCCTCCCACCATATCAATCAGCTATGACATTTCTAAGTATTTGCCGCTGAAGGAAAGAAACCGTACAGTGATTTGCACATGAATGTCGGTAGCAGCTTTCTTTGTAATAGCCCCAAACTGGAAACAATCCAAATGTCCATCAGCAGGTGAGTGGACACACAAATTATAATATATCCATGCAATGAAACCGCTAACGAGGAATAAGCTATTGACACATGACATGCAACAACATGAATGCATCTCAGAATAACTATGCTGAATGAATGAAGCCAGGAAAAGAGTATATACCACAGGATTCCACTTAAGCAAAGTTGTAGAAAATGCAAACTAATCTGTAATGACAGCTGATAAATTGTTCCCTGGGCAGAGAGCAGGAGAGGGTGTGAGGAAGGGGTTATAAAGGAAAGGCGGAAGAGTGTAGGGAGCATGACTATGTCCACTATCTTGTGATTATGGTGATGATTTCGCTAGTGAGTATTTATATGTCACATATATTCAAATATATCTCACAACTTATGGAAGTGTGCAATTAAATATATGCAGTTGATTGGATATCAATTATATAGCAATAAAACTGCTGAAAAAAATGTGTAGTTTCTATGACTTTGTGCCCTTAATCATGCGAGTTAACCAAAGTCTGCAACTGTGTTTAAAAAAAAAAAATACATATATATATATATATATATATATATATATATATATATATATGTTTTCATTGATTTCAGAGAGGAAGGGAGAGAGAGAAAGATAGAAACATCAGGGATGAGAGAGAATCATTGATCGGCTGCCTCCCACACATCCCACACTGGGGACTGAGTCCACAGCCCAGGCATGTGACCTGACCAGAAATCAAACTGTGACCTCCTGGTTCATAGGTCGATGCTCAACCACTGAGCCACGCCAGTTGGGCTGCAACTATGTTTATCCTGTTCACATTTTCATCCCAATGACACTAACCATAATTGGGAAATTGAAAATTAATTAACTGCATTATGAATTATTTTTAAGTACAGAATGCAAAAGCAATTATTTATTTAAATTATGCCCTTTAAAAACAACTATGAGATGACATATAGTGGCAGCAGACTGTAAAAATCAAATAGGAATAGCGTTACGTGGAACTCAGACTGGAATACAAAATGAAAATGGTGTACCTGGCCGCACACAAATGTACATCGCAGCCCTCTATGAGATTCCAAAGAGGCTTTTCTCTTGGTGCAGTTCTAACCCTATGATGAAAAATATCTTTTCCTAAAGTGTATAATTACCCTCTGTCACTCTTAAATCTCCGCTGATGTCTGAGCTCGCTTAATAATGGTGAACAGATGAGCAGAAATTAAAAATAAAGGCCCTCTACCAATTTAGCACCCTGCACATAATGTACCTATAATGATAGTTTGATTGCCAGTGCCCATTATTTTGTTGCTGCTTCTTTTTTCTATTACTGCACCCGAGCCCTGGGTTTCAAAAAAGAATGCAGCCTCCTGTTCCATAAAACCAGAGCAATTTGTGCGAACACCCGCGTTAGCCTGTATTAGAGAGATGCAAGGAACAAAACAGACACCATAATGGAATGCCACGTGGACCATTTAACATCCGTGGCGCTCTGCACTTCCATATCATATTACATTTTGGTTAATTTATTTTCAAAAAAGAAAAAGTGAGAAGCGTGATTTTTTTTTCCAGGAGAATAGGGAAGAAAATTGGAGTACTTATGGATATTAAAACGAATAAGAAAAATATATTGAAATGAGGCTAGCAAGTCCCCTACCGCAGGCTATCTGGAGCAATGAACAAAAACAAAAAAAAAAAGGTATCAGAGGTAAAAACCAAAAGAGACATAATGCAGCTTTGGCATAGAGGAAATACTGTTAAATGTTTTATTACTCTTTTGAATCGGAGAAACCCTTGCTTTAAAGCTGTTCCCTTTAATTACACGTATCCAATCACCTGTGCTGTCTTAGTCATACTTACCTCTCTCCCAGGTCTCTAACACAGTCGTAATAGCGGCTAATAATCATTTAGGAGAGAAGCCTCCACAGATAACTCGTGAGTGTAGCAAAAATTGCAAGTTGGCCGAAACCGGTTTGGCTCAGTGGATGGAGCGTCGGCCTGTGGACTGAAGGGTCCCGGGTTCGATTCCGGTCAAGGGCATATACCTGGGTTGCAGGCACATCCCCAGTGGGAGGTGTGCAGGAGGCAGCTGATCGATGTTTCTCTCTCATCGATGTTTCTAACTCTATCCCTCTCCCTTCCTCTCTGTAGAAAATCAATAAAAATATATATTTTTAAAAAATTGTAAGTTGGATTTTCCTAAACAGTTGAGATGACCTCCCTCACTTTTGACAAGCTGACACCCTTAACCAGCAGCGCCTGGTCCCGCGGGAGAACGTCCCTGTCCGGATGCCGTGCGGCCAGCTGCAGTGCGGGAAGAAGGCTTCAGGAGTACCCTGCCTGTGGGTGTGGACAAGGGCGCGAGGGGGCCGGGGACACACCTCACGAACGCTCAGCGTGTTCGAGTCCTGTGAGAAGGTCTGTTGTGTAAACACCACTCTCCCCAGCACACGGCGTCTCAGTGCGGAGTGGGGCTCGGGGAGGCGGCGGCACTCAGCCAGCACCACGCCTGCCTGGCTGGCCTGAGGAGGTGCACAGCTCCCGGGAACGCCAGGCCCCCGATCGAGCGCCTGCAAAACGCCTCCACCTCCCCGGTCCCGTGAAACTGCCCCCGGAGAATTGTGGACGGTGTTCAGTTACCTTGAAAACATCCCGTGCAGGCCCTTGTCCACGGACACGCAGACTGTATGGGTCATTTGTGCTTATCCCCGCCCCGCGCCACCTGTACAAGCAACCCCAGACCTCAGTGCGGATATCTCCCGTCGTCAGAAGCTGCTCCTCAGTCACTGCCTTCATTTTACAGTGAGGTTTGCTCCATGTTCCCCTTTCGATGTTCTGGGGCTCACGCAGGAATTGGAATCCTTTTTTTTTTTTTTTTGGCGATTTGTTGAGACCAGTTCTGTGTGGGGCCCTTGAGCTTGTCAGGGTGTGAGGCGATTCGGAGGAAATGGAAGCCCTTTAGCACCCCCCCCACCCCCAGGCCCCTGGTCACATGGGAGGGGGAGGCAGCCAGACAGCACTGTTTCCCCAGGTCAGCACCTCTGTGCCCTGCGTGCCGCAGAAAGCCAGCCCCAGGCTTCCGCACCAAACAAGGGTGCATGGACTGGCGCTGGCGGGAGGCCGAGGAGAGGTGTTCATCTGGGGGGACTAGCAGGGGAGCAACCCTGTCTTGATGGCTCTGGAGAGACCACCTTTGGATGGCTGCATGCTGCCGCCGTCTCCCTCGGACAGGGCCAGTGTTGGCGAGCCGGAGGCCATGCAGAGGAAAAGCACAGAAAGGAAGGCGCTCAGGGGAGGGCCTGGGCTCCCCAGCCCAGAGGGGACAGCCCTCCTCCTTGGCCGAGTAGCCACCAGTGGGGCATGCAGGCCCCTGGCAAGGATCCGCTGAGCATCACTTCCGAGGGGCCCGTTCTTACCCAAGGAAAAGCGATGGGGGCCGGATGCCACCCATCAGCACCGACTTCCCAACCTTCTCCACGGCCCTGCGCATCTGTCACAAGCAAACAGCCACGGAGCCTTCCAGGGGGGCTGGGCGTCAACCTCTTGAGGCCAAACTGGACACGGTCCCACAGTAATAGCTGCTCGGTGGCCGGGAGGCAGGACTGTGTGGCTGGATCACGTCTTTTCCCCCCTTCCTTGGCCTTCATGGACCCAGCAAAGACCAAGGAGGGACCGGTAACCTGCTTTTCAGGTGCTGGGAGACAGGGGCATGGCAGGCTTGTTGTCACAGCTCTGTCCCTCAGGCCCAGCAGGGAGCCGGCCTACATAGTAGGAAGGATGGTCGAGCTGACCTAATAAATATTTTCCATCCCTAACCTCAGTAATGATTTTCATGTGTCACAGCTCAGCAAGGAATGATGAAAAATAACATTTCCCTGATGAGACGAGACCCGCAGATCCCTGGGAGGAGCATCCGAGCCTGTCCTCTGGGTTGCCCACGGCTTCAGCCAGCCAGGCCCCCGCCGCGCCTCCACCTGAGGACAGACCGTGAGGGGATGTGATCCCCTCCTGATGACCCTGCCTCTGCCCTTTCCTGCCCACCCCACCCCCCTCACACAGCTATTCTGAAGTTTCTCTCTGCTCCGTTCTCCCGCCAAGATTTGAAAAGATACCTACTTCAATGTGAGAATCTCAGATGCATAAGGCCGTTTGCGGCCACAAGACTTCTCTGTGGGGTGGGAAATGTGGTTAAATGAGTGGTAGGAAAATGCCGTTGGAAGACTGTGTGATTTGCTATACACTCTGTTGAGTCCTAGTGGGAAGTCAACACCCCCTTGCTATTTTGGAAAATTCTCGGAAATGATAGGCAAAGAAAAAAAAAATTCAGCAACATATTTTCCATCTGAATAACTTTTCTAGATTGTCCCAAGGTAAGAAGAGAGGGGTTAGGGGCAAGGGGTCTAATGGAAAGGGGCTTTGCCCTCCCCCCATGCAGGGGCAGGGGAAATGCCATCTCTAAACAACTATATCCATTTAGAGAAGCTTTTGGCCCAGTGAAGGGCATGGCTAGCTTCCTGAAGAAAGCCTCACATAAACTAACTGCATTTACTTTCAGTTCAGACCTCCACATTAGAATTCAGTTAGCAAGCCTGGCTAGTGTGGCTCAGTGGTTGAGCGTCAACCTGTGAACCAGGAGGTCACAGTTCGATTCCCAGTCAGGGCACAAGCCCGAGCTGTGGGCTCGATCCCCAGGGTGGCGTGTATAGGAGGCAGCCGATCAATGAATCTCTCTCATCATGGATGTTTTTATCTCTCCCTTCCTCTCTGAAATCAATAAAAATGTGTTTTTAAAAAAGAATTCAGTTAGCGAAGGCTCACTGATGACCCCAGTTTGTTAGGAGGTTGGATGCGGTAGGCAATCAAAAGTCCAAATGCTGCCTGTGGCCACTCAAGAACATAACCCCTCCCAAAATAGCCAACTTAGGGTCTTTGGGTTGATGGCCTCAACTCCAGTTCTTTGTTTAACCCTTCCCACTTCTATTCGGATCAAAACTAAATTCTCTCGAGGGGGTTATTGCTTAGTGAGACCCAGGATACTGTCTAATAGAAAAGAAAATGTTTTCTAAAACTTCGTTCTGGTGGAGTTTTCCACTAGACTGTCCAAGGCTCTGTCCGAGGAAGAAGCAGGCTTCACCTCTGAAAACATCAGAGGCTTGAACTGCCCATGGTCCAGTCCAGGCAGGCGACAGGTTTGGTGGTTGCGTGCGTTGGTTCGGAGATGAATATGCTTATGTAAAAGCCAAAGAACTCTTAGGGACCCTCTAGTGACTCCCCATCTCTCAGAGGAAGAAAATGAGGCCGAGAGAGGAACCGTGATTTGTCCAAATGCTCTGAGAGGAACTCGGGTCTTCCGTCTTGCTTTTGACCTTGTTCCTCAGACAACTGGCAGGACCAGCACAGCCTCTGTCCACACCGTTGTCTACTTTTGCCGTCTTGGTCCCAGAGACTGTTTTGTCTCCTTGGGTAGAATTCATTGAACTATAACAAGAGATGCACCTAAAAGGGCACAAATCGTAAGCATATACTCAGTGCATCTTCACGGAGGGGTTACAGCCATACAACCTAACACCCAGGTCAAGGAACAAAATGTTCCCAAGCCCTCCTCCACTCTGTGCCTTTTCCCAGTCACTCTCCCACTGTGAGTAGCCACTGTTCTGACTTCCAGCACCCTAACTTAGTTCGTCTGGTTTTGAACTTTAGATAAGATGGATCGCATAGCGTATGCTCTTTGGTGTCTGATTTCTATCAAAGTTATGCTTATGGAATTCACCTATTGTGTTGTGTGTAGCAGTACATTTTTTTTGGCATCTAGTATTTCATTCTATGAATACTGCAATTTATCCATCCTACTGTTGATGGACATCTGAGATACTTTGAGTTTTTATATACTACACATAAAGGGAAAGGCATTTTTGTCCATGTTTTTGGTGGGCATATGTGCGCCTTACTGTTGCAGCGGAATCGCTGAGTCACAGGGTGTGTGCAGTTTAGCTTTAGTGGAAACCACCCCATGATTTTCTGAAGTGTTTGTACCAATTTTCATCTCCACCACCAGCATCTGAGCGTTCCAATTGCTCTACCTCCTTGACAACCCTTGCCACTAATAATGCCTTTCTTAAGAAATGAATTTAGTTGCTTTTCTTCCATGTGGAGAAGAATTGGGGGGAGAGGAGAGAAGAGGGTTTTTGTCCCAATTTCTCTTTTATTTATAGTTGATCGTGAGACTCCTTAGGCTCCACTCCCTACAGATTTCCCATTTGCCCCGTGCTGCCAGCCTGCAGTAGATGATGACAGTGGTATAATTAGGGTCCTGAGAAGGCAGCTTCTGGAAGGCTCCCTGGCACATACTTAGCTAAAATGGTGCAGTTGAAGATGACTTTTATTGCCTCCCAAGCTCTTGGGCTCTTGGGATGTGCTCTTGTTGAGAAACAAAGAATGATTGTCAGCTAACACCATCATCGACAGTTCTGGGATGCCTTGATGGGTGAGTGCTTGGCCTGGATTCCAAAGAGAGATGAGGAAGGATACGAGGAGCAGGGATGAGGAAGAACACATCCTCTCACTTTTGGGCCAAGTGCCACTCTGGAGCTTCTACGTTTACAGCTTATTTTTTTCCTAGAATGTTTACTTGGCCTGTAGAGGTCTGATAAAACCAAGAAGAAGAAAAACTGCGAGAGAACTTGACCTTGATATTCATATTGAACACCCAGAGTAGATTTCCTTGAAAACAAAATCTGTACATGCTACTAGGTTGTACCCCAAACAGAAACCAATCAACCCAGTGTTTTTATGCTATGCTGACAGCATAATCTGGTGCACTCCCTCTCTGAGCCTAAGAAAACCAGTGATATTTTGGGCCAGCACTCTATACAATCTCCAATATTGAGGATAGATATAAACTCAATTAGTTTAGGTTTAATAATATAAAATTATTTATTGGGACCATCCGCTGTGTCAGTGCCCGCTGTGAAATAATCTCCTTATACGTATTCCTTCCTGGGTCCTGTAATCTCCCTCTGGGAGAGTGTGCTGTCCCCATTTTATGCAGGAAACTGTTGTGCAGAGAAGTTCAAGAACTTGCCCATCTCTATGTGGCAGAACAGGGATTCAAGATAAAATCTATTGGACTTCAGCTCTCTGGTATCAACCACAACCCTTTACTGGCTTCTGAAGAGAACTAGGGCAGGACTTGGAGTGGGGAAGACCTTGAAGTTATAAGATAAGCCCTTTTTACCCTACCTCCCTCTGTCTCTACCCCTAGATCTCCCTCTGTCTCTACCCCTAGATCTCCCTCTGTCTCTACCCCTAGATCTCCCTCTGTCTCTACCCCTAGACCTCCCTCTGTCTCCACCCCTAGATCTCTCTCTCTGTCTCTACCCCTAGATCTCCCTCTGTCTCCACCCCTAGATCTCTCTCTCTGTCTCTACCCCTAGATCTCCCTCTGTCTCCACCCCTAGATCTCTCTCTCTGTCTCTACCCCTAGATCTCCCTCTGTCTCTACCCCTAGACCTCTCTCTGTCTCTACCCCTAGATCTATCTCTGTCTCTACCCCTAGATCTCCCTCTGTCTCTACCCCTAGATCTCTCTCTCTGTCTCTACCCCTAGATCTCCCTCTGTCTCTACCCCTAGATCTCCCTCTGTCTCTAACCCTAGATCTCCCTCTGTCTCTACCCCTAGATCTCCCTCTGTCTCCACCCCTAGATCTCTCTCTCTGTCTCTACCCCTAGATCTCTCTCTGTTTCTATCTCTCTCTCTCTCCACTTACCTAGTTTCTTGAGATGGGAGGTATGCCGAGTGCATTTGCTTCTTTTGATAAATGATAAATCTTCGACAGGGGGAGGCCTCACCAATCCATCTCAGTGTGAGCAGACTCTGCCGCAGCACCATCTGCCAGCCCGCTAAAGGCAGCCCTTCTTAATTAGGAATGTGGAAACGTCGGAGATGCAGGCCAACTTGTAGCCTTACAGAGAAAACCTAGCGTATGGAATCCTTTGAGGAGGAAACGGAGAGCTGGGCCCAGACTTTCAGGGAAAATACACAACTCACCGAGTTCGGGAGAAAGGGGGCCTGTGCCCTGCCCTGGGGAGGCCTCCCCGCTCCCTCCCGGGTGCCTTCATGGTCACAGCGCCAGGGGCCGGGGGCACTGGGGAAACATTTCCGTTGTGCCCATGTGTTTCTAGCATGTTTCTTCCCTTACATATGTGTGGAGGTGGTTTTCTTAGGAGTTTAGTCAAAATGAAGATCCCTCTTGTTGCAGTGCTAGTACTGGCAGATACTGGGCATTTCTCCAGCTCTCCCACCAAACCTGTCTGTTCCAGAAATGCACCTTACCCCGAAGAAAGTGTTACTTCAGGCTTGAGATGGAGTCTTCTTAAAATGGTAGAAATCAAAACTGGGTGTGCCTACGGTGTGTATATCTGATATTTTAATGTGGCCTCCATGCTGGATGAAAACGTCCTTTTCAATCATTATAAGAGAATGTTTCTTGAATGTCACGATAGCCAAATTGAGAATTTTTCCATTGTGTTCAGTAGGCATCAGCATATTCAGGCCTTCCTGAAGAGAAAAGAATAGGATTTGTTGCAACAATAGATGTACTGTTTCAGCTTTTAATGCTTCTCAATGGTTAACTCTTTTGTTGTTGTTCCTAAAATTTAGCATCTTCGATTGATTTAGGGAGTAATGTTACCTTTTATCATAGCTATCTTATAGCTGAAGTGTCTATTTTTTTTTAAGTTTGTATAACATGCTTTGACTGTCAATGTTATCACTCAGTTCTAAAACGATGTCTTGGAATTTAAAGATAGGTCACTGCACAGCAGGATAATAACCAGAGGAGTAAGTGCATGGTCAGTTTTACCTTAGTGAAATCATGTAAAATCTCAACCCCGGACAAAATTCTGTGAAAGAAAATCTGACAAGACCTAAATATCTCAGCACTGCCCCATACATCATTGCTTAATGCAAGCTGTAGTCATTCGTGTCTCTTTAGCTAAAATCACCGAGGAGCTAGAAGAAATAAGTTGAACAAACATCATTTCACTTTGCCACAAACAGTGTCACAGACACACTCAGACGCTCCCTCCTAGACAGGCGCAAGACGAGGAGGAACGAGGACACGTTCTCAGCAGATGTAGTACAGGCAGCGTCAGTTTAACCAGCCGGAATGTTGAGATAGAATTGCGTTGGTTTTTTTATTGCCACATGCCACAGACACCAGTACCAATGCCACATCCCAATCTTAAAGGATTCAATATCACGCTAGAAATAAACCACAATAAAAGAAAATTCCTTCAATGGCATATCTCCTTAAATTTGAGTCGGGGCTGACGCTTTTGTTTTTACAAAAAGTGCTATATTATCCATGCAGATCAACCTTTGGCCCTCACTGCTTCTGTCTGAGAGCAGCGTTATCGATCACTGATTTGTCAGGCTTTCCTGGGAAACACGTGAAGTCCTAAGGACAGCCTGGTCACCGGCATTGTGCCTGCACGTGCCAACTCAATTTCCTTGTTATCAAAATCTGGCTTTTTAACAAATTATTTCATAGCTTCACGTGATAGCAACATAAAAAATTTGGCACGCAAATAAATCGTAAACCCTAATTCATATGTCCTTCACAGCAGAGATGCTGGGGGAAACATCACACAGTTCACACCATAAATGCCAAGTTTTTCACATGTGTTTCTGGGTTGCCAGCCCAAATTATAAATTGTTTATAAGAATAGCATCGAATTTTTGCATACCTTGTCAAAAATCTGCCTTATTATAACTCCTACCTTTCCCTGCTTTGTCCTTTTTATCTCAGTCATCACTCACCCCAGTCAGTTCTACCACCTGCATGTCCTCTCTGAAATCGTTCCCTCCACCTGCATGTCCTCTCTGAAATCGTTCCCTCCACCTGCATGTCCTCTCTGAAATCGTTCCCTCCACCTGCATGTCCTCTCTGAAATCGTTCCCTCCATCTCCATGGCCTCTGCTTTACTACCAGCCTTTGCAACACTATCCAAGCCCGTCTTCTATACCCCTTCCTTACATGCCTCCTCTAAGCTACCATGCCATGGGACTGGGTGTGCTACCCTCCTTTAATTACCCTTGGCCAAGCAATAATGTTCACACTCTTCCCTTCAATCTTCTCAAAACAAACTCTTAGTACCTGCTAGGGAAGTCAAGAGGGCCAGAAATTACACTTGAAATACTGAAATGCTGCAGGATTTCACTAGATGAGAGCACATCCTGGAATTGAGAGGGAGATGGGAGATGTGTGTCTGTTTCCCCTTCCGCGGGGAGTTTCTCCGTGCCTTTCCTGGGGCGGAAATCTCACCACACTGAGCAGGGTGCCATGCCAGTGTTTCAACATGCGCACTCATGAATCCAAGATGGAAGGCACGTTTTTAATCGGGTACTCAACAGGAGCAGCAGCCCTCTCCATGAAGCTGGGCGGAAAGCCTGTCTAGAATGAAGTTATTGCCCAGCCGGTGTGGCTCAGTGGTGGAGCATCGACCTATGGACCTATGAACCAGAAGGTCACGGTTGGATTCCCGGTCAGGGCACATGCTTGGGTTTCGGGCTCAATCCCAGTGTGGGGCGTGCAGGAGGCAGCCCATCAGTGATTCTCTCTCATCCTTGATGTTTCTATCTCTCTCTCCCTTCCTTTCTGAATTCAGTACAAATATTTTTAAGAGATAGAATGAAGTTATTGAGGGGTGACATGTGACACCTTCATAAAGACATCAAGGATGACCGTTTTTGAGATTTTTGCCATGTCTCTGCCTTCCAGCCTTATCCACTGTGACTTGCAGCGAGGTGGAGACCCCAGTGCCATGTCTCCGCCCCCTCTGCGTGTTAGCGTTGCCCCCTGGCACTCACTGTCTAGCCTCGGAACTATTTGTAGTGCCCCAGGTGCGTGTGCTTCCTGTGTTCCTGTTTGAATCAGTGCAAGGCCTGCCATGAAGCAGGTGTTTAATGAACATGGGGAAGTGTAGAGAAGACCAACTTTAGCTCTATTGCTACGTCAATAATTTTTATTTAGCATTATGATCATCATATGCATGTGCAATTGGTTCTTAAAAACATCACTCATTTGGCACCGAAGCATGACTAATATAACTTGGGGGGAAACACCCCTAATTTCGCCAAGCACCATGTGGAAGCCTCCTGGGCCCAACGTTCCTGACTAGTCGGACAGACAGCTGCTGGCCCAAACAAAGAGGTACCCATTCTGGAGGCCTGCGGGGGTCCCTTTCCCAGGTACAAGTGGGAGTCCCCAGACTGCTTTGCAGTAAAGATTCCTGCTGTGACACTTCCACGAGTAGGAGTGTCTCCATTGCAGAAACCTAAGTGCAAACAAACAATCTGTCTGTCTACATCACATTCCTTCAAAGTCAGACGAGTTTATTTAAAGCCTGGTCGCCCTGGGAGGGGTATGAGGATTGGCCAACCACAGAGCCTACAGGAGTCCAGTGCCCTGGGCTCACTTCCCCCCAAGTCCCTGTCAAGGTTTGTTGGGGCGGGGTCATGTTTCCTACGAAATAACCCAGACAGAGGATTAAACACATTTCTATGCAACTGTGGCAGATCTGGGCTTTATTTTTACCCCGCCGTCCTTAAATTACAATACCTCTTTTGATGTGGCATATGCGCATTGTGTATTCTTAACTGCTCATTTAGATACATTCCGGACTCTCAGAGCCTTTTTTTTTTCACTGTAGATGCCAATGAATATGTCTTTGGAGAGAATTGGATAAATTGCATAAACTGTACTTTTATATTCCTGGTCTGGGGAGCCTAATAAGGTTTTAAAAATGTATAATCTCATAAAAGGCCATGTCTACCACTGCATCCTAGCAAAGGATTTTTGTTCTCCCTAAGAGGAAAGATGCAAGGTTTTTTAGTCTAAATCTGACCTGCTATCCTTTTCCATCTGGGAATTCTTACTACCTTCGTTGTCCAGTGTCTCCCTATTGTCTCTGAGCATTAAAAGTATTATGGACAGGCTTCACTGGATGCGAGCATGAGGTTCCTGGTGAACGTACTTTCCTTCTTCACTAAATGCTAACTTAACCCTAACACACCTCACCCTTGTCCCTCTGTCTCTTTACTTGCAGGTATGGTATTGTATTTTCTTTTTTTAAGTATATATTTTTATTGATTTCAGAGGAAGGAGAGGGAAAGAGAGCTAGAAACATCAATGATGAGAGAATATCATTGATCGGCTGCCTCCTGCAGGCCCCACACTGGGGATCGAGCCCACAACCTGGGCATGTGCCCTGACCACAAATTGAACCATGACCTCCTGGTTCATAGGGCGATGCTCCACCACTGAGCCACTCTAGCCGGGCCAGTATTGTATTTTCTCTTTGACATCTAAGGCGTTTGTAACGTTTCTGCCACCATCGGGATCCCGGAAAAATTCTATAATGAGTGAGCAGGAAGCAAGACGAGCCGGAAAGGATAAGGAAGCCACCGAGGCAATGCATGGAGCATGGCGCCTTAGGACAGTGGGCCTGGCCTGCACAGAAGGTTAGGGAAGGACGGAGCTCACAAGAGCCTGGAACCCCTTAAACCTAAGCCAGGGGGCCTGACCTCCCTGGCTTCAGATCAGGATCCTTGTGCCCTGAGACCCTACGTCTTAGCCACGTTTGCATCCATAGGGACTACGAGAGAACACACACAAATGGGTAGGCGTGGTTGATGCTTCATGCTGGCCAAGGCGTGGTTGATGCTTCATGCTGGCCAAGGTCTCACCAGCTTTGGAGTTCAAAATTCTGACCTTGGAGTTCATTGCCTAGTGCTTCCAGTTCCTCATTCACTTGGATTCCTACTGCTGCGGAGGCCATTTGGCTCATCGGTGACCCCGATGACTTGGCATACTTTTAGCCTCTGGAGCCTTGTGTGGGGGCAGAGGGGGCACTGGGATTGTGGTTGGGCTTCCCTGCCAAGCATAGCATTGTGTGTTGCCCTGACCCTTTTCTGGAGTTCATGAGGTCCTAACTGAGTAATCTTATTAGTGGTGTATTTTAGGAGAAAATACAAGGCAGGGAAGAACAAAGACTGTGCAGGGGTCATGTAGCGTGAACTTCATATTACAATCATGTATTGTCAATCATCATGCAGAAATGGTATATCTTATAGTCTTGGAAAGCAAATCACTTGGAAGCTTTATTCCTTTCATTTTTTTGCTATATGGAATTTTCTACTTCATGCACTGTAGTCATCCTTTGGCTCTTGTTAAATTTGAACTGTCTTATTAAAGAAAGACTATTGTCTTTTTTTTTTTTAACTGATTTTTGCTGTCTTTTCCATTTCATAGGAATGATAGTAATGGGTGGGAAGATCTTCTTCCAGATCCTGCTCCATTCAGCTCCTGAACAAGAGTAAATTTCTGTTAATAACTTTAGGAAAGCATGTTCTTCTTTGTTCAAAACCCTCCCGCATTTTCAGGCAAGTTATATATAAATATTAGAATAGGTAGAAATTTTCAGAAAAACAAAACAGAGGAATGTATGGGTTTCTGGAGACAGGAGAAATATAGTTTCTTAATTAACATTTGAGTGCATCAAATTCCAGAGGGGAAGTCTCCTTTGAATATTATATATGTACACAGAATGATTTTATGCAAATTGCTTAGTATATTTCTCTGTTTATAAGCATGTGTGTGTATGGAATCTGTGGGCTTTTTGTGTGTGGGTGGACATGTGGTCAAATGATGTGGATGGGTTTGTTTGTTGGGAAGTATAGGGTGTACACAGGAAATTAGGAATTAGAAGCCCTTATGGTTTTACTTTAGCAGAGGTAAGGATAGATTGGAGTGGCTTTCATTTTTTTCATATGAAATCATTTAAGCTGGCATTATTCTCATAATATACATAAAAACAGCTTTAAGAAATGAAATTCTCACGAAGAACTCAAGCTTACAAAATTAGTGGCCTGTTGTTTAGTTGGAATTACCTGACCCAGCATGTAATAATTTTATTTCCATACAACGGACTCCCAGGTCAGAGGAAGCAACTCCTCTATACCTTAAGTTCTTCAACGCCCGTCTGAATCATTCCGCCTGTTTAATACCAATAGTTGCATAGCCATCTGCCTACATCCGCTCTAACCCTAAGCCAATGAGTGGGTAATGGGGAGCTCCCAGAAGAGTGCAGCCTGCACATGGTGTAGAACTGAAAAAGGACACAGCATCCACAGATGGGTTTGCCGACATGGCAAAGATGAGAGGAAATGAAAAGTGTTTATTGCCTCGGGAAATCTCATATATTCATGCTGATGGGAACACATCCATTCAACAAACATTTTGAGAGCCTACCTACTATGTGCCAGATCCTTTTCCGGCTGCCAGAGACGATCCCTAAGAGCCCCTCTGGTCTGGAAGGGTCGCCGTACACATGGGACGTGTCATAGCAGAGGCTGGGCAGAGCCCGACTACACCTCCTCAGCAAAGGTGAGCCCACCACTCAGGTGACATCTGGGCTGGGTCCTGAAGGATGCATAGGAGTCTCCAAGTGGAGGAGGAGGGCCTTTCTGGCAGCGAGATCGATGCTGGAGAGGGCTACGCAATACCCGGCATGTGCCTGAGGATGGCACAAAGCTAGGTAGATAGCAAACACTTTCTGGCTCTTACCAAAGAGGTCACAGTCTTAGCTGGCAGACTTTTTTTTTTTTCTTTTTGGCTCATGGAGTGTTTTAAAAATATTTTGAATTAGTTGCCAAGATTTAAAAATTGGAAGATTTCTCATAAAATTCCAGATTTCTGGCTTCTCTTGAAAAAGAAAAAAAAAAAAAGGAAGATCTGGCAACACGGGGCCCACATTCTCACATGGCAACAAATACGGGCTGAGTGCAGCTCCTATGCCTGCTCCTCCAGAAAGGCAGGTGCTTGCCGGTTCACCCATCCCCACCCGCCCAATCTCCTTCATGCCGGAGGCCTGGCCACCTCGGAACCTGCCGCTCACTAGCGGAGAATGGTGAGCAAAACAGACACGATTCTGGTTTGTCTGGAGCCCAGAGTAGAGACTTTCTGGACAGGAGTAGGAGGAGGGCCTTGTGTACCTTCCTAAGGAACTAAGGTTCCGTCCTGTAGGCCCACAGGGGGCAATACATATTCCTAAGACAGCAGTGTGATTAAATCTGTCCCTCAGCACTCAGACAACAGATGGGAAAGGACATAGAAAGAGAGTCAGGGACAAGGCAGCAAAGTGGAATGCCATCACAGGGGCCAAGAGGTGCTCCGGCTAGGTAATGCTACCCTACCCACGGTGCTGTCAAAGCCATGACCAAACTGAATCATTAAAGCATTTTCCAGAGAGATCTCAGAAGACTTCCAACGCAGTCCAATGTCAGTGCATGGATTTTAAGCACTGGGATGCAGAGAGAAAAGAGAAACTCCGCAGGGTCACGCGGTGAAGAAACGCCGGCCTAGGAAGTTTTGTAAACATGAAGCCTGGGGCCTTCAGCCTGGCCTCGCTGCACAGCCGCCAGGCAGCCCCCTCCCCCCTCCCCCCCCCCCCCCCCCCCGGCTCTGCTCCTGTCAGCTCTAATTCCCAACATGCCACGGCCCCGCCCGGCAAGGAGGAATTTACCTGTTTGACCAAGTTGACCCAATGGCCAATGGAAGTTTCACAGGGATAGACACATTCCTTGTCCTTGCTCTAGATTTTCCGCAGCGAGAGAATATATACTCATTAAATTAACGAGTTATTTAGAGGCCAGAATAATTCTGTTCACCTCAGAAACCCTTTAGGGCACAAGTAATTAAGTTTAAATCCCAGCAACATGTGATTAGTGACGCTGAGCATCTCTTCACCTGTCTATTGGCCATCTGTATGTCCTCTTTAGAGAAGTGTCTATTCAGGTCTGTAGGTCATTTTTAATTGGATTGCTTGGGGTTTTTCGGTGTTGAGTTGTGACGTTTTTATAACTTTTGCGGATATTAAGTTCTTATCGGATATATCATTGGCTAATAACTTTCCCCATTCAGTAGGTTGCTTTTTTCATTTTGTTGGTGGTTCCCTTGCTGTGCAAAATGCTTTTAGTTTGGTGTGGCCCCGTTTGTTTATTTTTTCTTCTGTTTCTCTTCCTGAGGAGATATAGGAAAAATTTTTTGCTCTGAGAAATGTCCAAGATTTTACTGCCTGTGTGTTTTTTTCCCTAGGTTTTTATGGTTTTAAGTCTTTGAACCATTTTGAGTTTATTCTTGTATATGGTGAAAGAAGATGGTCTAGTTTAATTTTTTGCATGTATCTGTCCATTGTTTCCAAAATCATTTTATTGACTAGATTGCCTTTAGCCCATTGTATGTTCTTGATTCCTTTGTCAAATATTAATTGATCATATAGGTATAGGTTTATTTCTCAGATCTCTACTTTATTTTATTTTATTGATCTACACATCTGTT
Source organism: Corynorhinus townsendii (assembly GCA_026230045.1). Taxonomy (NCBI): domain Eukaryota; kingdom Metazoa; phylum Chordata; class Mammalia; order Chiroptera; family Vespertilionidae; genus Corynorhinus; species Corynorhinus townsendii. The sequence goes on along the minus strand of JAPDVU010000005.1, from coordinate 8,502,044 downwards.
TTTAATGCCCATATCTAGCTGTTTTGATTAATAGAGTCTTATAATATAGTTCGATATCAGGTAGCATGACACCTCCAACCTTGTTATTCTTTCTCAAGCTTGCTGTGGCTATTCAGGGTCTTTTGTGGTTCTGTATAAATTTTTGAATTATTTGTTCTAGTTCTGTGATAAGAATTGTGTTGAATCTATAAATTACTTTGGGTACTATGGACTTCTGTTTCTTACTGAGATTCAGGTGGTTATTTATTTATTTGGTTGATTGGTTTTTGTTTTGTACTAGAGGCCCGGTGCACGAATTCGTATACCGGTGGAGTCCCTCAGCCTGGCCTGCGATCAGGGCTGGGGGGAAGGACTGTGGGAGGTTGGCTGGCCACAGGAGGTTGGCTGTGGAGCGCACTGACCACCAGGGGGCAGCTCCTGCATTGAGCATCTGCCCCCTGGTGGTCAGTGTGCATCATAGTGACCTATTGACTGTTGTTCGGTCCACCATCCTAATGGTCGCTTAGACTTTTATATATATAGATTGGTTTCAGGTGTCCAGCTTAGTGGTTAGACAATCATATACTTTACATAGGGTCCCCCTTAATATTGCCAGCACCCCAACTGGCACCATACATAGTTATCACAATGTCACTGACTATATTTCCTATCGTTTACGTCCCTGTGACTGTGTTGTAACTACCATTTGTGCTTCTCAGTTCTTTCACCTCTTTCACCTAGTGCCCAAGCCCCCACTCCTCTCTGGCACCCACCAGTTCTCTCTCTGTTTCTATGAGTCCGTTTCAATGTTATTGGTTTATTTTGTGCTTTGGATTCACATATAAGTGAAATAATATGGTACTTGTCTTTTTCTGACTGACTTATTTCACTGAACATAATATCCTCTAGGTCCATCTATGCTGTCAAAAATGGTAAGATTTCACTCTTTTTTATGACCAAGTAATATTCCATTGTATATGTGCACCACCACGTTTTTATCTACTTGTCTGTTGTTAGGCACTTGGGTTGCTTCCATAGCTTGGCTATTGTAAATAGTGCTATGAGGAACATAGGTGTGCATATATTCTTTTAAATTAGTGTTTGGTGGTTTTTCAGGTAAATCTTTAGAAATGGAATCACTGGGTCGTAAGGCAGTTCCATTTTTAATCTTCTGAGGAAAAATTCATAGTGTTTTCCATAGTGGCTGCACCAATCTGCATTCCCACCAACAATGCACTAGGGCAGTGGTCAGCAAACTCATTCATCAACAGAGCCAAATATCAACAGGATAGCGATTGACATTTCTTTTGAGAGCCAAATGTTTTAAACTTACACTTCTTCTAACGCCACTTCTTCAAAATAGACTTGCCCAGGCCATGGTATTTTGCGGAAGAGCCACACTCAAGGGGCCAAAGCGCCGCATGTGGCTGGCGAGCCGCAGTTTGCCGACCACGGCACTAGGGTTCCCTTTTCTCTGCATCCTTGCCAGTACTTGTCATTTGTGGATTAATTGAGGATAGCCATTCTGACAGGTGTCAGGTGATATCTCATTGTGGTTTTAATTGCATTTCTCTGACAATTAGTAATGTTTAACTACTTTTCATATGTCCTTTGGCCTTCTGCATGTCCTCTTTGGAGAAGTGTCAACTTTTGAATTGGATTTTTACCTTTGGTATTGAGTAGTATAAGTTCTTTATAAATTTTGGATACTAACCCCTTATCAGATGCATAGTTTGTGAGTATGTTCTCCCATTTATTAGGTTGTCTATTTTTTTCTATGGTTTCCTTTGCTGTGCAAAAACATTTTAATTTGATGTAACCCATTTGTTTATTTTTACTTTTGTTTCCCTTGCCCAAGGAGGTATATCAGAGAAAAGATTGCTACAAGAAATGTGTCTATGTTTTCTTCTGGGATTTTTATAGTTTTGAGTCTTACATGTAAGTCTTTATTTCATGTTGAGTTTATTATTGTATAAGGTGTAAGGAGGTGGCCTACTTTTTTTTTTTTTTTTTGCGTATATTTGTCCAGTTTTCCCAGCACCATTTATTGACTAGACTGTCTTTACCACATTGTATTTTCCTACTGCTTTTGTCAAATATCAATTGATGATATAGACGTGGGTTTATTTCTGGGCTCTCTATTCTGTGCCATTGATCTATATGTCTATTTTCATGCTAGTACCATGCTATTTTGATCAGTATGGCCTTGTAATATAGTTTTATATTGGATTGTATGATACCCCCAACTTCATTCTTCTTCCTCAATATTGTTGAGGCTATTTGGGGTTTTATATGATTCCATATAAATGTTTGGATTATTTGTATTAGTTCTGTGAAATGTGCCATTGGTATTTTGACAGGCATTGCACTGAATCTATAGATTTCTTTGGGTAGTATGGACAATTTTTTTAAATCCTCACCTAGAGGATATGTTTTTCACCAATTTCAGAGCGAGAGGAAAGAAGGAGGAGGGAGGTCCTCCTGTATGGCTCAGTGGTTGAGCATCATCACATGCACCAAGAAGTTGCCGGTTTAAGTCCAAGTCAGGGCATATGCCCAGATAACAGACCCTATCCCTGGTAGGGGGCATGCAGGAGGCAGCCAATCTATATTCTGCTCTTGCACCAATGTTTCTCTCTCTGTCTCCCTTCCTCTCTCTCTAAAAATCAATAAAAATATTTTTAAAAGAGGGAGGGAAGGAGGGATGAAGGGAGGAAAGGAGGAACACAGGGACGGAGGGAGGGAGGAGAGAAACGTTGGCCAGCTGCCTCACACATGTGCCCTGACTAGGAATCAACCTCACGACCCTTCAGTGCAAGGGATGATGCTCTCACCAACTGAGTCACACCGGCCAGGGTGCAGGGTGGTAGTATGGATATTGTAATGATGTTAATTTGTCCTATCCATGAGCACAGTATATGCTTCCATTTTTTTGTGTGTGTGTCTTCTTCAGTATTTTTCTTCAGTGTCTTATAATTTTCTGATTAAAGGTTTTTTTTATCTCTTGGTTAAATTCATTCTTAGGTATTTTATTTTTTTAATGAAATTGATTTCTTTTCCATTTCTGATAGTTTATTATGGGTGTATAAAAATACTACTTTGCTGAATTTATCAGTTCTAGTAGTTTTTTGGTGGGATATTTAGGGTTCTCTCTATATAGCATCATGTCATCTGCACATAATGACAGTTTTACTTCTCCCTTTTCTTTACTTCTTCTTGTCTGATTGCTGTGGCTAGGACATTCAGTACTATGTTGAGTAGGAATAGTGAAGGTAAACATTCCTATCTTGTTGTCTATTTGTCGATCTTAAGGGAAACAATTTTAGCTTTGCCCATTGAGTATGAGGTTGGGTATGGGTTTGTTATGTATGGTCTTTATTAAGTTGAAGTATGTTTCCTTTATTTCCACTTTGCTGAAAGTTTTTTTTATCATGAATGGGTGCTAAATTTTATCCAATGCTTTTTCTGCAGCTATTGATATGATCGTGTGATTTTTATCCTTCACTTTGTTTATGTGCTGTACCACATTTACTGATTTGTGGGTATTGTACCCACCTTCCATCCCTGGAAAAGGTCCCACTTGACCATGGTGTATAATCTTTTTACAGTATTGCTGAATTTGGTTTGCTAGTATTTTATTGAGGATTTTGGCATCTATGTTTATTAGGGATTTTGGCATATACTTTTTTTTTCTTTGTAGTATCTTTATCTTGTCATGGAATCAGGATAAGGCTGGCCTTATAAAATGAAGTTAGGAGTATTCCCTCTGCTTGAATTTTTTGAAATAGTTTGAGTAGGATAGGTATTAATTCTTCTTTGAACGTTTGGTAAAATTCACATGTGAAGCCACCTGGTCCAGGACTTTTGTTTGTTCTAAGTTCTTTGATTACTGCTTTGATTTTGTTAGTTGCAAATCAGTCTATTTAGATTTTCTGTTTCTTTTTTTTTTCTTTTTTGAATTCTCACCCGAGGATATGCCATTATTGATTGATTGAGAGGGAGAGAGAGAGAAAGAGGAGAGGAGAGGAGAGGAGAGGAGAGGAGAGGAGAGGAGAGGAGAGGAGAGGAGAGGAGAGGAGAGAAGAGAAGAGGAGAGGAGAGGAGAGGAGAGGAGAGGAGAGGAGAGGAGAGGAGAGGAGAGAAGAGAAGAGAAGAGAAGAGAAGAGGAGAGAAGAGAAGAGAAGAGAAGAGAAGAGAAGAGAAGAGAAGAGAAGAGAAGAGAAGAGAAGAGAAGCATTGCTGTAAGAGAGAAACATCAGTCAGTTGCCACCTGCACGCACCGTGACTGGGAACTGAACCCGCAACCTTTTGGTATATGGAACAATGCTCCAACCAGCTGAGCCACCTGACCAGGGCTCTGCTTATTCTTGATTCAGCTTTGAAAGATGATTTCAGCTTTGAAAGATTCTATGTTCCTAGGAATTTGTCCATTTCTTCCAGATTGTCCAAATTTTTGTTCCTGGTATTTTATTATAATCCTCTGTATTTCTGTGGTGCCAGTTGTTACTTCACTTCTTTCATTTCAGATTTTATGTGGGCCCTCTCTCTATTTTTCTTGATTAGTCTGGGTAAAGGTTTGTCCATCTTGTTTATCTTGTAAAAGAACCACCTCTTGGTTTCATTTGTAGTTGCTATGTCTCTCTACTGTCTTTTTGTTTAAGTTCTCCTTGAGTTCATCCACTCTTCTCCTAAGTTACTTGAGCATCCATCCTATAGCCATTGTTTTGAACTCTGTCTGGTAGATGGCTTTCCTCCATTTTATTTAGTTCTTTTTCTGTGGATTTCTCCTGTTCTTTCATTTGGGACACATTTGTCTCCCAATTATGGCTGCCTCTCTGTACCAGTATTTATTTCTGAGTAGTAGGTAGATCCACTATGTCTCCCACCCTGGGTATGGTGACCTTATGGAGTAGGTTTCTTGTGGGAGTAAGTGGCACTGTTTCCCTGATCACCTGAGTCAGGGGCTCCAGGAATTTCTCTTGTGTGAGTTATGCGAGCCCTCCTGTCGCAGTTGAGTCTTGATTGCTGTTGGCCCATCCATGGGTGGGGTTGACCTTTAGGCTGGCTGACCGCAGCGTGCGAATTGTTGTGTGGAGGCTGCCCTCATGAAGCAGCGTTTGCCCCGCCAGGGCCTGGTGCCTGCTGAGATGTCCCTTGGGGTGAGATGTCCCTTGTGGAGCTGCATGTGCTGTGCTCTGATATGGTCTGAAGGCTGCCACCAGTGTGTTGGTTCTCGGTCCTCTTGAGAGGGACTGTGGTACAGGTGAGTCTCAGGTGCTGCCTGTGACTGGCCCTGAGCTACTTGTTTGGAGCTGCATAGCAATGCACAGTGTGTAGCTACCTCTGCTGGGCCTGGGTGCACATGGCAGGGGCCAAGCTGCATACCCAGGCTGGTTTCCACCGGCACTGAGCCCGGGAACAGGTCTTCAAAAGGCCCATGGCTCCCTGAAACCTGCCATCACCTGCCGCTGCCAGTTAGGCTGTCACTGAAAGAACCTCTGGCTGTACCGAGTTGCATGAGGTGGGTTCTGAGTGAGTGGCCAGGTAGGGATGAACAGAGTCCCTGGGTTGCTATGGATTTAAACTTGGCGCCCGTGCTGGGCCAGAGGCTGCTCAGCAAAAAGTCTCAGGGTATACCAAGGCCAGCCACACTTGCTGGGGGCCTGCAGACCTTTGCGGTGGGGCCGGGTCTCAGGAGTCGCCAGGATGAGACCTGCAGAGTTCATCGGGCTAGAACAGACCAGGATTTGGCTGTGTGGAGGGAGGGCTCCGCACAGGAACAATGGCATTACCAGGCATGCATGGGAAAAACGGCCCCCAACTTAGAGCCACCCAGCTCAGTCTCTCCCTGTTCGCCTCTGCCTCCTAAATCTTGGAGAGCCTTCTAAGAAAGTGCAGTACAGGCCCAGGCTGGCCGGAGCCAGCAGACTCCTCCGAGGGTGTGAGCTCGGCAGGGCAGGGCCATAAGGAGCCAGGAGGGTGGGGCTAGTGCATTCCCTGAGGCTAATGCCAGATGGAAAAAAATGCTTGACCCAGGGAAGATATCATCTCTGGGTAGAGTGTGAGATGCACTCAGCACAGGGACATTGGCAGCTGCTCCTCCAGCCCTCTCTCCGGAGCCACGCTACCCAATCTCCCCCTGTGGGACTCCAGTCTGCTCTGAGCCACCTTCCCTTCGCGACAGACCAGGGTGAGTGACCACGAGTGAGATTTTGTGTGCCTGCCCTTTAAAAGGGCACCTAGGTTTCTAGCAGATCCCTCATCTCTCCCAGGCAGGAAACCCCTGCTGGTTTTTCGTCAGATGTTACCTGGGCTCCTCTTCCTGGCTCTGGTGCTCCCACTGGAGAGCTTGGCTTGGGGTTGAGACCACTCACTCCCTAGGGGGGACTTTGCAGCTGAGATATTCTTTCAGATTCTCAAAAGCTGCATGGGGGCGAGGAGCCAGCCCTTTTTGCACCTCTGCCCTTTCTACGAGTCCCAATGTGGCGACTTCTGTATATCCTTTATCATAAGACTTTGTCCTACTAGTCTTTAGTTGGTTATTCAGTTTGATTGTTCTATAATTTAATTGTAAGTCCAATTTGGTGAGTTTCACTTCTACCTACTCTGCTGCCATCTTGGATCCTCTCACTGTGGTTTTCATTTGCATTTCCCTGGTGATTAGTGATGGTGAACATCCTTTTATATGTCCGTTAGCCATCTATATGTCCTCTTTGGAGAAATGTCTATTCAGGTGTTCTGACCATTTTTTAATCAGATTCGGGCGGGGAGGGGGGCGGTTCGTGTTAAGTTGTCTAAGTTTCTTATGTATTTTCAATATTAACCCCGTAACACAGGAGTGGGGAATGCCCAGCCTGTGAGCCATCTAAGGCCCATGAAACCTTTTGGTCTGACCCTGCCAAGGCATTAGGGTGAGTTGATTAAATGTCTGACTGAACATAGCAGGCTGATTTTTAAGTTGATAATTTTGCATGGCCCACAAATGATGTTGGGTAAATATCCAAATGGCCCTTGGCAGGAAAAGGGTTTCCCACCCCTGCTTTACAGATACATTGTTTGCAAATACCTTCTTTCATTCAGTAGGTTGTCTTTTGCTTTGTTTCCTTTGCTGGCAAAAACTTTTTAGTTTAATGTAGTATCTAAAAATCCATTGACGGATAAATGGATAAAGAAAATGTATGTATATATCATATATATATATATATATATATATATATATATATATATATATTGCAATAATATGCAGTCAGGAGAAAGAAGGAAATGCTGCCACTTGTGATGACATGGATGGACCTTGAGGGCATTGTGTCAAATGAAATAACTCAGACACAGAAAGACAACTACTGTATTATCTCACTTATATGTAGAATCTAAAAAAGCCAAACTCATAGAAACAGAATAGGATGGTGGTTGCCATGGGCTCATGGGTAGAGGAAATGGGGAGATGTTGGTCAAAGAGTACACGCTTTCAGTTATACGATGAATTAAGTTCTGGAAAGCTAATGTAACTACAGTTAACAACACTGTATTGTAGACCCAAAAGTTGTTACAAGAGTAAATTTTAAATGTTCTCACTGCAAAGAAATGATAATAATTATGTGAGTTGATGGAGGTGTTAACTAACCCTATTGTGGTAGTCATTTTGTCAATTCTCTGTGTGTGTGTGTGTGTGTGTGTGTGTGTGTGTGTGGTGTGTGTGTGTATATAATCTTCACGTTGTACATCTTAAATTTACACAATGTTACATGTCAATTATATCTCAATAAAGCTAGAGAAAAGAATAACTTCATAATAGACATGTTCGTATATCATCAGGCATTGAAATTAATTATTTTAGTGACATTGGGACTTCTAGTTTAACATAAGGTCAACATAAACAGCCTCTGGTTCACAGTCTGTCCCTTCCCCATTTGAAATACCCACGGGACATAGAAAATTATGAAAACTCACATTGCAAAGGGATGTAACTGAAAAGTTTTGTCCCATGCCAGAATCTTCATGGAATCTCCACAAATAAGAGTGCAGTGGGGCTGAATGGGCAGACACAGTGGGCTGTACACTCTGTCTCAGAATAGCACCTTTGGCTGATGAGCAGACAGAAGAATGCTCTTGCTAATCTCGCGGCAGCTATGCAGAAGCTAGTCCAATCAGAAAGCGAGGCAGAAACTATTTCCCTACAACCAAACTGGTTTCTTGAAAGGGCAGAGCTAAATTTACCTTCTCTTCCACATCAGCAACTCTCATTCCCCTTCCACGTAGAGACCGTGAAATGGCTTCACGAAGACGAGCAGTGGTGCAGTGCTCTGGTCTCTGAGAGGAATGGCCCTTTAGAGCTAGCGTGCGTAGGGCAGGGTCCAGGAGAGTCCCAGGTGCAAGACTTGTCCTCTCCCAGGGGAGTCGCACAACCACGTCTGTTTCTTCTAGCGACTAGTGCGGTGGTACACCCAGTGTTGTCTCCCGGGGAACGCACCCTAGCTTTGCCACCCAGAGGTTCTTCGGGCCTCGGTCACAGAGACATGATTCAGAAGTCAGGCTGGCACTTCTGGCCAAGGGCACTTGCCATGAATTCCATTGGGAGCATGGATGTCCCGTGTGGCCCTCGGCACTGAGCAAACAAAACCACTCTTCAGGCAGGAAGTTCCAAGGGCTTCCAGGTTGCCTCTCAGGAGCAGGAAACAAAGGCCAAACCTCTCTTAGGGCAAAGTTAGGTGTGTTTTTTTTACTGCAAACTATTGATAATTGGATTGCTTTTGCACTGTCCATAAATCACTAAAATAAGATTTCTAACCGGTTCGTTGATTCTTCTGTTAAAATCTTTTTTTTTTTCTTTTGAGTACTTACTGAGACTCAGGAACCCTGATGGGCAATGGAGATGAAAAGCTCAAAGGGCGTGTGCCTCCCTTAGTGAACTAATGATTAAATAAATAATTCCAGTCCTGTCCTCCAAAATGTTCTAGAGCCCCTATGAAGAAAATGGGTAATTTTGCTTGGAATTGTGAGGGAAAACTAAATTATGTTTCTTTGGGAGAATTTTCTTTTCTACCTTATTTTCCTGAAACTTAGATCTTTCTATCTTGAAAAATGGCATAACTCTGAATTGCATTCTTAGTCTATAAATGAGGACGATAACAGTACTACTCCAGTGAGTGATATGGGTAGCCACAACTTTTCATAGCTTCTGACTTTGTTGCTCCACCCATTTGAGACTCTCTAACTAAGCCCTGAGCTTCACTTCCCATGGCTTTCATCAATTCCTTCAAAGATTGCTGCAGCAGAGTTCTTCGCTTCTGCTACTGGGCAGTGGCCCCGGGATAAAACAAGGGAAAAAGTACTTCTCACATGTTTAGAAAAGAGTGATCCTCACACAATACAAATAGTTGCTCATTTTTTGTATATTGACTCTGGATCAAGTACCAGCAAGGTTTCTGTGAAGCCACAGAGTAAATATTTTAGGCTCTGCAGGCCAGGTGGTCTCTGTTGCACCAACTCCACAGTGCTCTGCTGAGGTGACAGCAGCCATTGCGGCCTCCCATAGAGAAACAGGTGCAGCTGTGTTCTAAGAAAACTTTATTTTCAAAAATGCAACCTTCCCCAGCCGGCGTGCTCAGGGGTTGAGCACCGACCTGTGAACCAGGAGGTCACAGTTTGATTCCCGGTCAGGGCACAGGCCTGGGTTGTGGGCTCGATCCCCAGTGTGGGGCGTGCAGGAGGCAACAGATCAATGCTCTCATCGTTGATGTTTCTAGCTCTCTCTCCCTCTCCCTTCCTCACTGAAATCAATAAAAGTATATTTTTAAAAAATAAAATAAAATAAAATAAAATAAAAGGCAGCCAGCCAGATTTGACTGTGAGCTTCAGTTTGCAGACTCCTAATCTGGGTCATTCATTATCACATGAGTGTTGTGGACTTGCATGATGTAGAAATACTGGGGAATGAAGACTTTTCTAATTTAATGCAGAAACGTAAGTAGGCCCGAAATTAGGAGTGGGTGGTCATCAGCTGTGATTCCTTGTGCCTAACTGAAATAGGATTCAGTGCATATGAGTGAAAAGAATGATTGAGACCAATATGGCCAAACCACCCTTTTGACCCACTCTGCCATGCTCTGCCCTTACTGCTAACTCCTTGTGAAACACCTGGGAAGTCCCTGAGGGTCTTGCGAGGCCTGTGGGAAAGAACTGAGGATTTGAGAGGATTTGTGGTTGTGATATAAAATCTTTTAGGATCTTCTGATTATAGGAGGGCATATTTGAAGCTGTATCTCTACAACCTGAAGTAAAGTGGAAAATGGATCATTAATTTGGTCACCATAAGCCACATCAGGTGTTACAACCCACTCCTACTGGTCTGTCTACCCAGTATCCTCTTTCCTTCTTTTTCCCTTTCCAATGGAGAGTTGATTTTACTGAGGGAAGCAAAGTACTCAGACAAAAAAAGAATTTGATTTCCCAAGCTACCCTTTCAACTGCAAGTGACTCATGCAAGATGGTTTGGCCATGGCGATATTAGCAGACTTACTGGCAGAGTTTCTAGGAATGCGATTTTCCTTGTTGAAAAGAGACAGACTCAGCTGGCAGGCAGACTGGCCCTGTGCACTCCCCTCTTCCTGCTCAGAGCACAGATAGGATGGCTACCGAGGGAGCGACTATCTTGTCACCATGAAAATCAAACACCACGGAAGATGGAGCGGTAGACTTTAGAAGGAACCTGAATCTTTGATGAGTTCCTTCATGCTTGTGATACTTTTTCCTGGACATCAGATTTATTTGAGAATAATTTTATTGCCGATCTCCTGTTGGTGGGTTTTTGTTAAATTTAGCCTTAATTGGATTAATTGGCTTCAAAATTGTTGAGGCTGTGAAAATCAGCTCATTGTCAGTGTGGCGATGCTAACAAGAACTAAGTATACAATCTTGACTTGGCTTTGTGCAGTGTGGACAGTGGAGATAAAAGCAAGGCATGGGTTCATCAGTACCCTGGTTCAGGTCCTGTTACTCTGATTGTCTCATTAGCTACAGTTGTAGGAAGCCTAGAGGCTACCGAGATAGGCATTGATGATGGTGGCGTGTGGGCCCATTAAGGAGTCTACACACATAGTCAAGGCTCTACATGTCTAGTACAAGCAGTTTCACAAAAAACTCAATAAAAAAGAAAGAAAATCTCAGCATTTGTGAATTAATACATGGCCCTCAAGAATGTTCCCACATTTTTTGTCGTTATCTATCAAGTTTCTCAAGTTAACCATTTAATATAAAAGGAAAACATTTTTATTTTTAAGTTTAAATTATCCATCCCTGGTTCTCTACCCAGCTTTATAAATAAATTCTATTGAAACCACATTTATGATGAGCAATTCTTTAAAAATTTGCTCTTAAAAGCCTTATGCCATTAATATTTCAGTTAATTAAAAATGCATTATGCCTTAATCCTTTGTTAAATGCACAACAGAATAAAACAGCATATAATATTGAAGTTGGAAGTTTCTTTGGAATTAGATGGTTGGGCTTACAATTGATGGTTTATTAATGTAAACCTAGTGGGGGGTAAGCCAAAGAACATTTCATGTTCTGATGTTTATAAAAGAGATCAAATTTACAAGGGCATTATTTTTTTCCTACTGAATTCCTAAACGTTACTATTAAAAGACATAAAATATATGTAATACAAACATGTGTATCCCAAGGGACAGTTCAAAAAGATTGCTAAACATGGAAAGTTTATGGAGGAATCCAAAGTCAAATTAATATCCCAGAGTTTGGATACTTACTTGGATTTTGGAAATGTTTTTCTCAGAATTAAAAGGAGTTTTGGTGTGGGGCCCCATATGGAAAACATGCATAATTTATTTAAAAGACCAAAGCAAAAGGGAATTCACAGTTTGAAATATGGATAATTATGCTATAATTAAAGAACTAGTTTGTTTTTTGTTTTAAAATTATTGTCTTCAGAGTTTCCACCCCCACCCCCTACTGCTATTTAGGGATTCAAATGTTTAGGAAGTATTTTCTTCATAGTCCTGAAAGTTTTGACTATTTTTTTTAAAGGCTTCCATCTTTTTTTCTTTAATATATTTTATTGATTTTTTACAGAGAGGAAGGAAGAGGGATAGAGAGCTAGAAACATCGATGAGAGAGAAACATCGATCAGCTGCCTCCTGCACACCTCCCACTGGGAATGTGCCCGCAGCCAAGGTACATGCCCTTGACCAGAATCGAACCCAGGACCCTTCAGTCCACAGGCCAACACTCTATCCACTGAGCCAAACCGGTTTCGACTTGACTATTTTTTTATATGAAACACAAGTCAATGAAATATGTTACACCATCTTTTCAATACCATACAACAATGAAAAGCTTTCTATTCCTCCCCTCATTATGACTCTCTACTTTATAGATTATCCTATATAATAAAAGCCTAATATGCTAAGTGTCTGACCATTCGACCATTCGACTAGTCGCTATGACACGCACTGACCACCAGGGGGCAGATGCTCCAACTGGTAGGTGAGCTTGCTGCTGGGGTCCGGCAGATCAGGACTAGGCGAGACAGGCTGGACACACCCTGGAGCCCTCCCGTGGTCCCTCCCTGGCCCCAATCATGCACCAGTGGGGTCCCTCAGTCTGGCCTGTGCCCTCTCACAATCTGGGACCCCTTGGAGGATGTTGGAGAGCTGGTTTCAGCCCGATCCTGCAGGCCAGGCTGAGGGACCCCACTGGTGCACGAATCCACATATTAGGCTTTTATTATATAGGATAAACAGTGAATAATACCAACCCTCCATATAGGCAGCTAAAGGAAGAACTTGATGTTTTTATACCCACTGATTCTCACACTAAAAGGACTGAAAATGTCTCCCCTTTTGATTGGCAAATTCTATTAGATAAGGGAAGACAGATGTTATGAATGTTCATAATATGTGGTCCAAATCCATGGGGCAATTTTGGGTTGCTTTCAGTTCCGTAGTCAAATGTTCGATGTTGTAAGGAGGGTTTGGGTAAGAATTTTGTAGTAAAACAGGACTTTCCGATTGAACTCTAATGTCTTGCTGGCTTTTTATTCCTACCGTACACGAACTATCCTTTTCCTAACTCTGCAGGGTAGTCAATGAGCAGTATTTTATTGTCATAGTGATTTGAACTACACGGTTGATTTGCTACCCACATGGCTACTTTTCCTTCTATCAAGAATGATTTTTGTGTTTGTTTTCAAATGAGTCAATTGAGCAAAAAGGGTGATGAGGAGGGTAGCTTGGAGGCAGGGTTAAGAGGACAAAAAGGGAGGAGGCGGCACATTTCCTGGTCTCTCAGGCTCCTTCTGCTGCCTCGTAGACACAGAATGGAGCAAACGCACTGTTCATAGGCACAGTCAGCCTGGGCAAAGGCTGCCCTGTACTTAGACTTCATTTTGGAAGCAGGACAGAGGCGTGTTTCTCATTATGCCCCATCGGATTTGTGCATTGGGGAGTATAATTACCCAGCCCAGCCCTCAGACCACTGCGAAACATCACATGTCTCTTACACACATTCTTTTCCTTCCAACCAGCACTCGAGTGCCCACCAAGGGCCCTGCCCACAGTAGGGTTAGCTTAAAATTCTTTTCAAACACAGTGGTAACATGGCTCTCCTCCACAAAACATGTATCATCAGCAGTTCAATCACAGGATTATTCTTACATGACAGATAAGTGGGCCCGTTTAATGTGCGGTGGTTATTACAGTAAGCCCCTGGGTCCGACTCTCCCTGTTTATACACTGCTCTCCGGAAGCCAGGCTGTCAGGAATGTGCCAACATCTCTTTCAAGCTTGGAATGAGCCCGTGCTACCAATGCAAAGTGTGGAAGGTCGGTTCAGCTTGGAGTTTAACTTCTGTTTCGTTTCCAGTCCAGAATCGGCGCTAAGGAGAAATGAGTGGCAGACACTGTCTGCTGCCTCTCTGGCTGAGAGCCAGAGAACATTCTCTCCCAGTCCTCCTTCCTCACTGCACGCGGCAAACCCTCAATTCTCCCTGCCCATCCCTGCAGCCGGGGGGTGGCAGTTGCTGGGTTTCCTGAGTACAAGCAGCTTCTTGTGGAATGAAGGGTTCGGGTTCGGGTTCGGGTTAGCAGCACGTTGAAGAACCTCCATCAAGAGGACTAGCAGTGGGGGGAAGGGAGTCACTGACCCAGGTGGGTTAGTGAGCATATATTCCACTAAAAATATGCAAGGTGATTTTAGGTAGCCCATTACCAAACATGTATCATTTTATTTTTATTTTTAAATACATTTTTATTGATTTCAGAGAAGAAGCGAAAGGGAGAGAGAGAGAGAGAGAGAGATAGAAACATCAAAGATGAGAGAATCATTGATCGGCTGCCTCCTGCACTGGGGACTGAGCCTGCAACCCAGGCATGTGACCTTGACCGGAATCGAACCAGGGACCCTTCAGTCCACAGGCCGCTGTTCTATCTACTGAGCCAAACCAGCTAGGGCCAAACACGTATCATTTTAACAGCTAACGTGTTTACAGAAATAGCACATTTAAATAACATTTACTTTGTGCTGACCTTGTGCCTTGTAAATATTAACTCATCCTCATAATTCAAAGAAGAGGGTAGGTAATGTTGCTGTCCCCTGTTACAAATGAGGAAACTAAGGCACAGGAGATCAGGGGATTTGCCCCTGGTTGTTTGGAAGGTCACCAGAGAGGCCTGGATCTGAACCTTCACAGTCAGCCCATCTACCACGTGGCAGACACGCTCCTAGACCCCAGTGGATGCCTGAAACCACTGATGGTACCAAACCCCATAATTGCCACTTTTTTTCCTATACACTCAACCTCTGATAAAGTTTGATTTATCAATTAGGTACAGTAAAAGATTTAACAACAACAAGAAAACAGTTATAGCCCTAACCGGTTTGGCTCAGTGGATAGAGCGTCGGCCTGCGGACTGAAGGGTCCCAGGTTCGATTCCGGTCAAGGGCATGTACCTGGGTTGTGGGCACATCCCCAGTAGGGGGCATGCAGGAGGCAGCTGATCGATGTTTCTCTCTCATCGATGTTTCTAACTCTCTATCCCTTTCTCTTCCTTTCTGTAAAAAAAAATCAATAAAATATATTTTTAAAAAAAGAAAAAGAAAACAGTTATAGCAACATACTGTGATAAATGTTACGTGAATGTGGCTCTCTCTCGGCCTCCACATACTTTGTTGTACCGCACTCACCCTCTTGGATAAAGTGAAATGATATTGCCTCTGTGAGGAGAAGTGAGATGCATGACGGAGGCATTGGTGACAGAGCAGTCAGCTACTACTGACTTCCTGATGGTCCTGAAGTAACAAGCATATTCGAATGGCCAGCGCTACTACTCTTGAGCTTTGGGGCTTCCGGTAAGAAAAATAAGGGTGACGTGAACACAAGCACGGTGATACCACAACAGCTGGCGTGGTAACCTGGGTGGCTACTTGAGTGGATAACGTGCCGGGAGCATCGACAGTTGGGCACATTGGACAGACGGTCAGACGGGCCAGAGGGCTCGAGACTTCATCCTGCTCCTCAGAACGGTGTACAATTTAGATTTATGAGTTGTTGATTTCTGCATTTTTCCACTTCCTATTTTCAGACCGTGGCGGACCACCAGTAACTGAAAGTACAAAAGCGAAACCTCGGATCAGGGGGGACTACTGTGCCTTCTAGGTGCGGTGTCTATGCAGTTGACCCCTCTCGTGTTCCGAGAGCATCAAACCCTGGTGTTCTAGAACATTCATTGTGTGTAATGAATTCCCTTGTCACTTATGCAGCATCGTTGGATCTATGTACCAGCCTTGGGTGCATGGTGTATACATCCTCATGATGCCAGAAAAGTTGTCAAATCCTTTCTGCTTAATTCTGACATAGAACCCCCGTTGATGAATGCCATTTGGCTGTGCTCTATAGTGTCTGGTAGAGACATATATGACTTTGTTGTTATGGACTGAATGTTCGTGCCCATCCCCATTCATCTGTTGGTCTTTGGAGATGGGGCTCTGGTGGGCACTCAGGCTGCGGTCACAGGGGCGGAGCCCCCACGATGCCGTTGGTGCTTTTGAGAGGGAAGGAAGAGCCCAGAGTGTGTGTGCAGGCTCCGGCTCTCACCCTCTGTCATGTGAGCAGGACGGTCAGCAGCGGACTTCTCCCAGAGTCTGTGGTAGAAGCTCACAATGCGCCTGTGATCTGCCCTCAGACGTCTACAGCCTCACTTCTGCCGCACAGGCAGTCCTCGGGTTACGTCGGACTCGACACACGTCATTTCGTAGTTACGTCGCCACCTCCCATTTATTTATTTTTTAAAAAGTTCCATCATTTCGACGTCTGTACATATGTGCTTTATATTTTTTATTATTTATTTACCACAAGCCAAGGTCAGGAATTGTTCTTTCTTTTAATTTTTTAAAAATATATTTTATTGATTTTTTTTTACAGAGAGGAAGAGAGAGGGATAGAGAGTTAGAAACATTGATGGGAGAGAAACATCGATCAGCTGCCTCCTGCACACCCCCCACTGGGGATGTACCCGCAACCAAGGTACATGCCCTTGACCGGAATCGAACCTGGGACCCTTCAGTCCACAGGCCAACTTTCTATCCACTGAGCCAAACCAGTTAGGGCTCTTTTAAATTTTTTTACTGTTTCACTTCATTACTGCTGTGTCTGTGCTCCATGTGAGTAACGTAGGTGCTTATGCAGGTGGGTCCTGACTTACGGCACGTCTCCGGCGTAACCGAGGGCCTGCTGTATTCTATTGGCCAGCAAGTCACTAAGCTCAGATTTGAGGAGCGGGAACTAGACTCTGCTTTTCAATGGGAGGAAGAGCAAAAATTTGTAACCACCTTTTATCTAAGGAAAGTCCCTTTTATCCAAATAATTTGACTTTTTTAAGTTTAAATTTCATATTTACTCTGTTCAATTTTTATTAGGAATGTATCGTGCTTTTTGAAAGCATGCTAGCATATTTGTGATAAACTGTGCTCAGCGTTATTTATTTAGGCAGTCTCCGAATTGTCAAGTTCCATAGATTTTGAGTGGGTTTTGAGCCAACTACTAGTATATTTTCTTCACAAACTTTGTTGGTTTGAGTGCAAGATTTATAGAACGCAGAAACTTCGTTGCTCTGAGTGCCTGCCCAGAAGATGTATCAAACTCAGTGTTTTCAGGAATCTATCACGCACACGCCATTCTAGCAGAAACACCCGTGAATGCATGTGCTTCTCTAAGGGTTGTAGGACTCTGGTTACACCCAGGCTTTCTTAAGAACGCCAGTCTCATCTTGCACCCCTTGATCCCAATGTAGAAGTGCGTTCTTCCATCAACAGCACTTGTTCTTCAAGCGGAAGCCGCCACAAAGAGGCAGCAGTACAGCGGCTCTCCCAAGATGAAGATGGAGGTTGACTTCAAGGTGAAATCGGGAAGTGTTTTTTTCCAGATTATTGTTGTTTTTGTTTCAGTAATTTAGCACATTGTCACATATGTGGCATGACAGAGAATTGCATGTAAGGTGAGCTGAATACATGTAAGGCATTTCAGCTGGCATAATGCCCAGAGGGATGTGTGGGGGGGGGCGGGGGAGGTGGGGAGGGGGGAACAGGCCGATCTGTCATTCAGAGGCTCTACTGAATTCTTTCCCTTCCTATGTGCATCCTCATCACCCCTTCCTTGAGTCCTTTTCAAAACACAGGAACGAACACTGCGAAGAAACCAAATGCTATTTATAACTGAGGCTAAAATATTGACTTTTCTTTTGGCCACATTTTCTGTGGAAATAAACACACACACACAAAGCTTAACACTCAGAACTTGAGCACCACTCCTGACGGGTGGGGTTGTAGAGCCAGATTTCTGACGTAAAGTTCCGTATCAAGATGAAAGCATTCACAAAATTACTAATAAGACTGACTCAATTAATAGAACTATTGAGATGGAAGTAATGACACCTTAGTGTTCTAGACCAGACTTACACAGAAATTTCTCGACAACCTGCTGTATATTAAGCACCACAAGAAGGATGTATGGAATGGAATAATAGCCCTGCCTTTTGGCTCGGTTGGAGTGGCGTCCTGTGCACAAAGGTTACAGATTCGATCCCTGGTGAGGATGTGTACAGGAGGCAACTGATGGATGTTTCTATCACACATCGCTGTTTCTCTCTCTCTCTCCCTTTCAAATCAGTAAAACATATCCTCAGGTGAGGATTGGAAAAAAAAAGAAAGAAATTTTCTATCACTCAGTTGCTTAGGCCTAAAACCTAAACTTGCCTTTGCCTTCTCTCTTTTCCAAGACTGCTGTAGAATCTACCATCCCTAGTGTATCTAATCCAGACCCTCCTCACTTCCTCCGGTCCAAGTCACCGCCATCTCTCCCTTGGAAGACAGCAGGAGCCTCCTAATGGTTCTCCCTTGCTTCCAGGTTTTCAAGGCTGTGAACAGCGCCACAGGGAATATCAGTGTGTACTTTCTTTTATGGACGTTTGGAAACCTGTCCCTACGGTGGCTTCCTGCAGGTAGAATTAGGACTTTCCTAAAGGAATTCATTGTAATGCTGCTATAGGCTGCTGGCTTTTCTCTTCTGTCTTATTAGCTGTTTCCAGCTGTTGGTACTGAAACAAGAAACTTATCCTGAGATTGTAACATCAGTTATGTCTTGAGGGTCCGTACTACGGTTCACACCCATCCAGGGACAGACAGCCAGGCACTCGGATGGCTGTGCTGTGTCCCAGAGGCCAGGAGCGCTTGGCCCCACACACAGTTCTCAGGGCTCATTGGCGTTTCTGGGGCCTGCCGACAGGCTCGAGGTCAGAAAAGAAATGTTTCTTCCAATATAGAAAAGGCAAACTGGAACACTGAAGTTAACACAGGTTTATAAAATAACTCGAGGTCCGTTGCACAATATTCGTGCAAGAATAGGCCCCTGGCTTCCCTCCCAGCCTCCCGGGAGCTGGCACGTCCCCGCTCCCCCACTCCCGGGCCGCTGGGAGCCTGCAAGTCCTCACTTCTGTCTGGAGCACCACTCCAGTAGCTCCCTCTGCCGCCCCGCTTCCCCTCATAGCAGGCTTCACACCGCTCTGCGCCTGCATATGCAAATTAACCTCCATCTTTGTTGGGTTAATTTGCAGGCTCACTCTGATTGGCTGTGGGCGTAGCGGAGTGATGGTTAATTTGCATGTTTCTCTTTTATTAGGTAAGATTATAAAATGTAGCCCAGCCTGGCTCCATTGGCGTTAGATTAGTATTTCTAAGTATCTTGTTATTGAACAACCCAAGATTCTGAATTCTTTCCCTGACCTGCCCTGCTCTTAGGTGGAGGGGCCAGCAGCAACCCATGGACTTGTCCCCACCATGTTCCGGGGAGATTCCTCAGGGCTTCCTGGCTTCCTGGCCTCCTGCCCGGGGTGCTCCTCCTCAGGGGGGAGGCGAGCCTCCCAGGACAGCAGCCTGGCAGAAAGCACCCTTCTCCAACAGGGGGCAGTGTTGGAGAGGAACAGGAATGGCATTTGTCAGGGGGCAAACACTAGGGAAACTTTTCTTCCACCGTCTGTCTGGGGATGGGGGGTAGGAAGGCAGTGGGGACCTGGAGGGGACAGTCCAAACCTCAGTGGTTTGGGGGGCAGGGTCTCTGGTCACAGACCCTCTTATGGGGGTGGCAAGTGATCGATGGCATCTCCCTCTGACCTCAGCTTTTATTGTGACTCCCTAGCTCTTTCTCGATGCATATATTTTCCTCCAGTGCTTACTCTGACTGTGGCGATGACATAGCACCTACTATTCATCACGGTAAAAGTCTCCTATTTCACAGCACTGGGGGGGAAGAAGGCCTTGAGGGTAGGCGGGGGTCCTGATCAGCATGGCTGTTTCCATGGGAAAATGCATGTGGGTCTCCAACGCGGATTTACAGAGGAACCTCTGCAGCACAGTCTGTTCCTGACTGCGCCCCGTTCACACGGACCGTGGGTGCAATGGCCAGATGGTTCTGGTTTTCAGAGTTCCCGCTTGTGCTTCCCGGAGACACAGGAATCCGAGGCCGAGGAGGGTTTTGTTGCTGGTCCCTCCGTAATGAGCCACAAGCACTGTGAGGGGCATTTTACAGCGGGCCTGGCTATTTTATATAGTTTCCTTAAGCTGGTGACTTCGTAAGGTACAAAATGACCCATGGGATCCGGCGGCTCGTGAGGACCGGAGTGTGAGCTGCATGACTCAGAATGCAAGCATCTGCTTGGCCAGTTGGGCTGCACACCCAGTGGGTTCTCCTGCAGGGACTGCTGGGGCTTCCTTTTTCCTACCGTCGCTTCCCTGCAGCCCAGCCGGGGCCTTCAAAGATGACATGGACCGTGAAAATCCTAGCACGTTCCCTCCATGAAAATTGCCAGACTATGAAAATCTCTGTGCTTATATTGAAGATCTGGGACCTCCATTCACCCTTATGGACAAAGGGGCTGAATTGTGGCCTTGGCAGTGTTACCTCCCCCACACACCCTCCTCCACACGCCAGGAAAGCCCCAGGTAGGATTCCATCTGAAGTAAAGCTGCGCAGGGAAATGAAAGCATCAGGCATCTTTTGCGATGGACTGAAATTGTATGAACTGCCCAGCTGGGACACTGGCCATGCAGGGATGAGGAAGCGGGAGTCCTATTTCCAGAGTTTTCGCTTTCTGGCAGGATCCGTGGCAAGCACTCACCGCAGCCTGTTGAATTACACTGAGAGCCAGGGAACCCGGAGGTGACTCATTCACAAGCTCGCTGTCCTGGACTCACCAGGACCCTCCGTGTCCCGTCTTGGCCACCACACTGAATAGGTCTGTCCCTACCCGAAAGGAGGGAGGTAGCCACCCATACCTTTTGCTTGGAGGAGCCCTGCAAGGGTATCCCCCACCCCCAGCACATCTGCTACTCTCTCCCCACAACTTGACCTGAAATCTCACCTTAATGACATTAGGGTTACTAGGTTACTAGGGAGAGAGGGAGGAAGCTGCACGGTCCAAGTGTGCATGTATAGGTGTGCGTGGGTAGGTGCGTGTATAGGTGTACGCGTATAGGTGTGCATGTGTTGTGTGTAGATGTGCGTGTATAGGTGTGCGTGTGTAGGTGTGCATGTATAGATGTGCATGTATAGGTGTGCGTGTGTACGTGTACATGTATAGATATGCATGTGTCGGTGTGCGTGTATAGGTGTGCATGTGTCGTGTGTAGGTGTGCGTGTATAGATGTGCATGTATAGATGTGCGTGTGTAGGTGTGCGTGTATAGGTGTACATGTATAGGTGTATGTGTATAGGTGTGTGTGTGTAGGTGTGCATGTGTAGGTGTGCATGTATAGGTGTGCATGTATAGGTGTGCATGCACAGGTGTGCCTATGTGTGACCTGGGGGATCATTAAGGGAGAAGAATGGAGTCTGGATGCCTCTAATTCCCTCCCAATCCCATTGAGCCCCAGACACTTCCCATCAGGCTCTCTCACTATTAAGAGAAGCCCTGAAACCTGGCTTTGGGGATAGAAAACCAAATGGCACTGGGTGACGTGCTTCAGTGCCACGCACTGTCCAGTCCGGGAGCCACCAGCCACATGTGGCTCTTGAGCCTTCGGAATTCAGCTAGTCCCAATGGAAATGTGGTGTGTGAAATACACACCAGTTTCCAAAACCTTGGCATTGGAAAAACATAAAATATCTTATTAGTAATTTTTTAATATTAATTACATGTTGAAATGAAAATATGTTAAAATATTGGGCCAAATAAAGTCTATTATTAAAATTAATTCTACCTGTTCTTTTTAGTTTTTAAAAGATTACTACAAAATTCTAAATGACATATCTGGCATTATATTTGCTACCGGATAGCACCCTGCTAGTGGCTGGAGCAGACTCCACCGTGAAGGGGGCTGAAACCCAGTGCATGGGCAGAGGTGCCACAGGAACGAGACAGCAAAGGCAGAAATGTCTGAAGGAGGAAAGGGTGTCGTAGCTGACACTCCCCGGGTGTCTGGTCGGCAGCCTGGCTAAGCGCACAGGGACTCCCATCTTCCCTGCCCATAGTGGGCACTTTGAATCCGTTGACTGATTTCCTTCCTGCTGGATGGAGAAGGGGGCAGGAGTATGGAGCAGGATGAGATGCAGAGCCATCTGACTCAAACTAGATTTGGCTTGGGTTTTGCTTCTGAGGTCATCCCTGTGCCCTCCGATCCAGGTTCCTCCTATGGAATCCACACGACAGGTTACTGCGGTGTTTGCTGTGAACTCCATCTCCCAGGCGGGCTGGGAAGGCTAATGATTCCATGGAACTCATGGCCTTGAAGATTTCAGGTACTACACTTCATTTGTAAGAACCTGCTTGATTGTTTTCCTAAAGTGGCTTCGCGGATCGGCGCGTAGACATTGCTCTCAGACCAGGAAGAAGTGGGTTTTGCGTAGTAGTCCACAGTTTTCAATGTCCTTTTCAGCAAATTATCACTTCTTATTGTCACAACATCTTGTGAGGCAGGCAAGGCCTGTATAGATTTTTATCCATATGTCAGAGCTAAGAAACAACAGCAAAAGGTTGTCCCAACCAACATTTGAAAGCTGTGAAGTGACAGGATCAGGGGTGGATCGTGGACAATCTCCTGGAAACCTTGGCTTCTGGCCTTTGGTGGCTTCTGCCAGTGTGTGGAGGGTCACTGAGATGGGCCAGGGGAGGAATGGCCCGCTGCTTCCTTCCCGAATCCAAGGCATTCTGCCCCCTCAAAACCGAGGAAAGTAACTCACCAGGCCTGGATGTCAGGATTTGGAAAACTGCCATTTGGGGGTCCAGGGAAAGAGCCTAATTGGAGCACAGCCTTCCCCTTGGCAGGAATGCCTTTGAAGTAGTGCCTGGCTCATTCCCCCAGGCGACCTCCCGGGGAGCTCTGGGAAAGCCCCGGCCACTTCCTCCTGGAGAGAGGCTCTGAGCTGCAGGCAGAGCCCAGCAGAGGGTGCTGAGAGCCCGCGGCTGCAGGGTGGGCCTGCCAGAGCTGTCAGCTCTGCAGAGCTGGACTGGGGGAGAGGAGGAACCTAAGAGCTCTCCTCACAGTGGAGTGATGATAATGATGATGACGACGACGACGATGATGATGGTGATGGCACTGCTGACTAGATAGTAGGAGCCAGGATTCACCTGGGGGTATGGTGTGGTTTGGAAATGTTAGAGGGTCTGGGGCAAGTCCTCCATTTCCACCATGTGTTTGGGATCAGGCAGTGAGTAGAGAGATGGCAGCCAACCACAGAGGGAAACGTGAGGCAGGGAGTTAGGGCACCCGAGGCCTGGGCTGGTCAATGCCACGGGCTGTTTGGTTAGGCTTGACTGCACGTCTGTGATCTATGTATAGGTCGTTACGATCACTGGCATGATACCTGCTGGAAAAATAGGGCCAGCTTCTTGTCCGGGTCCCAGCAAATCACTGTGCAGCCAAACTTAGAACTAGTTGTGCAGCAGAGAGATGGGATTAAAGGGAACCCCAGCAACGGTCCTGTCCAGAGCCTCCGTGTTACAGTGAAGGAAAGTGCGGTCCAGAGAGGGAAACCTCGCCAGATGTCACAGAGCTAATGGTGACCCAGACAGGACGGGAGCCGGGCGAGTCCCGGACATAGACACAGGCCATGGAGTCAGATCTGGCTTCGAACCTGTGACTCTGGGCAGCTGATTTAACTTTTCTGATCTTCGTTTCCTCATCTGTGCAATAAGGATTTTGACAAGCATTCACCTCAACGGTATAGAGTGGGTCAATAAGGATGAGGCATTTGCGTAGTACCTGTGCGTCGTAAACATTCAATAAGCGGTGACTGATACTGTTATTAGAATTCAGCTTTTCTGACTTCCTGGCCAGAATTCATTCTGTTTGCGATGCAGCCTCCTTCCCTCTTCCTCAGCTCTTTTGCATGGCCCTGCAGCTCCCGGTTTATTGACATCTTCGTGGAAAATTGTGTGGATAAATAAGGACGTTATTTACAGGTTTCACTGCCTGTAAAATAGAATAAAACTAGCTGGACCACAGACCCGCTGATACAAGCCAAGGACTGGTCAGCACAGTGGCTTGAGCAGGGCGGGAGTTTGTTTCCCTTTTGTGTGACTCCAGAGGTGACTGGTAGGACAGTCCGCCATCCTCAACAGTTGAATCTCTTTTCGAGGTTCCAAAGGTCTTTTCGAGTTCTTGCATTTTCTCCTGCAGATAAATGGGGCCAGGAAGTGCATGCCTGATCCTTTGAAAACTAAGACCAGAAGTAGCACCCACAATTGACCTCATTGAGGTGGCCGAAAGCTGGTCACATGGTCACACCCAGCTGCGAGGAGAAACGTAGGCTTCGGCTGGGAAGCCATGTGCCTGGAAGAGAAGAGCAATATGAGAGGAGAACCGAAAGCCCATCACAAGCTCCTCACAGGCACAGCCATGGGTGCGGCTGTTCTTATAAGTGCTGATGTTTCTGAAGACCCATCCACCCCAGGCTTCACAGAAAAGAAAAAATAAGTTCATGCCTAGAAAAGTACCTTCTCTGGAAACAGTTTGGTTCTCGGCTTGTGCTTCAAAAGTAATGGAGAGGCAACAAGGTTGCTGGTGGTTGTCGGGAGAGTGATACAGGATCACTTCTGTAAACGGCAGGACAGTGAGAGGGAGAGCCACGAAGCACCGAGAACAGGCGTCTGCTCATGGGAGGGAGAGGCGGAAGAGGGGGTGCTGAGCTGCGCAGTGAAATACGCGCGCTGCTCTGACCATTCGGGGGTGACATTCCCTCCCTGAAGCAGATGCTGCTCCAGCCCAGGGCCACCCGGAGGTCCCTCCACACCTGCTCGGCCCCAGAGGTCAGTCCAAGGATCTAAATCCAGGAAGAATACTTTAAAAAGCTGGAATGCCCAGCTGGCGTGGCTCAGTGGTTGGGTGTCGACCTATGAACCAGGAGGTCATGGTTTGATTCCAGGGCAGGGCACATGCCCAGGTTGCAGGCTCGATCCCCAGTAGGAAGCGTGCAGGTGGCAGCCCATCAGTGGTTCTCTCTCACATAGATGTTTGTTATCTCTCCCTCTGCCTTCCTCTCTGAAATCAATAAAAAAATATTTTTAAGAAATCTTTTAAAGAATGAAAAAGAAAACTTTTTAAAAGCTGGAAGACAGTTTCGCGCTCATGCACATAGTAATTTCTAGAACTTCAGCACCCTCTTAGCCTACTCTGGGGCCACCTAACTGGGATCAGGCCAGTTTGCGAGATGCCAGGGGAGCCCAGCTCTGGAGGAAAATGGGAAGATCCGGGCGAGGGTCCCAGCGGCCGTGCCCTGAGCCACATGGTTCTCAGAAGGATGCCTGATGGTGGCCTCTTCCAGGTCTCAGATTCACCCTTCCCTCCTGCGGCAGGCATGGCCCTCAGGCTGCTGTGACAGGCTTGTCCTGCCACGCTTCTAACCGGCTCCCATCCACTCACCTTCTCCCCTCACAGCAGCCCTGCACATGGTTGCCATGATGGCCCTTCAAAACCCTTCTCATTCTGGGCCTCTTCAGAATTTGCCAAGGAGAGTTTTGGGGAGTGGTTTTCTATTTCTTGTTGTTGCCGCTGGGGCTGGAGTTTTCCTTACAGGAACTTTTAAATTCCTCTCCAATGAGCAGGTATGATTTTTGTAATAATATAAAGACTAAATGTGTCAAAAGTTGGGAGGGGACAGTTGGGAGCTACTGTGGCTCTCCCTTCTTCATCAAGTCTGTATCTTTTGGGCAATATTTGAGGCCTCCATAAGTAGTTCTAGTCTAGCTGCCAGGCTTCCTCTCCCCGGATTCCTCCATCCAGGCTGTTCTGGTTTCCTCACGGACCCGCTTCTATGCCTATCAAACCCCATCCTCTGCCCACTTCAGGGTTAGTCCTCTTTCTAGACCTAGTTTAAATTTCACCTCCTGCCACCATCTTTTTTCTTAACTGCACATAGCGCTTCTCTGACATGTCATTTAGGTCTGTCCCACACCCCTGTTGCCAGCTATTTTCCTGAGTGACTCTGACCTCCCGAATGAAGTCCTGGTTCTTGGTGGATAAGGGCGAGCACTTATAAATTCCTTGCTTTCTCTGCGCGATCTAGCATAGTTCCGAGCACATACTAGGTACGCCATTGGTCGTTCTAGTCTGAGAACTGTATTCACATCGTAGCTGAATGATTGAACAGGTGTCAGGCCCCTGGTCACCCTTCCTACAAAATATTGGAAGGAGGATTTCATAGGGACAGTACTCATGAATACGAAGGAGTACAACAGGTAATGGGGGGACTTGGGTGTAGTAACAGGCTGACTGTGTGGCCTTGGAAAAGGTTCCCTTTGTCCTGACTTGCCAGTCACCCTCCATGGGACTCCTGTTGGCTCTTCTGACCCCTGCCGGTGAGACCCTCTTCTGTCTTCAGCAGATGGGGAGCTTCAGTGCCTCCACCAGCTTCCTCCCCACCACGGTGTCCATCTCATGCAGTTCCATCAGCATCAGAGAGAACTCCTTCTCCAGGAAGCAGGCCCCAGATGCCCTCAGTGAGACAGTGATCACACCTCCTCTAAGCCTGGGTTTCGAAAGAAGCGATGCCTCTGCAATGACCACTCCGAAGCCTGGACTTGGCTCATTGTACAGTGGCTATGAGAGCTGTTTGTTTACCCACGTCTGAGGGACATTAATAGCTGATCTTAGATGGTAAATTCTTAGAGGATGCCTGTGATGTACTTTTAATGTGCCTGGGGCAGTTCCTGGTCTGAAAACACACTTCACCATGTTTGCTAAATGGTGCCTTTAAACAAGGTCACATGCGTGAAATCCCATCTTTGACTTCCATTGTTAGGCTGATGACAAAACCGGATAGAAAGTCTGAGTCCTCTGCTGGGTCGCTGGTTAAACACAACTCCTAATTAGCGGTTATTATTTATTTAACCTCTTTAAACTCACCTAGGAAAGTGAAATGTGCGTGATAATAGTACCTATCTCACAGTATTGTTTGAAGGATTAAATGAGAGCATGCATATCAAGGGCCTATCAACATCCATAGCTAGTACTTGGTGGTTTTGATTAGTCCTTGAGATGGCAGGTAGCTGGACAATAGAACCCATGAACCAACAGCTTCTCCGGAGATTTGTGGAGTTGAAATGGTTCTGTGACCTGCGTTTTGAGGTCCGGGAAATCAGCAGAAAACTGAGCCTTTCAGGCAATCCAGTTCGGTGGCCAATATCCAGCTCCACCCCCTCGCTCTCCTTCTCAGGACTGAAGGCACCCACAGGGGCAATAAGAACCAAACGGCTGTCTTGCAGGAGAGGAGGGAAAGAGGGAGAGAGTGGGTACCTCGGGCTACATCGTTCTGCTTTTGTTTATTATACACCAGCCTGCCCCAAAGGACCAGAGGGTTTTCCTCCTGGGACAAGGGCTCCCAGCTGGCTGGCAGCGTCTCCCCTTAAGCTGCAGTTGAGAATTGATGGGTCAAAAGCAATCAGCTTGTGTTTGGTTTGTGGGCATGAACACGGTCCGGAAGGTCGTTGGAATTTTATTGTGTGAACGTTTCTAACTGATGTAAATACCCGAGCAGAGCTCACAAAGGACAAAACACTGAGTCAGAGAGAGAACCAGACAGAACAGCCTCCTGGGTGTTTCCCTCCTGGCCTTCTCTCCCTGGGCCTCCCGGCCCTGCTCTCGAAACCTGCACCTGCATCCAGGGCAGCTGTGGGCCAGGTGTATAGGAGCCTGCCGGCCAGCTGAAAGCCGATTTGGCTTAGTATGTGGACTCCAAGGAATTCCTGGAAAAGAGACAGAGAGCCGCAGGAGGGAGCAAGTGGGGCCTCTGGTGGTAACCCCTACAGTCTGCTCTGCTTTGGCTGGAAGGCAGCTCCAGCAAAGCTCCGAGGAGAGCCCCGGCTTTGCCCACGGTCTTCCAGGTAGGGGACTGGAGTGGCTGTGACTGCCGCCCCTGGACGCTCTGCCCAGTCACCACCCCTCCTGGGGCCGCTGGGGCTCCAGTGCTGCTACAGGAACACAGCCCAGAGGGAATGCTCCCGCGGTGAGAAGGGCACAGGGATTTACACACTCCATGCAGAACGCTGCCCAACCCATGAAGGCGGAACCATTCTCTCTCATGAAATCAAGTAGCTGTAAGAGAGCGGCAAAGAGCAACATTTTACTGTTTTTGCCCACACCAAACAAAACGCTGTTGATTCCTAGGCAAGTTGAGTGCAGAAGGGTGAGCGAGGGTTTCTGGGAGTAAGCCTACGGTTTTCTCACCGTTTGGTAGCAAGAATCAAAGCCGAGAGGACAGAGTGTCTGTGTCTCTTTCTTTGTACCCAGAGCCAATACAATGTCCTGGGACCGCGTGAGAAAAAGACACCCCCCCCCCCCAACACCTGAGCATACGGCAGGAGGGAGGAAGTGGGGCTCCTGCGGAGGATGCTGAGTGACCTCTTGGCAGACAGTCCTGGTAACCTCTGTCCATCTCACCAGCTAGGGAGCCTCTGGTGCAGGGAAGAAAGCGCAGAGGAGCTGAGGGAACGGTTCTGGAGAGACACTTAATGAAATTCAGACAGCCCAGCCAGCGTGGCTCAGTGGTTGAGGTTCTATCTATGAACCAGGAGGTCATTGGTTCGATTCTCAGGTCAGGGCACATGCCTAGTTGCCGGCTTGTCCCCAGTGTGGGACGTGCAGGAGGCAGCCAATCAATGATTCTCTCATCAGTGATGTTTCTATCTCTCTCTTCCTTCCTCTCTGAAATCAATAAAAAATATATATATTTTTAAAAATTCAGACAAACTTCTTTGGCGATGAAGTGATATAAGATTCGTTGCATTATTTTGTCTAAAAAAAGGTAAGAATCTAGGAGAACAATGTGATCCGGCCTTTATGTCCTTGTTTGCATTCAGCGATTTGCATAATGAATTAAAAAAAGAACCCGGCGGAGTAGCAGCTCCCACGGCATAATATATAGCGAACATTTTCTCGTTTTCATTCTGTTCCGGGAACTGGTTTCAGCAGCTCACATGTAGTGTCCCATTGCATCCTTGCGGTTTTAGGAGATGGCTGTTGGTCTTATGCCCACTTGACAGATAGGAAAAACGAGGCTCAGAGAGGTAAGTCAGCCTCCTCGG
The DNA here is from genome assembly GCA_026230045.1 of Corynorhinus townsendii. NCBI lineage: Eukaryota > Metazoa > Chordata > Mammalia > Chiroptera > Vespertilionidae > Corynorhinus > Corynorhinus townsendii. Next base: position 8,472,982 of record JAPDVU010000005.1, on the reverse strand, counting down.
GTTACACCGCCAGCAGCTGGGGAAGGCGGAATGTGATCACCCTGTAGGCTTGCAATTCTGAAGCGCAAAGCTTCCCTTCTCCTCACTATTTGCAGAAATTTTCAGAAATGTTTAAACAGTCATTAAAGTTGGCATTGCCAGAAGATGGATGCTATTGTTTAAATAAACTAATTATTTTTTTAAAGAGAGTTTTTTCCTTTTCCTGCACCAGCTCCAAACACACACTGGTGTACCTACTCCTTCAAGTGGTCACAATTCTCCTTTCCTCTCCATCATACATCCCTACCTCACATCGTCTTCACTACTAGCCTTCCCTAGGGGGAGGGGCGGGGTGCACGCAATTTTCAGATCCTTATTCCTGGGCATCCCCATCCAGTCTCTCTTGGAGAAGAGAATGCCTACACGCCAGCCTCAACAGGGGGCCCATGACTAGGGTCAAATAAACCACACGTCTGGAAGGCGCACCCCTGGCCTGGGGGACAGGAGAGAGACGCTCTCTTCGCCATATCCTTCAGCCCGCTTTTCACACAAGAAAAGTGGACTCATCTTAGTGAGTAGGAATTCCCTAGATCAGGGTGCTAAACCCCGAAGGTTGAGCTAAATAAACAGAAAGCGCTAGAAGTTCAGATGTTGAATTCTTCTTGGAGTAGGGAAAAAAGTCGCTAACATGCAGTTGTGTTGAGAATGCATTAGAGTAAACCTTCCCTGTTATTCAACGCAGCTAACCCATACAGTGTGCCAAGGGACAGGAAGTCTGAGGTTTGTTTTTATTCATATATTTTCAGCTTCGCTGTAGATACTGTCGTGTGTGGTAATTTCTAGGCAGATGTTACAATGTAGAGTTTCTCCAGGCGGTTTAGTTGGCATTTTTTAACAGGACTCGGATTAAAAGTTTTTCTCCTCAAAAAAAAAAAACAACACACACACACACACACACACACACACACAAAACGGTTCAGTGATTGAGGCTGAAAGGATCCTGGCTTTGAAATCCTCTCCTACAAAACCAAAGACAATCAGAGCAGCCTTATTATTTTATTTTCGTTGCCATGAGTCTCTGTGAACCATCACAGGTTTAGGCCACAGGAAGCTCTGAGACCCCCCAGGTGGGCAGTCAGTCCCGCCTGAGGACCCCAGAGAACCCTTGTGAGACCCTTAGCAAGTGCCAGGCGTCAGTAACACCCAGCTTATGGGCTGCCCAGCAGCACTTCTGAGGTTACGTATTTGAAAGCAAACATGCCTGTTCTGTTTCCTTCCCCGTGAGCCTCCTCTTCTGCCTACTCCCATTGTCTGTAAGCTAACTGAAAACGTAGTGGTTTTTTTTACTTCTAAAGTTGGAAGGGCAAATAAGATGACAGGGTAGGGGAGAGGCAGGTTGATCAGTTGAGTGGCTTCAATGTCATTCCATTATGAATTTCTGTAAGTAATGCTTCTGAATTGTCAATTTGATCAGCCAAATATAATTCTTGCATGGGTATGATAGAGTAAGTATTGCATATCTCAGCCAACCTATGCTTTTTCTTCTCCCTAATCCCCAAAGGACTTGAAGAAGGGAAATCAATAAATCAATTGGTATCTTGTCCAATACCCATTTTAGTGACATCATAGCGCCATTTGCTAAAGATCAGACAGTAGTTACGGAAAGCGACAGACATTCCATTTGATGATGTATCTCTTTGCCTTTGTGAACTAGATATGAAGAGGAATGGTGCAGCGGCCTTGTAAATAATGTTGGTGTTGACCTTATAAAAAAAGAGGATCATTATGGAGAGAATGATAAAATATCATTTATATCTCAGGGTTTATGACAAAGCCAGTGGGAAGTGTTTTTTTTATCCCTTAATATTTAATTCAAAAAATGTTTATATTCTTTCACCTTGGTCCTTAAAAATAAGCCAGAATTCAACACTTAAAAATCTATAAATGAACATTTAAATACACCCAATTAGCTCTGTTTTTGAGAGAAATTACACAATGTGGGAGCATGCTGTTAAAATACCACAGCCCCAGGTATGTTCTGTTTTGTTCATTCACGCATGTATTTGCACATATCCGATGTTCTCAAGTTGGGATAAAATGCTACAACTCTCTTTGTTTAGTCTTTCCTCAAATCCTTCCACGCTGTACCGTATCTTCCTTTCTAAAACTCCTCCTCCCTTGAGCCAACTGTAATACTCTTTTCACACAGGCCTTGCCGATTTTGTTAGTACAATATTATCAAAGGAATATGCCTTACAAATAACCCTGAATAAGGGGAAACTCTCAATAAGTGGGAATTACAACTATAACGACAACAGTAAAATTCATTTCTAATACCCTATCCTCCAAACTGCTGGACTGAGGTCCCAGGGAGAGAGTTCAGGTGCTTTCTCACCTGGAGTGTGATGCTTGGCCTTGATTCAACTCGAGTTCCTCACCAGGGAACTACAACTGTCAGCCTCGTCGGTGGTTCTCACCCTTCCTCATGCCGCGGCCCTTTCATACAGTTCCTCACGTTGTGGTGCCCCCCAACCGTAACATTATTTTCGTTGCTACTTCATCGCTGTAATTTTGCTACTGTTAATGAATCGTAATGTAAATATCTGTGTTTTCCGATGGTCTTAGGCGACCCTGCTAGCTGTGGGTCACGACCCAGAGGTTGAGAACTGCTAGCAGGGTCGCCTAAGACCATCGGAAAACACAGATATTTACATTACGATTCATTAACAGTAGCAAAATTATAGCGATGAAGTAGCAGCGAAAATAACGTTACGGTTGGGGGTCACCACAACAGGAGGAGCTGTATGAAAGGGCCCTGGCATTAGAAAGGTTGAGAACCACTGGCCTAGATGGTCTTGAAGTTTCCTTGTAAGTGTGAAATTCTTTGCTTTTGTTCATCTCTCTGGAGAGACTTTGAGGACTGGGCCTTAGGAGAGCTCTGATGAGCAGTGGGCCCCCAAGGGATTTCTGTGGGAGAGCTGGCAAGCTTGACTCTGGGGGAGGACTGGCCAGGAATCTCTGCTCCCTCAGCACAGAAGTGCAGCCACACTGGGCGCGGTGGGGTGGTCTGTGGGTCCCCCTGGGCCCTGGGTTAAGGTTGTTCTCCACACTGGTCCTATCCCATCTGCACCCTTACTGAACGAAGCTCATGGAGCCAAGGAAGGAAGACCACCTGCTGGTGCTATGACTCTGCAAAGCAGCAGGCCTCACCCTCGCTCCTGTTTTGTGCCGAGACCAGCTAAAGCTCTGGAAATAAACCGCTTGGAAACACAGTGAGAAGGAATTAGACCACCTGAAAATTTTTAAATAAGGCTCAAAATGTGTGGGAGAAAATGTTATATATGTGTCTATATCACTATATACCTACCTGTTTTGGTTTTCCTTCCCATTGGACGTGGGCAAAGGAGGTAACCGCCTCACCTACACATTATTTTAACGATTCTGTCTCCTCTATGTTCTTTGCTGTGAAACTCCCGGGAATGAGGAGGGGGCTGGGCCTTGCGTGCCCTCCTCTGCCGGCGGGGAGCACCTGGAGGGCAGGTGAGGAGGCCCCAGGGCTGCGCATCCTTTGGGGTGACGCGGGCAGCAGGGCTGGCCCAGGGCTGGCCCAGGCCTGGACCGGGCTGGCCGGCGCCCGCGGCTGCTCCCCCTGCCGGGCGAGCCGAGCAGCGCCGAGGCCGGTCCCGGTGGCACAGCCTCCCTGCCGCTGGTCTTTGTGGGTGGAATCCGTGAGCCGCGGCCGGCTCGGTGGCCAGCGCAGGCTAGAAGCTTACAGGCCCGGGGAACGAGCATTTTCCCGCATAAACAATTGGCTGCGAATAAACATCTGAACGTCTGAACCGGCGGTTCTGTAAACCAACCGAGCCCCCCCCCCCCCCCGGCAGGAGGGGGTGGGGGGTGGGTAGGAAAAGACGCGAGGCCCAAAGCAAGGAGGTGCCCCACACGCACTCCCTGAGTTCAGAGGCGCTTAAGTTACCAGCAAAGTCAGGCCGATCCCTGATCCACACCGCGCCCCTTTGCCGGCCTGGGATCCGCGCGCCCAGGTAGCCCGCACCGCCCACCCCGGCCCCAGATGCCTGCGGAAACCCGGACACTGAGAGCGAGCGCCTCTGCGGGGCGCAGCCACTTCCCACCCGCCAGCCCCGATGCAGCCGATAGTTAACGGGGGCCTTCGAGTGCCCCAAGCCCAGGTGAGCAGAGGGTCCCTCGCCCCTAGCTCTTGTCCCTCCTGGGACTTGGGTCTGAGGAGCGCCCTCGCGCTCGGGACGAAAGACGCGGGGCGAATGCGTTTCCGAGCGGGAGGATGCGCGCACGTGCCTGGGGACGCCGGGCGAGCTGGGCGGGAGCTCGGCGAGGGTACGTTGTTGGGTGCACACGCCTGGGCGATGCGCACCCCACTGCGCCGGAGCAGCCATCACTTTTGCCAAAGTGGGCCCTGCCCTTGGCACCCTCGGGCCAGGGGGTTGGTGGGGGACGGAATACCGGAGGGCGGCCACCTGGGAAGCCGCGTTCGCAGTCCTGCCCCGTCTTGGGGGCATTTTCTGTAAGGTGAACCGCTGGAGTACAGCGGCCATCCGTCTATCCAACCAAGACACGGACGCGGAGACATAGCAGGAAATCAAGTGGGGAGCTTTGGTCGGCCCCAGGCCCCGTGCCCTCGCCCCCTCCGCGCAGGCCCAGGGCCCTCCTGGAGGCCGCGCAGGGCGCCCCGCGGGTCACCGAGCTCCTCCCGGCCCCGCCCTGCCGCCAACAGAGCCGGGCAGCCTGGGGCCTCCGTCCTCTGCCAAGGGGCGGCCTCGGCCAAGGGCCTGGACGGGTGTCCGCCCAGGGACTCACACCGCAGGCCAAGCTTGGAGGCGCCCGGGAAAGGAGGCGCGGCCCGGCGGGCGATGCGGGCCACCTCGTAGGAAGCCTCCGCAGAGGCTGCGGCTGACGAGTGAAGTCGCCTCAGCTGCCTTTCTGCCTTCGCGGGGCGCTCGCGGGTCAAGGGCGCCCGGGGGCTGGAAGGACCGTCTAGAGCCGCCCGCGCTTCCTGCCCGCGCGGGCTGAGCCGCAGCCAGGAGCGCGGACGCGCTCCCAGCAGCACCTCTGGGTCCCCGCGGAGTGCCTGACTGGGGGCGCTGGGAGAGGGTGCGGGCCAGGGGAAGGGGCGTCTGCCCGGCCCGCTCTCCCTGCTCCTCCTTTGCAGAACGCGCCAGCGGTTTGGCGGCGGGGCTGTCCTAAAGGCTCACTGTCCAAGCGCGCGCCCGCCCCCGCCCGCAGTTTTGCGTGGAGATGGTGCCCCAGCCCGCCCCGCCGCTCCCTCGCCTGCCCGCCTCCCACGCCCCCGGGAAAGGCAGCAGGTGTGACACTCCGCCCAGCCCAGGGTCTGCGCTGCCGGCTTCGTGCGTGGGGAGGGGGCTGCACAGGAGGGCTGGCCCTTCTAAAGGTGCCAAGAGGCTCTGCTTGTTGGAGACAGACACGCCGAGCGGGACGGGCGGTGGGGACGGCGAGGGGGCCCCCAGGCTGTGCGCCCCGCACGCGGGCAGGGTCTGGATCCCCGTGCCTGGGCCCCAGGCCCCTCGGCTCAGCCAGGGGCCAGGATCAGGCTCCCCAGGCCGCCGAAGAACCAGACAGTCCCGGGCTTGTCCCCGCCCTGTCCCCGCCGCCGCCGCTGTTCTCGCTGTGGGCGGGCTGCGTCCCAGGCCGGTAGCCCGAGGCGGCGCCTGGGAGGTGAGCGATCCGCGGCCGGCGCGGCCCTCCTGGATTTAGGAACCTTCTGGGGGCGGAGGGGGGTCGCAGGGACGTCCGTTCAGTTGGCAAGGGGACCTGGCTACTTCCCGCCGGCGGCGGGCGGGGCGAGCCGGCGCAGAGGCTCTTTGGGATGGTCCTGGCGCAGGTAATCCTGCGCGCTCAGAGCAGGTGACTGACAGTGATGGCAACCAGGCCGGGCAGCGCCCTATCCGGTGATCAAGACGCTTAACCTCCGGGTTTGCCTCTGGTGGGCTCCCCCTCTCCCTGCAGCTCCCCCTCCCAGGATTAGGGGGCACTCCTTTCCCAGGGGAACCCCAGAGTCGCCTCCCGGGCCCTTTATGACCTCTCAGGGCTGTTGCTCTGAGCATGGCTGGCGGCGGGGTGGGGGGGGGGAGGTGGGAGGGAGAGGGCAGTCCGCAGACCCATCCCTTGTCGCCCACCGCGCCGAGCAGGGTTCACCGCGCGGTCCCCCGGGTCACCTCCCCCCGCAACCACTTGTCTGAAACTTACCAGATTCCAATCTTTAGGCAGGAAAAAAAGTGTTTCATATACAAACCGATCAGGGTATTTGCAGATAATTGCGAATGTCAAATACTCGGGCGTGATGACAAAGTGCAGAGATTGCCAGGCCGAGCTCCGCCTGCGGCGCAGGGGGTGCTGGCGGGCTCCCGGGCCACCTCCACCTCGGAGGAGGGAGGGGGCGGCCCTGTAGCTGCACGCAGCCCTGCCCGTCCCAGGCCCTGCGTGGAGCTGATCCGTGGGTTCATTCACTGCGTCCACACTCGGGGCGAGGGTGGTGGGGCGAAGGTGGTGCAGCACCAGGCCGGCCCCCCACTCGCAGGCACGCACACCCCAGGCAATTTGCACACACACGCAGGGCGCCTGAGTCTCTGGTAGACGCCTGGGGCAAGGCTCGGCCAGGCCCCAATACCTCCCAGAGCTAAACCAACCGTCCCCACGTCCCCACTGCTGCCAGACACACGTGGGAGGGGCGAGTCCCAGGCAGCCGGCCACTGCACCTTCCAGTGCTGGGCTGAGTCCTTCAAGGAAATAAACACCATTTTTTAAAATGCAGAAAGCCCCCATGGAAACAGGACTCCCCAATCTTCCCATCCCCCGTTGCAGGAGGCCTTTTTGGGGGGAGTGTGGGAGCGGGAGCACATCAGGCCCTCCACGGCCAACCCTATCAAGGCCTTGGTGACAGCGGAGGTGAGCTGGCTGGCCGGTCCCAGCAGCTTTGAGGACAGCTCCTCTAAGATCCCCCTCTCCCCAACCACAGGCTTGCTCAGAATGCTTCAACAGCCCCAATTCCTTAAAAAACATAAAAATAAAAATAAGGCACTTTGGTTGGATTCCAAGTCTACTGAAAACCAAGGGCGGCATCTAGATGGTTGGTGAAGTCAGTGGCGGGTCTGCGACTTCCCAGGGTCAGGACCGTGGGCAGGAAGGAGCAGTAGGTGCCCACACACCACACCGCCAGGACTGCGAGCAACTGGGCTCAGGCCTCTGAGTCCTGGGTCCCAGGACAACCCCCAGGGAGGGAAGGACCTGGAAGACCCTGACACTATCTCCTGCTACTCCGTGAGGGCAGGGAAGTGAGGGGTTGCTGCTGAAGGTGGGAGAGGGCGGGGAGGGGAGGTAGAGGTGGACAGCTAGGCTGCCGGGGAGGAAAGCCCAGGAGGGCACGTCAGAAGGTCTGTCTCTATCCCCAGACCCCACTCTCCGACCTACTGCCCGCTCCGCTGAGTGCCTGCTGTCAGCATATTCCTGGACGCCCGGAAAGGGTTCCTTCCACTCAGATCATCTGAGGTTTCGTTCCCAATGTGACAAATTAGGCAGACGCGCCCCCGCTGCAGTCCGGCACCTGAGTGTGCGTTGTGGGGAGGGGACGCTACGGGGCGGGGGGGGACAACTGGGGAGAGGAGAGGCTGGCTCTCTGGCTTTCTCTGCCGCTAAACTGCTGCGTTTGGGCCAGGTGGACAGGGACTAGGGCCTGGAGCTCTGCAGCGGGAAGCAGGTTCCCGTGCCTGGCTCCTGGCTTAGAGACAGGCGGGGGGAGTGGCGGGGGGGGCTGGAGTTCAGCCTTTCACACCCTGCCCTGGAAGGCCTGGGTCTTGCGGGAAGGCCGAGGAGAGGTCTCCACGGGACAAGCAGGGCGACCTGCTCTGCAGGGCTCTCTCAGACCAGGCCCAGGCGATGCAGAAGGACAACCGCGTGTCCCCAGCCCCGCCGGCCAACAGGGGCTGCACAAGTGTAAGATGTGATTCTATTTGACTTTCCAAATCAGAATGCATTGATTGGGGCCCAGAGAGTTCATGGCGCGTAGCTGTCTTAATTAAATCGGCTGTAAACAGACAGATCTCCTCTCCCCTGCCCACAGAGCTGTGGGGGAGACACAGGGCCTGCAGAGGCCCGGCTTGCGGGACGCTGTTTGTTTTTTGTTTTTTAAAGGGGTGTGAAGGAGGCAAGGAGTGGAGTTTCCAAGACCTCAGAAAACAGCTTAGCTGAAACCAAGACAGGAGAGAGGAGGGGGTGCATAAAAGCTGGGGCACAGCCTGGGTTCACAGGGCAGCTCCTTGGGGGCCGCAGCTGGGGAGGGACTGGGGGTCCTGGTGGGTTGGGGAGGCTGAGGCGGACTTAGCAGAGACGCTGGGCTGTCCTCAGCTCTGCCCTTTTCTTCCCAGTCCTTTCCTCTTCCTCAGCCACTGTATTCCACTTCCTGGCACTGGGAGGGCAGAGCAGGGACACTCGTCTTCTTCCATGAGGCCAGTTTAGGGGACAAGGGGGTGCTACAGTGAGTGCCCAGCACGTGGTCACTGCGGTGGGTGCCAGGTGCCTGGTGAGGGCGTGAATGAGGAGGATGGTGGGAGCAGGAGCCCAGGGAGCAGGTGGGAAGGAAGGTTGGTTGTAAGCCTTTGAGAAAGCAGGCGACGGGGAGTGTCACTCACAGCTCAGGAGTCCCCCCTTTGGCAGCCAAATGCCGACACCCGGGTGAGCCGATCTTGGAGAAGGGAGACGAGGGTAAGGCTCTCTGGTACCCTTAGCCCGAGGCTGAGGAAGTGGTGGCACCCAGGATGTGGGCAGGACGCGGCTGTCCAAGGGCCCTGGGCAAAGGGCTGGGTCAATCCCCAAATAACTGGGCCTCCGGAAGTTACCTGGCTGCAGGCAGCCCTAGCTCACCTTGGGGCTCCCGGGCTCAAACAAGGCGAGCTAAAGAAAACGCATCAGTGTTCTAAGCTGAAAGTGTAAAGGCCAAGCTCTCCGTCTGCGTAAACGCCAAGTCTGAGCACAGGTTTGGGTGTGCTCCCGGGAACCTCCCTGCAGGTTGCCTTCCCGCCCCTGGGGTTTGCACCATTGGATTCTGGTCACTTTCCGTCGACTCGCTCCTGACCCCAACCAGAATCTGATTTAGAAATGCTCTTCATTTCGTTAGGTTGGTCGTGGCAAACACTAGCTCCGTTGTGTTCGATCTAGAATTTAAGTTCCAGGGAATTTTCCTACAGCAGCTTTTCGAAAAGTCCTTTAAGAGATTTGTTGACTTCCGGACAGCAGAGATGAAAAAAAAAATGTATATCCCGCTCTGACCGAGAGGCAGAGATGCTCAGATTGCCTTTGGGTCTCGGAGCTTCTGCGTAGGCTCCGACTCTGCAGACACACTAGCGAGCAGGCTGCTTGCAGAGATCACTCATGAATGGCCTTTTCTATTTTTAAACTGAGGTATGCTTCCCCAGGTGGAAAAATTCTTTATGACTAAAAAAACAGGCCTTCTAAAGGATCAGAAAATAAAAGCAACCCTTTAGAGTGCGTCACAGCATAGAGGTGTCTACTGAGCAAAAGAACTATTACCACCAGCTAGGACTGGAACACCAGGGGAAGTGAAAGGTAATCTCAATGCGCACTATGAGGGAGACCCTGCCTGTGTCTTTGTCACAGGCACAGGGAGCCCTCCTCAGACTCCCTCCTCTTAAGCTTGGACGGTGAGCCTGGAATCGTTGCCGACATTTCCCCCCTCGGAGATAACAGCCCACCTTTCAGAACTCTCCCCTGCCCAGTGACAAGGGCGATGCATCGGGCAGCCAAAGCGCTTGTGAAACAAACTTCCTTCACACGCTCACACTTGCATGCCACACACAACCGCACACACAGTTGCCGGCTTTTAAAAAAAAATGTTGCTTCTGATGAGAGAGAGAGGAAGAGAGAGACAGAGAGAGAAGAGGAGGAAGGGAAAGACGGGGAAACTGGAGCTTAGGGTAACCAACAAACCCAATTACTAGGCTTTATTGATACTAAAAGGAAAAGTTCCCCTCGTAAAACGTCTCCCAGCTTATTAGTTACTTAAATCAGCCCCGGGGCTGGCAGGGCGACGCCCTGGGCACCCGCTGTCGACTCCTGGAGGTGCAGACGTGACCCATCGGTACTGGGCACCGGGGCAGAGGCGGGCGCCGCGGGCGAAGGTGAGCCGCTTGGCCGGGCTGCCAGGCCGGGCCCGCTTGGAGGAAGCTCCCCGAGGCCTGTGGGTTAGAAGTTAGAAACGAATTGGTCACCGCCAATGGCAAGGACCTGGGTGAGCAGGCCAGGGGCTGCGGAGCGCCCCGGCTCAGCGGGCTGGCAACCAGCCGAGGACCTGCCTGCGTGTGGCCGCCGGGCCGGGGACCCCTCAGGCGCCCGAGGCCCGCTGCTGTTCCTGCGGGGCTGGGAGCCTTGCCATTGGGAGGCCCCCAGGTGATGTGCACCTTTCTGGGTCGCTGTCCTTTCAGTAGCTGACAGTGTGTGTGTGTGTGGGGGGGTGGAGTGGGGGACGGGGGCGCCGTGTGAACAGTTGCATTTATTTAATAAGCCCCCAATCTACCTACTGAGTCTTCTCAGCCAGAGGTGGTGGCTCTGCAGCCCCGATGCAGCCCCTGAAGCGGGAGGTGATGCCCAGCGCAGCCGAGCGTGGCCGCAGGGCCCCGCAGCCCGGGCAGCGGGCGGGGCGGGACTGCGCCCCAGGACACGGCTGTCCCCCCGCCGGGCCGAGCCGGGGATCGGGCTTCCACCGGCCTAGAGGTGCGGCGGGGCTTCGGGAGACCCAGAGACCCGGCGAGCCGCCAGCCTAGGAAGCCTGTAGGCTCCCTGCCTCCGCGGACGGGGTTAGGCCGCCGGACAGACAGACAGACGGCCGACTCCGTCCCAGGAAGTGCCCGCGACCGTGGCTCCGTGGCAGGCTTTCTGCTCTCGGGTCGCGGTTCGAGGCCAGCGCGGGCTTCCCGGCTCTCTGGTCCCTGCGAGGGTTGGGCGCGGGTTGCGCCACGCAGGCTGGCCTGGCCGGAGTTCGGGGTGCGGATGGGGAGCCAGGGCCTGGAGTTTTCGGGGGTACTTCTCACTAGGAGGGGCTGGGGCGAGCGGAGGGCCCCGGCGCTTGGCCTGCCCCGCGCATCGCACTGTCGGGTGGGTCGGGCGGGCGGCGTCCGGGGCCAGGGGCCCGCCCCTCCCCCGCCGCATCCCCGTGGGGTCGCGAGGACTCCGGGCGGCAGGAAGGCTCGGCTCCCGGACGCGGCGGCTCGGCGGGAGCGCAGGGCTGGGCCGCAGCCCACGCGGTGGCGCTGTCGGGAGAGGACGCCTCGGCTGAGCCGGGGACCCCGGCGGTGACCCGGGCTCGGGGGTGAGGGGCCGCGACGACGAGTCCGGGCCTCGGGGATCTGCGCCACCACCTCGTGCCCGGGGAGTGGAGAGGGGACCGGCCCCCCTCCGCCTGGCGCGGTGCTTCCCGACGGAAAACGCGGCGGAGCTGGAGCGCGACCCCCGTTCCAACCCCTCGCCCCGATGTGGGGGCGGGGAGGCCGCGGCCGCTCCTTCGGCGTTTCGTTTTCTGGCCCCAGGTCTCGTTCCCCCGGGCGTTTAAAGTCGATTTCTATTTTTTTAAAAACGAGATGAGCGGGGCGGTCATTCTCTCGGTCGCTGCTGCCGCAGCAGAAGGCCTAGCTCTGACCTCGGGCCGGTGCAGAGACCGCAGGGGCCCGGCGTCCCGCGGGCGCGGCCCGAGTCGCTGGAGCAGTGCGCGGAGCCCGCGGGCACTCCGCCTCCCCGGCCTCCCAGCCCGCGGCCCGGGCCGCAGGCGCATCCCCACCTTTGAGCCGAGGCCTCCCCGGGCCCCGGACCCGTCCCTTCCCTGCCTCCCTCGCGCGGGCATCGCTCATCCCTGACGCGCTCTCAGCCCCTCCACCTGGGACCCCAAGCTCCCGGGCCGATGTGCGCGTGTCCCTCCCGCCCGGCGGGGCTCCGTCAGGCCTGTGCCCCCGGCCCCCCAGGGCCCTCTGCCTCCCGGGTGCTGGGCTCACTTGTCTAACTCCGGCTAGTTGCCCTCGCCCCTCCCCAGGGAGCCGTCGCCCTGCGACTGGTCTCCGTCCCGGCCGCAGGGCCGGTTCCTCTGACGATGGAGGGCCTCCGCCGCCCCTACCTTAGGCGGCCCGACGGCTGCTCCCCGCTCCGCCCCCGCCCGGCCGCCTAGCCGCCGCGGGAGCCAGGAGCCATTTATCTTTGCCCGGCGCGGGTTGGGATTTGTCCAGCTCGGATGCCAACGGGGAAAGCGTGCGGAAAACAAAGTGAGTGTCCCCCGCCCCCTGCGCGCGGGTCAGTCCCCAGGCGCCCGGAGCAGGCTCCAGCCCACCCTCGTGGATCCGGCCTTCCAGGCCCCTTCTCCTCGGGCCGAGCTGGCCCCGGGCCCTCCTCCACTTGGTGCGTGCCATGGCCAGCCCCATCCCGGCGCCATGAAGTGGTCCTCCAAAATGTGGGTCGCCCAACTCTCCTGGACGGTTCCCGGCGGAAGTTGGCTGCAGAGCTGGTGTTGGCTTCCCGTGAATGAATGCTTCCCGCCCGCCCGCCCCCTTCTGGCCCCGGCAGAGCGAGCCCAGGGTCGGGTGGTGGGGATGGTGTGTGTACGTGGGGGTGGGAGTGGGGTAGAGGCAGGCCGAGGTGGGTACCTAAGAGCCATCCAAGGGTTTGGATGTCGACGGCTCCCAATTTTCCCCCCCGAGAGCGCGCGGGCGTGGGGGGACGGGGCCCAACTTGCGTGTTCGCTAAGGGGCAGCGCCCGGCCAGCAGGGCCTCTCGGCCCGGGGGTCAGACTTGACCTCTAGGAGCGTGGGGACCGATGCTGGACCGTCAGAGGCCCGCGTGGCCCAGCGGGGAGCCGACTCCTAGGCAAGGCACTGGCGCCCTATTCCCAGGCGGTGGGGCCAGGCCGTCCAGCTTAGCACCGGGGAAGGAAGGTCGGCAGGAGTGGTGGACTAGCGCGGCAAAGCCTCGGCGTCCTGAGACAGAAATCAAGTGTTGCCATTAAACGTGCAGGCCGCAAAAGAAAGCAGAAGGCCTGCGCAGAGCTAGAGAGAAAAGGGGAGAACAGGGACAGAAGGAAAAACATGCATATGTAAGCCCAGCAAAAAAGATCCGTTGATTTTTAAAATAACAAATCTCAGTGATTATGAAAGACAGGCGACCTTTGACTAAAGGCTATGTGAAAATAATTGGGAGTAGGGGGAGAAGGGAACATTTGAGTGCATTCCAGACAAAAAGTCAGCGAGAAGCAAGCTGAGAGATAACGATGCCCCCACCCCATGGCAACTCTGTGCTGTGAGTACTGCAGCAAACTATCGGGTAATGCACAGAAATGCATTTGGGGTCAAATTAATTTTTTTCAAAAGTAACTGAAACAAATTTTTTTCTTGGGTATGATTTTGTTTTTAAAACGTTTGGAAATAAGCCACTTGAGGAATACGAAACGAAACCAAACAAAACTTGTAGAGTCAACATAATTTATTTACTGTTAAAAAAATAGAAAATCCTAAAAGGCAAAAAATGTTATTTAAAATTTCTTACTGTCAAAATTAAATATGCTGGCAATAATTGCTTACTTCGATTGATATAAGATCAATACAAAAACTGTGCAGTTTCAAAATAAAAGCTTATGCAATTCGAAACATAAAAGCCTTTACTAAGGACAAAACTCGAAGGGGAAATAAAATAAACACCAGACATATATCACAAAACTTCTTAAAATTCTCATTTAAATCGAAAGTTATCTGTAAAATGTGTTACTAAACATAAGTCTACATTCAAAATACATTTCTGGTAGTAATTCATATTATTCAACATTTCCCTTTATGCTAAATGTAATTTTAAATAGTTGGAGTTCTTTTCCCCCAAATGATATAAAAAATGGACAAGAGAAAGCAGTGAATTTGCTTTTAATAAAGAGAAACCAATGAATTTAAAAGGGTGCGGAATCTGAAAACAAACCAGCCACAATGTACATTTAATTGTACATAATTGTATACTTTATTTAAATCGCCCTTCTCGGGAGTTTAATAATTTAGAATCAATAGCTCCCTTCAAAACATAATAAAATATTTACACTTTATAAAATATTAACCGATTAACAATAAGGCTGTGTTGTTTATAAAAGTGTAACTGAAGTCCTGTAATCATGCTGTTGACATAAGCCTGTGAGGTTAGGGAAGTGATCCTTCGCAAAATGTAAATGATCTTCAAACAGTGGAGTTTATAAAATAGCTCATTAATGACTTAAGATTGAATCGCTCCAACCATTCGCATCATCAGATATAATAATAGTGACGAATCAGACAGTAACGATCCTGGCTAAACCACTTGCATTTCTTTCCCTCCCCAGAAGTACTGAAGACCTAATATCACCAATTCTTCCAAGTTCCTGGACATCGATCCAGAGGAGGATCCCGCAGTTCAACACCAAGGTAAGGAAAGAAGCAGCATTGTTACCGTTCTTGAGATGTTAAATAGAAATGCGCCTTTCACCATTTTGAAAACAGGCTCAAACTTTGACAGTGGTGGTTGGTTTTTGCAACACCCCCTTCCCATTCCGACGGGATAGGATATATAAAGAAGAAAGTTTGTCGATCAAACTTACAGTTTGCTTCTTTGCAGCCCCCAAACCCTTTCAGCTACCACCACGAGTAGATTTACTGGAGCCACTTTTTTTTTTTCCTCGCCGACGTGAATGGTGCGTTTGCTCTAACCGGTGCGTTTGGGATGCGATTTAAGGATTAAAAATGGGGAAAAGAAAACGCTGCCTAAAACTCCCAGGTGGCTCCCCGCAGGTTTATGGCTCAGCCGGCTTCCCTTCCCGGCAGGGCTCCGGACGCCTCGGGAGTCGCCTCGGGCTTCTTTGAAATTGGGTGGGCGGCGCCTGGGTGCGGGGTTCTCTGGAATTTGGGCGCGGAGACTCCGTCCGGGGGCAGGTTTCGCTTCTACAGTCCTTGCTGCTCCAGAGGCTTCCCCGACTTTTTTAGGGGATGGCCGTGCGCAAGCCGTCCACCGGGTGGGTGCAACGAGGGGACCTCGGCCTGGCCCCGGACTAGGCTAGCAAGACTTTTCGCGGTGGGTGCGCGAGTGCAGAGAATTTCCAGGATCACCCCCGAGAGCGTTTCCCGAAGCCGACTTTAGTTTGGCCCTCTGGCGCCGCCGTACAGTCAGCACTTCTTAAGGGGGACCGGTGGCTTGGGCAGCTGGGTGTGGGGAGTCCTGGGGTCCTGGGGATAAGGGAGAGCCAAGGTGTGCTGGAGGGAGGAAAGGTGCAGCCAGCTGAGGGGGTCTTCATTGGCCTCAAGGCCAGCGGGGTCGCGTCCACGCGTCCCGCCCCAAACCCGGCCCTCGAGTGTCAGCCGGCGCCCTGGGCACCTGGCGGGGGGCCGCGGCTCCTGCCCACGTGTTTTTCTTTAAGGAGGTTGCGCGCCCAAGCGGGACCTCAGGGACAAAAGCGCGGCCAGAGCCCGGCCGGCTTGGCGAATGCCCGTGCCACCTTAAATGAACGCGGCGGCCAGAGCCGAGCTGCGGGAGGCTGCTGCCGCGGCGAGCGGCAAAAGTTTGGGGCTGAGTGACGGCTTCGCCGGACCTGCTGGAGACGTCCCCGCACGGCCCCCCAGGAACGGAGAGGCTAGGTCCTCACCGCCCAGCTCCGCCCGCGCTCGCAGCCCAGGGCCCGAGCCGCTGGAGGTCCCTGGAGTTCCAGCCCCGCAGCCGGGGGACAGGCGGCCCCGTCGCCCTCGCTGCCACCTCGGCACGGCCTTCGGGGGCCTCAGGCTGCACCGATCGAGATGTCGCCGGCGCTGCGAGCACTCCAGGGACTTCATCCAGGGATGCTCCCGGCTCTGCGCCCCCCACACAGCTCTCTCTCCAGTGCCACCCACAGCTCGGCGGGCAGTGCCAGCGCTCCTGCCATTTGGGACACCCGCGCTATTGTTCTGGACCCGCGATCGTGCCAGCTCTAAGGGCGCAGCGGCCTTCTCTGCGCGCTCGGCGGGCCCGGTCGGCTGGCTCCGCGCTGAGGGGGAGCTCGCAGGCACCGAGAAAAGTTGCTCCAAGGGGCGGAGGCGGTGGGTGGTGGGCGGAGGCGGTGGGTGGGGGAGGCGATAGCCCTCCTATCTCCAAAGTCGAAAGTACTCAGCGCAGTTAGCAGGACCCGGAGCCCAGGCAGCCGTGGCCACCTCCTGCGAGCCGGTCTGCGCCTCCACGGGGAGACCAGGCAACCAGCGCCAGCCTGGTCGCTGCCGCCTCCGCGCCGGGACGAGTGAGCCTCGGGGCTGGGAGAGGCAGCCGCACCCTGGACCCGCCACGAGGAGGAGGAGGAGGAGGAGGAGGAGGAGGAGGAGGAGGTGGTGCAAACGCCGGCCCCGGCGCCCGCTGGCGCCCGGGAGCACCCGCCGCTCGCGCGGCATTCGGTTCTCAATCCTCAGCCCTCCACCGCCCCGCGCGCACGGTCCCTGCCACACGGCTTTCCCACCGCTGTCTCTCCTCTTCCTCCTCCTCCCTCTTCCCGGCCTCCCACCCGCCTCTCGCCAGTCCCTCTACCTCCTCCGCAGCCCCGCCGCCGTTGGATCGCTCGGCTCCCAGCGATTGATTGATTGATGTTTAATTTCCTGCCAGGCGGGGCCCCCCTCCCCCGGCCACCTCCCCAGCCCTCCTCCCCGCCCCCCACTCTCCGCGTTCGCTGCGGAGGACCAGTCTGGCTTGGGTTTAGATCTTTCCCCCCCAACCCCCATCCCGAAATAATCCAGAGACTTCCCCCGCCCCCACCCCAAATTATTATTTTGAAGGCGCTAGATCTGGGGACGGAAAGGGGGAGGGGGAGAAATCGGAAACCGAGGACAACCCAAAAGGACTCACTTTGCCTGATGACTCAACGCAACTAATAATCATCTCCCTCTCAGTGTGTCTCTCTCTGCGGCTTGTCAGTGAGTCTGGCTCCGGCTGCTGGCGGCGGCGGCCTGGAGGGGAGAGGCTGGAGGTGACAGCTCGGGCGGCCGCCGCGTTCTCTCCCGTGCGCGGTCCCGGCTCCCTGCGCCTCCTCGGCTCCCGGTGGCACCGGCCCTACGGCTCAGGCCGCGGTCCTCGCGAGCTAGCAGCCCGGTGGAGCGGCAGCCCGGCCCGCCTCCGCCGCCTCCCAGTCCTCAGCCCTCTCTCTCTCGAACGGGTCTCCGTTGCGGAGGTGCGAAGGGCTTTTTCTGCCTCGCCTCTTCTCCCCTCCTCTGCGGTCCCCTCCCCCGCTCGCTCGGTGCCCCTTCGGAGGAGCCCTCCTTTCCCTCCCCTCCTCGCCTCCCCCTCCCCTTCCCCCCCAATCATCCTCATCATAACGACCATCTCCGCGCTAGAAGACACCCTGACCCAGGACCGTGCACGCGGGGACCTGGGGCGGAGGAAAGGGGCAGAGGGAAGAGGAAGGAAGCCCAGGAGAGCACTGCGCGGCAAAGCACCAGAAACTTTCCACCCTGGATTCTCTACTTCTGCTCCATGGACAGAGCCCCAGCCAGCCGAGTTACAGACAGACCGTGAGCAGTAAGTACGTGGCGACGACTCCCGCGCCGCGTCTGGAGTTGGGGAAGCCCCGGCTCGGGCTCCGTGCCCTCCCGGCAGCGCGCAGCCCCGCGGCCCGAGGAGCCGAGCGAGTGCGGGCGAAGCCTCTGACCGCAGCCCTCGGGCTCCGTCCCTGCGCCGCTGGCGCGTCCCCTCTCGCCGCCCCCCGGCCACCCCCGCCTCGCCTCGTGGAGCCGGGCAGAGCGGCTCCTCCCGCGGCCAGAGCGCCGGAGAGGATGCCCGGCGCGCTCTGCGGTGCCGGCTCCGGCTTCTCCGGGGTGTCGCGACAGCGTGGTGCCGTTTCATCAGGTGTCTCCCCCTCCTCCGCCGCCGCCCTCCCCCCCAAAATCCAGGGGTGCCGAGATCTGTGAGTTCCCTGAGGAGGAGAGCGCTGCCAGCCAAGCGACCCGGAGGAAAACTTTTTTTGGAGAGATTTAAACATGGGGGTTAATCCAGGCTAGTCCTGGCTGCACTAATAATTGAAAAGCTTTTACTTTATTTTTTATTTTTATTTTTGCTTTTGGGTTTTAAGCTGAAGAGCTTTTAAAAAAAATCACATAGAATCGTAGGAAGATAAGGAAGTTCCAACATAACAATGTAGCCCCCGCCCTTGGGAGGAAGGGTATTGGGGGCGATTCTGAGAATACCTCAAATGTTGCTGGATGCTTCTGACTGTGGGACTAGAGCTGATTTTGTGCGAAGTGTGTGTGCGCCTCAAGACCGACGCGGTAAAGGCCAGAGGCAGGGGCTCAGGGCTCCGGTTAAGAGCCAGGCCCCGCCAGGAACAGCGCCTTCATCGCGGGGCTCGTTTGGTTTCCTACAGGCTTGTGCGCGCCCCCGTGCCCTCGGTGAGCGGTGGGATGCCTTTTTATGAAGTTCCCTTTCCCCACAACCCCGAACCCCCGACGGCGAGGCTGCCGCACCCGGGAACCGTGCGCGCCAACCTGTCCCAACGGGCCGGCCGCTACTCCCGGGCGCGGGCCCGACGGGGTGCGTGAGGCCGAAGGAATTCCCGGGGAACAGCGACGGGGCAGAGCCGCAGCCCTCGGAGCGCGGGGCTGCCTTTGGGCGTGAGGCGGGGTCGGCTCCCGGCCCGCGCCCCCGGGCAGCGTGGGAGGAAGTTTGTGTGGCGGTGCCGCGTCGCTTTGCCACTGGCCTGAACGTCTATCACGTGTGTGAGCGGTTTTCCCTCTTTTTTTTCTTCCCTCCCCTTTCCCTCCCCCCGCCCCCTCCCTAGGTCCCTGCGCGTTTTATTGCGACCTGCCGGTGGGAACTTTGTCTCCGAGTCGGAGCAGCATGGAGCGGCGGAGCGAGAGCCCGTGTCTGCGGGACAGCCCCGACCGGCGCAGCGGCAGCCCCGACGTCAAGGGGCCTCCCCCGGTGAAGGTGGCCCGGCTGGAGCAGAACGGCAGCCCCATGGGAGCCCGCGGGAGGCCCAACGGCGCCGTGGCCAAGGCCGTGGGAGGTAACAGCCCGCGGCGGGAGGCGCGCCGCGGCGGCGCGGGGATGGGGCCGGGTGTCAGGGTTCAGGTGGATCGGGCTCCTGCGCGGTGTAGGGTTACAGGAAGTGGCTGCCAGGTCGCCAGATAAGGCCCCCGTCGCCTCTCATCTGTGACCGGTAGCTTCATCTCCGGCTCCGACCGGAGAGCGGTTTACCCAGGGGGTGGCATTTTTTGGGCACTTTGCCACTCCCTGTGCGCCGAGGTGTTGGCAGGTTTATGTCACAGCCAGCTCACTGCTTCTAGATTTTCCTAGAGAGCTTTTTGGGGATTTCACTCTGCTGCCTGGCCGCGCAGTGTCTGGTGCAGGGATGAAGTTCAGGTACGTTCGCTTTGGGCGCACTGGCGTTCCAGGCTCCGTCCAGAGCAGGAGCAGCAGGGTTGTTACGTGGTGGTTAGCACAGGGCTTGGGGACCAGTGAGTCACAACCGGGGGCACTCCCCGCCACATTGCAAGTGTGAAGTACAGAATCATGCATCTGTCAGGCCCTTAGCGGCTTCAATGCTACTGTTTCCTGTAGAGTTTACAGTCAGGTGCGTTCGTAAATTTGTTAGGAATAATAGCACAATAGGTAAAATAGCATAGCAGCCTTATTTCCTTCCCAGGAATTCAATATCATTAAAAATAATCTTGTGTAGGTTTTTTACTACTTAAACAGCTACTTTCTTTTACAGTGGTTAGGGAAAGTAATTTTATAAAATGAAGATGTGCAAGGAATTGATACATTATTCAAATATTTTGAGGTTTATATGCCATTTGCCAGTTGTTTTTTTTAGAAATAAAATGCATATTTCTCCATGGTATGCAGTTTTATTGTGTTTGGGATAAATGACTTTTAGCTTTTTTGCTTCTAAAGTTTTTCTTTGTCCTAAAAATTTCAGCAGTAGCCTTTTTAATATAATTCTGTATATTAGCCTGTCGTAATGTTACAAAACCCTGGCAAAACTTAGTGATAAGCTCCAACCCCAGGTTCCAAATAACCATAGTATTTTGAAGTAATTATTTAACATGTTCACTGCCCTTTAAAGAGTTAAATACAGGCATTTTATAAAGTAACAGGGTTTTATTTTTACTTCTTTTTGCTATTACTGTCTTAATGGTAGACATTCAGGATGGTTTGCTTTAGATCCTTATATTAATCATCTCCCTTGAGAAGCACTCATTCGCACAATTTTTAAAGCTTTAAAAAATTAGTTGGCTATAGATTGTAGCTTACATATCTTCCATTTTAGGGGCTTGAAGACATATTTTAATGAAGCAAAAGGAAACTTGATAGCTCTGTGCCCCACTTTTAAAAGTGGTATTTATTAATGTTCTGTCTTGAGCCTGGAGCAATAAGTTTTGACTTTTCGTATCCTTTCTTAATATATGCATGTAAGAAAGAAAAATATATAGTGACTATGTTGGATGATATGATATGCGCTGATAATGGATAATGTTTGATTAAAAAACTTTTAGGATTTGTTCTCAAAGTGGCCTTAAGCATAAAGAAAAAACAGAGACTGGAAATTTTGGTTTCTTTCTGAAGACCTAGTAAAATTCACTAAATTGAGAGACGTTTCTTAATACATTTGAATATAATTATTAACAATCGTGCTTCCCTAAAACAAACTTTATTTATATCATATTGAACTGTGAAAGGCACTGCCTAATTTTGATAACCAGGGCTACCTTTAGTGTAAAATAGTTGCTTTTCATATTTTCTGAGACTATAATTCACATTTGACCACTTATTATAAATTTGATATAAAGTAAATTTATTAAGTCTTGGTGATGAATAATAGATTTGTTTCAACAAACTACTTTTGTCACTTTTTCTGAGCTTTAGCTTCATTTAGTAATAGCAAAGGTCTTACTAGCTGCTTCCAAACTGAAAATAAAGATGACATTATTTTGTCTCAACAATTACCATTTATAACACTTAATAGTAAAGTGGTTTAAATAGTTTACACATGGTGGAATTTTAGATTTTTTAAAAAGAAAAATTTTACCCTATATAGCATAATAAGTTGGAAAGATTTTAATTTAGAAAGCTTTAAAATGTAACAACTAGAACATAAAATTTCAATAATACAAAGTTTTCTTATTGAATGTTAATGATTATGTTAGGGATTTACATTTATATACAGTAGTTTCCAAATGTGCATTGTAATGTTAATAATTTCATTTTCTTGTAACTTTTAATCACGCACAGATTGGAGAAAAGCAAAGCTTTTAAAAATGCACATTCTAAATTTAAAAAATGTTTAAAATATATTTCTATTTAGCAGGTTTTCATACTTGAAAGACTTTATATTTTGGAACGTAGTGTAAATAAAAAACAGATTATATTTCTATCACCCTACCTCCTTTTGTTTAAATTTTCTTTATGAAGCAATATGATAAGTGTAGACAACTACAAAAATACAGCTC
This sequence comes from Corynorhinus townsendii, assembly GCA_026230045.1. Classification (NCBI taxonomy): domain Eukaryota; kingdom Metazoa; phylum Chordata; class Mammalia; order Chiroptera; family Vespertilionidae; genus Corynorhinus; species Corynorhinus townsendii. Next base: position 8,451,497 of record JAPDVU010000005.1, on the reverse strand, counting down.
TGCATTGCTATTACAATTTGCAGGTATATGACAGTCTTGTAAATGTTGAAAAGGTTCCTATAATAATGACAATAATAATACGTTTTAAAAACAGAGCTCAAAACTTGGGAGGATGTATTTGCTATCTTCAGTGATGTTAGAGGGAGCTCCCCCCTAAAAATAGCAAAAACTATTGTTAATTCCTTATTGATAAAATGGCAGTTTATCTTACTGCTTTGATACACAGTGAGTGGATAAATGTTTCTGAGTGCATTGGTTGCAGTAGTAAAATTTTTTTATTTTTTTGCTATTCTGCTTTTTGAGAGGGGGGCTTGCTTTATTTTAGTGTCTGGCTTTTAACTAGTTGAGGCGGTAGATACACTATCACAGTCCTCCAGGTTGCGTTTTAATAGAGGACTGAAAAATTCGTGCATTGTTTACAATGTGGTTAGCTTCAGAAGACTATAAGAAAGGGGTCAGTTTTACTTTGTCTTTCCAACACTTTCTAGGATGTTTTTGCTCTTATCTTAGCGGTGTTTTAAAGCATGCACGTAATAAAATATACGTGCTCAGATGTGTGTGACAGTCAGCTTTTATAGAAGGTCCTCAGGAAGGAAAAAAAAAAAAAAGCAGGCTAATATCTCTTTAAAGAACATATGAAGGCCAGGAGAGTTTAGAGCAGGCAAGAGCACCATGGTGTTGACAGCTTTATATCCCTGCTGGGTAACATTCACTTACCCGAACTGGCGTTCCTTGTCAGCTAGTAATTCACTCCATAAGGATTTTGAAAAAGGATGATTAATGGTGGGGAAATTTATATTTGTAAAATTGGCGATTAAAACTTACAGATCTATTTAAAGATTGAGAAAAAGCAAAGATTATGTAAAAGATGACGAAAATAAGAATCAGATGATCCTTTCTACCACCATTAGCATAAGTACATACAATGCTCTGGTACATGTAACACTTGAGCCACACAACCTACAGCATAAACTGAAAGTGGTGCCAGCCAAGTCCCAGGCCAGCCAGGCGCTCTTTCCTCCTGCGGAGAGCCACTGGCCAGGCGGGCGGGAGTCTCACTCACTGAGTGTGCTTCATTCATGGTTCACAGAAGCAGTTTCATTTTTTACTGTTTGGACTCAGGAAGAACTTCCGGACAGCTTTATTTAAACGGAGTGAACAGTGCTGGAGTCTACCAGATGGTGGATTTGCTGATAGGAGGCATGGACCATCAGACGTCTTTTTGAGATTTTTCACGTTCCTCTGACTTTGGATGCTTTTATTGGGGTTAAATGGTCTGGATTTTAGGTGGAAATGTTTAAACCCTGGGAATATCTTTTAGTGATATTTGGGTTTTTTTCTGGGGGGGGGGCGGGGAGGAGGAGAGAATTAGTTTTTAGTATAATTTAATTTTGCTAAAGAATCATCTGTGGACGCTATCTTAGGAAAATTTGACCGGAAGTAGACCTCTTCTTCCTGCTATCAGGCAGCCCTTTCAAGACTATAACTGTCTTGTTGCAAGGAGACAGAAATGATTGTTCTCCATACACTGATGCCTTCACGTGGGAGAATAAATGTGATCTGTATTGCTGGGCAGGGCCTCCCTGAGCGCTGAGCATTGTCTAATTGTCTACATGGGGATCATTCCCTTTTCCATGGGGAGTAAGGCATGCAGCTCCGGGTGGGGGCAGCCGGCATACCAGCAGTTGTAGAGACACACCTTTCTGTTTGAAAGGAGCGCCGATATGAAAGGGTAGAGATATTGACGGATTGAAATGCATGAAATACTTAGAAACTGAGAGACGTATTGTCGACATGGGAAAAATAGAGCAAATGTTACATTCGTTTTAACCAAGGATAGGTACCGGTACGCTTGTAGGGAGGAGTCATTGCTTCCAAAGAGAAAAGATGGTATTTCCCTCTTCCATTCCACTTTTTTTTTTTTTTTTTTTTTTAGGGGTTTAAGGTCTTTGAAATAGAATGAACTTAGGGATGGGGTCATCCAGCCATCGAGCATGTCCTCTATAGTTTTGCTGAGGTAGAAAAATAGCCCTTCTCGAAAGTGTTTTTAGTCCTTGGCCTGTTATTAAAATAAAGATATACTTGGTTTTAAAAAAAATCTATGCAGTGGAACATACATATTAAACAGAACATAGGGTATCCGCCCCTCAAAGTCCTGAGCATAATTTGATGTTTCGAGTAATTTTGGAAGCCCTGTGTTCCATCAGCAGAAACCCACTGGCCATTATATATTCAAGATCATCTGCAGGGAAGTGTGTGTGTGTGTGTGTGTGTGTGTGCGCGTCTCTGTCTGCGTGTGTTGGAACTGCATGGAGGCCTCGAGGCATTCTGCTCTGTGACCCCACAGAAGGCAAGCAGCATCACCCTTTCCCAGGGATATGACCAGAATCAGTCTCTACACCTAGGAGTCCTGTGCTAAGTCTTCTTTGCTTGTTTTCGACTATATCTGTGGGGAAGGAAACAGACTGGTCATCATTTATTAGCTCTTTAAGAATATGAATGAGTTATTTTAAGAATATGGAAATCAGTTATATTCCAGGTAATTAGTTGGTAATTATTTGGTATATCTGGTAAACAGTTAGGTTTGGCGGTTACACTTTGATCATTAAAAACCATTCTTCTTTTTTTTTTTTTCCTTCTCCTTTTAAAGAATTCAGTGTAGGAACAGTTTATATGTATATATCAAAAAGACATTAGATTACTCGGCTAGATGAATTTCAAATTGTAGTATTTTCTTTGGTCTTTTTAGAGATTTTGGGTTTCTGTTGAGATGAAAATGGCCCATTTTCTCACTATTAAAAAAGTTTCTTACAGCGAATAATCTCACACTTGGGTGCATACAGTATGTGCACAGTTTGTTATATTTCAGGAAATTTAAATTTTATCCAACATAGCATGTAAATACATAAGAAGTCCTTTATATTCTTTTACCTAATAAGTAGTCCTTTTTTAAAAACCTATATAACTAATGTATGATAACATAGTAGTTTTTACTTTCTTCCTTACATGCATGCTAAGATACAATGGCATTTGGAACACATTTAAAGATGAAGCATTTGACAAAAGTTGTATGTGTAACAGTTTGTCAGTGAAAAGTGACAAGTGGGAAATGACAAATGAAATGTTGGCATCGTCACTCTTTATTTTGATAAAAATGTCTCAATTTGCAGTGATATAATACTGTGTCGTATTATTTCATGAGTTGTGTGAGATGCATAAGGGAAATTTAGATTTTGTGAACGGAAAATTAGCAGCAAAACTCTCTTTTCAGAAGCTTTGGCAGCGACTTCCTCCTCCCCCAGCTCCCCAAGAGTAAGAACAGCAGTGAAATGTTGGATCTGACCCATCCATTTTAACTCGTTATTTTTTCAAGAAAGAAAGAAGGAGAGAGAGAGAGAAAGGAAGAAAGGAAGAAGGAAAACTGAAAAAATGGTCTCGAGTAGGAGACCTTTAAGCTTAGCTGGAACAAATGAAGAAGAGAGTTTGTCTTTCAGTTTTCATTCTTCTCCTGAGGGCAGCTTGGAAATGAGTGATTTCCCTCTGCTGGCTGGATTATGTGGGGCCTTTCCCCTTTCCAGTCCCCACTGCCCTTCAGCATTAATTCGGGGTGCCAGGAAGGAGAGCTGTGCATTCCTTTTCCCTTAGGGTGCAAAGGAGACTTGAAGACTGTCTGTGTGCTAACAATGGGGTTTTTATATACAAAGGTTTCCTCACCTCTGCTACTTACAGGCAATGCCATAGATACTTCAAGTCAGAGGAGAGGGCCCTGGGTGGAACTGAGGTCTGAGTTAAAACGACAGCCAGCCGCGGACTTCCAGATTTCCCCAGAAGGCCGGCCAGCTGGTGCAGGGACCTGTTTTCCGGGCTCTGAAGGCACGTTGCTGCCCTTTATTGTCAGCGATCAACCAAACACCTGTTTTCTCCTTTTTACACGAAACAAGCCCCATAGCACTTCACGCTGCACGGGGGTGTACGTAAAAAGGTCCCAGGGTGGAGTTTTCAGGACGGTGGAACTCTGTAGAATTTTGGTTTTGCTTTCCAGTCACAGAGCTGTTTTGCTGTTGAATAGCGAGGGACTTAAAAACTGTGGCAAAATCACCATAGTTCAGTGGCGGGGAAAGGCTGCAGCAGACATGATCTTTGACAGCTGATGTCCTTCGCAAAGTTCTGCTTCTTCCAGATTTTTAAAAATCTAGGCAAAAATGACTTTATGGGGAGCACATTGTGCCTTAGACATATTGATGGCATTTCTTTTTTCCATGTTAAGTGATGTGTACACGTATAAACTGGTGAGCGCGTGATCGTTCCTAGTGTGACAAATGCTTAAAATAAAGAAAAAAAAAGCATGAATAGAAACTTCAAGAATTTGAACCTTCAACTAAAGCTATCCACCAAGTATGCCGGTCTTATATGGTAGTAAGAACAAGCTTTGTGTGTGGTTGTGACACCGGAGGATAAGAAGACCGCACGAAGTACTGAATTTCAAGTGTAATTGCTTCCGGTGTTATTAGCAGTTGCCAGTGTGTAAGGCACACCTGGTTCTGCCCGTGACAAGCTGCCTTCCCTTTGGGACAGAGAACTGTCTTGCCACCGTGGGCTGGTGAACGGTAGCCCGACTTAACCAAGATCAAAAACGTGCAGGGGCCACACGGCCCTTTATGGGAAACGTGCATTTCCCATCAGACTGTGGGGCGTCCCCGCAGGGCTGCCCGGTGCCAAGCTGCCCAGTGCCTCCTGCCTCCCTTTGTTTTGCTGAAGGTTTGCACAGGTGTGAGAGGCAGCGACAGAGACTCTAGCTGAAGCCAGTGCCTTCCCAAGAGGGGATGCCTGTTTTTCATCGCAACAGTTTGGATTTCGTTCTATCGAGCACAGATATCTTTTCCTTTCTCTTAAAAAATGTCTTTAATTGTCCTTGTATTTGGCTGGGAAGTAAGTGTATCAGGGTATGTGTGTTGTTGTTGCTTTTTTGTAACTGGAGAAGATGGATTTTCCAAGTTTCCTTCTTCTTTCCCATATTAAAATGGGATACTTTTATTGCATGTGTTCCAATTATTTATACATGGAAGGGAAGGCAAAATTGCTAGCTTCGTAGGAAAATGCTTTCATCTCAGAATTCTTCAAATAGCAGTGTTTTCAAAATATTTTTTTTGGGGGGGGCGGGGTTTCACAGAAGAAGAACTTTTCTTTGTCATAACCCAAAGATGCTACGAGAGCCGCGTGATAAATGGCTCCTTAAGCGTCGTAGTGAAAGAAAATGACTTGCCCTGTGAGGCAGGGGAGAGTTTATGTTGTTCTGGACCCATTTCCCGAGCAGTGATCGAAAACAGATTACAATAACAATTATACAGTGGGAAGATGCAATATCCATTTCTGTTTTAATTGAGTGAAAGAATAGTAAAAACATCATTAAGAAAAATGAGGTGGACCTGTCACACAGTGTACACATTTCCAGTCTTGGGGAAGATGCAGAATAACCAAAGTGCTCTGCACGGACTTCGCTGGGCTCTCTCCCTCAAAGCTGTTTGGGGGAGGACCACTGGGTTCTTGCTCCTCCCTAGGAAGTTCAGAGAGGAGCCCTCGGGAGGCGGTTGCTTGGGAGATATTAAAAGTGCTCGTTGACTGCCCAGCCGGAGGGGCTCCGTGGTTGAGTGTCACCTATGAACCAGGAGGTCACGGTTTGATTCCTGGTCAGGGCACATGGCCAGCTTATAGGCTCGGTCCCCAGTGTGGGGCGTGCAGGAGGCAGCCAATCGATGATTCTCTCTCATCATTGATGTTTCTAGCTCTCTTTCACTCTCCCTTCCTCTCTGAAATCAATTAAACATATATATGTGTATACACACACACACACACACACACACACACACACTCACACTCACATATATATATATATCCACAGTGCTCATTGATTTTTGTCTTCATATAAAGTGTGAGAAGGAATACCATATTTTCTTTTATTCTACCTGAGGTTTATCTATCGCCTCTCTCTCTTTTTATTTTAACTGTTGTCAATGGAAGTCAGAAGTAATGAATGTTCCTCTTATTATAGAGCCCTGCCCCGGGGAAGGTTAGGTGTGGTCCCTGAGCCTGTTGCTCCTCCTTCTCTGGAGGCCATAACCAGGCTGACGGGGAGGGAGAGAGTGAAGGTGAACATTGAACACCCTTGTTACTTCTCGGCACGCTGGGAGCTGTGGGGGACCAGAGTTTCCACGTGCGCCATTCCCTGACACTCACTCAGGCACATAGACGCTCACCGGAGATGCGAGGGCCCTGGCTTCCATCTGCAATGACTTGGGACCATTAAATCCAGCCTCCTCCACATTGCTGAGCCCCCAGCCTTCTGGCCTGGGAGGGGAGCTTTCAGCAGCGTGGAGACAGCCCCATGGCCCCAGGCCCCAGCCCCCATCAGCGGCCAGTGCCCTTCCCCTGGAGGCTGGGTTTCTTACTCTGTTCCTAGACACTGTGAGCGCCGGGAGCTTGGGCGATGACAGTGGTGTGCGCCCAGGCAGTGGAGTTCACCTCTGCTCGCGTGGAGTTACTGAACCTCAGACAATGCTGGCGATCCAGGCAGCAGGAGCCCGGGGTGGAGGCTGTTGACTGTTATTGGAGAAGAGGTCTGTCCTCTGTGGCTAAGAGTGGTCTCGGGGCCAGTATTTAAAAAGCTTTCTGAGAGCAGCACGAGGAAAGGAATAGGAGAGGCAGTGAACCCTTCCCGTTGGGGGTCTCCTAGTCCCACACTGCCCCGCGCATCCTCCGCCTCAGAGTGGAATTTATATCAAACAGCTCAGGAGGCTTAAAACATTCAGTTCAGAGTGCCCAGTTACTAGTGCTTTCATTGCAAACTTTTGTCCGCAAAGGGTTTTCCAGTTTTAACGTTTACATAACCTAACAGCGTTGACGAATGCCATGAGCTTTAAGGGTCTTTTAGTGGTTCTGTTTTTTCTGGACCTTATAATTTAAACCTAAACATTAATTCTGGGTGGAACTTGGCTTCGTGTCTTCTTGCCTTGGAGGGAATTTTTGTTCTACAATAAAAGTATTTTTTTTTCATACAGTCACCTTCTCCATGTCTCCCCTCCTCCAAGTAAATAGCAGCTAAATAGTCAAAGGTTTTAAAAGGGCTTATTTAGTTCAAAAGAGGGAGTGATTATTTTAGGTGAATTTAACGATTTTCCATTAGTTCACATTGCAAACTAGTGTTTTTGATATGAACAAGAAAGATCTGTGAGGCTGATAATGCAATGAAAATATTTTTCCTCTCTTTCTCGCTCTCTGTCTCATACACTGAAGTCATGTGGCAATATTTTTAATAAAATTATATTTCATGACCTTGAAACTTATAAATCAGTTGCTTGTCTTCTTCACTAGAAGCTGAGAGACATACAACATTAGTTTACATCAACTGGAATTATAACGTTGATTAGAAGGAAAGGAGTTGAATCTCGCTTTTAAGTAATAAAGTGACTATTTCCCAGTATTTGTTAGTTTGGAAAACATACTTACACTAGGATCCTTGAAATGGTCTTTCCTATATGTCAGTGTTATGTTAAAGTTAAACTACTATAGGAATCTGATGACAAGGTCATTGTGAAACTAAGAAACAAGTGCAGAAGCCCAGCGGTGATAAATAGCCATCACTTGATAACCAGAAGGCGTTGAGAATGCTGGTGAGGGGTACATCCCTGGAGAAAGGCGTCCATGGAGGATGGGGCTGAGCGTGGTGGTACCCCCCACGCTTTGCCTGCCTTTCAGCTGACAGCTCTCCATCCAGACAAGGTTTTGTCCTATAGGTATGGCAGATGTGGTATTAGAAGACTAACCCCCCTTTACTATTATCGAGGACGTAGAAGAGGAGCAAATTGCTCTCTGAAAGGGAAGTTATTACACATTTAAGACCCAAGTAAATGTACTTGACAGGGGTAAATAAGGTGATCCTGATTTCTTTTTTCTTTTCAGACGAATCCTCAGGTAACATTCAGAGAAACTAGCTCTGTTTACAGGCCCATTCATATAGTCAGTTTGAGCCTTAAGCACATTTTTACGGCTAACTTATAAATCTCCCTAAACTGGAGCTTGCCCCTGAAAGCCTGCCAATCCCGTCACAAACGGCCATTAGTTCCCCAGGGAGTTTCAGGAGGAAAAAGAACTGGAGGCAAACGCCGCGACTCCAGGAAGAACCATTCCGTTGCACGGGTATTTTTTTTTTTTTTTTGCCGCCGTGGTCCGACTGTCTGGGGACCCACCTGCGCGCTCAGGGTGGATACTGGTGCGTTCTCCCGTGGAAACCCACAGAATCCCAATTAGCACAGGGTCAGAGTATAAATGTACCTCTTTTCACACCGTTCCAAGTGGTTAGTGGAAAACAAGCTGCAAAGTAATTCCCTTTGGCCCCCCAATAAAAAGATTTATAGCAAAATAATTCTCAGCTTCATAATGAAGCTGTTGTAGGGCTGTGTTTGATATTTCTAAGACTGAAATGCAGTCCATGTACCCAAACTCAGCATTTATTGTAAACAAGTTCACTGCCAAGAGCTTATAGTCTGTCAAACATAATTATATGGGAGATGGATGTGGAGCTTGGGAGCGGTTCTTTCTGAGCAAGGAGTGCCCCTGAGCTGTGCCCTCTTCCTGAGATAGGACCCCTCCGGGCTGTCTGGCTCGCAGGCAGCCTCTCGTATATACAACACACACAGGCTGGCTCTCTGAAAACGTATCTGTCTGTGATCCTACTTCTGTTACCCAACTAAAGAAACGGTCGTATGTGCCTGGAAACGGTTAGGCATAGTTTCTTAAACCATCGTTATCCGGATCTGGGCGGAGATGGTGCTAAGATAAAATAGCCCCTCTCACCTGGACACGAGAGGCCTGCACCACCCCAGTCCTCGAGGTCACACCCAAGCCCGTGCTGTACCTGCAGAGGCCCCCCTGCCTCCTTGAATGCGGAGTTGGAAAGGAGCCTTTGACCTGTCTCTCTGGTACGTTGTGTCGAGCTTGGGAGATTAGATCTATTTTGAAGCTGTTGCTTTTGTGGCTCAGCAATTATTATAGAAAAGGATTTATGAATCCAGATAATCTGAGGGGAGTGAAATCTTTTTCCAATTGAGCTGTTTTATATCTGGGATTACCCCAAAATTTAAAATGATGGGGTGCTTTTCCAGGGCCTTATGTTTTTTTTTCTTTAAGGAAGGTAGAAACTTACTTTTTTCTTAATATTTAGATTTTTGTAATAATTATTTTTTTCAGGAAACCGGTCATTTTGGGCTTCGGTGACACTTTTCAAAGAATAACACTCCTGTGGCTGGCTGGATGGTTTCCTTTGGATAATACCAAGGACGACTATAAGATTTTCACTGGATTTACATGCAGTGGCTTAAGAGGTTTCTTAGGTTATTTTAATACTAAGTTTAGCATTTCCTTTTGGAATCCATAGACATTGTAAAGTGGATGTCTTCAAATGAAAAAAGGAATACACTCGCTCTGCTTTTCTTGGTTAAGCAATTGCTATAGATTACGTGCGCGCGCACACACACACACACACACACACACACACACACACACACACACACATAACGTATCTTGGAGTCCATCTGTGGGCACTCGACGTTCCCCAGCCTGTGAGCTGGGTTTATTAACTTCATCTCTGTCCCAGCAATAATATCCTCTGTATTGCCGTCAGAGGTCCCCATGTGCCCTGAGGGGACTGCAGGGCACCCTGCTCTTCACGGTCTTGCTCTCTTCTCTCTTCTTCTCTCTTCCGGTGTCAGCCCGCACAAGGGCTCTGGCTGTGGCTGCGTCTCGGTGAGGTGTTGGTGAGGGGCCTGCCTGAGAGTGGCTCCTGGTGGCTGGGGAAGGGTGGCGATGGCTGCGTGCTCAGCTCAGCGTTGTGCAGCCTGCATTCCGCTCACGGGGATGAAATTCACACATCTGTTACACACCCCTGCCTGTTCCTCGGTTCGAACCCTAAGCGCTGCCAGTGAGGTTTCCTTTTGTAAGGGAGACATCCTTTTATTTCTCACTATAAACACTTTACCTTTTCAGGGTTTTATTGGATAAAAGAAAAAAAAATCTCTCCACTCTCATATGATTTCCTTTGGGACTTTGCACCAGTGTTGGAGCTCAGTTTTTAATAATTTTGGTGAGTTAAGCTCCCCAAAGAAAACATGCGTGTGCTATGAAATATCCCCACTAGAAACCTGGGTAGTCTTGTCTTATTGGCAGTGAGTGCTTGATTCCGTTATTAATTCCTTGCAAGAGAACCTCAGTACAGCCAACCTTTCCTGAACACCACACTCAGAGACTAATCAAGGTTTTTTCATGTTAATTGTTAAATTAGATAAAATAATATGTAGGTGGAGCTCAGAACCTGAGGTGATGAAGCAGATGATTGCATAAAGACCATTTTAGCGACTCCTTTTGGACTTAGGGGACTCTGATTTGCACATTGCTTTCCCAGGGAGGATACTGAGAATGAGGCGAGTGGCAAATGCATCCTCACTGAAATATTATTCAAAAAGTCATCCTCTGAGAAAGCTCCAGAGTAAAATTTTACGCAGTGGAGGACGGAGGACAAAACCCTGAGGTTGATGAATTTTAGGGTACAGTCTGTTTAACATGCCATTGAGTCTTTCACTTATTCACATCTGCATCTGTAACCCACTGTGAAAGGAACCCCTAAAATTTAGTGAATCAGTATGCCACATGTGTGAAGTTTTCTGTGATACCCAAATTTGCACATTCTACTTTTCCCTTAAAAACATTTAAAAAAAAAAATCTGGGATCAGTAAACATTTTGCCTCGCTCTGTGGTTATTAAACTTAGAATAGATGTTGCCGTCCTGCCAAGTTGGTCTCGGGTGGGCCTGCAGGTAAGGCCCCCGGGGCCCAGGGGTGCATAGTCACGGGGTACAGTGCTGCTGGCACTGGAGTCACACACCGATGACTGCCATGCCTTCCAGGTGAGAAGCTAGCAGGTTCTGTCACCATTGCCCATGCACAGCCCTGGGGTCTGGTGTGCTCCCCCGAGAACGTGGGGCGAGCTCCTGAGCCCACTGGGCGGGTCCTTTCTGGGCAGGACTTCCTGTCCGCTGCTGCTGGACGCAGTGCCGTCGGGCCGATGTGCCGTGGACAAGCTCAGCCACTGGGGAGTCACGGGGACAAACAGTGCCGACACCGCCTATCAGTGAGGCTAGGGGTGTCCAACTGGATGAGCATTTGGTTACATGGAGCCGGCATTTATTGTGGGCCTGCTGTAGGTCAGCTCAGGGGTGCGGGGCGAGTGGGGGACTGAAGGAGACTTATCTGAGTCCAGCTGATGTTGGAGGAGGGGCAGCGGCCCTGTCATTGGCTAAGTGGGCGTGTCTGTCATCAGGAACTTAGTGCCTTGGGTCGGGCTTGCCACGGCCCAGCTCCCAGGTGTGGCCCAGGTATGAATCCACAGGCGCACGGGACATCCATCTAAGGGGATGTCCCGTGCGCCTGTGGAATGCCATTTTGCAAATTGCCAGGCCACCACGTTTCTGATCGGGACAGTATTGCCAGGCCTGGCGCTGACCCTTCAGCCTCCAGGGCTGCCTTCGGGTGGAATGGCGATCTCAGCCTGAATGGGCCTGGACTCACGGTTCTGGAACTCCCAATCCATCTTCCTTCTCTGCCACCCTCAGCCCAATTTGAGACTTTGGGGTAACAAGTGAGAACAGGACCGGAGTTCACCCCACCGGCCCCAATCCTCGGTCTATTTTTGTTCTCATCTTCCAAAGTTAGGATCTACCTCAGGGTCTGAAAGGTAGCTTCCGGTTTTAGTAGAGGGAACTCTGAGGATAAAATATTTCTTTTTTTAAAAAAATATATTTTATTGATTTTTTACAGAGAGAAAGGGAGAGAGTTAGAAACATCGATCAGCTGCCTCCCGCACACCCCCTACTGGGGACGTGCCCACAACCAAGGCACATGCCCTTGACCGGAATCGAACCCGGGACCCTTCAGTCCGCAGGCCGACGCTCCATCCACTGAGCCAAACCAGCTAGGGTGGATAAAATATTTCTTGATCATATCCCCTAAAGAGATATGATCATGCACCCCTCCCCCCCCCCCCCAAGGGGCCTTCTTGTGGAAGCTTTGGTTGGAGGTCTGCTCTAGAGGTACAAGCCACTGGGTGGCGGAGCAGCAGAAAGCTGATTTCTGTGCATCCAGCTCATTTTGTCCCTGCGAGGCCTTATTAGGCAGAAGGCTCCTTCTCCGTCATCGTAGGCTTGACTGTTTCTCCACCCGGGAGCCACCCAGGCCTTCAGCTCTCCCACCTCTGCCTCGGCCCCTGCTTCCTCCTCAGTCAGAGTGAAAACCAAGACCCCAGCACAAACAAGGGAATGAATCCTCTCTGGAACCTGTAGTTCCCAAGCTAAGGAGACAGAGGAACCTTGGGAGTGGACGTCTGGTCCACCTGTGGGTGGCTCTCTTGTCCCCTAAAGTGGTGGTTCTTCCCCATCCCAAGACTGTTGTAACATGTCTATATTTCGCGACCTGAAGTTCTTTTCATCGGCAGTTGATGTGGGGTATAGTGTGTTTCTTTTACAATGGCAATATATCTAAGGGGATTCCGGCACTACTCAGGGGCCAGACAGTGAGGTTTAGCATTATTATTATTTTTTTTAATCTCTGGAACATTTGAGCTCAGCCCCTGGGGGTACGGTGGCCAGAGGGGAACCATGGACTGTGGCGCCTCTGGCTGCCCTGGCTCCGGAGGTCGGGTGCTTGGGAGAGGACAGCAGGGCGGACAAGGGGAGTATTGTCCATTGGATCCATTTGGGAGTTGTGGCTGAGACACCAGGGGGGATATGAGGGACGCCAACCGTATTCTCTCTTTCTGTCTTTGGTTGCAATTCTTGGTGCTCAAACTTGCTTTCCTTGTTGGAAGGAAGTGTCTAGAGGTTAGTATTGGCAAGTTATTTCTCTTGTTGTCTCTGTGAAAATGACCGTGTGTGTGTGTGTGTGTGTGTGTGTGTGTGTGTGTGAGAGAGAGAGAGAGAGAGAGAGAGAGAGAGGTGTTATATAGCAAGTAAGTGGTGGTTTTGTTTTTCCAGTAAATTTGCAATAAGAAATGATAGCTGCCACCCTCACTCCCTCCTCCGCCAGTCCCTGGAAGACCCTGTGTGACACATTCGATTTACTTGGAGGGATTGGTTGGTGTTTAGGGCTTCTGTGACTTATGGATGGTGCGGGTTGCTGAGTGTGGTGCTTTACCCCAGGTTCGGTTTTATACAAAGAGCAGATACCGGAAGCTCTGCCCTGAAGCCTTGGTAATCTTCACTGAGCCCCGGGACCTTCTCAGGTGATCGAACCAGACATACTGGCAGCCACACAGAAGGGGCGGGCCTTCTTCCAACAGGTGGCTGCAGGAGCCCTTGGAAAGAGGGGGGAGAAGGGACAGCCTCCCGTCATCTCAGGCTGGCTCCTGTCATTCTGGCGGCAGGTCCACGCCTGTGGGTGGACCCAGGATCTAAGGGGCTGGGTAGGAGGCTGGAGACCACGCTCACCCACCTCAGAGGGTGGCCCTTGATTGGAGCCTTTCTTTGACTGTGAGGGACTGAGGGTCGGGGACCGTGGTTGGTCCCTCCTCTACGCCCAGCCCCGTGCCTGACCCGTGGTAGGCCCTAAGAAGGCAAATTCACTTACAAGCAATGCAGGTCACCCACTGGACACAGCAAGTGGGGAAGGGTCCTTTACTACAAGGCCAAGCCTGTAGATTTCTGTGGGTGTGGGTTTGGGAGTGTTATTTTTTGACCCCCAAGAAAGCAGAATGCTTGTGGTTTAGAGTTGGCTAACCTGAACTGCTCTTCTTTTGCCTCACTAGGTTTCTTTGGGCATGTTATTTAGTTTCTCACAGTATTGATTTCAGAGAGGAAAGGGGGGGCGGGGAAGAGAGAGAGAGAGAGATCAGTGATGAGAGAGAATCATTGATTGGCTACCTCCAGCATGCCCCCCACTGAGGATCGAGCCCACAACCCCTGCATGTGCTCTGGCTGGGAATCTAACCTTGACCTCCTGGTTCATAGGTTGACACTCAACCACTGAGCCACCCTATTTAGTTTCTCACAGTTTTAGTTGCCTCATTTATTAAAGGAGAATAAGAATAACCCTCTCCCAGGGTAAATGTGGGGAGGAAATCTGATAGAGTACTTGATGAGTTAGGAGCTGCTATGCAAAGCAGAGGTTGCTTTGTATCCTAACTTGCGTGGAAGGTGTGGAATCCTGTTGTCTGCTGGACCTTCCTGCATCGTTCATGGTAAGGCTAGGCGCCCCGAGCACTGAAGGATGCTTGCTCCTCAGGCCCTTTCATGGCAGCGTCTTGGTATTTCTGGAATGCTGCCGTTGTTCTTTAAAATGAAGGAACGGGGAAAAAGCCTTTCCCTGTTAAAGGAGCTGGGTTAATAGAGTTAGGAATACAGTAGCCTGCAGTTTGCTGGCTGATACAGAGAGGACATCATGCATGCTCGATTTGGGGTTTCACCAACAGTGCACCTGCCCTCGGGCCTCCCATACACAGAGGCATGGTGGCTGAGGAGCCTTCAGAAATGCTCATGACGGTCTTTCAGTTTCCTAGTTACCAGTTTCTCATGGATTTATCCTGTGTCAGGAAGCCATCGTACGTGCTGGTGTTTGGCAGATTGCTTAGAGCAGCTCTGTCTGGTAGGAGAAAAAAAAAAACGAGACACACATGTAATTTTAAATATTCTAGTAGCCTTATTTATTTGTTTTTAATATATTTTTATTGATTTCAGAGAGGAAGGGAGAGGGAGAGAGAGATGGAAACATCAGTGATGAGAGAGAATCATTGATCGGCTGCTTCCTGGACGCCCCACACTGGGGATCGAGCCCGCGACCCGGGCTTGTGCCCTGACCGGGAATCGAACCGTGACCTTCTGGTTCATGGATTGAGGCTCACCTACTAAGCCATGCTAGCCAGGCTCTAGTAGCTTTATTTAAAAAAAAAGTTAAAGAAACAAGTGCAAATAATCTAGTAATGTTTTATTCCGAATATTATTCCTCTATCAGTTAATTTTAATTGTTCATGGTGTATTTACTTTTATTTATTTTTTGCTACTAAATCATTGCAACGGAGTGTGTGTCTTATACTGACGGCGCATCTCAGTTCAGGACTGGCCATACTGCGAGTGCTCAGCGGCCACGTGTGGGAGTGGCCGTTGTATCGGAGAGGCAGTTTCCAAGTGCGGTGCTCTTACCACGTTTGCCGTTTGGCTCTTGGGCACACTGAACCTTTCAGGCCTTTATTACTTGCATCTTATAATATCTGGCTACTCAGTGATTATTGGTAATATTTCTGTTACGAAGAAACGCTTTATAGGAAGTATCCTGAGTATTGATTATGGGACCCCCCCAAAAAAAAATATTGGTCTCTTCTTTCTTTTTCTCCATAAAATGTATGAATGCTGATTTTGGAAAAAGAAAGACAGATAGCTTCCACTGCTTGAGGGCTGTCATACAGTTTAAGGAGGTTGCGCTGTTTATCCCGCACAGCAGCTCTGGGATGTGGATATTATCATCCCTTGCATTTTGCTAGGAGGAATTTGAGGTCAAATACCTGATTTAAGGTTATTCTCTCAGGGAAGGGGGGGGCAGTGCCAGGATTGGAGTCAAGGCTTGCCTGCCTCCTGCCTCGGAGCTCAGTCGGCCCATCTTCAGCCACCTCCCTCCAGGTCTCTGCACTCATGGCCGGGTGGCGACGATCTGGTGGCTCTGTCTGATGACACACACCTCAGAAGTCATGTCGCAGTGACAGTGGCGCTTGGAGCAGCAGCGCCGCTACTGACAGTTGGGAAAGCATTTCCCTGGGGGAGAGCCTCATGCTTACCTGGCCTCTGTGACAACAGGAGTCCCCACGGAGTCCCCTGGGCAGAACCACGTGTAATTTTTCCCAGTGGCCGTGGCTCCGGGCCTGGCTCCTGCATTAAACTCCCGGCTTCCCGCCCACAGCTGTAAAGGGCTCAGCGAGGCTTCCGGTCCAAAGGCTCAAAGGTCTCCGCTGATCATCTGGAAATGGGTCTGGGCTGCCGTCGGAAAACACGGCCATGAGCTCTCGCCGTGGGTGGGGCTAAGGGTTGCTTTTTTCTCCGCGGTGATCTCTAACTTTCGTCGTCAAAGCGTTTTGGTTTTACACGGCTATTCTCTCACTGGACTTCCCTTTTGACTTTTCCCATTCCTAATTTATTTTTGGAAGTGTTTTCCAAACAGTCTCTCTGTTTTCATCTGTTGCCACTTTTTCCTTTCTCTGTTTTTTCTCATTTTGCCTGGAGAGTGTGTGTGTGTGTGTGTGGGGGGGGTAGGGGGGGTTGGGAGCGGGGAGGGGGGAAACCAAACGGATAAACACCTTTTTTTGGAATATATTTCTACAGGTTCTTTTAGCATCTCCTCACCCCCCACGGAGTTGCTTTCAAAGGCTTTAAGAACCTGGTCATTAATTTTCTTCTTCCCCACAATTGACCTCATTTGTACTATTTTTCATCTCTCGCGTCACTGTCACTAGAAATTGAGTCTGTTTTTCCTGTCTTCCCCTTCTTTTGTAACGGTTGTATTTCATTGTAAAAATTTCGTAACTGTTTAGAATGATGAAATCCTAGCGAAGAGGTACATTTTTTCTAGGGATTAGATATAACCTGTTTATGATTTTCTTTGGTATCTCATACATACGGGCTTCAGAACACACTTATTATCACGCTCTTCTGGTTAATATTGTTTTATTTTATAAATTACCTCAAAGCCCTTGCTTTTTTCTTTCTAACTAAGTAGGGGATGCGTGGGAGGCATGGGTGTTTGCTCTTTGACTCTGAGGAGTTATGGTTATCATGTCAGACAGCAACTGCTTCCTTCAAGCACTGAACTAAAATGTTTAGGAAGGATTTCGGTCACTGACACTTCCCAAATATAAGGCCCTATATGGAGTAGACCCCTGTGCTACCATGCTGTATTTCATATTGAGCTCATTGAACTATTAATACCATTTTTTACGAATTAATAGGGTCTTAAGTTTTCTCAATCGACCCTGCACTCGAGGAGGATTTATGGTTCCTAAGTAATGGATATCTAATAGCTCCCAGAGCCCCTGGATTCATGGGACGTTGTTATCTGTGACTCCCAGATGCGTGACACGCAGGTGTTAGCATTAGGAACTGCACATGGATTGTCAGCATCGAGACTCATGTACACACAGGTGTTAGTGGTGAGGTAGCTCATGGCACCCCTGACGACACGGCCCTATGTGTGCCTATATTGAAATTTTAAAAAGTAGAAATCCCCCTGCTTCCTCAGACAGAGATTATGTACCAGTATGTGAGAGTTAAAAGGTGTAAAAAGGGGCTGTTCCCTGCCGGTAGGGCCTCTCAGGAGTGGGTCCTATAAAATATTATTCTTGCTTCAGAAGATTTTACAGCCCCTGCAGCTGCATTGAGGGCAGCAGCCAATCAGACTTGCTCTCACTTGTATCCCTGGTGCCACTGGGGATACCTGGTGCACAGTAGGTGTTCAGGGAATACAGATTGGATACCTGAATGAGATACTTTGGAGGAAATCTAGTTTTCACTATTCATTACGTGTCTTACTGACATTTGGGAACACACTGGGCATAAATAAATAAATAAACATTTCTTTAACTATGTATTTTGTAAGGCGCCCCATGGCCAGGCTGCATTCTCTAATTTGTCTAGAACAATCCGTCTGCTCCATCCTCATTTCCTTTTTCCCATAAGTCCGCCCCATTGATGGTGCATTTGCTCTAAGCAGCACTGGTGCTCTGCTGTTCTCCAGCGTGAACACTGAGTCAGGGATGATGCGGTGTGACTTGTTAGAGTGTTGTGCCGGCTTAATAACGATTACCACGATCTCCAATGATAACAGTTCCTAATGAGTGTTATTATTGTTAATAAGGATTGCACTTAATAATGACACCCAATACTTAGTATCTTTAATAATAATAATTAGCACCTGGGAACCAGTTGGGCCTTTGTATTATCTTCAGAACAAAAATCTGTGAGCCGGTCATTGGCAGAGTCTCTGCTGCCACCCTCTCTGTCCAGATCAGAGTGAGTCAGGCTGCCAGGGTCCGGCCACAGGGAAGGGCTGAGCGCACAGCTCTGCGCCCTCTGCACGGCGTTGCGCAGAGGGGTCATCTTCAGGGTGAGGGGCCTTCACAGTGACACGCACCGCCCATCTCCCCCTCTCCCCGCCTGCCCGCCAGCCTTCAGAACTTTGGATCTTTCTCGCACGAAGAGAAGGTCCAGATCCTATTGTTAGTCAATCACAGGCTCATTGGTGGAGGTCACATGGGACAGAGTCCGTGTTTGTTGCTTGTATGTTGGTGAGACTTCCATCTTCTTCTGCCTTGGCTATGTTTAGATTTAAACTCCTGTACAACTTTTTTTTTTTTTAAATAAAAAACAGTTTATAAAAATCTTTGGCAAATTAAGCATTTTTTAGCTTTTTCACACTTTGATACAAAGCAGAGAAATATTTCAGTGACAACAGATTTCAACAGATTTTGAACGAGACTAATGTGCTTTATTCTTTGGGGGAGTTTGCTTCTTTGCTCGGAGACAACCCCCTTCCAGTGGGTACGGGTGTAGATGGACAAAAATCATAACTGTAAAGAAGCCGCAGTTGTTTTATTTCGATGTATATTGTGACCTAAGCTAACCACCAGTTAGGACGTTCAGGGAATGGGTTATTTCAGGCTCCTGGATGACCTATTTATCAGGGTTTAGAAACATATACAGGAGAAGCGTCTCTTACATGCCTTTTGACGACCTGGTATGTAGTCACTTAACGGCACCAGCCCTGAAGTCAAACCTAGCATCCTCCTGGGAAATGTACAGCACTTTCCGACCAAAGCAGATCGGACCTGAATACACTCGTCCTGATTGATAGCTAATGATAAAACCACAGACTCGAAGGGGAAGGGTGCGAGGGGGCCCGCAAGTCGCCTGGACCTCACCTGTGTGCCACCCGGGAACTCAGGTGCGGCCCACCGCTGAATGACTAGACTCGGAGGGCAGTCCGGCTGCGGCCTGAGAGTAATAAAGGCGGGGAGGAGCCACAGCTTTCCCATTAGGCCCATCTGACTGAGAGGCTTGTTTAATCTGAACCATCATGGATCACAGATGAGTGGCTTTTATGACCGTCGTCTCTTCCCTTCTCATCGTGGTGACTGAGATGCGCTTGGTAATGTTTGCGTTTTGCTCTTGACTCGTGTCCCCCCCAGGTCTGATGATTCCTGTCTTCTGCGTGGTGGAGCAGCTGGACGGCTCTCTTGAATATGACAGCAGAGAAGAGCACGCCGAGTTCGTCCTGGTGCGGAAAGACGTGCTCTTCAGCCAGCTGGTGGAGACAGCGCTGCTGGCCCTGGGCTACTCCCACAGCTCCGCGGCCCAGGCCCAAGGTATTCCTCCTGTCCTCTCTGCCTCCTGCCTTTCGTCTGTCGTGATGTGAGGAAGAGTGTGTTCCCTGAAGTAATTCTCCAAACAAGGGGTGGAGGAGGATGGTCAAATTGAGCCTCTTTCTCAAACAGTGAGCGGCGGAATATTTTGTGCAGAGTCTTTTCTTAAAAAAAAAAAAAATGTATTTTCATTGATTTCAGAGAGGAAGGGAGAGGGAGAGAGAGAGAGATAGAAGCATCAATGATGAGAGAGAATCATGGATCGGCTGCCTCCTGCATGTGCCCTGACCGGGAATCGAACCGTGACCTCCTGGTTTCATAGGTCCATGCCCAATCCCTGAGCCACGCTTGGCAGGGGGGTCTTATTTTCTAGTTGCGCTAGGAAAGACTGGACCAGCACCTCTAGAGCCACCCAGATCACCTTGCATTTCAAAGTGATCATCCCACCGTGTTCTTGATTGTTTTTCATCGATCACTCTGGTATTTTCTCTAAGTCCCCAGATGGGTATGTTTTGAAGCTGGCGTTAAGGTGTTTCATTCCTAACTTGCCAAACTTCAGTACATGGTTTATAAGCGCTCAGTTTTAAAAATGTATTTGCGGCAACTTCCGCACTTTACAATGGGCTTTTAATTAAATAGGCAAAAAATGGATGCATCTGACTTTTGTGTCTCTGAATACTGCTCTGTAGTTTTGATGTAATCCATTCATTAAAAAAAAGAAAAGAAAATCTCAGTGTCATTGTGATCAATCCCTCTTACCTATTTAATGGAATATTAAAATTGCATCAGTGTTGCGGCGTGCATTGTGCACGCTGGGCGCCCATTGTGGGCCTGGGCTGCTGCGCTAGGCAGAGCCAGAGGACTGACAGAACAAATAACAACAAAAACAGCCCCCAAACCTTGAAGAAGAGAGAATTTTTTTTTTTTTTGCCTCAGTGGAATGATTATCCTTGTTTTTCAGCTGAAATGACTGAATTGCATAGTTTATGATAACAGCTACAACTAGAGGAGAGAAACCTGTGACTTAGGGGTTTTGTTTTATATCCCAGTTTCCTACGTATATTCCTATAAATCACCGTCTTCACACGTGTGGATGTGCCAAGGATCTTTGCTGTTTTGTGTATGAGTGCCTCTTGCAAAAATTCCGAAGAACTAGCGGTCAGAACATCTATCTGTTCAGATAAGGAAACCAGGAGAGGTTAAGCTGTCTGTGCAAAGTAACAATATGGTGACCAAGGCCATGGGATTTCAGTGACCAAGCTCTGGACTCTGATTTTGTAAGCAAATCGTTACCTTAAAAAAAAAATGCTGTCATGAAGTCTCTAAATTCTATCTTAGTTCTACCAAAATAGCAACCCACCCGAAACCAGGGGGTCCAGAACGTTTGACTCTTGTGAGCCCAAGTGCGTTCCGAACCCCACCTGCACCGCGGCGTGGCGTCCGCTGCTTTCACGCAGCTCAGTAAAGGACGGTTCCCCTCCTTTCTCCGAGGACTCTCCTTCTTGTGTGAAGGATTCCAGAGGTGATCTCGAGCAAATTGCATACTGGCAGCGTGCTTTCATGCCGTGCTATGAAATAAAAGGATCGCCCCTCCCCTCCCCCCCCAAACTTTTCATGCCATTTTAGGGATATTTCTCTCTGAATGTAAAGGTCATTGTATCCCACTGCTTGCATCCTGGTGTGCCAGCTTCCTGCTTGACAGGCTATCCATCTCAGTTAGCACGGCTGCTCAGCGCGCCGTGAGCTCACATGTGGAGCGCACAGCGCTAAGTGGCCAAGATTTGATTCTTGGCACGGGCTCCGGGAAGGGGCGCGCAGGAAATGTGCACCGGGGAGCCACACGGTTCCATTCAGTGATGCGAACCGAGAGCCCCGCACCCCCAAGTGCGACATGCTAGTAGGAAAGACCATCTGCAGTGGAGAGTTAAACAGTGGGCAAGTCAGAAGCCAATACCTGCCTCCCCAAAGTTGTGAAAATCCGGGTTTAAAAAACTCAAACTGTTACACGTTTCAAACGTTGAACTGACGTTCGGAAGGAGCCCTAGGGCACAGGTGTGCTTTCTTTTGTAGGAAAGCCACGGTTTCGCCACGGGGTCCTGCCCTGTCATCTCCCAGAGGGAAGCAGAAACCAGTGTGCTCACTTGGTTTTAAATTCGGCTGCTTGGGCTCTGCTGTGGGTAAATAGGAGGACTTAGAACTGTTTGCTTTGAGACGAATGCGTTAGGTCTTTGTTGTCATTTACATCACGGCAGGTCTGCCCTTCGCTGCTTGTTGTTCTGGAACCAGCAGAGAGCAGGATGGGACAGGTGGTCCACGTGGAACCAGCAGAGAGCAGGCTGGGACAGGTGGTCCACGTGGAACCAGCAGAGAGCAGGCTGGGACAGGTGGTCCACGTGGAACCAGCAGAGAGCAGGCTGGGACAGGTGGTCCACGTGGAACCAGCAGAGAGCAGGATGGGACAGGTGGTCCACGTGGAACCCGCAGAGAGCAGGCTGGGACAGGTGGTCCACGTGGAACCAGCAGAGAGCAAGCAGGCTGCGACAGGTGGTCCACGTGCGGGTCGGGCAGCAGAGTGGGAGGAAGCTGGGAGAGGCAGCAGGACAGAGTATGGCCTCCTTTTCGAGGCCTGAGGTTTCATGTCTCTCGTTTTCTGGTCGGTTTTGTGTTGGTTCTGGTTGCGGGCGTTTCGGGCATTTCCCCAAGGGGTGGGGAGGCACCGGCCAGTCCTCTGCAGCCTGGACCTGCCTTTCCAGAGACCACCTGCCTGCAGACGGAGCGAAGCTGTGGGTGCACGACTTCCTTGCACCTGCTGCAAAACTTGAGGCCCCTGAAGCGCGATTTTGCATGTGGCCGTGACCAGAAACGAGCGTCAATAATCGGGATGGAATGGTCTTCACAGTGCCTGTAAGAGACAAAAGGTCTTCGCAGTGTCGTTATTTTGGAGTGATGCTCAGGTCCCAGTGACAAGGGCCTGGACCCATGCTCCCGGGGGTGTGTAGCAATTTCTTTTTCTTGTTTTCAGGTTGCAATCAAGCATCTGTATATAGTCCAAGTTGGTGGAACTGTTGTTGGGGACAATAGAAGGAACCTGATAGAGGATTTTATTGTTCTTTTTTCTAGTTTTCTAGTTTTTATTGATGTATTTAAGACTTTATTTTTATGTCGACACGATTACAGAGGTCCCTTTGCCCACCGCCACCGCCACCTCCACCAGCACCCCACCCCTTCTGGGATAGACAGTTTCTTTTTCTGAGAGGGCACTCCCTCTCAGAGGTTGTGTTAATGAAGAATATTTACTTCCAAAGGATGATAGACGTTCCACTAAAATGGAATTCAGAGATTTCCAACTCCCACCCCTACCCCTTTTTAATAGTAACCCTCCTTATTTCAAACCAGCAATTGGTACCCAAGAGAGAAAGGCACAGGATACCGTCATAAATCATGGGCACTATGCTCCTGACTTACCCAAACCCCGCACTTCCCAGGACACATGCCAGGAGCTGTGCTTCTCAGGAGATGAGCTACAGGATGCATCTGATCTGCTGTTTGTATATGCAAAACGCAGAAGAGGGCCGGCTCTCTGCTTTTCCCAGGAGAGGTGGGCTAAGGTGTAGAGAGCAGCAAGGACATTTATAGGATACATTAGGCTATGTGTCCCTGTCTCTCAATCACAGTCTGCTAGTCTCTTGGAAGAGGGGTGTGAACCTAGGGGATTTCTATGGGGAAACCCTCATCTTCTTTCCCCACTTAAACTCATCACTCCATTTATTCTTCTCCCTCCCCCCCACCCTGCCTGCCCTCCTCTGTCCTGCTCCCCCTCCCTTTCCCCTCCTCCCCTCCTTTCCTGCCCTCCTCTCTCTTCCCCTCCTCTCCCTCCCCCAGAGTAATGCAACTATCACTATAGTCTTAATTATATAAAATTTCACATATATGCATAGAAAAAAAGGTCAGGAAAATATATTATGTCAACAGGGTGGATTAAGTGGGATTTTATCTTTTTTTTTTCTAATCAGAAAGCAATATATAAATATGAAATTCTACTTCATGAATTCTTCTCTGAAAAAGTAGGAAGTTTCTACCTTATTCCCCCATTTTGATAATCAGTTCACGTTGTCCCTAATTTATCTGTAAATGTGAAAACTTGTACATGGTACAGATGTATTTCTCTTGTTTTATTCTGTTTAAGATTTTAAAAAGTCAGTAGGTCATAAATAGGCCCCTATGATGTATAAACCAAGGCATTTCTTAGAGCCTTCATAGTGCTAGGTAACACTAATTGAGCAATT
Organism: Corynorhinus townsendii; assembly: GCA_026230045.1. Classification (NCBI taxonomy): domain Eukaryota; kingdom Metazoa; phylum Chordata; class Mammalia; order Chiroptera; family Vespertilionidae; genus Corynorhinus; species Corynorhinus townsendii. Next base: position 8,427,774 of record JAPDVU010000005.1, on the reverse strand, counting down.
ACTGTATGTCAGACACTATTCTAGAGATTTACATTTACTAAGTAATTTAATTTTCACAACAGCTCTTTAAGTAAATTATGTTTCCCATTCCACAGATGAGGAAACGGGTGAATAAATAGGGGAAGTAACGTTCCCTGTGGTACCAGGACTATAGGGTGGAAGACCCACATCCAGAGTCAGGGTCCTTCCCCACAGGTTGTCCTGTGCCAGATGTAATCACTGGGAGTTTAATTTAGTTTATATTTATTAGATAATGATAAATTATGCATGTTTTATTTCTATGATGCAATACATAGAGATAGTTTTTCAAGATAAGCAAAACATACCTCATTAAAAACAAATAAGTAAATAAAAAAAAACAAACCTCACAGAATTAATGTCTATTGAAGGTTGTGTAATGAATATACAATTCTTGCTTACGAGGTCAGGATGATTCCTGATATGAAAAGAAAGCATATTGCCTAGTGATTCTGATCTTCAAAAGTAATTAATTCAGCAATATTAAGTGCCTCCCACGTGCCAGTCACTTTTCTAGGTTCTGGGGGTAAAACCTGGAAAAAAACCTTGCGTTCATGGAGCTTACATTTGGCACTTTAATTACACACGAAGAGTGTAGAGTGTAGGTTATTAGTTGATTTTGACCCTCTGAGCTCAGAAATATCAAATACTGAGGTTCAGAGAATAGCAATACATATAGAATTTGTTTATGATTTTGGTGCTAATTTATAATTAAATAAATAGCCCTGGCCAGTGTGGCTCAGTTGGTCGGAGTGTCCCCCCATGTACTGAAAGGTGGCAGGTTTGATTAAGGGTCAGGACACATACCTAGGTTGTAGGTTTGATCCCCCATCCGGGTGTGTGTGGGATAAAGCTAATCAATCCTTCTCTCTTACACTGATGTTTCTCTCTCTCTCCCTCCCTTCCTCTCTTTGAAAGATCAGTAAACAAAGACAAAACAAAAACAATAAATAAATAAATAGAATAAGACTTAAAACCAAAATAGTAAGGATATTTATATAAAAAAGGAATGGCTTACTTTTAAAATATTTATTATTTTATATAGCATTTATTAGTATAAACTTTCCAGTGGACTAGCTTTGTATAACATTTTATTAGGAAGAACGTTACATAGAAGTTACTAACAAAGTAAATGTTGTCATTAGAAATGAATACACTTTCAGTTTAGATTGTTCAGTGCTTGAAATGCTCTGTGCTTAAATTAATTCTCTAAAACGTTTTATTACGGAAACACGCAAAATATGCCAAGTAGAGAGACTAGTGCACTAAACGCTCACGAACTCATTATCTGGGATTCACAATTAACACTTTATGGTCAACCTTGCTTATTGCTGCCTCCAACCTTTTCTCACCTCTCCCCCACTGGAGTATTTTAAAGCTCATTCTAGACCTCATATTTTAACTACAAATATTTTACTAAGTATTTCTTGAACATAAAGCTTTTATTTATTTATTTGTTTGTTTGTTTGTTTGTTTGTTTATTTATTTATGTTTATCCTCACCCGTGGATGTGAAAGAGAAACGTTGATCAGTTACCTCCTGTATTTGCCCCAGCCAGGGTTAAACCCACACCCTGGGTGTATATCCTGATCTGGAATCGAACCTACAACCTTTTTGGTGTATGCTGTGGTGCTTTAAACAACCGGGCCAAGATAAAGCTTATTTCAAAATAACAACCACAATACCAGCATGAGTCTTAGAAACAAAGACCATTTTTTAAAATCTTGAAATATTCAGTCAAGGGTCACATTTCTGCAATTGTTTCATAAACTTTTTTAAGTGTTTGCTAGGTCCGGAGCCATACAAATCGGGAGCCATGCAAATCTATGTATTTATTGTGCTTGGTTGATGTGTCTATTAAGTCTTTGAATCTATGGGTCTCCCTTGCTCATAAAAAGTTTTTTAAAACTTAGGTTTGCCACAAATTAATGCAAAATAATTTTTGTTTTGCTAAACTTAATGGCCGTTCTTACCCTAGAAAAATACTGCAAATACTATGGTCTCAAATAAACAATCAGTGAGCTCAATCATAACCTTGGAATTCAGAAAACCACTCTCTTTTGAGGGAGGATGGTTGACAGTCCTATGTTGTCTGGAGCCGAGGTTTCCTGCTCTGAAAGGTTGACATTTTCCCCATTGAAAATGTTTAAAATGATCTCTCGCCTTGCCTTGCTTCTTTGGTTTCTTTCTTTGGCTCGCTCTCTTTTTTTCTGCTTTTCCTTCTTTAATTAAATGCTCATGTTTGGGATACTCTCGGCAGTTTTCTCTTTATAAGGGCAATGTTGGAAAAAGGTGCATATTTAGAAAATTTAGGCCTTGGAGCAAACTTTTAACAAACAAGCTGCATAAAAAAAAAAAAAATTCTGTGGCTCTCAAAAGAGAGCTAAAAGAGCTGCCCCCAAATTGCTCTTAACCAGGTTTCAATGAACCTCATTAGGGCTGGACGGGCCAAAATGTGAAACACTGGTTGGGCCAACACAAATCTCTAACAAGCCCCTATACTCTTCCCTCCTTCACTGCATACAATGAAATATTCATGGATGTGTGTGAGCACATATGTTTGTTCATTCACACAGCAAACCTGAAACACTGCTTCTGTCAAGGGGGGGTTGGGAAATAATGCTTATCTGACTTCTCTGTCTAATAGATACTTAAGAGAATACCCAATGCAAATGTTTATAGTCCTGTATGTCTTGTATTTGTTTATATTCTTTTCAAAAAATATATATTTTTATTGATTTCAGAGAGGAAGGGAGAGTGAGGGAGAGCGAGAAACAGTCAGTGATGAGAGAGAATCATTGATGGGCTGCCTCCTGCACACCTCACACCGGGGATGGAGCCAGCAACCCGGGCATGTGCCCTGACTGGGAATCGAAGCATGATCTCCTGGTTCCTAGGTCGATGCTCAACCACGGAGCCACGCTGGCCAGGCTGTTCATGTTCTTACACATACATAGCTATGTAATTATGGCTCACACAAGGGCCCGCTTATGGTATTTTTGTCTGTGCAACTTAGCGGAGGGAATGACCCTATCTGACTTGCTATGTTGGATGCCTAGTGGTTGAGTAGGAAGTATTTGATAAAAACTGCCAAAGCCAGTGTGTGTGTTGGGGGCGAGGGGAGGAGGAGGGGGCAGAATGTCATCTCATTTTACTTCTGGCCTTGCGATTTCTACCTGCCCATTAAAAAAAAAATCACACCATCAGAAATAATTCATTTAAAAAAATCTAGCTCATTATTTCTTCCATGATGAGAGCAGCGTATAGCAGCGTTTTCAGTTAGCTGTTCCGTTGGGGGCAAATGGCCATGATGATAATTAGCTTTGGAGTATTTTTTAAACTGCTTAAAATCCTTCTCAGAGTTTAGGCAGTCATGCCTGTGACCTTGAGGGGACTTACCATTTAAGTTCTGTGTTTTGTCACTCACCTAAAATGATCCAGGTTAAACCCGATTGACTCACAAGGAGATGCAACTTTTATTTACTATTTAGAGGATGCCCCATTCTAAATGTATAGCTTTGTGGAGTTCTGAGTAGGAAACTGACAACCTAAAATTGGTGATACTCCGGTACAGTTTATATTGTGATTAATTTTTTTTAATCTCATTCCCTTCTAAACTGTCTTTCATATTATAAATGCAGGCAAGAGTCAGTCAGATGCTGCGGACCCTGTTCTTTCTGTGTTTTGAGATGATGTAGCACAGAATTCCGTTTAAGGAACTAATGTGGCGAAAAGCGCATTCGTTGAAACACTTACAAATGCTAGGTCGGTGGAGTGCTGGTATCTTTCAGGTGGAGACTTCAGATTTAAAGCACTCCATTGATACAACCCTCAGTCTGGGTGCTGTCCCACCCTATTCCAACTCTAAAGAAAGTCTGTTTTGACATTCATGATAGACAGTAAAACATTCTTGGCCATGGAGCATTTTGTAATATTAAAATACTTTCTTAAAAACTCCCTACTTAAAAAAAATGAGAAGAGCACTGTCATCTAAATCTTACAATTTGAGTCACTTCTTTGTGAAGTTTCACAACTGTAGTTCTTTCACATTTCTATTTTAGCGTGCATTGTACATTTATACTTTGTCCAGCTTTTCTAAGATATAGGATTATTGAATTTTAAAATTCTTATGGGACCTCAAGGCCAGAAGAATTCATTCACCTGCATCCTTATCAGTAAGTGGGGGGTTTATTGCTTACTTAGGGACCACTTCTCTCTGTGTGTGACACAGGGCGCACGCAGAGGAGGTGACGGGAGGCAGGGGGAAAGCCAGCGCTGTGTGGCCGGCTGGTCACCCCTGGGCACCGTGGTTTGGTCTCTGAGGTGTCAGAGGCGTTTCTCCTGGTTGTGACGGGCTTTGTTGTTTTCGGATGGCAGCTTTGCGAGCTCTGAAGAGTCTGGGTGCACACCCTTTGCTTGCTCCAAAGCAGTAGCTGGCAACGTTATTTGTGTGTCAGTGAGGAAAACACACAAAGGTTTGACTCTGTCTGCCTGCTTCTCTTGAGTCTGGAGAAATACGTTCTCTGTCGCCCAGGACAGAGCAGCAAACCTGCCCTCCTGTCTTACCAGCTTGTGACCCAGGGTGGAAAGACCGGTATGCAAATAGCAGCGCCCTAGGTTCCTCCTGCTCCAGCCCAACTAGGCGGGGAACCCGCACACACTTGCCTTCTGTCAGTGTGACAAATCAAAGGATGAGAAGCGGGAAGGCTCCAGCATCAAACCTCTGTCCTCAAAGACTGGGCTCCCCAAGGCCTAGTTGTCTCCCAGATAAAGGCTGCCCCTTCCCCAACACCTCTTCAACACGCCCCACCCTCCTCGCCCCCTGTGTGGGGAGGAGTGTGTTCTGGATCAAAAGCTCTGACCAGTTTCACCAACTTCTGGGTGGATTTTTTTTTTTTTTTTTTAATATATGCTGCAGAGCCACAGTTATAAAGAACAATTCTAAATGTCATGTGTTGTTCAGATGACTACTGTGATTCCTTGGGGCAGGAGGGAGGATTCTTAGGAAGGGGGCCTGGTGTAGACACTCTGCAGTAGAAAGTATAGCAACATTATTTGGAAAGAAAGCACTTTATTTAGCCTGTGGAGCGCCCCTGGAGGAAACACGGCTGAGTTTATTGTTCCCATGTTCAGGAGAAGAAAATTACAGAGGAAGATTTAAAGATTGCACCTTAGTTCTCTGGGTCTGTCACATATTTTATTTACTCGTGTAGCGAAGTATTCATTGAGTGCCTGGTGTGTGCCAGGCATTGTGCCAGGTGCTGGGGACACAGCAAAGGACCAAGAAGTTGATGCCATGGCCCTCAGGGTCCGGCGTTCCAGGGGGGGACGGGGAGCTAGACCGTGAGTATGGGACGAGTGGTAGGGAGGCCCTGTTCTCTCCATCTTGTCGAAATTTGGCAGATTTAGGTTTCTGTAAAGTAGCTGCTTAGCCAGAACAAAACGGAAGGTTTCAAATGGGTGTCGAGGATTAAAAACACATGATTACAGGCTCCTAAAAGGTTAAACCTCAGTTTTCAGAAAAATTTCCCGATGTGGACTCATTCATGCTTGGGATAGGGTAAATGTAACGTTGCCAGAATTAGCTTATATTAAGCCATGGTCTAGATTTTGTAAAGGACACCGACATTTTTACATGATAGACCAGCTCTGGCTGTATTTAAGAAAAGCAATATGATGAATGGATTTATTCTATTGAGAACTGATAGTTATTTAGTGCTTCTGACATAGCAGGCACTGTTCTAGGTGCTTAACAGTTAGTCCCCGTATTACCCCTCCCGCCCCGAAGAAGATGAATTTATTGTCCACACCGTACCCGTGAGTGAACGGAGACTGAGAGGTAAAGAGCCTCCTGACACTGAGCACTGAGCACTGGCTCCGGAGGCTGTGCCCTCAGCCAGGGTCCCGCTTCCTGGCATCCTACTTCTCGCCTGTCGATTCAATCTACCCTTCAGGCCGACACTGACGATATTATATAGGCACGCACCAAAGGCTGACGTTTTGGAATTGGTAGCTGACCACTTACTAGTATATGTTCACACAGAGTGGGGAGCTTGTTTTATGTTTAACTGACAAAATTGAACTTGCTGTTTTGAGATGGCATTTTATAAGAATTTATTTTATTAGACCCCCACTTTTATATATCTAACTCCTTAGAAACTTACATATTAGGAAACCGATTTCTAATAAAAAACAAATGCTTTTAGTGATAGAAAACTAAAAATATACACAAACGGTGGGAAGAAGACACCCCCCCACCCCCATGGACCAGCCACCCAGAGATAACAGCAGGCAGCCTTGTCAGTCATTCTTTTCTAGTTTTTGTCACTGAATGCGTTAATGTGTAATTTACATATTCTTTAGTATCAGTTTGTAATACTCCACAATATTGAAACTTTTTTTTTTCCATACAATTTTTATTGATTTTAGAGAGGAAGGGAGAGGGAGAGAGAGAGATACATTAGTGATGAGAGAGAAGCATGGATCGGCTGCCTCCTGCACATCCCACACTGGGATGGAGCCTGTAACCTGCACATGTGCCCTGACTGGGAATCGAACTGTGACCTCCTGGTTCAGAGGTCAACGCTTAACCACGGAGCCACGCTGCCCGGGCAAGCTTTTGGTGTTCAAATCAAACGGGAAGCATTAGCTTGCTGTCTGGAAAGGGTTAGGTGGGGTCAGGAACTTAGGAGGTAAGCGCTGAGGCTGTGCCTAGCCCCTGCTGTACCACCAGTGACGTCCTCCAGCGTTTATGGGAGACTGCATTTCCCCCGTTTGCTTTATTGCAGGTGAAAGGCCAGGTATTGTTGTTGTTATTTTTAATTTGGCCTTGACCTGCTTTCTCTCTCACTTGGCCTTGTGGTACGGAGTTAACGTCTTTCATGTGGGAGAGGAGTAGAAGGACATTGTGTCATTCAGGAAGCGCTCGTTAATTGATCTCATATTTTGTTTTTACAATAGTTTTGTTCTTGCCCACATTTTGGTCTTCCTCCTTTTCGAAAGAACACACACAGCATTGTGCGGGTGAGTTACTGAGTCTCACAACCGCAGCCCTGAGTTAGAGATGTCCCGGGAGTTAACAACTGATGGCAGTTGGCATTTTAGCCTCTGGTTTCTGCTCTGTGCAATAGGACGGAGATTTTCTGGAAGGGTCGTTGGGGGAAACGCTTCGGGAAGGTTTTTTCCTGTGTTTAAATTGATTGAGGACAGCCCACTGACAGGTAGGGAATTTGTCAAAACAAGTCAGGAAGGTTCCCAGCTGGAAGGAGTAACGGGTCGTAATTCCTGTTGGTGGTTGGTTTGTACTTGACGTTGGATCCCCTGTGATGGAAAGAGATGGGCCATCTCTCTCTGTCTCTCTCCTGCAGTTTAGAATTCTAAGATTGACCCCATAGCTTGGCAGGTGTGAGATGGAGCTGCTGGAATCCAGGTGTCTTTGCCGCTCACCCTGCACCCTTTCCCAGGCGTGTCCCGGGCACCATTCCTCTTGTCTCCCGTCTGGGTGCCTTCTGGAGTCCCTCTGCTCACACGGAGGCCTGAGCTCCCAGGTGGGGAGCTTCCTTTCCCTCTGTGATTATGTTGGTGTCTCTTGGATGGAGAGAAGTATTCGCTTTCAAGAAATATTTAGGTGGGTGTCATAACAGACATAGCAAGGACTGGTCAGGATTTATGTAACTCAGATTGTCTATTAAAATGTACTCATGTCACCAAAATATCCATTTATAATGAAAGATGAGTTTAAATTATGAAACCAGTGATTTCTAAGTGTACAAATCAGAGATATCTTATGTAACATTTTTTAAAAAGTATATTTTATTGATTTTTTACAGAGAGGAAGGGAGAGGGATAGAGAGTTAGAAACATTGATGAGAAAGAAACATCAATCAGCTGCCTCCTGCACAATCCCTACTGGGGATGTGCCTGCAACCAAGGTTTGATGCCCTTGACCGGAATCGAACCTGGGACCCTTGAGTCCCCAGGCCAACACTGTCCACTGAGCCAAACCGGTTAAGGCTCTTATGTAACGTTTTAAGTTACAATTTGCTACTGTGTTCCTTTTATATTTGTAGGCCCCCCCCCCCATCCCCGTGGATATTAAAATGTACCCATTAGCAGTTTAAATGAAGGCAGTTAGGGTCAACAATTGCTTTTCTGTCTTACCAAGGGGGAGTGTCCTATTGTGACTAATGATAAGATTATTAATTGGTTGTAGTCTCTAGGCAGGTATGAATTTTAACCAGGTAAATGAAAAGGAACAGACCCTCTTGTAAATCAAGGGTCCATTTACAAGAACTCTCTTGTAAATCAGGGCCCCTTTCTCCCAGGGGACTGAGTGTCACTTAGTACTTAATAAAGGATCTTGGTTGCATTGTCTTGAAGTTTACTAAAATTCCCAATTTACCACTCAGTCAAGGACCCATCGGTAGTGTGTTTCCCCCTTATCTCCCATCGGAATGCCTCCGTATTAGTCAGTAAGATAAAGTGTTGTTTTCATGTATGTTTACTTGTTAAAAAAAAAAAAAGAGCAGCGTATCTATTGTTGCCAATTATAATGCTGGAGAGCACAGAGCTTTCCACATGCCAGGCGCTGTTCTAACTTGTTACAGATGTTAACTCCTTTATTGCTCACAAACCATGTGTGGCATAGGTACCATAATCCACATTGGAGAGCTGAGGAGACCAAGGCACAGAGAGGTTAAGTAAGTCCCCCAAGGACACACAGCAAGGAAATGATGGAGCCAGGATGTAAAGGTTCAAACCCAGTAATTCTGCTTCTTTGAAGCAGTGGCTTATCACTACCCTTTGCCCCTCGGTGGCATGATTAGGTATTATCATGCCCATGGCATGGTTAGGTATTAGAGTGGGTTATTATTAAGAATATAAATAAGAGCCTCTATAAGACCTGGCTTAATAGAACTAGACCACCTCATTAAAAGGCTACACAATCTCCTTTTCCTTTATTTCCTTCTGGTAGTGGCTTGGGGGATGAGAACTTCAAAGACGTTATAGATGCCTTCCACTTAACCTGAAGCATTTTGATGCTTGTGGAAAAGTGAGATGATTTAATTTCATCTATAATTGCGCGAGGAGTTATAAATGATGCTTTCTAAAGTACCTCTGACACGAAACCACAAAAGGAACAGATAAAGCTGATTTGTTCTCTGACAAATCAAGATGGATGGCGGTGTTTTCATTACCAGCGCGGCGGGCAGGGGCGGCCCACGCAGCTTAGAGCGCTCCGACCCCACGCGGGCGCCCACGCGCGCTCCCGGCGGCACTGCTCTCCGGGCATCCCCAGGTGAGTTACCACCCGCACTAACACTTTCAGTGAAACACTGTCCCGCCGAGCTCCTCTCCGGTGGACCTTCGGAAGCCGTGGGATGCAGATGGAGCTTTCCAATAGGACTGCTTTCCCAGGCACGTCTTTTCCCGAAATCAGTGGTTTAACCCCATGGGGAGCAGGACCCATTCAGGGCACGGAAGGGGGGCGGTGTAGCATTTAGAAATTCTGTCTTCAGGGCATTGACTCGTTTCCTGGAAGGCATGTGCTGACCGTTGCTGGAGGGCACCTGATTCACGGTACCACCGAGCTAGTTCTTCCCGGGACTAAGCGTGCTGCAGGTCTGCGGGGGGAAGGCTAGCACTCAGCATTTGCACGTGGTGAGTTGAAGCGCTTCTGAAAGGACCCGTGTCCCCACACTGCCACAGTCATTTGCTTGTCTTGCTTTTTATAAAGGCTCTGGAATGTGTGGAACCAAAAGAGTTCTGTGTGCAGCCCTGGGGATTCTGGGAAAGTGAGAGTGCCGTCCTGGGTGAGGGACGATTGGTAATGGGTTGGTAGCTGGTGGCCTTGGTCGTGCTGGGCAGTGGCAGACTTTTCACCGAATTTGCCAGGATCCCTCCCCGGGTGCCCTGGGTGGCCCTCCACAGCTGATGTGTGATGGGTGGGGAGGGACAGGGGTGAAGACCAGGTCTCTCTGGGTCAAGTTGAAAAGCAGAACTCCATCAGGCAGATGGTGGTCTGTTGGGCCTCAGACTCCAGCCTGATACACTCAGACCCCGGGAGGGGCCACCCTCTAGAGCAGGACATGTCCTCGCTGCTTTACATAATGTTTCTTCTTAGGTCCTTTTTCCGTCCTGTGCAGCAACAAGTTGGTTGAAAATGATTATCCAGTTTAAATGTTGGAATTTATTAACCAAACCAAATCAAACAAGTAGTCTTGTCGACACTGTGAGGATGTGGAAGGAAACCAAGCTAAAATTTGGAAGTAAAGGTCACTGACAGATTCACAGTTGCACATTAGCATTTAAAAATATATATTTAATTTCCAACATAACAAAAGTAAATGGTTAAAAGCGTGTGGATTTGCTGCTTTCTTTTCTCTAAGGCACTACTGGGAGTGGCTCCTGGTGAACAGTTGATCTGTTAGATCAGCTGAGAGCTGTCTCATGGGGCGTAATGGCTTGGTCTCCAATTCTGTGTCTTCTAGCATTTTCTTCCCGTTGAGGACAGGAGAGTAGAGTGCGGTGGTTGGGTGTTGTGGACTTAGGAGTCTGATGGCTGGGCTTTTTAAAAAAATTATTGATTAATTTGAGAGAGAGAGGGAGAAGGGAGAGAGAGGAAAACACTGGTTTGTTTTCCGCTTGTTTATGTATCCGCTGATGGATTCTTGCACGTGCCCTGATCATCGGGGATTGGACCCACCGCCTTGGTGTATAGGGATGATGCTCTAACCAACGGAACTACCTGGCCAGGCCTGACTGCTGGGCTTTTAATCTGGGTGCTACTACTTTCCAGCTCTGTGCTCTCTGCCTCAGTTTCCTCATCGTATAATAGGTGTAATATTACTGTTACCTCCATCCCAGGATTGTTAGAACAAGCCATGTACAGTGGATAGTATAGGGTAAAGGCTGGGTACACCTGGGTTACTGTTATAATTACTAGTGTTATTACTTTACAATGCAGAAGCCAGATATGTTAATTTCTTTTGTTTTCTGTAGCTTTCAATTAAAAAAAAAAAAGTCCCTCATTCTGAAATACTGGATGAGAATTGCCAGTATTGTTTCCTTAATCTCTTTAATTTCTTATGGAATAAGAAGAATAGATCCTCTGACAGTCATGTCTTTTGATCAACAAAACCCTAGTCCATGGCAAAGAAAAGAGTCAAGCCCCTTTTTGTGGACGAAGTATTCTGTAATACATCGCCTTTTTCCATTCCCCCCACCAAAGCAGTTCATGCCTATTTACATATTCTATTTATTTATGAAGTTACTACAGTGCAACTTTCCTGCCAAATTATCTGGTTGAATTTGTGTATTTTAAAAGATGCCACCGTTTCCGTGAATGACAAATGGGAATGTTTGCCGCCGGCTTAGTCAGATGACAACTATTTTGCATCGGTTTCATCCTCTCCTCTGCTGGGTTCTAGATAACCAGTTACTTTCCTACAAGCGCGACTGGCCCACAGCGAAGCCATCTGAGTCAGCACGCCTCCTTTCACAGCCGGGCTGAGCCACCGGCTGCGTTCCCTCCCATCCCTCCTCCCACGTAGTCCCTCTCTCTTTGCTCTTCTTCTGACGCGATCCCTCTGTGGACCTGTCTCCCCAAGAGCGGGACACTGTGTGGAGTGGCAAGGGTATCAATGTTTTCCCTCGGGGGACAGGTTGCCAGGAGGTATTTGTGTCCTGGAAACTTTGGATGTCATGTCACCTCTGAATTCTGGCTCCTTTTTTCCCCCCCGCTCCTCCCTGGAGCATCTCACAGGAGACAGCTTTGCCATGAGATCCTGCTGCTTTGCGCACTTGTACCTGGGCTCAATAATTGTGGCCTCCAAAAGGGTAAAATAGTGACATTTGTGGGACTAAAGGGTCTGACAGGTAGAGACAGGAGGTCCTGTTACGTTATACTCAGTTACGTTGTTGCCTCATGCGATCAGCTTGTGACCGGGGCGATAAGAAAGGAAGTAGCGGGGAGAGCCCAAGCGGCAGTTTTCATTTATTCTGATGTGTCCACTTCTTGTCCTTCACCCTGCAGCCTTTTCCCTTCTCACCCTTCCTCTCCCTTCTCTTTGTATTTCAAATAGTTCTGTCTCCCCATCCCTGCCCTTGATTGAGCAATATTCTATCCTTAAAAAAAGAAAGTGCGACCTGGATTACCTGTGGGAAAACATAGCTGGTACCTGTGTGGTCCCACTGTGTTTTTGTGTGTTTATTTTAATATTAGAATTCCCAACTGAAAGCTAATAATACCCTAAGGAAAGTATAATTATGAAGGTAAATCGGTATCAAAAATTGCACGGTGTACCTCAGAGTCAAATATAATTATTAGTGGACAGTCTATTTGATAATTACCCATTCATAGATTTGTACATAAAGGCGTGTTTTTAAAATTGTGTATTTTTAAAATTTATTTATTTCCCCACAAATGATCATCCACGAGATCACAGGCAAAACAACCTAGTTTGGTGTCAAAGAATAATGACACCTATATGGGAGACACTGAAACTCACTGAAACGGAAATAGAACGTTCCTTCTGCCAAATAGTATAGTGTGATGGCTGCCAAGTCGCAGTGCCCACTCCCTTCTGGGTCCAGTTGTCCTATTTTTAACCTTCTCAAGGACTCACCCTGCCCAGGCCTGGCCATCTGACAGCCACCTCTGCGCCGTGACCATTCACAGTGCAGGGGGCAGTGGGGATGCTACATGTTGGCAGGTGGGGCTGGCGCAGGGAGTGTGCTGGGCCTGGAGGCTCCCTCAGAGGCCTTGGGGAGTAGGGTGAAGCATCGTGTTAAGAAGAAGAGCTAGCGCGGCTGGCATGGCTCAGTGATTGAGTGTCGACCTAAGAACCAGGAAGTCATGGTTCGATTCCAGGTCAGGGCATATCCTGGGTTGCGGGCTTGATCCCAGTGTGGGTCATGCAGGAGGCAGCCGATCAATGATACTCTCTCATCATTGACTAGAGGCCTGGTGCACGAATTCGTGCATGGATGGGGTCCGGCCAGCCTGCCCTGATGGGGCCTGATTGGGCCGGGCTGACTGGGGGGAGGGGCTGCGGGAGATTGGAGGGGGACTGATTGGGGCCCCAATTGAGCCAGTTGGCTGCCACAGTGCAAGTCATAGTGACTGGTCGTTCTGGTTGTTCCAGTCCGCTTGGCATATATATTTATATCTCTCTCTCCCCACCTCTCTGAAATTATTAAAAATATATTTAAAAAAAAACAAAGAAAGAAAAAGAAGAAGAGCTGGACCAGTTCAGAGCACAGTGCAAGCACCACAGATCTAGTTTCTAATCACGAATGTTTGCAAGGCCACAGAGGGTGCTGGGCTGCTGGGCATCCAGCACATGCAATCTCATGGTGACGAGGGGCCGGGGCTGTGAGGGATTTATTCATTTAATCAAAATTCTCATGAAGTATTCACCTTCCTATAAAATTAAATAGCTTATTTATGGGATTTTAATGCAATTTTGATATCCATATATGTTCTCTTATTAACTTTCACTCATTCATTTTTTTAACCAGCCCATGTCATTAGTATCAAATGCTTGTAAAGCAGTATTATTTTTAATTATAGTATACATAGTACCTACTAAATTAAAACAATACTACACAGCACTTTTCATTGATTCAGATGGCTAGTGATAGCACTCTTCTCAGAGACTTATCGTCATATTGATGATTTAGTCTCCATTTCAGTTAATTATATATGTTATCGTTGCTTTGTTTTAGCTCATTTTGAGCAATTATCTGTTTGAGACCTTGGCCAGTGGACTGATGGCAGACTGAGAACTATTCTTTACTGGTGATAGCATTTCCTTTGTGGACTTGTAGTCATGGGGCCTCTACCTGTCACAGGCCTGCTCTGTGATGAAGGACAGCCTGTATTTTAATATGCAAACGCTACGGCTCGCATTCCTATTTGAGTTACTTTGTTTTTTAGATTGTATTCAAATTGCACCTCCTCTCATCCTGTGGAATTTTCCTCCTTTTATTATCCCCAGCTTTTTGCAACCTGAACTGAATGTGAATTGCATGCTCCCTCAGTATTGCTGTGCTGGGGGGGCGGGTGGTTGGGCGGTAGCTCTACTTAAGCAGAGGACTGCAGTCTGCCCTGGTCACTGCTTCCCAGCCACAGCATTCTTCGTCCTCCTTCCCCCCCGCCTCCCCCCCCCCCACACACACACGCCGGGATCACTTCTGGAGGGACGGTGTGTGCCCTGCACCCCAGCCAGACCCTGCTCTTCCTGGACTCCCTCGGTTTTATTTGGGACGCCCTGGGAGAGGAGTGACCAGCCACAGGAGTTCCTTAAGCAGCAGCCACATGGTGCTCTATGGAGAGGCTGCTGCAGACGGGGCTGTGACAGGCAGGAGAGGCTGGCAGGAGGCTAGAGTGAGCGCTTTGACACTCCAGTAACAGCCCATTATCACTTGCGCTGGTGTCAAAACAATACAGCAGCGAGAGCTGAGCACTGCGCTCAGCCGTCCTGCTGTCACACAGGCTCCCTGTACGCCTCTCCGTGTTGGTGGGACTCTCTCCGGGACCAGCCAGCGGAGATGAAGACACATTGGGAGAGGGGACATTGTCTGTTAATCTGCTGTGTGCGGGCCCAGGCCCTGGGCACCAGGTGGGGGCGAGACTCCCACCACAGAAGGACAGGGTCTTGCCCTCAGGTGCCTCTCTCCTGGGAGCACAGGCCCATCACGGAGAGAACACGGGAGAGGGGAAGAAATCTCATCCGCTTGGCGGGATCCATTCAGACCAGAGAGGGAGGCGGAGTGTGAGAGGGGCCTTGACCAGACTAGGACATGGATGGGCAGAGAGGCGGTGAGAGGCCGCTGACGGGCGGCCGTTCTGTGCGGCTGGTGTGCAGGGGGAGCTTAGGAGGTATCCGCCTCAGGCATCTGTGTAAAGCGCCCTGGATGTCAGGCTGAGGCATGCATGTTTTACTCTGCGGCCTCCCGTGTTCGAGTCCGGGGAGGTATATGTTGTGAATGTGTCAGAGTTCGATGTGAGTTTAGATATGAATCAGCTAAGATTGCAAGTGACCACACATAGCAGACACGCTGTAACAGTGGTTTAGACAATAGGGGTTTTATTTGTCTCATGCAGGCGGCCAGCCCAGGCTCATCCAGTATTTGTCTGCCTCCTGGCTTCCCTCCTGAGGGTGGCAAAGTGGCTGCTGCCCCTACAGACCTTTAGCTCAGATCCCAGGCAGGCCCGGGTGCAGAGAGAGGCCAAGGGCCCGATGCCTCTTCTCATGAAGCTCTGTCTTTAAAAAAAAAAAAAAAATATATATATATATAGATAGATAGATAGATAGATAGCAGAGAGGAAGGGAGAGGGAGAGAGAGAAACATCAATGATGAGAGAGAATCACTGATTGGCTGCCTCCTGCATGCCCCACACCGGGAATCGAGCCCACAACCCAGGCAAGTGCCCTGGTTCGTAGGTGGTGAATGCTCAACCACTGAGCTACACTGGCTGGGCTAGCTCTGTATTTTTCTGGAAGGGACATCTTTCCCCAAGACTTTATCTTCGTCTCGGGTCTAGAGAGCCTGGGAAATCCAGTTTTTTTATGACGCAATGCTGCTCAGAAAACATTGGGATTCTTCAGGAAGAAAAAGGGCAGCGTGAGCACTGCTAGACAAGCAGCAGGGTTGGCCGCGGCCCATTTGTGAAGCTGTCGTGGGAAATCAGGGGAGACGGAGGGCTGGCCTTGCCAGCAAGGGCGCCTGATTAGATCCAGAGAGAACAACTGAAGAGTCCCGTTTCCATTGTGGCTTTGGGAATGAAAGACCATGGGACAATGCGGTAGAAAAGCTGGGCTTTCAGTCTGGCATTGTCAGAGTAAAACGTTGTCAGTGAGGCACGCATGCATTGGGAGAAGTCACGTCTGCACCTCACGTTTCTCCTCTGTAACACGGAGGCCCCGGAGACATGGGAGCCAAAAATCGAGGAGTGATTGCATAGGTGCTTTTGAGTACTGTTTTCAGATTAAACACGAAGTCCTGAGAACCAACATACAGATTCCGAGAAGATAGAAATTTCATTTAAGACAGTAATTTGAGGAACTAAGGGGCTAGCAAAGGCATTTCATGTATGAATTTTAAAAAATATTTAAAAAACAGCACTGTAATCCTTGGGACTGGTGTGTTCTGTTATCAACTCTACTTGCATTTAAGTCACTGATAGGGAAGTAGGAGATAGCAGATTCACTCCAGAGCCCCTGCTCTGACAGGATTATTTATAATGTGCCACTTTATTACACGTGTTTTATTTTTTTATTTTTTCATTCCTGATAAATAGCTCAATTACGCTCTCCGTGTATTTTACAGTCCCATCTGGGCACCTCCTACCATACAAGGCGAAGATGCAGTTTGTTTCTCATCTGTCACTTGTCCCCCTTCGGGGAGGTGTGGCCTCTTTGGCTCTGTCTCTGATTTCTTCCTCACACTGCCCAGATAAGGCACACGTTCCTCGCTCCCCTGTGGTCACCCGGTTTTAAGAATGGAGCGAGGTACGAAGAAATACAGAATTTGGCCCGTCCCCTCGAGGGATCTGTTACCTAGTTGGGAAGAGAGGAGAAAGAGAACAGCACGGAAGGCAGAATCATGGTGCTGGAGTGGACCCTCACCTCTCTGCTGCTCATGTTGGCGGGCGGGCACCCAGGCGAGGGGTCCTTTGGCCTGCCCAGGGCTGTCCTCTCTCCTTGCTCACTCAGCACTGACTCACACCTGTTTGGGGACCTTGCTTCATCCTTTGTCCTCAGAGTTCTGGTATCTTCCATTTCCCCTTCCTCCATGGGCTCTTTCCTTTTGGTCTACAGAAATAAATGCTCAGTCAAGACTAGCCGAGACTAAAACAGAAATTCTCAGTATTTATTCCCTGATCCAGGCCACCACCATGCTTGATTTTTTTTCCTTGTTTATATGTGTTCAGCCCTGGCCGGGCAGCTCGGTTGATGCAGCGGCCGCCTACCGGTGGTCCGCAGACCACTGCGGTCCACGAGGTCCGAAAGTTTGGCGACCGCTGCTTTAGAACATTGTCCCAGGACACCAAGGTTCCATCCCTGGTCAGGGCACATACAAGAATCAACCAATGAATGCATGAATAAGTGGAACAACAAATTAAGGCCCCTCTCTCTCTCTCTCTCTCTCTCTCTCTCTCTCTCTCTAAAAATTAGTAAGTAAAAATTTTAAAAAGGTATATTCTAAGTGCGCATCACTCCATCCTTACAGTCTAGCTCCCATCCACCTCAAATCGCCTCCTGTCTCTGAGATCAACATTGCTTTCTCAGTGACCACATGCAGGGCCCCACAGTATGGCTAAGTCTTCCCTTTCATCCCTCCCAACCATGGGACCGTTTGCCTCTTCTACCTCATTCCCAGGTGCCTTTCTCATTGTTCCTCAGATGCACCATATTCTTTCATGGGTTCTGTCCTTACGCATTTGCTGAAGTGCTAGCCCCTCTCCAGTCCTCCAACACGAAGACCCAGTAGTTGTAACTGGACTTACCCTCCAGGCGGGTCCTCCCCCTACCTCCTGCCCTTTCACCATCAGCCTTCATGGTTTTTTCTCTGTGCTCCCACCGTACTCATTTTTGCGACAACATTTAACACAATGGATTATAGTCTGTCTGTTTACTTATCCTCCTCCTCCCCCCTCACCCCCCCGCCCCCCGTCTGTGAGTTATTCAGTCCAGGGCCCATGTCCTGTCTGTACCTACTGCTTGCCATATTGTTGTGTAACAACTCTCGTGGCTACCGTACTGGCTTCGTGGCCAGGACAGGAGGCCCTAGATTGCCTCTGCCACTGGCTTGCTTTGTGATGGTGGATAAGTGTGTAAACCTCCTTGAACCTCGGTTTCTCTGTACATAAAAATAGCCCCTGTCCTCACAATGTCGTGAGAATAAAATGACATCCAGGTAAAGTTCTTAGCATAGTGCCTGGAACATGGGAGGTACTCATATGAAAAAACTCTTGGTTTACAAATATAGTAAGAAAATCATCCTTCCTCTTTCACTTCTAGTTTGAATACAGAACTAGGCAAGGAAAATTAAGGGTGGTTGTGTCATTGATATCTGGATAATACATTTTACTCTACTCTAAGGACGGAGTAATGTTTTAAGTGAGAATGACATGACACAGATGGGGAGAAAAAGACCTTTTTTGTAGACGGAGAGAGTGCCTCAGAAGGAAATCTCTCCCAGGTGGCAAGGAAGCTGTGTGAGAGAATGAAAGGGCATGTGTGTGGCCAAATAGAGCGAGGCATTCCATGGGATTTGGTTTGATACTTAGTAATACGGCCCAAATGAGATCCGTACCCTCAGAAGAGAGAAACTACCCGATATCAGTAAATGCCACTTATTAGCAATTGCTATTTGGGCTTTTAAAACATATTTTTATTGATTTCAGGAAGGAGAGGGAGAGAGAAACATCAATGATGAGAGAGAATGCTCTCCTCCCACACGCCCCCTTACTGGGGATTGAGCCCCAAACCCAGACATTTGCTCTGACTGGAATCTAACTGTGACCTCCTGGTTCATAGGTCAATGCTCGACCACTGAGCCACACTGGCCGGGCTGGGCTTTTTAATTAGAAAAAAGTCTCCAGGCATTAAGTTCACTAATAGAGCTTTAGAAGTAGGAGGCAAAAGGACTTTTATAGCTTTTAAAAAAACTTTTTATTTTTGTGTTTGTTTTACCAGATCCTAAGTATATGTTTTGATCTACTTTTACACTTATTAACTGCTTAGTTATAGTAGGAAAATTCATCACAGGTTTTAACACTTGCTTTTATGGAAGCCTTATGATGTCATTCCCGTGTAGGACGTTGCATTAAAAACTAGAGTGACCACCCTGAGCAGCCGGTTAAAAGAACGGAGCATTCATTCTTCTTGAACGGCAGCCCAAAAGACTCCCCAGTTAAAGTTCCAGCAGCTTGCGCTGGAAGGCCAGTGTTTCAGAGCCTGATCTCACTGCAGGACCGGAGGCTGGGGAAGGCGGCAATTCCCAGCCTTCTGCGCCCTGTTCTCTGGGAAGATGCTACATTTACAGATTGTCCAGGGACGTGTGGAGCTCTGATACACGAGGCATTAATACCTCCCTGTGCGGATTGGCACGTCGTCTGCGTCGAGGAATGGTGATGGGGACAGCAGCTTACCTCCAATACCACGGAGATGAGAACAGCCGCCCCAGGAACCACGACTCGTTTTAACAATGTGGCGGCAACATGCAGCACTCGGCGGCCTCGATCTCATTAAACTAATCTCAGAGCCCGGGATTAGGTTTGGCCGACCCAGCGTCCTGTCGGGTCAGAGTTCAAGGAGTCCTGGTTTAGTTTCAGGGAGCCAGGAAGAAAATGCTCTTGCTACATTTTTTGTACAAAGGCTCTGTTCTATAGTGTTTTAAAAGTATCTCAAATAGCCTTAACTGCTAAACTAACACACATGGGGAAGGGCAGCCTTATCATGTCTAGAATAGTCTGTTTGCACAGCTTATTAATGACTCTGGCCTAAGCATGTCAACATCCCGCTGGCAGGCCACACGCCTCGTTTAGGCGCGATTTTGACATGCTTGCGGCTGGCCCATAGAGTGTGTAATTAAGTCCAGACTAAGCAGAAGTATCATTACACTGTGAAGAAGAGCTAGGGGCTCTTTTGAAGTTGAATTTCTTAAGGTTACCCCCTGCAGGAGAAAGGGCATTTGCACTGTGACCAATCTTTAAAGACAAAACAATGCTAAACAGCATGCATATTCTGGGCAAAATCCCTCCTTCCTGAAAACTTGACATTTGTTGCAGGTGGTGTTATGACACCATGGCATAGAAAGATCTAGTCTTGGTTTTTCAAGTCAGGTTTTGAAAATGTAAAGTAGGCACAGTTGTAGGGCACAGATTAATTTAGCCATGATGAATGTGTTAATTCACCATCTTGTCCATGGAAAAAGCGATTCCTCCGGGAGATGGCATTAACTATGCAATGACTTATAGCCAGCTACTGCTCTGTAAAATGTTGGAAGTTTGCACATGATCTAAACTCCGCTTCCTATTATTTTAATTAATGCCTTTTGTATATCAATAAATCCAATGTAAATTCACTCCCCTGCAGTGCCGTGGAGATCACCATTGAGTAACAGGCTGTAAAAAGAAAAACGGGAATGGGCTATGGGGATTATAGTTGAGTCGTAAAACGTAATTAGAGATCGTCTCTTTCTGCTCCCCACCATACTCGGGAATCTCCATGAACTCTTGGGTAGTATCTAGCCTGCACTGGGCTTCTTCCAGGGTGAGGAGCTCATTTCTCTGTGAGGCTGTAGATGTCTGTCACCAGTAGATCTAGTTTTACCATTCCCGAGGATTGTAAAGGAAGTAGTCTTCAGACAGTGTATTCGGAAGAGCACTCAGGTATCTGGAAGGTAAGGACCATGTTCTCTGCAAGACTTTTTGGAGACTAACCAAGCACAGTATGCCATTTGCACCTTTGGTCCCTGTCCATCCTTTTACTGTCTGTCTTGCCCTTGTATCTGGATGCTCTTGGCTGTTCATGGCCGCCTGAGACTAACTCATCTCCCTACCTCACATGTGATCTTCACTCTCCAAATGCAATAATTATTTTTAGCAGATATTCACAATACTGGCTCATATGATCTCATCTTATAATCAAGTTTGGGCTTCTTGTTTGTTTGTTTGTTTTCCCTCCACATGAATTTAGATAAGGTAAGAACATATATATATACTAGAGGCTCAATGCATGGATTCGTGCACTGGTGATGTCCCTTGGCCTGGCCTGTGGCTCTCTGACATCCCCCCCAGGGGTCCTGGATTGCGAGAGGGTGCAGTCTAGACCAAGGGACCCCACTAGTGCACAGTTGGGGCTGGAGAGGGCTCCAGGGCATGTCCAGCTCGTCTCGCCCAGTCCTGACCAGCCAGACCCCAGCAGCAAGGTAACCTACTGGTTGGAGCGCCTGCCCTCTGGTGGTCAGTGCTCATCATAGCAACTGGTCGAACGGTGGAACGGTCACTTAGGCTTTTATATATGTAGATGACTTTAATGTATTCGTTCTTGTTAAATTTAATTTTGTTTTATTTAGTCAATTGTTAACAGCCCACTGAGATAATTTTGAATCTAAATTACATTATCAACTACATTGGTTTTTTTGAACTCTATAGATTCTATAAGCATCTTCATCCAAATCAATGGCAAAATGTTGACTGGGCAGAGAGAATGCTGGGTAACAGCCTGGAACCCCACCTGGAAGGCTGACCGCTCGCTTGGAGACGAGTTATTACTCAGCAAGGCACAGGCTACCTGTCTGTCAGGTTCGCTAGGGCATCCTGAATTGTTTTCGCAAACATTTCTGCCTTTCCTGCTCCCTGGGTCCGAGGCCATGACTTCAGTTTGGTGTTACGCTTTCTTTGTGGACTGCATTTTTTTGCTTTTAAAATTTTGAACCTTGAGCTGAAATTGGGCTTGTTCTGGAATTCTTTTGTTTCTTCATGAATACACACACACACACACAGGGCAAAAGTAGTTGCTCGTATGGAAGATAATGCAATAATTAGTAAGCAATAATGCAAGAATAAACTGTGTGTTTCATGTACTCACAACTATAAACCTACTTTTGCCCCACCGTGTGTGTGTGTGTGTGTGTGTGTGTGTGTGTGTATGTGTGTGTATTTTACCATCATATGTCACTTCTACACATTTCTGAAGGCCCTGGGATATGAATTCCTGGGCCGGGAGACTCACACTCACTCACCACAGCCTGATGTTCTTTCATTGCTTTCTTAGCTTTGAGGGCTTTCTTACCATTGTTCTAGCATTTCCACTTTGAAGCTTCATTTGCTTTAGCAGATGACATGGCGATAGCTGGGCAGGTGGGTAGTTGGCCTTTCACCTTTTTAGCAGGATATCATCGCCCTTAAACAAGCGTCCTGTCTTTCCCTAGATCGTCATTTGGTCCCCGACTTCCCTTAAAAACGTGGTTGAAATGGAACGGTGACCCCTTTGTTAAATAAGATTCTCAGAGATCCCCGCTATTTCTCTGCTCCACTTTCCACCATTTTTATGAAATCCTAACGATGTAAGCTCATGGGAGAACTTCGTCAGCAGCCACCAGGCGGCGTTTTGTAGGGCGTTCAGATCCTGGCCTCGTTCCTTACTAGGGCATCTGACCACCATCTCCATATTTCATCTGTGAAATGGGGTAAGAGCCCTCTTTCCTTGAGGGCTGTTCTGTGGATTGAGTGAGATACTATTTCAGTGACCGAAATGTGCCATTGTACTCAGCGGATGTTAATCTTACTAGGACTGCTTCTCATGGTGATGTCCACTCAGGTTCTTTCGCATGTTTGTGATCATACAGCTCTTTCCACAGCCCCCCGACCCTTGTAGACCATCTGCCCTGAAACAGCTTTATTCATAGAACCACACCCCTAGTTCTCCATCCTTTTGATGTCTGCTTTTCTAAACTGCAGAGCACCTGTCTCTTCTACGAATGCCATTGTTAACTCTTGTAAGCATCAGGCAAAGCGGGCTCTGTGCCTGCGAGACTCCCTATGGCTTCATTCATTCCTCTCGAGTCTGTTCCTGCCATTTAGGCTCAGCATAGTTCACCGTGTCTCCCACGGTGAGTGCCAGAAGCCGGGTGACTGAGGGGCCTGCCCATGCCTCTCAGGGCGCTGAGCTCTCAGAGCCTCTGTGGAGACCTCAGTTCTTCCTGGGACCCGGGGTGGGGGGGTGGGGGTGGGGTGGGGGTAGGTCCAGCATCCGCTGGAGGTGTTGGTATTCCCCCGCTTTTCTCACAAAGAACCGCACGTTGTGAAAGCTAAACATGGTATTAGCATACAGAGCCTGGGATTTAATGGGCTTAGGGAAAAACAGGTGAGGATTGTGGAAACCTAATCACGAAAAGAAAGGGTTTCACTGTGTTGACACGTTAACCTCCTCCCTCGGCGTTAGGTGTGTTAGTGTTAAGACACTGCCTGGCGTTTACAAGCGGCCTACAGAGGATAAGTCCCGGTGCTCACCAGGACTCGGCGGGGTCCGTCTAAGGAAGCATTCCTGAATTTCTGGGATTCCTAAATAAGAATGGATTTGAGAGCATCGGGCCCTGAGAGCTTTTCTTCTTCATTTTTGCCTTTTTAAGAATAACTAGAAATAAGCATGTGGAGTTTGATTTCTTTACCATGAATAGTTGTACTAAAATATTTCTAGGCCATGTTCTAAGTTTGCAGTTATATGTGTGAACGTTCAGAGAAGACTTTTGAGGAAATTCCTTCTTCTTTCCCCTGAAAGAAATGCTGATGGTAGAGTATTCTCCCCCAAATGTGGATCCCCTCTTCCCACCCCCATCCCTGATTCATATTCCTTTCCCTCTGGCCTGCCTGCACTTCCCTCAGGGGGACACACCCTATTCTAGTATCCTTGCCCCAGGCCTGGCTGGTTGTGGGGTGCTGGGTGCTCACATAGTGCAGATTCCTGACCGAGTGCATCGGGTCCTGTGGTGGCTGACGCCAGAATCTTCCCTTCCATGCATTCTTTATGGGTGCGGGGTCTCAGGTGCCCAGGTTCTGAGGACCCCTGTCCAGTCCCATGGTCACTGGCGTGTTCTGTCAGATGAACCCCACATGAAGCCGTGTTTTGTGGTTGGAGAACAGGCTGCTGCCAGGCCAGCACAGACTGTCGCCATGTCAGTGGGAGTCAGGGGACATGGTTTTATGGGCTCATGCCTACCTCTCAGCCAAACACATGTCAGGTTCGTTGGGTGCCTGCCCTGGTAAAGGCATACAGGCTCATTTGAACTGGGACAACCCTGGTTCTGGGTACATTCTGTGGTATTATATTTGCCAGCTCCCATCCAGGCCGTGCATTTATAATTACTCAACTGTTTCCATGCATTGAGTCATTGCAGAAAAGCCGCTCCTTTGTGGAACCTCATTAAGATTTCAGCTGCTAGCAGATTTTATTTTACAGCTCCAGCTTTCATGATATTAAGATATGGAGATTGGGGCCTCCGGGAGGGGTTATTTACACATTGAAAGCTCTGAGCTCTGGGAGCATCTCCGTTATTTTCAGGGCACAACCAGCAGGAAAGAGACAAGGTCCGTGCAGCGTTTAATCGATGAAACAGAATACTGTGGAGGCCAAGAGGAAAGAATGCCAAGTGACTTGAAAAGAATTATTTGTTTGGAATTTGCATGATTTTATTTAAAATGTCATTTACTTTAAAGCAATGGTTTTTTTTATACATGTTATTTATTTAGGGGGCCTGCAGTGACTCAGCCTTAAATCGACCTTCGCAGTATTCCTGTTTTTACCATGAGTATGCCTTCTTTAATGCTCAGTATACGTGGTAAATGCATAATCTCTGGGTTAAATGGCATATTTTTCCTCTTGTGGTTGTACCCAAAATTATACTGAGCCACTTTAGATCCTGTATTGCTCTTTCGGATGGAATGTCACAACTTTCTTTTACTTCATGTGCACTATTTTAATGAAGGTAAGCAACCATTAACTGAGAGTTGTTGGTTATGTCAATTAGCGCTGCCACTTGTACTTTGTCTGCTACCTGTTAACGTGATAATCGTGCCTTCGGCAGGCCGGGAAGGGTGGGGGGAGCCCAGGGAGCTAGCTTTGGGCATAGTTTCTGTGTGAAAGTTCTTACGCCTTTTTTTGTCGGGCCCTGAGTGCCCATGGTGCCAGCATCGCATCCGTTGAGTAGGCATTGGCCACTGGTCCGGTTTGGCTGGCAGTCCTCTGTAGTATTTGGGACGGGGACGTCTTCCTCACCCAGCTCAGCTTCTCGGCACAGCATTCCAAGTGGTTCTCTCCCTCCCTCGGCCCTCCCTGGCATCCACCAGGGACATTTACAATCTGCTGATTTGTCCCTGGTGTCCTTGCATTCCCTGCTCTTTCGCTAGCCAGGTGAGAAGGAACCCCTTGTGGACAGAGACTGCCTTCTGATTCCCTGTGTCTCCCTGGGATTCTGTACCCTGCCTTCCCAGAAGGCACTTAGGAGATATTGGCTGGATACATGGTGAAGAATAGGAGATTCCTGCGAACTGATCACATGGAATTAATTTGTTGGTGTCCCTCTCCAGTCACTTGGAATTCCACGGCTTTCTTGGTTCATCTTCGTTTAGGCAAAGTTGTAACTGTGTTTCTAGCTAAAGGTTTCTAAACGGAAGGGTTTCTCATCTGGAAATAGTCAGGGATTGATCAAAGAATGGAGATTTCTGAATGCAGGTAGTGTCCTTGTTGGGTGTGCTTTGCTTTGCTTAATAATTTGCAAGGAAAGCACAGCAAAGTTACAAAAATAAATGCGCCCCTTGCAGAAAACACAAAGCAGTGGGAAGGATAAAGTGAAATTCCCCTTTGGCATCACCTGTGGCCCAGGATATTTCTTGTCTAAAAAAATTTACTGACAAAGTCTTTTCCACATCTCCCATAATCTCTTTTTCCTTCTCTCCTCACAGGCAATGGATATATACCATTTTAAAGCTTAATATAACAAACATTTTCCATGGCAGTAATTTTTAATGACTTCCTAATGGTTGATAGTATGAGTATGCCATCATTTATTTAACCGTACCAATTGTTTTGGACATTTATGTTGTTCAGAGTTTTTTACTTTTGTAGACAACTCTTTCACAAATATCTTTGTATTTGGATATCATTCTATATTTATGGTTAATTGGGGCTATGGCCCATAATTTTTAAAATTTTTGATATATTCCCAGTTGGCTAATTCATGATTTATTTTTACTGATATCTAAGATGTTACATTGACAAAGTTCGGATTTGAAGTTTAACTTATAGTTTTCTTGTTATTACAATTAATCTGGAATTGGAAAATACCTGTTTCGTTAGAATTTGAGCTGAATGTCCTGATTATGGGTCAGACTGAGGAAGTTCACCCTGAAATCACAAGACCGCTACTCCTGAGTTCTAAAATATAGCAGTCATTGAAAACCCATAGCACTGACCCTCTAAATGCTTTCTTATGAAATATGCCATGTTTACACACAAATATCAACAATATGTATATTTAACACTGAAACACACACCAAAACCACATCCTTCTACTGCCTACTCTGCTTAGAAAATAGAACATTGCCAATACCTTTGAAACTCCTTTATGCTTTCCTCTTGTGGATTTTTTTTTTTTTCCTGAAGAGCTCGGAGGTGCTCCATTGAGGCAGGTTTGGAAATATCTCATTGTTTCCATTTCCCCTGCTTGCTTCCCCCTGTTCAGTCTGCAGTCTCTCCTACCCTGACTCATTGGACAGCCTCCCGAATGGCCTCTCCGCTTTTCACGTCTGACCCACCTTAGCTCAGACCCCCTGTGGCCAGAGTGATGGCTTAAACACAAACGGAACAGCGCCGTCCCTCTGCCTAAAGCCTTGCCTGGCTTTCTGTTTAATTCGGAGTAAAATCCACACGCTCACCATGACCTGCGGAGCTGTCTAATCTGTCCTGGTCCTCATCCTTACCCACTCATCGCCCTTCCTGCCCCAGCCACACTGGCCAGGCCTCCTTACCGTTTCTCAGTCTGGGCCAGGCCTCTCCTGCTTCAGGGCCAGCATACATTCTTGCCCCCGATTTTGCTCATCAGGGCGTCCCTGGGGCCATTTTTCCTGACCACCTGATTGTTCTTGCTGATAGCATCCTGTCAGTTTTGTGGCTAGCATCTGTGACATTTTCATTTATGGTTTGCTCTGGGTTAGGCCAGGTGGACTCTAAGTGTCAGGAGTGTAGGCGCCATGCCTATCTGGTTCATCACCTAGACTTCCCGTACTTCCGTAAACGTTGAAACAAACGAATGAGTGAAAAAAAAAATGCATTCGGAAGAGAATAGTAACATTCCAACTTTTTATATTCAAAAGCAATTTATGGTCTTCTGGGTCCAACAAAATGCAACTGATGCAGTTAGCTGTCTCAGACCTTCATTCCCCCTTTGACCCGCCTCTCTGTTATTTTTAATTCTGCCTGACCCAGTTATGAAATGTGACCAATTTAGGTTACATAGTCCATTAGAGATTTATTATCTCTAGTGCTTATCTCAGGTATTTAAAAGAGAAAGATTTAGGCAGCATGACATAGCAGAAGGGATCTTGATATAGTGGAAAGAAGTAGGCTTTGGAGTCATAAAAACCAGAGTTTAAAGAGTAGTTATGTTGCCTGTTAGCTGTGTAATCTTGGGAAGCCACTTAACCTTTTTGTCCCCTGAGGCTCTCATCTGCAAAAATGTGATAAAATCTATCTCACTGGTTTGTTGTGGAGATCAAAGGGGATAATATATATACACATATTAAATCCTAACACTGTGCTTGTCACAAAATTGGCATTTAAATTATATCATTATCATTATTATTAGAAGCCACGTGCCTG
The DNA here is from genome assembly GCA_026230045.1 of Corynorhinus townsendii. Classification (NCBI taxonomy): domain Eukaryota; kingdom Metazoa; phylum Chordata; class Mammalia; order Chiroptera; family Vespertilionidae; genus Corynorhinus; species Corynorhinus townsendii. The sequence goes on along the minus strand of JAPDVU010000005.1, from coordinate 8,400,364 downwards.
TAGTAAATTGCTTAATCTTTTTTTTGCTACTCTTAATCTGTAAAATGAGGATGATTTTTATTAACAGGAATAATTTTAGGATTAAATTACATAATATAATTTATGTGTATTATAAATTACTACACACTTTCATAATCAATTTGCACATAATTATTATACATAATATAATAATACAAAGTGAACTGATATAGGATACCCACAGCTACACTACCTGGCTCATAGTTGACCTTCAATAAATGAATAAGGGTGGTTAATAAAAATAACAGCAGGAAAGAATCGAGATCAAGTTACGCTGTGGCAATTTGGAGCCTTTAAATGCCATCGATTCGTTCAGTACCTGTTGGTCGGGTACCGATTCTGGGCTGGGTGCTCATCTCAGCACTGGTGTACCAGGAGGTCGGAGAAGGAGCTATCCTGAGAGCCCTAGAGGTTAGTGGGAGAGGGAATGTCACGTGGAAGGTGTAGTCCTTGACCTCAGGAATATAAATCCTGGTGCAGTGAGATGCATTTCATGGGGGGAAACGGAAAAAGCGCTGTTTTCTCGGAAGTGTTGTGTGGACTGGAGCCCGAAGGCCAAGCTGGAGCTGCCCAGGGGTGGGAGGTGCGGAGATGGGGGACGGGTATGAACTCTGAGGTCAGGAAATCTGCCTGCAGCCTCTGCCAGTGAGTGTCTGTGTGGCCTGGGCGAGTTATCTAGCCGGATCTGAACACGCATATCTACGCCAAAGGCTTTTGGTGAAAAGAAGACACCGAGAAAGTGTTGGGCTCAGGGAAACGGGTCAATGCGTTCTTTTCAATCCCCTGGGATTCTGTCCTCGTCTCTGTACACGGGACATTACAGCATAGCCGCCACTGCGAGAATCCATATTCTTCAGCTTCACTGGTCAAACACGCTTTTCTTTTTCTTCTTCTTCTTTTTTTTTTTTTTAACTTGGTCCGATCTTATCTATAGCTTTGTCTTTAAGAGTTCAAAGTTCGGCGTTCATCGGCACTTCAGACTCAGTTTGTTGGAACCCTTACTCAGCTCTTCAGGAGTGTCCCTCTCACCCACTGGCCGAGAAAATAACGTCCCCTTTTTCTCAAATTCGAAACCAGCAATGAGTCATGTTCAGCTCTTGGTCGTGATGTTTACTCTTTATAACAGCAACAACACAGCGTTGGTTAGCAGTTTGCACTTGCCAGAGGACCTGAATTCCCAGGAGCGCACTTCACGCTCTCAGCAAGCCTGGCCTGGAGGCCGCTGTGATCTGGTGGCAGCGGGGAGCTGGAGAGGCACTGAGCACCGGGTGGCTTGGTCTCCCGACTCCCCTCCAGCACTTGTCACTTCCTATGGCGCATGCCTTCCTGTTTCAGTCTTCAGATTCCGGTTTTCTTTCCGGGGTTGCCCGCCTTCCTCCTTTCGTCTCCTTTCTCTCTCTAGCCCACAGTAGTCTTCGCTTCGTTTCCGGATGGCCGGCTCCTGCAGCAGTCTCTTCTGACCGAGACCCTGTTGCTCTGGGGAGGCCCGCGCCTGCCTTGAGTTGACTGGGTAGCTTGGCGTTTCTCAGTCATCCCTCTCTCGCTGCTCTAGAGTGGCTTCTCAGGATCCTGTGAAGCAACTTCAAGGTCCTCTTCTCTCCTCTATTAAGACCACGAGGCGTTCCCAGTTTCTTGGCCCTAATTTCACCTTCTTGCCGAGGTATGGAATGTGCTTAAGATACGGCTTGTTTGAGGTGAAACCATTTTATGTGTAACACCCTGTGCTCCCCAGCACCCTGCTGGATCGGCACCCCCTGTTTTTCCAAAGCACAGCCACCAGGTTTTTTCATCACGGCTGTCCCGAGACTGTCACGTCTCTGTGACCGCCATTAAAAATGGTCTCTGCTGCCGAAACCGGTGTGGCTCAGTGGGTAGAGCGTCGGCCTGCGGACTGAAGGGTCCCAGGTTCGATTCCGGTCAAGGGCATGTACCTGGGTTGCAGGCACATCCCCAGTAGGGGGCGTGCAGGAGGCAGCTGATCGATGTTTCTCTCTCATCGATGTTTCTAACTCTTTATCTCTCTCTCTTCCTCTCTGTAAAAAAATCAATAAAATATATTTTAAAAAAAGATCTCTGCCTTTACTCTTCTCCAGGTTTTGTGTTTCTCACTGGACTCACATTTACTTTTGCTGAGTTATTTTGCAGACTCATCCAGGCTTGAATCGAATGACTTCGATGATCAATTCCTAGGATCTAAAGAGTTCTGTCACTTTAAATTATTCTGTGAGCAGCACCAGCCAGTATTGAGACGATAAGGGTGGCACTTGATATAATATTTTTCTCTATGAGACAGGTCATCATTTACAGATAGTTATTGGTCTTGGGATCTCTGCTAGCTGCAGCCTGTTTTCCAAATTTGGGGTATGTTTTGTCTTAACCAAATGATACAAAAACAATCAAATTGAATGGAAACTGATTTAAAATGATACCGTAGACTGCAGTGGTTCTCAACCTTTCTAATGCCGCGACCCTTTAATACAGTTCCTCATGTTGTGGTGACCCCCAACCATAACATTATTTTCGTTGCTACTTCATCACTGTAATTTTGCTACTGTTATGAATCGTAATGTAAATATCTGTGTCGCAACCCACAGGTTGAGAACCGCTGCTGTAGGGCCTAAGACCATCGGAAAACACAGATATTTACATTACGATTCATAACAGTAGCAAAATTACAGTGATGAAGTAGCAACGAAAATAATGTTACGGTTGGGGGCCACCACAACATGAGGAACTGTATTAAAGGGTCGCGGCATTAGAAAGGTTGAGAACCACTGCAGTAGAGGATTGTAAAGATCTATTAAGAGATATAAGACGTTGTTTTCTCGTTTGTGGTCTCTGCCTGCTCCTTTTCCTTCATTCTGTTCTCCTTGCTTCAGTCAGTAGTCATTCGGGAAGGTGGTTTGTACAAAAAGAATGACAATAAAAGGCATGAAGGGAAATGTATGCACAACCGCCTCCGTGTCTCCCTCTGAGATTTCATGTATGCTCGGCTTCAAAAACCAGTTTCAAAATAAAAACGATGAGGGCGGTTGCAATCTGCTTCCCTTCATGCAGATTAGGGGTGGCCCTCGGGCACCTGCCAGTTGCTAATGTGGCCTCGCGTTGGGTCTGATTAGTGTGAACCCAGATCTTCTTTCCCATTAAAACGGGCATGTGTTTGCCGGGAAGGAGTTAACGGCAGAGGCGGTATGTTCACTAGTAGCCATGGGTCAGCTCGCACCGGGGCAGTTTCTCACTGTGGCCGAGACACACTAGCTGGGCCTCCATGACTTCCTCTGCTCTCAGGCGGCTTCTCCCCGGGGACTTGGGGGTTTCCAGAAATTAGAGGGACTGTGACTTCCCTTTGTGCTGGGGCAACTTTGAAAGGTCATTTTCCTCTGCATCCCAAATGCAAATGTTATTGTCATTTTTGTCGGACACATCTGTGGGCCCTACATTTGCAAGAGCAAATCCCTTAAATTGTCCAGAATGAATGTTGGAATACTCTGGTATCTTGCAACAGTTACTTTGAATGCCCTGGGGTGCAGCGTTCATTATCTTCCAAAAAGATAATAGAGGCAGCAGATACGGAAATCCCAAGCATCTCTTATGACTCTATCAGACCAGGTTTTAAGAAAATATTTTGATAATAATCATTGCCCTTTATGGGAAAAGAGTAAAACGTTTGTATGAGCCCAGCAGGGGCTGTATGTCTGGGAGATAAAATCGGGTCCCTTTCTCCAGGTTTGGGTGCGTAAACAGTTACAGTCTACGTCCAGCTCATCTTGAAAATGGCTGGCTATCTAATATGAGCCATATATCATGTGAAGTCCTTTTGTAACCCAGATTAGTTCCTGCCCCCGGGGGAGCCAGAACAATAAACAATTAACATAGTCCATGTCGTGGTGAATAGAGCAGAGAGAGAAGTTCCTGTGTGACAAATATCATAGTTAGTCCTTTACATGGGTTTGCTTCATGTGGGGTGGTTTACGGATGAATAAAGGTTTGTGTTTTAATAAGGCTCATAATAAACCCTTATTCTGACTTATTATGAGCATTATTCATATGCACCACCCGACCCAGTATTTTAATGTCATCAAATAATTAGGTAGGTAGCAGGGGCAAGAATGGAAAATCTCTTGCTTCTTATTTATTTTACTTGGCAAAATACAAACAAAATGCTAAAATGATAAGTTACAGGGATGTGATTGGAAAGGACATTTGCAGTCATTTTTGGACTCATAGTTCTTAGGACATAATCATGTTTCAATATTTTTCAAGCATTATTTTGGGGCCTTGACTAAGTGTCAGTCACTATGCTAGGACACTAAGATGAATGGTTTCTGATTGATCACAACTGGTTTTGAGATGTGTTAAGTGTTCAAAGAACCACAAATGGATACATAAATGTCCATGGACATTTTTTTTAAATTGATTTTTAGAGAGAGAGGAAGAGAGAGAGAGAGATAGAAACATCGATGAGATAGGAGCATCATCGATCGGCTGCCTCCTGCCCGCCCCTCATGGGGAATCCAGCCCGCAGCCCGGACGTGTGCCCTGATCGGGAATCAGACCTTCGGCCTCTTGGTTCCTGGGTCGACGCTCAACCATTGAGCCACATCAGCTGGGCTCCATGGGCATTGTAACTTCAGTAAGTCTAACTTACCGTGAATCAGACTAAACAGTGTTCCACCAGAATTTAAAAATTAGTAACTTATGCTTTATTTCTGGTGTGAACCATTTTTAACGTGACATTAGATAATTTGGTTAACTATTTTCTTCTAGTGTAGTAACAGAGCAATACCGTGAGAAGCATCAAAATAATGCCCAGTTTCTTGGTGGGTCATTAGAAAGTGAATACGATGTTCCACATCCTGGTCAGTGAGTCTGAGAGGAAAAGTCGGGCCTTTTAGGGCACATGCAGCTCATCCTATATAATGAGGAGGTAATATGCAAATTGACCCTCATGCCATAACACTGTCACAAGATGGCAGTGCGCACAGCGGGGTTGGGGCAGTGGGGGTGGGGCCGGTGGCTGCTCCATGTTGCTTCCGCCAGGGTTCCTGTGGCCCCGTGGGGGCACGGGGGTCCCAGTGATGGCTTCGCGTGGCTTCTGCCAGGGTTTCCGCAGCCCGCATGTATGCCATGGGGGCAGGGCCTGGCAGCCGCTGTGCATAGCCCAGAGGCGGGGCATCAGGGTGGCACTCCAGGACTTGGGGCAGTCCCATGGCGCAGGGGAGTGGTGGTGGGGTCCCGGGTCTCACGCAATTTCACGCACGGGTCACTAGTCATTCTATAAAAGACATGAAGAAAGTCATTCGTGTTGTAGTGACTATTTTCGGTGCCACTCCTATATATTGTAGAATATATATGTTAAAGCAACAAATAACAAAAAGGGAAATAAATTGATCTTTTTTTTTTCCCGTTTGACTTAGTGACCAGAGAACCAAATCAGGTTTTGAGATTTGTCTCTTTTCCTCTCATTAGAGGTGGGAAGTTGATGGTGGCTTGTTATTAGAATCAAAATAAAACGCCACTCAAGTTATTTTATTTTCATTGATTTCGGAGAGAAAGGGAGATAGAAACATCAATGGTGAGAGAGAATCATTGATCAGCTACCTTCTGCACACCCCCTACTGGGGATTGAGCCCACAACCCGGGCATGTGCCCTTGACAGGAATCAAACCAGGGACTCTTCAGTCTGCAGGCCTACGCTCTAGCCACTGAGCGAAACCAGCTTGGGCAAGTTATTTTAAGGGTGGTTGAATTAAAAATAAAACCACCTGATGCCATAGCCTCAGGGCTCCTTTCCAGTCTTTTTTCTAATGGGACATGATAAAATATACAGTATTAGCTCTCATACAGCTCCTGCCTTCTCATCTTCCTAGCCAGGCTTTATTGTTTAAAGCCCTGAATAAAAGGAAGTCTTGCTTACATTTCCAGGGTCTCATATGTCCATGATTCCTAGGGAATTTCTTAGTATTTATAATCAGATAATTTTGAAATTTCAGTACCTTGATCTTAATTTTCAGCATCATACTTCCTGAATGAATTAGATTTATTTACTTAAGTGGGTTATGTTAGGGACTTTATTTGGTTATATACAAATACATCTTTAAGGACAGGAAATTACTTATTTGGGAGGACATATAAACAATTTATGTCTTCTGTTTGGTCTGATGGAAATGCAAAATTGATCTGTGCGTATCTTACCTGGTTTAATAGTCGCGTTACCGTGTTTCATGAACGTGAAAGAATCCCAGGGAAAGTCACTTCGAGCTAAGGATTTGGATGTGAAGCGTAATGAACACAATTGCACTTGCCCCAGTAGTGGTCCACGTAGTAGTCTGCGGGCAGCAGCTTTTGCTCTTTTAGTGAGAAGTGCAGTTGGCAGAACGATAGTTAATAAAGCCCTGATTGAGCCGTGTTTCCCCTTGTGGTTGATACGAAAGCCATTGTTTTGTTCACCAACTGGCAGACCTTCAATGACCCTGAATTTAGAAGTTATTTACTTTGCTTGGAAAGTTTAAAAATGAGCTCTCCCTGAGAAGCAAAATGCTGGGTTCTTGCCTTTTCCTCCCCTCCCCTCCCCTCCCCTCCCCTCCCCTCCCTCCCTCCTCTTCCTTCTTTCCCTTCCTTCTCTCTCTCTTTCTCTCCTTTTTATAGAAAAGTAGAATTTTAATGAAAGAGAAATCAGTCTACCAATTCAGTGTTGAGTTTATTTTCACCATTTGAAGGCTTACGTGTTTTTAAAATGACAGTAATCAAAACCTCCATGGCTGGGTCCCAGAGCATTCAGGCAGGGCTTTGCATCTGTTAGAGCAACAGGGCGTCCAGGGGTCGGCGATCCGGACATCTCTGGGCAGCGTGGTTCCATGGGAAGATTGGGTGTGAGGGTTTCATTTCTTCAGGCCTAGAGTTCTCTGTGCCTTCAGCAGCGTCTGGAATATGTCTTCTGCTGGCTGTCCAGGGTGTCAAAATGTGGGAGCTCGGTTTTCTATTTATTGGGGGGTAGCAGGAGGCTGGGGACAGAGTCTGGGGAGGGAACTTCAAGTGAACCTGCAAAGTGAGCCAGTGCTGCCCATGGACCAAGGCAGAGTGGCCCTCTCTCCCTCCCTCTCGTCCTTTCTCCCTTCTTCCCTCCTTCTCTTCCTCCCTCCCTCTCCTCCCTCCCTCCCTCCCTCCCTCCCTCCCTCCCTCTCTTCCTCCCTCCCTCCCTCCCTCCCTCTCTTCCTTCCCTCCCTCCCTCCCTCTCTCCCTTCCTCCTTCCCTTTCTCTCTCCCTCTTTTCCTTCTCTCCCTCCCTTCCTCCCTCCCTCCCTCCCTCCCTTCCTCCCTGCTTCTCTCATTCTCCTCCCTCCCTCCCTTTCTCTTTCCTCCCTCCCTTCCTCCCCATCCATCCATCCATCCATCCACCCACCCACCTACCTCTGTGCCTCTACCATCTGCCAGGCACTGTGCTCCTGTGCACCTCGGACCCAGTAGGGAACGGACACCGTAAGCACTGCCGCTGCAGGGCCTCTGGGATGCGCTGCCACAGGGAGCAGGTGGTGAAATGATGCTACCTCTCAGGTTTTGGCTCCTGAGGATGATGCAGTGGGGGCCCGAGAGAGGAAGGGGCTTGCCCCAGTTACTGAGATGGAAGACGCTCCGGGCCCAGGTTCTTCGACTACATCAGATGGCTTGTCATGTCAGCCATGACATTGTAGAAGATTCACATTTTTGTTCCAGGAAACTTTCCCTTAAAAACATTCTAAAAAATGTTATGCTTACTTTTTTCATGTTAACTTAGAATTCATGGATGCCAGTATGTGTTTATGCTGCACCTTACAATTTTCAGTGCCGTTTAGCTTATGTATTTCATTGTAATTACCATTATGTGAGTCAAGACAGGAGGGTTTTTTTGGTGTTGCTTTTGCTTTTATTTTTTTTTATTTAAAGTTTTATTTTTCAATTACCACTTACGTTTAATATTATTCTACTAGTATACCAGTTTCAGGAGTACAGCTTAGTGGTTAGACAATCATATACTTCACACGTGTCCCCCTGATATTTCCAGTGCTCACCTGGCACCATATTCAGTTACTGCAGTATGAATGACAGTGCTTCCCATGTTGTACAGTACATCCCTGTGACTGTTTCATGACGACACATTCGTTGTTCTTCATCCTTTCACCTTTTTCATCCAGTCCCTAACCCCCGCTTCCTTCCCCCTCTGGCAGCTACCAGTCTGTTCTCTGTATCTGAGTCTGTTTCTATTTTGTTTGTTCATTCATTTTGCTCTTCAGATTCCACATGTAAGTGACAACGTATGGTATGTGTCCTTTTCTGTCTGACTTATTTCACTTAGCGCAGTACCCTCTAGGTCCGTCCATGATGAAACAAATGGTAAAATTTCAGTCTTTTTTATGGCCTCGTAATATTCTGTCGTATATATGCACCAACTCCTTTTTATCCATCGTCTAGTGACGGGCACTTGGGATGCTTCTGTATCTTGGCTATTGTAGGTGACGCCGCAGCGAACATTGTGTTTGCTTTTCAATACCCGTTTTGTAGAAGGGAAGTAGGGGCCCGGGAGGTTGAGTTGCCATAAGCACAGAGCGACAGCCTCCGAGACCAGAGCTAGACATCATGACCCCAGGCTGCTGCTGCTGTTGCTGCTTCCAGGTGGCTCTCCTGTGATGGGGCCGTCACGCGCCCACGGTGTCTGAGGCATCCTCGTGCTCATGGGCTGTGACAAGGTTGTATAAACAGTTACACTGACATGACCCTGCCCTCTGGCAGTTTGTAGTCTGGATAAGGGAAAGAGTTCCTGAAGTTTGTGTGTACACAGGAAACCTTTTTCCCTGGCCTTCATCTCCTTAGCTCAGGTCAAATCCTGAGCACGTCAAAAGAAATGGAGCTCAGTGACGACAACTCCTAACCCCATTTCCTTCTCACGTGCCCTGACCCTCTCCTTTCTCGTCGCTCATCCTACTTGACTGTGATGAGGATATTAGCTGGTCAATTGGAAAAAGGGGATCTGGCTCCTGCCCTTTTTTGAGGAAATTGAGTGGATTGATCTCCATGCCCTGGGTCCTCCTTGTTACCAGGCCACCTGGGCGGTGCTTCCCCACCTGGCCCACCCTCAGCATCTCCTGGGACCTACCTTTTCAGCTGTGGTTTCCCAAGCTGGGGTGGGGGTGGGGCAGAGCATGGCCGCAGACATGACTAGGGATGAGCTTGGAACTCCATCACTCCAGGTGACAGCTCTCAACAGCTCAGCCCTTACTAAAAGGGAGGTTTCTGGGGATGGGGAGAAGAATTAATTGCTGACCTTGCTCTACCCTACAGATCATCCCTAACTACTCAGCTACCAAGGATAGCCAGGCATCTTTTCAGGAGTAATTGCTAAGTGTCACAGTTCAGTAGCCCATTGATTCTATATGGCATTTTCCTGACATGGCTGAATATTTTAGCCGACTCACATAGACCATTGTCAGTATTATTAAACAGTTATGGAATGGCTACAGATCTACCTTAGATTCAAGCCAAGAAACATTTGCCAATGGAGAGCCCCACCTATGTATTGGGCATCTTAATTATAGCCATTGAAATGGTAAGATAGGGGAGATCAACCAGAGGACTTGTATGCATGCATATAAGCATAACCAATGGACACAGACACCAGGGGGGTGAGGGCATGAGCGGGGTGTGGAGTGTGGGGGGGCAATGGGGGATAAGGACACATATGTAATACCTTAATCAATAAAGAAAATAAAAAAAACCCAAAAACAAACAAAAATGGTAGTACCATATTTAAAGGTTGAGTTTTCTGCTTTTAATATAACATTTTCCAAAAATGGAAATGAAAAAGACTTTTAAAATTATTTTGAATGTAAAACATCTGATATGAAGATGTGCTGCAAGTAACAATTATTAAAATGTTCTTAAAGGAGCCTGAAAATATCACATCGCATAAACAAAAAGCCAAACAAAACTCTAAGCCACAAGCAGTTACCATTTTGTAATAGTTACAGCCATATTTGCTTCCATGTCTTATAGTTTCTTAACAAATTACTGTGAAATCAGGTTAGTGGAAACATGAGTAAAAATGTACAACATAAGTAAGTCTACTTTTTCCCTTCATATTATATGGCAACATTTTCTTTGATAATCGGCATGCCAATATAATGTGGCCCTTGAGGTCACATGTTGCATAACCTTAAATTATAGGAAGCAGAAGATGCCTGAGGGGCAGATCTGGAATATGTAGTTGGGAGCACACAGGTGATGGGGTCTCCAAGGGTGTTGGGCCCGGGATGAGCACCTGGAAGACTAGGTCCTTCCAGCCCCACCTGCAGAGAATACATGTCACTAATTAGGATGGGAACCGCGTGCGGCAACTGTATGTTTAGATCGCCAGTGGATACCGCCTACCCCAGAGGATGCAGAAATGCGGGCTAAAACAGCATCTGCTAGGATGTAGCGAAGTCTGTTTAAAAGAGTATACTTTCCCCTTGTGTCTTGGATTACTGAAGATATTTTAGGGGCACGAAAGCTAGAGGGAAATCTCTTTATGCCAATCTATTTCTGAATAGAAAGGAGGAAAAGAAAAGAGAAGTTTGCGTTACCTGCCAAAACTGATCCTTGAATTCCAAACTCTTTTCGATAATGATTAAGCTATTAAACTGAGGATAATAACACAATATGTACCAGATGAACTAGTTTTTAACCCGTGACTGGAGCTTAGAATGGATCCCAAATACTTTCTCGTAACCCTTTTCTTTCTCATTTGTCCCATTCCCCCATGTAACAATTTTCAATGGCACTCTTACGAAATAAATAGCTAAACAGCAACCATATTTTTTTCATATCCTGACCAATATTTTGGCTGTTTTTCAGAAGAATCAGAATTTTCAAAATTAAATAAAGGTTTCTAAAATGCCAACTTCAGAAAGTTTTATTTAATTTGTGGAATAATTTTGTGTGTTTTTTTCAATAGGGTCTTTATTAATTTAGTCTAGTTACTTAGTGCTTATATTAAATAATCTAATAAAAGTCAGGGTTATAACATAACGTTTCCCAAATGTGAAGCTGCATCTATTACATGAGACAAAAATCTTTTTGCTGCAAAATATAAAAACCATGTATAGAATTACAAGGCACCAAATCGTACTGTATATATATTTTTAGGTAGAACATTTCTGTAGCGTAAGGGAGTAGTCAACTCAAGAAAAGATTGACAGACAGCTGTCTATCCCCAGAGTTTATTCAGAAAGCTCTCTAACTTCATATTTCAGTGATTTACTACTAATAATGTTCCTGAGGATAATTTTCCCTGAAAGATACAGATATGATTTAATATAAAAGTTAAGGATTCTTAAAGAGTCAAAAACTACCTTGTTTGTTTTGTCAATAATACCCAAGTTGGTGCAGATAGAGGAGCAACATACACAACATCCTGTGTGTGTATGTTGATTTTTAAGTAATTTATCTAACAATATATAGCCTCGACATTTATTTGGAATCATTGAATTATTTATTTGTGCCTGTTGGTTTTCTTTTGTCTTGTTATAAATACAAGATTAAGTGTATTGCAGGTTCCCAGACAAGGGTGTTGTGAGGTTTCATTAACTTGTGGAAGTGATAATGGCCCTTGCTTAATGTAAAATGCTGGAAGAATGCTATTTCATTTTCCATGTACTTTTACCCCAATGCAAGACATGTGAAACATAGCCTTTAAAATCAAAGCAGAAGGTGAAGAGGAGCTATAGGAAGTTGTGTCTGGCTGAGCTATGCATGAGAAAGGGAAATGTGTACACTTCAAGAATCACTTTTATCAGATATTTTTCCTCTTTTTTCATTGAAAAGCCTTTCCCACCACAGGCTTAACAATAATAACTACAATTTATGACTTGGTGCTGCTACAGTCGCTGATACACCACAGTCGGTCACAGGTTAGAAACAAGCTGAGTTATGACACGCTGCTGGGTAGGGATTTCCCATGAACTGACTTATGGGTAAATAATCCTATGGCAGTATTTTAGAGGACAGACAGTTTTTCATTTCTTTAACAAAGAGTAGCTGAACAACAGAAAATTTTATGCTGCCACAGAGGGCCACGGCCACACTGAGGCGGGTGAACAGATGCGATCGATGTCAGCGGTTCTTCTGTTTTTACAAGGGGCCTCGTCACCAGTGGGTGTGGAAATAACACCGGGAGCCAGAAGCCCCAGGCTTGGTTACTCTGAGGCTGGCTTTTTTTTTTTTTTATTGATACTCCTTTGCTGAAATCTTTTTCAGGAAGTAATGAGATATATAAACCCCAGCCTTTGCTGCTGATCCCTTGACAGGTTCCTATATCTGTCTCACAATGTGATTGCTGGATTTCGTTCTACAATACACCCGATAAATACCTATTTTATCAGCCTCTATCTACATGCCGCTGCAAACGGTGAGAATTATTTCCGTGTACTTCACAAGGTGTCTATCTGATGCAGGCCTTCGCGAAGTAAATGTTTCTCATGTTAGAAGTACAGGGGGTAAAAGCTATCATTTTGGTTTATTTTAGGAGTGGTTTCACTTAGCTGTGTGTTTAGCAATAATAAACTGTACTCAATAGTGTAGGGAGAGCGTGTTACTGGGTTATCTCTGCATCTTGGCGATTTGTGCTGGAGACACAAAAGAAAAACTTTTTGAATGAAGGGAGGAATGATGACTACTTAATCCCCACACCCTTCTGATGCCGTATGGATTATGTTGCATTACACAGGTAGTTTTATTTAATTCTCAGAAGTGGTCAACTTTCTAAAAAGCTAGACATTGATGAACTATAGTGTGCATTATCATCACTTGTTTTTCCATAACTTGAGGTGAATCATAGTGATAATGAATTATGCATCTACTGAGAAGAGTATTTGATTTCTCTGAGGTAGATTATAACTAACGAAACCAGGAGCGCACACACAACTTGATATTTCTTTTTATGAAATGTCAGCTCTGTGACTGTGACAGAATACTGCATCCAGAGAGTGAAAGCCGGTTTCCATTATTGCATCTTTTTAATTTTAGACAAAGATTGCCTCCACTCCCAACCTAATTTTATGGCGCTAATGGGAAATTTACCTACAATTGCGTTTTGTTATTTGGTCTAAAGGCTCTGCACAAAGAGTGGATTGGCCCTCTGTATTGTAGCGAACAGATTTGTCCGGGTATAAACAATTTTATTTATATAGCTCTCCGTTCAATCATGTTAGCATTTGTATGAATTTCAGCCCCAAAATAAAGGCCCGTCATTTGTGACTCAAAGACCTTGAAACTGCACCTGTAATAGTCAGGCCTTGTTCTCCACACCAGGCCTTTTCTAAACGTTTGCAGATGATAAATTCCTTAGAAATAGGAACGATGATTTTGGAAACAATGTTTATTTCTGAAATGGCACTGTTGTGGGAGACAGTGTTTTCCAGAGAAGTTCCAAGTATAGCTGGCTTTTCTGGGCCCATCCCTTCTTTCCTCATTGGTCTCATCTTCTTGGTTTAACATTGGACATCAAGACCCTGCCTGGTAGGTGATGGTGGATGCGCGTGGCCCAGCCTTCCCAGGGCCCAGCCTGTGCTTGGCCATTGGCATGTGGGCGGAGCTAAGTGGGAAGGGTGTTGTTGGCCCTGTAGTTAGGAAACTGGTCAGATGAAGCCCAGGGTCTCACCCTGACTATACCCCATTGGTGCCCTTGAAAAGTGGCTCTTCTGTGACCTTCAGCTGGCTTCCAGTGAGCATGCCGACCCTTTGCTCTTCTCATGAGAATGAACTAATGGGTTAAAAAGCACTTTGCAAACTGTAAGATAGCACAAGGGGACAGTGTGACAAAGTTAGTCTCTTATCAGATACCCAAACCAACCAAGAGCATTTATTGTGCAGCCGTGGAGGGAAAGGATTCCTTGAGGCTGGGTTGATCGGGGTTAGAATTATCCTCGGGGCAGAATTGGAAGGACGTGTCTGATTTGTAGCAGTGAATATTGGGGCCCGATACTCCAGACAGAATGAGAGCGTGCTACGTACTCTGAGAAGAAACGGGAATTGGCATCTATTGAGCATTCCCTGTGTGCCTGGCTGGGCTCAAGGGGTAGTGTGTGCGCATGTGTACATCTACGTGAACATAATACAATCTAATTTAATCATAATTCATTTTTCTCATTTTCCAGATTGGGGTTTCAAAACCTATTCATAGAGTGTGAGCACTGGACATGTATCTGTATGTTTATAGTGATGCCACTTTTACTGAGATTTTTCCCAGGCTGTGAGCCAGTATCTACAGGGGACCCTTTCTTTCTCCTCCTCCACCAGTGGGCGGTATAAATGCTGGGGTTGGTCGCCCTCCTTAGAGAGCGCCAGGGAGAGGCTGCCATTAGACACACCTATCTATATTCCTGCAGCGCTTTCTCTCTTCCCTCAAAGTGCGTTCCCCTTTCGATCCATCTGCACTCCAGGATAGGTCCGTTTTCCTAAATTACACCCAAACCCCAGGCTTTCAAAGGTCCACTTCCCCTGACGTTGGCTGAACACTTGTTGTGTGCCAGCCCCAGTCCTAAATCCTAATTCTCGTTTAAAGCCTCCTGGCAGCCCTGCAGGGTAGATGTTATGATCCCATTTTACAGATGCGGGAAACTGAGACTCAGCGAGATGAACAGCCTGTTCAGAGTCTCACAGCTGAAAGCAGTCGAGGTGGGACCTGAATGCACCTCTGACTCCAGGCTGTGCTCCTGACACCTGACCCATGCAGTGTGCTGCTGAGCCGGGCATTCAAGGCCTGGCAGACCTGGGACCACTTTCTCTTCCAGTCTCCTCTTCCGATGCGCCTCACACACGAGCCACTGTGATGTAGAGGAGACTGAGGAGAGCAAGCACGTGGTAACCCGAAGGGAATCTGGGCTTTGTTCCTTCAAATCGCCCATTTCCCCGTGAAAGTGTTGAAACTAGACACCTAGGGGCGAAGGCCTGATGGAGAAGTTGGGGGTGCACTCTCAGTAGACTTGGCGGTGCAGCCGTGAGGGGAAAGAGCGTGTGGAAGTGCTATTGTTAGAGGAGGGAGATATGAATCTACTCGGGTGAAAGGAAAGGAGGCCTTGAGGAGTAAGGATGGAGGCGATGAAGAGGGTGGGGGTGGAGGAGGAACATGACTGATGTCCAGTCCTCCTCTGTGACTTATAATAATGCGGCCTTTTCCAGGCACGTGACCAGATTAAAGAGGGAAAGGGAATGAAGGCGCAAAAATATCCTTGAGTCAATATTTTTTTTAAATAAAATGGACTCTATCTTCTTTTTAAGAGCATTAAAACTGTCTGAATAACGACTGTAAACAGTTGTTGAGATGAATTACATCCAGGCTCTGTGCTAAAGGCTTTCCCTTTATTCTGCATTAGAATCCTGTGAGGCCCGTACTTTTATTGTTCCATTTTACAGGTGAGAAAGTTGAGGCCTGGAGAAATTAAGCAACTTGCTGAGTCTGCACAGTTAGTAGGTGGGGGAGCCTGGATGGGGACGGAGGCCATTGGACTTGGCAGCTGTGTTCTTAGTCATCGTGCTATCCTGCTTCCCAGTTTGATGATTGAACTTATCCTGCAGAGTTCAGTGGATAACCCTAGAAGAGATGCACCTGTTAACTTTTCATACTTCTTAAAAAGAAGATAGAGTCCATGTATTTAAAGAAAATATTGACTCAAGGATATTTTTACGTCTTCACTCCCTTTTCCTCTTTAATCTGGTCATGTGCCCGTAAAAGGCCTCATTATTATAAGTCACAGAGGGGGGCTGGGCTTATATAAAATCCCAATTTGACTTCCTCAATTAATACTTGACTCCTAGTCCACATAACATTTTTGTCTATTTTATATCAGGGAAGGAAGACTGTATCTAAGGAATGTATTTCAGAGGGTTGTGTTGGTCTGAGTGCCTCGCACCGTCGGGGGGAACAGCCTCCTGGGCATGGCTGTCCTAGCAGACCTCCCACCTGCAGAGCCTGGGACACAGTTGAGCAAAGGACAAGCTCCCAGGACTGGGGAGTTAGTGAGTAGGGTGCACACGCCACTCCCCGTCGCCTGAAAATAACTCTTCCGTCAGCAGCTCTCGTCTAAGGCAGACCAACCTGTGGCAGCTGCTCTCGGCAGAGGCATTGCGTGTTGTGAGGACACCTGTGTGTGTCTAATTCCAGCCCAAACAAGTCTCCTTCTGGCTCCCAATGTGGGGAGAGAATTTACCTAAATGAGGCTACTATTTTCAGTAGAGTGATTTGTCTATCATTCCCTCCCCCTTCACCTTTTCTTTTTTGAGGTATAATTTACATACAATAAGATGCATGCATATTGTTGGACTTTATGAAATTTGACAACCAACCAAAACAAGAGAATTCTTTCCTGTCCCTTCCCAGTCAGTTGCCCCTGCCATCCAGGCAACTACTTTCTGAGGTTGAGCTCTTAGGTTACTCTTGCCTGTTTTGCATTTTATGGAAATGAAATCATACAGAAATAGTGTGTTGTTTCTGGCTGCATTGTAGTTTATTCTTTTTTAAAAAAATATATTTTTATTGTTTTCAGAGAGGAAGGGGGAGAGAGAGAGATAGAAATATCCATGGTGAGAGAGAACCATGGATCGGCTGCCTCCTGCACGCCCCACTCTGGGGATTGAGTCCGCAACCCGGGCACCGGCCCTGACCGGGAATCGAACCATGACCTCCTGTTTCATAGGTCGACGCTCAACCACTGAGCCAGCCGGCTGGGCATGGTTTACTCTTACAGTGGAACACTACCCAGTAAAAAGGCGTGGACAAGGACACACGCAACAGCATAGATGCATCTCTTCTGGGGGTGTACATTGAACTCTGCAGGATTCATTCGCCTCGTGTTACCTTCGCATCCGTAGTAACCAAAGTGACCCACAGAACCAGATTCTGCTACTTGCCTTTCATCGTGCGCGTTTGCCAGCTTCGTTTTCACCCGCCTCGCACCTCTGATGATGAAACGGCATGTCTTTAGGACATGGCCAATTCATACTCAACGATCCTGACTTTTAAAGGAATTTAAAACGGTGGCGTGATTCTTTTTCAAAAGGAAATATGTTAGACATGTGACATGGTATCTTCTTAGTATTTTCACGTGTCAGAAGGAGGAGAAGAAGCAAGGAGGCCGCCCCCGCCCCTCGTGGGTGGCTGTCCAGAGGGCCCGGATGCACATTTCATGGCTCCTGCGTGCTGCGTGCTGTGCACTTTTCATTGTCATGGGGGGGAATGTTAGCACAACTATCCCCACAAGAAAACAGCTTTTCTTGGCAAGTGGGACATGACTGAAGGAGCCAGCGCTGGAGACATACGGCACCATGAATGAGAGCTGTGTTCCTTGATTGGAACCGAGGCCAGGCACTATTTATACTGCAGCATATTCAGCACCAGATTGTTCAATCTTAATACTGAAACAGTGCATCATTTTAATATTTTTGTTCTGTTTACCCCCTGTTTTCAAGCATTATGTCAAGCATTGCGCACTCATTTACTTCGTCTTGGACAGGACGTGGCCTGACCAGGCAGTTCCCTTCCTGTCACTGGGATTTCACCGCATAGCTATAAAGCGTTACTTGGTGAAGCTTGTAAACATTCACTTGAGGATGTAGGTGTCCTCTCCTCTGATAATAAAAATAGGATTTTTTGGAAGAACAGGGTAGTTGGACTTACCTGTATTGTCAAAACTAAAAATGCTGTGTTACTTCTATCACTAATACATGCTGAGAGAGAGAGAGAGAGAGGGAGAGAGGGAATTTCTAAAGGCCTGGGACCATTTGATTTTTCATAGCACACAAATAAAGTTTTCATTGCTCTGTGCTTGTGAAATGCGTTTCTCTTTATTTTTCCTCTTTAATGTTACGGGTGCCCAGAGAAGATGGGTCCAGCTCAAGAAGACGTGAGCATTTTCAGGACATGCTACCGAAGCTGTCTCATGAACCCTCCTGGGACAAGGGTATCCCTAACATCGCTGCTCTATGAAGCCTGCGCTTGACCAGGATCTTATTTTCTCTCCGTTGTCACGTGTGTGTCACGTGTGTGCCGTCTGTCGTGGGAACCCATAGGGAAAGGGGACCACTGTCGCTCTAGAAAGAGCTGAGGAGCCGCCGGCTGGCTTAGCGGTTGAGTGTCAACTATGAACCAGGAGATCACAGTTCCATTCCCGGTCAGGGCACATGTCTGGGTTGCGGGCTCGATCTCCAGTAGGGTGCGTGCAGGAGGCAGCCGATCA
Organism: Corynorhinus townsendii; assembly: GCA_026230045.1. Classification (NCBI taxonomy): domain Eukaryota; kingdom Metazoa; phylum Chordata; class Mammalia; order Chiroptera; family Vespertilionidae; genus Corynorhinus; species Corynorhinus townsendii. The sequence continues at coordinate 8,382,105 of JAPDVU010000005.1, read as the reverse complement.
GTGATTCTCTCTCGTCAGTGATGTTTCTCTCTCTCTCTCCCTCTCCCTTCCTCTCTGAAATCAATAAAAACATATATTTTAAAATAAGGAAAAATAAATAAAAAGAGCTGAGGAATTAGAAAAGAAGGAAGTTGAAGGCATGTCTGCTATTTTTGATCTGTGGTCAGTCCCTGTGCCGCTGGCGAACGCCCCCTCTGCCGGGTGCAGCGCAATCTGGACATGAACCCGAACTGCTCCGTCAGCTCGGAACGCCGCTCCCCCGGGCTCACACCACAGTCAGGATGTGACGGTGCCTGTGCCGAGCCCACACGCAGGAATTCGCTTGTACAATTCCAAACCAGATCTCCTATTTACTTAAGGCTGGCTTGCTTTTTTTTCTTCCTTTTCTGGTCTATGAAATCAGCAGTCGGTATATTTAGCATCCGTCTTAAGTTAGAGTGTGAATCGAGACTTTGGGGGAAGGAAGTGTCCTTATGGTTTTCTAAGTAATTTAAGAAACAGGAAAACATGAAATAACCGATTGTCCGTGATGAAACCGCATCCCTTTCTTCTCCTCTTCCCTCAGAGTTAGCTCACGCCGCTGTCGGCCAGCACGGAATGGGTTATTGCCCTGGGTTGTAAAATTTCTCCGAGTGGGGCCTTGCCTGTTGACTAGGGAGTGACCTTCTTAACCGTGAACAAACAGCGGGCAGGTTTAATAAATGGCAGATAGGTGTTTATGATGTTTTTCTTCCCTGCGCAGGAATAATCAAGCTGGGGAGGTGGAACCCGCTCCCCCTCAGCTACGTGACCGATGCCCCCGACGCCACGGTGGCCGACATGCTGCAGGATGTCTATCACGTCGTGACGCTGAAGATCCAGCTGCAGAGGTGGGTCTGCACGGCTGCCCTCCGTGTCCCCTCCGTCAGGGGGTCACCCTGGAGCCCAGCGCGTCCGTCTGTGCTAGTGTCTAGACCAGTGGTCCGGCAAACTCGTTAGTCAACAGAGCGGCACACCGCGGCTCGCAAGCCGCATGTGGCTCGCGAGCCGCAGTTTGCCGACCACTGACTGGTCTGGATAGACATTGGGAGAAATGGGGGGGGGAAAAAGGAGGGAGTGAGCAGGCATGGAGGGGCCCTCCCCAGGCGCCTTTATCGCCCACATTCCAGCTGGGTTAGGGTTTGTTTTCAGAAGCAGTGGAGTGCTAACCCGGGGGGAGGGAAGCTGACAAATCATTACAGGCCTGCGGCCCATCAGGGGCGCTTCCCACCGCCCTGCTCTCAGGGGTCCTCCTGGTAAACGCTCAGCAGCTCAGCACGTAGGATTGGAAGGTGAAACACCTCCGCCGTCTCAGGTTTGGGTGCCGAGGGACGAGCTTTCTGCCGACTTGTTAAAAAGACAGGACCCTGGGCGCCTCTTCCTCTCTTCTTCTCTCTGAAGGGCTGCAGAGATTCTGGGAATGGTTTCTGTCCCTCTGCACCGGACACCCCCCGCCCCCACCCTGCCCCCATACAGCATCCAGAACAAATGGTGCCTCTTTGAAAGACGCCAGAGGCGCCCTGCAGAGCCTGCTCGTGAGCATGCCTGCGAGTCACGTGCTTTTGACAGCGCCCTGTAGTGTGAAGGTTTGGAACTTGCCGCTTTTGGAGAATTTGTGCTCTGACAAGAGCACGGATGCTTTGGTGTCTTCCCTTAAAAGTTCTGTTTCGGCGAGGAAAGCCACGTCTCCGCATTGTTGTGTGGGAGTGTGAAGGTTCGGCCTTTAAACTTCAAGTCTGATGGAGCATTGCTGGGCATTTAGCATTAGAGAGGCCCAGTCATTCCATTTGTATCGTGGAAATTGACACTCGCATGGGCCACACCACTTCCTTCAGCAGGTTAGGGAAATCTTACTTTTAAAAATTAGCAATTTTTCATATCCGAAGGGGCTTTTTTTTCTCAGGCTGGTGTGAGCAATGGCTGGGCTCTGTCAGGGACCTAGAGAAGCAGTTTTCTGCTCCCCTTCCCTATGTGGGGCCCACACCCGGCTGCTTTCTTTAGCAGTTTTACTTTAAAAAAAAAATATATATTTTTTATTGATTTCAAAGAGGCAGGGAGAGGGAGAGAGACATAGAGACATCAACGATGAGAGAGAATAATTGACTGGCTGCCTCCTGCACGCCCCCTACTGAGGACCCAGTCTGCACCCCGGGCATGTGCCCAGACCAGGCATCGAACCATGATCTCTTGATCCATAGGTCGATGCTCAACCACTGAGCCACGCAGGCCGGGCCTTACCTGTTTTTCTAGTGCTGCCTGGGGCCGGGAGGGACCCATACCTCTGCAGTCAGGCCCTTCATTAAGGTTTGCCTGTTCCTTCTCGCTGTGTTTTCCAGTTGCTCGAAGTTGGAAGACCTGCCCGCGGAGCAGTGGAACCATGCCACCGTCCGCAATGCCTTAAAGGAACTGCTCAAAGAGATGAACCAGAGCACACTAGCCAAAGAATGCCCTCTCTCCCAGGTTAGTATCCGGTGTGTGTGTGTGTGTGTGTGTGTGTGTGTTGGGGGGGGGGGGGTCCCGGGGGATCCGGGGAACGGGGAACGCCGCAGGGGGCCATCCCGCAGGAGGGCACGCCTGCTTCCACAGCTGTGTTTTATTTCTGGAGTCACACTGCATTTTGGGTGGAAAACTATGGAGATTATGGTGCTTTTTTTTGTGTGGCATAGAAGATATCAGTTAGTGAAAGCTTTGATGGAAGGAGAGTGTTTTAAAGCCTGCTACATTTACAATCCTTATCTTTCCATTTGTGTTCTAGAAGGTAGGCAGCAGTGTCTTCATTTTCTAGATCAAGAAACCCGGGGAGAAGCACTCTGCCTGCCTCAGTTTGCTCGGCTGGTGGAGTGACAGGCTGAGCATCACCTGCTGAAGCTCAGGTTCCAAATCACTGCGTTGCCTGCTCAGTAGAATGACTTAGCCACGCCCGACCCACCTTTATTCATTCATATTTATTTAGTGTCTGGCAGAGAGAGGCGATCTTTGCATCGTACACGTTTGTCGGGATTTTGTAGTGACTTCCCCAGGTGGAAGGGCCCTGGGAGAAAAAGTGATACCGCGTTTTCAGTGACCTGGTCATAGACCAGAACAAGAGACTGAGAGGATGGAAGGGAGAAGCAGCAGGGAAAAGGGCTGCTTGTCCACTTGTGTCCAGGGGCAAGGCCCCACTCTTTGGAACGATGAGATAACATGTTGATGGCTAGAGGCAGGCAGTGGCTTAGAACCGCGGTGACATGAACGCAGGTTGACATTAGTTAAAGCCACTACTGGAAACCCACTTCCTGGTGTGAGTTGCTACACTTGATGTGAGACAACAGGTTACCTACCTGTCTGTGAAGTTCACGGGAAGGTGATGCGAACCGTAGAAGTGGAGCTGTGTTCTCGGATGATGGAGTCTTGGGAGGAAGCAGGGAGCCTGGTGGTTAAGAGCTTGCCTTCTGGAGGCAGATGGATCTGGATTCACATCTTGGTTTTACAGCCTCTATGACCTCCCCTTTACGAGCCTGTTTCTTTGTAAGTAAAACCAGGATGGAAATAGTTCTAAGTCAGTGGTCGGCAAACGCATTCGTCAACAGAGCCAAATATCAATAGGACAACGATTGGAATTTCTTTGGAGAGCCAAATTTTTTAAACTTAAACTTATTCTAACACCACTTCTTCAAAATAGACTTGCCGAGGCCGTGGTATTTTGTGGAAGAGCCACACTCAAGGGTCACCTGTGGCTCGCGAGCCGCAGTTTGCTGACCACGGGTCTAAGTCATAGCGTGAGGAGTGAGTGAGATAAATCCCATACATGTTTGGCCTGCTACCTGGTGTGCAACGACGTTCTAGGAACAGTACCAGCTGTTATGATGGAGCCATCAGATTGTTGGTGTGAACAATTTTTGTGTGTGTCTTAGTATTTAGACCCTCTGAGACAAATCATACTATTCACGCTTTTGCTCCCAAAATATCAGGGAGGCATGCATCTGAGTCATAGGCAACTAGACAGAAAGGGAGGGGCACTAGTCTTCTCGACCTGCTCTTGAAATCATTGCACAGGTTGGTGAATGGAATGAGTCAGCCATGCCAGACCCATCTTTATTTAGCTTATTGAGCCTTTCCCCTGTCTAGCAGAGAGAGAGAGGTGGTCTTTGCATCATGCACATTGGTAGGGATTTCGTAGTGAATTCGCCAGGTAGAAATGCATCGGGAGAAAAAGCGATACTGCGTTTTAAGTGAACTGATCATAAACTGGTTCTGTGCCTGCATTGGTGCTTACAGCGCACGCCCAGGCCGTTTCAATGCCTACCTGTAGGGATGTATGCAGGTGCTAGGGCTGTTGCTAGAAATTTGATTTATTCCAATGTGATAGCTCATGAAGTTATAAAAATAATTATTTTGAATTATTCTGATCATGTACAGGGACTGAATGAAGAGCAGTTTAGAAAAAGAACTTTCTCAATCATTTGTCCTGATTTCACACTTAGTCACAATAAACTGTCTCTTGGATTTATGTACATGGAAGTCAGAATGGGCTTTGCCTGGAGGAGGACTAGCTCCTAACTTAATATCACCAACTCAGAGTTGCATCCAGGCCTTTAAGGCCGATGGAAATTTGGCACAAACTGATCTATCGTGATGATCAGGCCTGATGATAACTATGACCTGTGACTGGAGAGAGGGCAAGGGCGGAAGGAACGCAGATCAGAGGCTGAGAACCTTGAGCCCCAAGGCCTGTTCTTTGGTGCCGGATGTGCGATCCTGGTGAGGCCTGCGCTCCCCGAGCTCCATCAGATTCTTCTGTTAAGGAGACGTGATCATGTCTACGTAGCTTACGTAATTCACAGGGCTGTCTGGAGGTCCACACGGCATCATCTTTACTCCTGCTGTAAACAGAGTTCTCTCTCCATTTTCTGTACCCATTGCTTGCCCACCTAGTTGCCCACCCTGAGAAGTTTCCTCTCTCACGTTTGAGCCTGTGGATCCCACTGCCTCCACGTCGAAAATCCTCCTCCTTTGTGCCATGGCTTTGTTGAGGCTTTCCTCACCTCTCATCGGAGATACTTCAAGTTGTCATGTGTCCTGACTTTCCTCCCGCCCCCTGCTGCTCCAGCCCTGCTACATGCCAGCTCCTCCGCTGTAACCCTCCAGTCATCTGCCCTTGACCCCCCTCCCCCCAACTCTGCCGGAAGCACAGGCTCTGTAGCATGGCCTCTTGAAAGCCATCAAAGGACACTGTCCCCCTGACCTCCCACCAGAGCCTTTTCTGCCCCTCTACCTGTACCTGCCCTGCGCTCCAAACATGTGGCCTTAGGTGTTTGGAACCTTTGCCATTGTTCAGACGTCACCGAAATATTCCTGAGATGGGAGAACGCTAACTAGGACTTTGTAAGGTTAACAAAGTATCTTGTGTAATTTTTTTTTTAACATTTTTACTGATTTTTTTTTTTTTTTTTTTTTTTTTTAGGGAGAGAGGAAGGTAGAGGGACAGACAGATAGAAACACTGTTTGGTTGCTGCCTGCATGCCCCCTACTGGAGATCAAGCCCGCAGCCCCGTCATGTGCCCTGACCTCTTGGTTCATGGGTCGACGCTAACCGCTTAGAAACACCGGCTGGGCTTCTTGTGTATTTTTAAAAATGTTATCATTGATTTTAGGGAGAGGATGGGAGATGGAGAGTGAGAAAGAGAAACAGTGATGTGAGAGAGAAACATCGATGGGCTGCCTCCTGCATACCCCTTATTGGGGGATCGAGCCCACAACCTGGCACACCCCCCAGCAGGGAATCGAACCTGTGACCTTTTGGTGTATGAGACAACACTCAATCAACTGAGCCACACCTCCCAGGGCAGCTTCTTTTGTTATTTTAAAAATTCACACCTAGTTTATATTCTACTCAATATACCGCTGTTTTTGATATAAAAAAAAAAAAATGCCTTGAAAATCACCACCTGTTAAATGGCTACCTGTCTCCCATGCTCGCGGACCTGGCCCTTTAGGGAGATGCCCCGTGTTGCCCTCTGGCTCTGGCAGCCCTTGCACACAACGCAGATGGCCCGGAGTCACCCACTTGCTCTCTCGGGTGCTTTCTCCAGCATGCAGTACTCTCTCCTACTTGATGAGATCTTTCTGATCCCCGCGGAAAGTCAGTGCTGGGGAAGGTCTGGCCTCCACTTGAAGTATGGCTTCTGCTCTCGGTAGCCTCCGCACACCCCTCTGTCCCAGCGCTTACCCCAGCCCGCTGTCCTGGGATCTGCCTGTCCCATCATGGGTGAATTAGCCGCAGACGCCAACTCTTGTTTATCTTCATGTTCCCCATTCAGCACAGTGTGTCTCTCCACGTAGCTGTGGCCGTAAGACTGGAGTTCTCAATCTCAGCCCTATTGACCCTTCTGGGCTGGACCCGTCTTTGTGGTGGAGCTGTTCGCGTGTTGTAGGATGTCCACAGCATCCCTGGCCTCCATCCACTAGATGCTAGTAGCATCCCCCCGACCCTCCCTCACCCCATTATGTCAACCAGAATGTCTCCAGACATTGCCAGGTATCCTAGGAGGGAGCACTGTCACTCTCTCTTGAGAACCACTACTCTGACGGATTTCAAGAGTTCAGGATAGCCCGGCTGGCATGGCTCAGTGGTTGAGTGTTGACCTGTGAACCAGGAAGTCATGGTTCAATTCCCAGTCAGGGCACATGCCCAGGTTGTGGGCTTTGATCCCCAGTGTGGGCCATGTAGGAGGCAGCAGACTAATGATTCTCTCTCATCATCGATGTTTCTATCTCTCTTTCCCACTCCCTTCCTCTCTAAAGTAAACAAACAAACAAACAAATAAAGAGTTGAGTATAGAGTGTTGTAGAAAGTGCTGTGAGATGTAAAGTTTTGGTAATGTGACAGTATTCTTGGCAGCCCTACAATGTCTTGAACTAGCAACAGTGACTGCAGTCAGCTGATAGGTGATGCCCAGCACAGTTTTAGTCAAGCAGGCAGGGACTGCTGTTTAGATTTGGGGGAGATTTGAGTTGGGCTTCTGGTGTGCTGTGTGATTTTGGAGCGTCTATCTCAATGGGGAAGTCCTCAGCCAGCATGGGCATGGGATGTGGACCCATTCCTAGTCCTGCAGGTGTTACCCTCAAACATTCCAGATTGTTCACCTGCATTGTGTGGCTGGACTGCATTTAGAAAACCTCACTTATTCTGTTGGAGGTTGCAGTAGAAGAGGTGCATTCATTTCTTGAAGTTCCACCTATGGAACGTAAACAAGAACGCATTTCTGTTCTAAGAAGGTGAAAGGGTAACTGAGCAGTGCAGTCCGCCAGTGTTAGGGAGCCCTGAGTAAGCGCCTGGCACTTGGCAGTGGGCTGGGGCTATGGTGGTGACGATGGGGGACCAAGCCTTCTATCTAGGAAGAGGAGAGCGAAGCATGCAGCACTACTTGCTTCAAAGGAGAAAGGTTGGCCATCAGGCTATTTAAAATAGACTCCACTTATGAGTAAAAGATGTCTGGTTTTATTTTTTTAAAATATGTTTTTATTGATTTCAGAGAGGAAGGGAGAAGGAGAGGGAAAGAGAGAGAGATAGAAACATCAATGATAGAAGAGAATCATGGATCGTCTGCCTCCTGCACGCCCCACACTGGGGATGGAGCCCGCAACCCGGGCATGTGTCCGGACCGGGAATCGAACCGTGACCTCCTGTTTTTAAATAATTCTTCCTTATTACCCCCAAAGCAAACCATTTTAGCTCTTCCCTCCCTCATATTTGGCATTTGCATAAAGGAATGACTCAGTGGCTTATGTATCCTTTCCTGAACTCCCCGTGGGCTGCAGTTCAGAAGAGCTCCCTGGACAGTGGAAGAGTGGGAAGTCCATGCCAGGGCAGGTGAACATGTCTCTCTGTGGCTTATTTATAATTAATTGAGGGAGAGTTAAATGATAAAGCCCCAGTCCTCAGGGTTTTGATCCATTGAAATAAGGAGAGCTCACAGTCCCTGCCTTGTCCACCTCATAGGTTAGGAAGACCAAAGGGAATGGCTAAAAAGACCTTCTTATTGACTGAAAATTGCATGGAAAGAACAGTCTGTGAATGAATGCACCTTCCAATGTCCCTCTGCCCGTCTCCACCCCCAACCATGCTCTCTGTGACCCTAGATATGCTTTAAATTATATATATATATATATATATATATGTGGTAAAATACATATAACGTGAAGTTTATCTTTTAAACCATTTTAAGTTTACAATTCAGTATCATTAATTACATTCACAGTGTTGTGCCACCATCACTCCCATCATCACACTTGTCATCGTCCCGAAGAGAAAGTCTGTGTCCATGAAGTTGTAATTCCCCATCCCCCTCCTCCACAGCCCCTTGGACCCCCCTTCCGGTTCCTGTCTCTGTGAAGGTGCTTGTTTTGGCACCCCATAAAAGTAAGAGCATGGAATAAGTGTCCGTTTGTGTTGGCTTATTTCAAGCATGTAGGTATGTTTTCAAAGCTCTGTCCCATGTCCCTAGTTGAGGTTTTACTGTCAAGTATTTGTGGAACAAAATGACTGGCTGAAGTTACTGAGCTGTGGACACATGACTAGATTTCCGGTATGATGGTGGAATAGCATTGCTGGTCTTCTTTAGAAATAGGCTGTAAGATAATTATTTCTGTTACCCCTAGCAAGCGTGGTCCATTTGGGGATCAAGAAAGGACTAACTTAAATGTACCATATGCCAACATAATCGGGTGGTGAAATCAGGCAGCCAGTTGGGGTCAGGAGAAGAAAACCAGTCGATCCTGTCTCCTCTACAGACAAGCAGATGATAACTGCTGGGCCAGTCTTGTGCTAACCAGTTGCCAATTGTCTGTTTCATTGAATCTTAAATTCGTGTATGAAGTGAGGATGCACGCCCTGTCTTGTAGTAACCAGCTTTCAATCGTTATTTTCATGCAAAGTTGTTTTAGTTCGAGGCCCGACCTCATGAACTCATGTTGACGGAGGCTCTGATAGCTTGAAAGAACGCCTGAGTGGGTGATTGAGGCGACCATGTGAAGTGATTGCATGGAGGGGAGAGAGCTGACATCCATTGACCCCGCATCTTGTGTTAGCACTTCTCCACGCATCATCTCCACGCATCCTTACACCCTTTCGAGGCAGGTGTCCACACCCCAGGTCCCCAGAGGAGGGGCCACCATTTGATAAGCAAGCTTCTCTGCGGTTATTTCAGAGGGAAGCTCTCACATAGAGGCTTCTTACACCCCAAAGCCTGGAGGAAGTGGTTCTTTCGGCGCGGATGGTAACAGTTTTCCACTCAGATCGCATAGCTCAGAAAGGGCTGGGAAGCGATGGTGGGAGGCTGCCGAATGACATCAAATGAATTTTTCATGACCAAGTAACTCCTCCACACCAGGTTTTCTCTTTACCGTACTTAATTGAAGTATCCTTATAATCTCACTAAAGGCCCAGTGCATGAAATTCGTGCATGGGGGAGGGGTCCCTCAGCCTGGCCTGCACCCTCTCGCAATCCAGGACCCCTTGGACATCCCTCTTGCAATCTGGGACCACTAGTTCCTAACCGCTCACCTGCCTGCCTGCCTGATTGCCCTTAACTGCTCGCCTGCCTGCCTGATACCCCTAACTGCTCGCCTGCCTACCTGATCACCCCTAACCGCCTCTGCCTTCGTCCCCGCCGTTGTGGCTTCTTCCAGAATGACATCTAGAAGGTTGTTTGGCTGTCCAGTCTAATTAGCATATTACACTTTTATTATTATAGATGTTCAGTATGTTATTTAGCATATCACAGAGCAGCATGAAGAAGCCAAAAATGAGCAATGAATGCACGTATTATTTATTGCCTGCATCATACTTTGTCCTCCAGGTTAGCGTGGGCAAAGAGGCCAGAGATGCCGGCTTCTCCCTTATTCTGACACTCTTCTTGCTAAATAGGACAATTGCATTGGCAGAATGTCTAACCATCCACTTTGCTTTTAAAAAGAGCAACTGTATTATGTGTCTGCAGGTTGGCTACTATTATTATAATGTTCCTATTCAAATAAATCTCATGGAGCCACAGGGAAGGCAGTGAAGAATAGATGATTCTTTTATCTTCCTTTTTTGGGGGAGGGAGAGGGGATACTCAGATCTTTCTAAGTGTCTTGTACAGATCATCTTAATTCATGGTTATTGTTTTGCTTTTCCTTTTAAGTATGATTTCCTAGTTTTCTCTTACTCTAAACTTAATCTACTCATGAAAGGGGCCTGAGTCACACCATTGTTTCACTTTCCGTCACCTTGCTTCTTGCTTTGTCTAAAGAATTGATTGCAGTGTCCAGTGTTGAGCGTGTGCTGGCAGATGGAGGTGATGGGGAATACATCCTTCCTTTCATTAATTAGCTTCCCTTCTTAAGAGACCCATGACGCAGTGGGACCTGGTAGGAGTGTCTCTTTGTGGGGCTCCCCATTGCTTTTTGACTTGGACAAGATGCTACATTCTGAGCTTAGCGTTCTCAATTTGAAAATTAGAACCTTAGTTCTAATCACAGGTGACATCTGTTCTCCAGCTAGTGAAAAAACACACAGATGTGGTTAACATTTGTCTGAGGAACCTAAAACAAAATTTCTTTTAAATAAGGCCATCTACTTAGCTCTCATAGGTACTATTAGTAGTATTATTATATGCTTTTGCAATTTGGCGTAAAGCAAATTCAAATGAGCTAGTAATCTTTGGAATAGCTAATTCTGGTATATTTTGAATTCTCAAATACCTCCTTTTATAAAAAAAAAACAACCCAAAACTTGCAAATACTAGTGGCAAATGATGTGTCAGAGTGACTGCAAATGAGGACACTTTGATTATACGCCCCATCCACAGCCTTCATATTTATAATCTCACAATTAATTACAAAAAGGTATGGAACTTCCAGAACACTTCTGTAGTTGACAGGATATGTTAAGCCTTCCTACTTATTTTAACACGTAATAGTTTCCCATAAAATAGCTGTGGTGGATCACTGTCCATGTGGTGTTTATGGCTGTGACTAAGTGTCTGAAGGGGCTGCCTTGACTTCCCATTGTATGTGTGTCCTCCCCGTTCTTTCTTATAGCCAGCACCATGCAACGTGAAATGAGCTCAGCCATAGCCAGTTTGGCTCAGTGAGGAGAGCGTTGGCCTATGTACTGAAAGGTCCCAGGTTTGATTCTGGTCAAGGGCACATGCTTGGGTTGCGGGCTCAGTAACCGGTGTGGGGCGTGCAGGAGGCAGCCAATCAATGATTCTCTCTCATCATTGATGTTTCTATCTCTGTCTCCATCTTCCTTCCTCTCTGAAATCAATAAAAATATATTTTTTTAAAAAGAAGAAATGAGCTCAGTATATGCAAAGTCACTTTAATATAACCCTCCATAAAGCACAGCCCTTTGTTAGCCAATACATAACAGCACACTTATCTCTTTGACTTGTATCGGCATTGCGTTATATTGACATGGACGCTCAGGGTTTGGTTGCATTCCGGATGGGAAAAGGTCCTGTTCGTTTATCGGGAAGGAGTGGGGATCCTAAAAGTTCTGTGGTTGCTCGAGAACGACTGGGAAACATAAAAGAGCAACGCAAACTGCAGACTTATATACGTCTTTGAAAAAGCAGTAAATGGAAATTAGATCTTTTTGGCAGGGTAGTAGGTGGGAGAGATTTTAATCATTACTCATTCCATTTTGCAGCAACTGTATCTCATCAGGTCTAACATGCTACTGATGGTAAGATGCGTCCCAGTTTTAGGGACATTAAAGTATCTAAAACATGTGGCTGGAGAATGGTGCGATGTGTCCAACTCAGAGTCCTGTGCAGGGCCCTCTGGAGAGTGTGCTTCCTTGTAAAGGCCGCATGTGCCGCGTCTGCCTTAGCCCGCCTGCAGTGTTGTTTATAACGAGTTAAGTTTTGATTTTTAAAAGAATAAGTTGACATTAACATTAAGTTGATCTTGTAGTGTGTGTCCAGAATATTCCAGTGAGACCCAGTAATTCAGACTCGGGCTATTAGAATGTAACAGTCTAATGTAGGGTTAGAGCATGTTCATGTTTGAAACTGAAATAATAAGGCATAACATGACCTTGCATCTAAACCATCCCCAAGATGGACCTCTTCTGTCTTTAAGGCTATCCGGGGAATTATGCAAACTTCTATCAGTAAAACTTCTCTGAGTGTCAACTATGTGTAAACACCTGTAGAGAATTAGTAGGAATAAAATTTGCCACACATTGGAAGAGATCTTTCCAGTGACTAACCAGTCCCATTAGCTAAGAAGCTCTCTTTATTTACTACCCACAGTTTCCTTGGCTCAGTTCATAGCGTCACCCTGTTTATTTTTTGTTCTGCATTCAGTAAAGATGAAAACCAATGTATCGTACTCTGGGGAAGAGAACAGATCTGGTTGAGTCTCGGTAGCCACCTCCTTTTTAATTGAGTATGAATGTGCCTTCAGCATAGGACCTGGTGACGGAGCCATAGAAACCCAGATGTTCATCTCCTCGCCATCTGGGTCAACACTGGCGTTGGGCTGTGCCAGTCAAGGTGCCTGTGGAGTAAAGACAGAGCATGAAGGCAGGGACATGTGGACATGTGGACATGTGGATGGTGTGGGGCCAGGTGATCAGGGTTGTGGCCCGTCTAAGGGTGGAGGAGTTGAGCTCCGGGCAGGGCCTGAGTCACTCTCCACCTTAGTCTCTCTCTTGCATCTGGAAAGGGAATAGCCATCTGAAAGGCAGTTTTTTGGGAGACGGGCGCTGGCGCGTCTGAGCTCACCTTTGCTCTGGATGTTAAATCACTTTGCAGCGGGAGGCTTAGCGCCGACTCCTGCGTGGCTGTGTAGCGGGAGCCTTTTTGGGGGGGGACAGCCCCCAGAGAGGACCGTCCACAGCCACCGGGGTGGCGGGTGCCTCTACTGCGAGGCAGCTTTCACGTAAAATCTTTCGTTATTATGACATTTCACTTTGGCATTTTAAAATTTCATCGCTGTCCCTTTTCATCTGTTATATTCCAGTGACTCAGCTACCCCACATCAGCTCTGTGGGAGACATGAGGGAGGAAGAAAAAACTGAAACAGATGCAGTCCCTTCATCCCAGGTCTGGGTATCTGAGAGCAGGACAGAGAGAACAGCTCAGCCAGAGGGCACCAGCCCAGCTAGGACTGGACTCCTTTCCCCTTTGTTAATAGTACACACAGCAGACCCCCCTTCAGGAAGATTCTGGTCCGACGGATCCTCCAGGGCAGCGGGCGAGGCCGGAAAGTTCTGCAACACCCTCAGGCGCCCCTGGCCCTCTGCGCTCCGAGGGAGGGCTGTGCTCAGATCCTGAGATTGAGAGTTCTCCTTACTATTTCCCCTTGGAGAGCAGAGCTGTCACTTAGAGATCAGCAACCGGGGGAGGATGGCCATCTGCTCTGCAGAGAGGGCTAAAGGGGTTTCTGGGAATTGAATTAAGGCCCCTCCCCCACCGGGGCTGCACACCAAGTGGAAAGAGGGAGCGCGCGGGCTCGCAGAGTGCGTTGTTTCCAGTGGGCTGTGCGGCTGTGCAGGACTGCTGCTGGCATTGGAACCTCCTGGTGAATAACGTGCCATCACCTTGACGCATCGGCCTCCTCTTCAGCTCAGCTACTCTGTAGAAATGCCCGGAGACGTCCTAAGATTTCGCTCAGTTGCTTTGTATCTGGGGGACCTGTTTTAGAGAAGGATGAGTCCAAGGCAGGATATAAAACCTTCGGATCTCCCCAATTGTGTCTGCCCATTTGTTTTTAGACAGAATTTGCAGCAATAAAATCTATTTATAAAACATACGCATGTCCTATCACACTCACTGAGATGTAAGTTAACATTTGCCACTGACGCTGGCCCAGGCATGGTATATTGCCTGAAAACACAGCTGTAGAAAATTCAAGGTGTGTGATCATCATTTTAATTTTTCAGTGGCAAATAGGTTATGTTCCCCTTCTCTTTCTACCACAATTACAGAGGAGGAAGGGGAGGCACTCAGGAAGGTTTAGCTTGGATTCATTTTTTGGTTGAAACATAGTACAAGTGTTAGGCTTAGTTTCCCTGGCTCCAAAATAGCACTGTTAATTTTTTCATTGGGTGAATTTTCACACCAGTGCTAATCACACGTTTCTATAAATTATATTAATTTAACTTATTTCCCTAAACGTTGTTCTGCAGCATGCAGCACGGATGTTCCCTGGCTCTTGGCTCTGTGCGATCGCTGCACTTGGAGAGGGAACAGGGCATCTGAAAGGCATTATTAGGTGATGGAGGCTGCGGCTTCGGGTCTCACCTTGTGCTCTGGTTCCTAAACCACAGCTGTTCTCTCCCTGGGCATCTGCCGTGCATGGCCTGCCCTCCGTCTTTGACGATGTCCCTTATACTTTGACAAGTATTAGTTAAAGGGATAATAAATTTAGGTAATCACACCTTTTTTTGGTTAATATATTTTTACTAATTTTGGAGAGGAAGAGAGAGGGAGAGAGAGACAGAAACATTAATGATGAGAGAGAATCATTGGTCAGCTGCCTCCTGCATACCCCCTATTGGGGATCAAGTCCACAACCCTGACATATGCCCTTGATGGAATCGAACCTGGGACCCTTCAGTCCGCAGGCCAACACTCTATCCGCTGAGCCAAACCAGCTAGGGCTAGGTAATCATATTTAGTGTTTAATAGTTTAGTTTGCAGGAGGGTGAGTCCTTCCAATTTCAAAGACAAAGGAGATTGGTGTGTGCGATAGTGTGCCCTTTCTTGTCCCTAAAAGGGAGTACTCACGTTTATGAAAAATAACTGTGTGTTTATTTTCTTTACAGAGTATGATTTCATCCATTGTAAATAGCACATATTATGCCAACGTGTCAGCAACTAAGTGCCAGGAGTTTGGGCGATGGTATAAGAAGTACAAGAAGATTAAAGGTAAACTTTTTATTTCTGAAGCCTATTTTCAGTTTCTTAGGCTAATGAATTGTTGAGTCTTTGGAATTTATGCTAATTTTAGGTATACTTTTAAAATAACATTTTATGTAATTTTTAATAAAGACAATATTCTTAATACTTCCATCAAGAGATCCAAATTGACTTCCTTAAAACTAAGATGGTCTTAGAACTAAAAGTAAAATTCTTTTTTGTTGTTGTCCTGTTTTGTTAATTCTCACCCAAGGATATCTTTTTTTTCATTGGTTTTTAGAGTGGAAGGGAACGGGAGAGACAGAGAGAGAAACATTGATGTGAGAGAGACACATCAATTGGTTTTCTCCCATCGGGGCCTGCAACCGAGAAGGTATATGCCCTTGACCAGAATCAGACCCAGGACCCTTCAGTTCATAGGCCAGTGGTCTATCAACTGAGCCAAACACACTAGGGCTGAAAGTAAAATTCTTAGCATATATATGAAGTTAGTGTTCATAAGAGATACTTGTGAAGGTTGAGATCTTTCAAAATATTTTGAAATGGTCTATTTCACATAAGCATGCTTATTTAAAAGCTAATCAATGAATCATTTCCACTTATATAGTACTGGACGTTTAAAAGCAGTCATTCTAGGTTGAATCAGCACTTGCACTTTAAGTAGCAATTACATATTAGAAGGATTGTTGTGGTCCCAGGAATCTTAGAGTCAGAAATGGAGTTTTGCTGTTGTGTGTATTCGGAGACAATTCCAGAGCCATGGCCAAAGCAAAGGGACTTGTGTTCAAATCATTATCTTCCATTTGCCAGCTGTGTGAGATCGAACAAATTTTTTTAACTTCACCAAGACTCAGTTTCCTTATCTGAACGTTGCAATGATAAAAGTTGCTGGCTAGTTAACCAGTCCTTTAAATATATTTGTGATATTTGGCCTTTGCACATATGTCAGTGTTGGAAAAATTATGTTGTTCTCGCCCCAGTTCAAATACCGTTCAATTAAATGCTGCTGGCCCCTGAGGGCACTTGGGGAATTTTTGGTAACATAATAGGTTGATGTTCGCAGCTATTGCAGTCCATATTTTGCATAATTAGGTTATCATCCATCACGTTTCATTGTAGGTTCTCGTAGCCTTGTTGTCAATTCACTGCCCCACTGAGGGCCAATGGTATGGTTGGTGGGTGATGGCTAGCAGGAAAGGATGGATTTACTTGTTTTACCACAGCAGGTTCCTCTCGGGGTTCAGAGTGTGGAAGGGGCGCTTGCTGGTTGTCTAATGTTTGGGAGTCAGTTTACAAGGTTACCTTTGGAGGACATGAACTTCGTGTGCCCTGGTGGCACATTTCTGATTACAAAGGAATGAGCGCATTTTATGCTAAATACACAACTTGATAAAAATGTCAACATGTTGAACTCCCGAAAGAAATTAAATCCACTGACGATTGAGTTCAGATCTCTTTCTTTACAACATATTCTCAAATCCTTAGGACCCTCTAGGTTTCGGCTCGGGCACTTGCTTTAGAATATTATTAGTATTAACTCATGTACAGGATACGACGAACAGCTCCTCTCCACAAGACATGACTGTATGGTTCAGAAGGGTTTCTTTTCTGTTGAGTGCCGTCTCCAAGCTTTTCTTTTGATATAAGATGGTTCAAGCGCGTGAACATACCCTCTTTGGTTAAAAATCAAAAGAATCACGCGGCTCCAAGGTCACTGGTGAAATCCCATTTGCTCGCTGTGACAAGAGAAAGGAAGAGCGAGCGTGTCCTCCTTTAGTCGTCTGGAGTGTCATCCCCGATTCAGAAAGACTGAAAACCCTTCAGTCTAGCGTTTCAGAATGGCCACTGCAGAGTGCGTGTGTCCGTGTGCATCTGTGCACACGCACCTTAACACTTACGGCTTCTACTCTTCTCTTCTTTCCTTAGAAATCCAGGTTTTGTGTGTTTGTTTGTTTTCTTTTCAAGATAGTAAATGCACAGTTAAATTTTTTAAGTGCCTTAAAAGCAGGCTAAGACCTTGATTTCAATCAGGAGGTCAAGGATCTACATACCTGAAGAGGCTGTCAGACGCTGTGTACACATGCTATTCAGAGAGACAGAGCTAGTCATTCCTGGGGAGAGTGTGTGTGTGCCAGTGTGTGTGGCAGTAGGAGGAGAACAGGGAAGGTTAAGGTATGTGTGAAGTAAACACAAGCTGCCGTAAAACAGTCCAAGTGGTGTTGATGCATCAGCCCCGGGGGTGGGAGGGAAAACAAAGCGTTCACGGCAGGTAGGAGGGCGCCCAGAAAATCAACACCCCGAGAAGAGCGTTTTATTAACTCTCGACCCCCAGAGAAAAGCACATGTCGGGCCTATGCAGACGCGGGTCATTGGCTAGAATAGATGTTGCTGTGGGGGATCCTCTCTCATAGAATCCAGCTCTCACGAGAAAGTCATGATGTTGTTTGTGAGATTTCTGTTTGTGTCCACCCATTTAAAAAAAAATAAAAAAAAAAAAATATATATATATATATGTAAATAAAAAGAAGGAAATGAGTAGTAGCAAACCCAGAATTCTACCTGAGGACTCTCCCTGCGAGCTGAGAAGTCAGTTCTCCCTCCTTCTGGGCTTCCTCCCCACAGCCTCTCCCTCCTTGCTCTCAGCCCACAGTTACCTAGTTACGTGTCCCATGGCTGATAGTCAGCGTGGAAGGAAAGCTCACGCCAACTCACTGATGTCCCAAGCTAAAGGCCTGCTGCATTGTCAAATATGTTTCCTATTATCTGCTAATGTCTGTTTTAATAAAACAGTGGGAACTAAATGGTTGCTTCTTAATCAAAACCATGATTTCCTAAACATAAGCTATGTGATTCTGTTACAAATTGCCACATATAGATCTCCTAGGTCAGAATTTTTTTCTCATCTCATAGAAATAAATAAACAGTAAAATAATTATATACTCGGAAAGATCAAAGTGAAGATGACTAAAACCTGGCAAAAATAAAAGTCTACTGGAAGGATTAAAAAAAAAAAGATCAGATTGCAAATTCTATAGTTAATGCTTAAATAAATATGAGAAAAATGAACAATCAATAACTTGATATCATTAAAAACAGATGTAAAAACTATATACAAATGGAATTGTCGAAATTTTGAAGTAAACATTTTAATGTGCATTTTTTGAATTTGTTGTTCTTAAAGCTAAACTATTTACACTTATTTTTTTTTAAAAGGCCTAAGTTGGTTTGGTTTAGCCTGTTAACTTTATTTTCCCCAGAGATCATAGCAGAGCACATTCTGTTTACCTTTTTCCTTTAATTTCAAAGACAATCATGGTTGACACAGACATATTTGAGTTAACATTAGTGTTAATTCATGGTGGATGGGGAGACAGTGTGTATGCTCTGGTTTTAAGGTCCAGAACCGTGAGCCTACATCCCACGAAGAGATGAAGTGGGTGAATGGGGTAGGAGGTTGGTTTAGACAGCATTTTTTTAAATTGCTGTTCATCGCATACTACGATTGCTTCTGGCCTACATTTTTACCATGTAGAGCAGTAAGCTCCAAAGTTTAAGGAAAGAAGTGTGCATGTTGTGTAAAGGAACAAAAAGGGGCAATATTAACAGTTGTTTAATGTGGGGGAGCTTTAGTGTTGGATACAAGGATAGTCCACAGGACCTAAAGATGTTCATGCTATGACATTATTTTCAAGAATTCTTGGGATTATGTAGGATTTACTCTGTCAATTTTTCTTTCATATGTTCTGTACATTTTATTTTATTTTTTGGTTAATCCTCACCTGAGGATATTTTTCCATTGATTTTTGGAGAGAGTGAAAGGGAGGGGGAGAGACAGAGAAACATCGAAAGGAGACGCATTGATTGGTTGCCTCCCGCATCGGCCCTGACAAGGGCCAGGGATTGAGCCTACAACTGATCCCTTGACCAGAATCGAACCCAGGACCCTTCAGTCCTCAGGCCAATGCTCTATCCACTGAGCTCAACTAGCTAGGGCTGTTTTATACATTTTAGTAAAAAACTTACATTTAACGTAATTCTTCTTTTGTGTTACTTACTCTTAGGCAAAAACTTTCCCCACCATTTTTATGAAACGAAGTGGAATTTGAGGGCCATACCATTAGCAATGAAACTCTGATGGCAGTCTACTTGTGCAGCGGGTTTTAGAAGAATAAAATAGTGACAACAAGGAAGGGCTCCTGTATTTTAAATATTTCCTAATTAAAAATTAACAAGTTAAAAAATAATTTTATATATAAAGTGTTTTGCACCTGGCACCAAGTGCATGTTGTCTTTGGTGAGGTCCAGCTCAAGTATTTAATATGTCACAGAATTAAGGGGTCATCGCAAGTTCACATGGATATTGGTGCATATCATGAAATTATTTGTGTCATAAAATAATACCACTAGAATGCATGGACCTAACCAAACCCCATAGTTTGTTCAAAAAGCAAAATTATCCCCATCACTTTCTTCTTCTCAGTCATTGCTCAAGAACCCCCTGATTGCTAGTTGTCTTAATTTTATTTGTTTATTTGAGTTTATTTTGCAAAATATTAAAAAGCTGGGAGAAACGAGGATGTTAAAAATCAGTGTTCCTTCCCCAAGCCTGGTTTATTCTAGTAATCAGTATTTTATCTGACCCTGTCTGATCTAGTCTTGCAAGATCAAACGTCCAGGCCAGCGCGCAGACAGTAAACAAAGCCCGGGAAGGGTTTCAGTAAACACAAAGATTAGATGTTGAATGGAAATTAAACTCCTTGAACTAGTCCTCTGTACTAAAGTGGTTAAGTGGGTTGTGATTAAAAGAAATAAGTAATTATGATCATTATAGCTGAAATGATATAATGTTACCACATTTAAAGCACCTCTTGTACCCCAAAATGATTATGTCATTTACAAAGTGGTGCCTCGGAGTTGCATAGAGAAATCAGTGTCCTCTGACCTGGCTCCGTGAGGCGGCCCTTGCTTAGCCATGGTGGTATCAGTGGTCAGGACAATGCCTTTAATCAGCGGCCAGGACTTCTGCCCCTGCTGGTGCTGGGCTCTCAGGAGGTACAAGTCACTTACTGTTGTCTACATCATTCTTCCTCCGAGTTAGGAAAGAAACTTGCTTTCGCCTTTGGATCTAAATCAAGGTGTTTGGCAAGGAAGTTTGTCTGTCCTCTGCTTCTACTGTACCTTGCTTAAAGTAATGCCAACATTAGGTCCTTGAGTTTTATATCAACACTAGAGGCCCGATGCACGAAGATTCATGCAAGAATGGGCCTTCCTTCCCCTGGCTGCCAGCACTGCCTTTGCTCTGGCAGAGCTGCCTTTCCGCCTTCCCACGCTGCCCAGAGGCCCGGAGCTGCTGGGGCGGTGTGAAACGGCTGCATCGTCGCCATGGCAGTGCAAGCATCCCGCCCTGCCCTGGCCGTTTGGTGCCTGCGTATGTAAATTAACCCGCCATCTTTGTTGGGTTAATTTGCATACTCACTCCCGATTGGCTGGTGGGTGTCAGGAAGGTACGGTCAATTTGCATCCTTCTCTTTTTTTTATTAGTGTAGGTTGGATTCCTGGAAATAGAAGCATCACTTTCACAACCAACCAATTTTTATCTTACTGGTTTTCCACCACTTGGAAGAGCTTGCACATTTTCATTGTGACAGTCCCTGATGAGCACAGGCGACTGCTCACCAGTCCCCTTGCCCTCCCTGGCCTCCCTATCAGAAGCTTCTTGGGAGAGTCGGCACATGGAATGGTGCACGGAGAATGCCTTGGACCCTAAGCTCAGATGTGGGCTCATTCCTTACTTATTCCAGCTGGACAGGTAGCTACTTCTTTAGCCTGAATATGTTTATTCAAAAATGTTTAAGAAATAAAACAATTTTTTGTCAACAAGTAGTTTGTAGAATAAAAGAAACAAACTTGCTATCTGCTTATATTTATACTCTTTATAAGCCATTTAAAATACATGCTTAGAAAGTATAGAAAATCTGCTTTCCTAGCTTCCTCCTTCCATCCATCCATCCATCCATCCATCCATCCATCATGTATACCTACTATTTGAAAGGAGTATAAGACACAAGGCCTGGTTTAAAAAACTCAGTGTTCTATATGAAATAATTACTATAGAATGTAGACTTTTTGTTGCATATTTTGTCATCCTATCTAATAAAAGAGTAATATGCAAATTAACCATCACTCCACTACACCCACTAGCCACACCCACCAGCCAATCAGGAGCGAGTATGCAAATTAACCCAACCAAGATGACTGCAGCCATGGAGAGAGCAGGAGGGAGGCCTGGGTTTCCCTAGTGATGGAGGAAGCCAAGCTTTCTGCACAGCCTGGGGGGCCCAGGCCTCCACTCAAGGCTACGAAGTTTCAATTATAGAAGATAAATAAATCCCAACAAAAATGGCGACAGCCACGGAGCTGGAGAGAGCAGGAGGCTAGGGTTGCCCTGGGCGATGGAGGAAGCCAAGCTTTCCACACATCCTGGCCTGCCTTGGCCTCCACTTAAGGCTACAAAGTTTCATTTGTAGAAGATAAATAAATCCCAACAGAAATGGCTGCCACCACTGAGTGAGCAGGAGGCTTGGCTCCACTCCAGGCTACAAAGTTTCAATTATAGAAGATAAATAAATCCCAAATACCAGGACCTCCGCTTGGGTTGCTGGGGGGCGTGGCCAGCCTGCAAACCACCACAGGCCCCTCGCCCAGGCCGCCCCACACCTCAAGGGAACCCCCACCCATGCACCAGACCTTTATCCTATCTAATGAAAGAGTAATATGCAGATTGACCATCACTCCAACACACGAGATGGCTGCACCCATGTGGTCAAAGATCCTGCCCCTATGTGGACACAAGATGGCCACCACAAGATGGCCAGCAGGGGAGGGCAGTTGGGAGGTACCAGGCCTGCAGAGGAGGGAAGTTGGGGGTGACCGGGCCTGCAGGGAAGGGCAGTTGGGATTGGGCCTAATTGGGCAGTCGGACATCCCTCGAGGGGTCCCAGATTGGAGAGGGTGCAGGCTGGGCTGTGAGGGACACTCCCCCCCCCCGCCCCCGTGCACAAATTTCGTGCACCAGGCCTCTAGTTTAAAAATAAATTTGAGCATCTGCTTTATATACCTGGCAGGGTCCATTGTGGAACAGGTCTCTTTAATTCTTTGCATTTATTAGTACTTCCAGCATGCTTTTGATTTCCCATAGTTTCAGATTTTCATTTGTCCTGCCCAGAACCAAAATTAAAAACTCAGAAACAAAGATATATCTGGTGGTGACTGATGAAGAATCTACAGAGTTGTGAAAAGAGAATTTTTGTGTATAGACCAGAAAATGTCCAGCTTATTTAAAATCTGGCATGATTATAGTGATGTCCTCTAATTTGGGGGGAACCAATTGGTTAAAATCAGAGAATTTTCTTAGTTTCTTGATCAATTACATAAAAATTATTTGTTTTTCTTCCGACAGTCTACCAGGTTGAAAGCTGAAAAACACTTAAGTTTGCAAGGTGCTCAAAACTCTTAAGTACAAGTGCTGTGCAAGATGCTGGGACTATCGTGACAGTCGCCTATGGTAGACAGTTTAACCAGCTGTTTGCCTGACTGATGATGGGCCATCATTTTAACTTTTATAAGACTTTGAGGTTATCTGATCTTGGGGTCCTGAACTCCCAAGAGCATGAGCATTAACCTAGAATCATCTTGAAACCAGGGAAGCTATGAGTGCTAACGCTGAGCCTTTTCAACTCTCACCTTTCTACGTTCTATGTTCCCTAGTAGTCTCAATTCTTGAATAAGTTCCCTTCAAAAACATCTGGTGACTCATTCATTGTGTGATTTCCTCAGAGCCCTGTGAGTATAGGACCTTGAACATTGTAGGCACTTAGTAAATAGTAATAGAATTAAATTATGTAGATGAGCTTATTTGAACATATATGCACTTAGAACAGTTTTATTTTTGCACATATTATATCATGGCTGATCTTATTTATTATCTGACTTTTCAATTGAGAGAAAATAGAAAATACTTGGTTGTTTAAATCATTTTGCATATTAGTAATCAGTTAGAATCATTCTCTTTTTCTACTAATTAGTTATTGAGATGAAGATTTAGTAATAGTCAATTCCACTCCACTGAGAGAGACACCTTTATTGAGTAAAAATTAGGGACCATTTATATAGCCTGAGGAAAACATACCTTTGAGGTTTTTCTAGCTAGTTTATTGAGTATTTTCCTTAAACAATGGCCTAAGACATTTAAGTTCTATAAAATCAGAGTAAAAAAGGATGACTCATGGGTTATTTCCTTGATTAGTTTTTCTTTAATAGGTTTGAACTAAAAAATTAATACACGTAGCAAGCTAACTGGCAAAGGTAGAATGCTCCTGAACAATGATGCTAAGCTCCTGAAATGTGTTTTTCTCTCTCATGTGTGAATTCACCTCTGAAACGATAGTTTCAGGTTAAAAGAAGAAAAATAAAGACATTATTACATATAAGTAGCTTTATCCTATACATAAAGTTATGGGAATACTTGAAGTGATCAATGATTATAGAAACTATGATAAAGCATTGCTTGAAACCAAAGGGACAATAATGCTCAGATGCAGTATGGGTAAAGGTGGGTGGATAATGCTCACTTTTTCCATGGAACATAATGGGGTCCTATGAGCTTTTACTGACAAAAACCAGAGGTGTCCAGATTCAAGTTGCTTTATGTTAGACATACATGTTTTTTGTGGATCTTAATATGACGGAAAAAGGAAGCTGATAATAAGGGGAAAATACACCTAAGACCAGTCATACAGAATTATCAGTGCCGGCTGGTCCACCTCACTTATGGGCTTGGAAGCATTTTCCTTCCAAGCTTGTTTTATTAGGAGTTAACAAGTTGGCTCCGAATGGCTTGCTCTAGGCAGAGATTTGCAAGCAAGTTTTCAACCCAGAGACAGATTCTCTTTAACAAATGTAGAGAAAAAATCTTTAGGTGTTGTGGCTGAAAGACTTAGCTTTTCTTTTTTTGCCCTCAGCCCTTTCAGATGCCTAATATTTTCTTTAATTATATTTAGTGAACTCTCTGGTAATAGTTTTTTTTCCCCCCACCCAGTGCTGTGGGATTTATATCTGTTATATATGGGATATTAGCTTTAGCTCTTTGAAATCATGTCTGTCTCTGTTTGTGTTAACAGAAATTGGTTTTCATATAACAAATTGCCTTTGTACCTGCAGTCCTTGAATAGGAGAGATTAAATTAGAAGTGTTTCCTGTGATTGGACATAATGGGTATTGGCAGATGGGATGCTACTCTGGGTTTTCGGGGAAATTAGTATTATATTTACCCTTTAAAAAGAATTTAACTCAGTGATAGATTTTGGGTGAACAGTAGGGTTGTTTAACATCAATGTGTAATCCAGTTCAGACAGAGGGTCAACATGAATGTCAGGTGGGACCTATGAAATTGTCATTTTTGCAGGTCAGACTGTTGCATATCAGCCATTCCATGCAGTTCAACCATATGTTAGTTTCTTGCGATTGCCCGAGATTCCCAGGATATTACCACGTTATGTGAATGTGCATGTCCATTTTACTTTTTGTTGGCTACGTGGTTCTAATAAGCACTTCATATTTACAGCGTTTATGATAAATACTTGCTGAAGGTCTGCATTGTGCGAGTCATGTCTTTCATCCGTCAGCTGGAATCCATGTTGATCACACTCATTTTGGGACAAAACTTTTTTGGCCACAAGAAAAAGAAAAGAAAGAGGGATTCATGAAAATAAATATAATGAGTGTGAATTTGTTTTAGATGACTGGAATGAATTGATAATAGAAAACAAGATAGGGATCCAAAGGAGTTATGTTTTATTAAATAGAAAAGCATTTTAAATCAGAAGCAGATGTTGCATCTGTGTGTACTAAACAATTCAATTGTCAGATACAAATCCATACGTGGCATTTTTTTATAAAGCTGATATTATTCAGTACTGTATCTCCAGGAGCTGACATCATTCCCAGCACATAACAGTTGATTAATAAACATTTATGATATGCATTAAAACAATAAACAAAAGTGAATGACCTTATTTTATGGATTAGCTAAATCAGTGACTTCATCACTTTTTAGAACTGACCAGCTGCTTCAGTCTGTCACCTCAGGAAGGTGACAGGATGTTAGTGGAGGCATGAGGTTGAGCCCTCACCATTCAGTTAACTCATCCATACATGATGTCACCTAGGCATGTACATGCCAAATGCATGCATGCATGCGCACACGCATATACAAATAGGAAGCAGGACTTATCTGTAGAAAAGTTGACTAGTCCTGACTCAAGCCTTAAAATTAATGATTATCACATGCCCCAAGCTGGCAGTTTAGCATAATCAGTGGCACGAAGGCGCCACGGTCCTGAAGACATGGGATTGAATTCCGATTCTCCCTTTGATAAGTGTGTGACATTACTTTTTCTGAGCTTCTTCTTCAATAAAGTGGGCGTCCTCATATCTCTGTTACGCAGTTGTTGTGAGGATTAATTGACATGAATGTGGAAAAGGGTTAGCTCAGTGTCTGATGGTACCTGCAGTGCCAACATGTTTTAAAAGCCGTTTATTAGCATTCTGTGACAATTTCAGCACTTATAATAAGAACACTTTTTTCTAAAGGAAATCCATTAAAAAGTACTTGTGAAACGTTTAGGCTCCAAGAATTTGACTGAGTTATTTAGAGAAAGAAAAAAAGGAGTTTTCCCTGGCCTTGTGGTTTGTTTGTTATGCTTATGAGGCTAGAGCCAGCCCTAATCCTTCGAATATTCCTAAATATTTATCTACATTTGGACAGGTATTTGACCTTGAACAAGTTATCTGACTTCACTGGGTATTAGGTAGGATCACTGTGGACACCCAGGTATGGGGGCTAATGATGGGGGAGCAAGGATCTTGGGATGGAAGTTTGGAAATCCAGGGCAATGGTGTGTCACGTATCTTTTCTCTCGGCTCAGGTTTGGATATCCATTTGAAATGATCATTTTCATTGGCAACTTTTCTACCAAGAGTGCCAAAGGCAAGCCCGTATCTTATCTTGCCAAATCACTTCTAGAGAACTTTCTGAGACTAAAAGAGTCTTTCTTTCTTTCTTTTTCTTTTTTTTTTTAACTTGGCTTATATGCTTCCATTCAGGATTTTAGGAGATATTGTGTGGGGGATACTCGAGTGTTTTTATAGCACTCATTCATGCTAGTGAATGCCTTTGCATGAGCATCTTAATGGTTTAAGGAAAAATCCATAGATCAGAAATTCTAGAAATTTCTCAGTGCAAAACCTTTTACTCAGTTCATTGCTTTTCATTTACTATAATTATGGACAGACCCCAGGGGTTATTTTCCAAAAGAACTGTGTTAAAGTTTGCATTGAAATACTAGGTTCATTGTTCTGGAAAAATTATCAGTTTTTTTACGCAGTATTGGTAGATAAACTTGCAAGAGCTATACTACAGCTACCACTATTACTACTACATAAGCTACTCATATTCTTGCTGCTGCGTGGAGTTTCACCAAGAGAGATGTCTTAGCAGAGTCCTAACTTCTTGACAGAATAAAAAAACAGAAGCAAGTATTCTGAGAGAGGGAATTGTTTAAAAACCCCATCAGGACTCTTTAAGATGCTATCAGGTAAGTAACCTGGAAGCTTGATTCAAACCCAGTTTACAGGCAATCCTCCGAACACTTAAGTTATCTCAGGCCTTAAAAGTCCCTGTTTGCTCTTCTTTCTACCTATCCAATGACATCTTTCTCTGATTGGCAGACACCTCTGCCTATCAGATGCTACTCATAAATGCTCAGGAAATACATTCTGGGGCACTTAGTCCCTGGAGTATGTGTTGTTGTTTTTTTAAATTACTTTTTAAAGAAGTTAGAACATGTTGATATTTACTCATTCTCTGGAAGATAAAAACAAGTCGCTAAGCACTTGCCTTGTAAAAGTACTGTGGGATACTTTCCTTTCTTCCTTTGGGTGATGTAAATATAACAGGTGCAGAGGCACACCTCAGAGATGCTGCAGGTTCGGTTCCAGACGCCGCAATAAAGCAAGCATCACAGTCAAGCAAGTCACATGCTTTTTTTTTTATTTTCCAATGCATACAAAAGTTATGCTTACAATCTACTGTGGTTTACTAAGTATGCAACAGCATTGTGTCTGAAAAAATACACATATCTTTAAAATATTTTATTGCTAAAAATTGCTCACCATCAGCTGAGCCTTCAGCAAGATCTTTTGCTGGTGGAGGGTCTTGCCTTGATGCTGGTGGCTACAGATTGATCACCGATCACCACAGCAAATGCAGTAAAACTGAAAAAGTTTAAAATTTTGTGCGAACAATCAAAATGTGATGTGAAGTAAGCAAGTGCTGGTAGAAACATGACGCTGATAGATTGCTTGTCACAGGGTGCCGCAAACCTTCAGTTTGCAAAAAAGTGCAATAAAGCCAAGCACAATAAAGCGAGGTATGCCCATATATTTAAAGCATATTCTATTTCTTGGGTTTCTCCATTTTTTAAATTTATAATAATTTTTTGACATTTAAAGCTGCATTTGTATAACGTTTCTGTGACTTTAATGTCAAGAGTTGTGAGGTTAAGTAATTTTATTTTCCATCAGTTCTTCTGCCTCCTGATTCATAGGTCAGAGTATGAACTCTGAAGTCTCATTGGCAGAAATGGAATAGCAACATATTCCTGCACATACCATGAAGCATGCGATTCTGTGTTGATAATGAATTCTTTTAAACTGTAGGGATGTGTCTTTAAGCTTGGTATGATGTAACATGGCATAGTTTCTTGGAACCAGAGAAAGGGTTGCAATTCTTTAGGTGCCCTTTAGGAAATAGCAGACATTGGCCAGAATATCCTAATCAGGAAATTTTGCAATGAGAAGCCTTATCTGTTAGTCATATTTATACAGATAGTTTTCCGAAATTTACAATGGCACTTTAACAAAAAGCTTTTAGATAGATACTGATCATGTAAATTTTACAATTCTGAGATAATAATAAGCATCTGGTGTAATCTCTAAAGATAGTAAGTAAAAAAGCAAAGGCAATGGAGACATTGATCCTCCAACTTCAGTATTCATAAAAAATCTGATGTGGAATCTTAGTGCACATAGAACACTAAGAGATTCTGATTCTGGGCCCATGAATTTATGTTTCTAACAGTCTTTCAGGTGAGATGGATATTAATGGTTGAAGGACCATATTTTGAGTATTTCTGAAACAACAGAGAACTGAAATATACAATGCGCATTCATTCATCTCTGTCTACACACACACCCAGGACAAGATGAATGTAATAGTAATGGTAAACATTGCATAGTGCCAGGTATTGTTCTAAGTGTCAACAAATACTAGCTCATTTAATCCACACAATAATCGTTCATCATAGGCACATTCTTAGCCTACAATAAATGTATCGGAAACTTAGCCCAGGGAAATTAAGTAACCTGCCCAAGGTTACCCATCTACCAAGTGGTAGAGCTGAGATTTAAATCCCAGCAGTCTTGTTTAGGAGTCTCTGCTTATAATCATCATATCATACGTCTTTCCCAACAGATAAAAATGTATTTCCCCAAAATTGCAATAAAGAAATTACCAAAAGGTTCAGATAGAAATATAAGACAAGTTATGTGTGTGTGCATATATAGTATTGAAAAAGTTGTTGCAACCACCTAATATATATGTATATATCTATATCTATATATCTATATCTATATATCTATATCTATATATCTATATCTATATCTATATCTATATCTATATCTATATCTATATCTATATCTATATCTATCTATCAGGGATTTGCAATAATTAAAAGAAATACTTGGCTTCCTGGATGTACTGTAAAATTGCTTGAAGTAACATGATATTTTTGAACCAAATATCTTCTAATTATAATGAGGATAAATCTCTTGGGAGGAGTGGAGCCTGCCATCGCCCAAAATCATGGGCATTTAATAGCTAATGGTTAGAAGGTGCTCTTGGTTAGAACATCAACCTGTGAACTTGGGAAGACTCTGGGGTCCTGGAGCATTGGATTTTGAGCCATTAGTTGAGTTGGGGTGAGGATTTCCCCCACTTCATTCTTCGGAGTAAAGAACTTGGCTTTTATTGGTAGAGCTGCCAGGGACTGAAAAACATTGACTAAGATTCTTTGTGCCTTCGACAGGCTCCTGACCTTCTCCTAGGCCTATTTGTGCACTTCCTTGTAAATTCCAATTTTAGCAATAACCCTGCTAAGTCAGTTTAACCAGAATCCCCTCCCTTTTGTATCTGATCACCCTCGATATCTCATCCTCCACGATCCCCCAGGTGATGTCTGATTACCTGGCCTGTCTTCAGCAAAGAATCTTGTTAGGTTGGTTGAGCCAGAATCCCCCATACTTCTGCTAGTTCCTCTTGGTAATTTTCTGTCTACTGAACCTCACCGTCCTCCTTGGCTCTGAATTCCCACTGGCCCCTGCTGTCTTTGGAGGTGGGCCAAACTCTCTCCCCTCTGTGCAGCCCAGGTATAGGGTCCCCTCTGCCTGTTGCACTGGTCCTGATAAGGTCTGCCTTACCATCTTTGACAAGTGTTGATGGATACTTTTATCTTTAACAACATAGTCTTACAGGCACAAATTTAAGGCTGGCTGCCATGGGCAGCATCTGGTTTTCAGAAATTTTTTTAAAAAATATTTTTTAAAATTGATTTTTAGAGACAGAAAGGGAGAAGTAGGAGGAAGAGAGAGAAACATCCATGATGAGAGAAACATCACTCCTGCACGCCCCCTACTGGAGAATCAAGCCGGCAACCTGGAATCAAACTGTGACCTCTTGGTGCATAGGTTGATACTCAACCACTGAGCCACACTGGCTAGGCTCAGAAATATTTTATTTGGCTTTTATTACATTTTGAAAATGGAATTGGTTGCCAACACTTAAAAAATTAGGAGTGATCATGTAAAAATCCAGATTTTTTATTTTCTTGAAGAAATGACAATACGAGGAAGACAGAACTGGCTGATACAGGAGAGGGGCTGAAACAACAGAGATCTGAAACATATAGTGTGCATTCATTCCAGCTTTCCCTCGCTCCATGCTCCCCTTCGTGCCTCTGCAGCTGGCCTTGCTGGCTGCTCTCTGCCTGGAAGTGTTTGCAATTCGCTCCGTATGGTTCACCACTAAGTAGTTAGTACTTCATGGTGTTACCACATGTTTCTAAGGATACTTCCACAGTCACTGCTCTTAACTATATGAACTTAGAAGGATCTGCGAACTCATAAGGAAAGTGAGAATTATTATGCATCATCTTAAAGGAATATGGGTTGACATTATTCTGATTCTTTTTACACCAATTCATACAGGTTTCATAGAACTCTGATGTTCATGCTTAATTGTGTGCATGCTCTGACTAGATCTGCGAATGGAGTGTTTTGTTTTGTTTTAAATTGATGATGTCATTTAAATATATCCCAAGAAAGTAACTCACTCAAATGTAATTAAGTCATTGAAAACTGAAAATGCTGAAATTTTGGAAAATTAGCATTTGGTCAAAGAATGCATGCTGTGAGAGCATGGGTCTGTTTTTTTAAGTTGAAAAAGAAACGGATAAAACTCTTGCTTAAGTACCTGAAAACAAAATTTAGTATTTGAATTTGTTTTTACTTCGGCTGAACTAAAAAGCAAATAAACAAATAAAAGTGAATAAAATGTCTACTGAGGCCCAGTATTTCTGCCTCTAAAGTATGACTTGATCCTGGAAGCCTCCACTTCTCTTTTCAGTAAGGAAATCATAATAGAGATTTTTCTTTTATAGACACTGTGTTAGATTACCTTACTCGAAGACTCTTAACTATTTGCTTGGTTTGGTTTTAAGACTGTATGCCTTAAAGTTTAATTAATACAGTGATTGAAGAGGGTTTGCCTTTAAGAGGATAAGATTAAAAATAATTTGTTCACCTTGAACCTTATGAGGAAAAGGTGAATGCACACTAAATGAGTTACATTGAAAGGATTAAGTTAAAAATTGAACACTTACAGAAGTTTGAGGTGAACTTTTGACTTATTTGGGGTTCATAGGAAAGTTAGGCAATCACTCAGTGTTTTTTTTTTTAAGCAGAAAAAAAATGCTGTGTATGTCTGAATATAATGCAAACCCGAGATATGTGTATTTATCTATTTTTCCAATGAAAAGTTTTGAATATATAAAACCTCTAGACATGAGATGAAATGGTTAGATGTCTGCTTACATTTTTTATGTATTAATTTACCTCCTCTTGTATTTTAAAATCATATATTACATAAAATATTAATTTAGAAATGTTACTTTTCCTAACCCTTATAATTCATTAATTAATTATTATAATTCTTCACATGTGACCTGTCACTGGCATTTTCCATCAAAGTAAAGACAAACTCATCACTGGTTTTTGAGTCATCTCACCTGGTTTTGCAGCACAGATCACTTCTGCCTAAACTTTTTTGAGACTCAGTGCTTTTTAAATTTTTTGTTGATTTCAGCGAGGAAGGGAGAGGGAGAGAGAGAGAGAGACATCAGTGATGAAAGAGAATCATTGATCAGTTGCCTCCTGCACGCCTCACATTGGGGATCTAGCCTGCAACCCGGCCTTATGCCTTGACTGGGACTTAAACCGTGACCTCCTGGTTCATAGGTCAATGCTCAACTACTGAGCCACGCTGGCTGGGCAAGACTTAGTGTTTTTTGTAATTCAGATATGATTCAGTCACTGTAAACTGTATGCCAAATTACAAACATAATAATGGTACAAAATGGGGCCTTTAACAATTTTTTCCTCTAGGTGAGTACTTTTGATCTCCAGCATGGAACACCCACAGCAGTGTTCTCTACAGTTACCTTAATAGGCTTTTGCAAATCATATCCAATGTTTGCAATTTTACAAAATAATTATTAAATCTGTTTGGAATTTTTGTTTAAAAAAACAAATTTTGTAGATTATATCTATCAACATTTAAAACTAGTAATGATGGAGGGTTTTTTTAGCCTAATGTGTTTTCGCCAAGCAAACCTCTGTTTCACACAGAGATTTAGGTAAGGATTTGACTATGAGGTGACTCACTCTTTCTTGAGAAATAGTCTAGGGGGAAGAAAAAATCTGCCTCATGCTTGAGCATATATGATTCTTCTCCCTTTCAAGGTTGGCTTTTAAAGTTTCAGGAAAGTGCCATAGAATGTAAAAAAGTAGATAACCCAGAGAGGGGAGCATCTTATTTAAGGGCAAGTCAAGATGGTATTATTAATTTTGTGAGGTTTCTTACCCTGCTGTATAGTACCATCATTAAAATATCAATTTCTGAAAGAAATATTTCTATAGCAAAGATAGCAAGTGAGTAGATAGAAGGAGAATACTGTGTCATTTTCTATGATGGTTTTCATAGTTAGGTAGCTTTTTATTAGGTGGGTATAGTTAATTTGGCAGAAGATGTTGTCCTCATCATTTCCTGATGACCATGAACTACAGAAGATGAAAACAGCTGGTGTGCTAGCATTTGTAACAAAGAGTGAGGAAGGATAATATGATAGAGCTTGGATATATGAGAGGATTTAGAATGTATAATGTTTAGCGTTTTCTGTCTTAGCTATTCCATAAAATGCCTACTTTTAAGAATTTAAGAAAATTAAAGTGTTGAATATTATCACTTTCATATCATGTAAGAAAAACTCTATTATTCTAACATTTTGCAGGAGAGGGTAACTTACTTTTACTTTAGGGCTTCCAGTTTCGTATTAAAAGATATTTATGTCATTAATTTACTAAAAAATGTGATATATTAGCAATAAATCATACCAATGAAAATCATGATCATTATTGCTTTTATCTCTTAACAGTGGAAAGAGTGGAACGAGAAAACCTTTCAGACTATTGTGTTCTGGGCCAGCGTCCAATGCATTTACCAAATATGAATCAGCTGGCATCCTTGGGGAAAACCAACGAACAGTCTCCTCATAGCCAAATCCACCACAGTACTCCAGTCCGAAACCAAGTGCCCGCGTTACAGCCCATCATGAGCCCGGGGCTTCTCTCTCCCCAGCTTAGTCCACAGCTTGTCAGGCAACAGATAGCCATGGCCCATCTGATAAACCAGCAGATTGCTGTTAGCCGCCTCCTGGCTCACCAGCACCCTCAAGCCATCAACCAGCAGTTTCTGAACCATCCGCCCATTCCCAGAGCAGTTAAGCCAGAGCCAACCAACTCTTCTGTGGAAGTCTCTCCCGATATCTACCAGCAAGTCAGAGATGAGCTGAAGAGGGCCAGCGTGTCCCAAGCTGTATTTGCAAGAGTGGCATTCAACCGCACACAGGTACAGTTAGCACTGAGCAGGATAACTGGTGGTGGTTAAGAATCATACTAGGGATGGCGTTGTGACACATTTTCTGTTTTATCTCTTAAAAACCCCTTATGGCTATCAGAGCACATAGAATTAGATTAATGAATAATGCTTAGTTTATGAACTACTATCGTGATGCACCCATGCATAGTTGTAACTAATTAGTCAATTTCAGTAACATAATGAACAGAACTGAACTCACCAACTCAGGACCCCAAATGTGACCAGTGACCTGGTTTGTGTGCTCCTGTCCTCCCTCATATTCTCATCTACTTTTCCTCAGATGTAACCCTGACCTTGAGTTTTGTGGTTGTCGTTACTGTTACCTTGTCTTTTTAAAAAGTAATTTTGAAACTATTCATGCATGCCCAATCTATTACTTCGGTTTTGAACTTTATAAAAAAAGTTATAATTATCCTATCTAATAAAAGAGAAACATGCAAATTGACCATACCTCTGCTACACCCACAAGGCACGCCCACCAGCCAATCAGGAGCGAGTATGCAAATTAACCCAACAAATATGGCAGCAGCCACAAAGCTAGAGCAAGCAGGAGGCTTGGGTTGCTCCCAGCGATGGAGGAAGCCAAGCTTCCCCTCGGCCCTGGCCGGCCCTGGCCTCCACTCAAGGCTACAAAGTTTCAATTATAGAAGATAAATAAATCCCAGACACAGGCCCCTCACCCAGGCCACCCCACACCCCAAGGGAACCCCCACCCTGATCCAGGACACCCTTCAGGGCAAACCAGCCAGCCCCTACCCATGCACCAGGCCTCTATCCTATCTAATAAAAGAGTAATATGCAAATTGACCAACACTTCAACACATAAGATGGCTGCCCCCATGTGATCAAAGATGGCTGCCTCTGTGTGGACACAAGATGGCTGCCCCAAGATGGCCAGCAGAGGAGGGCAGTCGAGGAGTCCCAGATTGGAGAGGGTGCAGGCTGGGCTGAGGGACACACTCCCGCGTGCACAAATTCCATGCACCGGGCCTCTAGTATGTTATAATTTCTTTAATTAATTTATAAACTCTTCAAAATATACAAGTTAGATTTAAGATATGGGTAAAGTGGCAATGGCTAACTTATTCATTTTATAATGTTCTAAGGTAATTATAAAGGATAAACAGATAAACAGTTTACTTACATATGCCTTATTTTATGGAGGGGTGCTTTTAAGGAAGACATTGTTTTCTGTCAGTGGTTCTTAGACTTCAGTGTGCAGATGCTTCAGCATTGCCTGAAGGCTGTTAAAATGCAGATTGCACGGCCTCCTCCTAGTTGCTGATTCAATAGGTCTGGGCATGGGACCCAGACATTTGCATTTCTAGTAAGGTGATGCTGATGCTGCTGGTCTGAGGACCATACTTTGAGAACCACTAATCTAACCCTTGTTTGAGTAACAATAAAGTAAAAAGTGCTAATCTCAAGGAACTAAGGACCTTGTAGTGAAAAAATATTTGAGCCCAAATAACAAAAATAAAACATGAAGTGTGGGGAGGGAATAGTACAGGAGAGAGGAAGCTGTGGCTGCAGCGGGTGTTCGTGGAGAGGTGGGAGCAAGGAATACTTACAGTAGCATGAACATGGTAAGTCTTTATGAGGACAGTGGGTTTAAGTTAGGCAGGAACCTAAGCTCTGTGCAAAAGTAAAAAAGATCATGGGCCAGCACATATGTAAATAACTGACTTGAGTATGTTGGGGAGTTAGGCCTTGAAGGATAGGTAAAATTTAACAGGCAAAGAAGCAGAAGAAGGACATTTCAGGCTAAAAGAATTCATGAGAAAAGTGTTGAGTCAAAAATATGAGGATAGTTGGTAGTTGATAGCAAAGCCAGATAGTAAGACTGATCTGGAGGGAACTGATCAAAAAAGGCCTTCGGGCAAAGCTAAGAACTTTGAACTTTATTTCACAGGCACTGGAAGCCATTGACGATTTTATGTAGGATGGGCTATGATCCAGTAATTAGAATTGGATGACTTAGGAAGATTTCTTTTCCGCTCATGATAGCAAGCGGGTAGGACTATCATTTAGAAGGCTGCCATAGTGTCCAGCTGAAATGAGTAGAAGTTTTGAACTAGGCTGATGGCGATGGAGTAGTCGAGAAGCATTGCAGAAGTAACATTGAGAGAAAATGCAACTACTTGAATGGGTAAAGAGGAAAGAACTAAAGATAATGCCAAGGGGGTGAGGCTGGTGACTGAGAATAAAGCTGTAATTGGAGAATCAAGGAGGCTATTGAAAGAGACGTTTTGGATTGAGCTATTTTGACTTGGAGGTGCAGGCAGATTTCTTAAGTGAAGATGTATTGCCGTCGTTAAAAATATGAGGTTGATGCTAAAAAGAGTGGTCAGGGTTAGAGAACGAGATTTGAAATTTATTTACAGAGCCTGGGATTTAAAGAGTCAGGGGAACGAGGGGAAGAAACCATCACCACCACTCCTACTAAGAAGAGGCAGAAGAAATGCCAGGAGAGCTGGGGTTAGGTGGAGATGGAAGAATGAGGAAATGGTAGTGAGATGGATGGAAGACGTGAGTCAGGTTTTCAAGAGACTTCATTATGGATGGAAACCAAAGAAGTCTGGGAGGGAGAAGCTTGAAACCATGCCATGAAATTGGGTGATTGGTTGGTAGAGATCTTTGCAAACTTTAAAGCATAATTTCATTAGAGTGGTGAAGGCAGGAGCCAGAATTTAGGAGTTAAGGAGTGATTAACTGTTGAGGATATAGAAGCAAGGGCTGCAAATTACTGTATCCAAAATTTGGTGTTGAAAGCATGGCCAGAAGTAGGTTGACAGTTTGAATGGGCCAGGGAGTCCGTTTGAGATAGGAGGATTTGTGAGGGAGTTTGGAGGCCTCAGCTGAAGTTCAACAGCACACACTAGTGATAGAAGCAACCCCTGTGGCTTGCTCAGTCTCCAGCAATGCGGGACTCCAGGAGTGGGAGCAGGGAAGTGACACAGTGAGGTTGCTTGAGGTTGGTTGGGTGCTGACGAATTAAGTATGGCAGGAGACCCAGAGAGGTGAAGTTTCTTGCTCCCTTGACTCTTAGATTTATACATTCTGTTATTGATGGAGTCTGTTTACATCATTTGAAAATGAGTCTTGAGGTTCACAGAGGCCTGCGCATGTTCCAAACATCATTCCATCACGTTTCTCTTATGACTCAGAGTCCTCAGGCAGCCTTTGTGATTATGAAAAACTCGGTCCTTTTGCGCGCGTCTGTTGGGTACCGCTGCAAAATACAAAGTGGAAGGATGCATCTCTTAGTCTGTATGTGCAGTTCTGTGTGTGTTTGCGCGCATGTGCGTGCGTGTGCGCGTGCAAATTCTTTTATGTATCATTCATGCCCATGAATGGGCATTTCATGGTTAGCCAACGTTTTATTGCCTGGTTCTATATACAGCTCCTTTGGCAAAGGGCAAAACTGAAAGCATGGTTGTATTACTTTGGATTTAAAACCAAATACAGTAAACCTTTTGTCCAAGTAGCACGAAGCCCGAGAGAAGACGCGCAATGAGGCTAGACAAAAGACAGGCGGGCCGGTGTGAGGGAACGCCCCGCCAGGGCTGCGACTCCGGGAGGTCTGTCTTCGGCGGCACAGTCCTTTTTGCCTATTTTTATGGATTAATGATTTTTCTTTGGCATTGCCATCTTTCAAGTGCCAAGTTATAAAAGGTCTAATTGAAGCATGGAACACATTTTATTTTTTTCCTCCTGCCATTAAATTTGTGAGATGGCTACACCCAGAAAGGAACATTCACTTTCAATCAACATGAGCTGGAGTTCATGGGCCAGCCTTGAGGATATCAAGTGGAAACTGCCTAGGAATGTATGAGTATTTCCTTTTAAAATTCTGCTTTTAATTTGGGAAAGCTTTTCATCCCTCTGGGATCATAACCTGTTGTGTATAAAGCCCAACCTAATCAAGGTAGATGGTATTGACAGAATGACATAGTTTGAACTCGAGCTGGAGGTCAGCAGGCAGATTGTTTTTGCTGTGCGCACGGAGTCCCCAGCAGCGAGGCCAGACAGCTGGGCGTCCCCAGCAGCATTGTTAGGTGGGAAATACGGGGTACGATGCTCTATGAAACCAACCATGCACTTTCCAAATGGGAGGCTTTTTTTTGAGTGGAATCAGACATTTATGGGTGATATAATAATTTGCCAGCTATAATAAGCAAATAAAAATTAACTTTTATAGATGATAACATAAAAGAATTGTTACTCTTTGGACAGAAAAGAATCTCAACTCCTCCCCGCCCCTCCTCCCCCGGCCAAAGCAAACAGAATCAGAACCGTTGGTTTAGGTGGACACCTAGGGCCATATTAGTCTTGCACTCAGTTGCTTTACTGACACGTAGCTTATCCTCAGTCCACTGGGTATTTTCCAGAAACAGTTGGTGATGTCCATTATTCATTTATGATCAAATTAAACGAAAAGCGATTTTTCAGCCTACAGTTTATGTGCTTGTGCTTGACGATTAGACCAAGAACAAATCTAGCGGGGGTGTGTGTGTGTGTGTGTGTGTGTAGAACAAAAGCACATGCACAGCATTCATAAATGATGCTGGACTTGTGAATATACATCAGAATAGTTTTTCATGTTTAACACGCACCGATGAAAAGCTGAAAGGATCCTCCTCAGGCCCCTGGATTTTGCCGGCTTGCACCGGCAAGGAGCTGGCAATGCCAACCCGAGGTCTGACGGGTGGAGGAGGACGAAGCCCAGTTCCCATGCCTGCTGTTGCAGGGACACTCTGAGGAGTGACTCCCACCCCAGAGCTCTTTCTCTCTGCAGGATTGGCTGAGGCTAGGACCTTGCTTGGGTTACCTCCTTCCGTGTCCTGCTGCCCCTCCTAGTTGCTCACCAGTTTCCCTCAGAAGCACTTCCTTAATAAGTCCCAGGTGATAGCCCAATGCCATTGCCAGCCTAGTGGACATTTGGTTACGCCATGGGTTAGAAGTTTGAATGAAACCCACCTTCAGTTTTAGCCTGCTACCTTCCCAAATCTAAAGCAAGATGTTATTATTATTTTAAACGGAGTCCCCTGAACTCAGAGGACTGATATTGATGTCAGATTTACTTATGGATATTAGATATTGGGGTTGGCGGGTGGAGCGAGAAAGAACGTGAGTCAGAAACACATTAGTTTTGAGTTCCTGTGAGATCTTCCACATTTGACTTAAATGAAAGCCATTCTTCCTGAGTCTGCACGGTGAGTTATGTGATTTCCATGAGTTGCAGAGTCACTCTGCTCCTTGGCCCGCCCCTTCTCCAGGGCTCTGTCAGGGATGCAGGACCAATAATTTTGAGAAACAGGAGGACCAGGGCTCTGCCAGGTGTTTTCCATATGTATTTTCCGCTGCCCGCATCCCGAGTTGCCTTCAGTGCTGGCATACCTTCGCTTTCTGGAGCTATGGACGTGAAATAAGTTGCTGAGCCACTTGCTGTGTTTACATCTTTGCCTTTTGACAGTTTGATTATGAATCCTAACCTCATGTATTCTTTTGTCCCTTGTCACGTTAGGGACTTAAAACATTAGTCAGAGGCTTATGACAGTATTTTAAAAGACTTCATATTTCTAAGGAATGCTTGTGGGGTGTCCACTGACCTGTGAGTAGCAGTTTCATAAAATATGCACAGTGAGTCTTCCTTAATAGATAAGTTATTCTCTAATTTAGTTAAAAATCCAGTGACCTACATAGTCATATGTTTAGGAACATTCCCCCCCACACACACACACACTTACTAATATTGCTTCTCTGAGACCGTCCATCTGAGCAAATCTGTTAAATGAAGGAGAGGACACTTGGACTCAAACTAGGCTGCGTCCATTGGCACGGCTGCCCGCCAGGTGTGGATGGGAGCGTTAGAATGCCCGGAAAGGGCAGTTAGCTGTGGTCCCCGGCCCCTCTCTACACCACTGACCCCTTTACCTGACACCCTTCAGCAGAGAATCGGCAATGAGGCGTCCGTATCATTTTACACAAGACTTTTGCCGAGTCTCAGAGAGTTCAGGCTGGCTTTGCGTTTCAGGTGGCTCTCCTGAGCCAGTTCTTAGAAACGTGTTTTCCGTGAAGGCGCAGGTGTGTTCTGCAGACTGTGTGGCTCTGCAGTAACCAGAAGGCCCCTGATTGGCTGCTTCTTTGGATCCATGAAAAAGTCACCGAGGGACCCGGTTCTCAACTTTTTGTCCAAGGCCTGGCTGGAGAAAGCTGTCCTGGTCCGAGCTGATATAGAAGAGGGTTTAAAAAATCCTCGGGGAACTCACTGGGTTGACCCGTCCTTATTTGACTACTTGCTATTTTTTATGAGACGTTGCCAGAAATCTGCTGTCTACTCATCAGAGCCACATCGTTTGAAGAAACTCAAGGCCAGGGTTATAAATACCGTTTCTGAAGTCACTCCTCAACTGGAGAATGTTTCAACAGATTGGAAAATTAGATTGAATGATGTATCGGGAAAGTTGGCAGTGAGGTCAATGGCTGGAAATGCAAATGTCTTCGTGCAAAGTGACATGTATTTTGCTTTCATGCTTTATTGGCACCATGTTTGTAGTATATGCACACTCAGATCATTGAGGTTAAAATGCCTCAGGACCTGCTGACCAGGATATTTTGAAGGGGCACCATTAGGAAGAGAGGTGGAGTAACAAGATGAAAATTTTAGCAACCAAAATATTTGGAAGTCTTTCTATTTCTTAAAAAAAAAAGTATTTTTATTCATTTCAGAGAGGAAGAGAGAGGGAGAGAGAGGTAGAAACATCAATGATAAGAGAGAATCCTTGATTGGCTGCCTCCTGCATGCCCCACCCAGGATCCAGCCCTTAACCTGGGCGTGTGCCCTGACCTGGTCACAGGTTGATGCTCAACCACTGAGCCATGCAGGCCAAGCTGTTTGGAAGTCTTGGCTTCAGTCTTTGCCAGTCATTTTTTTTTTTTGGGGTGAGAAACTCTTAAGTCTTGTGTTTAATTTATACATATTGTTCGCCAAAGATAGGCATGATTTAGTTACACATCCAGTTTACATGGGTTATAAATTTGACCTCCAAGTTATTCAGAATTCTTCCTCAGCAGACCTCTGGTCTCCGTCATCAGCATTTCTCATCCCCAGTAGAGATAGGGCTCCCCGCAAGCTGTACGGGAATAACACACAATGGAAACCCGGGGGTCTGGACGCCATGGTCCAGTGAGCTGGTTATCAAACGACAGGGGACCTGCCAGGAGAGGAAGTCCACCCTCTGAACGATGGGCTGTCAATAGGAAATGCTGCAGCTCAGGCACGGACATGTTATTGGCTTGGGAAGCAAATAATATACCTTCTTTTGATTTCAACATTAAATTAATAAAGTAGGAGAAGATGGCCCTGCTTGCTTCATCAAACAGACAAATCTTTCATTTCAGAACCACTGGCGTGACTTCATAGATTTAAAGATTGTAATAATATTAATATCTGGCAGAATAGCAGTGTCTCTTGAGTTATTAGATGGCTGGAGGACGGCCCTGTAGATAGTGGTCTCACGGTAGTGCCTCGTGTGTACATAGAAAGAGTATCATTAATTAGCACTTTCTAGGCAATTTCAGCCAAAAAGCCTGGGCGAGATGCTGGCTTTGTTTGTGCTCTGGGCAACGAGAAGGTTGAGGCAAAGCTGTCAAACATACACAACTCTCTCCTCAGTCCCCAGTCTACTTGAAATAGAAACATTTATATAAAAGAAAATTGGAAGACTCTTCCCCACCCACCGCCCCCCTACCATCCCTCCACCGCCCCCCACTGCCCCTCCACCCCTGTTCCTCACAGAACGTGCACCAAAGGAAACGCAAGATAGCCCATGGTTCTATCTGTTTCTTTGATCACCAGCTAGTGTGAGAAGTTCTTAAAATTAGTTAGGAGCCCCAGCCCGTTTGGCTCAGTGGATAGAGCGTTGGCCTGCGGACTGAAGAGTCCCGGGTTTGATTCTGGTCAAGGGCACGTACCTCAGTTGCAGGCTCAATCCCAGGCCCTAGTTGGGGCATGTGTGGGAGGCAACCAGCCGATGTGTCTCTCTTCCATCGATGTTTCTCTCTCTGTGTCTCTCCCTCTCCCTTCTACTCTCAAAAAAAAAAAAAAAAAAATCAATGGGAAAATTTCCTTGGGTGAGGATTAAAATAAAATAAAATAAAATTAGTTATGAGCTAATTACAGAAAATGCAGGTTTCACCATTTTTACCAAAAAAGACTGCCTTTTGGCAGTAGTTTTATAAGCTTTTGTCACTATTCCCTAACAAGGAGGGATGGGCTCATTTCACCCAAATAAGGCGTCTTTGTCCTCAATTAGGACTTTCTTTCACCTCCAGCGAGTGTCTCAGTGGAGACCTGCACTTTTTGTGTGAAGGCCTCCTGTTTTATTATGGAACTGGTCTCCCCAAATTCAGGGTGATGTTTATAATTAAAGTAGAATTTTTATAGAAGAAATACCAGGAAACACTAGCATTAGATCCCACTATTTATGTACTTTTCGCCATTGCTTATTTAAAGTAATAAAATAAATACACAAGTGTTCTTTCCCTAGCCATTGAGTGAAAGGGTGACCATTTGGCCGGCAGTTAAGTGCAGGTTTGTTCAAATAAAGTGAATTAAATTTAAAGACCAGAAATGCTCTGAGAAAAATATAACTGAATCAATTCAAAGTCAGGTGGAAATTTCAAGGTTGCTTAAACTTTATAAGTTTTGTGCCTCACTGCAGATGACAGCATTGACTTCCTTTTCTTTTTAAAAATATTTTAATTGATTTCAGAGAGGAAGGGAGAGGAAGAGAGAGACAGACTAGAAATATCAATGAGGAGAGAGAATCACTGATCGGCTGCCTCCTGCACGCCCCCTACTGGGACCCAGCCCGCAACCCAGGCATGTGCCCTGACTGGGAATCGAATTGTGACCTCCTGGTTCATAGGTCAATGTTCAACCAGTGAGTCACGCTGGCTGGACAAGCATTTACTTTCAAACTGCTTTGACTGCAACACCCTGTAAGAAATACTTTTTATCTCAGGAGCTGGTGCACACATGCACACATGTGACCTCACCTGCGTTTTGTATGTCTATCTTGAAGTCGATTTCATTTCCACTTACATCTTTATGTGTATATTTCTAAAGCAAAGTCTTCCCGAAAGAGAAAGAAACCTTCATGAAGCAATACTGCACCATGTATGGAGCACTTGGGTAATTCTCACCTGATTGCATTTCAGTATAAGAATGTTAGTGATAATGTGCACCATTAATTTTATCACTCACTAATAATGAAAGTCCCTGTTTAAGCAACGATGCAGACTAAGGCTCATTTTAAATGATACAGAGTTACTTAGGGAGGAAAAGTTGTTTTTACTTTTCTGAAGTATAAAGTGAATATCTTAGTTTAACTTATTAAAGTTTCCTTTACATTTTCCTTTACCCCCAATAATTTTAATTATCCTACTTCCTAAAATTTATTTTTCATTTTTTATTGCTATTGTATTCGGGAAGACACTTAGCAAAATAAAACTGGAAGGCCTTGACTGTAAGAACTGTACTTCGATGTTAGGTCTGTATTTATTTATTCATTCACTGAACAAATATTTATTAAGCGTTCAGAGACTGTGTTAGGCATTATAATGATAGCTGGTGTTTATTGAACATTTAACATGTATTGGGTACAGTTATAAGCTCTCTAGGGATCCCTATGGGGGAAGTACATTATTATCTTAATTTGACACGTGCGGAAACTGGGCCATAGGAAGAGTCATTAATCCGTGTGCAACTGGAACCCAGTTTGAAACCCAGCAATTCAGACTGCAGAACTCACACTCAGAACTCACACTCGGAACCACTTTATTCTCACTCGTTTCTGCTGCCGTAGAGCGGAAGATGAAGGACAGTCGCTCCTTCAGGGAGTGAAAG
Organism: Corynorhinus townsendii; assembly: GCA_026230045.1. NCBI lineage: Eukaryota > Metazoa > Chordata > Mammalia > Chiroptera > Vespertilionidae > Corynorhinus > Corynorhinus townsendii. Next base: position 8,338,889 of record JAPDVU010000005.1, on the reverse strand, counting down.
GCGAGGAGTAGAGAGACTTGGAAAGCAGTGTTCCCACGGTGGTGTGACAAGTTCCGTGACGTGGCACGTAGACTGGTGGGGAACAGATGCTCTTGACCCTGGAGGTGATGGAAGTTCATGCAGACATATTTCAGCAGGAAAAACTAACATGTTATAACTGTTTCAGGACAGAGTCAACTCTTTTATTAACAGACTGCTTTACTTCTTATATCCGAATGCATCTGATATATTTGAGATAAAAATATTCAATAAATGAATGTTTTGGGTTTGTTTTTATTTTGGGAAAGTATTATCTTTGCCAACGATTGAAAAAAGTAGGAAAAACTAGTAAATTTGGGGGCAGTTTGCCAACAGTTGTTTCGGAGAATGCTCGTGGAATTACGGGGCGCCCAGGCCGTTGGGAATGCAATGGTCCCGGCCCGGGAACTCTAGTGTTAGCAGAAATTGTGGGTGCCTGGAGCCCAGAGTACCGCTGGGAAGTGTTTGCAAGGGGAACAATAGTTCCCCATTTGCTTTTGCTTTCTGGTGCCAATGCGCTCAGAAAATGTAGACTTAGGGTGTGCGCAGCACCCCCATTCCGGTCCCTGCGACTTTCTGAAGCCCAGGAGAGAAGGAGCAAGGAGGAAAGTGAGATGGGACCACTCATCTCACGGCATCTGTGATCGCCCGGATTAGGTCGGTACTTGTGAGCCGAGTCGCCAGGCATCTTTTAGGGTCGGGTTAGGCCCAGTCCCGCCATTGTACCTGCCCAGGTGCGGCTCGGCAGGGGGAGAAGTTTGAAAGGCGCAGGCGGTTTGGCTGTCGGCACTCACGTCGCGTTGCATGCTTCCTGTGTTTCGATGTCTCACGTGGCACGAGCCAAGTTTTATTGTATTTTGGGGGACGTGGCATATTTGTTCGAAAGGGGAGTTTGCATTGCCCACAATTTCGGTTTCCGCCATCTTGCTGTTTTCGATGGATTGAATGAGAAGATCTTGCGTATGATGGGGATCTTTGAACATGTGGTCTGTCGGGGCCTGCTGCAGGCTGTTCAGCAGAAATAGGACTCAATTCTCAGGAAAATGGGAAAAAATGCATTTAGTGTCTTCTTGGCGCCCTAAATTTCTGTGTATCGCCCACCTGACCACTAAGCACAAAATGTATGGATTGTACTCCCAAGGTGTTTCCTGTTTCATGGCAAGAAGAGGTTGGACAGCAGCACAGTATAAAAGATGAAAGTGTCGTCCTGCTCGGGTTGGCTCAGTGGTTAGAGAGCCAGTCCACTGGAGGGTCACGGGTTCGATTCCTGGTCAAGGGCATATACGTGGGTTGCGTTTCAGTCCTCGGCCCTGGTAGGGGCACATGCGGGAGGCAACCAATTGATGTGTTTCCCACTGATGTTTCTCTCTCTCTCTACCCAGCTCTCTCCCCCTTCCACTCCTGTTCTAAAAAAATCAATGGAAAAAAATACCCTTTGGTGAGGATTAAAAAGAAAGAAAAAATAAAAGTGCCCTAAATGGAATAGAACTGGAGCCATTTCCCTTCAAAGGAGGGAGAAAGTATCACCAACTGCAGTGTATCTGTGTGTACACACAATACATCGTCTTTTAGTTCATTATAGGATATGGCTCTGCAGCAGCAACATCCATCTGCAAATGCTGTTCTTGAATGTGCATGTATACTCGCAGAGACATTAATTCCCTTCAGAGGCTCAATGCTTTCCACCCCCATCCTGCAAACATGTTACATGCACAGGCTGTCTTTCCCAATAAAGAAATATTATAAGAAAAGAGGGGTTTTATTAAACTAATGCAATAACGACATTTTCTTTGAGGATTTAACACATCATTTTAATAATAAAAATCAAATTGTCATTGTTGTGCCCTGTAAACCTTTTATTCAAATCAGACTACACACTCTGGCTTCATGGCTAAGCGGTGCTCTGGGGGGAGGAGTAAGGGGAAGGGGAGTGTTTCTGGCATCACACAAATGAATTTCAGCAGGCAGGTTCGTCATGGGGGTGTAGGTTATGAATATGGGGCCCAGGGAAACCTGTTTCTGCTCATGAGCAGAAGGGAAAATGCCCCTTCAGAGCACCTAGAAGGAAACGAGATTGGAGAGTGGGAGAGAGGCGATTCTGTGGTCAGGATGTAGGATGCCAACTGCAGCAGTGACCTGCGCATGGACTGCTGAAAGTTAGGAGTTCACTTTGTAGGATTCGGCCCAGAATTTGGGGTTACCTGGTCATCTTAGGAGGAGACCAGTTTTGGCTCTCATGTCAGCTAGAACCAGAAATTTCAGAAATATGTGAAAATGAAGGCTAACAAATAAACATGCAAAAGGGGCGCTGAAAGGCAAGGAGTACCTCTGAAGGGATTTTGTGTGCGTGTGCATGTATTTCAAGGGACATGTGTGATAGGTCATGTTCAGAGGTAGATGCAGGCAGGGTTGGCCCATGTGATTGCCAAATGAGTGCCAAGGCCCCTTCCACCCTTGACCTGCTGCAATTTTAATCTGTAAATTGGGGATCTGTGTGCCTTTTAACCTTGTTTAACTGTTATGACATCATTTGTTTAAAAAAATATAAAATTATGAACTAAAACAGTATATTTTCAACTTACCACTACAGAAGACTCCCGAATAAATGTTTCAATTTATACATCCTTAAAGAGATGTAAATTGGTTCTGGAGAGGACCATCATGTAATAGCTTATATGCTTTGTTCATACATCTAATAGTTAACAATGAAAGCATATTCTGAGGGATAGGGCTTATTTTCTCTAAATGTTTCTGAAGAAGTGTCCAGCACACAGCCTTGCTTTTAGCATAGCAATCACATAAGCTATCTTTGGGGTTTATGTTTTTTTATTTTATTTTTACCGTCACCATTTATCCCCTCTCTGCCCTCTTCCATCCCACTCCCCACACCCCGCACTAATATCTCCCTTTGTTTAGATTGGAACCCAACACTGTCAAACCAGTTGCTTTATATAACTGAGCGTTTGGGGGACGGGGTGAGTTACTTAAAGGTATATGTTATAATAAATATGTGAGCACCACAACACAAGTTATCCTTTATCTCTCCGACTTCAACTGCCACAAACAGACATGCAGTTTACAGGAATGAAAACAGTCTCTGCTGGTTGGAAGTTTTTTTTTCCTAAAGAAAAGCACTGAGGTTTGGCCGGGCCAGTTTCCTCAGTACGCACCTGGTGTATATCACTTTAAAAAATAAATTATGCCTCATTAAATTACAATTAAATGGAATCATGATCATTTGTTTTTCTGGAAGGAAGATGTTTTGCATATTGAAAGCCTAATTTGTTGCAGGTGACAAAAAGGCTGAACAGATTATCTAATATCACTTCATTTTGGGGGTAATGTTTGCTGGTTAGTCTGTGTATATACTCCAGTAGTTCAGAATAATACTGACACGGCCAGTATTATTTTCACTTCAAAATGTCTCCTACCACTTGATCATTTTTTCTACTCTTTTAATGAATAGGAACTTCTTTCGGTATCTTGGGTTAGTCATGCTTTTTATTTTTCTTTAAATGTTTTAAAAATTTTTTTATTGATTTTAGTGAGGAAGGGAGAGCGAGCGAGAGAGAGAGAGAGAGAGAGAGAGAAACATCAACGAAGAGAGAGAATCATTGATTGGCTGCCTCCTGCACACACCACACTGGGGGTCAAGCCCACAACCCAGGCATGTGCCCTGACCGGGAATCAAACCATGACCTCCTGGTGCACAGGTCGACACTCAACCACTGAGCCACACTGGCTGGGCTCCTCAAATGTTCTGATACTGTCCTGTCTCTCACTGATCTACTCCCTGGCCCGGTCTCACCATTATCTCTATATCCATGGACTCTGCCTATTTCAAATCCCAGCCGAGTGCAGTCCCACCTCTTCCAAGACCGTTTCCCTGAGTCCTGTAGCTGGCAATATTTTCACCCTAGGTTGCACTGAAATGGCCGTAGTTCTGTCTGGAATGTATGTCCCTTGTCATCTTTAGCATTGCGCTTCTCTAAGCCATCACATAGTAAACTGCTTGGCATCAGAATCTGTGTCTTAATTATTCCGTTTATTCCTTTCTGAACTTCGTGTCAGGTCACAAGTAAGAAATTAATGAATGGATTGATCTGTCATTCTTTGGTACTAGGTATATTGAATTTGGGGGTTCTCCAGATAGTCTATGGGGGTTATAGCCTAATCCTAGAGAATTACCAAAGATGTGAGCGCTAAGAAGAACGCTGTCTGTTATCATTGAGTTAGTAATGACCTTGACTGTTGGTGGTGGTACTGGAGTGCGGGGGTGGGGGGTGTCTGAGGGGCTCAAGCCCACTGTTCTAAGACCTGGCCCAGGTATGGGGCCCCTTGTTGCTGTTTTAAAGGGGTAAGGGCCCATAAGGCAGTTTCTCACCTGCCCAGACAGGTCTTCAAGGGATAGTGCAGAAACTTACAGTATATTCTATAGAGCCATTCACGGTAATGTTTCCCTAACATTTCGGAGTATTAGCAAGTGTTTTGCACACTAGCAGTTTGGGGCAAACTATGTGAATTATTGAAGAAATATGGAAATCATAATCACTTAAATAAGATAGCCCATCGACAGAAACTGCAAATTCAGAAACATTAAAGTCATTTAATTTGTTACAAATAAATATTATTTAACATACTAGACATAATAAGTACATCATTTTTTTTTTTTATTTTAAAAATCAGCCTGAATGTTTTGTCTGCAAAGATAACCTCTATTAGCAATCAGGCTAGATGGCATCGTATTAGCTCTTATTTTGGGTTTTGAATTGTTTTGCTCTCTTTGAATTTTCTGCCAACCTCATCTATTCTTTGCTGGTGCTGGAAAGACGATGAAGCTCACCAAGTCCCCTGCTAAAGGCCACAGAGAAAGCCAAGTTGAGGTTCCTTTTTCCCCAACTCCCTTCATTTTTCAGCAACTTGTCGCCCAAGAGTTATTCGTGCTGGTGCCTCTCCACCCCGTGCAGGTGCCCCTTCTCCTCCTCTCAGTCCACACGTTTCCTGGTTGTGTGTAACCTCGCTCACTCCGAGGAGGAGCTGTTCCGAGCTCTCCCTGGAGCAAGCTCTGTTGCCTACGATGAGGAAATGACTTAATGACCACTTTGCTCAATACGCGCAATATGTTTAAATGTGATCACTGATAGGAAAGCTTAATAAGCAATATCCTGGTTAATTTATTAATGTCCCTCAATTTTCACATTTTCCATATTCATGACGCTTCTATTCATAAAAGCACATCTTTTCTTTTTTTCTCCCCGGTGCCCAGGTGCCATGCCACACTGAGGGCCGCATAATGGGAATGTCCAAGTGACACCTTCCGCTGGGCTGGCTGATAATTAAAATGCCAGACAATCTAGTGACAAGGGCCTTGGAAGTATTTATGTGTGATAAATTATTAATTTATGTTCTATTCAAGACGGTTTCAATGTGATCAACATTTACTTATCTTGATAATTAAGATGGGGCATTGTGTGGTGTATCTGTTATGCTATACATTTTCTTCTAATTTTCCTCCCCGGTGATGACTTTCAGCTACCCAAATAAGCTCCTTTTGCATTTAGGAGCCTAAAGAATTTGGACTCTACTTTAAAAAAATCCCAGTTTAAATAGTTAAAAGCTCATAAGTAACCAAAATGAAAAAGACTCAAGAAAACACCGAAGACTCTTTCTAGGCTCACCCCTTAGCCACTTGTTACTGAAAATGTCTGGGTAAAACGAATCTGCGTAGAGACCCTGGCTACACAGATGAGACCTTAAGTAAAAAGTTTAGAACAGTCTTCTCGTTCTCTGGGGCAATGCATGGAGGTGGCGCTGGCCACCTTGTTGGCTTGAGACTTCATCTTCAGTTAGGCAAGTGAAACAGCGGCCACAGTGTGTGCCACCAGCCCTTTAAAGACAGACCCTGGGTCTTGGGCACTAGAAATGATGCTGATGAACAGGCATTTGCAAGAATGCTTGGGCCTGGTTTTTCTTTTTTTTGTCTTAAACATTTTCTTTTATTTTTTTAATTTAATAAATCTTTATTGTTAGATTATTACAATTGTTCCTCTTTTTCCCCCCCATAGCTCCCCTCCACCCAGTTCCCATCCCACCCTCTGCCCTTACCTCCCCCGCACTGTCCTCATCCATAGGTGTATGATTTTTGTCCAGTCTCTTCCCGCATCCCCCACACCCCTTTCCCCCCAAGAATTGTCAGTCCACTCCCTTTCTATGGCCCTGATTCTATTATATTCGCCAGTTTATTCTGTTGATCAGATTTTTTATTCACTTGATTTTTAGATTCACTTATTGATAGACATGTATTTGTTGTTCATAATTTTTATCTTTACCTTTTTCTTCTTCTCCCTCTTCTTAAAGAATACCTTTCAGCATTTCATATAATACTGGTTTGGTGGTGATGAACTCCTTTAGCTTTTTCTTATCTGTGAAGCTCTTTATCTGACCTTCAATTCTGAATGATAGCTTTGCTGGGTAGAGTAATCTTGGTTGTAGGTTCTTGCTATTCATCACCTTGAATATTTCTTGCCACTCCCGTCTGGTCTGGCCTGCATAGTTTCTGTTGAGAAATCAGCTGACAATCGAATGGGTACTCCCTTGTAGGTAATTAACTACTTTTCTCTTGCTGCTTTTAATATTCTCTCTTTGTCTTTTGCTCTTGGCATTTTAATTATGATGTGTCTTGGTGTGATCCTCTTTGAATTCGTTTTGTTTGGGGTTCTGTGCGCTTCCTGGACTTGTAAGTCTATTTCTTTCACCAGGTGGGGGAAGTTTTCTGTCATTATTTCTTCAAATAGGTTTTCAGTATCTTGCTCTCTCCTTCTTGCACCCCCATAATTCGGATGTTGGTACGCTTGAGGTTGTCCCAGAGGCTCCTTTCACTATCTTCAAATTTTTGGATTCTTTTTTCTCTTTGCTTTTCTGGCTGAGTGTTTTTTGCTTCTTTGTATTTCAAATCTTTGACTTGATTCTTGTGGTCCTCTAGTCTGCTGTTACGTCTCTGTATAATATTTTTTATTTCAGTCAGTGTATGCTTAATTTCTAGTTGGTCCTTTTTCATATCCTCGAGGGTCTTGCTAAATTTATCGGCCTTTTCTGGAAAATTCTTGAAAAACCTTATAACCATGGTTTTCAACTCTATATCCAATCATTTGCTTCCCTCCATTTCTTTCATTTGTGATCTTTTTTTTGTCTCTGCAATTTCGTTGCTTCCCTGAGTTGATAGCATGGCTTTGTGTGGTAGGTGCCCTATAGGGCCCCGTGGTTCAGCCTCCCCAGTTACCTGAGGTGGACACTCTTGGTGCACCCCTTTGTGCTCAGCCTTGTTGTAGTTAAGTCTTGATTGTTGTTGGTATCACTGGGAGGAATTGACCTCCAGGCCAATTGGCTGTGAGGATCAGCTGTGTCTGTGCTGGGAGAACTTCTGTGCTGGAGACACTCTTATGAGTGTCCAAGACTTGCAAAATTGCAAAAGCCTCTGTGCTCAGCTTGGATGGGGCGGAGTTTCAGGGCAGAGCAGATAGCTTTGGTTTCCCATCAGCCCTGCCCTATGAGGCCCCTGGGTCTCAGTGTCCCTCAGTAATTGCTGTAAGCACCTCTGAGAGAAAGCCACCCATGAGTTTCGCCCGATGCCAGACAGTCCAGTTTCTCCCTGAATGAATCAGGATTCCCAGAAACTTGCCCGGAACTGGAGTTCAGTGCAGTCGGGAGCTTCTGTCTCCCTCCTGCTTTAGAAAGCCAGCCGTGCACTCAGCTGCCCATGCACATAGCCACCTGTCCTCTCCGCGTGCGAATCTCCGTACCTCAGCCTTTTGCAGCTCCTCTGAGTCTCAGTGTGCTTTCCTCTTTTCTTCTCGTTGTAGAATTTCCACTCAGCCAGCTTTCCTGTGGTTCTGGATGGTGTCTGTTTTGTCTTTTAGTTGTAGTTTTGATATTGTTGTGCGAGGCAGCAGTTCAGGTGTTTACCTATGCTGCCATCTTTGTTTCTTCGAGGGCCTGATTTTTCTTAAAGATGGATTCACTTCCCTGCAAGGTTGTCCAATATGTGAAAAATGCAGAGAAAAGAACTCCACAGAGTCAATGTGGGAAAGAAAGTAAACCAAGAAAACAAACAAACAAAGACCACTCCATGCTTTAGAGTGTGTGTGTTTTTTAATTGATGAAGAATGAACAATTTTTAACCTGGTCTATTAGAACACTAGTTTTTGTTATTTCACTATCATGTGTGCAAATTCTGAGCCATACTGTACTCTACTGCATGTAAAAATAATTTCATAGAAGTTTACAAACCATTTCTTATGGTCCTAGGGGCCTCAGATACAGTATATAAATATATATTGTGACATATTTATGCATTTCAGTTCTCTATTATATGTTTTGAAACTTTATTTGTTATTTTTTCATATCACTTCATATTATTAGTATTTTAAAGCAATTTCTTAGTGATTTCTCCCTCAGTACTTCAACTGTCCTTTCGTTCTTTTATTTTTCTCTTTCATGGATGCTATGTTCTTTGGAAGCTTGTTTAGACCAAGTTAATGGCCTTTTTGTCTTCCTCCACATGAATAGGAGTTCACTTTTTGAAAAATAAGAATTATATGTCACAGGGGGGCACCAGGATTTTAGAGATGCTTAGGTGGGGCATGGGAGGTGGGGAGCCACCAGTATAGACCCAGAAACTCCTCCTCCAAATTGGTAGTCTGAAATATATTAAAATGTTAAAATCACTTATGAGAGAAGAGGAGGAGGAGGAGGAAGAGAAGAAGCAGGAGGAGGAGAAAGAGACCCACGTATCTTTTAGTATCCTTTATGAATGCTCAGAAAAGGTCAATCTTAGTGTCTTACTGGTATTGGAGATCAGTATTGATTTTAAATTCACTTCCTTCTTGGAGATATTTTGTCTCAGAAAGAAATTTATGATTAATATTTTAGGTTGCTTAGCACAAGTGGAAGTAGAATAACTTAAGGCACAACTGACTGAGTTTTCGAAAGAGAATCAGTACTTAGATTGTAAAACATTTTCTGGAAGACAAAGGTGTCACTTGTTGCTTCTAAAAGCATGGCAAGAAGTCTGGGTTTTCTTAGACCCATTTTCCCAGTAGGGTGTTTTCCATACCCATCCTACCTGGTTCTTGGTCACGCATGCACACAGACACACACTGGGTAACATTTCTTTTGGCTTCATTGCATGGCATATTCCCTTCTCATTCGTAAAGACATTTCCAATCAAAGTAACATGACACCCAAGTTGCAGACCTATGTATACGGCTTGTTGGTTCCTTATAGTGAAATTGCCTTACCCAGTCTCCTGAATGGTAATCACCCTCTTGGAGAACTGATAACGGCGGGATGCACATTCCCGGAAGTGACATTTGCTTCCCTGTTTTATAATGCATTATTTTATTTGCATAGATCACCCAACTTACCCTAAAGATTTCTGGCCAACCAGGGATGCCATATTCCTCTTGCATCATTGTATAGTTAAGCCACACGGTGCAAATCTGACCATGTTTTCCTTGCATGGATACTCCCTGCAGGGGAAATGCACTTGGCAACTGCTTTTCATGACTTGGGGTGCCCCATCTGGTCTGAGATACAGAGGTTAGCACTTCAGCTCTTCCTGGGGGCTGATCCTCGGCCCTGTTCTCACAGTGTCCTGAGAGCGAATGTAGCTGCGAGTGTAAAGAGAGGCCTCTGTGTGATAATCTAACAAGTGTGCAGAATGGAAGTGGCTCTGCTTGTGCCCACGGTCCTGCAGTGTCCCAGCTCGGCCCCCGCCCTTTTCTTACATCCATGCTGCTTGTCTCCACTCTTGTCAACTTTTTCCGTGTGTGTGTGTGTGTGTGTGTGTGTGTGTGTGTGTGTGAATTCTGTCACCAGAGCACATAAAGAACTGATTTCCTTTAAAGCTGTCTATTGGGATGTCACACATTCAGAAAGTGTCTGAGTCTACCATGGTGATCTCCAGTTGTGCGCCGGCCCCTCACGGGATGTGACCACACTTCATTCCTTTGATGATGGGCTCAGAGATCCCCCCGGGAGGATATCTCATAGAAATGTGTGGGTGCTCTCTGGTACATACATAAGGACACCTATTATGTGTATGGATTGAGAAGCTGGGGTTAACACAAGTTATAGCCATTTGCTTTGTGTCTTTTTTTTTTTTTTTTTCCTGGAAGAAACATCTATATTGAAAGCAGTGGCCGGTCACATAGAAATTCAGCCAAACTTTTTTTTTTTTAAAGTCGATGTAAATCTCCCATGCTGTTTAAATGTCGGAACTAAATTTACCAAACTTGGCAGATTTTTTAAGCAGAGCAGGACTGCCAAGTGTTCCCAATTTCAAGCAGAGAGTTCTAACACTTCCTGCAATCCTTGTAGGAGGCACCTGCTGGTAATTGCCACTTCACAATCCCTTCCCCAGCGCCTACCTGGCGAGCTGGCATCTCTGCACCTCGACGATGGTTACAGTGATGATAAAGTGTCAGGACGGAACGGTCCAAAATAAGCCACAGCGCCCGGAAGGCAAGCACCTTCCCACCAAATCTTTCTGCTGGAGAAGCCCTGGGATTAGACTGCGGCTCTTGATATCACAGCCAACTGGTTTCCCCACACCATAAAGGGGGCGGGTATGGGAGACAGAAACACCCCCCGACCCCAAGATATGACTCGTCCTGTTTTCCCATCTAATCAGGGCCTGCTGTCCGAGATCCTCCGAAAGGAGGAAGACCCGCGGACGGCCTCGCAGTCCCTCCTGGTGAACCTGCGGGCCATGCAGAATTTCCTCAACCTCCCTGAGGTGGAGCGGGACCGCATCTACCAGGATGAGCGGGAGCGGAGCATGAACCCCAACGTGAGCATGGTGTCCTCGGCCTCCAGCAGCCCCAGCTCCTCCCGGACCCCTCAGGTGAGATGTGCGCCCCGCGGACGTTTCTCTCTCTGCCCTGGAAACATCTGGCTGGCACCGAGAGTTTTCCCTGGAAACGGGCAATTCAGGGATTCTGAGTCCACTGAGCGTGTTGGTGAGAGGGTAGGGAACCGACCCTATGAAGTGGGCTCTCCTTTGCTATATCCTATGCCATTGGTGTCCCTTTAGGAGCAGGAGTACCATCCTTCCTCCCGCGGCAGGAGAACAGGATGGTGCAGGGGGCGGGGGTAAGGCAGGCTGTGTCCACCTACAGCTGCTTCGTCATCAAGGAAGGAGCAAGGGGTTTGTGTGAAGCTATGTGCGTGGTCAGCACCCTGCTTTTCCTTATGTCGTGTTTATTCCCATGGGGTGAGGTGGCTGGGGGCAGGGGCCGCATGAGGATGCAAGCTCTGCTTCCTGCGATCTGAGGAAGACAGAATGGGGAGGGACCCGGCATGATGGGAGCTTGCATGTGCAGGGCTCCCTCCCAATAGCTGGGTCATTACGGAGCCCTTAGAGCAGTGGTTCTCAACCTTCCTCATGCCGCGACCCTTTCATATGGTTCCTCAGGTTGTGGTGACCCCAACCATTACATTATTTTCGTTGCTACTTCATAACTGTAATTTTGCTACTGTTATGAATTGTCATGTAAATATCTGTGTTTTCCGATGGTCGTGACCCACAGGTTGAGAACCGCTAGCCGGGTCACCTAAGACCATCGGAAAACACAGATATTTACATGACGATTCACTAACAGTAGCAAAATTACAGTGATGAAGTAGCAACGAAAATAATTTTATGGTTGGGCATCACCACAACCTGAGGAACTGTATGAAAGGGTCGCGGCATTGGAAAGCTTGAGAACCACTGCCATGGTCATGGAAAGGTAGGCCTTCATTGTTCTGCTTTCCAGGTGACCCCCAGGACTCGCGGGCTCCGCTTCCCATCCTCCTCTCTCCACACAGTAACCTATTCTGTTCTCAGTTCCTCCGGCAGATGCGGGCAGCTAGTCGCTCTGTGGGCTGCAAAGATCCGCACTGAAGGGTCGAGTCAGTCAGGAGTCCTTCTCCATTCAGATCTGCGCCCCCTCATTTCTAGCCTGCTGCCTCTGTTCCTTCAACTTTACTACTCTCTAGGTTTATGACACCGCCACCTCATTCCACTGTGCCAGGATGGTTGCACATTCCCTCTCTAGCTCTCAAGATAGTCAACAGATAGACATTTGTATAAATCAGAAAAATAGGTACTTTGAAATCAAAAGGGTTTTTTGCTTAGTTACTATGGTGTGTGTGTGCATGTGTGTGTGCGTGTGTGTGTGTGTGTGTGTGTGTGTTTAATGAGTTTGTTTTCTGGTAATTTCCAAAGAATAGATTAAGCATACAAGCAAAACTGTATTTTAGTAGAAATATTTGGGCTTTTTTATATACATCCGTTTTCTTTCACATTTCCTAACTTTCGTAAGTTTGTACTCCGCAATAGATATTTAACTGAAGGCTATTTTCTATCATGCACTGTCAAGCTGCAATGCTTACACTTTAGGCTTTAGAGAATGATGAGCTATAATGACGTTCAACCAAAAATAAGTCTCTTAGCTGTTTACTTTGGATAAGTGTAACCAAGCTTTTATATAGGATTTCCCCTCCCCCCACCCCACCCCCCCCGACCCCATTTTGGGAGAAACATATTAGGCTGTTGAGTTGGGTGAGTTGTTAATTTGCACGAATATCTACTTCTATTAAGTCTGCCAATACTAGTATTTTTGCTACTTCTGAAGTCCGTTAGAGCATGATGGGAGAGTCCAGCCATGCTTCCTGGCTGTGTACCCGGACACCTCTCCTCAGAAAGTCACTTCCACTTGTTAGGAGATCTCGCAGGGCTGTGTGCTCCTCCGTAATATTTTCCCGGCACTGTTGTCTTGGGCATCTTCTCAGTGACCGGAGAGCTTTCAGAGCAGAGCAGCTTACAAGGCCGCACAGAGCCAGTGTTTCGCCCTTCCCAATAGCACCGAATCCCACCTAGAAACGAGGCAGAGGGGCCCTTCGGGACGAGTATAACAGGGAAATGAATCATTCAATGTCAGCGTTTTGAGATTTAGGAAAATAAATGTAAAATGGTTTTCTCGGAATATTTTTGAGACTATAGCTATGGCACCGGGATGTCACGTTCTCCGGGTCATCCTGTTTTCCTGTTGGTGAAACGTTGAGAAAGGGGAAGCTGTTAAGACATTTCGTGATTACCTTCTTACTCAGAATTCTTACTGACAGGCTTCAGCAGTGAAGGTCCGTAGCGGAGGAAAGCTTCCACCCGGGAACCCGTGTGAGAGGGATACCCCGGAGGCAGCCTCGCGGTGGGAGTCAGCCTGACAGAGTTCATGGAGATTATTTTCCAAACCCCAACTGGTTTGAAATAAATTGAAGAATTTTACATTTATTTTATTGTTATTTTTTTGTTGATTTTAGAGAGAGGGGGAGGGAGAGAGAAACATCGACTGGTTGCCTCTCATATGCACCCCTACGGGGGATCCAACCCACAACCTGGGTGTGCGCCCTGACCGGGAATTGAACCCGTGACCTTTTTGTGGATGGGATGACGCTCCAACCAACTAAGCCAGGGCAAGAGATTTCAAATTTGAAATTAAACCTCCAGAGTCTCTCCTCATAAGGCTTCAATGGGCCAGTGTCCCTTGATGTACTTAATAATAACAAAACAACAATGCAAGGATCCGAGTGATCATTTATTGAGCACGTACCGTGTATCCGGTATCGTGAGCATTTTGCATGAATTGGATCTTCACCATTTTGCATCACTATCCCCCGTTTTACAGATGAGGAAACTGAGGTCACATGGCTGAGTGGCAGAGCTAGGATTTGAACTCAGGTTGCCCTAATTCCCAGTCCTGGGCTCCTCACCACATAGTTTAGTGCTTCGAAGGCTTTCATTTTAGACCCCAGGGCTTTAGAGAGGATTTGATCAGCCAGGCGAGAGAGTCCATGAGGCTAATAAGAAACCCGCGTTGAGAAAGGCAGAAATAATGTGCTAAAACATGCACTCGACAGAAAAAGGACTAGACCTTTTGAGAAGGAAAAGGAATTTCTTGAAAAAGGTGACAGACAATTGGGTTGTTATGGGAAGACTCCGAACTTGAGGCCCAGCAGATTCCTGTAAAACTAGCATTGGTGTAACCTGGAGATTTGGGAGCCAGATTAGCACCGTGGCCCTGAGCCCACGCTTTGGCGCCCAAAAGACTTGGATTCAGAATATGGTTGTCTCAAAACTTGCTTTTGCCTGTCTTCCAGGAGGTCAAATATCGTCTTTCATGATCACTTGTCTTCATCTGTAAAATGAAAAGAAAGTCTAACTCAATTGCATTTTTAGAAGAATTAAATGAGATAACAGAAGTAAAATGTTTTCTTGAGGGCTTGGCACGTAGGAAGTACGACATCAGTTACTCTTTTTTAAAAAAAAATATTTTATTGATTTTTTACAGAGAGGAAGGGAGAGGGACAGAGAGTTAGAAACATCCATGAGAGAGAAACATTGATCAGCTGTCTCCTGCACACCCCCTACTGGGGATGGTCCCGCAACCCAGGTACATGCTTTTGACCGGAATCGAACCTGGGACCGTTCCGTCTGCAGGCCGACGCTCTATCCACTGAGCCAAACCGGTTAGGGCAATTATTCTTTTTTTTGTTTTTTTAATATACATAGTAATTAGAAAATCATATGAGACAGGGAGGTCAAAGGGGAATGGCAAAAGTCACCGATTGCTCTTAGAAATCAAAGCCATCATGGGAACTTGGGACATTCGCTCTGGCTTTGAGGTCACTGAGAATGATCCCATGGAGTCCAGGCTACCTGCCCTGTCTTCCCCACACTGGTAATCCTCAGCCCCGTGGGGACAGCTCAGGGCACCCACAGAGGGATAGTGGTGATTTGGGGGCTACTCTCTTGGTTTGGGATTAAGGGTAAGTGGGGACAAAGGGAAAAACAACCCACTTTAGACCAAATCAGCTGGCTACGCTCAAGAACCCAAGGAATTAGGGCAGATTCCCACTGCCTGGGCTTCTGAGGAAGCCACCCAGCCCCCTGGCATCACACACCAGGGCAAGTGCCGATAGTCTTTTCGCTCAAGTAGCACCAAACGTTTCAGGGTTCCCCCAACCCCAAGAAGTACAGACACCTTCTCTATTGTCCTTCATTTGTCTCCGAAGCTGACGGGAAATCATTCAATTAAAACGCGCGCTGCAGAATACATAAAACCACAATATGAGTTTAAGAAAATGAAAACGCCACATCAAACGCTTTCCGAAGCCTCGTTTCATGAAATGAAATTTTGTTTCATTCCCACTGATTTCCTAGGTGAAATTAGGTGACGGGCTGGGTAGCATAATGATGATAATGACGGGGCCCCACATATACTCGGATGACACGCGTAAAGCTTTAATAAAGAACGAGAGCGACTCTGGGGAATGCATTCAATTGAGTAATAATTTATTATTTGGAGACCGCTACCCATTTGCTCTTTTTTTTTCCTGGAAGAATTGGCCCTTCCTCCGAGGTATGCCATTTTTAGAAAGCAAGAGGTAACTGTGTGTGTCCTGCGTGCCTGGCCAGCAGCGAAGCGATGCCTTTTAGCTCCCCGGGCGCGTCCTACCCGTGAGCCGCCTGGGAGGGAAGGAGCAGGCTGTGCAGGGCTCTGCCCGTCCTATAGGAACGCGCCGCAATTATTTCCAATCACAATTAACCCGATTAGAATAATGGACAGGAAGTGTCCCTCAGTAGCGAATGCTGTTTGGCATCAGCTGACTGAAATCCTTGGGTAATTTCTGCACAGATGGCTGGGCTGAATGCCGCGCTTTTTCAATGATTGTTTTCACGGTCTCTTGGTAGGCCAAAGCCTCGACCCCGACAGCAGACCTCCCCATCAAGGTGGACGGCGCCAACGTCAACATCACAGCTGCCATTTACGACGAGATCCAGCAGGAGATGAAAAGGGCCAAGGTGTCCCAAGCCCTGTTCGCCAAGGTGGCTGCAAATAAAAGTCAGGTGAGCGGTGGGTAAGGGAGCAGAGGCGAGCGCCGGGGTCCGCTGGGCTCCTCCTCCCACCCATAAAAACCCATCTGCTCCTGCGGTAATAACAGCGGGAATCCCGAGGGGACCTGTCCTGCTCGGAGTTTGGCGCCGCAGTTTGCTTTTATTCCCGTTGGAGTTGAAAATAGAGACTAAGTCAAAACCCAGACTTCGGTCGCTTAAAGAATCGTTTAAAAAAGAGGCGGCCTTGAATGATTTCTCTTCTGATTCTAAGCGCTGCTGTGTTCTCTCTCTCTCTCTGTATATGAGCCAAACTTGGTATGTACAAAACAGCATCTTTCTGAGACCACACCTTAGCCACGTCTCATGGCCTCTCACTCCCCGCAGGGGCATGGCTGGCTTTGGTGCAATAACTGCTTTCCTGAGCCCCAGAGACACCGTGTGAGCCCGCTGTTCCTTTTATGTGTAGAGTACAGTTGCTTCTCCCGGAGAAAACCTGCGTGAGGGCCAGGGTGTGTGCTGAAAGCCCTCACAGAAACACCCGCAGCCTCTCCCGTGCAGATCCGCGCAGAGCGGGGGTGGTGGGGCGGAATGCTCCGGGGACCGGGGGAGACAGATGCTTAGGGTTCTGTACGTTTATCCCTGAGAGCAGCAACCGTGGATGGGACCCACTGTCTGTTTCAGCTCCTTTAAAGGGACAACTACCGCCCTGTCCGAGAATGGGTTCGGTGGAGGTGCCTGCTTATTTCTCCCGAGATGAACAGTTACCTCATGCACGGTGGAGGGAGCGAAGCTGGCTGCGGCATCATGCTGGGAGCCCTTTGATTCTGAGCTTGATTTCCTCTGTGGCCTCTCATGACTAACGTTGCCATCCAAGCGATGGAAGGGGTAAAAAGATCCGTCGTCTCCCCAACAGGTCTTCCGTGTGTGCTGTGAAGAAAGGAAGTTACTGAATGTTGTGTTAAGCAAGAAGGTTTTCAATAAAAACCAAGTTTCAGAAAGATATATATGTGTGTGTGTGTGTGTGTGTGTGTGTGTGTGTGTGTATGTATATATATATACACATATATACATATGTGTGTGTATATGTATATATGTATACATATATACATATGTGTGTGTGTATATGTATATATGTATACATATATACATATGTGTGTGTGTATATGTATATATATACACATATATACATATGTGTGTGTGTGTATGTATATATGTATACATATATACATATGTGTGTGTGTGTGTGTATATATATATATAGTTAGGTGCTACATTTAGGCTAATTATGGGGCTTAGCCATTTTTACCTGTTGCTTGGCAGTTACCTGACTTAAGCTATTTTTCAGATGTTGATAAAGGGAAAGGCGTAGAAGATCAAGGAACTTGGACGAGGATGGAAATATTTGTTTCCCTTTCCAATTTCAATGTGGTAATGTTTCCAGATTATTCCTATTATTGCTCATCAGTGAAGCTGTTGAAAGGCAGTTTGCTAAGATTTGATGTCCAACCATAGAAGGAAATACATGAAAAGAAAATGCCATGGAGCCTTCCTGAGCTGTTAGATGCATAAAGTCCCATGGACCACATGGCAAAATATAATGAGAGTTGGAGCTGTTAAACGAATAAAGCTGTTAAATGCATAATGCCACTTGGCAAAACTACTGTGCATTTAATGGTTTTCCACTGTGTAATAAAGGACATATGTGGTAGATGTGCAGCGGGTATAAAAGCTACACAATTGATTTTGCAAACCTGCCCCTTAAGTTGTGACTTGACGTAAATATAAAAGTTTCACTCCGTCCTTTTTTTTTTTTTTAATAAGAAGCTTTCAAGAAAAAATGAAGACCACAGTCTGAGAACTTGATTCAAAATGCCTGTGATCTTCCTGTTGGCTTGGCACCATGGCTCCTGGAAAGAGTGATGCCCTCAGCCTCCAGAAATAACTCAGGTGGCTGACTGAAAGCCACGTGTGCCAGTTGGCCCTCACTTAGCGCTCCAAAGGCGTGATGCCCCCCGAAGAACGCGGTGGCCCCGCTTCTGGAGGATCTGGAGGGACATGTAGTATCGGGAACTAACAGGCTGAAGGATGAGACTGAGCCTAAGTGGGGATGCGGCGCTTTGAAGTTTTTCTGTGTTTCTTTGGGACCGTGGTCTCATTCTCATTGGTGAATGGGGAACCTTGCTGGAAACAGCTGACAAGACGGGCAAATCAAAAGCTGAGGTTTTTTAACAGATGCCATTCACTCCATTTTGTGAGCACCAGCTTTGGCTTCATCAAAAGCATCTTTAGTGAAGGCGCCTGCATGATTTGGGACTTGGCACGTGTATGTGCTGCCTACCTATAGGGTGAATACATGCATACGACTGACAGTGGGACTTTGGCCGTGGTACTTACCCCCTCCAGGCTGCGGTGTGAAGTGGCCACACTCTCTTCCTTGCACTGTAGGACGGAGAGAGCAAAGGTTCCCTCCTTCCCTGCTTTCCTTTCCTCCCTTCAGTATGTTTCTTTGGAAGGGTCAGGAGTCCTTGGAGGGCCTGAGGAGGCTGATGGGTATGCAGGCTTCTTCATTCTCTCTTGGATGTGTAATCAGGGGAATCTTTCTTTCGGAGCTTGGTGAAAGGGAGTGGGCATGGAACCTTGAAGGCCCAGTTCAAATAGACACCATGGCCCCTTCCCTTCCATATTAATTATCTTTTAAAATAGAAATAAACCCTCCATTAAACCTCATTCACTCCTTGGTGTCCATTGCTGTCCTCGGCTGTTAAGAATATAACCTAACACTGTGTGTAAGGCAAGCTTTGAATGAGAAGTAGGAAAAAGGAAGGACAATTTTAGAGAGATTGCAGGTTCTGGGCCCAGATGGTCCCTGAGGGCTTAAGTGTTGAGGGACACAATGGGAAGGGGGATGCAGAAAAGGAGCTGAAACAGTGACAAGCTTTTGAGGTTTCTGCTTACGATCTTGTTGGTGGAATATATTCCTGGGAAGTGTGTGTTTCCTTAGTGTGTGGTTATGTCAGGGTGCATTTGTATACAGGTCTCAGTGGCAGGTCCTCTTAAAATAGGCAAAAATTAAGGGAAAACAGATAACTTTACATAAAGAAAAATACTGGATATATTATTTGGTTTGTTTTCCTTTGTTTGCTCTTTACTATTGGGGTTTATAACACATTCAGTATATGTGCTAACATATTCTTTTCATTCAGTCCTGGGTTACCATATTAATCTTTGCTTTTGTATCTCTTTTTAAAAATGTCCCAGGCACAATTTAGTTGCATATATTTTAAAAACACACCTCTATTATATGTTAAAGTAATAATATCCTCACTTTAGAAAATGAAGAAATGTATAAATGAGGAAGTATGAGTCCCTCATGATTCCACTACCCAGAGATAGTTACTGTTAACATTTTAGAGTCTTCCCTTCTAATGTACATGTATGCATGGGTGTGCACAGGGATGTTTACATCCTAGTTGCGATCATACTGTACAGCACATAATTATAAGACAAGTCAAAAGTACAATTTTTAAGGCCAACTCTTTAGTTGGGGCATAAAAATATGATCTTTAGTCTCATTAATTTCTCGTCCTTTAGAAAATATTACACAAGAATCAAATTGTGCCTCTTTGCCCAATTTATCTTATATTATTAATTTTCCTTTTGGGAGATGGCTTCATTGGGGCTGAGTTAGCTCAGGCTAATGGAAGTAGATCTTTACCCCATCTTTTTGATATAACCATAACAGGAAGTACTGACCATATGATGCCCCATACAAAATGAGTTGGTGGTCTTAGTCTTACTCCTGATGGTTTTGCTTTTGCCATCTTGGATCCAGCATGGAAGGCAGACTGAAATGAGGCAGGCAGCCTCACCTGAGCAGCTGCCCCCTGTTGCTGGGCAGGTTTCTTTGGAACACAATAATTTTTATAGCCTACCAAGGAGGCCTTTCTACTCTTGTCAACTGGGGTAGGCTACCATAATTTCAGGGCTGTCCACCAACTTCAAATAAAGAACTAACCCGCTTACACTATAAGTACCATTTGAAAAAATTATGATGCCACATAGTGAAGAAATTAGATTTCTCAGCATTCCCGAATGCCAAACCAAGTAGGCAGTCAACGCTATCAATGCTCTGATGTTTCATTGTCGGGTTGGACCCGTCTTTTCATTCTCTGCCTTTTCTCTCAGCGTAATCTTAGAGGATTAGATTCTAGTGAGATTTTATCAGCAGACATTCCCTCAAGATCTGTTGTATCCACCTTATAGTGAGGAGTTGGGATCTTTTTACTGTGCCCACCATTAGTTACGTTAAGGTTTCACGAACTAAAACCAGCTTTTTATGGAAGCCCTTAATTAGCTATCAACAGAGATTAATCACAGAGTTCACACGCAGATCTTAAAATGTCAGATGCATTTACCCACTGCTAACGTTTATGCACTGGTTTGAGACGCAGCTTTACTGCAGAAACCTTGAGCTGCGTGAATTTGCCTGTTTATGACACGGCGCCTTTGGAAACTTGCATGCAACTTGGAAACAAGTTAGGTTGGCGTGTTAAAGCCACGTCTCCGGACGCTCCCAGCCCTCTTTTAAAGAGGACATAGAGTTAAAGCCGGGTTCTTACAGGTGGAGAATGTTGGTGCCTATGAATGAGTCCTACCACTTGCCTGTAGGCACTGTTATCTTCTCCCTTTCAGGGGGCCAAGACGAGGGTGAGGCAAACTAGGTCCTGGGATGTACAATCTAAGGAGGCCACACCCCTTACCTTTTGTGCACTAGTCACTTGCTTGCCTCACCCTAGAACCAGCCCCGATCTTTTAAAAAAACAACTACCATTCCTAGTTTTCTGGTGTGTTTGGTTCCTTTCCTCATGCACTTACAAGTTTTTGAGGCAGTTTGCAGAATATATAGTATTGTGTCATAGGTATGCTAGAATTTGGACCTGAAGTCGGGGCCTGGAAATATTTTTCTTGTTTTCTGCTTCATATTTTGGTACATTTTACTGATAATACCTTTCTACTACTTAAGTAGAGAAGAGCACAATTCCAATTCATTCATCTTTTTGACAGATATGGACAGTTTTTTTCAGATGCATGTTCCCATATATGCATGTATGAGTGTACATATTTATATAAACTCATACCAAATTTTCATAATGTTAGGTAGCAATGTGTATCCTATGTATCTAGGGTAAAGAGGCAGAAAAAATTTATAAAATCCCCTCTTGACTTGAGCCCTCTCTAACAGAGTTTAAGGAATTGGTCTGAAATAAAATCTTCATTACTCCCAACTACAGACTCAGTCTTTGCAAGCACATCCTTAGAAATGCGAGGGACATGCCTGGAGAGAGCTGAAAATTGGTTCCCATGAAAATACAGTTTGGAGCTTAGCGAGACCATTGTGAAAAATAAAGAAAGAAGCAAGCCATTTTTACTTCACACGTGCAAGGCCTAAAATAATTAACCGTGAACTGTAACCAAAGGCCCAGCACCCACCTTTGTTCGGGCTGAGGTGACCCCCCCATCAGGCCTTCGCTAAAGCCCTTGACGAGTCTCCCTTGCAGTTAGCCTTTTACCCATTTCAGCTTCCTGATTAGGTTATCTTGAATCATTAGGGGGGTTATTTATTTTAATAGACACTTATTGGATTCATGAAAAGAGAATTCAGTGACTAAGAAACAAGAGCTGAATATTATCTGGCTCATTTCACACTTCAGAAGACTCTCACCCAGATGAAGAGAAATCCTTTCACAGCTACAAAAGTTTGTTTGGGGACTTCGTGTGCTTCCATTTAGAAAGCGAACTGTCTGTGGTTAATAATCTGAATTTCCTTCTGAGACGCTCAGAAAACATTTCCTTTTGGGTGCATATGCTGACATTTTCTGTATTGGGAATGTGGGTGAGTAAATGGCCTTTTACATTCCTGGTGCAGGAATCCCTGAATCATTCTCCCAGAGCTGTTCACTTGCCCACTTATTTATTGGCGTTCCCAGTGGGGCAAAGGTGGTGGGGGCCATTGACTGTTTGAGTTCACGCGTCGGTTCTGTGCTAGACACATCAGGGGGAACAGTAATAGCTATGACAAGGCCCTGCCTTCAAGGCTCATAATACCTTCCTTAGCAGGAACAGCCATTTTTGTTTTTTGTTGGAGATCGAAGCCCGCTGTGAACCTGTGTGTGTTGCTGAGCAAACCCGGGGTTGTATTTGTTCTGAAATATTATAAAAACGAGGAAATTGGTCACCAACATGGAATTAATTAATTAATTTTTTCTTCAGGAGAAAACATAGGGAAATTGGCATCATTACTAGTGTCCTGGCGGAAGGAAAACGAGTACCTTACTTAGTAGGCGATGGCATTTCAGTACCACGGACAGGAGCCTCACTCTTCCCACTTGCAGCCCCTCCCCCATCACTTAACCTTAAGTTTTGGAGCTAGGATTCAAGCTTCCACTTGGACTTCCAACTCAGACACTGGCCTATGTTAAAAGACCTCGCTGGTCCGTGGAAAATTCTCAGCCTTTGGTATGTCATTTGGAGAATATGTCATCACTCATTTATTGGCTCCCTGAAAATTTAAACCATTTTTTCTTAGTGAAATAGATATTGCCTTTCCTCATTCATTTTAACCCAGGAAAGCTTTAAAATGCTTCATCTGAACAACAATAGCAACACATACAGAAAAAAAAAATGATTTAAAAGGATGAGAACGGGTTTTTTAAAATGATCGATATGATGTCATTTAGGTCATTATTTTTTTAAATGAAACTCCGAGAGAATCAAGCGGATGAAGTATGTACTTTACTGCAGCCAGGCCATTGCAAGTCCATGGTGTTCTCAAATTTATCCTAGTGTTTTATCTGAGGACTTGTTAGGAAGGGAGGGAGGAAGGAGGGGAGGTGGAAAGAGAGGGAGGAAGGTACTCCTCGCCAACTGTAACTCTGAATTTGAGTCTGTGAGCCGTTTCTCTACACTGATTTCTATACACTCTAATAATTTCAGCTCACTCCTAGGAGCATTTACTGAGCAGTTTTCACGTGCGAGGACCCACGGTCTCCGCTGAAAGGGCTGGAATGAGGAAGAAGCCATCCCTTCCCCTCCAGCCCCATCAGGAAGCTCCCCATCACAATAATCATCATCAAGTTGTGAAAGAGTATCAGCAAAATGCCTTGGGGTCAAGCGAGGGTGAGCAGCCAGTTTTCAGGAGATCAGATGAGACCAGGTTGGCTGAGCCTCGAAGCACAACTTCTCAGGCTGGACAAGGGTTGAGTCTGAGACATTTCAGCCAAGGGAGTAACTCAAGGAACGTGATCTGTGTCAAACACTTGTAATTCACTTAGCCTCAGTCTTAGCTAAAAAAAAAAAAAAAAAAAGCTTAATTTACTATGGAGAAACATTCAGCCAGCCTTTGGTTAAAACTTACAACCAGCCTCAAAGAGAAGTCACACATAGGTACACACCTCGCAGTTCATGCCTGGAGATAGGATTCACCAAGCAGATTCGGGGACTGAAAGTAATTCATAGCGGGAGCACGAGGTCAGTAGAGACATGGATGGGAGATGAGACCATGAAGGGAAACCAGGAGCCAGTTGTGGCTCTTACTGCTTTCTCTTTTAGTGCTTTTGAATTGTGAATGAGCGATGTCTCACTGAAGTCACTCATCAGTGACTACCACTTTGCTCAAAGACAAACTATGGGGTTATCACTCATCTTCCAAAAAAGAAATAATGGCACGTATCTTCAAGTAGTAAGCGCTTGCTAATATATTGATGACATAATTTGCTTTGTAAATTCAGATTGACATACAACTTTTCAGGAACACGTGGATTTATAAATAAACTATATTTTGATGGGTTTGCGTGCCACCTCCCCTTCATAGTGGAAAAGGAAGATCAGACTTGTTTTTTCTATGGAGGGGAATATATTTGGTTAAGAGGCTGACCATGGCTAAAATGAGATGTTACTAGATATTATTTGCATACGCACCAAATGCATGAGAATGCTTTAACCATCAATTGCAAGGATGCAGCCTTTAAACCTATATTCCTTCTCTGGGGTCCCTATGTTTAATTTTTTTTTTTTGCGGGGGGAAACAAAGTTTAGACTCACAGAAATGTTGCCAAATAGTAGTTTCCATATATCCCTCACCTAACTTTCCCTAATGTTAACACGTTACATAAAAAAAAAAAAAAAAATGACTGTAGTGCAACAATTAAAACCAGAACATCAACATTGTTTTAATACAATAAACTTAAAAAATGTACTCTAATTTCAATAGTATTCCACTACGTCCATTTCCTGTTCAAGAAACCAAACAGCATTTTTTATTATTTCTCCTTAGTTTTCTATAGTCTGTGACTATTCCTTAGTCTTTTCTTTCTTTTGGCCTTGCCATCTTTGCAGAATGCTGATTTATTTTGTTGACCATCTCTCAATGTGGGTTTGTCATGATTCGATTGAGGTTATGCATTTTGGGCTAGACTACCTCAGATTTTATCTTGTGGCCTTCGTGGTGCATCACATCACAGGGTTCATGGTGTCCACATGTCATCGCTGGTGACGTTGACCTTGATCCCTTGGTCAAGGTGATTTCTTCTTTGTCTTTTAATCCGAATAATCAACCATTATCTGCTATTTCTGACAAATAACAAGGTAATAAATCATGCAATGTACCATATTTTACAGTTAATTTCCCAGACGCTCCAAGAGGGTAACCACTTGCCTGAAGGTCACTCAGTTATTTTAATCTTGGAGCAGGAACTTAGCAGTTAGGTCTCCGGGATCCAAGTTGAATGGTCTCTGTGCTTCTCAACTGTGCTCAAACACTTAGCCTCAGTTTTACCATACTAAAAAACCTCAACTGACTATAGGAATAGTTAGCCAACATTTGGTCAAAACTTACAACCAGATTGAAAGTTCATGGTACCTCTCACGGACCGGGCCAGGGCTGGGAATCAGATGAACGTCTGTATCAGCATTTCCAAAATGGAACTCATTCTCCTGGAATGCACCACATACCACGCAGGGAACAACAACAAAAAAACCTACTTGAGATTTTTAACAGAAAAAGGAGATTTGTTTATTAATAATTCATGAGTTCCCATTGAACATGCACGGCAGAAACAGTGCTATTCAATAGAGAATACTGTCATCTGTCACTGTTTTATTTGACATTTACACTTTTTTTTTTTTTTTTGCTTGATACTGCAAAACTTTCTTGGATGGCATGCAAAATTTATATAGATGAAAAAAATCCCAAAGTGGGGACTCTTTATCTCTCCTGTGATGCGTTCACTCACAGTTACATGCACGTGTGTTCAGGCAAGAGTGTGGTACTTTCTCACGCATTCATTAGCCACCAAACCAGCTCATGAGACACCCCACTGAGAAAACAGAGAGAAGCTTCTCGAACGGACTGGTGGAGGGATGGCGTGAATACAAAGATGGAGGGTGCGATGGGAGGTGAGGTGAAGAATAGATTTCTGGAAGGTGAGCATAAAATAGGGAGGGTGAGGAGAAAGCAAATCATGGCTGCCGTGAAGAAAACGGACAAGGACACATTGCCATTTCAGATGCAAAATAAATAGCTTATAAATGACACAGGAGCTCCATGAGTGGGGAATCCCGGCATTCAGTAGAACCAGTTACAGCGAGATCTTGCAGTTTTGTGCTGCTGTAAGGCTCCTGACAATCTTTCTGCTCCGTAGGTTAGTTATTATTTATAAAAATCGCAGAACCAGCTGATACATTCATAAGCTAATTATTGAAGCAGCTGGGTACACATGGTGCAATATGTCCAAGGCTGTGAAGTATCACAGATTTCTCGGGGCCTGCTGCGGAGGGGGCGCGCTGCGGAAGGCTCCAGCCCTTAATCTGATCAGCCAAGCAAACACTTGGTGGGGAAACTAGATTAATAACCCTCTAAATACCATGAATGTGCTTCATCTTCAAAACCGGGTTCCCTTAAACACGCGATTAGCTCAGCTCCATCAGGGCCGGGGGGCGGGGGGGAGTGCTCTGGTGCCCCGGGAACAGGGTCCTGTTGGCTCCCTCCCGGTGCCAGAAATTAATTTGGTTTGCTTATGTCTGCACACATGATCACACTTGTGTCTAATCCGCTCCCTAATAGCTTCAAGGTCGGGACCTCGCATGTCAGTGGGCAAATTGAGCACCACACTCCTTAAAGACTGATGGCAGACAGCACGGCCCATGATGAGGCCCGTAGTTGGTTCTAAGTGATTGTAATGAGCGCCGATTACAACAGCGCCTATAAATCAAACGCGGCGGTGACTGTTGTGCGAGACATTCCGAGTGTCCTAAGTGGAGGGACCACTCAGCTGTCACCTGTCCCCTTTCAAGCGCTGGCTTCCCACAATGCAGTTCACTCCCCTGGCGGAACGGCAGGTGCCGTCCCCCTGAAGGTCTGGGCTTCTCAGAACGTCATCCTTTAACAGATGTAGGTTTTTGTTTCTATTTTCTGTTAAATGATCGGTCTCCAGGCTGTGGCTTCCCCTGGGAGAGGTTAAGCATACCTGTTTGAAAGATCTGAAAGAGTTCAGTTGGAGACGCATTCAGAGCTGTGAAACGACAGGGAAACAGCTTATTTTTTCCACAGATGGTTTCGTTTCCATTTCAAGAATCCTTTCCTTTGTACCAAGGAACCCTTGAGGAAACACGTTGGGACTGGGAGATTTTTTTTTTAATATCATGTATTTTCTGATAGAGAGAAACATTTTGTCTCCAATGTTCATAGACGTTGCACCTTGAAAATCAGCTAGTACCTATCTCTCTGTTGAGTTGGAAAAAAAAAACACGTATGAAAATGCTCGGGAAAACATTTCCAAAGAAATGATTAGATACCTTGTTTTCATTCTTCCTAACCCTCTAACTCTCCCCAGCTCCCAGTTTATTGCAAGCAAAGATCAGGTCTGCGCAAATGTGGCCTCTCCCTTGTAAAAACAAGGCAGTGTTGTGTTACAGATTAGTTTATAAATCCCCGGTGGCTTCACAGTTCAGTGCCTACAGCTGCTGCAGATGGGCCTGGGTTTTTGTCTCCTCGCAGCGCCGCAGCCAGCAGTTGAAGGAGCAAATGGAATGATCAGGTTATTAACATGGAGGCCGCGAGGAAGAGGCTGCACAATGCGAACAGCTGGTGTTGCTGTCTTGGCCAAGGCAGCGGAGATAATCAAATCTTGCCTTTTTTTTGGGGGGGTGGAAGGGGGTGGGGCGGGGTGTAAAGGCAGAAGACACAGTGGAGTGTCAGACCAACAACACCTCATGATACTATATGGGGGCTTTAGGATGCGAGTCGGGAACGCCCATTGGCTTCCAAGTTGTGGTACAGAGATTTGTGGAGGGGTGGGGTTGATTTTCACGAAGTCACTTGTGTTCACTTACGCACCTTGCTAGAAACATTCTGACTCTTTTTCAAGCGGCGCGACGTGGGACAGTTCTTGCTTTTAAAATTAGCGACGTAGCTTGGAAATGATGCGTTCGCAAGCGACTGGGGGAAATATTTTGACACGAGTCAGCGAGCGATGTTGACAGCATCCTCTGTATTATTTTCATATACGCCGTCATCGTTTGCATTGCATTTTCTTCCTCGTGCCGTTGCGAGAACATTCGGGTGCCAGAGGTGGGAGGCGCACATTTGCAGGTGTGACCGGCCCGCGGCCCACCTTGCTGCAGGTGTGGCTGTGGCGGGAAGGTGATGGGGAGCAGGGCCTGGAGCCCTAGGCATTGAGAGGTGGAGAAAACATACACTTTTTTTTCCTTTCCAGCTAAGGTGCTTGCTTCTGTGAGGTGGCGTTATTGATGATTGTAAGACTGTTTTCTCCCGAGAGAATTCAGTGCTCTTCACACTTAGACATTTTTTTTTCTGTAGAATTTTCCATCTTGTAATACATGTTTGTTCATCTTCACTCTTTTCTTAGGGTGGGATACCATCCAGTTGGCTAATGTTAGGAAGGGAGAGGGAGACAGAGATAGAAACATCAGTGATGAGAGAGAATCATTGATTGGCTGCCTCCTGCACTCCCCCTACTGGGGATCGAGCCCACAACCTGGGCATGTGCCTTTGACCAGAATCCAACTGGGGACCCTTCGGTCTACAGGCAATTGGCTAATTTTAAAAATTGGAGTAGCCCAACACAAATTGCTTTTTTCTGAGGATTGGGTAACTAATCTTGCTTGAGCATCTTTTACAAAGGAACTGAGAATGTCCGTGATAGGAAAGGTGCTGAGATGATGACCAAGAGTGAAGATTCTCGGGCATTGGTGTGACCCGCCCAGTGGCCACTGGTTGGGGTTAGAGGTGCTGGCTGTTCCAGTGCCTCCCAGGTTGGTGGGAGCAGTTTGGACGGGAGAGTGCGATCACGTGGGACGCGCTGCCTGTGGCCAGCAGCCTCTGCTCTGCGCTCCCCGGGTGACCTCTCGTGACCTTCTCTCCCCAGGGCTGGCTGTGTGAGCTGCTCCGCTGGAAGGAGAACCCCAGCCCGGAGAACCGCACGCTCTGGGAGAACCTGTGCACCATCCGCCGCTTCCTGAACCTCCCCCAGCACGAGCGGGACGTGATCTACGAGGAGGAGTCCAGGCACCACCACAGCGAGCGCATGCAGCACGTGGTCCAGCTGCCGCCCGAGCCAGTGCAGGTCAGCGCCCCCCTCCCGGCGCCCCCCTCCCACGCTGAGCAGCGCTGGCGGTGCTAGCAGCTGTGGGGGTCTCACGCTGTGTCCCTCGGACGTGGACCCCCTTCTCTCAGTGGGAACAGTGTACGCACACATGCACACACCTGCTCACACAGAGAAACGTGACTGAGCATCAGCGCCAGAGGCAGCCCCTGTCTGTCCTAAGGGCGTGTCACCTGTGGGATTGGGAAGCCAGAGGTGCATGCGGAATTACATCTCCCCGTCAGGAAACATAACTCACGGTTCTCATCAGTCCATTTTCTAAAGAGAAAACACTGAAGTAGCCGGTGAATTGAGTCAAAATTCCTCTGGGAGCGTGTGATGAGGCTGGGAGGAAGACATATCCCCACGAGCCAGGAAATACCTGGACTCAACCGAAGCCTGGGAAGGCATTAATTGAGAGAGTTTGAATTTTAAGATGCATTTTTGGCCATCTTTGGTTTCCTCTGTTTTAGAAATCTACCTTCACTTGGGTTGCATGCTTTGTTGCTTCGTTTTTGCTGCCATTGAAATATTTCTTTCTAAGAGTGATTGAGTTTACTGACTCTTGGTGTACTCTAAAATCAGTTAGCTTCGGGGAGAAATCTTAACTGGGGCTTCCAAGGTTACACCCCTCAGAGTTTTGCCCACAGATTATTTTGGTAAATGATGAGATTTGTCCTACTGCTCATACCACCAACCCAGCTGCCACCAAAGAGGACCCCCCACAGTCTCCCTCTGAATCTCCCTGCGTGTAGCAAGAAGAGGAAGGTTGAGGCAGGAGTGCACGTAGCTGGGTATGTGGGTATAGAGAATAGAAGAGAAGGTGAGGAAAGAGAAGAATGGTTTCTTGATCAAGACTCACAGGAGAGCTAGTGAAGGATGGGGTGAGATGCTCTACCCTGATGCTTCCTATCTTTTTCCCCCTTGGTCCACCCTGACATGCCCGAGGGAGAAGTCAGAAGTGACTTCCGGCTTACATGACTTTTCATCCAAATATTGACATCTCCGGCAATGCTTTCCTGTTATCATTGGTCAGTTTCCGAAGTCAAAGATGAGACTCATGAATCATAGAGCTAGAAGCGCCTAGAGGCAGTCCCATACCATCCACAGTAAACGCAGCGTTGGTGGGTGATACGGGTGGGCTCTGGGGTGGTGCTGGGGGGAGTCATTCCTCGGAGGTGAACCCTTCAGGACCCATCGCCCCCCCTTTTCCTCCCCTTGACCTTCCCTGGCTGGGGCCTCAGTCACACACCAGAGCACCTCCCTATTAAATCAACACACTGACTCACATGGCGCAGGGTTTCTCTATGTTGAGATCTGGTCGAAATTAAAATGAAACCTATACCTTTATTGGTATAGGTTTACTAACGTTTTGCTTAGGAAAATA
The DNA here is from genome assembly GCA_026230045.1 of Corynorhinus townsendii. Classification (NCBI taxonomy): domain Eukaryota; kingdom Metazoa; phylum Chordata; class Mammalia; order Chiroptera; family Vespertilionidae; genus Corynorhinus; species Corynorhinus townsendii. Next base: position 8,308,888 of record JAPDVU010000005.1, on the reverse strand, counting down.
AATTTATACAAAAAAATGTAAGGGAAGCTCTCATTTATTAACCATATATTTTATAAAACAGGATATTTTTAATAACAAAGTTAATGAAAAGGATAGCCTCAGACAAAAGATCTTGCAAACTGTATCAATCCGGTCATATAAAAAACTCCTCCATCACCCTTGTTTGTCTTGCTGTTGTCAGAACTTCTCTGTTGAACCAGCACAAGGCCAAGGACTGGCTTCAGGGAACTTTGTGTGGACTTTGCATTCAGGCTCATCTCAGTTGCATCCAGCAGTGAAAGGCTGTTTTATTCTAGACAGCGGCAGCATCCCATTTTAAATCCCATTTTTATGTCAAAGTTGGAAACTTAGAGACGTTTGAGATAAAAAGACTAAAAACTTAGTCTCCATTATAATGAAGAACTTTGCTTTATTTGAATGACGGCTCCTGTACATTCCAGTCTCCATGTTTTTGTCCAGAAATTTTCATTTCTATGAGGTCCTAATGTGTAGAGAGCTAAAGGATATTCAATGTGATGTTTTTTCTTTTAACTGACCAGTTTGAGTAAAGTAAATCTTAGAAGCAGACAGCCAATTGATTTATGAGTTTTATTACCTTTTATGATAGTATGTCAAAACTGGAGCATGCTAACAATACTTAATGGCTAAGAATCTGCCTGTAATTTTTTATTTTCAGTTTTAATAACTTTGTGGCTATTAACATTAACTTCTGATATCACTGAGAGAATTTTTTATTGTATAAGAGGTTATTCCCATCATTCAGATCGTAGCTACAGAGTTTACAAGTTGGGTAATTTTCTCTACATTGACTTAACCTTAGCCATTGACTTGGAACCCATAACTGCTCTGAAACTCTTCAAATATATCACCTTTTCTTTTACATTGTGCCTATCTCTGAGTTGCACTGATTTGAATGCTGCATCTTGTTTATCAGCAAAATACAAAGCTTTGCATTAATTATTTATTAGAGTCTTGATATGAAAAATAACTGGAATTCTTGAGACTGGAGAATGCCCTTGGCACAGCCTCTGTGACTTGGGAGGGACTGCATTCAGAAAGACTCCAAGCTGCAAAAAAATGTCTGTAATTGTCCAAAAAGTAAGCTATGGAACTCAGGACTGGAATTCACTCGTATCCTTATACCAAGGAAAATTTTAAGGAGATAGGGTAGCTTACATATTTTGGGAATTTTAAAATTCACGTGTAGCACAATATTGGTTGGACGATGTTACGTATTGTCTAATTAGGCAGGAAAGGCACCATTATTAAATGGTTAGCTCCGGTGAAATCAGTGATTATTAGAGCTTCTGGTATATGTAGCGTATTAAAACGCACGAAGTCTGCCTCACAGCGGTCACAGAAGGATGCCACTTACATTTCTTTGAGCAGTCAGGGCACACCTTCCCCAGTGTTTCTTCAATAGTAAGGCTATGAAGCAGGGATGTTGTGCCTAGTTCCCCACCTCACTGCTTTGTAGGAGCGTCCTCCCCTCCCCCGTCAGCACCTTCTGCCATTGGGAAGCACCTTAGGTCAGGGCCTCTCTCCTCTGGGAAGAGGGGACATTTTTCCTGCTGTTAGTTGGCAAATAGCTTACAAATCCATAGGCTTATGTTGCCTACAGCTGTGTTTCCTTTGTGAAGCCCACAAAGGGTTTTAAATTTTAAAGCCCACATTTAAAAACCAGGAGACTTCACATCAAATCCAGATTTCACATAACAACCCACCAAATCAGGAGATCCCTCCCACTGAGCTGCTTGGCGAGAGCTGGTCCTTCTCTGCAGGGCACGCATGCACCTCGCCGCTGCACGGCCCTCGCCACCCGCACGTGTCCCTGCACACGCATCCCTTCACCTCGTTCATCGGCTCAGCCCTCGCCACCCACACGTGTCCATGCGTGTCCATGACTTCTTCCCAGGTAGTCAGTTGCGCTGTTTATTTTTATAACCCTAACACACCTAGCAGAATCCTTTGAAAGCTTCCCAAGTAGTGCCCGTTGGTGGTATCTCCCGTCAAAGATGAGGCTAGGCCATGGCTGAGGTCTAGCTGGGCCTGGCCCCCGAGAGGTGCTGTTGGCCCCAGAGACGGGGGGGTTCTGGGGGAGTGAGGGGGTTCCTCCCCAGGAATGCCGACCTCTCGGGTGGTGTGTAGCCTTGAGGTCAAATGGAACCGTGGCTTCTCCCATTTGCTTTTCGGTGTTCTGAGTCCCTCCGGAAGCCCCCGTTGAAGGCCCTGCCGAGCGGGAGGGGACTTTCCCGGCTCTGGGCACACAATGTAAGGTAGATCCCTCTCTACTGTGGGCCGTGGTGGGGGCAGTGTTGCCCCAGGGGGTGAAAATGGGTTTGTGGGGAGCACGAAGAGTCTTCCCTTTACAATGGTTCGTGGCCTCCAAAGGGAGACATTCCGTAGCTCTCTGGTATTAAAATGTCATGAAGCAGGAGAGATGATGAGGGGAGACATCCCTAAGTAGGCGCCTTCCGGGGACGGGAGGAAAGGGCGGGGCTGTGCGCTGCTGACATGCAGAATGCTCTGGTCCGTGCCAGTGGAGCACGAAGGAGGCCAGCACGGTGAGACGACCCGGGAGGCAGATTACGGCATCCCATGGCAAAGATGAAGTAAGTTCTGTTTTTCAGGCCGGAAGTTGGAGACACAATTGTTTCTTGGGGCTGTAGTGATTTTCTCTCTACTGGTTATTATGACCCGAGGCCCTGTAGTGAACGGATTCCTCAAGTAAGGGTCAAAAACCAGACAGGTCAGAGTGTTCGTTACTACCAGTTGCATTTTTTTTTTTTTTACATTTTTAAAAACTCCGTATTGTTGAAAGTATTACATAGGTTCCCTTTTCCCCTCCATTGACCCCTTCTAGCCTGCCCCGCCCCCCACCCAGGCCTTCACCGCCCTATTGTCTGTGTCCATGGATTCTGCATGTATGCAGACAAGGTCTTTGGTTGATCTCTTCCCACCCGCCCTCCCCCGCCTTCCCTCGGAGATTGGGCAGTCTGTGTGTTTTCCAGTTGGAAAACTGGAGCAGAGACGTGAGCCTCGCCCGCAGGCCGAATCGCCCGCTGCAGGGAAGGCCGGCGCTGGCATCCTGATTGCTCTGACCACGCTGTCCGCGCACCGGAGAGGCAGGGCCAGTGCTCGGAGGACTCGGTCAGCGCGTGGGCCTGGTTGGAGAGCCTTGGCCAAGTGGTTCATGTCTGTGAAGTTCGTGCTTTCTGGCTTTACTGTATTTCCACCACAGTGTTTCCATGGCATCTTTTGTAAGCTCAGGAATTCTGGGCTTGCTGCGGTGTGGTTTCCTGACAAGTCCTTGTTTTAAAATTCCATGCCGTACACCGAGGAGGGATGTGAGACCTGGTGGTGACAGCCGGCGGCGGCATGTGCCCTGCTCGGCCTGTGGTGGCCCGCTGGGGGGATTGGCATTTTCTAACCCACATGCCCTGCCATTGCTATCAACCAGGGGTTCTCAGCCAGGGTGACTGTGACCCCATGGATATTGACAGAGCCTGGAGACATTTTGGGGTCATCGGCTCTTGGAGATGCGACTGGTATCTACTGGGTGGAGGCCAGGAATGAGGCCAAATATCCCTCAATACACAGGACCGCCCCCCCACCCCCAAACCGAGACTTCTCTGTCCACCAATGCCAGGTGCTGGGGCCGGACCCTGGGGGGGACACAGCGTTACCTGCCAACACGGTAAGAGAAAAAGCATAGTGACCACGGAGGCCTGTTCCTGGCTCTTCCTATACAAACCCCAGAGCTAAAAGTAGTGGTGGTGACGTTGCTGGGTCTTCAGTCCCACGGCAGCTCGCCTTTGGGGGACCCAGGCTTCCAAAATGGGAGACTTTTACGTCTTATTTTCCTCAAACCTTGTGAAAAACCCGGGGGGGGGGGGGTTTATGTACTTTTACGCGTGAGAAACTGACGCGTAGAGAAGCGAAGTAACTTGCTCTAAGGGAGACCTCACTTCACATCAGTCGGCCTCCGTGTCTGCCTTCTGCCCGGTGCTGGGCAGAGTGTCAGCGGGCAGCACCGGCAGCCAGGGGCACTTGCCGTCAGCTGCCTGGTGTTATGCAAAGCCGTTGAGGTACATCAGTGTTTAAAAATATATGTTTTTATTGACGTCAGAGAGGAAGGGAGGAGGAGGAGAGAGACAGAAACATCATGATGGGAGAGAATCATGGATCGGCTGCTTCCTGCACGCCCCACACTGGGGACCGAGCCCGCAACCCGGGCATGTGCCCTGACCGGGGAATCCAACCGTGACCTCCTGGTTCATAGGTCAACACTCAACCCTTGAGCCACGCTGGCCGGGCCATAAGTCAGTTTTTAGTCATTTTTTCAGATCTAGTTTTGTGAGCTTCCTTTTACACAGGATACTTAATGCGGTGAAGCCTGTACCCTGGGTGTGATGTCAAAGAACGGATGTGAAATCTTTATTTTGCATCACACACTTTTGAGATAGCTTTAGAATATGACTCTCGTTGCTAATATTTAAGGGTACTTTACATCTATCTTCGAGCCCTGAGAGTTCATTCATGCCTCTGTACTCCAGCTGCAGCTATATCTTGATTAGTGAATTTGTTTCCAAAAGGACTTCTAAGAAAAGAAATATGTAAGCTAATTAATAACCAATTATGGATGTTTGCAAATTCTCTAACCAGGTTACTAGAATTTCCCCCACCTTGGATTCATCCCAAGCTTCTATGCAAAGCCTTCTGTCTGGATGGGGCAAGGCTGAGTCCTGGGGAGAGATGCAAAAGGCCACTTGTCATTTCTAATGCAATATTGCAGCAATTAGGGACAAGTAGGTCTTCACCTGGGAAAAGTTGGGGAGTCCCTGACCTTCAGGGAGGAGCCACAGTAGCTTTGTTCACATTACTGTTATGTTATCTACATGCATTTATTCTTCATGTCTGTGTTATGTGTTAGCTTTTCAACATGTCCAAACTTTTAAATTTGTGATTTGGGAGTATAGAGATTTGGAGTTCATTTGCAGCCAGTTTTTTTTTCCTTCTAGGAAATTGACGCTTTTGTCTTGGGTTGACCTTCTTCCAAAGTGAAGTGGACGTGTTTCTCTCAGGAATGATGCCAGAAAGTTGAAGAACCTCCTTAGAGTCGCTAGCCAATAGATTAGACATTAGCTAAGACTTTGTTTTTTCTAGAGATTCAGGCAAGTTGCTTACCTACTTTTAAAAGTTAAAGTTTCTTAAAGGTTTTCTTTTACCAGACATTCTGACAAAGACTGTCCAGCTTAAGACACTTCAGCTTAATTATTGGAGATGTAATCAAAGACATTGAGGGTGATAGACCTTCATGAAAATCCAGGTGTAGGACTGTGAACATGGTTAGAGTTCAAATCCATGGCCATAGTCCATGGGTTCGCCCTCCCGTTTGCTGTCTTAGACAGAACATACCTCCAACTCCTGTCCGCTTCTTTCTCCTCCAGCATTTCTTCTCACTGTCGTCGGATTTCCCGTGTACTCTGCATCTTTGTCTGCCTTGTACCTTCCGCGTATACTCGGAGTTTCTCTGAATTATCATTCTGCCTCCTCAAAACCTTGGGCTACCCATGACCTTTGCTCTACCTCCTAACTTATCTCTGTGTCTTTGTCAAGTCCAGAGTCTGTTGCCCAATCCATATTTACTACTTTTAATTCTTATGATACGAGGGAAATGGACTGGTCCACCTTAGCCCACAAAGGGAAACTTTCTTGACCTTTAATTTCCAACCAGTCAGGTGAATGCTTCCTTTGGAAAGCACTGCCTTTTAAGGGGAGAGTTCTGTTGGGAAGAATGTTGGAACAATACCCTGAGAAGCAGAAAGCTAAGTGGCTGTAGACCATCTGTAGGTAACATGTTAATGGGCTGCCCTTGGGCCGGAAATTAGGGCCATATCATTGAACATGGCTCCTAGGACCCTGCACTTACCATGGTGGATGGTTGTGGGTTTGAAGGAGAAGTCTAATATAAAATTCTCATATTAAGGGAGATTTATATGATTTTTTTATGTAAAGTGCTGTGGACATGTGAGCAGAAGGAAACCAATGCCTAGGGCGATTTTAAGTTTCATGTGTATCTAAAGTTTTATGCCTTTTTATTTTATTGCATTTTTAGAGAAAAGCATTTATTGTGTACTTCCACGTGTTCAGGCATTGTGCTGTAGGTACTGAGAGGAAGTAAGCTTAGAATTTTATAGTCATGTTCTGGGTCTGCTTGTTTATTTCTTTAAAGTGGGGTCAACATTTTACTAGGCTTATCATGTCGGTAATTGGAATTAGTTCTCTGCTTCTCATTCTTGGTGGATTTGTTCCAGTGTTTTTGCCAAGCTGAGCTCTCCTGACTGAACTTTCACAACACACCACCCTCCAAACTAAACATCGGGGCTGGCTGGGAGCGGGAGACGGAATGTCAGTCAGCCAGGCTCCCCTTCTCCCCGGCTGTCCTGCCCCGTGGGGACACACAGGACCTTGCTCTTCCGTCATCGCTGTGTTGCTGGAAAGAATAGTCTGATTTTGACATTTTGCATTTCTGAGGTGCAGCATGACCCCTTTTTCTGACACTGTGGATTACTGATACATTCACTGGTTTTGAGAACCTGAAACAGAATGGAAGGTGTTTTAGCCAATGCTGCTCTCCAGGCAAAGGCGAGGATCAGGACTGGCTGTGTCCCTGACATCATTCAAATACCCCTCAGTGGCACAGGTTCCTTTACGGCCAGGCTCTTGGCTCACTAAAATCATCCATATAAATTATCTGTTTTAGGTCCGGTTTAAAAAGTTTTGGGACTGCAGGGTACTCTTCATAACTTTGGTCTTTTTTCCTGCTGACATCAAATGAAGCCACATATAAACTTTAGCACATTGGCCTTTTCTTGATATTCTGATAGGAAAATAATATCAAACACAGACACATAGTACTTTCGAACATAAAGCTGTGTTGTCCTCCTTTCCTCCTGCCCTCCCTACTTTCCTCCAACCTCCTCCCTCTCCCTTCCCTTCCTTCTTTTTGTCTTTTCTTCCTTCTCTCCCTCACTCCTGCCCTTTTTTTTCTTTCTTTTCAATAATCTGAAACACTTTAAAAAAACACACAAACAAAACCTGAATAGACAGAGGGTAATAGCTAATAAATTTGTGAGGGGCAAACTGGTTAAATGTGAGCAATAGGGAGCAAGTTGGGAAAGAGAGGGGCAAAATGAGCAGAGAAACTAAGATATGCATTTGAACACATCCTTCCTTCCCCCCACTCACAAAAACAACAAGATAAGCTTGAACTTAAATTAAGGCAACTGTGGGGCCCTGTCACATTTCGTCTGTGAGAACCAAAATACATCCCCTTAAATACTTCTGTAGATGTCTCGCAAAGTCTGGCTTCTGGCAACGATGATTAATATTGATGGAAAAACTGTTTTCAGGCCTCAAGTCACAGGTGTGATTGAGAAGACTGGCCATTTTTATTCTCACATCTTTACTTATTTATTTAACAAATATTTGTTGAGCACCTTCAGTGTGCCACCTATTATTCTGGGCACCACGTGTGTATCAGTGAATAAAACAGGTAGGATTTCACACATATTTTCAGCAGTTTTCCCCTTTACTCAGAATTGTATTTTAAAACAAGCTTCCATTTTCCCTCGTATTACCTTGCCTTAATCTAGAATTCCACTGTGAGTTAGTGGATTCCATAGGTTCTGTTTCTTTCTCTGATTCTGACTTTGGCTGGCACCTCTTTGCTTCAGTTTTTCTAGCTGTTTCCAGAAGATACTGGTTAATATCTTTAAAACATGCTGAGCCTCTCAGAGACGATATTATCTTAGGAAGGAAGGAAGGAAGGAAGGAAGGAAGGAAGGAAGGAAGGAAGGAAGGAAGGAAGGAAGGAAGACTATTTGAAACAAACAGACCTTCTGAGGCTATACTACAGAATCCCAGGGGATTCACGTAGTTCTAAAATAATTGCATATGCAGATTAGTGGTTGAGTGGCACTTGAAAAGGTGGTTTTGATGGGAAACAGATAAGTATGTCTGTTTCACCCCTAATTGCTCCCTGGCCACACAAACACTGCTTTTCAAATCCCGGTCATGTTCATTCTTTCCACCCAGGGTGACTTCTCTAAGTAGCTACCTGATTACTCGGCCCTGGGGTTATGGGTTAATTTATTGTTAGTACTTGACCAAACCCTTGAACCGAACCACCTAGCTCCTGGCGCGTGTGTTGGTAGAGCCGTGTGTGGCCCGTGGAGGGTCGGGTGTGTGCACTGGTCCCTCTCCAAGGGAGCGGCTGTGGCAGAAAAATACACACGCTGTTCTGGGACCAGGGAGCCTGCTTCACGTTTCCTCCTCACGTTTCTACCGGAGCGCTTCTCTCTCCCAGGTGGTTGTGGATTTGGGGAGGTATTCTTTGTCTTTGCGGAAGAAACAGAGCCGCCCATCTGCACGGGAGCGTTTCCCCACGTGGATGAAGTTCCATCACTTGACTGTTCAGAGCAGGGGTGCTAACTTCACAGGCTTCGATTCGGGCTGGTCACCCAAGTCCGTAAACCTGAGAGAAGATCGCAGCTGAAACAGGGCGTGAGGCTAGCTCTGGACGCTCAGTCTTCGTTGCTTTTCTGAGATTTATGGGGCTGCATGCTGGGAATGATGCAGCTGACAAAACTGGCCCACAAATCCGTATGAGTGCAGCCATTTTTATAAGATTTTGGAGTGCCAGATTAAAAAATATATATTTTTTAATATTATTCATTTCAGAGAGGAAGGGAGAGGGAAAGAGAGAAACATCAACGATGAGAGAGAATCATCACTAGGTTGCCTCCTGCACGCCCCACACCGGGGATTGAACCTGTAACCCGGGCATGTGCCCTGACTGGGAATAGAACCTCCATCTCCTGGTTCATAAGTTGACGCTCAACCACTGAGCCACACAGGCTGGGCAAAAGTATTTTAATGGAAAGTACGCTATCCAAATGAAGATTAGATCTCTGGCCTCCCCTCCTCCTTCCTTGTTAACACAAGTGATGTAAATGATCAAAGTAGATGGCACCATAGCCGGCCAGAAGCCCGAGGAGGAGCCTGGGTAATGAGGAGCGAGTGCTGGGCCTTGGGTTTGGGCACCATGGGAATGGGAGCTCTGTGGTCTTGCAGAGGCCACTTCCACTTTCTGGAAATAGTGACAGTAACCCCAGCTCTACAGGGCTGCGGCTTACACAGAAGGTGGTTGCACAGAAGGTGCTTGAGAAAGGGTAGCAGTATCCTGGTGAGAGATGAGAGGGCATCTCACCTCCATCGGGTGTATGTTGTGCCACTGTTTGGAGTCAGATTTGAAAAATTCAGAGCTGTCTAGTTTCATCTGATCTTTCTACATTTCTAAGCTCTTCTAAAAGGCATTATATGTTATTTAAAAGTGAAAACGTTTCTTCTGAGCTCTGAATAAAATCCCTGTTAGGCATAATAAAATGCATTGGATATGACAAAAATGGGTTGGTACTTTTTTTTTTTTTAATGTTTTTTAGCTTGAAAAAGCAAAAAGACCACTCAGCTTCTGGATAATCCTAGGACTTCTGCTGCCCTTCTCAACACATTAGAATCCACAGGGTTGTCCAAATATCACTCATGACAATGTTTGAATCTCATTGGTCCAGCATTAAACAAGCTCCCACCCACCAGCAGCTCTGCACTGGCCTCCGATGGGCTCAGACAGGGGGAAAGAGATAGTCTCTGGCTTGTGTTGCTACCAGAGGAGTGAATACAGACTTTTGCACAGTAGGCTCAGTCGTGTAGGTTGAGCAAAGATGTTTAATTCACTATGATCCTAGGACACTCATACTGGTCCCCCATACTGAAAATAATAGCGGGTGGTTATCATGTACGTGATTCAATTTCTGGCATCAGCACCATTCTACCCGCTATCCTGTCACAAATGCAAGTAAGGAGGAGTGGAAGCCTGTATGAATAGTGTCTTTATAGAAGGAATATAGAAGCAGCTCTAACCCACTAACAACCAAAGAAAAAGTCAAACATTTGCAAGTTTTGCAATTGATGGTAACCAATCATTTGAAGTGCAGTTCACAGCAAATATGTAAGTCGTGACTCTGTGAGTGGGCACCATAGGATTAAGAGCCTGGTGATAAATACAGCCATTTGATTTTAATTTTGAAAAAATTGTGATGTCTTACAGAATGGTAGACACAGACATAAATGTGTGTGTATTTTGAATGCAGATCTTTCTGATTATAATCAGTTAAAGCACATTCAATATAGATGACTAGGATTTTCTTAAATATGAGTGTAGTATGACATTGCTCCTGGGAGGTTAAATGCATTTTGGAAAAAGAAATTGGCAGCAAAATAATAGCTAATGAACACCTTATATGGGCTCAGAGAGATCCAGTGGATTGTCTGATGACCGATAGTTATGACAATTGCAAGAGAAAGTCACTGAGTTTTAAACGATCGTAGGCCAACCTACCTACTGTGGCTTCTTCAGCTGTTTCTGTTTAGTGTGGAAATCTAATGTAGCTGAAAACTACCGCTGATTTTTATTAAGCTGAAGTCTGGAACTTCCCCTTGTAATGATAGAAAAGCACACTTTCAATTAACGGAAGACTGCCAAAGTCCTTTACGCGGTTTAACCCTAGAAATGGGAGATCAAGCAAAGTAGATAGATTTGACAGTTCTAAGGTCACAAGTTCAATTTCTTCACAGGTTGTTTCTAGATCCAATTCACGGCAAATGATATAACCCTTCACCTTTGATATGGACTCTTTTCTGGAATTACATCTCACATCAGGGTCATCCTCATCCCTGTGGGGCTGGGAAAATGACAGGTAAATCAGGCCGAGCAAAGGCTTCCCAGGGAGCAAGGCTGGAAGCAGAGGGGGGGTGCGTCTCACTTTGCACAGCAGGTTATGTGTGTGCTGGAGTCAGTGTACACAGGCTCCTGGAACCCCTTGTTTCAGGCAGGTCGGGAATCTGGGAAGGAGGTGCTACACCGTCGGTAGAATTCAACTGGCCATGCTGGGATTATTCTCAGGACAGAAATCGGCAAATGATCGGATCAGGGCTTTTTTCTCCAGAGAGCCAGCTGTTAGACGTTTCTAGCACAACACTGAATAGACTCCATTTACAGTTTTTTGAAGCTCTGTGAATATCCATCTATTTATTTATTATAAAGAAAATATGCTGAAAACCACTGAATGAGAGAAAGGTCAGGTGTTCCCAGAACTGAATGGCTAACTGGCATTACAGCTCACGTGATCACGTGGGTATCAAAATGGTTTATTTAGACAGTTGTTTCTCCTCTCCCCGCTTCATGCTTTCCCTTCCTTTACATCTATTCCTTCATGTTCAAGGAAGTCTGTCTCTGTGTGTCTTTCCATATGTGATGTACACGTCTGACTTGAGTGGCTGGTTAGATTCATTTTGCAGAATCGGAACCATGTAGCATCATGAGTCCATAGTCTGTGATTTCCTAGTGCCAAACACCCAAGAGATTTGAGGACTCTAGGTAGAAAATGGGAAACCAGTTATTTTAACAGAACTTTAAAAAATACCGTAAACTGAACCCAGACAGTGCACTTCAGAAGGGAAAGTCAAATATTTTTGAAAAAGTACTCTAAGCTTGGGGAGCCAAAATCTATGATGTGACCTCTTAAAGATAAATATATGTAGACATGGAAAGGCCTGCCTATTTCTCTTGGGATCTAAGTGAATAGAATGTGCTCACATGAGCTATACTGTAGACGTGCAGTATCCACATGCAAGTCCTTTTTAAGTATCGTTTTTCTCATTTCCGTTTTATGACCATTCACGTCGAAGAGTGTGGTAACAGAAGAGTGGGAAGGAATAATGGAGGACAAATGCCAACTATTTGTATGTTGGTATAATCTAGGGGGAGACGTCTGAGAGAAATCCCTATTTGAGTTTACACTTCACGTGGAACAAAAGCCTCCCAAAGAGATAGAGCTGGAGTGGTAAGCAGGCTGTGCTGGGAGTTAATATAGTCACTGCCTTGGTAATGAAAGAAGAGAAGCAAATTGACAGATTCTTTGGCTTGTAAAACATAATCTGGATCAGATGCCCCGGTATGTTCTAGCGACTGACGATTCTTTGATCCATCTTCATAGTAGAGCTACTGACGTACCAAGGGAGATGTTTCCTTAGCATGCTATTTGCAAGAAACCAACCTCTGTCTTTTGAGCCCCTCAGACAGATAAACTAGCTGGACTTCCATGATCTTTGCATATGTGCATACGTGGAGCTGAGTTACAGAGGACACCATATGAACATGCAATGTCATCTGTGTCCCGTGTTGCCATTCCTCACAGAGAGAGTGTGCATGGAATCAGTTCCTATTTTATGTCATATTCATGTGCATTTGCAGCGTTTCAAAGACTAGTCTGAAACATCTTGGCACAGACAGGGGAAAGCTGAGTGGCTTGTAAATCCCAGAACTACAAAGACACAGATCAGACATCTGATATTAATAAATGGCTGGGATGGGGGGGGGGTATTAAAAATTAGATTATTTATTTAGGAAGTTGAAAGTCTCCATTTGTGACCACTAGCCTGCTCTCGAAAGGAAATAGGTGCCCGGCTTTGTGTTTTGCGTTTTTCCTCCACCCTCACATTTCCCTCCTCCCCCTTCCTCATGTTTTGAATTAAAATCTAAAGACAGACCGAAGAAGTGTGTGTGTGTGTGTGTGTGTGTGTGTGTGTGTGTGTGTGAGTGTGTATATACATATATATAACTGCGAGAAGGATGTGGTAAGTCACGGCTGTGGTTTGTGATCACACAGACATGGCGGTAGCAGGGACGTGAGACCTCGGCTCGCTGTGCCTTCGCTTGCAATCCCTCACCCTTGCAGCACATCGTGGATAATGGCATATCATGGATAATTACATTTTTACAAACGGTAGAGAAAATCATTTTGACACACACATAGGATTTTCCAAGCCAGACCAGCTTTTCAATCCTTGACAGCTTTCATGCGTTAAGGCTCATATTTTCTTTGTTTATTTTTAAAACATGAACATTAATAATAGGCTTGCTCCACCGTCTCCCCCTGACTAGAAGATCCTGAAGAAGACCTCTCTTCTCTTCCTGTTTGCCCCACATCAGACATCCATGCCTTTTCCTTTGTCGAAGTTGGCGCTGCTCGTGTTTTCCATTAAGAAAGTTATGGCAGCCAAATTTTCATGGAGATTTTTAGGAGCTTTGGTCATTTTGCAGCTTATTGCTACGTGTAACAGAATGAATTATGTCTAGTGGCAAATCACGGGGAAAGAAAAACACCAGGAGAAGAGGTCTTAGAAGAAATACTGTCATCGATTGCTTTGCCACCGCGCTGCAGGGAAGTGCATGCTGACTGGCTGACCCTGGGCGGGCTCCTCCCCAGGAGCCACTCGGGGCACGGGAAAACTGGGGGCCAGTGTTCTCTTTCCTTAACCCTTTCAGATCAGATGCCGAGTTTCATTTTGAAAATGAAATTCATTCCCTTGAGGCCTTTGAGGCTTTAATAATACACAGTAAATAAAATCATATCTAATAACTCAACGCTTTTATTTGGCACCACCATCGTCTTCTAGATGTACTGCAACTGCGGAAACATAAATACTCGCAGGCTTTGAAAGCCCCGTTCCTCTTTGCTAAATAAACTTGGCCCGCTCGAAATTCCTCTGTGTGCAGTCATTAATACAATCCGCTTTGACAGCATTTAATTAAAGTGCTTTTCTCTATTAAATTCATTAAAAGCCCCCCCTCCACCCTGCCCCAACGTATAACTGCTTTCCAGATGCTGATTGGCAGGGACCTATGAGCCGCCCTTTAAATAACTTCTCATTTCTCTTCGTAAAGTGTTTATTACATTCAATTTAGAAACTGTTAAATATGGCTTAGAAAGAAAGTCCGACTCCAGGACACAGTCCCCATCCCTTCAGCAATTTCTTACAAAAACAAATGTTAGTTTAACTCTTTGGAAAGCGCATTTATTATCTGCATATTTTTGTCCTATTTTGTCAACACGATTAGGCATTTGATCTGGGAGGTCATAAAAGAGATGCTTTCCGTATTGGGGAATTTGCATGAGCCAAGCAGGTACTTGGCTTGGAGAACTTTGCCTGCAGATTCAGAGAGAGTGCGTGTAACCGTCCAGTATTAATAGATTATTGACAGTTTAATGTCTTGGCACCTCCTTAGCCCATGAAATGTAATAAGCAGGAAGCTGTGTGATATAAAAGCAGTCAATAGCATTTTTAATCAAAACCTTTCAGTTAATTGCGAGTTGACCTTAGAGATTTCCATTAGGCAGTGCCACCTTTGGTGTAGACCATTGGTCGGCAAACTGCGGCTCGCGAGCCACGGTTTGCCGCTCTGTTGACTAATGAGTTTGTCGACCACTGGTGTAGACCGTCAGGGCCCCATGGATTTGTGGAGTTTATTCGGAGATGACTATTTAATACCCATCGCTCCAGCATATGTGGTAAACTTTGCCTTATCTGTGTCTACCCAGTGAATTGTCTTCTTGGCAGTGTCTCTTCACAAATATTCCCTTCACCCGCTCCACTTTGAAAAATACCTCCTTAAATCTGTTCTCTTCTCAGAAATAGAAAGTTGGGAATCTTGAGGGCACACATGACGGAGTGTTTTAATGTGATACTTGAGTTTTGATAGAATTCTTTGCTCAGCCTGGGATTATTATCCCAACAGAGACCCTGACAAAGCTAGCTATGCTGTCAGTGAAGGGGGGGCTTATGTGATACTTTAGAAGCCCCTCACCGTGGGACAAACAGGTTCTCTGGGACCAAAATGCTTTCTGGTCTCCGTCAGGATGAAGGAGATGGCTTCTAGTTGGCATCTAGATTTTCCATACTTCCACGGTTTATTTGGTTTTAGTGGACTACTTCTAAAAACACGTTTCGATTAAGATCTAACTGTGTTACAAAGGCGGCAGGAAGCGCCGAGGGCAGGTTCTGGCCCTGACTTGAAACCGCTCGCCTCACTCACTTTGGATTGTGTGGTGTAGGAACTACAGAGGTTGATTCAAAGTGGAAGCAAACATTCATGCTTTGAAGTCACTTCGTTCCTTTTCTTTCTCCACACACGGGTCACGCCATGCATTTGACTCCAAGAATAACCATTTGGCATTTCCACATGTTTTGGAGAAAACCCGAGTGCGCTGTGTCTCGAGCTTTTACTGTGATCCATGCGACCACGTTTAAGCAAATAGTAGTTCTTGTACCTTTTTAAAAGGTTCCCTTTCTTGGTCTTCTGTGGATTCTCTCATTGTTATTTGTTGTCTTGCTGTCTTGCCTCCAGCAGTTTGCTCATCATAGGAACTGTCTGCTGAGGGCCTTGTGAGTTCTGCTGGAGGTAGCAATAGTCCTGCAGACCGGGGAGGGGGAGTGAGGCAAACGGATGAACATGTCAGTTTTGAGCTCTGGGGACAGTCACACCCTGCACGTATGTCTGTGTGTCGGTGATTTTCAGTGAGATAATGTTTTGGTAGCTTAAGAACTGCGTGGATCCCTGCATGATATTACTAGCCGATTCCAAGCACACGCCTGCCTTTAACAAGTATTGCAAACGACCGTCACTCAGCTCTTTTTGGTGTGAGTGTATTTTTCAATGAGCGCCCATCGACGTTGTCACCGCTTTCCTTCCCTTGGAGCCGAAGACATGCTCTACGTTTTAGGAAGGCTTTGGTCTGCACGGTACTTCTGCCGCCAGTACAGAATGATTCTGGACCCCTGAGGATAAGGGTGAAGTTTCCAACAGTCACTCAGACACAGTGCGTGACCGGTGCGCATGGCGAGCGTGTGGCGGTGGATGTCACGCGGCATCCACGCCTAAGGAGCTCACCGGCTTGTGATGAGACAGGTGCAGGGAAGATGTCCCAGCGTGGAAGTGGGACAGAGGGGGAAAAGCCCAAAGCGGGGCACATGGACCTGAGAGCCAGCGGGAGGAGGACCTAGGAGGCCTCGGGGAAGCCGGGCTGCCCAGGGCGCTTACAGAATCCCCATAGAGGAGCTGTCTGCGGGCAGGGGCAGCCGAGGCCCGAGGTGCAGGCACAGCGGAGGGTGCGGCCACAGCTGGGGGTTCCGAGGGCAGCCCAGGAGGCAGCACTGGAGGAGCAAGGCCGGGGCCGGGGCCCAGGTCACGAGCCTTCTCGGAAGCCCAGAGGCTTCGCCTGTCTTAGGGCCGCAGGAGGCCTTTGGGAAGATGCTCTGTGGGCCGTGGCAGGAGGCCAGTTGGGAGGAAGTCATAGTCGTTCAGGCAATAGATGGTCAAGGCCTGAGTAACAGCAATCGAGGAAGTGTGGCGAGGGAGACACTACCCCTGGCATGTTTAAAAGGCGTGGTCAGCCGTGCAGGGTTGACTACCTTGGGGGTCCGGGGGAGGGGAAGGAGGCAGGAGCACTCAGATCCCGACTGGGCACCTCGAGGCCGGGTCTGGAGCACCAGGCAGCGTTACTGATGACCTCCCTGCCCCTGGCATCTGTAAGTAGGTTTGTTTTGTGCAGAATTTTCAGCTCTTCAATTAAATGCACCCAGAAGCACATTCCCATAACGCCTGGCAGTTCTGCTCTCTGAGGCCGGCCACGCAGGTGGGCAGCGGGGGCTGGCAGCCGAGAGCTCACGAAGCAGAGTGTGTTCTCGGATTATTATTTATTAACGATTGCGTTCTCTTCCCTGCGGACAACTGTGAGCCTTCTGTTGCCCCACGCTGTGTGCTCAGGAAGCTGAGGCTGAGGCACCCGGGGACTTGCTCTGTGCCTCTGAGCCCGTAAGGATGCTGCCAGGGCAGACCCCAGGCTTCCTGTGGGGAAAGGAATAACCAGGAATGAGGATCCGAGCATTGCCCTTCCCGGTGGCCATCCTTGGAGCGCTGGGAGGGAGAAGGGCCTTCATTTTCTTGAGGAAACCAGCCCCTGGCTCGTCTGCTTTCCATCTCACCTGGTGCGCTTGCCACAGAGCTTAGAAGTCAGAGTTTCCCCTTACCTGGTTTCATTCTGTGGCAGGGTTATTCCTGTGGAGGGTGTGAAGCCAGGATCCTCACAAATTCATCAAAAGTGGCTTAGGCTTTAAAAGGATGATGTAGAATTAGCCTTTGGGAAGTTTTTACTCCTGTCTCTCACCTTTCCAGATTCCTTTTGTCTGGAGAGACAGTGATGCCAAGGAAGCCGGTTTCTCACGAAATGACATGAAGTTAAAACCAAAGGCTGAGGGTGATAAGCCCTCCTCTGACCCCTTTTCACCGCTAAGCCTCCAGGAGTGTTCGCTGCCACGCCCTGGGGATCGGTGGCCTCCACCTTCCCGGCTGGCCCAGGAGAAAGCCCTTCTTTGATCACTTGACTCTGTTTACCCAGTTCGGCCCTGAGGTTATAATGCACCTCATCGTCAGCGCGTGGTAGTGCTGGCCACTCCGTCTCCCACCAGAGCAATCTGTTCTAATGCGCTGCCTAAGGCTCGCTTTCTATAAAAGGAATACTTGTGCTTTAGTATGTGTTCGCGTCACACAGCGCTGTTTTCTTAAGTTCGGTCATTAAGTGGTTATATCCAGAAAGCAAAAAAGTACGCTGAGGTAGTGTTTTATTGGCGAACGTCTAACATTTTCACCAGCCATAACTGTCAGATGGTTCTGACTTCTGCGCAGGAAATGCGGCCCATCCCAGGATTCCCAGTAGCCTCCTGTGAGGCTTCGGACTCACGGGTTACCTTCTTCCTTCTTTTGCTGCCCCAAGTAAACAATCTAATCCAAACACCCTTCCTCCTTAAATAATTTAAAGCCTCCTCTTTAAGAAGCTGGGCAAGAACAGAACCACAGGTCACCGGGGCCATCACAGTTAGCGGATAGTTAGGCCTCCCGAGTCCTGGCTGGGCTTCGTCAGAACTCCTCTCTCTCCTTGGCGCTGGCACATCTTGATGAAATGGGGTCTGTGCTTTTTTAAAAGTGGGGTTAACATGTGGGAGGGGAGCCCTAGCCGGCTTGGCTCAGTGGATAGAGTGTCAGCCTGCGGACTGAAGGGTCCCAGGTTCGATTCCATCCAAGGGCACGTGCCTGGGTTGCGGGCTCGATCCCCAGTAGGAGGCGTGCAGGAGGCAGCCGATCAATGATTCTCTTTCATCATTGATGTTTCTCTCTCTCTCTCCCTCTCCCTTCCTCTCTGAAATCAATAAAGAAATATATTTTTTTTTAAAAAAAGTGGGAACTTCTCCATAATGTATTCAAATTTTTCTAACTTCTTTGTCTTCACTTTTAACTCCTAAGTTGAAACACTGAATAGTATTCTCTGTGGTTTCTAGGGTTATTTTTACATTTTAATTGGAAGATATATTTATTCACACCAAAATGTATTTGTGCTCAAAACTTAAATTGAAACGGAACGTACTTTTGTGTTTTTCTTCATTTCCCAGCCCTAGGCAGCAGCAAGAGTATGTTTGCTATAGGTTGGACTCGGGGTTTGTGACTTGGGGCCAGAGCTCAATTTCACCTATTCATTTCCTCCTCTGAAGAATAAATGCAACAGTACCTACTTACATTTTTAAATATAGTAAGTGCTTTGATAATACCCTAATTCTATGATTAAATAGGTATAGAAACTTGATCCCTGAGTCACATTGTATAGTGAGTGTGTAAATCAGGAAGAGTAATGCTTTCTTTCAGGGATGCTCACATAATTTATTGAGATTCTTTGACTTAAAGTATATATAATTACTCCCCCCCCCCCATGTTATCCTCGTTTCTAGGTCATTCTTTACCAAAGAGGTATTTTCAAGTTATTATTTTTGTCACTGGATTTATAAATACTAGGGGATTTGGAAGTGGTTTGAGTTCTGACTCTAGCTTTATCTTAGGAATCATTTTTAAATCTTCATTGACACACTTCTTGGGTTGGCTACATGATATCTGTACTTAGGAAAATGCATCTATTCTCTACCTCCATTTAACTTAGTATGTTTTCATATAACAGGAAAAAGAATTCTGCTCTGGTTAAACTTATTGGATGCAATGTATTGATCTGAAGTAGTGTCTGCATTCTATCTTTTAAATCTTACTTTGAATCTGTTTTAAAAATTCACAATTTAGAGTTCACTGAGTCACATATCTCTGGCATTGGTTGTTGTTTTCATTCAGGTCACACTTTTACTGACCTTGAGAAATAGTTTAGCCAGCTGGATTCGCTGTCTAAGAATTCTAATGAATCATTCTTATCCCAAACCCTTCCCACATCTTTCTCTCTTGGCCTTTGCTATTGATGTGGTATTATGCATTTTCAGGTTGGCTCTTTTAATACATTATGAATTCCTGGTATTCTAGTAATCCCAACCTTTTACCCTCTTTGTTCAGTCACCCTGGTTATCTTTAACTTGAACTAGATCTTCTTTTTTTTCATTCATGATGGTGCAACGGCCACTTTTTTCTTGGTTATACCCATGAAGCAAGTCATGCATTTGTTTTAAAACCATTATTCCACAGGTGACTGTCAGTCCTTGTCATGTCCATGTTAGTCCTTAACCATTTTAACACAAATATAAAGTCTTTAAAGACACTTTAGTGGTACCTATTCCTTCAGTCTGGTCTTAAAGAGGTGGGTATTCTCTGTACATGTTTCTGTTTTGAGAAGATGCTGTGAAGGGGGTGGGGGTGTATGGGAGCAGGGAGGATCTGAATACCCATGGGTGTCAAGCAAGTGGAACTGGGGTGGGTAGGATGGGAGATGGTTTCTCCTGGGCAGAAGGATACATGGCAGTGGCCTGGACCATTCTGAAGAGTCTGTTCCTTCTGAGTCATCGCATGGATGCTGTCTGTCCTATTGGTAGAATGTTGGGCATGCTATCAATGATGCTGATGAAGGGAAAGGTAGCTTTGCCTTTAGATTCAAGATATGTCCATGCTTTACCTCTTTACATTCTAACAGGAGAAATGGTTGTTTGTTAAGCTGCATGGTGTCTATTTGATTGAGATATAGTTGCTCATCTTGACTCTGCTTAATTTACTGTCTGTCAGCTCATCTCTGTTTGCACACTCTGGCCACTCCCAATAGTTGGATTAGTGACTGCACTCCAACCCTCTTTTTTTTTTTTTTTTTACCCAAACCATCCCAAAGTCGTTAGCATAAGTTGTTCTCAGTTTGTTACCAAAGAGGAAATGATATAAGCCAAAGGCTGTTTTAAGAACTAGGCTTCCTCCAACACCCAAGTTTATTCTAACAGATTATTGTGACATAGTGCTTTTATCTTTGTCCAAAGTGTTTATTTTGAGAAGCAATTATTAAACTGCATTAAAAACATACATGATGTCCCAATATCATCTTGGTTACAATATTAAAGGAAACTCAGACTAAGGCTGGATGAAATTGAACACATATTTCCATGTCAGACTTCCTAGCATTTTGCTTGTTTGTATTGATTTCTCTTGACATGATCTTCTTTTATTGAGCACTGCTCTTTTTTTTTTCCTTATTCTCTCTCTCTCCTTTTTTAATTTTTAAAACAATCGCCTTCCTATAGCTGTATGTGCTAAGAGCAATTGTAAAAGGAGGCCGACTTATATTAAACCCGCCTGGAGTCAAAATGTAATCTAACACCTGTAGTCTGCAATTTGTCATCACTTCATGGATACTTTTTTTTTTTTTTTAATAACAGATTTCCTGAGTTTTGACCTTAGGATACTGTATAATCCAAAAAAAGCAACAAAAACTAAACCATGGTTTTTAATAAGTCTTATAATGTTAGGATGTGAAATTACAACCATAAGAGCCAACTCAAGTAAGATCACTTGGACTTAGAAATAGTCTGAATTGTGTTTCTTGGAGAATGGTTTGCCTGTGAAAATGTCTTTGAGTGTTAAATTCAAGAGACCACTCGTAAGGCATGTGTAATTTCTCTTACATTCATTCTTTAAGATGTTCCTGGGGACTTGGCTCAGATAAGGAGGTCTTAAACTGTGGGGTCCATTTTGAACATTTTATAGTGAAGTGCTTGATTTTCATTAGGAAAAAGACAGGCCTATATGTTGAGTGTGATTCATGTATTTCAGAGTTTTCAAACTTTTTAGTATCAGGATCCCTTTTCACTTGGACTTTGGAGAACTCCAATAATGTGTTTTAACTGTTAGTATTTACCATAGTAGAAATTAATTCTGAGAAATTTTTAAAATGTTTATTAACTTTAAAATAATTATAAGAATATGTGATATGTATAAATAATATATTTTTATGAAAAATAACTATTTCTAAAACAAAGAAATGAGAAGAGTACCATAGGTTTATACACTGAGTGGCCAGATTATTATGACCTCTGAATGCATAATAATCTGGCCACTCAGTGTGTGTGTGAGTGTGTGTGTATGTGTATATATATATATATATATATATATTAGAGGCCTGGTGCATGAATTCGTGCATGGGTGGGGTCCGGCCAGCCTGGCCAGGGGGAGGGGACATGGGCGGTTGGCTGGCCTGTCTGCTGGTCGAACTCCTGGTCGAGGGGACAATTTGCATATTAGCCTTTTATTATATAGGATATACACTGAGTGGCCAGATTATTATGCGTTCAGAGATCATAATAATCTGGCCACTCAGTGTATATTTTTTGTGAATATTTTAAATATCTGGCTTAACTGAATCCTCATAATTGCTTTTTCGTTCAATCTGACACAATATGTGGTTTTGGTTCAAGTAAATGAAGAAAAGCAAGCCTCCCACAGACATGCAGTTAGAAAGGGAAGGAATATATTAATAGCCTCCCCAGGCAATATTCTTCTTTGATACTATAGCAAAACTCTACAAGTGGTTTCTTACAGGATATTTGCCAATTAGAATCTAAAGTCATATTGTTTTTACTTTGTAACTCATTCATTTCCCTTGCACTTTGAATGGTTCTTTTACGTATTTATGATGTTGCAATACTGCAAATTGGTCATTTGGAAAATATTGAGCTACGTAGATCTAAATTTTGATATATTCCATTCTAGGACATCTTAAAGAATTGTTAAGTCACCGCCAATATCATTAGGAAAATTTTAAGATTTTGGGGAGGTGTTAATTTTATAATGGCAGCTACAAGTTTTCCAAAATTTGAATTTTTGCTTGAAAGATTCATTTTTATCATTGGCAACAAATACTCTCAGATATTTTCCTTGAAGTAACAGGCTTACTTTACTTTTAAGGAAATGTCTGCCAAATACCCAACTCTGAATAAGCATAGTTTGTCTGTTAGTTGTTCCTTCCAATAAAAATGATGCTCTTTCTCATGACTACCATCTTCCATCTTCCTTCTTGTACCTACAGAGGTGCGCCTTACTTCCTCACACAGAATATTTTGGAAAGGTATGCTCAAGGATTGAAACTTAGTATAATTCGTCATACGTTACTACATCATCAAGGGCCTTCTTACATGAAAGTGGCATTCCTACTGTGCATGTGGCTGTGAAGAATACAGCTAGATGCCGCTGACCTGATTTATGCCAGCAGGCCAGCCGTGTTCCCACCACTGCTTTTGCACCTTCAGTATACATTTCAGCATGATCAGAAGGCAAATACTGTCTTAGTTCTGCCATGAAAATAGTCTTGAGGTCATGGACGTCTTAATTGGGGTATCAGGGTCCTCCCGGGTGTCTCTGGACCACATTTTGAGAACCACTGACAAAAGATGTCTTCTAAGGGGAGCTCAGGCTGTGTATATGGAAGGTGTCACCTCCAATAGGACTATGACTGTGAAGTATAATTTCATGTAACAGATGCTTAAGAGGCAACTTGCGCCCATATACTAGGTGGCATGCTAAAGATCCAAGACAGAGGTAGTGTATGAGCAAAAGAAATAAGAGTGCTTATTGGTTGACACCTCTCTTTGTAGATCTGTTGGTCTTTGGTGTGAAAGGAAAGAGATCTCTGAATTTGTTGATGACTCACAATTGATAGGAAAATACACAAGGCAGTATACTACTCATTCTTAATGATAGTAGCTACTTATGAAAATCTTAAGACAAGAACTCTGTTAAGAACTTTAACATGCACTGTTTCGCTTATTCCTCATATCACTACATGAAAGATGTTACAGAATAGCCAAGTGGCTTTCTCAGACTCACCAGGCTAGTAAACAGAAGTGCTTTTGGAACTAAGGACTGGATTCAAAACCAGAACTTATAACAATCATCTTACGGGTTATACCAAGTCCTGGAATGTAGTTTTGTTTTTTTTTAAACACAAGAAATGGTAAATACATATATTTGCTCTCCTATACCCACTAAATGTAAGTTTCTATGATGAGTAAAGTTTCTTTACTTTTAAAACATAGCTTTGTAAAAAATAAATAGAAAGATGTGTAGAACAGGAATAATAACTGGTCTGAAAGTAGAGAGGACATGGAATTAATTTAGTGCCACAGAGCACAGAGGACCTGAGCACTCAGTGTGCTGGCATATGGCATGCCAGTGTGTAGGTCACAGTCCAATCGTTGAGATAGATATGCAGTATTTACATTCATTATTAATCATTAATGCTAAGTTCTCCCCATTGAATTTTTGAGCCAAAATTAATAGTCTTAAATGATGCTTTTGAAAAAAGGGGAATATTAGGATGTAGCACTGGGTTGTTGTTAAAATTTAAGACAAATATCTCAAGTTATACGATATTTTTTATATATGGTATTTTTTTAAATAGCAGAATTTGTCCACCCATTTATTTTACCAAGTCTAATTGAGTTAGGCACAGGGCCTTTCAACCAGCTGTTATCATCTGTTAAATATATTCCTCTCGGGACTCTTAGTGGAAGACTGCTTTCCTCTTTTGGGTCAACTATTTTACATTCTGTCGTCACAGAATGCGGTAAGAGTAAACCAGTCCAAGTAATTCTGATACTAACTCAGAATCAATGCAACAAAGCCACCTTGTTCGTGTCCTCATCTCCTGTGGACGTGGGCGTGCGTCAGCCTTGAGGACCCGAAGCTTGGGGGACGCTCACCTCTCTGGGTGGGACTTGTCCTAGAGAGGTGGTGGAAGTGACCACCTGGGCAAGTTTGTTTCAACCGATTGCCACCCTGGATCAGCCACCCTCTGCAGTCACCTCCTTAATAATTTCTCATTTTCTTTCTATAAAGAGACCACAAAGTCTTGGCTTATTATAAGTAATCCATTTCACCCCATAATGATACAGTGAATTATATACTTTCCTCAACTTAATCGTTCAAGATCTCACTTCCTTCCCTGCAGGCAAAAACCATTATATTTTACACATGACTCCCAGCTGGTTTTCATTGAGGCCCTCAAAATGTATTTGAGCACTGAGGTCTCAGAAGCACTGCTTTATCTTCCTTAGATTTTGTCAGGGTGACATTTTGTCCCTGTGTTTTCAAGATGTTCGGTGTTGAGGGCAGAGAAATGACGTGTCCATATTCCGACTGTGCTTCATCACTGGGCAAGGAGGCTGGGGCTTCCGCCTGCAGCTGATGTCTCTCTTGAATATATCTACAACGTATTACAATACAGTTCGTCACATCTTCATGTCCATTTATGTACATGCATGTCATATTTAGACCAGGGAGACTTCAGCAGATAAATCAGAAGGAACTTAGACTTTTAACTTTCTATTTGTTTATGTCCTACTCATAACCTGTTCATCAACACTTAATTGGGAAGATAGGGCTCCTTATTAGAAAGCTTTGTAAGTTAATAGGTTCAGTTATTATAGACATTCCGTAAGTATTTGATAAACGGATCCTTTTTTCACTCTTTTCACCCAAGGTCGATGGTTGTAAACATAATTTCTTTTAGACGTGCTAAGCACGTCCGACGAAGAGGGTAGCCGTCAGCTAAGTGTAAGTTGACCATTCTCTTGAGGAGAGAAGTGCCCCTGCATCCTCCTGGTTGTGTTTATGATAGCGTTGCTATTTGTGGAAGGCCATGGAGAGTGCAGTAATACCTTACGCACTGAGTTTTTCTGACTTCACAGGTGGAGAGATGACTATTTCTCTTCTCCCTAGTAATAGTGCCAGTTTCACCTCCTACTATATTTTGGGCTAGAGCAGATTATGATGGCAGTGCCTTGTGAGGACATTCCTCACCCTGACCATGGATGCAAAGGCCCTTCGCTCTGGCCAAAGCCACCTCTGCACTGTCTAGTGCAGGCTGCCCACCAGCACACTTCCTGTGATGAGGGAAATGTGCCCTGCCTGCGCTGTCCAAGATGGTATTGCACAGTGTGGTCATCAAGCACTAGAGAAGTGGCTAATGTGACTGAGGAACTGAGTTTTTTCTTTTCCAGTTTCAGTTAATTTCACTCTAAGTGTGAACAGACAGTGTGGCTAGTAGCTGCTGTGTTGGATGGCAGAGCTCTAACAGGGCGTCTTCCTTGATGTTTCAAATACACCAGGTGTCTTCCTGCCTCCGGCCCTTCTGCTGGCTGTTCGGGGCTCTTCTTCTTGGCCTGGTCCTCACTCCCTCTGGCCTCTGCTCAAATGCTTCCTCCTTAGGGAGTCACTGTTTCTAAAATAATGTCCGCTCCCCTCACTTCTCCTCCTCATCTATTGCTCTATTTTTGCTTATAGGAGTTATTGCCACCTGATGTTTTATTTATGGTCTGTCACCTTTGCTCTAGAGACTTGGTTCAATTTTCCAATGTAATCTTGCTCACAGAAGGCAGGAGCACATATGTTTAAGGGCATTGGATTTGAAAGCAGACAGACAAGTTTTAGAATCCCAGTTCTGCTACTCATAAGCTCCGTGGCCCCAGACAAATTTGTCTGAACTCCAGTTTTCTCATCATAAAATGGGATAAAAAATACCTACCTCCAGGATTACTGTGAAAATAAAGTAAAATATATTTACAGCATTTAAGCTAAGTTTTTAGCGCATAATCTCTTTCTATGAATACTACCACCTACTAATACCATCATTATTATTGTTTTCTTTTATTATTGAAGCTAATTAGAAATTTCAGTGCTATTAACCCTAATTGTCTTATTGAAAAGTCAACAATAGAAGCTATGGCAGCCAGTTGATGTTTCGCTCGCACATCAATGTTTCTCTCTCTCTCTCCCTTCTTCTGTCTCTCTCTTTAATAAAAAATAAAAATAAAATAAAGGAGACAAAGAAAAACCCCAAAACCTCAGGTAGACCCTTTTGGTGACGTGTAAGACAGTTTGAGCTTAGAGCTACTCATTTTGCCAATGTCTGTTTTTCCTTATCTCTTCAAAGATGCTAGAAATACCACTTAACCTTGTTCATGAAACTAGTGCCATGCTGCCCGACTCACTATAGAACATTGACCAGAAACAAGACGGTCCACTTTGTAGATCATGTCTACTGTTGTTACTTCTCTGAGAAACATCTTTCTCTCCTGTGATGGGCTGGCATTGTTCCTTGGACACTTGCTTTCTCAGACCTATAGCACGCGGTGGTCTTCATTTCCATATAAAGGGTTTTCCGAGACGCTCCGTGTTTTCAGGTTGCTGTTGATCCACATAGCACTTCCCGGCTGCACCGGGAGGGTGATAAACGTCAGTCCCTGTGCAGTTCTCAGCACTGCCTGGCACAGGGGACACGGTCAGTAAGGGCAGCTGTGATCCCTGCTGTTTCTGTTTCATGTGTGGCTTCCCGTGTGCATGTGTTGCCACTGCTGTGTCCTAATGAAGCAGGGAGGTGGCGCAGGCCCGCTGGGTGGACAGACCCTGTCATGCGGAAAGATTACAGTAACTTCCAAGTAGAGTTTTGGAAAAATCTCTTTAAATCTAACCAGTGCACAATGGAAAATCCCTAAAGAACCAATCTGATGATTTAATTAAATGGAACCGTTGTGCTGACTTTTACTACAGAAGGCAAGCATAATTTAGAAAATGGGGCATTTTAATTCTCTTTTGTTTTCCAATTAATGCAATTGCTCTAATGGGGGGTACTCGTGCTCGAGTATATGATCTTTGAGTATGTATATATTCCATACATAATTCTGGTCTCCCTCTCTCACCAGAAAGCCCACCCCTCACCTGTTGACATAGGGGTTCATTTATTGCAGTGCTCGGCTGCCCACATTTTGCCCTCAGAGGCAGTGTCTTCCTGCCATCAAAGCTGCCATGGTAGTTCGGCCCACCATGCCACTCGCATCTCCTGCTGCTGTAATTAGGGTGTTGAAGTAATGGGGCTCACTTTTTTGCTGATGCCAGCTTCCCATGGCAGACCACACGAGTTTGCTCTTAGTTGAAAGCGATAAAGCAAACGCCAGGAACATTCATTTTAATTGGCCAACATCACATGGGCCTCCTGAGCCACTGTTTCATGGTCTCTGTTCCAGATTCCTTTTTGCTCCCGGCAGTCAGCTTAGAATGAGATATTTTTATTTGCACTCGATTGTCCTTTTGATGATTGTCTTGATTGTCGCTTGATTATCAATTATTATTTGAAAAGTTTCATCCTCTTTTATCGTTATCGTAGGTATTTCGTCTGCCCTAATATTTATTAAGTTCTATGTAAAAAGACTGGTGTTTTCCCATTGCTGAGAAGTTATTTTCTCATCAGATGGTCCCTAAGACGAGGATAAATGTCAGAGTTTGTTTTTTTTTTTCTTAAACACTTGCTTTGATGGTGATATTTTATAGCTAAAAAAGGAAAACGGGTCACATGGGTAGTGTGTGGTGGTGACCGTGATGGTGGTAAGGGTGGGGGGACCAGTGATTCTTCAATGTAACTATAGACATGTTTTCTTCAGCACTGATTAGATGGAGAACGCTGGGAAGTATTTAACTTGTTACTCTAACCTGAAAAAGATGGTATAAAATAGGAGAGAATGGCGAGAGGAGAAGTGTGTGTGTGTGTTTCAGAAAGTACACTCACTGTTCTTAAAGGGGTTGGCAAGGTCCGGGAAGTTGGGCAGGATCTTTGCCTCTGCAATAGACAAAAGCTTGTAAGTAGGGCCACCAAGTGCGCCTCTTCATTCCACAACATCGCTGCTGCCCTCGCGAGGGGTGAGCAGAGCTGAGCTTCCTTCTCGGGACCCCTCCCCCCTCTCCACACGGCCCTCCCCCCACACGGCCCTCCCCCCACGGGCCGATGGCAAGAGCACAGGGAGTGGTTCTGACAGTCGCCTCTGTATCGCTTCCTTTCTTTTGTCAGATTGAAGAAGTTCATAAGTAAACATTAAACAGGGGAATTATTTTATGCAGAGGGATATCGTTAAGAAGCCATTATGAAGATCAAGAATAAACTTGCCACCCTAGCAGGTGTGCTCAGTGGTTAGAGCCCCATCCCATGCTCCAGAAGGGTCAGGGCACAGGCACAGACCCAGGTGGTGGGTTTAGTCCCCGTGTTGGGGTACATAGGGGAGGCAACTGGTGATGTTTTTCTCTCACATGGGTGTTTCTCTCCCTCTCCCTGTCTCTCTCTCTGGAACCAATGAAAAAACCTATCCTTGGGTGAGGATTTAAAAAAAACAACAACAAAAAACTTGCCTAACTAGTTTTTTTTAAAAAAAATAAGTGTGGGATAGGTAGAGATAAAACAGAAATTTAAATTAATTACAACTAGAAAACCTTGATAGTAAGGGTAGAAATACAGAAAGTAGACAGTGTGTGCAAAACAGGGTTAATAGTTCATAGTGACATTGAGAAAGTCCACCTATGTGAGTATGAAACAGTCATTAAAAATCCATAATTTACAAGCAAATTTTACCTTTAAATTAATGTGGAAGTTTTTATTTGAAAATATATATTTAAGGATCAAAATCAGAGCCAAGAGAAAATATAGAAAAGTTCCCAATTTTAGGAAGGATTGGTTTTCTGGCTCAAATATTCACGATTCCTCGAAGAGTGGTTGTGAGGCTGATGATAACAATGGCTGTCATTTACTGGAAGTCTGCCCGAAGCCAGACGTGGAAAAACTATGACCCACGGGCCAAGTTCAGTTTGCCACCTGTTTTTGTCAATGAAATGGTATTGAGAAGCAGCCGCGGTTGTTTGTGTGCATATTACTTACGGCTGATTTCATGCTGTAAAGGTAGATTTGAGTCATTCGACAGAGACTAAAATATTTGCTCCCTGGCCCTTCAGTAGAAATGTTTGTCAGCCTCCGATCTCAGGTGGGCACTGTTCCTACGTGCATTATGCCTTCTACTCCTTGTTGCCTCATCTCAAGGAAGGTAGTCTCGTCTTTCTGTTATAGGTGAGGAGATTGGGCTTAAAGATGCTCAGGGTCTTGCCGAAACCGGTTTGGCTCAGTGGATAGAGCGTCGGCCTGCGGACTGAAGGGTCCCGGGTTCGATTCCGGTCAAGGGCATGTACCTGGTTGCGGGCACATCCCCAGTAGGGGGTGTGCAGGAGGCAGCTGAGGGATGTTTCTCTCTCATCGATGTTTCTAACTCTCTATCCCTCTTCCTTCCTCTCTGTAAAAAATTAATAAAATATATTAAATAAAAAGGAAAGATGCTCAGGGTCTTGCACAAGGACGCCCTGCTAAGTAGAAGCATTTGGACTTGAACCCGTGGGTTGTCACTGCAGACCTTCTGGGTCCGTTTTCTTTGGCCCTGGCTTTCAGGGAAGTGGCAGGCACATCATGATGGCGAACAGCAAGGAGGACTCTGGAGCCAGATTGCTTGAATTCAAATGACCTTGGCCACCATGACTTGGTGCCTCAGAATGTAACTATTCTCCAACATCACTATTACTAACCTTCTTAAAAAATATCTTTATTGATCTCAGAGAGGAAGGGAGAGAGAGAGGGAGATAAAAACATCAATGATGAGAAAGAACCTTGGATCGGCTGCTTCCTGCACACCCCACACTGGAGATGGAGCCCAGTGCGCTGACTGGGCATGTGCGCTGACCGGGAATCAAACCACGACCTCCTGGTTCAGAGGTTGATGTTCAACCACTGAGCCACAGGGCCGGGCTCTTACTAACCTCTTGTATATGGGAGTCTACATCTCCAGCAGTGCTTTTTGGCTTTCTGGAGACCTGAATGTCCAGGTGAGCACAGCCTCGCTCCCCTGCTGCATGGACAGCCCATCTTGCAGAGGATGATGACTTGGCAAAGGTCACATCGTGAGTCCCATGTTAACTTCCTTTTCATTTGCATCACCAGGTCCTCCACAGGCAGCAGTCCCAGCCAACCAAGGAGAGCTCCCCTCCCCGCGAGGAGGCCCCACCCCCGCCTCCGCCCACCGAAGACAGTTGTGCCAAAAAACCCCGGTCTCGCACCAAGATCTCCTTGGAAGCCCTGGGGATCCTCCAGAGTTTCATCCACGACGTGGGCCTGTACCCCGACCAGGAGGCCATCCACACGCTGTCCGCGCAGCTGGATCTCCCCAAGCACACCATCATCAAGTTCTTCCAGAACCAGCGGTACCACGTGAAGCACCACGGCAAGCTCAAGGAGCACCTGGGCGCCGCGGTGGACGTGGCCGAGTACAAGGACGAGGAGCTGCTGACCGAGTCGGAGGAGAACGACAGCGAGGAGGGCTCGGAGGAGATGTTCAAGGTGGAAGCCGAGGAGGAGGGCGCGGACAAGGGCAAGGCCGCGCCCGCGGACAGCGACCAGAGATAATGTGAACCCCCACCAGGCGCAGCAATACATCGGTCCAAGGATTTTCTGTTTTCGTTGCGTTAAAAAAAAAAAATTTTTTTTGGCTTTATTTTATTTTATTTTTGTCTTTTTTTTTTTTTTTTTTTGTCTGGTTTTTCTTACCTTTTTTGTGACATTTCTTTGTTGCACAGGATACACCTGTAGAGTGAATACGTTCAGTATTTCCCAATCAGACGTCGCCTTGGCAAAGACACTCAAGTGTTACACTCCGACCATGGACTGGATCATAGTCATGCCGATCCCGGGAGACTCTGCCTTCACTGTTCTTGCACTTAATCGAAGAGCCAGGGGGCAAGTTCCGGGAGGAGAAGACGGCTAGAACACATGAAGGAAGCGACACGTGTGTGTATATGTATATGTATGTATCTATATATTTACATATATATATATATATGAGAATTGCATGGGACAGAGAACTTGACAACCGGAAAGAAGAGACTGTGAAACGAGTTCTTAAAGAAGAGACTTGTTTATGTATTAAACACAAAAACCACTTCACAGTGAGTCGCTTTGGCTTTGTGATAAACTTCGGCCTGCTCTCAGGGTGGGGTGACTATTTTTGAATTCCTATTTATTTTCTGTGTTTATCCCTGATTTTTTTTTTTTAATTGTATGGCTTCCTATCTGGCAGCTTGATGGGTAATTTCTGAGGTATGTATTTAACAAAATAAATCAACACTGCCAAAAAATATACAAAAATAAAAAGAGAGAGAGAGAGAGAAGAAAGTAAAGGGGAAAGAAATCAGGGCACCTTAAATGATACAAGTCCAATCACTCTTAAAGACACAATGCACACTTAAACTGACGCGATATGTTCCGTTATTCAACCTGTCGTTGCTTTAGCGAACAGATGTATTTCTGCGGAGTTCCAAATGAGTACACCTGAAATTCGGCACAGAGAAAACTTGGACATTAGCGTGGTCTTGATAAAACGCCATTTTGACGTTGGACGTATGGAATTCATAGTATGAGCCACATTTTGTTGTGAAACTCACTTACCTGCTCGTGGCTTCAAATCTTAAAATGAATAAGCCTGCTCATTTAAAAGTTGTTTGTTGCTGTTTTCTTTAGTCTTTTTTTTTTTTGGTTTTGTTTTTGTTTTTAAATAGAAAAATAGTTCAATGTAACGTTAAGTTAGAAAAGAAGTTGCTGCCCACTTAAAGGGGCTCCCTCTCAAATAAATCTCCCTGCGTCTCCCAAAAGGCATCTCTCACTCCTGTTTCACTCTGGGCTTCCTCTCCTTCCTGCACATTCCGTGCCCCCCCCGCCCCCCCCAACCCAACACGCTCATTCCTGCTCTCGCAGCCCTCGCGTGGCAGCCCCCGCAAGAGCCCGGGCTGGAGCCGCTGTGCAGCTCCTGGCACCAGAGTAGGTGATGCCGCGGCAGTGGACTCACCTGCTTGTCACCGACGGAAACGTTTTCCCGGTTACCTGCACCGCGGTTCCTTGTACGAAAGCAGAACGGATGCCTACGGGCTGCTGAGCGGAGTGGGCACGGGCGCTGCATTCTGCCGCAGCTCCCCGGCTTGTAGGTTCCTCTCAGACACACTTGTAGCACTGCTCCCCACTTCCATTAGAGTCAGTGCAAGAGGAGACCTCACCCCCAGGACCGGCCTGCTGAGCCTGACCCGGGCTTCATCGCGGCCAGCGGACAGCCCCACACCGTCGGATTCTTTTTTATTTTTATTTTTTGAGTTGTGTTCTCATGCAACCTTGTCAAAGACCTCATGCAATATCACTTTGAAAGTTATTTTCTGTTTACTACACAACCATTGTAATATAACTGTTAATACTATTTATATATTTGAAAGGTATAAAAGGTAGGAGTTAAAAAAAAAAACAAACCTCTATGTGTAGATATTAACTCAGAACTTACACTATACAGGGAGAAGACGTTGCAATACAAGCTAATTCTAGCTGCTCAGTAACCTCTGGAGTTTTTAAAGGGACATTTTCCTGTACTTTTCCCGATACTGATGTTGAAAAGGTTATCTCCACACGAGCATCACCTACCTTGCGAAAGGATGGTTGTTTGCGGTGAAGGCCTGGGCCCAGCACCCCCTCCTTCTGTAGCGCTCTACGGCTTTCCTCAGAAAGGCCGCGGCTGCCTCCTGATCTCCGAGTTACTCTCTCCAAATTGTCTTCTTACACTGTCGCTGAAGGTCACTCTGTCCACGTAACGGAAACTGATTTGCCAAGCTCTTACAAGGTGGTTCATCGATCGATGGCATCCGCATTTGGTATCTTTTACACTTCAACCAAAAATTTATTAGGTATTTTTCAATGCTAAGTCTTGCCTTTTATTTTTTAATTTCACTGCCAAGTTTGCAGTGGTTCTAAGTGAATCTGTGGGCATTTTAGCCTGTGGTCTTGCCAGATCTTTGCGAATTACAATGCATATATGTCTATTTATTCAATATCTGTCATATAATATCTATTTGGAAGAAGAAACTTTCTCTTGTAGTGCCTCTTGACAAAGCACAATTTCCCGCCTTTTTTGTGTGTGTGAAATGAAAAACAAATTGTGTTTTATTGCGGTATCAACAATGTGAATAAGGATTAACATATTGTAAATGTTCTTTTTTCCATGTAAATCAACTTATCTTTGTTATCACTAAGTGATAATTAATTTTTAACTTATGTGCATTGTTAGGCTGTTAGAATTTTTTGGTTGTTAAAATAAAACGCATTCAATAAATATGACGCTGTTTGTCAAGTATTTTACTGGGCGTTGCCTTTGCCAGTTCACTTTCATGTCGAGTGAGAGCTGGTGAGGAAAACCTGTTTCTTTATTTTAGAAAGAAGACCGAGGGCCCAGTTAGCGTGGCTCAGTGGTTCAGCACCGACTTATAAACCAGGAGGTCATGGTTGGATTCCCGGTCAGGGCACATGCCCGGGTTGTGGTCCTGTTCCCCAATAGAGGGCGTGCAGGAGCCGATCAGTGATTCTCATCATTGATGTTTCTCTCTCTCTCCTTCTCCCTTCCTCTCTGAAATTACAAGAAAAAAAGACAGCGGTACTCTAAGTTAAAGATGTCTGAGTCCAGTACGATGCATGGACATGAATGTACATGTGAGTGTATGTTCCTCTCTGTGTGTTCCTAAACACACATGTGCTCTCATCCTGGAGCTGGCAGCTGGGAGAGCCATGTATCCAAATGCCCTGTCCTATACGAGCAAAACGCAAATGCATAAAGATGTATTTATGGGCTTGCTTCTTTATTTTTCTAGCGAATATTTTCTGTTTATAATTAAAAACCACAAATGACTGCGTGTCGGGAACCTTGTGGAGCACATATGTCCATGGTTAATGGACATAATAAAAGTCTTTTCTATTTAGAGCTGGGGTCCCAGAATGTGTGCATAGAGGAATGCTGAAAGGAATCATGTATCAGAGAAATGTGTGAAAACGATTTTTTAGAAAGTGCTTACAATGGAAAAAATTACTCAAAAGGCAAATGTTAACAAGGAGGAGGCAAGTGCCTAGCTTCGGAGCTGGCGAAGAGAAAGCCCGTTAGAAAGTGGTTTTGTTTTCTTTGGATAGTGTACATCGCCTTTCCTTTGCCATGTTTTGTATTGGGTGGATATACAGACGTGCTTGTCCTCCCCCCCGCCCCCCCCCCTCAGTTCCCCTTGCCTTGTCCCATGGGCTGTGTGGGTAAGTGCTAAGGACCGTCTGCAGACACAGTGCTTGCAGGGAGGTAGGCAGGCCCAGAGCACAGAGCCCTGAAGGCTTTCAAAGACAAACCGGAGGGTCTGTGCAGGGTGAAGCCCCGTGTTTGTGCAAGTGGGAAGGAAGGCTGTGTTTGGAAGAAAGACGTGGAAGGCAAGCACGTGTGGGGCAATCTGACTTTCAGCACAAACAGCTTCCGCATGCGTGAGGTGGTGTTTCCAGGGTCAAACGTCTCCGCGGTGACAAACTCGCAAGGCGAGGCTCTGCTCACAGGTGGGCTGGCTTCTGCCTGGAAGGGGGTCTCTGTGCTACCAACACCTATTTCTTTTTATTTTTTAAAAAATACATTTTTATTGGTTTCAGAGAGGAAGGGAGGGAAGAGAGAGAGAGAAACATCAATGATGAGAGAATCATTGATCCGCTGCCTCTTGCACGCCCCACATGGGATGGAGCCCACAACCCGGGCATGTGCCCTGGACTGGAACCAAACCCTGGGCCCCTCAGTCTGCAGGCTGGCGCTCTATCCCCGGAGCCAAATAGGCTAGGGCCTATTTCCAAGGAAGCAATGTGAGTGATTTCTTGGCTACGCCTTGTCATATGATGGCATCTCAGAGCCATTACTCTGGGGGTTGAGTTTCTGTCTTTTTTTCCTTAGAGGGGATATTTTCCTTTACACTGTTACTGCCCTTCCTGAAGAGTTTGAAACAAAGATTTAAAAGTGCCACGTTTTTTCTGAAGGGCAATCATGGCGTAATCCGACAGTGAACATCTATTAAGCATGCACGCGCTGCCAGGGAATTGGCTAGGAACTGAGTGATGGGCAAAAATATATGGCTTGAGGCTCTTCCTCCAGAAGCTTGTAACTTGTTGGGAAGGTTCCTATAAATCCAGGAAAAGTGAAATAGCCCCTCCACCGTTGTCTCCGGGCAGAGATTTATTTGTCCAGTGAGTGGTGCAAACAAGCGCCATGAATCTAGAGAAGGAAACGATCCCTGTTTGTGAGTCAGGACGGTCTGGAAAGGTGGGTCACTTGGGAACGGCTGCGTATACTAGAAAGAATGCTCATCGTAATGACCCAGACGAGGTACTAGTTTACCTGTTTCTTACATAAAAGCAACTGCTGAGGCAAGCTGGCTTCATGACGTTGTCAAGGAGCTTCCAGCTTCTGCCTCCACTTCCCCTGGGTCCCCTCTGCCTCCGTCTGTCCCAGAGGATTGCTAGAGGTCTGGCGCTCACACCCACCTTCCAGACCTCAGGCAGGAGAGAGGAGTGAAGAACGGCATACTTCCTTTCTCTTAGGGAGACGTCTTCAAGGCCTCCACCTGAATGCGGGGAGACTGGCCGCTGTTTCCCTTTTCCATTCCTTCCCGAGAGAGGTGGGTATGGGGTGGGCAACTCACAACTGCTGCCAGAGAAGGTAGCAAGAAGGACGTGAAAATGATAGCGGCGTAGAGGATAAGTGAAAAGGCCCAGTCACCCTGCGGCTACACTCAGAGCTTGCCCCTCTTCCTCCTCCCACCCTGAGTCCTTTTCCTGGCTAAGCGTAAGGGTTAGTCCAAGGACCGCTTCTTCCAGGAAGCCCTCCTTGGTCTGCTTTGCCGTGTGGTTGCAAATCCTCCTATGCTCACAGAGTTACATTCTACGGTCACAGGACTCACCGGCACAGTGTGGTTGCTGTGGATGCTCATTGGCAAGGTGTGAAGTCTGTCTTTGCCTTCGCCCACCCTGAGGACAGGGCAGGCAGGCAGAGGGGATGTGGGCTCTGTGGGGACAATTAGACGTGGCAGTGAGGGTCAGTTAGGTGTGGCAGTGTTTCCTCTGCATGAGGATGTCCAGCACCAGCATATCAACTTAGAGACAGGAGTGAAGCATGAAAGGTGCGATGGGGGCAGGAGATTAAATGTTGTCAGGAAATAGTAGAGTCAGGATCCAAGGCAGGTCTACATGTCCTAGAATGTTCTAGAAAGGCTGTATGAACTGAACTGAACATCAATATACTGGCCAACATATTTTATAGGAGGTGACCTTGGGACTTCTCTTAACACACTTTTTTATAATCTTGTCCAAGGCTGACATTTCTCGTGGAGTTTAGTTCTGACAGAAAAATGTATTTTAAGAAACACATGCTCTGCTAGCAAAACTATCCCCAAAGAATCCAGAGGTAGCTTCTTTGGTGACATTTTAAAAGGTTTAAAGTGTTACCTTCACATATGGAGAAATAATTACACAAATATTCCATTAGCACTGCAATAAATAGTGCAGAGCAATGATTAATTAAAGAGAGAGAGCTATAATTTATTCACTACCCATTAACAAGCACAATCCCACTTTAACACAAAACGGCACAGACTGAGGGAGTCCCTGGAGGCAACTGTGGGCTGTGCAGCCCCCGGAGCGTGCCTCCACCTTCAGGGGAAGGAGGGGAGGGAATCCAGCAGAGCCCGAATCTGCCTCAAGTCAACTGAGAGGAGGCAGTGAGCTATCCTATTATCTATTTCTCATCATGTTTGCAATTTATGTTACTTTTTAAAAAAATATATTTTTTTTATTGATTTCAGAGAGGAAGGTAGAGAGAGAGAGAGAAGCAACAATGACGAGAGGGAATCACTGATCGGCTGCCTCCTGCATGACCCACACTGGGGATTGAGCCCACCACCAGGGCATGTGCCCTGACTGGGAATCAAACCATGACCTCCTGGTTCATAGGTCTATCTTTCAACCACTAAGCCATGCCGCCCAGGCACAATTTAC
Source organism: Corynorhinus townsendii (assembly GCA_026230045.1). Taxonomy (NCBI): domain Eukaryota; kingdom Metazoa; phylum Chordata; class Mammalia; order Chiroptera; family Vespertilionidae; genus Corynorhinus; species Corynorhinus townsendii. The sequence goes on along the minus strand of JAPDVU010000005.1, from coordinate 8,271,905 downwards.
ATTATTTTCCAGGTCCCCAACTTCCCCATACACAAAAAGGCTAATAATTCATATATCTCAGAATTGTTATTATGATTAAACTAGAGGCCAGGTGTATGAAAATTCATGCACTGGAGGGGGCGGGTCCCTCAGCCCAGCCTGCCCCCTTTCACAGTCTGGGAGCCCTCAGGGGTGGGAGGCAACCCGGCAATCAGGGGAAGGCGATGCCCCATCACACCTCTGCTGCTGCCACTGCTGGCAGTGCAAGCCTCGGCCAGCCCTGGTTACCTGAGGCTCAGGCAGCCCTGGGTGGCTGGGCAGCCGCCATCCGAGCCTTGCCTGTGCCACAGGCTGGCCCTAGGTGGCTGGGGGGCTGAGGGGACTGGGGGATTCTGGAGGCAGGCGTGCGGAGTGGCCAGGCCTGCCTAGGGGCAGACCTGGCCTTGCTGTGCACCTGCCACCCCAGCATGGCTAAGGGGACTGGGTGCTGCCATCTTGTGGCTGTGGGCACTGCCATCTTTGAGGGTGTGGCTGTCAATTAGCATATTCCCTCCTTATTGGCTGTGGGCACCTCCATCTTTGCAACAGTCTATTAGCATATTCCCTCTTTATTAGGATAGCCAGGTAGATGCATCTAGAACAACCCTTTCTGTCTTCCTTCCTTCCAAGAGAAAAAGGAAAGCAGGATAACATGTTATAAATGACCCTACACAGTTCAGATGAGCTTTAAAGTGGGATTGAGTCTGATGTTTGTGAAAGTTGTTTCAGACAATTGGAAGCATTTGTGCCTGAAGGGCTACTGTGCTGTGTTTCCTGCTTCTGTCCTTCTGTCTCCCTCTCTTTCTTGCATTCTCTTTCCTTACTGTCTTTTTCCTTCCTTCCCTTCCTTCCTCCCTCCCTCCCTCCCTCCTTCCCTCCCTTCCTCCTGTCAAGAGCTATAACATGGTTTTCTTTCTTAACCAGAAGGAAAATGAATGGGATGTTTTAGCAGCCCTCTGAAGTCTGCAAAGTTAGATGTTAAAACACAACTGGCACCACACTCTCTTGTTTTTCTCCTACTTCTTTCCTGCCCCTTTTCAGTGTTTTGCTGACTCTTTCTTTTCTCTGACACCTTGGTGCCCAGGGTGCTTCAGGGTCCTTCCTTGGTCCTCTTTTTCCTGGAGCTGCACCCCTTCCTTGACCTCCATCAGGACACCAAATGTACCCATGTGGGGACAACGCTCCAGTCTCTATCTGCAGCCTGGACCTTTCCCACAGCTCCAGACTGTTCCGCGCTAGGCCTAGTAACACCTCACTTGGATGTCCCAAATGACCTCCTTATTTTCTTCCCAGGTTTGTTCAACCCAGCTATGGCAACTGCAGCCCTCCAGTGGCCCGGGCCTAAAACCTTGGCTTTATCTCTTATTCTTTTCCATCTGTCAGCAAAGTCCTTTTAGCTCTACCTTGGAGATATGGTCACAAGCTTCCAACCTCTCACCTTGGAAATTGCTACAGTGTGGTCAGAGCCAGCATCATCATACCTGACCGGATTGGAGTTTCTCTCACCTCCTTCCCTCTCATGCCCCCCATGATTCCCGGAGTAAACAAGCCCACTCTTCTTCTCCCTGGCCCCTGTAAAGAGTCTGTTTATTTAGTGAAATCCAGCAAATGCTGCTTCTAATTGCATGCGCTGTCTACTTTTTTTTTTTTTAACTGGCAGAGTTGACCATTCTTTATGTCACTCTTTTATTTACTCAAACTTTTTGGTGGCCCTGGCCAGGTGGCTCAGTTGGTTAGAGTTTCATGCTGATATTCATGTGTGGGATATAAAGTAACAAATGAACAAACAAGAAAAACACATAAAACCTCATAGACACAGATAGCAGTGTGGTGGTTACTAGAGGGAAGGGGGTGGGGGGGTCGTCCTGGGTAGAGGGGGCCAAATATATGGTGATGGAAGATAATCTGACTTTGGGTGGTGGGCCCGCAATGCAATGTACAGATGATGTGTCCTGGACAGGCCCACTCGTGCCTGCGGGCCCCTGCTCTTCCATCTCTTAGCTAAGTCGGGGAAGTTCTTCCCCCAGAGAGCCACACGGATCACTCCTCAATTCCCTATAGGCTGCTCAGCGGTCACCTCCTCAATGGGAGCTCCTCAAACTACCTGATTTCAAGTTGCAAGGAGAACTCACCCAGCAGCCTTCTAGGTCCATTTTATTCTACCCAACTTTCATTTTGTTCCCTTCGCTTATAACATAACCCACCATTTCCATATACATTGCTTGTTTTTCAGTTTTCTAGCCCCAGATGAAAACACCAGGAGGGGCCGAAGCCTATGTTTTTAACCAATACACGTGTGAGTGGAGTACATTTCATAGCAGCTTTCACCTAGGTGGCCTACAACACATTAGAGTGCTCAGAGAATTTCTGGGAGCGTCAGAAAGTCAGGTTTAGCGTTTGGGGTCTATGTCCAGTGCACTCTAGCGTAGACCACCCTGCTGCCCACGGGCGTGGATGCCCCTTGGAGAGCCTCTACCTCTGCTGCCTCCAAAGGCTGCATGGTTCTGCTGTTGCCCTTCACAGACTGGAATCCACAGGGCACAGTTTTTCCTCATTCCACTCTCTTCCGAGACTCCTAGGTGGGAAATTCCCCGAAGATCGGAGACCATCACAGGTGCTCAGGGCCCGACCGCCAACAGCAGTGGGACTACTAGACTGTGAGCTCTTTGCAGAAAGGTCGCGTGTCCTCTTCAAACAACATGGGGCCTGCTTTGACATCAGAGAGGGCTGGTATGAATCCCCACTGCTCAGCTGCTCAGCTTTCTGTGACTTGGCGTACAGTTTAACCTGCATCTCCGTTTCCACGTCTGTAAAAGGAGAAAAACAATGCCTACCTTGTAGCTATTTTCGTGTGTGAGAATCACGATTCAAGCATCTAGAGCACAGAGCCGGCCTGCAAATGACAGTGCTTCCCTCGTTATGTTTACAACCCCGTTACCAAGGATGGTGCCTGGTGCAAAGCATCCAATTATTTTTTATTGTTTGTTCCCAGCCCTCTAACCCCCTACCCTTTGGCAAACACCAACTTGTTCCTTGTATCTATAAGTCTGGTTTTTTGTTTGTGTGTTCTGTTTTGTTTTTAGATTCCACGTAGAAGTGAAATCCAAGAGTATTTGTCTCTCTCTGTCTGCCTTGTTTTTCTTGACATAATGCCCTTTAGGTCCACCATGTGGCTGCAAATGGCTAAGTGTTCACTTTTTTCAACTGTGGGCATGTTTGTGGAAGTCATGGTGTTTGCCTTCAAGAAAAATACGAGCGTGGGTAGGTGACGTGTGAACCCGCAAATACCCAAACCTGAGGTGGGACAACTTGGATCTCCTGGAGACGGGAAGGGAAGGCCATTGTGCGCTAAGGTACTGCTGCCTCCTTTTATCAGCAGAAACAAGGAGTGACCTCACCCTGTCCTTCGTCCTGACCTCTTCTCCTGTGAGTGGGACTCAGGGAGGCCTTGGTCAAGGGCAGCTCTCCACAGCCACTCTTCCGTATTCAGCTGCGCAGCACTAGCATTTCCTGATAGCAGGCCCACTCAGATGATCTGGGATCACGTTCTACAACTAATTCTACGGTGGGCAAGCATCACGTGGTGGTGACGAACATCAGAAGAATGGTCAAAACAAGAGAGCCTTCTCTACATCAAAGGCAGGTGACAGATAACACTGCTTGGGGACCCTCCAATCGCAAACCGGGGCACCACAGGGTTTCAACCAGGTATGTGTTAAACTTCTTGCATGTACCCCAGGCTGCTTCCTGCAGGCAGTCTCGAGGCCCCACCGTGGGGCAGTGAGGAGCCTGTTGCACGGAGCAGAGTGGGGAGACTGCAATCCTCAGCTCCGGCATGGAGCAGGCGCACTCGGGCTGAGCCCTCATGGGCAAGTGCAACTTTCAGCTGGCTGCTGCTTTCAGCAGTTCTGTTGGGGACATAGTCCGTTGGGGCTTCATGAATCAGTAATAGTCACCCCTCAGACTTGGGGGTGAATAGAGTTGTGAAGTTCATATTGGCGAATACATACATTCAACAAACAATACAAAAGACAAAACTACCATCTGCTCCACCATCATTACGTCAAAGAAAGAACCTTTAACCCCGTGGTTGGCAAACTGCGGCTCACGAGCCACATGCGTCTCTTTGGCCCCTTGAGTGTGGCTCTTCCACACGGCCCGGGCGAATCTATTTTGAAGAAGTGGCGTTAGAAGAAGTTTAAGTTTAAAAAATTTGGCTCTCAAAAGAAATTTCATTCGTTGTCCTGTTGGTATTTGGCTCTGTTGACTAATGAGTTTGCCGACCACTGCTTTAACCCTTCCAAAGGAGGGAGGACAGAATCTTAGAATAAGGTGTGGTCCTACCCAGGTGAGGAGAGTTAACCAATTTGCAGTGACATATGCGTGTCTTGCTCTTCTTTTTCTCCTTTCCCTGCGGGGCGGGGGGGCAGCAAAAAATCTCTCACGAGCCATAAGTTAATTGCAGATGACATTTGAGAATCGCTGCTCTGAGGACTAGGCTGGTACTTCCTACCCCTGATATGATCTTTTTAAATTAAATCAAGCACCAAGATGCACCATTAAGTAGCTGAGCTTTCTCCGAATTCACTCAACTGGGCTTTGCTGGTATCAAAGTTTGTTAGGAGAAACCACCGCCCCAGGGCCCTTGCCACAGACTCTGCTGTTGCCCGTTGATGCAACTGTGGCCTGTAATTCCCTCAGTGGCTCCCAAGTGAAATGCCACTGGAGGAATTCTTTTAGAATAGAAAGTACAAAAGATCACTCCAGTGGGATGGGCATGTTACCATCTTTTTCCAATCATGAGAACAATGAGACTTCCTTTTTGCCCTGGCTGCTAGGAAGCTCAGAGTCAACTCTAACGGGCTTTCCTAGCTACGGAATGAACCCTGTACTCCTGAATGGAAAAGTGGTGACATCTGAAGTTACCCAGAAAGCTGAGTTTGGAGAGCACAGGGCATTTAGGAGCAAGTCATCAAAAAATGAAACTTAATAACATGTCTTCACACAGACAAATCCATCCTTCCGAAGAGACCAAAGAACTCTCCCAAGTTCATATTCGGGCCCCTCATGTGACTGACTGTGCAGCTGTTCACGGCACAGGGGCACCGTGCGCAGGTGAAGAAGAAGGCAGGGGCCACCAAGTCACCTGCCGTGGTGTGGGGTCTGCTCCTGCCCGGGGAACGGGGCCCCTTTCCTCACTAGCAGCAAGGTGCAGAGCGGGCCAGCCGCCTCTGCCTCACTCTGCAAACACATGTGCATGTCTGCACCCCAGTTCAGCGCTCTCCTCCTAGCGCCTCCGCATGACTGCTGAGCTGGGCCCTCTCCTGGGCCGTCTGGGCTTCCCACGGAGCGGAGGCCAGCTACCCTCTGCTGCAGTGGACTTGGGGCAAACCAGAGCTTTGCCTGAGGAAAATCTCCACCTTTCTTCCCCACCTCCTCCGCCCCCAGGCTTCAGTACCGAGGCCAAGACTAGAAATAAGAGAGCTATCAAAAGCAATGAAGAAGTGTTAGTCAGAACTTTTGACTGACTGGTGCCTGCAATTTCCCCCTCCATGCCAGATGTACAGCTTTTTGCTGAATGTAGTTACATATGTGTCCTTTGCATAAAGCCTCTCTGGCTAAACCTCAATCCCTAACTATTATATATTCTGAATCAAAGTGAAACATCTCAGCATTTGCAAAAACTCAAGATTTATCAACATATTGAGCTTTTACTAAGTCATGAATTCTTGATTTGTATTCACAGTGCTTTTACATATTCATGGCCCTCTTTAGCCAGAGATCTTCAATATTCATTTACTATCGAGTGGTAAGTATATATTATTCAACTCCGCTTACCAACGGGTAAACTGATGCCCAACCACAGGCCTGATCAGAGAAGCCGCATAAAGAGAAAGATGCTCTTAGTCCCGCTGAGAGCGCACCAGCTGCCTCCCTCCAGAAACAAGGCCCACCGCTTCCTTAGGGTGCTCACCTCTCTGCATCGGGGGCTTCTGGGCTTTTCCTTCTGTGTTTATTGGAATGTCTTGGATAGAGTTTTCTCTTAGAGTCCATGGGGCAGAAGAATAGCCCAGGAGAATGAAAAATAGCCTTTTTCCAAATTGCTTCGAATTCATGATGCCAAAGGTTAATTGACCAGATTAGTTCCTCCTAAATTTGGAGAACAGGTAAAGAGAATCATTCATTTGCTTCAATAACTAATTAATGGCATTGATTGGGCTGGACGGATCCTGTCTCTCCCAATTTTATTAGAAAGACAGAGGTCAATTTCCTTAATGCCTCCCTTTAATACAATTTATTCCTTTAGTTTCTAAAGAATTTATCGAGGATTCTAACAACATATTTATCAGCTGCCGATGGAAGGGGAGTTTAAAACATAAGAAAGCTATTTCTGGCCAGATTTAGACAACTATAAAAGAAGAAATCAGAATGATCCCAGGAGAGTAACCAGCCTCTACCACACATCAGGAAGGACTATCAAGACTTATGGCTATTTTTGAAACTAGGCAAGTAATGAATTAAACACATTTCTGTATGGAGATTTTATTTTATTTTTTAAGAAATTTTTAAAAAATGTGATATTGACAAGAAGACTATCTCACAAGGTTAATTATTGGGGGAAAGTGACCTTCGACTCCCCAACATGTTAACTTCAAAGCTGGTGGTCAAAAGGTTCATTCTCTATTTACTTCACCCCAAGCAAATACAGTCAGTGTAAGTGTTCAAGATTTCAACGACACACATGTCTGTTTTTATAAAAATGTGTTGCCCTTCAGGGGCAAGAGGACGACGCAGAGCGCTTAGTTGGTTTTCACGCACAGGAAGCGCAGGATGTGAGTGGAGCTCACAATCATCTGGAAGGGAGCGCTGCGGTAGCATTTTCTGCAATGATGGCAATGTTCTACAGCTCTGTTGCCCAGGATGCTAGCCCCTCACACATGTGTGGAGTTGCCAGATTTAGCAAAACCAAACCAAAGCAAAATTTAAGAAAGCAGGACACCTAGTTAACTTTGAATTTCAGAGAAACAGCACATGTCCCATGCGATATTTGACTTCATAAATGTTATCAAGTATTATTGTTATGGACAATGATTATTAGTTCACTTTATTTGTGTGTGACTGAAAAGGAATCGATCTATATAAAAGGCTAATATGCAAAGTGTCCCCTCGGGAGTTCGACCAGGATACTGGCCACCAGGGGGCGGCACGGAATGAAGGAAGGACCCGGCCAGTGGCTGGCAGCGGGGGAAGGGAGGCCCCAGCCAGCAGCCAGAAGGCCCCAATCAGCCCTGACCGCCAGCCAGGCGTAGGGACCCAACCTGTGCATGAATTTTGTGCACCGGGCCTCTAGTCTATAGCTAAAAAGTGTAAAAGGCAGCAAAATAGAGTTCTTTGGGATGATAATGGGAAACTGTAAAAGCCAGTTGTACAGCGTAGGATAGAATGGGTCTTATTTTTTTCTGGACTCTGTTAGCTTTCACTCTTTAGGGGCCAAAACCATGGCCAAAGACCAAGATGCATCTTTACTTTTTTTTCTTCGGCACTCAGCTACACCTTGCATTTCCAGGATGCCTCAAATATGCAACAGGTACATCTCCTGAAAAGCGGCTTTAAGTCAGGTTTACTTGAACCAAATAGCTCAGGATTTACTCTTTGTTGAAAGGAATATTAAGAGAAAGTATGTATATACATGCACACAAACATACATATACAATGACAAGTTATCATATAGAGCAAATCATCCACCATGTCATTTAAAATATTTCTGACGTGCATATTTCATTTCTTTGAAGTATGGTGTTTCCATGAATGGCTGGACACGGAAAATGCACAGTGTTTAACTCTATGAGGTGAATGAAGGGCCTGCTTAAGGAGGCGTGGTCAGCGTGAAAGGGACCCAGAATGGGTGTTGGGTGTTAGGGTCTTTCCGCAGCTGCAAGAGTTCAAGGAATCTGGAAAGGGGGCTGCGTGTAAATGAATGAACTAGATATGAAATATAAATTTGGAAGGCATGGGGGAAAGCCAGGGAAGGCTTCACTCTAGTGGCGAGCTCTCTGAATCTCTGTATCCATGGCTTTTTATTTGCTGGAAAACACACAGGCCCTTTAGGAATGCAAACAGGTAAAGTTTGATAAACAGGAAAAGATTACCAGGTTAGGGGAAATGCCTACAGGTGTTCCAGTTGCAGGTAATAATATATGCAGATTTTCAGCCCTGCTGAAGCCCCAAGATCCATCAGCTTTCGGAGGAACTTCTTGCATAATTATGACCTGCTGGGATTTGCTTCCAGCACTTGGGCACCTGAGGGGTTAGCAACAGCAGAAGCTATTCCCCCGTGAAGGTCTGAAGGGACCAGGAGGTGGAAGGATATAAGGGGAGCTGCGTGACAGGATCTGTGGCCTCAGAATATTGAAGTTCTTCAGAACCATAGCAAGGCAGGGGCATCAAACTCACCCTATCTCTTTCCAACATGTTTCAATATCCTGTCAATTCCTCCCATTGTCCCAAACCAACTGGAAGCCAGAGGGCACAGGGGCCTAGGCAATGAGAGAGGTCAGCCTTCCTGACACAGAGCAGGGAAGAAAGGGGGAGGGACAAGATTGAGGGGCACCCGGAGTATAACCAGCATAGAGAGTGCACATATGTTATTTTTCTTTAAAAACTCAAGTCACCTGGTCATGCACATCATGGAAATAAATAAACTAACTTCCTATTCTTGTGTATGAGGTTTCATCACTGAGTTAGTTTGGAAAATTTAATGCACGATTTATTCAGTCTTCGAATGTTTAGTCAGTTGTGTGCATATAAGGAGAGTTGAATGTAGAACTCAAACTATTCTATGGAACACAGACAAGAATTTTGCCCTAAAGTTGTGTTGTGTGTGCTATGGGTAGTAGCCACACTAAAAGCAATTATTTTCACATGTTGTAATGTTTCAAGATAACAACAGTTCTCAGTCTTTTTCTCAGGCTCATGGGCACACACTCTCTCTATTCAGAAGAACCAGATGGTGAAAATGAAGGTAATTATCACAGTAATTAGTGCTATCTTATGTGATTTTATTGGGGGGTGGTGGTAAGGGAATATCTCATTTGTTTATATCTAATACGTTTGTATTACTGAATGCTGCCATCTTGCTCATTGCATAGTAAGGCAGTATTTTTTTTTTTAAATTAATGAAGAATTCTTTCCTATGTCAGGACTACTATAGGATATTACATTTTTTTAAAAAGGAAGGAGCCTTTTTATTTTATTATATTATTTCTTCTTCTTCTTTTTTTTTTTTTTTTTTTGGTTAATCCTCACTCAAGGATACTTTTCTCTCTCTCTCTCTCTCTCTCTCTCTCTCTCTATTTCTTTTTCCTGCAAAAAAGCTTTATTGTTTCATTTGGTCCAGTGCCTGGGAGAGGGCTCCAGGGTGATTAAAGGATGCCTAGTGGCTTCGGGGAGAGGCTCAGGCAGAAGCCAGACCCCAGGGAGATGCAGAGGGGCCCCCAAAGGCCTCTGGGCTCCCAGGCTCCTGGGGTGCTGGAGGGGAGCCTTTGGAAGAGACACTCGCCAGCCCCACCTGGGGGCAGCCTGCGGAGGGGAGGCAGGTGTGGCCCATCTTCCTGATGAGCTGCCCTCCTCACCCGGAGGTGGTTCTGCAGGGGGCACGGAGCTGAAGGTCTGCGGCAGCACATGGGCCTGGGCCAGGGTCCTCCCCCAGGCTAGGGCCTCCTGGGGTCAGGTGTCACCCCCTCAACGGGGAGGCTCCAGCTCCTCCTGGAGAGAAGGCGGCCACCGCGCTGGGTTTGCACCTTAAGATGCTCAGCGCCCTCGATTTCTTCAACTCCAGGAAGACGCCCCCCCTCCCTGCCCTCCAGGGCCGCAGCATCAGGTGGGAAGAGAAGCCCAGAGACAGGTAGGCGGGGCGGCTGCGGGGGCAGGTGGCCAGCGGTGACCGCAGCCTCCACCTGGGGTGGGTGTCATTCTGAGGAATCTGGGAGCTCCTGGTTGTGGGCAATGAGGAGTTAAGGCAGAAAACAACAAGGGTGTCCTGGCTGGTCCCGAGGTGGCTCTGAAGGTGGTGAGTGGATGAGATGCAGGTGCGTGGCCGAGGCTGGAAGAATCGATGTCCCTGGGTCTGTCCCCTCCAAACACCGCGGAAGCAGAATCAGGTCTGGCTGCAGAGGGCACTGCCCAAGGGTATTTTTCCGTTGATTTTTAGGGAGAGTGGAAGACAGAGACAGGGAGCATCAGTGTGAGAGAAACACATCGATTCGTTGCTTCCTGCAAGAACCCCAACCAAGGTATAGTCTCTTGACAGGAATTGAACCCAGGACCCTTTGGTCTGCAGGCCGATGCTCTATCCGCTGAGCCAAATTGGCTAGGGGCTACTTTTTCTTCTTTTTATTGATTTTAGAGAGGAAAAGAGAGGGATAGAGAGATAGAAACATTGATGAGAGAAACTTCCATAGGCTGCCTACTACACGCCCCCTCCCCCCCATTGGGGATCAAGTCCACAACCCTGGGAATTAAACTGGTGACCTCTTGGTTCATGGGTCTATGCTAAACCACTGAGCAACACGAGCCGGGCAGAGGGAGCCTTCTTATTTATTTATTTAAATATATTTTTATTGATTTCAGAGAGGAAGGGAGAGGGAGATAGAAACATCATTGATGAGAAACATTGATTGGCTGCCTCCTGCATGCCCCCCACTGGGAATCGAGCCAGCAACCCAGGCATGTGCCCTTGACCAGAATCAAACCCGGGGCCCTTCAGTCCGAAGGCCGATGCTCTACCCACTGACCCAAACCGGGTAGGGCGGAAGGAGCCTTTTTAAAATGTAAGCCATCAAAAAAATATTTACCCAGTAAAATAGGGTATTTCTTCTGTGTATCTGCTCCCACAAACACACTTGCTGTTTTATCAGGTTTTCCTTTGAAAATTACAACAGGGAATTTCCTAGAAATGACCCCTTCATAGTGGAATGTTCTTGTTTATTTACTTAGATTGCTATGATTAAATGAAATAGGCCATGGTAGCAATTTGTTTATCCTGTTAGTGTATTTATTACTCATCTTTGAAATGGTCATAATCAGAGTATCTGTCTCATCGAGTTGTGGGGGATTAATAAGTTATTAATATATTCGTGGCACATAGTATATGTTCAGTAAATGTTAGCAATTCTTGTTATGGAAAATGATTATTCATTTTGTAAATGTGTTTGGGTGGAAAGGAATCTGCATGTGTAAAGTGGAAAGGGTAGCGGAATAGAGTTTTTTGGCGTGGCAATGGAAGGCTGGAAATCAGAGCCCCGTGGCTTGAATAGGATGTATTTTGGGAGCCACTAAAGCCAGAGAAGTTATGCAGGTCACCCACGGTCTCGGAGCTAAAATCCAGGGCCCTTCTTCTCATGGTGCTTGCTGCATCCTTTCACTACAGTGCCATCTGAGAGCATCTGAGACCTCCTCAAACCAGCATGTTGATCAGTATGTTTCTAGAAACACTGTGAGCTAATTGCTAAACGCAGACATTATTAAAATTTAAATTACATCAGCTTACAAAAATTAATTATAGCAAAATAAATATCATACATACTCAAAACTTAACACTACAAAATTATTTTCCATCAACTTACTATTATTTATGCTCCTAATAATTAACTATTATTAATACTGTTATTTATGCTCCATACCATGGGGGTCTGATGGGATGCTGTGCTACTGTGTGTCTCTTTCTCACTCCACGGCAGGTGAGGGCCTGTGGATAGCTTGAAGTTGGCGCTAGTGGCAGTACCAGGCTGTTTTGAGTACGGTGGCTTTGTGGTATAACTGATATCTGGTATTGTGATCCCTCCAACTTTGTTCTTCTTTCTCAACATTGCTGCAGCTATTTGTATTTTTTTTTTATTCCATATAAATTTTTGGAGAGTTTGTTCTAGTTCTGTGAAATACGCCGTTGGTATTTTAATAGGGATTGCATTGAATCTGTAGATTGCTTTGGGTAGTATGGACATTTTAATGATGTTGATTTTACCAATCCATGAACACGGTATATTCTTCTACTTGTGTAGCTCTTCCTCTATCTCTTTTTTCAACGTCCTGTAGTTTTCCCAGTACAGGTCTCTTATCTCCTTGGTTAAGTTTATTTCTAAGTATCTTAATTTTTAGACCAATGGAACAGAATAGAGAACCCAGAAATTGACCCAAGCCATTATATTCAATTAATATTTGACCAAGGAGGCAAGAGCATACAATGAAGTCAAGACAGTCTCTTCAATAAATGGTATTGGGAAAACTGGGCAGATAAATGTAAAAAAAAATGAAATTAGACTACCAACTTATGCCATACACAAAAATAAATTCAAAATTGATTAAAGACTTAAATGTAAGACATGCAACCTTCGGCAGCAAAATTTCAGACATCTCTTGTAGCAATATGTTTACTGATACATCTCCTAGGTCAGTGGTTGGCAAAATCATTAGTCAACAGAACAGCAAACCGCGGCTCTCGAGCCGCAGTTTGCTGACTACTGTCCTAGGGGTTGCCAGCTTGATCCCCAGTAGGGGGCATGCAGGAGGCAGCTGATCAATGATTCTCTTTCATCATTGATGTTTCTGTCTCTCTCCCCCCTCTCCCTTTCTCTCTGAAATCAATAAAAAAATATACATATATTTTACAAAGGCCATGAAGTACCACCTTATGCCTATCAGAATGGCTAGCATCAACAAAAGACAAGTGCAAGCAAGGATGTGGAGAAAAAGGAACCCTTGTGCCCTGCTGGTGGGAATGCAGACTGGTGCAGCCTCTGTGGAAAACAGTATGGAGTTTCTTAAAAAATTAGAAATGGAGCTCCCATTTGGCCCAGTGATCACACTTCTAGGAATATATCCTAAGAAACCCAAAACACCAATCTAGAAAGAATGTATGCACCCCTATGTTCATAGCAGCACAATTGACAATAGCTAAGATTTGAAAACAGCCTAGGTGCCCATCAGCAGGTGAATGGATTAAAAACAGTGATACATCTACACAATGGAATACTACACAGCTGTATAAAAGAAGTCTTACCGTTTGCAACAGCATGGCTGGTCCTGGAGAGCATTATGTCAAGCGAAATAAGCCAGTTAAAGAAAGATAAGTAACACATGATCTCACTCATTTGTGGAATCTAATGAACAACATAAACTGATGAACAAAAATAGACCCAGAGACATAGAAGCATCCAGTAGACTGTCAGACCTCAGAGGGAAGGCAGGGGAGGGTGGGTGGGTGAGAAGAGATCTACCAATGAACTTGTATGCATATTTGCATAACCCATGGACACAGACAATAGGGGGTGGAGGGCTGGGCTGGAAGAGGTCAATGAGGGAAAAAGGGGACATATGTAATACCTTCAGCAACAAAGATAAAAAAAGAAAGAAATTGGCCATAGTGGCAGTGTTTATACCCCACAGAGCTGAATTCCAGAAATCACTTTCCTTCTATGTATTCTTTATTTTATTTTTTGTAAGCTGGTTGTGAAATATTTACTAGTGCATCACTGGTTGGATATTGACCCCCTTTTGTTAGTGGAGAAAGTGGGATTGTAGGTATTAAATTGAACCAACTTGTTAGAAAGATATGCTGGGAAGATGATTTCAGGGCAGCGAAAGGAGCAGAATGGGAAATGGATTTTAGCTGTCAATGAATTCTAATGAACAGCAATGCCAGAATGCTGAGCTCCTGGTGTAAATTGGTCGCTCATAAAGGGCTGTTTAGATCAATGGGTGAGACACTGATGGGAAATCAAGGGGAGGTTGTTGTTTTGTTTATTTAGTTATTTTTAGCCAAAATTCTCCCAAAGATATCTGTTTGTTCACGGTGTTAACGGCAAGAACGCACTGAGTGGTTATAGCTGGTGGATAAGTAAAATGAAGGACAGTGATGTTACAAGAATGGTGGGGAGGAATTGGGAATACTCTTGTTCTAAGGTGCTTCTGCGAAGGCATACAGTTTTACTTGAACATAAGTTAAGATCAGTTGTAAATGCATATTGCAAATTTTAGGGCAGCGACTAACCTTTAAAAAAAGAAATATAATTGTTAATAAGAGGGGAATTATGTGAAATGCTCCAATGAAAACAGAGGAGACAAAAAGAGGGTAAGATGAAAGAAACAAACAAGGACAACAAATAGAAAACAGTTAATCCAGGTACATCAGTAATCCATTAAATGTGCATGAGCTAAATAAGTGAATTAAAAACACTATAGAAATTATCAATAAAATTGAGCAAAGAAAATTATTAACAAAATGAAAAAGGCAACCTACAGAATGGGAGGAAATATTTGCAAATCATATATTTGATAAAGGGTTAATATGCAAAAAATATACAAAACTCCTTCAACTCGATAAAAAATAACCCAATTTAAAAAACAGGGAAGGAAACTGAGTCATCATTTCTCCAAAGAATACACACAAATGGCCAACAGGGAAGTGAAAAGTTGTGAATTAATACCATGATAAGATGCCACCTCACATTTGTTAGGACAGCTATTATGAAAAAAAGATAACAAATGTTAGCAAGGACATGGAGAAAAGGGAGTCCTTGTACACTGTCATGGGAAAGTAAATTGGTACAGTTATTATAAATAACAATATGGAGATTTCTTTAAAAATGAAAAATAGAACTACCTTATGATTCGTCAATCCCACTTCTGGGTATAGAACCAAAGGAATTAAAAATTAATACAGATATCTCAAAGAGTTATCTGTACTTGTAAGTTCATCGCAGAATTATTCACAATAGCTAAAACATGGAAGCAGCCTAAAAGTCCATCAATATATTAATGAAGAAAAATATATACACAGGGTGTTCCCCAAAATGTATACACACTTTAACAGCTGATAACTGATAGCTCAATTTTGAAAATGAAAAGTCTCTTAACAAATACTGCCTTTATAATTATTCAAAATGTGTGTATACATTTTTGGGGGACAGCCTATATTATATATACATGTACTCATAATGGAGTATGAGTAAAAATGAAGGAAACCCTGACAGTAGCAGCAACATGAATGAACCTGGAGGACATTACGGTAAGTAAGCCAGACACAAAGGGACACGTACTGTCGATCCTTATATGATGAATCTAACACAGTGAAACTCATCTAAACAGAAAATGGAATGATTGTTACAGGGGGTGGGAAAACAAAATGTTGCAAAATTTTAGTTATACAAGCTAAGTCCTAGAGATCTATATAGCATAGTGCCTATAGCTAAAATATTATGTTGTGGACCTGAAACTTTGCTAATAGGGTTTTTATATTAAGCAGACTTATTATAAATAATCACCCTAATGATAATAATAGTAATAATTATGACAGAGGGAGGAAACATTTAGAGGTGATGGATAGGTTTTTGGCGCATGCTGTGGTGATGGTTTCCCAAGTGTAGAATTTAGAGATAAGTATATAAAAAGCTGTACATATTTATAGTATTGTGCATTAAATGTGGCAAGATTTTCATATGTGAATAGATAGACCTCAATAAAATGGTTTTTTAAAAAGATGTCAAAGGAAGTCGAAATAAATGAAGGTATAGTCCATGTTCATGGGTAATAAGACTCAATGATATCAAGATGACAGTTCTTCCCACTTGACCTACAGATTCAGTGTAATCCCCAGTCAGAATTCTAGAAAGCTGTTCTGTAGATGGATGAACTGATTTTAATTATACATAAGGCAAAATATTTAGACCAGCAAACACAGTATTAAAGGAGGGGAACAAAGTTAGAGGACTGGCACTACTTGACTGCAAGACTTACTGTAAACTTACAGTAGTCAAGACAGCAAGGTAGTAGCAACATAATAAACAAATAGATCAATGGGACAGAATAGAGAGCCCAGAAATAGATTCACACAAATATAGTCTACTGAATATTGATAAAGGAGCAAAGTCATCAATGGGGATAGGATAGTGTTTTCAATAAATGGTTCTGGAACATTGGAAATTCTCATAGAAAATGAATTTAGACACAAATCTTATACTTTATACAAAAATTAACTCAAAATGGATGATAAACCTAAATATAAACAAAACTATACATTTTCAGAAGATGGCATAGGACCTTGGGTTTGGTGATGAGCTTTTTAACATAGAACAGCAAAAGCATGATCCATGAGAGAAAAAAACAAAGTAAGTTGAACTTTATTAAAGTTAAAACTTCCTGCTCTGAGAAAGAGACCGTTAAGAGAATGGAAGGACAAACCACAGACTGGGAGAACATATTTGCAAAACAAATATCAATAAAGACCTGTAATAAAAATATAAAAATAACTAGAGGCCCGTTGCATGAAAATTCATGCACTCAGGGGGGTCCCTCAACCCGGCCTGTGACCCCTTGGGGGATGTCCACCTGCCGGCTGACTGCAAGCACCACCACCACGCAGACCTCCCCTGTGTGAGTGCACTGACCCTCAGGGGGTAGCTCCTGCGTTGAATGTCTGCCCCCTGGTGGTCAGGGCGCATCATAGCGACCAGTCATTCCCCGTCGTTCTGCCCTTAGGGTCAATTTGCATATTATCCTTTTATTATATAGGATTCTTAACACTCAACAGTAGGAAACCAATGAACCCAAATCGAAAATAGGCAAAAGAGCTGAAGAGACACCTCATCGAAGAAGATAGAAGGGTGGCACATAAGCATATGAAATTATGTTCAGCATCGTATGTCATTAGAGAACTAGAAATTAAAACAGCAATGAGCTGCCACTACACATCTATTAGAATGGCTAAAATCCAAAACATTGACCGAGTGTTGGTGAGGGTGGGTAGCAACAATAGAACAGCATGGCCACTTTGGAAGACAGTGTGGCAGTTTCTGACAAAGGTAAACGTGATCTTACCATATGCCTGCTCCCCGGCGTTTACCCCATTGGATTGAAAAATTATGTCCACACGAAAACTTACACATGAATGTTTATAGCAGCGTTATTCGTAACTGCCAAAACTTGGAAGCAACCAAGATGTTCTTTAATAGGTGAATGGATAAACAAACTGTGGTACATCCATACAACGGAATCTTATTCAGCAATAAAACAAAGTGAGCGATTAAATCATGAAAACCCAGGGAGGAACTGTAAATGAATATTGCTGAGTGACAGAAATCACTTTGAAAAGGCTATCTTCTGTATAATTCCAGCCATATGACATACTGAAAAAGGCAAAACTGTAGAGACAGTAAAGAGATCAGTGGTTGCCTAGGGTAGGGGGGTAGGAAAGACGAGGTGAAGACATTTTTAGGGCAGTGAAGTTATTCTGGATGGTACTGTAATCATGGATACGTGACATGATGCATTTGTCAAAGCCTACCAACACTCTGCAGTACAAAGAGTGCACCATAACGCAAACTGTGGACTTCAGTTCCTAATGATATATCAATAGTGGTTCCCTAATTGTAACAAATGTACCACATCGATGCAAGATGTTCATAATAGGGGACACCGTGCCTGGGGGAGGGGTGTTTAGGAACACTGTGCTATCTACTCAATTTTTTCTGTAAATCTAAAACTGCTCTCAAAAACCAAGTCCCGTAAACTTTAGGGGGAAACTGTTCATTTTCTAGATGAAAAATCTGAGGCTCCGTGTTAGAGAAATTAAGTCGCCTGATGATAAACACTAGCAGCGAATGTAGTGGAAGTGGGGTATCCAGGTGAAGTGAGCAGTGGTCTCAAACCAGGACCCACTCTTCCTAATCCAAGTGCAAACTCAGGGCTTGAAACCAAGGAGAGCCTGGCCAGTGTGGCTCAGGGGTTGAGCATCGACCTCTGAACCAGGAGGTCACGGTTCAGTTCCTGGTCAGGGCACATGCCCAGGTTTCGTGCTTGATCCCCAGGGATGTGTGTGCAGGAGGGAGCCCATCAATGATTCTCTGTCATCATTGATGTTTCTCTCTCTCTCCCTCTCCCTTCCTCTCCCAAATCAATAAAAACATATTAAAAAAAGAAAGGAAGGAAGGAAGGAAGGAAGGAAGGAAGGAAGGAAGGAAGGAAGGAAGGGAGGAAGGAAGGAAGGAAGGAAGAAACAAAGGAGGTGCTCTGATATCACGAAGGCTTGATAGGGCCGAGCTGGAGCCAGGCTGGCTGGACAGTGTGGGGAGCAAGCGGCTGGGGCTTTGGATGGACACCTGTCTTCTCCAGGGAGCCCGCCCACGTGCTGTGCGGGGCTGGGCTGTGGAGGGCGCCTGCAGAAAGCGCTCAGAGCAGAATGTGTCCTTTCCCGCGTGCAAAACTTGCCTATGGAGTTTAGGTAGAAAACACTCTTTTAAACTCATTTCTTTGTAGTGAGAGTAAGAAGGAGATACATCGTCCTTGTCCTTATCTTTGTGATTCAGTATTTGAAGTAGGAACCATTCATCCATTTAACACGTATTCACTGAGTGTTATTCTATGCCGGGCATTACACAGGCTCAGGGATACAGTGCAAACAGGTGATACTGATACTGGGAGCCTTCATTTTCATTTGGGGGACATATGTAATACTTTCAAGGAGCCTTCATTTTCATTTGGTTTATTATTATTTAATTTTAAAAATCTTTATTGTTGAAAGTATTACCTATGCCCCCCATTTTCCCCATCAATTCCCTTCAGTCTCTCACCCCCACCCCCACCCCAGGCCCTCACCACCCCACTGTCTGCGTCCGTGGGTTATGCACACAAGGTTGGAGAGTTTCTTTTCCAGGGGACAGACAGACAAATAGTAGATAGGTTTCCAGGCATTTACAGGTCCTTTTCCTCTAATAAAGCTTGTGTGTGCTTCTCTCCTGAAGCGTGTGCTGTGAGGAGCCGCCGGGAGACCTCCTCCTCAGCTTCTTTGCCGTGTCAGGTACCGTGTTGCTCTGCGGTTGGGGTGAGCAGATGTCCAGAACTGCCCCCCATGCAGAGAAGAATTACGCGCTTGAGTTGTTGCTGAATTCACTCTCCATGTGAGCAGGGAGGTACATTTCATGTTGTTTTGAATATTGAATGATAAAAAGGAAGAGGAAATAAACCATAGAAAAATAACCGCATGAGATTAGTGCTAAGGTTTTAATTCACCAAAACAAGGAAATTCCAAATTAGGGCCAACTATTTAAGACCACACTGCCTCTTCCACCCCACTGATGTGGGTGCTACCCGCCCGCCCGGATCCTTTCTTCACCTGGTGATTTCTTGGCTTGTCATTCTGACACTCGCCGAGGAATTAATGATCCCCAGCCTCTTAGGTTGGCCTCTGTTTTCTTTGCTGGGATTGGCATTTAGAAGAATTTTTAGCAAGCAGCTTCAAACAGACGGGTTTGTTTGTTTCAACGTGGTCTGAAAGTTGATCTCTATTAAAAGCTGTAGCGTTGCAAAGCGAAGAGCAGAATTGATTTCAATAGCATTTAATAAAATATCTTCACTCTAACTAAAAATCAAGAAAGCCAAGGAGTAAATTCCAAATGAAAGAAGGCCGTTAGAGAATTGTAGAGGGAACGTAGTGAAGCCCCTGAACTTGGCCCCAGTGCGTGCTGGGGTAGGTTAGGAGTTGCCAGTTCAAGTCTGTGCTCTACCAAAGAGAAATCAAGATAGCTTCATCCGTGTTATTATAATGTTTCTCCCTGCCTTGCCAAATCTACTCAAACTAGCCTTCTCCAAGTTCGGAATCAGCAGCTTTGAAACTTGACTGTACTCAGAATCACACGGGGAACCTAAAAAAAAATCCCAATGCCCACGCCACAATCCAGAGCAGTTATATAAATATTTCTGAGATCTGGGTATCAGCACTTTTACTTATTTTATTTTAAAAAATATATATTTATTGATTTCAGAGAGGAAGGGAGAGGAAGAGAGAGAGGTAGAAACATCAATGATGAGAGAGAATCATTGGTCGGCTGCCTTCTGCACGCCCCCACTGGGGATTGAGCCCACAACCCGGGCATATGACCTGACCGGGAATCAAGCCATGACCTCCTGGTTCATAGGTCGATGCTCAACCACTGAGCCATGCCAGCCAGGCAGCATTTTTAAAGTTCCTCAAGTGAGGCCAATGGGCAGCTAAGTTAGAGAACCAGTGCTCTGAGTAACGAGTTAGTAAGCCTCCTCCAAGCCTTATTGTGCCAATACCCAAATCCCTGGTCTTTGTCAGAGAAGGATGAGTGGATGAATGTCATTGATCAGGTTTTTCTCACCTTTCCACCTGAAAGGCAAAAGGAAGTTAAAGAAGGGTCAAGAGAGACTTGACACTATCAGTTAAAATCAAACAAACTTTAATGTGCAACTTAGCCCACATAAAGTTGCAAGTGTGCCAATTGGGTTTTTCTTTTCGGTAAGAATGGGCACCCATCATTCTAGAGGAAAGAAATTAAGAGGCTGTGGGGATGAGGGATTGAAACACAACCTGAACAAGCTGAGAAGGACAGTGTTTGAACACGCCTTCATGGAAGGTCTGATTCATCGTAGGTAGACAGGCAGCATGGGGAGTCGGAAGGGCACAGCGCTGATGGGGAGCTCTGTGCTGGCTGCTAACAAGTTCAGGGTGAAGGTCCAGGAAAAACAAATTGCTGAGTTTTGCTAACTGAGGTGGGAATGAAAGTAAATGAAAGAATATTTGCCCAAATAGTACTTTCCTCATATTTAGTGGTGGATTACCGGGGGGTATGTTACTGTTAATGGTGATAAAGGGGAAAGGAAGTGGTGGAGTATTAGCACCTGGAATTCGTGTGGCACTGGTATTGATAGCACTTGTGTAGGGTGGGCAAATACTGTTTTCACCACATCCACGGTTGGTAAAGTGGGCACAGAGACAAACCGGGCCTTTTTCAGGGTGACGTGGCTAATAGGAGAATAGCTGGGTCTGACTCTCAGTCCACTGTGCCCACAGAATAAGTGGTGAGCACTGGTTACACCGAGGACCCTTCGGAGTCAATGTGTTTCTGACTAATAAACATATTACTTTTGACACCCCCATCTAAGAGATGAGCACCAATCTCAAAGTGATCTTTTGGTTTTGTGCTCAGAGAAGATGAGGAATAATGAGAACTGGGGCTTCTCTGGTCTTTTTGGGTAACGTGCATTTAAACCCACAGATTCTCCTGAAGCAAGATTATCTAATCAGAATTACAGGCATAACTGATGGTAACTCTTCATTATGTTTCCAGATAAAAATGTCTCCAGACGGATAAAAATGTAATTTAAATGGAGTTGGAGGCAGGATGCAGAGTCTGTCCAAGTTGCTCGATTACTCTTTGATCTGCCCCCCAGGTCCTCGCCCGCACAATGTGGCTAGAGGATCAAAGTAGTGAAATAGTAAAGAGTTAGACGGTCCCTGTTGGAAATCTAGTGCTGCCTTCTCCTGGCTGTGAGGCCACCAGCAAATTTTGACATCTTTGAGCATCATTTTTCCCATCTGTGACAGGAAGAACTTAACCATCAACTTTGGGCTCAGACTACCTAGTATTGTGTCTGGCACGTTGGTGGAATAGGCTCAACCAATGGCAGGTGTTGCTGTTGTGTTGTTGAATTATTGGTCCTTATTTAAAGACTAGAGACCCAGTGCATGAAATTCGTGCATGGTGGGGTGTGTCCCTCAGCCCAACCTGCACCCTCTCCAATCTGGGACCCCTCGAGGGATGTCTGACTGCCTACTGGGATCGGGCCTAAATGGGCAGTCAGACATCCCTCTCACAATTCAGGACTGCTGGCTCCCAACTGCTTGCCTGCTTGCCTTCCTGATTGCCCCTAACCACTTCTGCCTGCCAGCCTGATTGATACCTAACTGCTCCCCTGCCAGCCTGATTGCCCTTAACTGCCCTCTCCTGCAGGCCTGGTCCCCCCCAACTGCCCTCTCCTGCAGGCCTGGGTCCCCCACAACTGCCCTTCTCTGCAGGCCCGGTCACCCCCAACTTCCCTCCTCTGCTGGCCTAATCACCCACAATTGCCCTCCATTGCAGACCTGGTCCCTCTCCTGCTGGCCATCTTGTGACAGCCATCTTGTGTCCACATGGGAGCAGCCATCTTGTGTGTTGGAGTGTTGGTCATTTTGCATATTACTCTTTTATTAGATAGGAAGCTCCCATCAAGTTGTCCTACCAATAGATGCAATATTTCTATGTGATGGCTACATAGGCCCAGATATGGCCTGGTGTCTTGAATCACCAGAGACCTAGAAATGTAAGATATTTGTTGCGCAACTGCACATTTGTTGTAAAGTTCATTTTGAGCCCTTTATCATACAGGAAAATGGTGGTTTAATGCATGTCTATAGCTGGCTTGGAGTCAAAATCAACTCTCTGGGTGCTCTTAAGTCTATATAAATTATCACATGATGTTGAAAATAACCTCTGACTGGCTCACTAAGAGTTTAAAAATGAAGAACTTCAAATCAATAGAGTATGAACACCACCAAATGATCGTCGGGGTTTTGTTGGATTTATATGTGTGCAGGCGGACTGGTCACCCCACAGAGCTCAAGGTTGACTGGTTGAGAATGAGAGCTGTCAGTCTAGACAGGAAGCACCTAGGCGTCTTTGCCACTGCATCCAGCCTCATCTAAATCACCCCACAGGTGGGGATGTCTAGCAGAGGAGGGGTCATGCCGTGCCTAAGAGTGTGGGGCTTGGAGATCACAACGCGGTGCTCAAGCTCTGCCCCTGCTGCTCCCTCACCATCTTATCTTGAGCAAGTTACTTACATTTCCTGATTTTGTTTCTTCATCTGCAACAGTAATAAGCACCTACTTCAAAAGACCATGATGAGGCTTAAATGAAATAAAGCACATAAAAGGTTTGGCACAGTGGGTGGCAAATGACACATATTAGCTATTATCGTCATTATCATCATCATTATTGTATCCCGGGACTCTTTCCAGGGAAGAGGAGGTTCAGGGAAAAGGACATGTAAAAGTTACCCCCCAAAAAGAAAACCAAGTTGCGCGCGTACTCAAATGTAATCCAGCTGATTGCCATGACCTATCAATTTGATGTAGGTTGTAATGTGGAGAGGAGTCTGTGTACTCTTAGACTACGTTCTCCATGTGCCCCTTTTTAAAATCCAAAACTACTGTCACCTTAGAAAATTGTTTCATCATCGCGGAAAGATCGAAGACCTACCTCTTGATAACTTATAACCCTGTCACTAAGATGAACATGTAACTGAAGGTTGTTGCCTCCTTTCCTTGCTCTCTTTTTGGAAATTTATTTTGTTAATGTACAAAAATATATTCATGAGATGTCTGTTTCTCCTCAAGTACACACCGCATCTAAAGGAACCCCAATAACACTGCAGACCAATTTCAGTCAAGTTGCGGAAGCCAGGTTGGTCGCTTGGAATCCTTACCGGCTGCCTCGTGTCTAAGGGGAGAGTTCCTTTGGGGAGTAAGACGGAGGGGCAAGAGGCCACCAGGGCCGCCGGGAAGGCCTCCCAGACCCAGGTGTCTGGGTTTCCGAGGGCTGCCGAACAAAGTACCACAAACTGGGGGCTATGACAACAGATTGGCTCCTGGTTCTGGAGGCTGGAAATCTCAAATCAAGATGTCGCAAGGGCCATACTCCCTCTGAAACTGACAGGGGAACCCTTCCTTGCTTCTTCCTCACTTCCAGTGGTTTGCCAGCAATCTTGGGCTCTCTTAGCTTATAGATCCATCACTCTAATCCCCTGTCTTCACACACACCATCTCTGGGTCTCTTTACATTGTATTCCCTCTGTGCATATCTGTCTGTCCAAATTTCCCCCTTTATAAGGACACCAGTTATACTGGATTAAGGGCCCACCCATTAGGCTTCATTTTAACCCGATTACCTCTGTAAAGGCCCCATTTCCAAATAATAGCTTAGCATATATATATATATATATATATATATATATATATATATATATATGTGTGTGTGTGTGTGTGTGTGTGTGTGTGTGTATGTGTGTGTGTGTGTGTGTGTGTATATATATATATATATATATATATATATATATATATACACACATATATATTTATAGGGGAACACAATTTACACCATAACACCAGGGATCCTCATGCTTAGTCTGGATGAGTCTCAGAGACTCTACATAGAGTTGTGACAATTGAGGGAGGATAACAGGCATCGGACAAATTCAATGTCTCTCCAAACTACAGGGCCATACATTTCAATTCCTTAAAAGTACATCTTGTCATTATATCTTCTGGGTTACAGTGTAAATTTGGAAGGGGTAGACATTCAGAAGTTACTGTAAGTTTGGTAATTCTGCCATTTTGATTGCATCGGGGGCCGGAGAGGGAGAGTGGCCACAGCCTTGGAAACCGAGTGAAGTGTATCTCCAGGACTTAAACGACTTGATTCTCTTTCTCAAGGATTTATTCGAGGGAGGCAACTCTCATCCCGTAGTCTTCACTTTCCAGTGAAGAAACATTCAGAAGAGAAAATCATGTGCTATCCTCCATGGTTCAGATAAATTTCAGGAAAAGGGGATAATAGTGATAATAATCACAGAAAGATTGTTTAAGAGCTACCTCCTGATAGCTTATCACCCTGTTCTTACCTGTGCCTACCGTTGGGCTAACAGCTTTCCTTCCATTATGGAGCCCCACACTGCTAATTGTTCGACGGATGGAACTTCATTATGTTTCGTGGGGAAAACGTGTGATCCAGAACTTGATTGACTGTATAGCTATGAGAATAAATACAGGAAAAAATCTCTCTTTTTCAATTCTTGGTTACCTAAAAACTCAGCGCTCTGATTTTCACCCCCCTTTCTGCTGCTTGACTTGATGACGGTGGGTGATGTATTGTTTTCACAGCTTCTCTACCTCTTGTTCTAAAAATCCAGAAATGGGACTCAAGGGGAAGTCAGTTTCTGCCTTCCTGGCACCTGACCTGCATTGAATAATGATCGAGTGGATGTATTCAAACAATGGGGATGTGATTTGTGCATTTTATGGAAACATGTACATGTTTAAACACTGGGTGAAATGTCGTTGTGTATCCTATTCTTACATTTACTTTGAAACTTCCCAGTCCTTGAGGTATGTTTATGGTCAGGCACATATGCATGCAATGCCTGTGTGACCACCCTTGGATTATGTATTGCATCTAATGAAATTAGCTTTTCTGCTCACCCCTGGGCAACCTTTGGAAATAAGACAATAGCCTCAGTTGTTTATTTCCTGGAGAGATGTTAATGATTAACTTGAAAAAGGAAGAATTTATTTTACCTCACTGCCTAATTTTTCATAATTCCCTACAATTGCTGTGTACCTTATCTTTGTTTAATATGTCCCATGCAAGTTATTAACTTCTGTGGCACTGGTGTGCATCTATTTCTGGCTAAGGAGAAAGCACTACTGTACCCAAAGACTTTCGTTCCTTCCAGTGGGGGTGATTGTTCTTTTTATATGAAGCCTTGTCTGCAGCCAGAAATATTGAATCCAGGTTTTGCTTTAATGGTTGTTAGATAAAGCATCAATCTGATTTATTTGGATACTAACTACCTTTTGCCTGAATCCACAGAGCAGCTAATGTTTTCCATGTGTGCTTGGCAAATCTTTATTGGTGGGCTGACTCCAGCACCATGTGAACGAGTAAGGACATGCGGATGACTACGAGTGGGCTGAGGGTTTTCAGCATCTTGGGAGTATCTTCAGGGCAGGCTTCGAAGGGCAACTCGATGCAAAACCCGGGAGATGACCTACCGTCCTGAGGTAGATGAAGCATTTGACCTGTAGTCATGGCTGTTGGCAGGGTGTTTTGTGATGGAGAGGAAGGGCTCTCTTGTTTGGATTAGAGAGAGCGGCCTCTGGGCTAACCCGAGGGTCCTCCAGAACAAGCTGGGCTGAAGGGAGAAGCCAGTTGGCTTGTCTGACGGCTTGGTGTTGGTATGTCTGGAATGGGCATGAGGCTAGCGGCCTAGCCCTGAGCCTGTATCTGTACTGCCTCTTAAGAGCTCTGTGAGGGAGATACTAGTATTCACTCCTATTTTATTAGGAGAAAACTAAAGAACCCAGAGATTAAGTGCCTTATCCTTGGCCACAGAGATAGCAACAAATGGAGCACAGATTTGAACCCTGGCAATTGGACTCCAGGTACCCCTTGTGGGGGGAGGTTAGCTCTTTATAATCCCCCAGGGAGACTGGATGATAGAATGCAAAGGGCATGACATTTATGTATAGATAGCCCCGAGTTTGAATCCCAGATCCACATTTATTATGTAGGTGTCTCTGAGTCCATTATTTAAACTTTCTGGGTGTCAGCCTCATCATCTGTGAAACAGGTTTTCTGTGAAATCGCAATGAGGTTAATCCATATTACTATATAGCCCGACAACTATTATGTGTTCAAAATTGCCAACTCTTATCCCTTCAACCTACTGGCTTATCTTCCACCAGGACCTTAAATAAGGGTCCCCCATATGGCCCTTAATGGTTGAGATGGGAATGGCACCCCAGTCACGCTGCTCAGCTGCCATCACTCCAATAGATGCTTCTCAGATTTGGGGCTTGGCCAACGTTACAACATTTTTATTTCCACTCAAGCAGAGGTAAATCCACCCAGATGTCCTTCTTTCAAGTGCCGAGGGCTGCATCTGTTTCAGACCAAAAATAATACCTTGTGATTAGGAAGGTTTCAGAAACATGATTTGTGTGTTTTATTGAAGCAGAGGTTACAATTATTAGCGACACCAGGAATGTCAGACATTTAAACACAGTCTTGACTTCTCCCGAGCAAACCACATCCCTGGGCAACTATTAGTTTATCTAAACACCTTCCATCCAAGCCCGGAACCGAGCCGGCCTCTGTGGGAGGTGGTCCCTGGGAGGACAGACTCTGGTCCGGGGCCGTCAGTGGCAGCAGGCAAAGCTGTCACTCAGCTGGGGGTCGCACGAAAGGTGACTTGGTTCTATTAGCTAGCAACGTGCTACCTGGCTTGGGTCACTTCCTAGTCACTCCCAATTTGGCTAGGGCTCCCGACTCCCTGTCTGAAGCTGACCTTAAAGCTTTAAAAGAATTAAAAACAGGGTTTTCCTTCCCTTGGAGCCCACCCTTTCTGTCAGATGATCTCTTTATAGTCTCCATTTCAGCCTGCCTCTCACGACCCAACATCTGTGCGAGAGAAGGGAACTCAAACAAATAAAAAAACCAGCCCACCTATCCCTCAAAGCCTCAAGATCTGAGCCCCAGCCGTGGGCTAAACATTTTTGTTGTTAGTTTTGCGTATTTGTTTCATTTTAGCAATAGTTTTTAATAGAAAGAAACCATATGCCTTTTAAGTTTGATGTCAGTAATCCAAACAGGTGGACATAATGTCTTCCCAGAGAAGGTAAGTTAGGCGTCCTTTGAAAGGGGCATACCCACCAATTGATCCTCACAATTAATTACCATAATATAAGAGCATGGTGTCCACCTACAGACAAGGGACCGAGGCTCACAGGGAGTAAGACCCGTGTACATGATCCCACATAGGTGGTAGTGCCAGGCTTTGGACCCCGGTCTATGCCACTCAAAGACTGTAGTTTTCTAGCCTCTTCCCACTGCTGAAGTTTGGGAAAGGCAAAGAGGCAAGGCTTGCAACCACAACCACAGACCTCCTAACACATGTCCCCCATGATGGACTCTGACAGGCGATGTTTGCTGCTGCTGCTGTTCTAAACCTGTCTATTCTCATTTAAAAATTAAACACTTACCTGGACAGTCTGGAAGCTGCTAATGCCCTTATGTTCAGCAGGAGGTGGGAGTTGAGTGTGCTGTGGGCTGCCCTGGGAGGTGGGAAGGCATTCTCAGAACTGGGGTGAAGCTGGGAGCGACGAAAGGCTCTCAAGCAGGAATGTGATGCGAACCTACTTGAGGTTCAGGAAGACAGTTGACAGCAGTATGGAGAGTGGAGTAGGAGAAGGCCGAAGGAAAGATACTTCTGAAGGCATTTTTCTGGCCCAGGCAAGAAGTCACGAGGGTCAATACTTCTCACACCAAAATTAAAGAGGAATAGCTGGGACCTCCTGTGGGCTAATGCACCTGGCGGGGTTTCTTAGTAAGTTGTACCAATATTGGCAAGTTTCCCTCTTTACCCACCCACCTCTGCCATTCCAGCACCTTGGGGGAGGCAACTATTACCTCCCTTTTTCTTTTTTAAAATTTATTTTTATTGATTTCAGAGAGGAAGAGAGAGGGTGGGGGGAGAGAGAGAAACACCAATGACGAGAGAGAATCATTGATTGGCTGCCTCCTGCACACCCCACAATGGGGATGGAGCCCACAACCTGAGCATGTGCCCTAATTGGGAATCAAACCGTGACCTCCTGGTTCATAGGTTGATGTTCAACCACTGAGCCAACTGGTCTACCTTCCTTTTTCAAGGCCTAACTCATTTGGTGTTGGGGGCACCAGTGGCATTTTGAGGATGAAACAGCCTTACTACTGAGAAGCCCTGTGCAGTTCACATGGCTGGAGTAGAGGAAGGAAGCAAAGGAAGTTTTGTTGAATGGTAAGATGAGCTCTAGATCCTGAAGGCTCTTCTAGGCCACCAGACAGAGGCTCAGCTGGAGCCCTGGAGACAATGGAAGCCACTGAGTGGGTTTACACTGAGCTGGTGGAGAGGTAACACGAAGGGTTTCATTTTAGAAAGAGCACCCAGGCAAGACGACCCAGGAGAGGCCGTTGCACCATCCCAGTTAGGGTCATAAAAGCCTGAACTGAGTTTCTGTAGTAAAGGGGGGGAGAGGATGGAAGCAAGTGACATTAAGGACTTAGAATCCACTGGACGCGGTGATTCATGGGCTGTGGTATGGGAAGGGGCTTCTGGGAAGGATCCTCGGTGTCCTCAGGTTCCTGGATTGGGTGACGCTGGCACCTTCACTGTGATGGACATGGGAGGAGGTGCTGTTGCAGGAGGATGGGCAGGAGCTTGGGAGTTGCATTTGTGGGTTTTGGGGACCACTCACCCCCCAGCCCAGTGGAGCTAGTGGTCTGAGCAGCAGTTTGATGGAAGAAGATAATCTCACAAGGGAGCCTTGGGGTAGGTATCATCTGAGCACAGGCGTCAGCTGACGAGAGAGGAATAGATGATGTGCATGGCACGTTGAGACTGAGGAAAAAGGGCCCAGTCATTAGCAGCTCGTTTTAGGAGAAAGGACATAAATCCTTACCTGTTGTTTTCTTACAAACCTCTGTGCTGTGAGGGGGCCATGCACATGAGCCTTGCATGCGACAGCCGCACGCTCCTCCAGTGCAGGTGCCCCATCAGTGCATTCCTTATTATTGCAGGGTTTTTGTTCATTTAAATTCTCAGCCCAAGTGTACCAAACTAATGCACTGGGTCTGTCTATCTATCTATCTATCTATCTATCTATCTATCTATCTATCTATCTATCGAGGCCCAGTGCACAAAATTCATGCACTGGAGGGTGGGTCCCTGAGCCCAATTCAGGACCCCTCAGGGATGTCCGACTGCCAGTTTAGGCCTGATCCCACAGTATCCGACTAAACTGGCTGTTGGACATCCCTCTCACAATCTGGGACCACTGGCTCCTAATTGCTCACCTGCCTGCCTGCCTGATCACCCCTAACCACTCTACCTGCCTGATCGCCCTTAGCCCCTCTGCCTGCCTGCCTGATCGCCTCTAACTACTCCCCTGCTGGCCTGATTGCCCCTAACCGCCTCTGCCTTGGCCTCCGCCACTGCGGCTTTGTCCAGAAGGACATCCAGAATGACATCAGGAAGGTCGTTTGGCTGTTTGGTCTAATTAGCATATTACGCTTTCATTATTATAGATTACTCTCATAATTCAACTTTCCTCAACCTCTTCTATCACAACCCCTGTAAAATAACTGAGATGCCCTGTTGTATGACACCGGGCGCTTTATTCTAAATGTCATTCATTGGTCCAATTTTCCCACTAAAGATTTATTGAGTACCTCCTACATGTCAAGCTCCGTTCAGGCCCTGGTGTTGTAGCGGTGTAGTAGTTAGTCCTGTGGAGTTTAAGTGATAGTGAAGGGAGATTATCAGGAAACATGGGAACAAATCAGGAAGTAAATGTCAGCGGTCTGTTGAAACGTTGCCATACCCTTGTACTATTGCATGAGGCTAATTTAAAAGAAAAGACTGTTGCTGGAATGGGACGTGCATGCAGGCTGTCCTGGATTTCCGGGCCCTTCCCATGGTGCCACTGTCTGGGATCTGTTGATCTCTGGGGAACACTCTTGTGCCTTTCAGTTTTTTGTTGAGGTTCCTGAACTGACTTCCCCCAACGGCCCCTCAGCTAACGGTCTGCCTGTGGACCCAGGGAGGGAGGAAACAAGTTGTGAGATGCTCCTTCCAGGGGCTGGGAGGGCGGCCCCCGGGCGCAGCGTGGAGTCCCCAGGGATGTGCACACGCTCCTGCTTCCAGGAAGTCCTCCGTGGGCACTGGGAGTGGAAGTGGGCGCCCGAAAGGGAGGGTGGACCTGACTCGCTCACCCAGATGTCTGTAAGTAACCTCTCCCTTAGTTAACACGCAGATACAGACCTTTTCGAAACAAAGCTCTCCAAACCACAAAACCAGGTGATCGTGCCTCGAGGCAGTGGGGCCAGTCAAGACGGCGCTTGATGAATGAATAATCCGAGAGCTTCTTCAGGAAAGTGACGGGTTTTTAAATGGTCACCATATGGGGGCAGGCAGGTGGCTGGCAAGGTTTCTGTCCTGCTCTCGCTAGACAGGCTGCCCTCCAGCGTGCTGTCAGCGAAGGGCAGTGACACGGGTGCCTCCTGAAGCCATCGCCAGGCTGTGTCCTGACAGAGGACACCCCCTCTGAGCAGGCGGCAGGTGCGGGGCCGGGCTGAGCCCCCAGCTCGCCCGCGGTTCCGCTGTCAGCCTCTCTCAGCTCTAATGCTTCGTGACAAGTGCCTACCTGGCCCAGGATGATGGCAGAAAACCTCTGCAGCGTTGATGGGGATTTCACACGGCAGAGTGGCTGCTCGTGTCCGCTGAGGCAGAACGCTCTGCTTCTGTTCGCCAGAGGGGGACAGACGGGCAGGGTCACGACCTGGGCAGCGGTGGAGATCTGAGTCCAAATTTGCGGCGGACGCGACCTCCTCCCTGGCTCTGCGTGTCACATGCATTTGTTTTCTCTCCGGGGCCTGAGCCTCCGCTGCTCTTTAAAGAAAAAACACGCCGGCAGAAGATTATCTCTGAGCTGGATTCCACGTGGCATTCAGTGACAGAGAAGGCTGCCGGCAAATGCTGTAACGAGCCGACGCTTCCCGGCGGGATCAAGCAGGAGAAGACCCTGCGTGGCCCTTGGTTGTCTGGACCGAGCGGGACCGTTCTGCGTGAATTGTACAGCGGATGGAAGCATGTGCAGCGGATCACAGTCGACCATGTATGCGCTGCCACTGAACATCCCACTTCTGTGTGCCTCAAAAACACCTCGTATCTCAAAGCTCGGTTGGCATTTGGCTCATCAAAAGGATGAAAACTAGCCCGGGGGTGTTGCTCAGTGGTTGACCCCCGACCCAGGAACCGAGAGGCCGCCAGTTCGATTCCCGTGCAGGGCACAGGCCTGGGTTGCAGGCTCGATCCCCTGGGGGGGGGGGGGCGGGGGGGCCATGCCGGAGACAGCCGATTGATGATGTTCCTCTCTCATCAATGTTTCTCTCTATCCCTCTCGTTTCCTCTCTCTCTAAAAAATCACTAAAAACATATGTTAAAAGACTATTAAAATGAAATGAAATGGACCTCATTGTTTGGTTTCCTGGCCTTTAGGAATGGGAATGATGCCGCTACCCTAAGATCCTCTGAAGAGCTAAGGCGCAATCAGAGAAGTGGACCATGAAGTCCTAGTTATGGCAAATCAAGTGAAATACTGCTTGAGAAGTGCTGAGCAAGATGCTCCAGTAACTGGCAGCTTTCACCGTTTGTTATTGCACTGTTGAGTTACCACCACTGGCATGCCAGTCCTTGTTGGGATGCTGGCATCTCCCCTTCCTGTCACCTTGCTGATGCAGAGGCAGGGACGGCAAGAGGGCTCATCGGCGCGTGCATCCCTGTTGGACTCTCACTGAGCAAACGCGCCAAGGGCTGCCGTTAATTCTGTCGTTTTCTTTCAGAAACTGGAAATTGCTCTGAATTGGTTGCTTTAAATTTCAGGGTTTCAACGTTTCAGTGTAAAATATACCTCTGCTGTGGCTTGAGAGTGTACAGATCTCTAAAACAGATGAAACTTTAGGCTTTTGCTAATATTGTTTAATTGATGGAAATACTGTATTATTCTCTCATCACATCGAAAACGGCCTCTAATGAAAACATAAGCCGAGTAGACTTTTTCATTTTCTTCGTTTTTAAAGTTATTCAATTACAGTTGCCATACAGTGTTATATTATTAGTTTTGGGTGTACAATGTGGTGATTAGACATTTATCGAGGAAACATTTTAAAGTAAAAATACCCACTTCCTCCTGCATCGTCCCTCTCCCTGGAGACCCCTGGCATCCCAGGACTGTCTGTGCCTCTGTCCTTGTCGCATCCATCAGACGATTATTAAATAGGCAGCCAGGAACCCATTTTGATGGCAAAGGTATTTTGGAAAGATAAAAATTCAATGATAGGGATATCAAAAATTTTCCTTTGGCGTTCACAGCTTTCAATGCTGATACTGTACTTATTTTATAAAACCAAGATGTTGGTAGCGTTTATTATACACCAGCTACTATTCTAAGCACTTCCCAAATGCTGAGTCATTGAACCTTCCCAGAACGGTGAGGTGAGTGTCATTGTGAACCCATCTTACAGATGATGAAACGGAGGCAAGGGCCATGAGAGGAAAAGGCTGTGTAGTTAGTACCACCCGGCCTCCATATTCAGTGTTGCGGGGACAGCCATGCTGGGCTTCAAAGAATACATCAAGCTCTGAAGCAAAATTTTCCCACAAGACTCTGGGGGTCTTACAGGATATCTTCGTAACCTTCAGAGAAGTTTTGATTTTGTAATCTTCTCTTTAAAATGGTTTTCACTTGAAGCATTTCAACTTCGACTGTAACATTTTTGCCTCTAAGAGGGTTTGCCATAGTCCTCCTCTGTTCTCATCGCCTCAGATGGTTTTAAAATGAAATTGAACAAAGGGAGCTGACAGCCTGGACACGTGCCTGTGAGCACCCTGTACCTCTGGGCACTGCGGGATCCACGCAGGTGGGCGGAAGCTTAGCCGTGGGGGTCTGGGCGCCGGGCCCGGGGAGGCGCCACGGGCACACAGCACCCTGTTCCCGGGGCATCGGAGGCAGAGCCTTGCTCTGGGGCCAGGGAGACAGGGCAGGCCCTGCAGCTGCTGGGAGGGTCGTTCTCTGTGCAGAGGCCCTCGTTGGCTGGTGGCACTTCAGGACTCCTAGGAAGCCTCCTGTCACAGCCTCCACGCCCCCCAAG
Organism: Corynorhinus townsendii; assembly: GCA_026230045.1. Taxonomy (NCBI): domain Eukaryota; kingdom Metazoa; phylum Chordata; class Mammalia; order Chiroptera; family Vespertilionidae; genus Corynorhinus; species Corynorhinus townsendii. The sequence continues at coordinate 8,238,528 of JAPDVU010000005.1, read as the reverse complement.
CCCGAGTGACTCGGTGCTAATGGACCTGCTCTGTGACATAAACACGGACCACCTGGGACAAGCAAAGGGGTCCCCGGTACTCGAAAAAGACAGGCCACGCTGCCATGGATGGAGGAAGGTTTAAAGACAGAAGTAGAGGGAACATAAAGAACAAATACACAAACAAACGTATTGCAAATGCTTTAGCAACACGCCCGGAAAGATAAGAACAGTAAAGCCAGCATTTTCAACTGAAAACAATTCCCTGGCAGAAGGGAAAGGAGAATCCATACCACTGAGGAGAAAACGAGTGATCTACAAGGTTAAAGGGAGGAACAGTTCCAAACACGGAGCAAAGAAATGAAGTGCAAGAAATGAACGGCAGCCATGACCGGTTTGGCTCAGTGGATGGAGCGTCGGCCTGCAGACTGAAGGGTCCTGGGTTTGATTCCGGTCAAGGACATGTGCCTCCGGTTGCGGGTGGGAGGTGTGCAGGAGGCAGCTGATCGATGTTTCTCTCTCATTGATATTTCTGACTCTCTATCCCTCTCCCTTCCTCTCTGTAAAAAATCAATAAAATATATTAAAAAAAGAAAAAGAAATGAACAGCATGGCTGTAAAGATGGGATGAGAAATAAGTCCACAAATCCAGGAGATCTACTAAGCCAATGATAACCATGACTGAGGAGATAAAGGAGGAAATGGAAGCAAAGAGTGTGGGCATGCTCATGACCATCATGTGTGGATGTGTGAGGATAAATCCCTGAGCTGAGGAACCACTGAATTTTCAGATTGACAGGGCTCATCAAATCTCAAAAAGGATTAAAATTAAAACACTGTCAAGTAAGCACATAATTCTCCCCTGCCTCCTCTGGGTGATTACCTACTGAAGATGCTTTTTCCTGCCTTGCAAAAACAAAACACAACAAAAAACTCCCCCAACCCACACATCATAATAATCCAGTTAGTTTCAGTGCAAAGCAGTTTTTCACCAGGTAGGATTATAACAATGAATAAAACAGATTCAATCCCTCCTCAGCGCTTAGAATCCAGGGGGTAGACTAATCAGTATTAAAATGCTGTGTTGCCCAGCAGGCGTGGCTCAGTGGTTGAGAGTTGCCCTATGAACCAGGAGGTCAAGGTTTGATTCCTGATCAGGGCACGTGCCCGGGTTGCAGGCTTGGTCCCCGGTATGGGGCACGCAGAAGGCAGCTGAGCAATAATTCTCTCTCATCATTGATGCTTCTCTCTCTCTCCCCTTTCCTTCCTCTCTGAAATAAATAAAATATTTAAAAATATTGTTTTGTACAATGCATATTAGGATAAACCCAGGGAGCTGTGGGCACCTGGGTGAGGACCACCTAACTCGGACTGGAGGAGGTGCTGTCTGCACTGAGACCCGAGGTGAGGGAGGGCATGTTGGAAGAAATATTGCTGGCAAGTTTCAGGGGTGAGGAGGTGGAGAGAGATTAAGCAGAACCACTCTGAGGCCAGGTGAATTATCAAGTGCTTTCTAAGCCTTGGGCACCATTCTGGGTGTTTTAATCCTTGTGATGGCCAAACCATATAGGCCCAGACCCACTTTCCAGATGAGGACATTGAGGCAAGGAGAGGTTAACTGACTTGCCCAAGGTCACCCAGATAATTAAATGGTGGAGCCAGGCAGTCTGGCTCCAGAGCCCACACCCTAAGAATGTTGACAAAGGAAGGATTGTATTTTTCAGCACTGGTGGACCTTAGGAACCGTATCTAGTGGTTTCAGACATAAGAGGACAGTCTTGGTGAAGCCACCCTCACGCAGCCCCACTGCAGTAGCTGACACATGCCTGCCTGTCGCATCTGCGGACTTATCTGCATGCTCTGAAGCCAGGGTGAACGATCCCCAGGCTGTCTTTACGATAATTAGAAACAAATGGAAAATAGTTCTCCTCTATTATCAAGAGCATATCAGCAAAACTTGTGTCTTAAAATGTGCATTCAATTTCTAATATTAAAAAACATAGTTGAAGCCATATGTTGGATATTATCACGCATCTTTGTGAAATTAGTAGGGGGCCCATTTGAATAACCATTTTGTTTAGATCAAACTTACTGGAAGGTTTTTTTGCTTAAGTCTTTCTTTTTCCTCCAACCCTCTGCAAATTGAAATATGAAAGCAAACGTCCATGTGTAAATGTGTGGGTGTGTGCGTGTGTGGGAATCATATGTGGGTGCTTGCAATAGGTATGAATTGTCAAAAGCCAGAGTCTTATATTTGGGAAATTGTCATTTGGAGATATGGGTGAAGCAATTGTTCAAGAAGAACATAGTATGCTGGTCATTAATACATGGTGGACCCCAAAGGGCTCTTCCCTCCCCATCCCCTCCTCCCCTTCCCCTCCCCTCCCCTTCCCTTCCCTTCCCCTCCCCTCCCCTCCCCTTCCCTTCCCTTCCCCTCCCCTCCCCTCCCCTCCCCTCCCCTCCCCTCCCCTCTCCTTCCTTTCTTCCTTCCTTCCTTCCTTCCTTCCTTCCTTCCTTCCTTCCTTCCTTCCTTCCTTCCTTCCTTCCTTCCTTCCTTCCTTCCTTCCCTTTTTGCCTAGAACTTTGGTGGCGGGGAGTACTGCTCTACTTTGGCTAATCTTATAGTTATTCCCCTAAATGCCTAATGACCATATCATGTGGCTCTAGGAGAAAGCCTTTAAAACCATGGCCCAATCAAGGCTTGGGAAACTTTAATCATTGTTGTTTTGCTAATTCCCCCATTTAAGGCCCTCATAGGGAAGTAAACATTGGGTAGACTGAATTTTCTGAAATGAGCAGTCCCTTGAAAGATATGCCTTCAATATTCCCTTCTATTTCTAGAGAATGAGAATCATGAAAGGAGTTACATTGTTACATATGAGAATACAATATGGTAAATAACCATTTGTACCAACTAGTGAGCCATCTACATGTTGAGCAGACATAAATTTACAGTGGGCCCTAATGAATGCTGGGAAGAAAATCCATCACTATTATCAGCCAGGCTATTAGAAGGCAAGAGTCCTGTGGGTTCCTACAAATTAAAAAAAGTATCACATTTTGTAACAAATTGGTTGGATTTCCATAGAAGGCATGAGCAAAGAAGTAGATGGCTTAAAAAAATGAAAAGGATAAAAGCGTATGTTTGATCACCAAAACTGAAAGGGCCTTGTAAAACACAGAGTTTAGCCAAGGTAAGAAAAACAAGAATCAGGAGTAAACATGGGATCAGTTGATTTAGTCTGCCTTAAGTAAAATTGAACAACAACAAAATCTCTTGATTGTAGGAGCTGAGTCAGCAAATAGAAGAAAAATCTCCCAAAGAATCAACCCTATATTTACAACCCACTTGAGGTTTTTCACTCTGACAGACGAGTCACTAAGTATAGACGGTCCTCCCACTGTTGGTTTGTACAACTTTAAATTTGTCTCGTTCTTTGGTCTGGGCCCCGGGATATATTCTAGGTTCAGACTGTGTCACTTTGTGCTTTTTAATTGGTGCTTCATCTATAACAAAGAGGCTAAGATTTTCCACAAGAAGCTTTCCCATGGAAAAGCCTTGTGGACAACTCACCTCATTGCCTAACAGGGGCAAAAATCAAGAAGGACATGGGATTCCATGCCATTTGCTTTGGTAGATATGTATGATATCTGCTTTGTGTGAGACACTTGGATAGATCAAGATAAGTAGGCCATCGTTCCTATCTTCAGGCTGTGTGCATTCTGGTGAGAAGATAAGATAGGTGAATATTCAGGTTGCAGACAAGCAGGGCTAGAAAAGAAATAGGGTTTAAAAGGTAAAAAAAAAAAAAAACACACAGAAAATTGAATGTTAATGATATTGAGTCTTCCAATGTATGAACACATTATTTATTTAGGGCTTTAATTTCTCTCATCAGTCTTCAGAGGTACATTATTTTAATGATTAGTAGAGCAGAGACTGTAGACTCAGATCTGTGTTCAGCTCATGGCTCTGCCAATGACTATGTAAGTGACCTTAGGCAAGTTACTAAGCTTCTGTGCGTCTCAGCTGTCTCAGTTATAGGGATAATACCTCGGTGATGTTTGCAAGGATTAAGTGAAATAATGTATGTAAAGAGCCTAACATGGTGGCTAGCAAAAAGTTAAGAGCTCAATCAAAGTTGGTTGTTGTCATCATTAAAAACAAACAAACAAGCAAACAACCCCACAAAGCATTATGTATGTTAGAAAAAGGGGGGTGGGGAGCATGAGCACTTGCAGATGAGAGGCTGAGGAAGACCCTGAGGAATGGACGGGGTCTGAGAGGCAGGGCTGGGGACTGGAAGTTTCGGGGGAGAAGGGTAAAGAAACTTGGAGAAGGAAGTTGGTGGTGGTGCACAGCCACAGGGCCTGGGAGGTGTGAGTGGGGCGTAGGGGACAGAAGCCATTGCTTCAGAGCCTCACGTAGTCCCGTAGACATTGGAGAGTTGCTCTGCGCTGTACGGAAAGTAGTGTCTGTCTTGTTTCATAGAAGGCAGCGTCGTCAAAGAAGAGAACAGCATAACAGCCAAAACGTACACTAGTCCCCCCTTATCTGCAGTTTTGCTTCGCAGGGTTTGGGTTACCCATGGCTTGGGAATATTAAATGGAAAATTCCAGGAAGAAACAATTCATGAGTTTTAAACTGCGCGCTGTTGGGAGTAGCATGAGGAAATCTCATGCCATCCAGCTCCGTCCCTTCCGGAAGTGAGTCACCCCTTCGTTCAGTGTCTCCACGTTAGATGCTCCCCGCCTGTTAGTCACTGAGCAGCCGTCGGGGTTATCAGATTCATTGCTGGTTATCGCAGTGCTCGTGTTCAAATAGCCCTTCTTGTACTTAATAATTCCACAGTCGCATAAATTTTGTATTCAATATATTTTTATTGATTTCAGAGAGGAAGGGAGAGAGAGACAGAAACATCAATGGTGAGAGAGAATCATCGATCGGCTGCCTCCTACACACCCCCCTCTGGGGAGCAAGCCCACAACCTGGACATGTGCCTTGACCAGGAATTGAACCGTGACGTCCTGGTTCATAGGTTGATGCTCAACCACCAAGCTACACTGGCTGGGCTCACATAACTTTTATTACGGTATGTTGTTGTAATTGTTTTATTTTGTTAGTTATAATTGTTAACTTCCTGCTGTGTCTAATTTATACATTCAGCTTTATCACAGGTGTGTATGCATGGGAAAAACCATAGTGTATGTATAGGATTCAGTACTAGCAGTGGCTTCAGGCACTCACTGGGGGTCTTGGAACTTGTCTCCCATAGATAAGGGGGGATTACTATAATTTTAAAAGAATGGCAAACTTTGCTTATCTTCCAAAGCTAAGTTAAAGGGACCTGACTCATGACCCCAGCCACCTTTCTCCTTTCTTGGTTTCTCTCCTTAAATTCCTCATGTTCAAGCTTTCAGAACCTCCCATCACCATCCTCCTTATTCCCCATCCCCAGTTGATATGGATTTTATCTCCTCTCTCCTTCATCTCTCTAGGCTTATATCTCTCCTCATAAGCTGTTGAAGTCTCTCTCCTGAGTTTCTTTCCTCCTTCGGCCCTTTTGTCCTGTCAACCTTTGCTCATTTGAGGACAGAAATTTAATCCAGGGCTCCTTCTCTTTTGTTCTTAAGTCCAAGGGGCATCAAAGAGGATCGAGAGGGTGACAACAGAGAGAAAGCGGTATATCTAGAGACCTTTAGTGGCAAAACAAACAATAGCATTTAGCAGGGGATCACGAGAAAGCGAGGCATGAAAGGCAGCATTAGGATTTTAAGTGAATGGCAAGTGATTGGCAGGTGGACAGGAAACTCTGGGAGAGGAAGTGTGGAGGAAGGTGATGATTTCCGTCGCAGTGGTCCACATGGTAAACCTGAGGTTGGTTTAGATGGAATATTACAGATGATAGAATTTGAGAAGGGAGAACATTTTCCCAAGTGAAAATTAAAAATTATAGAAATTAAAAAACATAAACCACATAAAATTCCTTGCACAATGTCATAAAACTGGTTAAGAATGTAACAGTGGTGATTGGGAAGCATGGAAGATTCTACAGAACCATGTCCTAATTGAATATGAGTGCGTGGAAAGGAGTCATGGATGAATGTTGAGCTTCGGTTACTGGAAGTAAGACCGTAGAAACAGAGAAGGGAGGAGGGGGAGCTGAGAAGGGCAAGGAGGGTGCTTCTGCCATGTTGAATGGAGGAGGTGGCCTTGCCCTCAGGACCTGAGGAGGAGATGTCAATCCCCTGGCCTCCGGGCCCATGATGGAAGTGGCCACCAGCCTCTGGACAGCCCCGGGGCCACTCTTTCCTCTCTCTAACCTTTACTCAGGTTTCTTGCTGCTAGCTGTGTCTGCCCATTCCCTGCTGGTAGACTGCCAAAGGTCTTACAGCTTTCTTTCATTCTGTCCTGGTCTGTCCTCTTTGGTCCAGGCTGGCACTGTTTCAGCTGAGCTGGTTGATTGCATCCCCAAGTCACATGCTCATCTCTTTAGCGGGTGGTTGTCCACACACACCCTCAGAGTCTTCACCAGAGCATGCTGCCCTTGTTTGCAACATGGGTAGGCTGAGTATTTTTCAAATCTTCAAGTTGTACCTCTTCAATGTATCTCTCTCCTCTTGCATGTTATTATAAGCAGCAAGGAGAAGCCAGGTGTGCCTTTAAAACTTTGCTTAAAAATCTCTTCAACTAAATATCCAAGTTCATTAGTTGAAGTTCTACTTTCCATTCCATAGAACACGATTCAGCCAAGTCCTCCACAGCTTTGTAATAAGGACCCTCTCCTCCAGTTTCCTCCTTTCCACCGGAGACTTCACCAAAAGCACCTTTAACGTTCACATTTCTAGCCACACTCTCTTCAAGGCACTCTAGGCATTTTTTATCATGTACCTCAAGCCTCTCCCACCCTCTACTCATTACCCAGTTCCAAAGCACTTCTACACATTTAGGTGTTTGTTACAGCAGCCCTCTGCTTCCTGATACCAAAGTCTACATTCATTTGCAAGGGCTGCCATAACAATGGACCACAACCTGGGTGTTTTATCCAATAGAAATGTATTGTCTTACATTTGGAGGTTAGAAATCTGAAGTCGAAGTGTTGGCTGGGTTGGCTCCTTCAGGGCTGTGAAGGGGGAGCTGTTTAAAGCCTCTCTCCTTGGCGTAGAGATAACTCAGCGCTCCCTGTTCTCTTGGTACCTCTTCATATGGCATCCTCTCTAGGTGACACCCCTCTGTGTCCAAATTTCCCCTTTCTATAAGGACAGCAGTTGTGTTGGATAAGGACAGCGGTCATGTTGGATTAGGGCCCACATTAATGATCTCATTTTAACTTAACTACTTCTGTAAAAAAACCATCTCCAAATAAGGTCACATTCTGAGGTGCTGGGAGTTGTGACTCCAACCAAAATATCTCTCTGTCTCTCTCTGTCTCTCTCTCAATACAATTCAACCCATACCAGCTGAATTATGAAGGTTGGATCAAGGGTGTTTTAGAAGCAAATTATTTACATGGAGATTTTCTAAGTTAGTCTTGTGATTTCAGAGGATTACAGTTTTTGACATTTCTCATCTGTGTTGATGAGAGCCTTCAGGTCCAGGAGAAAGCAGGCAAAGAGATAGCGTGATGCCTTTTGTGGATGATAGTTATCATAAGGGGGTGGCGGGGAGCAGTGAAAGGGTAAAACCGATTCATTTGCAGCCTTGCCATGTGTGGATGTCTTGGCTCCTGACACAATGAGCTTCCTTTGATGATCTGCTTTTCCATTTTAGTCTTTTTTCTGCCAGCGTAGAAGTCCCTTCTGCATGGAGCCCTTAATGAGGACACACGGAATTTACACCTCTTCATAGACTCTAACTGTCCAGTGACCTGCTTCAGACGCTTTCATGTGCAAAAGGCATCATTTTCGATAGCTATTTTAGAGTTTGTATTGGAGGTGACCTTATAGAAATTACAGAATAGGCTCTTTATGGTGGAACATCAACTGAGTGTTGCATGATTTGAAAGAGGGTTCTAACAAGAGAAAACTCCCGAAATTCCAATGTATTTGTGCTCCAGTGACGATATTAGAAATATTAACTTCTGAAGCATTTTACCCTCATGTCATTATATTATCCTCTACGGATCCAAAATACTCAAGATTTCTGTACTGTAGTTGTAGTTATTTGTTTTTCCTTTGTTTTCCCCCTTCCTTCTTGCTCCCTTTCTTTTATTTTTTGCTGTGATATACTTCCTGTTCTATGTGAAATAAGGCACTTGACCAGAAATATTCAAATCTATGCGCATACACACGGAGCCGAGCCTGCTTATTATCTATGAAATCTGGATCAGACGCGTCCTGATTGTCTGCGACACTTTGTCAGCCCCGCCGTGAGTCCTGGCACCTGGCACAGGGCCCTTCCTGCACGGAAGGCCTTCCCAAGCCCATGTCTGGTTGTCAGCTCCTATCCTCTGACTGACAGAGCCGACTTTCTCTGCGTTGATCGTCACCCCCTTCACCATGCCAAGGAGACAGATGGAACGAAAGAAATAGGAATCAATAAGATTTTAAAAAGTTTAATTTCCTTGGTCTTCCCACAGTTGCCACCTTCATGCTAAAGCCAGAGTTTTCAGAGGAATGAATATGGCTCCTTTAAAGAAAATTAGAGCTTTGGAAGCCTCTTGATTGCTTTGGAGTTTGCTTTGCCACAGCTTGACTGTTTTCTTCTCCTTCTTTTTTCTTCATAATTACAGTATTTATTCTGAGTCTAATTTCCCCTCACATTCACTTTTGTTTTGACTGCATGTTAGTTATGAAGGATGAGAAATATGAAAGAGCCCCAAATCTAAGTGTGACTATATGCACGGAGGTTGTGAAGTGGAATAGAAAGAACACAGACGTTGAAGTCGAACAGTCCATTGTTCAAATCACGGCTCTGTTATTTACAGACTCAGTGATTGTGGCAATTGGTTGAATCTCTTTGAGCCTCAATTTCCCCACTTCTAATAATAATCCATTTTGCCGTGTTGCTCGTAGGTTTTGAGGGGAAGCCCAGGGAGTATCTTGAAGAGAGTGTGGTACTCTGCTGGCACCCGCTGATGGTGGCCATTATTACTATTTACCTGTGGACCGCTGACACACAGAGGCAGGCACAGAGAACAATGAACCAGCAAGAAATGGAGAACCTTCTGAAAGGTGGTTATGAGATTTGCTACCTGCCTTTCTTTTTTTCTTTCTCTCTCTTTCTTTCTTCCTTCCTTTCTTCTTCTTCTTCTTCTTCTTCTTCTTCTTCTTCTTCTTCTTCTTCTTCTTCTTCTTCTTCTTTTTTTTTTAGAGAGAGTGGGGAGGATGAGGAGGAGGAAGAGGAGAGATGGAGAGAGAGATAGAAAGACATCGATATGGGAGACACACATCACATCGATCTGTTGCCTCCTGCATGCACCGTGAATAGGAAGTGAACTCCCAACCTAGGCATGTGACCTGACCAGGAATCAAACCTAGGACCTTCTGGTGCACAGGATGATGCTCTAGCCAATTGAGCCACACCAGCCAGGGCAAGTCTGCTACCATTCCATCTAGAACAGAAAATAAACCTTTTGTCACAAATTAAGAAACGGATAGTGAAGTTTTAGACACATGCTAAAATATTTTATAGCTTTTAATGACCATGGGATTTTTGTGCTTGGAACTGGTTTTCTAATGTTATTGGAATTATAACCATATACAAAGAAGCCCAATGCGTCCAGTGGGATGCAAGGGGAAAAGTATCTAACCACGTGTAAAACATGTTGATTGATAGCATTGTCATATAACTCTCTGCAGAAATAAGTCATGACTAATTTTGTTAGAATATTTGGTCTCCCTATATGAGCTGAAATGGTAGAGAAGACAAGAATAAGCTTCTGTGGAAGGTCAGACACTAGTGGGGAGGAAAGATTTTCGTCAGTAACATGCTCTTACAACAGGGGAGAGGGGCCAGCATGAACTAAATGAACTTCGGTGTGTACAGAGGTGGTGGGAGTTTGGAAGGGAGAATGCAGAGGTGGTGAGGGGGGTGAGTTTGAGCTCAGCAGAGGAGGGGAATGAAAAATTCTAAAGGGTTGGTCAGTGTGATTGCTGACGGTCAGCTGTGCCTGTTGCGGGCAAAATGATCCAAGTGAGGACTCTATTCTCCCAGAGTCGGAGACACGCCGGCCCTTTCCTGCGTGATGATTACCTCATAAAGGAGTGGCTTTCCGGTCCTTAGTTACAGGGGATGCATTTACACCTCAAAGGGACAGAGGAGAGATTTGCAGTCGCAAGCCCCTCTTAGTCAATGCTCTAATGAAGAGTGGTCAGGGGTCTGTTCTGAGGCTTTGGCTAGAACGGACAGTCCATTCTTTTGGCAGCTTGAGCTTTCTGAGGCAGGCACGTTAAGGGGGACTGTGATGTGGCCTTGAACTGTTAGGAACTATATTCATGTTTGTTTAAGTCTTTCAATGTGGGGGAGGGGATGGATGCTGTGAAACTTGGTGAAATTTCAAGTACTGTTGCTTAAATGAAATTCATCTTCAGCTCAAAGTGCTTTCTAAACTGTACAGTGCAATCAAATTGACAGGGATTCCTATTATTGTCACTAGAATGGCTGTTTGTGTGTCCAGTGGACTGCATGTGAAGTCATAAATATTTAGAGGGGTGCTTGACTCTACTCAGGTTTTGTCTTGGCATGTACATTTTTGGAAGGAAGTGTAATTCTAATACTATTGTAATTAAACAACTACTTTATATTCCTCAGAAATACAATATGGCATAGAATTCAATATAGAAATGGACTGGACATAGTAAAATACAACTTACATTCACTTAAACTGCATTTGGGTGAATGTAGACAGCCAGAAAGTCAACCTCTGACCACTGTCAAGGTTTTCTTACTCTTCCTTTCTCTCTCCCTTCCTCCCTTATTCCCTCCCCCCTCCCTTCCTTTCTCTCTCTCTTTTTCTTTCTTTCTCTTTCTCTCCCTCTGTGTTTCTCTCTCTCTCTCTCTCTCTCTCTCTCTCTCTCTCTCTCTCTCTCTCTCTCTCTCTCTCTCTCTCTCTCTGTTGCTGCTTCTCTATTTGGATGCTGCAAAGTTTTCAAGACATTTAGGAGATGTATGTGACTATTACCAGCCCTTTGTGATACCTTCAGAACCACAGATCCTTCCTGCTGAGACAACTAATTAAAGGACGCCATCCTCTGTGTAGGTAGACAGGGTCACTTGTCTCAATCCCTTGCAAATGTGCCATGTCTTAAAGTTTCCGTTTCTCTCAAGAGCCTCTCTGCCTCACTCCAGCATTCTGCTCCGTGAGTCCTCATTCTTGTTGACGCCCTTCGGTCTGGTCTTCACGCTGCATCTTGTGGCTACACCATGAATAGCTATTCTTCGAGCCTTTCCTTAGCTGCTGATGGCTCAGCTGTGCATGAGTGAGGGTTGTACGAGATATTAAAGGGTGGACAGCATCTTCAGAAAGGTTCATGGACCTTAGCATAAGTAACAATGAGCATGTGAGGAGGGAGTAGGGAGTTGGGTATCACAGGAATCTTCACTGGGTGGCAGGTGTTAAGAGGCCTGTAGAGGTAGATGAGGATTTTTATTATTATCTTACTAGGCTTTATGTTCAGTGGTTGAGCTGCCATAGAAATACTCACAATGCTCTTACTGCTTGAATCAAGGTTAAATAGACAAATGCATAGTAATGTCCCTGGCCCCTTAGTTAAAGCTCTCTTAGGTCCTTTCTAACAACCTGCCACATAGAACAATATGATTTTTCTGGTTTATAATATCAATGGCTATTGAAGTCATGTAGAAATTTCAATTGAGATAGTGTCTGCTAAATATTTACAACATATGCTAAAAAGGATTTACTCATTGTTTCTGATCTTCACATTTTTGATAAAAATTTGAAAACATCGTCCCAATTAAAATAAGAGACTAGCAATGCACCAGTAAAAATCCCCAAGGACTTGACTTGTATACGAGAAAAAAAGAAAAGATTTTAAAAATATCATCAAACTTCACAAGATATGAATGCTAACTTGTCAATATATGATATGAATAAAGGAGTTAACACTAACAATTGTAATGAAGAAATTGAAGACTTTTCTATTAAAAGATAAAACAGTTTAAAGAGCAATATACAATAATTAGTAATCTGCATTGAGCTTGTCGTATGAAAAGCACTCAGGACAAATGTAAATCAACTTATTTAACGCATGCTTGTTTGCCACTACTGTCTGCTAGTGCCCAGGTGAAGGATATGGAGGTGCAAAGTTGAGTCACACACGTAGCCTGCACAGAAGGAAGGCAGAGTGAAGACACACAGAGAAGACAGCCATCTGCATGCAGCTACACCTTTGGGCCTCCTAGCCAGCCAGTTGTGTAAGAGTATTGAGGTCTTTGTATTTATTTGATGGTGGTTATATCTTATGTGACTGTCACTTCATGGTGGGGTTTTGTTGTAGAGAGTGAATAAAATGATGAATGAATTAGGATGTCGATGCCAAGGATCAAAACATTTCAAATTCATCTTCTTCTCCAGCTGAGATGGCCACAAGGGAGAACGTAATGCTTAAGAATTCTCTGGCAGGCCATCATGAGACCTAGACAGAAAAAGGAGAAAAGGGAATTAATTAAGTAAAATAATAAAATAAATGGAAGATGAAAATTACAGAGTGACAAGAGAAAGAAAAGTAGGAATTATATGACGGGAGACGGGAAGGGAATGGAAGGCTATGAGTACTACCTCAAATAGTACTGGGGTTTGTGGCCTGATTGTTTCAAGACTAAAGATGTAGTTTTAATAAGGTTTCCTGTTTTCTAGATTCCTCAGATGTTTCAAAACATCTCACGGTACGTAACCATAACACATTAGCTGTAGAATGCATTGCCCCGTGGTTGTTGTGGTATTTGGCTTTCAATCACCTTTAAGTGTAGAGGACATTTAAAATGAAATAATCCATGAAGTCATCTAGAAAATAAGAAAACATGAGACTGCCACGCATTTATTGCTGATTCCTTGCTGTCTCAAGCCAGTGTGACTACATGAAAAGAAGCCTTTTGTAATAATTCAGCTGTAACAACATGCCTCATCTAGAATGTATTAGAAATATACATCGTAATCTCTCGTCATTTGAGTTTATTAGGAAATTAGGTATAAATTATGCCAATTATAATTAAATTTCTTCAATTATATTATACTCTGCATGAGTAGTCAAAGAGGTCATGGCATAAAATATATACGTGTGTATATATATATTATACTTTGCATGTCAAAGATGACATGGTATAGAATATATATTATACTCTGCATGTCAAATAGGACATGGTATTGAATGTATATATTGCAAGGATAGTTTGAGTACTATGGTGGAATACCTATTCACAAGATCAGGATCCCATTTGGCCCTGGGATCAGAGTCAAATTCTAATAATTTTTATTGTGCAGCCATGAGACCTTGTGGCATAACACATGGTGTGATCTCCTCTTGTTGTGCATTGTGTGTTAGAAATTATTTGTGGGAGAACTCTTCAGTTTTGCAGCTTTCTTTGTCTAGGCTCTGCACGGAGCATCTATACTGTATAATTTTTTCACTTTGTTTATTTTGCAGCAGCTGTTTGCTATAGAAACATAAGGAGGGGTTTGGGAAACAATTGATGTTTTTAGAGGAGATTGGGGGTTAGGGATGCTTTGGAGATGTTCACTCTCTTCCTATTTGAATTTAAAGCCGCTCTGAGCAGCCCGTTCATTGTTAGGTGTTGTGATTGAATGGGGCACCTCTGTGTGAAACTATCAAGTTCTTACAAGACCTTCCAAGCAGAAAATAACCTTTCTTTTACTGGCCTTCACCTCCCAGAAGGCAGGGGAAAGGGTTGTAAATAAACCCAGGTTTATGCAAATCCAGGAATATATAATGTAATTAATTGGGCCTTTGGCATGGCCAGATTTAACTACAGAAGAGTGGTCTTCTGGCTAAACCATTTAGAGTTCACCAGCAGACTGCTCTTCTAGAAGTTTAGGTGATCTGCCATATTGTTTTGTCTTAATCTTCCTACAGTATTAATACAGGAAGCAGGAAATGTAAACAACAATGAAGCTGATGGCCAGATTAGAAGTGCTTTTGTTTAATTGATACCCTCATCCCAGTCTCTTCTTCTTTAATATACCTGAATTATTTAGTTCTACCCAAGTTATTTCTTGTAGGGACTTAATCATAATAATTGTGCTTCTGAATCTTGCTGCTTGTAATTAATTGCAGTTTGCATTCTGTCATCTATTAACTTCTCCTGCCTGTTGAAACTGTAGGAAAAGGCCTGTATCAGTGCAGTAAATTCTAGATTTTTGGGTTTTTTTTTTTGGTAAATTCGATATATGTAGGAAGAGTTACTGGGACTTATTATAAACATGGATACAATTCTTTATAGACCTATGCTTGAATGCTTTTACCTAGTCCATGGCTGGCCTGTTCATTTTACTAGTAGTTTTTTTTTTTTTTTTTGATAAGCAGTTTTCGGTTTTCATGAAGTCTATGGGCTTTTTGTGTTATGATTCCTACTGTCTTAGTCTTCTATAAAAATTTATATCTGCCTTGAGTCTTACCTTTTGTGTTAGGCTAATGGTTCATCTCTAATTAATTTGCCGAATAGTTTGAGGTAGGAGCAAGATAAAATTTCCCATCAGATGGCTAGCTGCTCCATTACTATTGAGGAGCTATCCTTTTTTGGCCTAATGATTGGTTTGGCACATTTGGAACAAAGAACTCACCATGTAAGGGCAGGTCTATTTCTATTCCATTATGTGTTTGCCTATTCTTAACTCAATGTCACACTTACTTGATATCACAGCTTTATAGCAAGTCTTCAAATTAGTTAGTGTAAGTCCTCCAACTTTCTTTTACTTTTTCAAGACTGTTTTGACTATTCTAGTCCTTTTCATTTTTAACATAAAAATTTAAAACCAGCTTGTTTCTTTAAAAAAAAACCCTGTTAAGATTTTTTTAATTAAAACTATTTTTAGAGCATTTTATGATTCCCAGCAAAATTAAAAGAAGGTACAGACAGACATTTCCCGTAAACCCCTTGCTCCCACACATACAGACTCCCCCATTATTACTATCCCCCATCAGAGTAGGACAATTACAACAGAGGAACCTACATTAACACATCATAATCACCCCTAGTCCATGGTTCACATCACAGTACATGCTTGGTGCTACACATTTCATGAGCTTGAACAAATGTATAATGACATGCATTCATCAGTATGGTATCATACAGAGTATTTTTATTGCCCTAAAATTTTTCTGTGCCCTGTATATTCATCTCTTCCTCCTCCTCAATCTCTGGCAACCACTAATCTTTTTACTGTCTCCATAGTTTCATCTTTTCCAGAATGTCCTATAGTTGGAATCATACAATATGTAGCCTTTGCAACCTGGCTTCTCTCACTTACCAATATGCATTCAAGATTCCTGTATGTTTTTTAATGGCTTGGTAGCTCATTGTAGTTTAGTGCTGAATAATAGTCAGTTGTCTGAATGGACTACAGCTTATTCATTCATTCACTTCCTGAGAGACATCTTGGTTGCCTTTGAGTTTTGGCAACTGTAAGTAAAGCTGCTATAAACATACCCACATGGGTATATTAATGTATTTGATCTGATAACATTTTAAAATTATTTTTGCATCAATTTTCATAAGAGATAAAGGTCCATAATTTCTTTTCTAGTAATTGTGGACCATAATCATGTCTGGTTTTGGTATAAGGAGTATGGTGTCCTTTATAAAATGATTTAAGACTGGTTCCTTATTCTCTCATTTCTGAAAGAGCTTGTATAAAGTTGGTATTACTTCTTTGTTTAAAGGTTTTCGATCATAAGTTTGACTTCTTTATTAGATATGGAACTATTCAGAATTTTAGTATTATTGTATCAATTTTGATATTTTTATCTTTTAAGGAAATAATCTATTTTATTTAGATTGTTGAAATTATTGGCATAATGATATTTACTATTCAATTAGTATCTTTCTAGTATCTGGTGGGCCTTTTTATTGCTAATATTTCTTCTTCCCTTTCTTTATTTTTGATTATTAAAACTAGAGATTTATCATGTTTAGAATTTCTTGAACTTTTTGAATCTTATGTTGATACTTTTCATGAATCAAATTTTTAAAAAATTAGTCATTAAGTTTCTGTTTTATCTTCTCCCAACCTCCCTCTCACCCTATTTCTCTGGCTCCAATCACATGTATTAGACTTCCGGAAACCTTCTCATTGTCTTTGATGCAATGTTCAATTTTTCCTCATTTGTTTTTCTCTCTGGACTTCATTTTTTCCTTGAAGTTTATTGATGCCTTCTTTTATTTTGTTAAATCAGTTATTAATCCCACTCAAAATTATTTTGTTTCAAGTATCAAATACATTAGTTATAGTATTTCTGTTTTCAAATCACTCCTGAAATTATCCATTGTTACTTCTTCCTTCAAAGCATAACCTTCCTTTGCCAACCCCCTCTTTTAATACAGCCTGGTTCAGTTCATCTAAAAGAGCTTGTTTTAAAGAAGATGAACAAAACTGATACCTCTAACCAGACTGAACATGAAAAAAAAAGAAAAAAGGACACAAAAGTACCAATTCAGAAATGAAAGAGGACATCCTGGCCGACCTTGAAGACATTAGAAGAATGAGGGAATTTCATAAGGAACCTATGGCCATACATTGGATAAACTAGCAGCAATGGACAAAGTTAATAACAGACACAATTTCCAAAGCTTACTCAAGGAGAGATAGGTAACATGAATAATTCTTTATTTATTTTAAAAATTGAGTTCATAGTTAAAAACCTTTTAATAAAGAATGCTCCTGGCCCAGATAGCTTCACTGGTGAATCCTGCCAAATGTTTGAAGACGTAATACCACTTCTCCACAAGCCTTTCCTTAAATACAGAAGTGGGGCAACTATTATTTTTTCATTTGCTTCTTAAATATCCCATACTGTTGTTCAGTTTTTCATGGGTGGCTGTCTTTCTGTCCTTTGAACACACAGCCCCTCCCCCTCCCCACACCACAGGATGCCAGGAGACACTGTGGCTCCCTCCCCCACAGCCCTCCTCCTGTCCTGAATGCTCAGAAAATAGCAGAGCTTTGCACACAGTGGGTGCCTGATCCCATGCTTATTGAACGAATAAAGACGTAATTCTCTGGCCAAATGGGAGCAGTTTTAGAATTTGTGCTTAGAAGCAGAAGTATCCACAGGAAGGAAACCTTACTTGGAACCCCCACACGTGAACAAGAGACAGCGGAGTCTCCAGCGGCCGCTTAGGGGAGGACTGGGGTGCTGGCAGGGCTGGGGTGGCTACCAGAGAGCTCAGAGTGCTGTTCCTGCTGGATCCTCACCCTCCACAGGCCCTCCCTGGGCCCTAAGTCTGCTCAGAGGAACCAGCAGGCCCCCTGGGATGGGCTGGGGCACCTCGCTCCTCTGGGCAGTTATTCTGGGGGAAATGGAGGAGGAGGGTTGTGTGCCACATTCCTGGTGACTCAACAGCGAATTCAAGACGCGCTCTCTGCATCAAGCAGAGTGAGGGCTGCCACCGTTCCCAGGCATGCTTCTATCCCGGCTCTTTAATCACAAAATGTCTATCTACACGTCAACGGAGAACGCCCTTTCCCCCTTGCCAACTCCTGTTTTATCTCTTCTTGGTCAGAAGCACTTAAGGGGCGAATTCATACAATGGGTATTGAGGGTGATTTCCTCTTGCGCATTCAACGCGAGGCAAATACCTTGGAAACAGCGTTGTTTCGGGCAGTCGCATACATATCCTGGCATTTCATTAAGCCTTGTGCATTTATGCTCCCGCCTCTGAAGGCTGCTGACAGTTGATTTAAAATCTGTATTACGTTAGCAGGGGAGAGGACATAAAATCACTAAATCAGATTTGCCGCGAGCATCAACGTGCAAAAATGAAGCCTGCGGACAGTCACGGAGGACAAAAGGCCAAGGCACACCCACATAGCTTCTGCTCTTACGCTTGTGCTAAGTGGACTGCGAGGTTTCCATCTGATCACCTCTTTGGTGTTTAGTGGCTGCTGCTGCATGCATCAGAGGGACCAGAGCAGACGGTACAGAAAGAGAAGTGTTACAAACCTTCCCGTTTGCAAAGGTGCAGGGAAATCAAAAGGGTGTTTTACAGCAAAAGTAACCGATGGGCCTCTTGTGCCTTTTTTGTGTCTTTTGCTGGAGCCAGAACATTTTACTTCTGACAAGAGTCCTTGGCAGTACGTTGTTCTGTCAAAGCGCCATGCCAATATTCACATATTGACACGTTGTGAAATACCCTTTTTATCCCTGCCTTCTTCCCAGGCCACTGCCTCTCTTTTTACCTTTTCGATGTCTGACATTTCATGGCACGGACTGCCAGGCCTAGGTGAGTGCATCCGCTTGTACGCACCAACAGAGAGAGAGAGAAGCTGACTTCCCCTCCATGCTTCTTAGCTGCGCTTCGGGGCGGGCCCGGCACCCAGAGATGGAAGTGCACCAGGCCTTGCAGACGTGATGAACCAGCTCAGATGAGAACCAGCTCAGTGGCTTCAGCGTGAGTGGCTATGGGTCAGCGTCACGCTGTTGAAAAGGTAACTAACACATTTTTTCGTCAAGTGCAAGCTGTATTCTGAGGCGTGATAGGTAGGGAGGCTCTGAAACAGCCTCTGCCTTCCGCGCATGGGTCATCGGCTGCTGGGGGAGAGGAGAGGCAGAGGAAGCGGTGCCCTGCAGGGTGGCATGAGCTCTGACAGAGATCTCGCACCGGATCCTGCTGGCTGGGGCTACTTCAGGTTGTGCAGGACCCCAGGCACGGATTTGTTCCGTGATCCAGTCCATGTCAACCATTTGATTTTACGACGTATTAGGAGATCCACACGCGTTTACTGCCTTTTTGGTGAAGATCTAAAATAGTGGGGGCAGAAGCAGTTTGCTGCAGGATTACTCACAATGCCATGGCTGCCGGGGGCTGTTTGTATTTGAACAACACAGATCTTTTGGCTGCCGCGGAGGCAGAGTTAGGACAGTGGGTTGGAGGTGCGTGTTGGTCTGCGCATGAGGCAGATGGAAGAGACTAGGATGGTAAGCCATCATCTGATGTGAGTGGCTGGGCAGAGAGCAGTGAGGTGAGGCGCTGGGATGAAGAGGTTTTTTTTGGAAGAAGATGTTGAGTATGCTCTAACATCCATTCCACTGTGAATAGATGTTTGGGTGGTTTCCAGTTTAGGGCTATTACAAATAGTGCTGCTAACATTCCTGTACATGTCTTTTGGTAAGCATACGTCCATATTCTAGGGGGATGTTTACCTGGAATTCTGGGACATATATCTTCAGATTAGTAGTTACCATCAATTTTCCTAGTGGCCGTACCAAGTTATGCCACCGCCAGCCAATAGGATACAGTGGCTCACGTTTCTCTATGTTCTCATCAATACCTGGGACTGTTTATTTTTCTCAAACAGCCAGGCTGCCGGCTGTGCAGTGGCATTGAGTTTTCCTGATGACTTGTGAAGTTGATCACCTTTTTCTGTATTTATTGACCATTTAGATAATATCCTTGTTGAAGTTTCTGGTCAAGTCTTTGTCCACTGTCTATTGAATTGTCTGCCTTTTTTCTTACAGGGCCTGGACTTTTGAATTTCAAAAACCTCAGTCTTCTCTGACTTAAGGCACGTACTGTATAGTTAAATAAAATGTGCCAAACAGTAGTAGACGAGACAAGCGACCTGGTTGAGATCAGTCCTTTGAAACCAAGGATAACTGATAATCTCAAATACAATGAAAACAACAACAATAATAAAACTAATACATGGTAGAAGCTACAATTTGACATGTACCAACTCTGTGTAAGGCACTGCTGTTTTCTGAGAAAGAAACATCCTCACACAATGAAAAGAGGTAGGGGGGAAGTTGATGGCTAGAAGAGATAAAAACAACCACATTTGTTCCTAGAAAAACTGAAAGCTACAGATGGACATACACAATATGTGATTATTTAAATCTCAATGTTAATTTTAAAAATGACTCTTATGAGAAAACAGATAAACAGCATCATTTAAGTTTTAAAGTAATGAATGAACTCGTGTTGTCCCCAATTTACTAATTATCTTCTTGCATCATAGCTTAATTGTTCCCTAATGAATGCCTTGCCATTTTCAAATACTGATTAATTACATTAAAAAATTCATAATTTTCTGACTTCTTTGTGTAGATTGGTTTAGATACACAGACTCCAGTTACACATTCTGGGTGGGGCACCCCAAAAATCTAATAAGGACATTGTTAATGAAACTATTACCCAATCCATGCTAATTCTGGGAAGAGATGCAGGAACGAATTACAAACTCAGTGAGTGAAAAACAAACCCCTCCCCCCATGTTTACATGTTTACCAGTGTATTTTTTATGTTAAAAGCTAATGAACAAAGGGACAAAATCCCTTGTTTTATAACTTCTTCCAGTTCCCATAATATGTGCTATGTTTTGCTCATTGCACTGGTGTGTCATCACTGCTGAAGGGCCACGTAGTTACAGATATATCTCCTCCTTGTTATATAAAAGCACTTTTTAAAATATATGTTTATTAAATTCTGATGGGAAGGGAGAGGGAGAGAGGATAGAAACATCAGTGATGAGAGAGAATCACTGATCGGCTGCCTCCTGCGTGCTCCCTACTGGGGATCGAGCCCACAACCTGGGCATATGCCCTGACTGGGAATCGAACCGTGGTTCATAGGTCAATGCTCAACCACTGAGCACACCAGCTGGGCTGAAAGCATTTTTTTAAATTGAAAAAAAACCCCCACAAACATGGCATTTTAAGAACCAGGCTTCCTGTCCTATAATCTGTCTGAGTGTCTAGGTTTGAATGGAACCATGTATAGGAGCTTATCCTTAAACCTTTAGAGGGTCCCAGCACTCTGAAGGGTAGGGACCAGGTAACCCACATTCTCCCTGATTTTGAAATGGGACTGAGCACCATAGGAACACACACTCCGACTCTGCGGGCTATGCACACATTCTGACCTTGGCCTTGACCTCATTAGCACATGTGCAAATCACCACATTCCTGTTACTGATAAGCTAATTGATTGACTGATGGTGATTTGCCTAGTATGGCTCCTTGGTGGCCTCAGGTTGGAATTTGTTACCCTCTGGAGAGGAAAATAATTCTTGAAACCAGATGATCTTTTTTTCTCTGACATTATCGCCGTCCATCCCAGAGAGTACTGCTGAGCGCCGTCTTTGAAGTTCGGCAGACACTGGTTTGCATACTTCCTCTCCATCCACTCAGCAGCAGTGTGACCCGGGACAAGCCATTCACAGAAACTGGGCCTCAGAGGCTGTGCATATTGATGGAAATACAAATTAGTTACTAGGTACACAACACTTGGTACAGTGTCATGTGGTAAAGGCTGAAAAAAATGGTGGGTGGCAATATTCTTATTATTCTCATAATAACCTTGCATCGAAATTATAGACCCTTTAAGGCAGAAGAAAGCACGAAGATTATATGGGGAAAGAACCTGAGGCCCAGAGATCTGAACTGACTTTTTCAAGGTCACACAGTCTATCAATAACAGAACTGGGTCTAGAACAAGGTTTCCTGATTCCTGGACCAAATTCCTTCCCATCTTAGCATGTAGCTTTCTTGTGTGCCATGACTGAGGTCTTCTGCAGTGAGGAAAAAACATCCAAAGCTCATGCTATTAAAGAAAGAAGGTGCATCAGACTAGTTAAGTGCTAACACTGTCTCCTGCAAAGAGATGAAAAGCTGGGGTTAGATCAGATGAAAGGCCAAAGAGGTGCCTGCCTTGTGGGGCCCCACAAGCAAGGAAGCTCAAAACAGAGTTGGGGTGATTTAAATAGCTTCTTATAGAGATACCGCATTCATTTCATGGGAATGTCCATTTTACTGCCAATGGCCACCCTGATCACTACTAATTATCTCTCTGCTGTTCTTTCTCTCCCCTTCTCTTTCTCAATCTCACTCTCTTTCTCTTCCTTTTAAATTTTGCTGGAGATAGGCCACCGCACTCATCTCTACATTGGTTTCTTCCCTGGGAAGAGCTGCTTGCACTTTTCCTCCCCAGTAAGACAAAGTGAACACTTTTCTTCCAGTTTCTAAGGCCCCAGCACAACAGGAGACACGAACGTATGCATTTAGCCTGGGCTTACGTCCTGAGAGGCTCGGGCTAGCACTTTAAGTCGAGGCGTCGTCTATCGTGGATGCTGAAGTTCAGAGACAGAGTGCAGGACCGCGATGAGCTCATGATTTAAGAGCAACGTGAAGCACCAATACTTGACTTGTAGTTCTCAGATCACCAACACAGACATGTTAGACAACTGATGCTTGTGAAGCTCTGCGTGCCAAGTGTAGTAAGATGGATGATTTATTTCTATGCGTTAACATATTAGTGACCCATATTTTTCTGGCCTTTGGAATCGTCCTTAAAACATAGGATAAAATACATTTCCCTCTTTCCCCAGTAGATTCCAAATGAACACAAGAGGTCCCTGGCCTCTTCTACCCTCACAAACTCCCATTCTAGTCAATTTCCAAATATGTAGATTGGGCTGAAACAATATCAGCAAAAGCTACTACTTTATTTCTGTGTCAATAACTTTAAATGGCATTTTTCAGGTACTGTTCTAAACACTTTGTAAAATGTAAACTCAGGTAATTTGCATCACAAGTTGGTGAGAAGGTACTGCTATCATGCCCATTGTACAGACGATAAATCAGAGGGTGCCCAGAGGGAACACCACATGCCAAGCTCACACAGCTCATAAGTGGGAGAAGCAATATGCACATTAGCAGTCTGGCTCCTGGGTCTCGGCTCTTACGGATGGGGAACCTGAGACGACAAGCGGTCAAGCAGGCAGGTAAGGGGCAAAGCCAGGACTGAGAACCAGGGTTTCCCTCCAGCACCACCACCTCTTGCTTTTGCCACCCAGTCTCTCTGCTCTCATAAGCAATATGCGTCTGCTAAGTTAAAAGACAAGTTATGTCCCTCCTTTTGCCAACATTTACTTATTGCCCTGTTCATCTTAGGAGCTGAATGCACTGACCCTGGGAACTGAATTCATCAATAGATCTGGATCTGCCTTCTGAGAGTTTCTAGTCTAGAGAGAGACCAGGACCAGAGAGGTTCAGCAGGAGGCATGGCAAGCACGTGTCACCCAAGAGGCAAAAACCGAGGGCAGAGGTAATTTTGCCTGGAAGACAAAGAGGGAGGAGACTTCAGAGGTGGAGATATCTCTGCTTGACTTGGAAGGATGTGGACTGTGGATGAACAGGACTGACATTTGTACAATATTCATTCATTTCTGCTATTTCCTCCCTCCCTCCTCACCTCCCTCCCCCTTTAATCCAGGGCACTGCCCATTTAAACCTCAGGGAAAGGAGGTAGTAACAACAAGAAGGGGAAAAGGAGTGTCCTCCTGGAGTCTGACTTTCTCAATCTCCGCTCTTAAAAACAAAAAATTCCAAGAATGAGAGGTTCCCAACATGGCCGCCTCTCCCTAACCCTGACATCATGCTGCCACCCTACACATACTTGCCACAAAAACGCCTTGTGCAGAGAGGCGGGTGAGGGAAGTCATGGAGAGAAAGGATGAAGGGGGAAGCCGGGGGAAGCGGAAGGAGAAGGCGTGAGAACTGAGTCTGGTGCTCCTGGTCTGAGCTCCAGGCAGGCCACACCATTCTGCAAAACCTAAGCGCGGAGGAATCATCCTTTGTTTCTTGGACCAAGCTCCACCGGGGTACAGGGCTCAGGGGGACAGCCTCTGTCTGGCATGTGGCAGCTGGGGCCCAACACAGCTTCTTCAAGGGAGCATTCTGCCCTCAGTGTGGTGTGGGAGGAGCCTCACCCTCAGGGAACCCCACCAGGAGAGAAGAGGATGGGATGGGCAGAAGAATATCACTGGAGCAGATACAAATAAATAAGGCCTGAGAACCAGGACCAACGGGCTGAGGGATGTCAGCAAACGCCCTGCAGCCAGGTGACAGGCCTCTGGTCTCCCTTCTCCCATCAACGCATTGCCGCTCTGTTAGACTCCTGGAACTCAGCGTGACCCCAGGGGAAGGGGAGAGCCCCAAACTAAAACGACACCTACTTTCCAAAAACCCACGGGAGTCGGGCTGGGGGAGGGGAAACAGATTGAGATGTACAGTCAGACGAGGACCGAGATGTTTCTTGCGCAGCAGGGTTCATGGACGGACACCCATGCCTGCTACAGACTGATCCCCCTACCCTTCCCCTCCCCCCCCATTTTCTCGCTGTTAGAGCATCTCTTCATTTATTGAATAAGCGTTTCTGAGGGACCTCTGGCTGCCAGGCTGGGCACAGGTGGGTGTCAGAACGCAGTCCTGTGAGACTCGCCCGAGAGTAAGGTTTAAAAGGGGCACAGGGGAAGAGAGCATCTTTCCTGCGAACACAACACCATTGCCCTGATGCTTAAACTCTCCCCCTTTAAAGGTAAACTTTGGCATTTTTGAGTCTTCTGGGAGAAAACCAGGAGTTAATAGCACTCGTTAAAAGAAAGCAAAGTTTCCTTCCTTGTACCCCTTGACTGTTATTTATTAATCTGTTCTGAGTGAGTGTTAACTTGCAAAATTAACAATGCAGCGGATTAATGGGGAAAGGAACACAAAAGTTGAAAACGAGCGCTTGAAATGCCAGCGGAAATGTGTTTATTGGAATCATTAACTGCATTGCCACTCGGACGGATAGGGCGCTGGCCGCCTTTACTTGTAGACAATTTACTTCTGACGAACCGGCCGTTCCCTGTGAGGCTCTTCTGGAAAACTGGGTGGCGTTCCGTTGAGGTTCTGTAGCTCTGATCAATATTTATTCCGTCTCACTCTCTGCGCCCTGATTTCTGTGTTCACAGAGAACCACCTCGCCTGCTGTCAGCACCCTTACCTTCTAAAATTCTCTCCCTCTCTAAGCACAGAACCCACTTCCTGGGTCCCAGCCACGCATGCTCCGTGTTCCAGCCACCACACTGAGGCTCAGAACATTAATGCCTCTGGGTCCCCATAGGCAGACCTTGAGATGAGTGCTTGTGTAAGTGAGAGAGTGCAGCGGGACCAGGAAGGAAGGAGGATGAGGGAGAGCATAGCATTCTCTAAAGTCCCACCGAGAACAACTTGGGCTCAGTTACTCAGGGGAGGTCTGGAGACACCTTAGAAAACCCTTCCCCGCCTCCAACCATTTTGAGAGAGAATTAAGTCCTAATTCCCTATGGTTTCCATTGTCGGTGATGCATTAATTTCTCTTCCACGCCTCTTGAATGGTATCAGTTGTGCACCCTCTTTGGAAAAAGTGAGAAGGAAGTCATTCAAATTCTGTTGTGTGGTTGGGGAGTCCTGGCTCGGGACATCTTCAGGGGGTTCTGATCAGGGGCAGGGGAGCTAACGTATTTTGTCTTCCATTTCTATCAGTCCCTGGCAGTAGGGGTCCAAAATGACCTGAAAGTTGTAGCTTTAGGTTTAGCAGAGGCCTTGATGTTTCCCTAGGTGGAAATGTTCTCCTTCTGATCCCCAAGGATCAGGAACCGTGTCCTCTAGACACACGAAACCTAATGTCACAAGGAGGGAAGCACACGTTCTCCAATAGGACACCGGACACGATGATGGGAGGGGTTCACTGCAACTCACCTCTTGGTGCTTGGACCAATGGATTCTACTTATTGGGGGCACAACAGACCATATGATTCAAGTAGATATGTCCACCTGAAGAATGGAGCTCCAGCCCCACAGGAAATCATTTCTAACCTGGGCCTTACTTGCATCCTTAAGAAACCATTTTTAAGTTCTATAAGTAAGCAGCTTTGAGATAATATGGTATATGGTAGGACCAGTGGATCCTGTTATCAAGTGTCCACTCTCGCATCTTTTCATTGTTATTGTTTTGCTGTAAAATAGATCCTTTGGTCTGAAGCAATGTCACATGGGATCCTGGATGTATAAATCAGACTCTGGGATTCCTCAGATAGTGGTGATGGCTAAAGTTCTTCTGATAGAAAATTTGAATCCCTGTCCAGAACATGTGTCCATCCTGGTTCAAACAAATGATTGCATTGTTGTTTTTTTCTATAGTAGAAGCGATCGGTTATAATGAACTTGCCACCAAAAGGTTGGGTGGTCTCCTCCAGGGATGCTACCTTATCATAAACTCGCCATTTATCTCTGTTGACAGGGTAGATCAACCCTGTTGTAGCTAGATCAACCTTGGGGGTAGGAGTCCATGTTATTGGGTCCATGTAGAATCTGGCTATTCTATTTCCATTCCATTCTTGGGGTCACTGTTGAAGCCCTGATGGTCCAGGGCAGAGGCTGGATGGCATCTTACAGATGAATCTTCCCATCTATTTCATTTGTAGTGTCTACCCTACAGTGGATGTCTCTGGTGGGCTTTATATGTAAAACAAAGAACCGCACACTTGGTGCCCACCTCCACAGGCATATGTACATACCCACACTCCTTTGACCAGACTTCTTTTCCTCTATCTTCCAATCTTGCTCCTGGCCAATCTATTTGCCACTTCCTAGGAGCTCCTGTATAATTTGCCTTAGGCTACTTCTTTCCCTCCACAAGGTGAATGGCTATGTGTACGACCAAAGTTCTGCCTGGTGGAAGGTTTTTCCCCTTACCACAGTCTTTCAGGACCATCCATCAGTGAGTAAGAAAGTCCAGGTATTCCTGAGATAAGACCCTGGACACAATCATGTGGATTGTTGACTATTCCAAGTGAATGAGAACCGCTTCTAGCATTAGTTGCAGATGGGTGTTGGAAATAATTCATTAGCTAGACCCATAGCTGCACACCAACCCCAGAATCCTATCTTGAGAGTCTACTACCTAGAACCTAATCTAGTACCAGGAGACTTAGATTAGATTCTCCAGAAGCAGAACCTGAGGCAGAGCCATGTGAAAGAGATTGATTAGAAAATGTTTCTAGGAAAAATTGACAAGGAAGTGGGGACATGTGACCAGGAAGGAAAGGGGGCCAAAGTAAGGTGTGTTATCAAGCAAAGTTGTCAACTGGTTCAGCCCTCCCCCGCCCCGCCGCCCCTATAGGACCTCAGAAGACACTATAGGTAACAGGTCAAAGTGCTCTGTTGGGGACAGGGGCGTCAGTTGGAGTATTATCCTGCCACAATCCGTCAATGTCTAGGACTGCACCTGAGGTGACATGAATCCTGGCACTTCTGGCTCTCTGTGCGAGGAGACAAACAGAGTTCTGGCAGCCAGGGCAGCCCTCCCACAAGGAGACACAGGTTCAGGCTGTGTGTGGACTGTTGTGCAGAAGCATTTTAAAGACATCAGAGGGCATATGGGTGGAGCATCTGCCATCATCATCTACTGAAAAGCATTTATTAGAAACCCACGTACAACTAGGATAGCATTCCCGGAGAGGAGAGATTATATTTGTCAGCTCTTCATTTATCTTCCCCACACCATTTCTATTATTAGAGGCGACTACCTTTACAATAAACTTATGTGTGTACCAGTTTTTCTCTTAGTCAAATTTTGTTGCAATGAGTAGTCTGCGTGAAATTAGAGTCCTACATGAAATCGCTGTGGACAGATTAAGAATGGAATTGAGCCTCATCTGCTGCCCAGTGAATTGCTGAATGAAAATAACGCTCTGAGAAAGCTAGAGAGAAGGGTTGGGCATACATCTTCAAGCCCTTCTCTTCTCTCCTCTAGATTGGTTGGTATTTGGTAAACAGTGAAGATATGGCATTTCTATGTGAGTAAAATTCTTACGTTGTAAATATTGGATTCAAATAATCTCTTTTGTTATGTGAAAACCATGTTTGTAATGTGAAGACAGTACCTCTTGTATTTTTTTAAAGCCTCACCTGAGGATATATTTTTATTCATTTTAAAGAGAGAGGAAGGGAGAGAGCAAGAGAAGCATTGATATGAGAGAGAAACATCCATTAGTTGCCTCCCATCTGCGCCCTGACTGGGACTCAAACCCACAACCTAGGTATGTGCCCTGATTAGGAATTGAACCCATAACCTTTAGGTATACGGGGTGAAGCTCCAACCAACTGAGCCACCTGGCCAGGGCCAGTACCCCTTGTATTTGAGTTTTAACTTAAATAGCCTGTTTCCTTAAAGGGGAGATACACCAATATTCCCAAAATGTAAAAGGAAGAGATTTCAGCCTACTCATTTGATTGAGACTTTGGGTGTAAGTGAGTCTTTCTAGCAAACGGGAAGTGTGTTTACACTAAGCACTGCTGTTTCTCTGGCTTATATGTATCTGACCATATCGGTGCTCCTGTTGGGGAACAAGCACAAATAAAGGGACAGTCAGTGGGATGCTGATGATTGGGTGTCAATTTGCACCAACCCGTGTTTCTTCTTTTATTTTATTTTGGTATTTAAATAAGCACTGGGGTAGAAATTTCAAACACCGTATCTTTGTGCCGGATAAAGAAGGTTTTCATTCTGAGCTGGCTCAGTGAGTGGTCTCTTGGGTTGAAGCAAAACCATCTGCTACTTCTGTCTTGATTTTCACAGTCGAATGTACACCTTGCTACATAAATATAATCTATGCATGTATTCTTAATAAAATGACACTCTATTTATTTAATGGAAATTCAGAAGGTGACAGGTAAATGGCCAGTCACATGACCAAAAGAGGGTTTTTCATTTGGTCTAAAGCTCTTTTTTCTTGTCTAGAACTTGGCTTTTAAATTTATTTATAAAGAAATGTAATGAAATTGATTTTTTTTTTTTTTTGCTAATCCAGAAGCAGAAAATGGAAGGTATCAATGATTACTTTTTTTAAAAAAATAGTTATCTCATGCTATTTCACTCTCTTTTACTTGCTGCTCAGGTATTTAAAAACCACACAAAGACACACTCATACCAATAAACTGTAGAAGAAAAACTATGAAGAAGATTTATTCTGTTGAAAAGCATGCCCCCCCCCCATCAAACAAAGCTTTTTACCAGTATTTTGCAGGCAGTATACATATTATTGGCAAGAATAATTTTTTTAGTAATTACATAATTTTTCATTTAAGATAACTATTTGAAATGGTGATTTTATCCATGTGGCAATTTGAAAAGGTATTTTAATGTATGAGATGATACACTTAACTAATACATTCTCTTGGGTTCTTTCTAGATTAGGTGACTAGATTTTGATCACTTATATAAATGAACAATATAAATGACTAGGAAATTTCATTTGAACTTTTATTCTCTCTCCCCAAGTTTTCTAACTCCAATAGCATTACCTAGACCCCTAGTTTATAGCCAATGTCACACCAACGCATTTAATCAAATAAAGATAAAGAAATAAAAATCCCTAGTTTAACTCTACATGGGAAAACTCTTTCAAAAATAATTTATTCTCACTCTGTTTTTTTTCTAGCCCTTCCCAGTAGCTCTTTTGAATAGTTCTCAGAAATTCCCACGTACCCTGTAAACATGAGGTTATTCTTAGTATATTAACAGTTATTATCATGGGAGAAGAATGATTTTAATATTAATAAAAATAATTTCCACCCAGTGCTGGAATAAATTAGTTTGTTTTTAAAAGATGGTTCAGCGATTGATATTTATAGAACGTTAATGTTTTTTAAAGGCAGCTCTGTGTGGAGTCAGGCAGTTTTTGGTCTCTTTGTCTACCCTTCAGAATGAAAACTCAGAAATCATTCTGCACATCAATTGGAAACCCAATCTCCTAAACCTAAACAATAACCCCAAGCACCGATGGTCTATCATGCTTTGCTGACTCAAAGCACTTAAGAAGAATTAACAAATAAAATCTTCAAAAGACTCCCCTGAGGTAGGTAAATGTTTTCTTGCGCATTGTTTTCGAGACTCTATTTCAGCTTCCTTGCCAAAGCTAAAAGGTCACTGTTGCTGATGCCAGGAGTGCCAAGAACCTGCTTGCTAATCCGGTTTTTAGAGGGTTGTAATGAGAGCTTGATATAAACTATGCCTAGTTTTGCATTTGGTTCGAATTAACAATGAAATTTTTTGGCCCATTTAAATTATGTTATAGTTAATAGAATTGTAGAGTTGGAAAGTTCCTTCCAAATGATCTAGTTCAAATCCCTTATTTTATAGCTGCTGAAAAACTGGAGCTCAGGGATGTAAAACCCTGCTCAGATCTCAGCCTTGCCACCAATGGACTGGCCTGCAAAGATCTGATAGCCATGGCTTAATCTGGAAACTGCCCAGCAGTTCAACAGACTTTCCAAGAGATAGCATGAGCTTAGTAGAGTAGTGAGTAAGAAAGAAAAAAGGCAAGAGAAGATATTTTATAAAGAGAAAGAAGTTGAAGGGTTTTGTTCTGCTTTGTTTCTGAACAAGCTTCTTTCTGTGCTAAATGACACCATGCCTAAGAAAGCCCATGTTCTATTTCTTAGAAAAATGCCTCGGCTCAGAGCCATCCCCACAGTCCTCCTTAGACACCCAAAACTGGCTAGGAATACTTGCTTAAAAGAATTTTTGTAATATTTCCCTTGAAAAGTCAAGGGTGGTAGGAGGCAAGGGAAAAGGGAGAGGCTGTGAGGGGGAAATCTGAGTGCAGATGTAGCAAAGAAGGGGCAGATCCACATGAGGATGAGTGCTGGCTTCCCAAATATGGCATGCTCTGTGCTGCTTGCAGGACACACCCTCTGCAAACCCAAGCAGCACTTCAACAGTCTCCCTATCTTTCTGTAATATATATGTATCCTATCTAATAAAAGAGTAGTATGCAAATTAACCATCACTCTGCTACACCCACAAACCATGCTCATCCTATTTAATAAAAAAGTAATATGCAAATTAACCATCACTCCACTATATCCACAAGCCACGCCCATCCTATTTAATAAAAGAGTAATATGCAAATTAACCATCACTCTGCTACACCCACAAGCCACGCCCATCCCATTTAATAAGAGCAATATGCAAATTAACCATCACTCTGCTACACCCACAAGCCATGCCCACAAGCCAATCAGGAGCGAGTATGCAAATTAACCCAACCAAGATGGCTGCAGCCACGGAGAGAGAGCAGGAGGGAGGCTTGAGTTTCCCCGGCGATGGAGGAAGCAAAGTTTTCCCCACACCATGGCCGGTCCAGGCCTGCACTCGAGGCTACAAAGTTTCAATTATAGAAGATAAATAAATCCCAACAGAAATGGCTGCTGCCACGGAGTGAGCAGAAGGCTTGGCTCCACTCCAGGCTACAAAGTTTCAATTGTAGAAGATAAATCCCAGATACCAAGGCCTCTGCTTGGGTCACCGGGGACATGGCCGGCCTGCAAACCACCACAAGCGCCTTGCCCAGGCCGTCCCACACCCCAAGGGAACCCCCACCCTGATCCTGCACACCCTTCAGCTGACCCCCACCCATGCACCAGGCTTATGTCCTATCTAATAAAAGAGTAATATGCAGATTGACCATCACTCCAACACACAAGATGGCTGCCCCCATGTGGTCAAAGATCCTGCCCGCATATGCACACAAGATGGCCACCACAAGATGGCCAGCAGGGGAGGGCAGTTGGGAGGGACCAGGCCTACAAGGGAGGGCAGTTGGGGGCGATCAAGCCTGCTGGGGAGAGCAGTTAGGGGTGACCTGGCCAGCAGAGGAGGGCAGTTGGGGGTGACTGGGTCTGCAGGGGAGGTCAGTTGGGGGTGACCAGGCCTGCAGGGGAGGGCAGTTAGGGGCAAACAGGCGGGCAGGGGAGCAATTAGGCATCAATCAGGCTGGCAGGGGAGTGGTTAGGGGTGATCAGGCTGGCAGGCAGAAGCGGTTAGGGGCAATCAGGAAGGCAGGCAGGCGAGCAGTTGGGAGCCAGCAGTCCTGGATTGTGAGAGGGATGTCCGGCTGCCCGTTTAGGCCCGATCCCACCAGGATCGGGCCTAAACGGGCAGCCGGACATCCTTCAAGGGGTCCCAGATTGGAGAGGGTGCAGGCTGGGCTGAGGGACACCCCCTCCCCATGCACAAATTTTGTGCACCGGGCCTCTAGTATAAATATAAATTTTTTTTTTATTGATTTCAGAGAGGAACACAGAGGGAGACATAGAAACATCAATGATGAAAGAGAATCATTGCCCTAGCCAGTTTGGTTCAGTGGATAGAGCATCAGCTTGCGGACTGAAGGGTCCCCCGTTCCATTCTGGTCATGGACCCATGCCTGGGTTTTAGGCTCTATCCCTAGTAGGGGCCATGCAGGAGGCAGCTGATCAATGATCCTCTCTCATCATTGATGTTTCTATCTCTCTCTCCTTCTCCCTTCTGCTCTTAAATCAATAAAAATATACCTTTGAAAAAGGAAGAGAAAGAAAGAAAGAAAGAAAGAAAGAAAGAAAGAAAGAAAGAAAGAAAAGAAAGAAAGAAAGAAAATCATTAATTGGCTGGGGATTGAGCCCAAACCTGGTCATGTGACCAACCAGAATCAAACCTGGTTCCTAGGTTGATGCTCAACCACAGAGCCATGCCAGCTGGGCCTGCAATAATATTTTAAGCAACATCCAAACTTCTTCTGCACTCCCTCTCATTCCCGTTGCCTGCTTGAAAGATCTTTTTTAATGTCTACTGGATATCTCAAAAGTAACATGTTTAAAACTCACTTCTCATCTCTGAAACCTTCTTCTCTC
Source organism: Corynorhinus townsendii (assembly GCA_026230045.1). Classification (NCBI taxonomy): domain Eukaryota; kingdom Metazoa; phylum Chordata; class Mammalia; order Chiroptera; family Vespertilionidae; genus Corynorhinus; species Corynorhinus townsendii. The sequence goes on along the minus strand of JAPDVU010000005.1, from coordinate 8,205,879 downwards.
AATGTCCTGCCAAACCCAGGAATGACAAGTCCATTCTTCTAGATACTTAGGCTAGAAATCTTGCAGTTACCCTTAAATCTTCTCTTTTCACACATCATATCCAATTTATCACGGGTTCCTGTTGATCCATACCCTCATTCCGGAGGGGCCTGGAGCCTCTGGTTACCTTGCTCCTCTCAGACTATGGCTGCTGTCTTGTTTGCTCATTTACTATGAGAACTGGGAGGAAGCATACCAAGAGTGACCCTTGTGAATAGTTTGCCAACCACATCCTTTCTACAACATACAATGAATAAACTTGCCTCCCGTTGATAATCATGGCCAGTGTCTACTATCAGGATTGTGTGACTTTCCTTAAATGTTGGTCACTCACTCAAGGAGCTGAACATAACAGAATGGGAGTCATAGCTTAAATTTTTAAAGATTTTTGAAATATACCCTGATAGAAATAGTCTACATATCTGTACCTCCAGGGCCCAGAGTTGTGGGAATGGGAAGCAAAATTCTCCAAATGGGTCACCAGGACTGATGTTAAGGAGAGCTACTTCTGCTTCCATCCTTTGGTTCCATTTATTTTATTTTTAAATGTATTTTTCTATTGTTGATAATATTACAGTATCTCCCATTCCCCCCCCCCCCCGACACTTTAAATCTCCTTCTCCCAGCCCCTACCACCCCACCACCCCAGGTCTTTACCATCCTATTGCCTGTGTCCATGGGCTATGCATATCTCTGTATATAGAAGGCTAATATGCAAAGTGTCCTCTCAGGAGTTCCGCCAGGAGAATGGGAGTTCAATTGCTCACTATGATGTGCATTGACCACTAGGGGGCAGTGCAGAACATGGTGGGCTATCAGTGGCGGTGGTGGGGCACTAAAGGAGTGAGGGAAGGCCCTGGTTCAGTGGATAGAGCATCAGCCTTCAGACTCAAGGGTCCCAGGTTCAAATCCAGTCAAGGGCATGTACCTTGGTTGTGGGCACATCCCTGGGTAGGGGTTGTGCAGAAGGCAGCTGATTGATATTTCTCTCTCATCGATGTTTCTGGCTCTCTATCCCTCTCCCTTCCTCTCTGTAAAAAAAACTCAAAAAAAATAAAGGAGCAAGGGAAGGAGGAGGTGGGGAGGCAGGGAACATGATCGCTGGCCAGGCGTTGGGACTCTACCCATGTGTGAATTTCATGTACCAGGCCTCTAGTAAGTATATAAGTTTTTTAGTTTATCTATTCTTGTCCCCCTAGCTCCATGTTGAGGTATGTCAGTCTGTTCCATGCCTCCATCCTTCAGGTCTTATTTTGTTGGTCAATTAATTTTGTTCATTAGATTCTATAAATAAGTTAAATCATGTGATAGTTGTCTTTCTCAGTTGGCTTATTTAACTTAGCGTAATATTCTCCAGGTCCATCCATGCTGTCCCAAAGGGTAAGAAATCCCTCTTTTTTTACAGCTGCATAGTATTCCATAGTGTAAATGTCCCATAGCTTTTTTATCCACTCATCGGCTGATGGGCACTTGGTCTGTTTCCAAATCTTAGTTATGGTAAATAATGAACATAGGGGTGCTTATATTCTTTCTGATTGGTGTTTTGGGGTTGTTAGTATATATTCACAGAAGTGGGGTCACTGGGTCAAATGGAAGTTCCATGTTTAATTTTTTTGAGGAAACTCCATACTGTCTTCCATAGTGGCTGCACCAATCTGCATTCCTACCAGCAGTGAACTAGTGTTCCCTTTTCTCCACATTCTTGCCAGCACTTGCTATTTATTGATTTTTTGATGATAGCTATTCTCACAGGTGTGAGGTGATATCTCATTGTGATTTTAATTTGTATTTCTCTGATGATTAATGACTTTGAGCATTTTTTTATATGTCTCTTGGCCATTTGTATGTCCTCTTTGGAGAAATTTCTATTCAAGTCTTCTGCCCATTTTTTAATTGGATTGTTTGTCTTCCTTTTGTTGACTTGTATTTTGGATAATAACCCCTTATCAGATGTACTATTGGCAAATATGTTCTCCCTTACAGTGGGTTCCCTTTTCATTTTGATTGTGGTTTCTTTTGCTGTGCAGAAGCTTTTTATTTTGATGTCCCATTTGTTTATTTTCTCCTTAGTGTCATTTGCCCTAGGGTATGTACCTGTAAACATATTGCTATGTGAGATGTCTGAGAGCTTACTGCCTATGTTGTGCTCTAAGATTTTTATGGTTTCATGCCTTACATTTAAGTCCTTTATCCGTCTTGAGTTTATTCTGGTGTGTGGTGTAAGTTTTTGGTCTAGTTTCATCTTTTTGCATGTGTCTGTCCAGTTTTCCCAGCACTATTTGTTGCAGAGATTATCTATACTCCATTGTATGTTCTTGCCTCCTTTGTCAAATATTAATTAACCATAATGGTGTAGGTCAATTCCTGGGATCTCTGTTCAATCCATTGGTTTATATGCCAGTTCTTATACCAGTACCAGGCTGTTTCAGTTATAATGGTTTTGAAGTATGGTTTGATATCCAGGATTGTGATCCCTCCTACTTTGTTATTCTTTCTCAAGATTGCTGCAGCTATTCTGGGTCTCTTATGGTTCTACATAAATTTTGGACTATTTGTTCTAGCCCTGTGAAGTATGCCATTGGTATTTTAATGGGATTGTGTTGAATCTATAGATGGTTTTGGGTACTGTAGACATTTTAATGGTGTTAATTCTTCCAATCCATGAACATGGTACACACTTCTATTTTTTTGTATCTTCCTCTATTTCTTTTTTCAATGTCCTATGGTTTTCCAAGTAAAGGTCTTTTACCTCCTTGTTAAGTTTACTCCTAGGTATCTTATTTTTGTTGTTGTTGCAATGGTACATAGGATTGCTTTTTAAATTTCTCTTTCTGAGAGTTCATTATTGATATATAAAAATGCCATCAATTTCTGGATGTTGATTTTGTATCCTGCTACCTTGCCAAATTCATTTATTAAGTCTAGCAGTTTCCTGCGTAGAATCTACGGTGAGCAATAAAATGATATTGGGATGCATTGATTGACCATAACTCAAACACCCTGGAGAATAAGTTATTGAACTGTCTATTCAATAACTTATTCTAGTAGTTTGTTTTCCTAGGGATCAGTCTATGCTTGCTAGTGCCCAGTTTCTAAAATTCTAACTCATTGTGGATCTAACAACATGTCGAGTGTTACTTTATTTTATTTCAAGTATTTTGTAAAAAATCATATTTATATCATCATTAGACATTTTGGTGTCTAGTACTAGTGCAGATTTTTCTCCCACCCTCTCCTTTTCATCATCCCAGCTAAGTGGGTGCTATTAAAAGGCTTCCCACCATCCTGTAGTTAGGCAAGCTCCTCTCACGGCCCAACCCCATTTTCACCAGTGGGTTTTTATCTTGTCACGCCTACTTCATAAAAGGAAAGAGACGGGAGCCATCACTTATTGAGATATTGAAACAGGATGCATCACAGCACTGGTGGTAAATAAGCGATTTAATTATTTCTGTTACATCAGGATGAATACATTCAGCAAGGCATGGGTTATTTCTTTTCTTTTTTTTAAAAAATATATTTTATTGATTTTTTACAGAGAGGAAGGGAGAGGGACAGAGAGTTAGAAACATCAATGAGAGAAACATCTATCAGCTGCCTCTTGCACACCTCCTACTGGGGATATGCCTACAACCAAGTACATACCCTTGACCGGAATTGAGCCTGGGACCCCTCAGTCCGCAGGCTGACGCTCTATCCACTGAGCCAAACTGGTTACAGCGAGGCCCGGGTTATTTCCATGGTGTTCAGAAATACCAATGGTAAGCCTAGCACTCATAAGAGGATTCATCCTCCAAGGGTATAGAAAGCCATAAACATACAGCTAAGCAGTGGTCTTGAGGAATTCTTCCAAATGAGCACTCTAACAGACAATTTGTATTCTATTGTTTGTGTGTAGAAATCATTATTAGTTCTTATTGGCCCTTGGGTTATGAGATGAATGTGAGGGTGATTACAATTCTGGAAGGTTTGGGTAGCACTTTATGTGAAATTAAGTGGTTAATTAACTAGAACATTTGATGTATAAAAAAGCTCAGCAGGTTACACATGTTATAAAATGGCACTCCTGAAAATATGATTATTTATAAAATTCTGAAAAATGCAGTTTCATCTACTATTTCTTCCAAAGTTCTGGAGCAACTTAATATTATTTTGTACACCAAATTGGTCTAATAGAATAATCAGCTTAGCATCATTACACCTATTTCAACATGCTACTTATTGATTAATACTTCTAAAAATTAGAGTTACAAATCGTGAGTGCCGTACCACTATAATTCTGTAAATATTTTCTTCCATCTTTAATTGTTGGCTTTGGCAGGAACTCTCAGAGACATCTAGGTCACCTGGTCTTTCTAGCTGCAGGCAGTAAGACTATAGAGTTCCCAGTCTTGTTCCAACAGAGCAGGAGAAATTGAGTTGCTTTCTTCCTTTCTTCTGACTTTAGTCCTAAAGAGACTAAAATCCTCTTTAGTTAGATGAGTGTCTCTTGCATACAGCTGTGAAAATTTTCACACATCAGGAGAAATCAGCAATATGTACTGCTGAAAGAAAAAAAGAAAAACAACAACAAACTACAAAAAAAACCCCACACACATACGGTTACTGCTAAGTGAAGCTTAAAGGAAACACGCCCCCATGTTTGTGCAGGCAAATGAGTGAACAAGACTCTGGAGTCCCAAACTCACCATTTTAGTGGATTATTATGCGCGATTTGTCCATCCTGACAAAATGACTGACCATTTTGCATCTGTGAACCTCTGACCCCAAGCAGATGAAAGGTAACTATAGCTATGTTGACAAATGGCGTGGTTGTAAAATTCTGGTACAAACAAAGGCATTATAAGGTGAAAAAATCTGTATGAAATAAATTCATGTCAGTTTTCTTATCAACCACTAGGACAACCTTCTTATTTTTTTTGAAGAATGATGTTTTGGTATCAATTATTAATTATATGTGGAGGGAAGATATTTAGGGGTAGAAATTTAGGGTGAAAGAGATAGATAATAAGATGTGAAGCAGGGCTCAATTTCAGGTTGGGAAAGCCTTAAATAACCCACCTCATTACCAGCAAAGTGGGTGAACATGGAAATAATTATTTTAAAAGATTAAAAAAAAATTTTAAATTAATTTCAGAGAGGGAGAGAGAGAAATAGAAACATCAACAATTAGAGAGAATCGTGAATCAGCTGCCTCCTGCACGCCCCACACTGTGGATCGAGCCCATAATCCAGGCATGTGCCCTGACCGGGAATCAAACAGTGACCTCCTGGTTCATAGGTCCACGCTCAACCCCTGAGCCATGCCAGCTGGGCCTGGAAATGATTCTTGACTCAATCTCTAAGGCATTCTTCCAATATATTCTGGCTTTGAAAAATCCAGTAGGTTCTTCATACTATACCTTTCCCATCTCAAAGAAAATAAATATGGACTACAGAAAGCTGGGCTGACATTCCTCAAAGAGAAACTGTTGAAGAGATGAATAATTTCTTCTTATTCTTCATTGTTTGCCAAAACATCAAATCCTAGGACATTCATTTAATAGGTGACAATTAGGATAGTGTGATCCTGGGAATGTGTGTGAATTACACATTGTAGAAAACTAGCTAATTAAACTAAAAAACAAAAGAACCCTAAAGGATGAAGAAGGTGAAGGGATTGAGAAGTACACATTGGTCATTACAAAATAGTCATGAGAATGTAAAGTACAGCATAGAAAATAGTCAGTAATGTTATAACAATTTATGGTGTCAGGTGGGTACTGGCAATATTAGGGAGGACACTTTGTATTCTATATAATAAAATGCTAATATGCAAATTGTCCCCTCTACTGGGAGTTCAACCGGGAGTTCGACCAAGGGGTGGGGCCAGCCGGCTCAGCCTGATCTACCCCATCAAGGCAGGCCGGCCAGACCCCACCCATGCATGAATTCATGCACTGGGCCTCTAATAGTATATAATTGTCTAAACGCTATGCTGTACATCTGAAACTAATGCAAAATAATATTGACTATAAACTGAAATTGAAAAAAATTTTTTTAAAAAGAACCCTAAAGGAAAGGACATTTATAGAGAATTAAATAGATCTTGCCTCAACAATCTTAGGTTTCATGTTTAACCCATGACACCATAACAATTTCCCCAAAATGATAGTAACAAGAACAGACATTTCATGGATCTACTTTATTCAAACGTGTAAAACAGTCCTCAGTTCTAGTTATTAGATGACATCTAAGCCAGTGTTTCCCCAAGTTCGGATGTATATGAATCACCATAAGATCTTGTGAAAGATGCAAGTTCTAATGCAGGTGGCCTGAGAGTTTGCATTTCTAATAAGTTCCCAGATGACCCTGATGTGAAAAGACCAAGAAGGAAACTCTGACAAGCAAAGACTTAGAAAACTTGGAACAATTCAGAAGAGCGTCTAAGGGTTATTAATGAACCATTGATCCATTAGATCTGTGAGGAAAAGTAATGACTTCCAGGAAAAATAATAAATGTGGCAAGAGAGAGAAAAATGAATAAGAAGGTGATTAAAGCACATATAGGGCTTGTAGCAGTTTTTTTATTCCACAGGCAGCACAAGTACAAGTGAGTGTCCATGAAGCTTCAAGGGTCTATGTAACATCTGGAAGAATTTTATGACAGTGAGAAGTGCTGAATATGAAAAAAGGTTGCTCAGAGAAACCAGGCATCTCCTATTAGGAGTTTGGGATGATTTTAAGAATGTCCCTTCTCAGAAAGAATGGCTTTTCTTAATCACTTCTTAAAATCCTCTTCCTGGTAAACATGGGCAGAATCGCCCTATCAGTTTGCTAATTTTAATAATATGTTTGTATTTAAAAATCATTTGGAAGCCTAAGTATCAGAGCTGATAACAGACCTCACCACAACACCATTGTTAGCTATGAAGTTTATTTATTTATTTTGGTTGTATGGGGGGGGGGGGTGTCTCTCTGGGAGAAAGACATTTTTAGTTTACTTTGCTCTGCATGTGATGGTCCTTTAAGTCTCCATGCTCTTATTTCCCCATTGGCTAACTAGAGGAAAAATAAATGCTACAAGAATTTATATCATTTTTAAAAATACAACTTCTTAATTTATGAGTGAAAGGTATAGAAATATAATCTTGATTTTTAAAAATGCAATAAAAAAACTAGAGAGAGAAAAGCAGAGGAAGGAAGGAAGGAAGGAAGGAAGGAAGGAAGGAAGGAAGGAAGGAAGGGAAAATGTTGAGGATGTCACTACCCAGGTATCCTAGAGTGCACTGGGTGCTGAGACAAACATTTCAGTAAAGCTCTACCTCTTATTTAACTGCTTAATTTTAGCATATAAAATATGAGTTTCTAAGCCAAATTAAAAAAAAAATAGATTCTGTTTAAAATAACTTATTTGAAAAATTAGCCAAAAGTCCCACTTTGGAGAGGAGAAAAACTATTCCTCACAAGTAACATTATTAATGATTGCTTAGTTGTGAGGTCTCAATGCCTGCTTATTTAAAGGGATTTGGAATCTTCCAGATACATACTCTTCTGTGTTAAAAATAATAGCTGGAGAATCTTTTGCCACCAGTATGTGGGTGGTAGGAGGAAGTGGAAAAAATAAAACTTCACAATGCCTTATGATTTATTAATAAGTTTCATCTTCTGTTTGGAATGTGGACCACTAATTACATGCGTGTCTAATCGCTCACGGGCGGGAGGAAGGGGTTCAGCCATCAGCTCAAGAGACAGACACCCTTCATTTTTCGCAAAAGGGAAACTTTACAAGTGCCACTTCGTAAGCCACTCTCAACCCACCATATTTGCAGGCAAGCTGGCCAACAAGAGTTGTCCTTGAGACTCCCCATCTGGGCCCACTAACTTTGATTAGCAATTGAAAGCAGGTTTGTTTGTTTTGTTGTTTTTGGATGTAAGAGTTACCCACAGCTTTCTGCTAATGATGATGCATGGTCTTGCTTTGCTGGGTGACATGGCCCAAAATAGCCCATTGCTATGCTATTACCATCCCAGAGGCGGAGGAACACAAAACAACAAAGGAACCACCCAGGAAGTCTAATTGGAATCAATTAATTAAATAACTTATTCAATAAATGTGAAATCAATGAAGTCAAGACTGCGTAGATAATGTTGGCATTTAAATTTTGTAAGGAGCCCCAACAAGTAATGTATTCTTCAAAGGGGCCCATGTTTTATGTTCATGGATCTCTAAAAGAGGTAATTTCAAAAGAACATCTGCGTAGGTAGCATGAGGCAGTGTGCAGATGATGTTTTGTGAAGTTGGACCCTTGAAACCTGTTCGGTTTTGTGAACCAATGTCACCCAATACATTCAATTTAAAATTTTTTTAAAAAAATAAAAAGAATACCTGCTCAGAAACTTACACCAGCTCTTTCTTGTTGATGTTTTAAATATCATAACAAACTCCATATCAGGTGCTTCAATCCCCTTCCCGAGTTACCTTCATGTTTTGTTACTGTCAAGAGGAGTTACTACTTTTATTAAAAACGTTTACTTGCTTGTTCACTCAAATTGCCAGCCATTCCTCTGGATTGCATTGAGCTGCCTTTGGCCCTGGCTTCCCCTTACCCTGGCTTCCTCACATATTTAGTGACTTTTACTTTATACAACGCAGGGGATTGGGGTGCTGGTCCTCCTGAGTTGAAAATTCCTCTATGACTTTTTGACTCTACAGTCACCCTTTTTATTGGTGGAGTCATCCAATCTCAGATGGAAAACAGGCTTTTCCATCTGTAGTTGAGGATCTGCAGTTAGTTGAATCTGCTGATGCAAAATCACGGGTAGGACTATATTTATGGGAAGAAATCCATAGTAGTGGGCCTGTACAGTTTAAACCAGGGCTGTTCAAGGGTCAGCTGCTGTATTGCATAAAATAAGACCTCTGCCCTTGGGAACTCAGATTCTGTTGCGTGGAACTTATCACTTCCCGTTTCCAAAATCAATTTACTCTCTTTTTCCAAATCCTGGTAGCCTTGTTCCTCCACTCTAAGTCTTTCCTGCCTGATCAACTCCAAACAATGGACTATTGAATGGCAGAAGTCGCTTCTTTTTGTATTTGGCATGGAGGGTAAAAAGGTTGGCATGTGGTAAGTGTCCTATTAAATATGTGTAAAATGAGTGAATGATTCTATCCAATCCAGTCACTCTCTGAGATTGTGTGTAGAGATACACTTATAATAACTTAAATGTCTTTGGAGCTTTCAGATTGTAAGATGTTTCATATGCCTTATCTCATTGGGTCCTCATTATTTTTCTAACGTAGTAGGTGAAGCAGTCCTAAGCACCCAGATGAGGAAACTGCCCCTCAGCACGGCTAAAGAACCTGCTCAGGCTCACACAGCTGTTGTGCGAGGAAGCCGGGACCTTAGAGCCCTCCCATTTCCACTGTCACCTGTCCTACTTGTGAAACTGTGTTAATGTTCATTGTTTCCTTTCCTCCCACCTGTTTCTCACATTTTATTCTTCAGAATTACCTGGGTGGGGGCTGGGGATCTTGTTAAAACAGATTTGGGGCCCTGGCTGGTTTTCTCAGTGGCTAGAGTGTCGACCCACAGACTGAAGGGTCTTGGGTTCGATTCCAGTCAAAGGCTCATACCTGGTTGCAGGCTTGATCCCAGACCCCATTGGGGTGCATCCAGGAGGCAACCAATTGATATGTCTCTCACATCGATGTTTCTCTCTGTCTCTACCTCTCCCTTCCACTCTATCTAAAAATCAATGGGAAAATATCCTAGGGTATGGATTAACAACAATAAAACAAACCAAACCAAACAAACAAAAACAGATTTTGGACCCTAGCTCTAGAGTGTCGATTCAAGTAGGTCTGGAGTAGGGCCTGGTAATTTGCATTTTAAACAAGTTCCCAGGTTTCTTCATGCTTCAAGAACTACCATGCTAAGACTCTAAACTCTGTGGGAGCAGCATTGCTTTCTCTTCCCTCAGTCAGTTATCCTGGCTCTGTTACTGTCAGTGCTTCGTCGTGTCCCCTTTAACAACGAACTCACTGTCGGGGGGTGCTCCTTCCTTCTGGAACCAAGTCTCATGCAGTTGAGATGGATTTCACTTGTTTCATGGCAGAGGTTCCAAACAACTGTGTGGGCTCCTCTCCTGCTTATTTAGTAAGCGTTTCTCAACTTGTTTTTCAACAAGTGTCTTCCAAGAACCACATGCACGGGCATCATCTGGGTGCTTAATAGAAATACCATTCCTGGAACCACTAAGTCAGACTCTGTAGGGTTGGGGCCTAGTAATGAGTCGTTGAACAAGCGAGTCGCTGACATACCAGAGTTACAAACCTCTGCATTAAAACCATTCTAACATCCCCTTTTCACTTGTATTTCTTCCTAGAGGAAACACTCCAGCTCCTTTAAGTTTCCCTCCTAACGTCCATTTTCCAGATTTTCTCTGAACCTGCTCCAACTGGTTTGAGTAGCAGGGGGTGGATTTTTAGGCATATTTTCAAAGGGTTCTTCTGCATGCCATTCCGTGTGTGGGTTTCTGCCCAGTATTTACACAGAAGTTTTTTAATAGGCAGTGTTTTGGAAAGTGACTACTGAAGATGTGAAATGGCAAGGAAAATGAAAAAGTTGCTTTAACTTTCACATAAGACTTCCTTGAATTTTATATTTAATCTTCAGCCTAAAACTTGGTTCTTCAGCATTATTATCTTAAATGAACCTGACTCTGCAAACACTACTTAAAGGTATTGTATTTATTTATTCACTTTAGATCTCAAAGTCCTCAAAGTCCCCTTCGTCACTGACTATGCTTTTATGAGTTTTATTTTGAAAAGTAACACTGTTTCAGGGAATACTTTTTTTTATTATTTGAGAATAGACCATTAGCCATTGGGCTAAATCCATGAATTTGTTTGTTTTTTCAAGTCAGTGTTTTCAAGAGTGCCTTCTCAGTTCAGGAAACTGCTTCTTTAAAGTGTCCTGGGAATTTTGGAGCCAATATATTGACAAATCTTTCATTGGTCCCACCTGAACAGAGCTTGCACCTTGAAAGTAAGCTTGTTTTGGCTTGAGTCAACAATAAATATCATCTTCTTCTCAGCCCACCCAGGAGGTCATAAGACTTAGCAGAGGGCTGGTAGAACCCTCCTATTGTAACTCACACTGACCCTCTTCTACATCGTAGGGCCAGTGCAATGACATTGGACCCTCCTAGATAATCCAGGATAATCTCCTTCCTTGAGGTCAGATGATTAGCAATTTTAATACCTTTAGTAACCATAATTGTCCTTTACCTTGTAATGTAACATAGTCATGGGCTTCAGGGAGTGGGATGCGAACATCTGTTTAAGGGGCCATTATTCTTTCTACCATAGATTTCATCAGAGAAATAGCTAATAATTATCATTCAAATCTCCAAGTGTGGCCCCTCTACCAGCAGCATCAACATTACCTGGGACCTTGTTAGGTTCTGCCCTGGGTCTACTGAATCAGAAACGTTAGCTCTGGGGCCTGGCGATCTGTATTTTAACAAACCCTCCAGGTAATTCAATGCCCACCAATGTTTAAGAATCATTGTTTTAAGTAGTGTCATAAGGAACCAGAACACATAGTCAAGTGAACACCCTATTTTGACCTAGTCAGGTGGTAAAGAACTTTACATTTCAGTTAGAATTTAAGATTCCAGGAACCTACAGGACCTGGAGGTGCCCTGGAGCCTGTGAGGAGGAGTGCAGACAGCAGTGCCTGACATTTCCGTCTTCTCAAGTCCACACTGACCTAGGTGGCTTGATTTTATTATTTACTTATTAATTTTTTTTGGGGGGGGGCAGGTTGTATAAAGTTTTATAAAGTTTCATTTGGAAAAAGTTACCACTAAGTATTTTTTTCTAACAATTAAGTGTATTGAATGTTATTTACAACTTTATGAATTCGGTCCAGCAGAAAATCTCCCACACTTGTATGGGTGACTTTTGCTGCAGGTCTAGCTGAGAAAGGTAAAATGCAGAGCAATCTAGAACCCTTTGTCAACATAGATAAAAAATACTCAAGACTGTCCATTCACCTTTCAAACAAACAAAAACTCCCCATCTTTGCTTTATCTCCTGCAAACTGAGGCTCTGAGGCAAAGATTGACTTCCCCTACGATTAAAAAATGGAATGAATCTGACATTATACACCCTATTGAGCATTCAGCTTGTCATTTGTGGCTGATTGTGGGACATGAATGGAAAGAAGATCCACTTAAAAAACACACCAAAATAAACAAAGGCTTGTCCAACTGCTGTGTACCCGAGGCTGGCATCGAAGAAGAACTTTCCCAGGAACTGGCAGCACCTGAACTCACCAGGCATAAATATGATGGGAAGAATAAGCATGGAAGAAGCTTGAAAAATCCATGGATTTAGTGTTTGTGTCTTATAGCTTTGCATAAGGCTGGGTTTCTTTCACATGCAGAGAACACTGCAGCATCAAGGAGCTTCTCTGGGACTCTCATGCGCTTGGGTTTCCTCCCTTCCACCATGGTCTCTCCTGTCCATGCCAGGTCTATGAGGGGACCATCCTGAACATAGCAGGCTCCCTTTCTTCTATCATTGTAAGTCCTCTTGGATTCACGTAAAGCCTTCAAAGTCTTTTCCAATTAAGAATTCAAAATTTACGAATATTAATGGAAACATTATGTGACAGGAAACTTGCTAAATCCTGGGATTTTAGGACTGAGCAAAACAGACATAATTCCTGGTCTCACTAAGCTTAAATAAGGCCATGCATTTATTTCCCTGTATTCTACTGGATTATGCAGATACCATATATATACATGTACTTTTTTCTTTCTACTAGTCTAGTGGCTGTAGCCACTTTGTGATGTTAACTATTTGTTATTTTCACCTTTATCGCTGATATGAACACATTTTTAAAGCAAACACCATGTTGGTCTGAAATCATATGCTATTTTAAGGAAGACTACTTGGATTATATTTCCAACTACCTTCAGGCTGTGTCCATTTTTATGTAGATTGATTCCTCTCCTTTGTTTGCTAAATCTAATCAGGCTTGAGAGTCATTATGAAATAGGTTAGACAAATTTAGATTTGAATCTTAGTTTTGCTTCTTTGTCTCTCTCCCTCCCTCCTAATTTTATTTCTATAGATGGTAACTTCAATGTAATATCTCTAAGTCTCAGCTTTCTCAGTAAAAAGGCAGATTATATATTACCATATAAGGTGGTTGTGAAGGTTAAAATATATGTGTGTGAATACTTACATGTATATGTATAGTTGGACATATACTTTTAAATGGAGAGATGTTTATTAAAAACTATGCCTGACATATAATGGGTGCTCAATAAGAACTATTTTCCACACCCCCAACCCCTCCTAGTCAATTATTCTTATGAAATACGAACTCTTTGGGTCCCTTTCTCGTCAGTCCCATCATGGTAAGTCTTGTGTACAGATCTGCACTGGCCTCCTATTGTTTTTTCTCTCCCATCTTTCACCTGTGATTTTCCCAAAGCATTGCTCTCACCGTGTTACTCCCCTGCTCGGGTGCGTACTGCAAACACTTATAGCTCCTTGCAGTACTCTGTCTGGTGTTCTCTGTGCTTTACCTTTGTTTTACCCTTGAAAAGTCTGCTTTTGTCATCTCCCTTGCAAAATCTGTTCACTGTGGTGATACTTGTTGCTTTTTTGCCCCTAGATTACCCTGCTCAGTTTCTCCTTTGAGTCTTTGCTTATACTGTATGTGAGCCAACCTTACTTTTGAGAGAAAATACTTAAAAGTTCAGTTAAAAACTGCATATGCTTAATATGCTTTATTAGGTAGGTCTCTTTGATTATAAGCTTGAGAAATCAAATACGCTTAGGCCAAAAAAGTCAATTATTATTGTATAGAATCCAAGTATAATTTTCACGACTACACTGTGGGAGGACAAGGATTCAGCAGAGTCATGGGAACCGCTGGGCCCAGTGACCAGACACACATCAGGGCCCACTCCATGTATCATCACTGCTTTTCTGGGCCTTCTGATTTCACACTGTCTCCCTGGAGACTTGGTCCTTTCACATCTAGGGCCCTTTGCCCATGGCTCTTCCCAAGAGGGAAGCTGACTTTCTTTTAAGGACTGTGATTGGTCCAGCTAAGAGTAGGTATTTATTCCTGTAGTGTAACTGCCTTGGCAGAAGGGTAATGTAGAAGATGGAAGCTCCCACAGTAGCTCTGTGTGTGTGTGTGTGTGTGTGTGTGTGTGTGTGTGTGTGTGTAGGGTAAGGTAGGGTATGGCTGGGAGTAGGGAAGGAAGAATGCTTGATGTCAATATTGTAGATGTATTATTATTAACAAAATAATTTTGACATTGTTATGCTCTTCTGAGTTTGTCATCATGGAAGGTAATGCCATCTTCACACATGTCCTTTGGTATTAAGGAGAGAGATGCTTTTCTGACTTGATGGCCTACTGGCATGACTAGAAAAACATGTTATGCTATTATAACTCTGCTTGCAAGGGATTCCTGTGAGAGTTTGGGAATATAATTGTTATTTATCTTCTGGATGTAACTATAGTATTCAGAATAGTGTCCTAATTGTAATATTCATAGTAGTGTCACACAGTTTAAACTTAAGGTTTCAACTGTTTTGAACATATACTTCTGCAACAAAATAACATGTTAAGTCATCTTCTATGTACACCATACTTCTTTTTTCCGATGTGCAGATTGTTGTGTCCAGGCTGCTGATGAACACCAAATAGCCCATCAGTAATACTCCTTGACAGTATTTTAATAACTAGATCAGCCTTATTTTAGATAATGTCTTTTGGTACAATGATCATTACAAAGAACAAGAAGGATAATTATAGACTCATTCAAATATTTAGTCTCCAAAATGGAGTCACATTCATTAGATAAAGAAAGTTGATTCTAGTCACATATTGAAGTTCCATTTAACTTTGTGATAACACTTTCATCTTGATGAAACTTGAAATTTAGGAAAATCTTCATTATATTTGCATCTGTCAAAATTAAAGAGAAAACAAAAGAAATGTAGGCATCACATTCAGACTTCAGGTTGCTAATAGCCCTGTGGGTTTCTCTACCTGTACCTTTAATAACTGAAATGAAATGTTAGTACTTAACAGTTGGAATCCTCTATGATTTTGGTTCTCACTAAATAAGCTGCTGACACAGCATGAGAGCTCATAAAAGATAAAAAAGATCCTCTCTGGTCTGAGCTAAGACACCCTCTCCTACTGCTTTGCTTTACATATGTCTGTGTGGGGCTAAACATCTGGTAGACCACTTATTTGTGAATGAGGGCAATTATCCATGGCACAGGTGCGTTATCCCCTGAAAGATCTTATTTCATTCTAATATAGACATGTCTGCAAATAATTTATGAGGTGCACTTATTTTATAGTCATTTATCCCGTGGAGAATAATTGCTAATCTGCTTTTCTCCTCCTTCCTTCCTTCCTTCCTTCCTTCCTTCCTTCCTTCCTTCCTTCCTTCCTTCCTTCCTTCCTTCCTTTCTTCCTGAACGGTTGAGTTCTGACATCTTTTAGCTTGGATGTGGTATATTTTATGAATATATAAGTGCTAAATAAGATACTGATCTTCCCATGTAAACCTTAGAAGAGATGTTGTAATTTCCAAAGTAATCTATCTCAAGACCACTCTGTCCTTATAGGCAGTAGGTTCGTGGTAGCACTTCCGTTTTGGTAGCCCTTCTCTCTCTCTCTATTGATGGATATAGAAGTCAGCATCATACTTCTTTTTTCCGATGTGCAGATTGTATTAGCTTCCCTCTTGTTCTGCTTTCTTCTTTTGTGCAAAGCTTGAGTCTGTGGACACCTCCTTGAAAGTCAAGGAGCTTCTAATTCTTTGAAAATGGCAAGTTATCATTTGCATTTTACATGTTTGCAAATAATTAATATAGCTTATTAACAGACGTGGCAAGACTTTGGACTTATTCCCTAACAGGCAGCATTCTTTTTAAAGTCCATTCTGAGTTATTTGAAATGAAAGGCAATGGAATTTGTTCTCTTTACTCAGGCTGTATTTTTCTATATAGAGTATCTCCTATAGATATTTATACATTGAGATATTTAACTATAAAATGGAACAGAAATGATGGGCCAACATCAGTGCTTAGTTTGTCAGATTATTTTGGAGAAATCATTTAAGCTCTTTGAATTCAGCCAGCTGGTTAAGCATATGCCCTCAGGAAACACAGACCTAGGTTTGAGTCCCCTCTGTCCAATCACAGACTACGTGACCTCTCTTAAACTTAAGTTTTCTAAGAAAATGAGGATAAAAATCATGTTAATGTACGACAAATTGTCTAAAATGCTTATCACAGTGCTTTAGAGAGGAAAGAATTACTATTATTTAGTGCTCATTGCCTATTAACCATTATTATTAGTAAATACAAAATTAGCAATACCTGCCCTGCCTATCTCAGAGGTTATTGTCAGCATCAAATGGTGATGTATTTATAAAATTCTACATAAATGTAAAATATTATTTTGATATTCTGTAAGCTCTAACTACCCTCCGTAAAAGAATCCTGCTTTCAGTGGTGCCAAAGTGTTAGAAATTCTTTCTTGTTCACTGTTGTATCCATAGCAGTGAGCACAGTGCCAGGCACACGGAGGGGCTCCAGACCTTGGTGTTGAATGCAGCTATTGTGTTGCTTACTTAACCCTTTTTTGAAGCTTGAAACAAATTCTAGTCCTTCCTTCTCTCTGTGAGGTTTTTAAATTCCCCTTTGTTGGGAGTCACTGGGAAAAAAATAAAGGTTACATTCAATTTTTGAGGGTCTGGAGAAGAAGTCAGATGGAATGGGACACAGAATCTTTAAAGGTGAAGCAGACACTCATAGAAATATGGCTTCACCTCACTTTCTCAGGCTATCATTTGGTATTGAGTGGATTCGAGGAACTCAGGGAGTACAGGTGGAGAACCTACTGGGGCTGAGTGATAAGCCGGGCCTGAGATCTGGCCGAGTTAGAGTTAGGTAGGAAGTTAGGCTGCGCCATGTCAGAAACAGTAAGAAAATGCATGACTGATTTTAAAGACTATCCTCTCACTTTTATTTATCTCTCAAAAGAGAGAATAAGTAGAGCACTGAAAGAAAAGTTATTACAAGATCAAGGGAAGGAAGGTGGAGAGGGAAGAGAGAGGAACTAATTTTTTTAATAGCCAAAGAATAATACCATCTTTATTTGTTGCAGCAAATTTAGTTTAAACATGTTAAATATTTGGTATCTTATGAGCCTAGAATATGAGCCTAGAAAATATACTCACACATCTTCCTGTAACTTCTTTTCTACCAAATCACAGTCGTGTCTCCTGTGATATGTACCTGGAGTGATAGGATGTCCATTTCTGGTGTTTGTTTTAGGCGATGTTTCTGTTCTTGAATGAGGATATCATTGGAAACCCTGAGTTTGTCTAATTTAAGTTAAACAGCAATGCTGATAAAATAATCTAGTGGTTCTCAACATGAGTTGGGCATCATATTTGCTTGTGATACTTCTGAAAACATGACTTAGTAATTGGGGAGTTTAGGGTTTAGGGTGAAGGAGACTGGGGGGTGGATGGTTTATATTTTGAAAAATTCTGATGCAGGTGATTTTTTTTAAATCCTCACTGAAGACATGTTTTTATTGCTTTTTAGAGAGAGAAAGGGGGGAGAGAGAGAAAAAGAGAGAGAGAGAAGAAGAAGAAGAAGAAGAAGAAGAAGAAGAAGAAGAAGAAGAAGAAGAAAGAGAGAGAGAGAGAGAGAGAGAGAGAGAGAGAGAGAGAGAGAGAGAGAGAGATTGATTGGTCGTTGACACACCCAGACCAGGGATTGAACCCACAGCCGTTTGGTGTACGCAATGATGCACCAACCAACTGCACCACCTAGCCAGGGCAATGCAGGTGATTTTGATTGTGGAAACCCCCAATTTGGTTCAACCTCAATGTTTTTACAAAGGAGGAATTTTGAGTGAAGAGAAGGGAAGTGGTTTTTTTTAAGAGTGTGCTGTCCAGCGACTGAAGACTTGCCAGTGCCCCAAGAGTAGGAAAATGCCCAGAACACCATGTGCATTAATAAGGACAATTGAGAGATTTTGCACCTGATCAAGACCAGAGCCACAAGCAGATAATAAGTCCTCAAAACGGAACCTTTTCCCTCCCCCACTGCCTCCCTCAGATCTCCCACAGGGCATGTGACAGCATTGCTGGAATAGGTAAGGAGCTCAAGCATAGTGAGAAAGAAATTAATGCCTCACCTGCCGGAAACAAATGCAAGAAATGGTGAGGCTCTCATATCTCCTTACGTAACCTGTGTCCTATTAGTTGGGGCTTTGGGTGCAAACCTAAATATTAGTTATCTTTCTCCCATTAATTATTGTCACACAGATTTAAAGGGTCAGAGACTTGGAAGTTAATGCTTCATGCAGTGTGGGAAAGGAGCACTCTGCCCTTTGGCTGCTGTTTTTCTTTCTGGCTGACTGCAGACCAGTTGTTCCGGGCCCCATCTCAGCGGGCTGGCAAAATGCTAATTTGCATAGGGCAGCAGTTCTCATGTTGGGAAGAGGCAGCATCCAACTCGC
Source organism: Corynorhinus townsendii (assembly GCA_026230045.1). Classification (NCBI taxonomy): domain Eukaryota; kingdom Metazoa; phylum Chordata; class Mammalia; order Chiroptera; family Vespertilionidae; genus Corynorhinus; species Corynorhinus townsendii. The sequence continues at coordinate 8,187,265 of JAPDVU010000005.1, read as the reverse complement.
TCTTGATTTCAGGTGAGCACATGGATCCCAGGACTTACACCCGGTCAGCGTATCTGGTGTGTTTTATGCCTGTTCCTTCTTTATATACACAGAAGACATCTGTGTGTTCCTGCACTGTGACCACCCTGAGTTTCTCTTGTGGCAAACACCTTTCTTTCCTACAAACAAACTAAAAACCAGCCCAAAGTTTTTTGTGTTGTTTTCCTTGGAGTCATGTGATGTGGCATGGGGTTGGGAGGTAAAACACCGAGGTTCTAGTCTGAGCTAGCTGGAGGCTTAAGCGTGTTGATTAAGCTTCCAGAGTTTAGGATTCATCCGAAAATGAAAACAAGAATAGCTACTTGGCTGATCACATGGGTTAAATGGGAATTTTGAAGTTGAAATGGTCAAGCAAGTAATTATAATTTATTGCAATAAAAAAAATCTGTATTCATTCTTGATCATCCCTATCATTGATTGCTGTTCTCAATAGGGGCAGACTTCTGCCCTTGAACTCCTGGGGAAAAATCACACTTTCTGGAATCTTTATTAAACATCAAGTCCAAACTAAAGAACACACTTGAAAGGAAGCGTTGAGGAGTCAGGTGTTAACAGGCAGTGAGATCTTACGAAGATACCACCACGCAGTGGACAGGCCCACAGGGAAGCCCCTCCTGGCAGCCGGACAGGGGGGCAGTGGCCGGATCTGCTCACCTGGCAGCAGACAGGTGGAGAGGCAGCGGGGGGGCAACGCCATTGGCTCTGATGCTTGACATTAATCGCATTCCTATGGAAATTCTGCAATGTTTCTCTCCTGGAAGGGAACTGTCAAGCTCTATTGGATGTTCACGTACACTTTGTTTAAGGATCAAACAAACAAACAAGTACAACCACCAAGTGGTTTTGCCCCAGCAGCATCCTGAAGTGGAATGGAAGCGATACGAAGTTTATTATGGTAGCCAACACTTGAGCCTTCTTAACGTTTTGAGGGCACAGGCCTCTCTCTTGTGGTGAGAAAATTTTTTTTTTTTGCTGGAAAAATACTGGCTAGTATTCAGCCTGTTCCCTTCTCCCACTGCGGCTCTTAGTTGCAGATCTGAGTTTAATTTCTCTCCGGAAGCACGGGAGGGTGTTGCTGCTAGAATAGGGATTTGACTTCTTTGCCTGCTGAAGGAGCGAACAGGCAGCCGTTAGGAGAATGATGGAATAATTTGCTCAGGCAATGTGACTCCATGGCTTGCTCCTATACCCTTGGGGATGCACCTCTTTTCCATAGAAGAAAGGTGGGTTCTCTTAAAGACTGTGGAGTCTGGCTGGTAAATATTAATAAAAGCTAATTAATGAAGAAAGGAACGCATAGTATTTCTGTTGCTTGTTTCCCAATGTCCCTACTGTCTGTAGGCCTCTACTCCGATGTTCATGACTTGTTAGTGAATGACACATCTTTGGCTGGTGGTCTCAGGTTTTCTTTGCAGTTTAATAACATCAGCAAAGATCTCGCTCCTTCAATCTCTCCCTTATGCCATACTCAGTAAGTTAATGCTATCTCCCCCCATAATCTGAAGACAAGCTGTTATAGCGCCAAGCATCATTTTAAAGCAGGAAACAGGGTTAAGGGAAGGGAGGCCTTTCCTTTCTCCCATTTCTTGTATCAGGGAAGAAAATCATTCCCAGAATTCTCTCAAGGCTGCTTTGGCTTAGATCTCATTGACCAGCATGGGATCACATGTCTATATCAGCAGTCACTGGCAAAGGGGAATGGCTTTCTCATTGTTGCCTTACTTGTCATGATTCTGACTGAGGTTAGGCAAATTCTCTCTCCCCTAACAAAACTGGGGCTCCAAAAGAGGAAGTAGGAAATGACTACCATCACTTTCTACCGTATTTCTTGAAGGCAGCATCCACATCGTATTATGTAGTTATCCTTAGCATCTAGCATAGTGCTTGGTCCATGGTAGAGCCTAGAGAAATCTATAAAAATAAAAGCATAGTATGCTAATTAGACCTGCCCTCCTTTCAACGACCTTCCAGACGAAGCCGGGGCTGCAGCCTCATCCACAGCTGCTGCGAGGGGGCATCCACGCAGCCACTGCTGCTGCGAAGGCCTACTCTTGCATGAATTTCATGCATGGGGCCTCGAGTTATGAAATAAATGGTAAATGGATGGATCCAGAGAGCCAATAAATAAGAATTGATCCCAATAATAGTGGCATTTATTGAGAAACTAACATATTCCAGATAAACAATAAATACAATTTCTAATTCTTGTAGCCACTCTCTAAGATGGGTTTTAATATCTTCATTTTATTTATCGAGAAACTAGGCAAAGAGAATTTGAGGAACTTGCTTGAGGTCATAAACCTAGAAAGTGGCAAGCCTGTGTGGTTCCGAAATCCAGTTTTCTTCTTAATACAGAGTGTCTCTCCGTGTGGGGACATGGTTTTTGGCTCCCCTTGGCTTGCCTGATATGATAATTTTATTTAGTGTCTTCAAGGAATAGAGAATCTCTGGTAGAAACTGAAGTCTCTAGCTTGTATCTTCCCTAAGCATCCATATCTGTAAATGAATCGAATTGAATGGGAAGGCAGCAGACAGAAGTGAAATATAGGTAATACATCAGTTTCTGAGTTATTTTTTAAAATTGATTTTCTAACCTGTTCAACTTAGTTATTAAGTTTTGAGACTTTGAAAAATCAGCTACTTAAGTTAGGGAGAATATATAGTTTCCTTAACTGTAAAATGGGGAAGATAATAGTATCTATTTTTCATAGGGTTATGCAGATTTAATATTTGGTTATACACATGTAAAGTACTTAGCACAGTGACAAACACATTCTAAGTCCTATTTAACATGGCTATCTCTAAGAACAGGGACTATGCCTTCTGAGCTCACCATTATAGCCTTACCATAACCTCGCCAGAGAGCCCAGAGCATGCATATAGTAAGTGCACAGCAAACAAGATGAATGGGTGAAGATAGGGACAGCTACTTTAACAAAAATATCGTTTTGTGGTGTTTTTCCCCCCAATAATTCTTATAGTCTATCTATAGTACATAATAACAGGCATGGCTGGCTTTTGGAACTTGGGCATGCAAGATTTTAATGTCTGTCCACGCTATTTGAAAACCTACTTAAATCTTTAAATTTTGCCTTGATTCTGATGGACATCAGTGCTTGAATCCCGATAGGCTTCCAGCCCATGTAGACAGGCAGCTTTGAACCTTTCCAAAGGTCCCAATGTACTCTTCTTTATTTTAACAGATTTATTACATTTGTCTTATTTAGTGAAGCTCATTTTCTCTTCTCCTATTAGAGAGCCCCAAATTTGTACTGTCTAATTGGTTGGCCTTCAGGAATTTATTGAATTTCTTGGCAGGACTTTTGGTGAAGTAGGGTAGATATTTTAAGTGTTTTCAACCACTTTATCTCTGGCCTCATTTTTATATGTATGGTTTCTGTCTACAGACCCTTCAAACTCTTGTAATAGGAAATAGGCAAACCAAAGACATTAATCAGCTGGTGGAAGGTATTGGGCTATGGATTCATATGTTGACTCGTTCATTTATTCATTAATTTTATCTATGGCAAATATACTAGTCCCTAGCAGTAGGTCATTAAGACATTCTAATGACTGATATAGGAAAGGGTGTTGACTGAATCTTGATAGGACAAGATCCAGGGGGCAGAAGATAGAAACCTTGATAGGACAAGTAAAACCTGGAGGGGTAGGAGGGCAGAGTAGGAAAGAAAAGGAGACTGAGAAGAAAAGGGCTAATAGATGAGTAAAATGAAAATATACAAGTAAAACCTTTAAAAACATCCTTCTAAAATGTCAGCCAGTACAGATAAGGTTTTCTTTCACTGGCAATAATGCGTGTGAAATGCATTATTCAGAAAAGACAATATCACCAAAGTCAGTATGTATGGTGACAACTTTGCCTGTTGCAGAATGAAAAAAAAAAAAAAAATAGCGACGTGGATGTGCTTCAAGTAAATGAAAACGAATCCAGTTCATAATCAAGTAAAAATGTTATGGGTCCAGAGCCAGAGAATATTCTTATAGTGGGCTTTTTTCAGCACCCTAAATTTAACCAGATGGAATGCTTTTTAAAGCACCACCCTATTCAAACTTTGGAAGTGAAGAATTTGTCTTTTAATGGTAAATTTGCATTCCATCAAAAGATGGAACACATCATCCCCAGCTTACTTAATTCCCAGAGATAAATTGTAATGTAATTTGTTTTACTTTGTGAGCTCTGCAGAATACCTGGATTTCTGAAAAATTATCTCAGACATGATCCGGCAGAGGTATACAAACAACATGGGTTGAGGCACATTAAAAATGCGAACTCCATTCCTGGTATATTGAAAACCATGCAACCACAAATTCTTGTTGGTTTTAATATGAATATCCTATTTCACAAGCCCCAAATAGTGAGGTTAGAGAGAGAATACTCACTACCCTGAATATGGAAAAATTAATGCAGCTGAATTATTAAGGGAGAATCTAGTTGCCGAAATGCAAATGGGTCAACAGCGAGCTAACACAATCCAACAGGGAACCGTGGGCTCCGTCAAAAGCTGTTGGCTTGGAAGTAGTCCCGTGTGCTACTGAAATAGCATCTCGATTTTCTGATAGATACGGCAAGTGGAAGCTGCAGTGGAGGAATTAGTGCCCATGTTGCTCTAATTTCTGTACAATGGGCTATGCTTTCATTAGTCAGGTTGATTCAGACATCTGTTGGTGCTTGGAATAAAAACACAGCACCAACAGTCAACAAATATTTATTGAATGTCAAATATGTATCCAGCACTGTGGTAGGCCCTGGGACTGTGAGAGGTGGTAGATACAAAGAGAACTAAGACACTTGCTTATTCTTGTGGAATTAAGAAGCCCAGCAAAGGATCCAGTTGTGGAAACAGAGCGCCATATTGTGCTGGGGGCTTTACTTGAGATCGGCACACAGTGTACGGAGGGTCAGGGAAGGCAGCTAGGATTGCTCCCGGGGTAAAGTGAGGGAAAGTTCACAAGTATTGAGCACATTGGTGGGCCAAGAAGGAGGAGACAGAAAGAGCATTCAGGCAAAAGAAGAGTATTTCTAAAGCCTAGCCCTAGGAGGTTTGGTCAATCACCTGGGAATGGCAGAGGAGTTGGTGTGGTTGGATCAGAGTGCATGAGAGGGATATTAATATTACTTTTGAGCCTCAAGATAATCCCGGGAAGTGAGTGGACACCGTGACCTCTACTTGACAGATGAGGAAGCAGAGGCTTCGTGAGGTTAAGCAACCTAACCAACATCACCCAACTTGGGATCATTTTCACAGCTTTCATCTTCTAACCTTGAGTAGTAGCTCTAGAGATAAGAGCACACCTGAATTTTGGTTCATGATATTAAAATGTTAATGTGGGAGAAAAGATGAGGTCTTAATAAAAATAATGCTAAACATGGTAAACTTTCAAATACTTGAGAGTGAATTACGCACTACATGTAAACCTGCCTCCCGCCATCAGGCACATTTTTGTTTGCCTACTGTTGTCAGAAAATGACCTTTCTTGGGATACATCGAGATGAGAGGCTTCCTTCTGAGATTTACTTGTGTTGTAAGTGGTCCACTTAAACTTAAATCCATTTGAATGGTTTGCTATAATGTGTTGATGCACCTTAAAAGGAATTTTATCCTGTAACATGGGAGAAAGAAACTGAGAGATGGGCAGGGGCTCCTGGCCTGGGGGAATTCCACACAGACAAGAGGAGAGGATGAAGGATGGTTTAGTGCATAAAAGAAGTGAAACACAGAAGTCTTTTGATTTATCATCTAGGTAATGGAGTCAGAAAACAAAGCCCAGGGAAAGAAATATAGTCAAAGGAATATGAATTATAATGAACACTTAAGTGAAGTAATGGGGTTAGGGGAGGAAAGGAGGCAAAAGAAAGAAAGTATGAGGAGAATGGGCCTTATTATGTGGTTATATGGGAAGAAAGAAATCATGTAAGAAAGTTAATGACCTGTTTAGAAAGAAGAGAAAAAGCAGGCTCATTTCCCGGGATAGGCCACCCCAGACTCAGATGGTAGTTGTCGACCCTTGGAAGTCAACATGATAGTCAAATTCTGCTCTGCTACTGAAGAGGTCTTCAAATTTAGACTGGAAAATTTAATGAGCTCACTTACATATAAAAATTATCTGAGCACTCTAAAGTTAGAATATTTTTAGATTTTTCTCCTGTTTTGAATTATTCCATTTGGTTTTATTTGTATTGATATTTGACAGTTGATTTTGTAATAAATTCCTCCATTGGGTAATTCATCAGTTGGATACTTTATTTTCCACAAAAATATATAATTACATACCTCCAGTAGTAAGACTAAAGAGAAAATTCAAAAATACTTTAGAAGAGACACATTTTTTTGTGTGGGTTTCTGAATCAAGAGAAGAGATTTACTAAATAGCAATAACAAACATGCTATTCTTACACTACAAATCAAATAATACAGAAATAATTTGCTAATGAGATTCACATTTATATAATATACAATTATAAAACACTATCCCAAGAATGATAATTTCATCAAATTGCCATTTGACATGTTGTATAATCACTAAAATAAGAGCAATAAAACAAAAGAGAAAAATTCAACACTATTTTAGAAGACAAAAAATTCTTTGTGTATTTCTGGAATATTTCAGTAAACTTTTCATACATTAATTTCACTACCTACAAATAGACTATAATAGAAGGAATTAACTTTGCAAATTCAGTTTTAAATAATCTATAGCCATAAACTATTATCTTAAAAACTATAATGCCTTACATTTGAATCATTGTATTGTCACTTAATTGCTATTAGCAATAAAACTAGAAGAGAAATAAATGAAAATTATTTTAGTGGAGAGACAAAAATTCATCTTTCTGTGGCTCTGGATTTTCAGAAGTAGTCTTATTGGCAGCTGAGATTAACTCCAAGGGTGATTTACAATTTCTTGGTTGTGTGGAAGGAGACCAAACAAAGTTAGTGGTTGCTGTAGGGACATTTCCTGCTGGTGGAGAATGTGCTGGGCCAGAGATGTCCCGCGGTGAAGATGACTCCTGAGAAGTTCCTCCTCAGTTTCCCCTTCTCAGAAATTTCCCCCTGGGACTCCTCGGATGGGAGGATGAGGTGGAGGACTCTGGACCAGCATTTGTGTGTACAAGGGGAGGGGCAAAGTACCTGTCAGTGTGAGGAGGGCTAGGAAAAGCTCTGTCGTACAGAAAAATTGCTGCCACAGGGTGAAGTTGGCCAGATGGGAGGATCCTGCTCCTGCTGTCCTGACCCTGGGAAGATCGTATGTGGTCCAAGCCTGGCACTGGACCCTGCATCCCACCACAGCCTGATTTTCCTCCTTCCTCAGGACCTGGTTGTCTAGAGGTAGTCCCCATGCACCTGACATCCCATTTGGAACATCAGATACATTAAGGACAGGTTTTGAGGCCTTTAAATTATTCTTCAGTAATATTTTATCTCAGGCATGAATTTCCCTTTTTAAGTTAAGAAAGTTTTTCTCAGATAACAAAGTTGATAATAGTGAGTGATTCTTTTGACTTTTTCTGAAAGAATCTAGAATTTTACAGGGTGTCCAGCTCTTTACATGCATGGCTGATCTTTTTATCTTCCTTAAAAAGATTTACTTCTATTTTCCCATAGTAAATTCTTTCTAAGTTGGATATTTAGTGAAAATTCATTTCCTCCATGCATTTCAAGAAGAAATTGAAACCACTGTTCTTCCTTTCTACCTGACTGCAGCAAAGTTCTTTCAGTTTGATGACTTTTAATCATTCACAGCATCGATTATTTTATTTTACACAACTAATTTAATGTACATTTTCTTTCTGTTTTCTTCAAAAGGTCTTAAGAGTTTAACTCATCTGTATCAATCAGTTTTTTCACAACCCCTTTGGATTGATCTCCTGAGTCTCCGTTGTCTAAGGCAGTGGTTGCCTCCAGTTTCAAGTTCTTGCTATCAATGAACAGCAACCCAATATCTCATCCCAATGCTTACCCCAACACTTGATCTGATTTTCTTCACCATTTTGATTTTTTAATGTCACTTTAGACTTTTAAAATACTTTAAAATAAATGTTTGCTTTTCTTTTTCCTTCTTTAGTTTTTGTAGAAACAGCTTTGTGCATCCCTGAAGATGAGAATGTTCATCTTAAGTATCTTTTAGTGCTGTCTGAAGTTATTCTTCATTCTAATAATATATTTTGAAGGAGGTTTTGCTTGTAGCTACTTGAGATTGAATGTGTTTTGATACGTCTTCTAAATTCTGAATTTTTCTTATAGTGTCATTCATTAGATTAACTTGTCAGGCATATTTAGATTTCATCTAGTTATTTTAACTTATCAAGTCTATTAAACATGTAGAGAGTAAGACCACTTTTATACAAACTGTGTCAGAAAATAAAGAAGGAAGAAATATATACCAGTTTACTTTATGAGATCAATATAAGACTGAAATCCAAATCTTTTAAAACTGAAAATTATTGATGAAAGAAACTAAAGAAAATCTAAATAAAGACAAAGGTATACCATGTTCATAGATTTTAAAACTTAGGAATGTTAAGTTGTCAACTCTTCTCAAATTGATTCTTAAATTCAATGTAATTCCAATAAAAATCCCAAAGCTATTCCTTTTAGAAATTGAAAATTGATTATAAAATAGATATGAGAAAAAAATCTAGAATAGTTGAAAATTTTTGAAAAAGAATTGAGTATGGGGACTCACATTACTTGAATTCAAGACTTGTGATAAATCTAAAATGGTCAAGAGAGTGTGGTATTGGTGTAGGAATGTGCAGAGACATCAATGGAACATAACAGAAAGTCGGTAATTAGACCTACGCTTTAATGGTCCTTTGGTTTTTAAAATAAGTGTCAAAGTGATTCCATGGCGAAAGGAACGGTTTTGTTGTTGTTGTTTTTAGCAAATGATTTTGGAATAACTGCATATGCACAAGCAAACATAGACTTTGATCTCTGTCTCACACAACGCACAAAAATTAGTTCAAGGTGGGTAATGTACATGAGCATAAAAGTTAAAACAAAAAGGCTTTTAGAGGAAAATGTAGGACAATATCTTTGTGACTTAAGGAGAGCCAAAGGCTATTACACAGGTCAGAGAAAGCAATTACCATAAAAGGCAAACGTCAATAAAATGAGCTTCAGTGTCTGAAGTTCACCTTCTGAAGTCCTGAACTTTAACTCATCAAAACACCTCATTAAGAAAATGTAAAAGCAAGTCACATGTTGGAGGAAAACAGTCGAAATGCAAGTATCTGACAGAGGATTTGTGTCTGGAATATATAATGAACTTGCTGGTCATATTGTAAAACGGTATAGCCACTTTGAAAACTGGAAGTTTTTAAATGAAGTTAAACAATGAGACTAGCTATTTTCAGAATTTATACAAGAGAAATGAATACACGCGTCCACGGAAAGACTTGTATAGTACTCTCCCTAGCAACTGTATTCATTATAGCCCCAAGGGAAAAATGACAGATGTTGATCAACTGAAGAATAGGTAGGTATCTTTCTACATATTTCACACAGTGGTATGAGATATTTCATACAAGAAATTTTATACAATGAAATACTAATTAGCAATAAAAAAGGAATGAGCTACTGTTTTATATAGCAACATGGATAAGCTCAAAAGCATTATGTTGACTGAGAGAAAACAGACATAGGGTACATATTATATGATTCGGTGGATATGAAACTCAAGAACAGGCAAAACTAATCTATAATAGCAGATAGCAGAAGAGTGGGTAACTGGAGGAGCGGGGTGGTGGGATGTGAGCCCAGAGGAGCTTTCTGGGGTAAGGAAAAGATCTGTAACTTGATTGTTTTGGTCATTTGGGTTTTTCTATTCCCTTCAAATCTTAGTGAATTGTACATTTTGCCTTAAAAAGTCTGGCTGGGGTACCTCAGTCAAGAGAATGGAATGGACACATTCTAAAACCATGCAACGGCATCTGGATGATAACTTGCTTCTTAAGGATCCTTTGGCATCTTGAGCGAGCAATCAAGGAACTATTAACAGAGCTTGAGCACTCTCACTCTCAATAAACAGGATACGTTCACAGTTTTCAACTGCTCTTTCCCTGACTTCACGGTAGCTCCTGTTACTAATGATAACCAATATTGGGGGAGACGGGGGTGATGTGGGAAACACAGTCTCACATTACCTCAAATTAAGATCCTGTGGGAGTGGGTGGTAGAGGAATCAGTAGCAGAGGAGAAATGGGAGACAATATGGCATTTAGCTTAAAGGGGGAAAAGCCTGTTTGAATATTTACATAAATAGAGATTTTACTTAGAATTAAAGTAAGTTGTAATGTCCATATATCGAACGTGAGTCACAAAGGATTCAGAGGTCGAGAGATACTCACCAGCAGTGAACAGTGTTTGCTATACGTATGTTTCACGATTCTCTGGTATTTAATAGATCACAGGTGTTCTAACACTGTCTAGGATGTTCGTGTACCTTTTACATTGTTGTACGTGTGTGTTTTGGTTTTTGTTTTGAAATCAGGCTTCAGGCTTATTTTGCCTTTAAAATATCATCAACTCTTTCACATACTGTATGATTCCATAACTCTCCAATAGGTAAAACTACAGAGTTGGAAAACATTAGTAGTTGCCTTGTGCTGGGCAGCTACAGGAGTTGTAACTAGGGGGGTACAGTGTTTTACTTTTGGCTGATAAAGTTGTTTTAAAATGGGTTGTGGTGCCCTGGCTGGTTTGGCTCAGTGGATAGAGTGACGGCCTGTGGACTGAGGGGCCCCAGGTTCGATTCTGGTCACAGGGCACATGTCGGGGTTGCAGGCTCAATCCCCAGTGGGGGGCGTGCAAGAGGCAGCCAATTGATGATTCTCTCTCAACATTGATGTTTCTATCTCTCTCTCCCTCTCCCTTCCTCTCTGAAATCAATAAAAATATATTTATAAGTAAATAAATAAATAAAATGGGTTGTGGTGATGGTTCCACCACTGTGAATATACTAAACACCAATGAATCTTACATTATAAGTGGGTGAATTGTAAGGTATTGGAATGATCTATAATAATAAAAATGTAATATGCTAATTAGACCGGACATCCTTCCAGACGACCTTCCAGTCAAAGCCCGGGGCTGCAAGGGCTGAGGCAAGCTGCAGCGGTTGCGAGGGCTGAGCCCCTTGTACAAATTTCATGCAGCGGGCCTCTAGTATCTCAATACAGCTGCTAAAATATCAGCTTTAAGCTGCAATTCATTTTAATTGCCGTTAAGCAGATCAGCAAATTAAAGTCCTTGCCTTTGACAGTGCCGGAGTCACAGCACCAGAAAGGATCACTGCCAGAATCCCAGATCATCCCAACCCTGAGGGCCACAGGACAGAGCAGGAAGGGTTTAGGCTGCTTCTCCCTCAGCCTGGGAAGGTGTTTGCTGCCCCACAGTAGCTTCACATTCTTCCCCCAAGTGTCTTTCCCCTAGGGCCCCCGGGATTGCGTGAAGTGAGCTGAGACACCCCCACCCCGGGCCAGGCCCCGTGAAGCTGGTCATTGAGTAGGGGAAGTAGGACGACCTGTGTTTAAATTGTACAAATGTAGGCAAATGGACTACATACTTGCAGCCTCTGTTTTAAAGCCCTGTTCTAAAATTTGGACATGAAAACATACAATACAGATAGTTTAAAAAAATCAATGGGAAAAATATCTTCAGGTGAGGATTAACAACAATGACAAAAAAAAAGCAACCAATAAATGCATAAATAAGTGGAACAACAAATAGATATTTCTCTCTCTCTCCCTCTGAAATCAATGAAAAAAAATGCATGGTGCAGCTCTAAGAGGGCCAGTGGCATACTGCATCCTATGTCTTAATCACAGCACCCGGGAGGTGGAAGTGGCCAGCAAATGGCTGAAGGCCAATGCGCTTTAAATTTTAAATCCTAATTAAAATGTAAAATATGAATTGCTCTGGGAGGGCAGTGCCTATGTTTTGTAACTCTTCATGCTGTTCACAGTGCCTTTTACATGCCCAGTGTGGGAGCCAAGGAGTGCGGTAGAAATATCTCAGTTTGGGAGTCAGACAAGCCTGGTCTGAATACCAACTGGCCCAAACTATCAAATTACTTAATGCTCGAAGCCTGTTTTCTTCATCAGATGGGGCGGCTGTAACTCATAGAGTTGTGAGATCTAAATCAAAGACCATAAACTGTCTCGCAAAATTTTGGACACATAGTTAAAGTGCACATTGAATGAATGGTAGTTCTTTCTTGTCGTTAATGGGTAAAAAATAACTGTCCTATTCAAATACAGATATGAATTATTCCCAAATTAAGTATTAAATTATTTAATTGGAAATGTTATGATAAAATTATTATTGTGAAAGACATTCTGAGTGAATCAAATTTTAAATCTAAAAATGATAAGAAATTATAGAAAAATATACCATTTTATGAAAGTATACAGAAGGCCTTTCAAAGCATGAAATGACAACAAATTTGTAAAGGGAAACACTGATCAATTAAAATAACTAAGGATTTAAATCTGTATATGGAAAAATCACAGTAAATAATCTGAAAGACTAAGTACAAATAAGGGAAATATTTTATTGACAAAAATCTGATATTATTAATATATAAGGCCCCTCCATATCAATTAAAAGTCAAACAATCAAAGTAAAAATGGATAAAGTACATAGACATTCAGTGGGAGAATTAAAACAGGTTAATTATATAAAATGTATTTTTACTAATAATTTAAAAATATTAATTTAAGTTTAAGAGTTATTTTTACATATATATATATTTGGTAAAGATTAAAATCAGTGCTATCTGGAACATATTCCAAGATAAAGGATAGTCTGGGTCATTAAACAAATACTAACAAATTTAAGAGCAAAGAAATTTTGTTTTCTCTAACCAAAATGTAATTAAATTAGAAATCAATAATAGAAAGATACCAGAAAAATTTTCAAACACTTGGAATCACTTCTAATAGATAGCTAAGTAATCATAGATCAAATAGAAAGTCCCAAGGGAAATAAAAAAATACATTGAATTCAAATGAAAGTACAACATATCAAAATTTGTAAGACAAAGCTAACGCAGAAATGAGAACAACATTTATAGCAATAAATAAATACATCAGAAAAGAGAAAAAGTCTCAAATAAACCAAGTTCTCAAAAACCCAGAAAAAGAAGAGCAAAATAAACTATTAAATAAATAAAAGGAAAGAAATAATATATATAAGCAGAAATCAGTGAAATGAAATCAGAAAAGCAACAGAGAAAATCAATACAACAAAGAATTGGTTCTTCAAAATGATCAATAAAATTGACCAACATGTAGAAAGATTGACAAAAAAGAGATGGGAATAGAAAAGGTAATAACACTGCATATCCTGCAAACATCAAAAGGGTAATAAGGAAACAATATTACAAATAACTATATACTACATACATTTGACAACTTAGATGGAATGGACCGATGCCTTGAAAAACACAAACTATTACAATTCACCCATTAAGTAATCAATAATTTGAATAGCTCTATAAGAGAAATCAAATTTATAATTTAAAAACTCCCCAAAAAGATATCTGCAGGCCCAGGTGCTTTTCCTGAAGAATTCTACCAAACATTTAAAAACATTAACACCAATTTTACACAGAAACATCCAGAAAATAGAACAGAAGGGAACTCTTCCCATCTTATTTTATAAGGCCAGGATTACTCTGATACCAGACCAGATAAAGACAGTGCAACAAAAGAAAACCATAGTTGAATATCTCTTATGAACTTAGACACAAAAATCCTTAACAAAATATTTCCAAACAGAATCAATAATGTATAGAAAGAATTATACAACATGACCAAGTAGGATTTTCTTTAGCTATGCAAGGTTGAATTCAGTATTTGAAAATTAGTCAACATAATCCACCATGTTGACAGGCTAATGAAGATAAACTTTATGATCATATGAGCTGATGCAAAAGAAAGCATTTTTTTAAACTTTTTAATTAAATTTATTGGGGGTGACATTGGTTAATAAAATTATATAGATGTTAGGTGTATAATTCTATAATACATTATCTGTATGTTATATTGTGTGTTCACCACCCTAAGTCAACAAAAGAAAGCATTTGACAGAACTCAATCATGATAAAAACTCTAAGTTAATGATAAAGACAAATGACTGCAACTTGTTACAAAAAAATCCTACAGCTAACATTATGCTTAATGACAAAGGCTTTCCTTCTAAGAGAGAAATAAGAACAAGGCAAGGATGTCTGCTCCCACCCCTTTTATATAACATAGTTCTAGAAGTGCTTCATTCATAATAGCCAAAATCTGGAACCAACTAAACCAGAGCAAGGGTTAAATGGTGATACATTCCTACCATGGAATACTATTCAGCAACAAAAAGGAAAAAAAAACAAAACCCCTCACTATTAATGTAACAACTTGGGTGCATATCAATACTATTAATGCTAAGTGAGAAAAGCAATTCTCAAAAGGTCACATACTGTAAGATTCCATTTACATAGCCTTCTTGAAATCGCAAAATTATAGAGACAGAGAACAGATGAGTGGTTTCCTGAGGTTGATGAGGGGTGGCAGGTCAGAGAGAGATGGGTGTGGCTAGAGAAGGCAACATGGGTAGTCCTTATGGTGACAGAAATGCTCTGTATCGTGCCAGTGTCTGTATCCTGGCTGTGATATTGTCTGTAGTGTTAAAATATTTTACATTTTGGGAAACTGGGCAAGGGTATAGGAGAGCTCTCTGTAATTGTTTTTATGAGGACTTGTGAATCTATTATTATATTAAAATAAAAAGTTTATTTTGAAAAACCATTCAAAGTAGTAAGTGTTATTAAAAAGGACATTATCATACACTGTTTTCTTTTTGGCTAACATATTGGTTTAACATTTTAAAGGAACACAAGATAATAACTATCATAATTTAAAAATTGCATATCTTTTAACCAGTAATTACACTTTTAGGATTCTCTCTTAAAGAAATCCCTTCATAAAAATGCTTACTTTATGTACTTAATGATATAAATTTTATATATATAGTTGATTAGTAGGGTACAGGTCCAACTAATTAGAGTGTTCATGTAAATGAATATTCAGAGATGACCAGAAATATAGTCATAATATATTATTAAGTGAAAAAGCAAGTTCAGAGCAACAGTTTCCAGTCTTGTAGTAATAATCATATCTATGCTTATAGAAATAGAGGAAAACCCCCCAGAACAAATAGAAATCAAGGTGTAAACTGCTCATCATCACCCAACCCTGGGGCTGGGGAGATGAGAGTACAAGAAATCTTCACTGTGTACTTCATCTCTTTCTGCACTGTTTTCCTTTCATTAGGTACTTTTACTGTTTTTATACTAACTATGACATAATATCAGCAGAGGGTTTTTGCATTTGGAGAGGCACCTTTTTATATATTTCACCTCATTTAATCATCAAACCGCCTTGTGAGGTAGGTAAGAATATCTGGTTTTGAAAAGAGGAAGTGGATGTTCCCCGAGATGGACTAACTTCCCCGACGCCCATCCGCTGGAGAAGGACAGAGCCCAGTTCTGGAAATCTTTGGCCCATACTTTTCCCAGGCTGACTCCATCGCTCACCTGCTTGGGACTTTCCTTGCTTGCCCGCATCTCTTTGCCTTGTTGGAATGACTCTTCCATGCACCCATGTTGCAATCTGCCCGTCAAGACCATGTCCTTTCGAAAGCTTATAGAGTGGGAGTAGACCCCTACTCCTCCTTCAGCAGCTGTCCTTCAACTGCTGCTTCACTCCAGTGGCTTGGCTGCACTTAGGATACGTTGCATATGGCTAATCTTCTTTAAGCGTGTGCCTTGTATGTCCCCAAGGAGGTCTTAGGTGGTGGTATAAAAGACAGCGGACAGATCCACAAATTCTTTCGTTGTCTCCCCAGTGATGGGAAATGCAGTCCTCAGTTCAAAATGAGCCTTATTGAAGCAGTTCAATATCTGGCTTAACATCATCTTCTAAAGTAGCATCTAATTGCAACCCACAAAGGACTTAGTATTCTTTCCCATTGCTACTGAGGAAAATAAGAGAGGAGAATCACAAAAGGCCCCCAAATAAAAGTGGACAAGGAATCCTTGCACCCTCCCACTGAGAGCCACTTCCCTCTGGAAATGTAGTAACATGGCTTAAACAGGTTAGCAGATCATTACAGAGAGTTGTTTTTTTTTTTTTTTTAGTTAAAAGATAAAATACTGTTTTGCCAGCAGCCACTTCTATGTGACAGCTACTCCGGTTGAGTTTACGGGGCTGATGTTAAAGAGGGAATCGGACTCTGTTGACAAGTTGTCTGACCCAGAAACTGTAAAAGTTCAGCTCTTTTGCTGTTAGTTTGACCTCTCATTAACATGTTTGGCTCCTGCCTGCTTCTGGTGAGGTTAACCATGGGATGGGTTTTTCTATGCAGTCAAAAGATCAAGACCAAAGTTTTGAAATCTGATCAACAATCCTAGTCTTGTTTATGATCTCCGACCACAAATGATCTGGTGGGCTGTCTTCTATTAATCATCACTCGAAGCGGGGCAGGAGGGAGTCCCCTTGCTCTATCTTTTGTGCATGGGAAGGCTCCCCTCCATTTAACCTTGCTGCAGGAGCCTGCCATCATCATTTCTCTTGCTGATGGGTGGCCAATGTGTTATTGTTTGCTCCCTTATTCGAGTTGGTGGGTGGCATTTACAGTGCGAGCATTCCACGCCTGGCGGTTGAGGGGTTGAGGACTGGGGAGGAGAGGTAAGCTAAGGAGGCAACAGCTACCTCTGTGATGAGATTCCGAAATAAGCCGAAAGGGTTCCCATCCTAGCAACCCTCCAAAATACATAGAAACACATCTGTCCCTTATTGTTCCAGCTTGCCTTAATGGTGAGTCATTCAAGTTCTTCAAACCATACAATTACACATGCTCACAGCAGGGGAAAGAGAGATGAGAAAGCGGGGAGGGGTAATTTAACCAAACCATGCGTATCAGTGGTTTATACCGATAAGGGAGACTGAAGAATTCCTTTTGAGGCACACACACCTCCATAGGCATACATATGTAAAAGAATTACATGTATATGTGTATAAATATATGTATCTATATCATCTCTTGTATGTTCAGAGGAGAAAGTAAGTGGGGTATTCCATTACAGAAAAGTAATACAAAATAAATGTGGGTATTGATTTGAAACAACGGACAGAATTCACTCCTGTGTGCTAGGTTATCAGACTCCTGCAGTTTGGCAAAGATGTTTTTTCTTCTGAGAGAATTATAGTTGAAGAAATTTAGCAGTTTAAGAACGAAAGAACAATTAAAGGTATACAAATCATTGATTATAAGGAAATAAATAGGGTGTACAAGCTTACTATGCACACTCATGCTTATACTCACATTTTCTAAACTCCCGCTATGTGTGTGTTTGTGTGTGTATGTGTATGTGTGTGTGTGTGTGTGTGTGTGTGTGTGTGTGTGTGTGTGTATGAACTTTTTTCTGAAGCCATGGTAAAAAAATTTGGAGGTTGAGACATCATGGAATATTATTTTTATGCTGTATGATAAACAAATGAAGACATACTATATAATTATAGATATGACATCTTGTAGGAAAAAGAATTTGCCATAGCACTGGGTCCTAGGCCATCCCTTTAATATATTCAATATATCTAACTTCGCAGATGTTAGTAGGAGTGGCTTAATGGTGCAGGGAAAGTCACCCATAATAGAGAGACCTTTAGACTTTAACATTTATTCTTATAAAATAGTTCTCTAGTTAGGTTTTACTCAAATCATAATTTACCACAGAATTAAAAAGTGAAATTCATGATTTTTCAATGCTTGTAAATATTTTAACATGTTTATTTTAAAAGTATATTTTTGAAAATAGTTGATAAAACTAAAAGGTTGGGAAGTCCTTTATTTATATTCAGTCACAGAATTTGCATTGCCTTTAATTATAGCTCATTGTATCTTTATCTTCTCTGGCTCGTCTTCCTCTACCTGATCAGGGCAATGAAAGGAAGTGTGAAATGCATTTCTTACCTAGGATTATTTTCGGCATGGTTCACAGGCTCTGTATATCTATAATAATAAAAGCATAATATGCTAATTAGACCGGACGGCCTTCTGGACGACCTTCCAGACAAAGCCGGGGCTGTGAGGGAACCCCAGGTCCTAGGTGCCTGCAGGCGGCTGGAGGGGAGCCTGGGTCCTGGGTGCCAGAGGGAAGCCGGTGCCGATAGCTGGGGGAAGGAAGGCCTACTCTTGCACGAATTGTGTGCATCAGGCCTCTAGTAAAATAATAAGAGGTGCGGATCAAATGTTAAAGGATCATTTAATTCAGGTCCGAAAGTTGCCATTTATCTATAATGTAAGACCCTCTGTTAGTATGATAAATTGTCATGATGTAATTAATGCCTTTTATGCATCAACAGCTCACCATTGTGTGATATTGGTCCTATATTGGTCCTAGGAGTATTTGAAGGCACATTTTGTACCTGAATATGAAAGTCATCCTAGTTTAGTGTTCTCACTCCTTTGCCCAATTGAATGTTATGTGTGGATGTGTTCTGAGAAAAGAGTTTTTGCATAAATCTGAATTCAGGGCACATGAAAAATGTATCTACCCTAGATCATCTTACCTTAAATATATTTCATTTTTTGCATATGCTGTATTTTCAACACTTCTTCATGCGGTGCATTTAAGTAGTAGCTTTCCTTTTAAGTTGAATGAAGACTTTTTGTTCATGTTTTAAATACTTATAATTGAGTCTAGAGAATATTTTAAAATGTTTTCCATAAAATTTTAAGTTTATGACAGGACAATTTAGAAATGTACTTTCAAATGATATTGTTCTTATTATTGTGAATTTCTTACCTTATGTTATTAATAAGTGAAGGGACGTACTAACTGGATTCCTCCCAGAGATCTGAAAGTCACCCTATGTTTTCCTTTCAAGTCCAGTATAATATGTATATCTGATTTTTTAAAATATATATTTTTGTTGATTTCAGAAAGAAAGGGAGAAGGCATTAGAAACATCACTGATCAGCTGTCTCCTGCATACCCCACACTGGGGATTGAACCTACAATCTGGGTATGTGCCCTGACCAGGAATTGAACCATGAACTCCTGGTTCATAGGTCAACACTCAACCACTGAGCCATACTGGCCAGGTATGAATTTTTAGTCCAATCTTACAGTATATGCTATCGTGGGGTTTGAAACATATAACTAACTTACAGAATTGCTAAAAAAAAAAAAAAAGGGCAACACAAAAAAACTTGCATCAAATGGTATTTTGTGAATCCAAAGCAATAACAATGTGTGTAACAACCACAGGCAGTGGGGACGGCTCTGCGTTAGGCTTGGGTCAGCAAGGCAGCGGGGCTAGCTCTGCTCCATGTGTCCAACTGGGAAACCTGGGGCAAGCTTTCCTCCAAAGCTGAGGTTAAACGGAAGCTGAGGGGATCCCAGCCTCTGCAGGGCTGGGACACTGTCACTGCCACCCATTGGCCCTTGGCCAAAGCAGGTCATATGGCTGAACCTAGTATCAATGTGGCGGGGGAAATGATTTGCCTAATGCGGGTAGGGAGTGAATGGTTGCTAAGCCACAATCCAATCTACCACAGAGCATATGGAGTCTTTATTTCCTCATTATAACTTGAGAATTTTATACTTGTTCCTAGTCCTGGGATTATTATTAGGTAACTTTGGAATTCCTGGCTCTTCATAAATGGTCTGTCTTTCAAATAGTGATCTCGGGTCCCAGATTCACGGAAGAGTATGTGCCATTGCTGCCTGGGAATCTTGGCCAAAATGCTAGATGGCTTATGGTATTTGTCACCTACCCATGGTTTTGCTCTTGAGACATACATACGTCACAAACATTACACTTAACGCTGATAGATCCGTTTAATATTTATACTTATAACTTAAAGAATAAAATTTGGGTTGATTTGGAATGACTTTCATAGGAATGTTATTTAAGGATGTCCTAAAAGAGGCAAAAGTCTTTATCTCATCATTAAGCTATTTGCCTTTCAGTATTTTGAAAAATTTAAAGCTATACACAGTATCAAAGGCCAAATCCTGGGGAGAGAGTGATATAGCTGAATATTTCTGTTTGTAATTAAAGACTTATTCCTCAAGGCCCACCCATGCCTTCATCCATGAGATAAAGAAGGACTTGGAACATGCATTTCTTGGCTTTAATCACATTTAAGAAGCGATTGAAATTCTTTTTCCATGCAGCATATTCATTTTCTATTGCTGTGTGAAAATTAGCACAGATTTAGCCATTGAAAACAATACACACTTATTATCTCTCAGTTTTCATGGATCAGGAGTCCAGGCACAGGTTCTGGGAACTTCTGCTCAGGGTCTCCCAGGCTGCAAAGTATCAGCCAGTCTTGTGCTTTGTGCTAAGATGACTTGAAATGAGTCCTTTTCCCTTTGCGTTCATGTTCAGAAGCTTAGGGTTCTCTTCCAAACTCATGTCGTGTTGGTGGAATTCAGTTTCTCGCGGTTGCAGGACTGAGGTTCCTGCTGTCTTGTTGCCTGGGGACTGCTGTCAGCTCTCAGGCACTCCTAACTTCCTTGCCTTGGGCTCCTCTCAGGCCTCCTCACAACATATCAGCTTATCTCTTCAAAGCCCACAGAGACAGCCCTCACTTCAGCTGCTAAACTGGAGTCTTCCACAATGCAGTGCAATCACAGGAGTGACTGCCCCTGACCCCGTCATAGAATGGAACCCGACCCAGGGTTCCTATTGGGTAAAAGAAATCAGCAGGATCTTCTCCAACAGACAGGAGGGGCTTAGACAGGGTTTGAGCCATTAGGGGGTCATCTTTGAATTTTGTCTCCCACACACTGTAATTCACCGATCAAGGGCCTCAGATCTAGTAATTCCACACAGAAAAATCACATTTCTCCTCAGAAATCCCAGCTTATCTGTCTGGTAGCCATCATTCACGGTCTTGAAATCAATAGGCAATCAGCAGCTCCAGAACTAATCTAAGCTTCCTGAGGACTAATTTACATTCCTCAGAAATACTGGAGAAATCTAAATATCATCAATGGTAGGATGGGCATGCACGTGGGTAGCTCCTTTTAAAAAATAGAAAGAAAAGGGGGAAAAAGCAACTAACAGTAACACCTAGGCTTTAAAATCATGCCCAGCTCGTGTTTGACAATCCTTCTGATAGCCCAAATACTATAAATTTAGTTGAGGATAACAGAACAGATGGAAAAAACATATGGCTTGTAGGTAGTGTGTGGTGGTTGATATTTGTGGTACATTAGGGGAATTTAATTTATTTTGTCTCTTTCCTTATGTAACTTTATGATACTTTATCAAGTAAATTTTATAATGCCTATTTTGACTTATCTCTATTGCAGCTATTAAATTCTCTTTGTGACTCGAACATTACATTACAAAGGATTAGTTTCGCAATTATTTCACAGCAGGCATTTAGATACACTGGCAGGAAGACTAGTTCATTCAGGAAAATATATCTGTAGCCATGCGGTATCATGTAGAATCCTTCAATGGAGGTTACACATGTAAAGGAAGCAAAAATTTAAGATTAATTAAATTAAGGACTATTAAAGGAGGTCAGATGAACTGGGATTTAGATTAGACATGTATCAAAAATTCCAACAGAATCCAATAGGTCATGATTTAACATCGGTTTCTATAACTTCATGTTTTCTAAAGGAAACGTAGTCAACAAATAAGAGTGTACTGAGAATGCTATCTTTTGCTCCTCTTACAGAAATCAGGAAATTTTGATGTATAGAAAATGGCATAAAATTCTGCATCTCTTTGAAATTTATCTGAATTGAAATGCAACTTCCTGATGTTTGCCTATTAGCAATCTTGTTATTTTTTTTAAAACATAGCTCATTATTTTTTAAAAGACCTTTCAAACATAAAGGACAAGATGATAAAAGAACATCTCTCTTTAAGGAGACTTGGGCAATTCAATATCAATTAAATAAGTATATGTGACAATTCCTATTACTGTTGGCTATCTAACAGCATGTCTACAATGAAGACATATTAAAATAAAAATTGAACTCTTGTCAACATTTTTTCCTAGGACTCATTCTTGGCATGACTCTTTTTCCTTTGCCATACCTCCTACATCAACACTTTGTGTATTTCTGGTTACCTTAAGTCAGTGGTCGGCAAACTCATTAGTCAACAGAGCGGCAAACCGCGGCTCGCGAGCCACAGTTTGCCGACCACTGCTTTAGGTAAATGAAGAATTTGCTTTGAATCTCGTCTACATTACTTTTCCTTAAATAGTTAAATTTTATGCGTTCTCCATTTTGAACTTTGCACCCCCCCCCCCCACATACACACCACTAGAGTCAAGAAAAGTTGTACTAGACTGCCTCATTCTCCCATAGAATGTCCATTTACTATTGTTGTATGTTATTCATCCACTGGATACTCTTCTCTTATTCCCTAAAAGAAACACGTGAAATGATGTATTTAGGGAAATTTTAAGTTCCAATCAAAATATGTTCAGGTTTAACTAGTTGATCATGTTTATTTTGAATTATTATTAAAAGAACCAAACATATTTTCACCTTCTTTAAATTCTATAATTTTATAATAGCATATTTAATCCTACTTATAGGTAAGTGTTATACATTAATAACTGTACGACTGGTTTGTTTTTTTATTGTGAAATAAACCTGTCACAAAATTTAAGTAAACTTGAGAATTACAGAGTACTTTGGCTCAAAACTTGACTGTCGTCTTTATTACGTTAATGCTGACATCCCCCCCCCCCCACCCCCCACCACTGTGGACATTTTATCTTAAGAAATGTTATGTTCCACTACATCTTGATGAGTTTCACTGTGGCTTCAAGTTCAGGTAAATGAATAGAGTCCATTGTTTTGGGAAGAAGTTCTGTAGCGTTTAATCCTTGCTTTTGAAAGGTGTTCTTTAGATGCATCTAGTTTCCTTTCAGCTTCCACTGTAATCCGTTTCCTCCTGTCAGTAAAGATGAACAGGTTAATAATATCTAGAAGATAATATTCCAGTCACTCTTAGGCTTCTGAAAATTGTGTGTTAAGTCCAGATTCTTTAACCTCCTTAATCTATTTAGTATAAAGTAGTCTCATTGTAAGTGGTATTCCAACTGGATCAAAGAAATGAGTGCTACTTACCTCACTGATGGAGGCATACGGAGATCCTCACACAGCCTTGTTGGGAGAAGTGCCTGAATTGACTGGTTCATGTTCATGAAGTTTTCATTATCTCAGCTTTTTCACTGGGAAACATAATGCTACCAAATATTCTTACTTACGAAGCTCAGCTACTTCCTTCTCCACTTGTTCCATTGTTGCCAAGACCAAATCAGTTTCCTGAAGGAAGCTGGGTTTTCTGTGGCTGTGACGACAATAGACCACGCTGCTCCATTTGCTCTTAGAATATAAATTACAAAGGATGTACCCTCAGTCTTGTGCTATGTGCTAAGATCACTTGAAACGAGTCTTTTTCTCTTTATGCTTATGTTACAAATTTGGTATAAAATTAGGTTCATTCATTTCAAATTGCTTTTGCTTTTTTGAAGATTACTTTTACATTTGAAAAAGACTTTTTGAATATATAGATTATTTATGTGATTGTAAACTCTAACAAAATATATTCATAAAATCTCCCTTTTTATTAAAAACAACTATGTCACACCTGGCACTCTAGAGTTTACCATTTTTATTAGTTTTGGGTTTACACTGACATTGTCACTTTTCTATTTTTCTTTTTCTGCAAATGTAATGAAATACGTGTGTGTATATATACTTTTATCTATCCCTTCCATATACATACACACTCATATATATGCACATATTTGTACACATGCAAATATTATATATACACAAAGGTATGTTTTATGTATGTTTTAAATATATGTATCTTTAATACATATCTGTGTGTGTGTGTGTATATATATATATATATATAGGTGTGTGTGTGTGTGTGTGTATTTCTATACCTTGATCTTTTTCACTTTACAAGCCTAAGACTCACCAGTATTAGGTCTCACGATTATGGTGCTCTCATTATTCCTTTATGGAGCTGCCTAATATTCCTTTGTGATAATGTACCATAGTTTGCTCAACTAGCTTCTATCAATGGGCATTAAGATAATTTCCTGTATTTTGCTATTATAGATAATATTGCAATAAATATTGTAAATATTATAAATATTATAGATTCCATGTTTTAAAGCCTATAAACTCTAGGATCTTTCCGCTGAGTAAATCCATTGATTTTTTTTAAAGCTGTAAGAGTAGTTGCCGATCACTTTCATGAATATTTGGTATTATTCTATTTATGTGTAAAATTCAGGTACCTTGTCCTTGCATTTTTTCATCTTTCCTACATATCACACACATGTTGGGGTCATGAATAGTGTCCGGTTTTTATATATTCCCCAAATATTGGTTATGATATAGTGTGACTTGTGGATTCTGATCATTGTCTCTATGCTTTCTTCTACTTCCATGTTTATGAGCCCATATTTGTGCTGACCCAGAGATTTTTTTTCTTGTTAATTTAGAAAATGTTTATGAGATGGCTACTGTATGTAGTGTTGTACAGGACATGAGACTATAAAAGATAGCCTTCTGTGGATCTCATGTTACATCTATGATCAGCTTTGTGACTTGAGGGAGGACAACTTACCTTGCTGGGTCTCAGTGTTTTTAATCTGAAAAATGGGAACTATAGTCCTTGTTTTGGTTGTTTCAAGGGACTCCTGAAAGAGCCCACAGCAGCAATAAATGTGAAATAGCTCTCTAAAACAAAAAGAGCCATAAAATATGGTGAAAAGTTATTGCTATTTTAGTACTACATATTTTCAATGTCTTATATTATCTTCCCCAATAGGCTCAGCTATTTGAGAAACATCAGTATAGTTATTGTTTTATATTTCCTCAAAACAGCTGGTACAGAGGGAATAGACACTAAACTTATGAAACATTTTATTTCACGGAAACATGGTATTTTGTACCAAGGGGCCTCAAACTCAAATTCTTACAGTGGTTACATGGAGGACATAAATTGGATCACGGTAGGGAGTGGTAAGAAATTATGGCCAAACTGGAGACTGAATTCTAGATTAAAGACATTCAAATTCAAGCTTCAGAAGAGTACTGAGTGAAGTAAACAAACAATTGAAGGCTCCATCAGCAGTCTGTATGCCCAGCTTGTGAGCCGTGGTTTATATGAATGTTACACTTGAGAGAAATCGTATTTCTTTGCTCCATTCATATTCTGGATGACCTTAAAGATGTGGGATACTGGCAAGCAAAGCCAAATCATTATAAATAATTATGAGTAATTAGTAAACTCCTTTCCCCTCCTTCCTCCCTATTCTATTTTGCTTATTTGTAAGCTGTCTCAAAATCTTCTTGGAAATAGGTGAGGTGTAGATGACAATTCCCAAAGTATATGCGTTTGGAGATAAGAAAGCAATAGCTCCCATGTGCTGTTATTTACAAAGAAATGGGGCATGCAGCTGGTGGAACATTCACTTTTATAAGCAGATGCTTAACAATGGAAAAATGCAGGTTTTTCTGTGCTATGCTCTCCAGTTAGCTTTTCTCTGTTTTTTCCTACAACATTTTTGAAAGAAAAATTAATTTTTGTAGAAGACTGGGATGGTCCTACTTGCTGTTCCTCAGCTATTTCTGGCCCTTTGCCTTCAGAAACATGTTAGGATGGTACTTCCTGGCCTCTTTTAGGTGGGACTGCGTGTTCAGCTACAGCCAATGAGTAGTGAGTAGAAGTGACTGGAGAATGCTCCTCTGGGGGAGACAGCATTGGGTTGTCCTTATGAGACTGGTCAGCACTCCCTCTCCCGTGCACATGTTGACCGGCAACATTTGAGATGATGGCTGACCCATCCACCAGGGTCCCTGAGTGCTGAGCACTCTTAAGTTGTATTCAGCCACTGAGCGTCTGGACTTTGCCACCCAAACCCGATCTACACCATCCTGAGAGATTCAAAGACAACCTATACGAAAGACCAGGGCTATGGATTCCTTCTCAACGGTGCTTATTCCTGGATGGCTAAGCCTATATAATAAAACCCCAATATGCTAAGTGTCCGGTCGGCCATTCAACCAATCAAAGCGTAATATGCTAATGATATGCTAACGCCACTCAACCACTCACTAAGACATGCACTGACCACCAGGGGGCAGTCGACGGGTTGACCAGTTGCTATGATGTGCACTGATCACCAGGGGGCAGATGCTTTGACTGGTAGGTTAGCCTGCTGCTGGGGTCCGGCCAACAGGAACTGAGTGAGACAGGCCGGACACACCCTGGAGCCCTCCCGTGGCCCCTCCACGGCTGGCCAACCTCCCACGTCCCTCCCCAGGCCCCGAACATGCACCGGTGGGGTCCCTTGGCTTGGCCTACACCATCTTGCAAACCGGGGACCCCTCGAGGGATGTCAGAGAGCCGGTTTTGGTCCGATCTCGCAGGCCAGACCAAGAGACCCAGGCCTCTAGTGAAGATATAGTCAAGGATCAAAGATGAGTCAAATGGGAACAGATATCATCATTTAACATGCAATTCAAAGGAAAAAGAAGAGAATCATTCAGAACGAGAAATGTCACCTTTCAGGCAGAAAACGCTTTATTTTCACCTGGGCCTTTTCACTGTGCAGCTTTGCTTACCTTAAAACCAAGGACAGAAAAGCTCCCTGCGACACCCCGAGTGTCCGGATGATATGTTTACAGACGGTTCATCAGTTCTGAGCTGTGACGCTCCCTGCAGCTGGAGGTGAATGAGAGTCTGGCGGCAAGTAATGAGTGGAATCAGCCCTCATTTGCCTTGACTCCACAGGCAGTTTTTACATTTTCAGAGACTCAAGGGTGTTATTTGGAGAAATTACTTAGGAATAAAGATATCCCACCAGGCAGGAGAGGCTTTCATGTTTTTGAGACACCTCTTTCTTCCGTTTCCAGTTTGCAGGTGGGATGGGGCGGCGAAGGGAGTAGAGATGTGTGGGGAACATCTGCTCCTAAATGCAGAGCACCCGCTCCATGCAGCAGTGAGTGGACTCTCCAAGCACACAGATCGCCTGCATGTCTTTTGGTTGTTGTTATTGAATTGTTCTGAAGCATTAAAGAGGGGATGCGTCCTCCCCCTCAGGAACTTCTGTATTTCCTGGTGTAGTGACCCCGATGCTGCTCTCAGAAACATGGCCTTGGAGAAATGACTCTAACTCTTGATTCCCGGAAGAAAGTGCTCCCATGTACAAAAGGGTGGTGTGACCAGGTAGAGTGAGATCAGAGAGACAGGTATATGGATGGAGACCCAAGCGAGCCAGGTCTCCAGACTCGAAAGATGTTCACAGCTCACCAGGAGCATTTAGGCACCCTGACATGCTTTTCCTCCCCTGTTTTATTCCTAATTGATGTGCATCAGTGTGTAAGCTTAAGGTATGCAGCATGAAGGTTGGGTTTGCATTATATCGTGAAGTGATTATCATCATAGAGTGGTTAACACCCATCATTTCCTATCCTACATAATAAAAGGGTAATCTGCATTGACCCTAACGGTGGAAGGACAGGTTGCTATGATGGGAACTGACCACCAGGGGGCAGACACTCAAGGCAGGAGCTGCCCCCTGGTGGTCAGTGTTCTCCCACAGGGGGAGCTCCGCTCAGCCACAAGCTGGGCTGATGGCTGCCAGCGCAACGGTGGTGTCGGGAGCCTCTCCGGCCTCCTTGGTGGCACTAAGGTTGTCCGACTGCCATCAGTCAGACATCCCCCAAGGACTCCCGGGCTGCCAGAGGGTGCAGGCTGAGCTGAGGGACCTCCCCCGCTCCCCCCCCACACACCCTGAGTGCACGAATTTTTGTGCACGGGGCCTCTAGTAGGTACAATGAAAAGGAAAGAAAAAATTTCTCCTTGTGATGTTGTGTTGAGAACTTTTAGGATCTCTTTGAACAATTTAAGGACAATGGATCATTTCATGATTTTCCTGTCCTTGAGCCAGGGCCCCGGGGATCTCTCCTGTAGTGTTTCAGTCTCAGTGTAGCTGCTACCAAAGTGAGCATCACCCCAACATTCTTCACCGGCCGGCAGTGTGGACTAAAGGGAAGAAAGGTCGGGAATGTAATGTGACCGGCTTTTTTTAATTCCTTGGAAGCCATATCCTCCTGAAACTGGAAAGTTTCATACCCGATGTTGAAATTGATATCTGTAGTCCCACTTGCAGCTTTAAACAGGTAAGATTGAAATCAAAATCCAAAACTTTCTCTGGAGTTGTTTGCAAACAAAAATTTACTATGTGATTCTCAGTTCTTGGCGCTAAGTGATGTATTCATTGAATCCTGTCTGTATACATGAAGCACATGTATTACGTAGTATTTCTCAGTAACTAGAAATTTCACCAAAGACATGCTAGAGTGCTTATTGTAGTGTTGTCGTGCTGCTTACCCTGGCAAATGTCAGAATCCACCTCCATTTATAAAAATAAGAATTGGTTAAATACTTTTTAGTATAGCATAGAAAGCCACATTTTTTTTTTCTCAGTAAGGTGACATATTTCAGAAGGATATTTCTCTGAAAAAAAAATAGGTTAAGTTAAAATCAAATTAATAATAATATAATTGAAATTGTAAATAGATAATAATTCTGTCTGTGTGTATACATATAGAAAAAGAACTCCGTGGTGCCTTTTAATACTTTCTCCCCCAAGGATCATGCATTGCATTTAATCGAAAGTAAATGGGAATATTAAAGAGATACATTTCATTGCTCTTTGTCCAGGCCTCCCCTTTGAGCACCAGAGTAATTTACATCTCTTTTTGATGTCTTCACTTGGCTGTCAAGGTCACTTCCCACCGTAAGCCTGTGCCCCCCTGTGCCCTCCTGTGCCCCCCGTGCCCTCCTGTGCCTCCACACTCGTCCCAGACAAGCCAGCAAAGGGTCCACTTTGCAGCTTTCACAACCACAAGCCACCGCTACCCCCAGGCTATATCCACGTTCTGTTTCCAACAGACACCCCCACAGACTGGGAATAGGTCTGTGTCTCTCCATCTGAAAGGGCATCACCTCATTCCAAGTTCCCACCCTCTCTCCCCTGGGTCACTGCAACGTCTGTGCCCTCCTGGCGTTCTCTCGTCAGTAGCCAGGGAGAGCCTTCGTTACAGCAGGGCTTCCCAGGGCTCCTGTCCTGATTCACAGAGACCTGAGGATCTGACTCAGCCTTTATGCCAGCCTCACCTTGTACTTGGTTCTATTTTTCTCACAATTCTCTGGCCTTCTAACCCCCTCTCTCTCCTACGATCACTTCTTACCAGCAAGTTCTCACCTTAAGGCCTTGGTTTAGGCTTTGGTGTATGCTTAGCATGCTCTGATCCACTTTTCATGTTTAATTCTGATCATTTTTCCAGAGGTTAATTTAAACACTTCCTTCTCCCCCCCCCCCCCCAATCATATTATGTGTGCTTGAATTATTATGTGCTCATGGTCTCTCTCTTCCACTAGAATGAATACTTCTAAATGTTTGTGGCACAATTTCTTGGCACGAGGGAAAAGCTCCGTACTAAGTTTCTGTTGAACACATCGCTACATGAATAGATGTGTCATTGTGTCATTTTAATATTAACATATTTATAAATTGACTGTTCTTAGGCTATGATATAGTTGACTTTTCCTAAATTTCTTTTTCCATTTTTGACTAGATAAGTAGTTGGAAATAAAGTAATATTTTCTTCACTTCCTATTCTATAGAAAAATGATAAAATGATTTTATATTCAGATTGACAGCAAAAAAAAAAATAGGAATTTTAATAAAAGTATAATGCTAACAGCCCACATCCTTTGAAATCTGAAGCATGCTGGGTTATATGCTATTTCATTGTGATCCATAAGAATTTAAAGATATTAGACTAACTGCAGGCATGCTTCTTATTCTTCTCTGAATGTAAGAGGAACATATTGAAAATTACAAGTTACAATTGAATGTTAGTGCTACAGAGTTCAGACAAAACCTATTCTCCAGTTCAGGAAAATTGGAATTAAATTTTGATCATGGTATATACATCATATATGAATAAAACAATATTATTTAAAAAATAAGTGGGCTTATATATAATAGGATAAATAACATTTGAATTCTATAAATAAATTCTTGAGGTTATAATGATCCATTTGATAGACATAGAGAATAGTAAGAACTTTACATGGAAATTCAGCTGCCAAAGAATTTGAAGCTCATTATTTTCAACTAGAGGCCTGATGCACAAAATTTGTGCAAGTGGCTCAGCCCTTGCAACCCTGGCTTCGGCTGGAAGGTCTTCAAGAAGGATGTCCGGAAGGTTGTTTGGCTGTCTGTCTAATTAGCATATTATGCTTTTATTATTATAGATTTGCAAATTCTTTGACATAGAATTTATGTCTGTATTTCACTGGATATCACTTCATCCATATTTAACATCCCCTATATTTCTATTAATAAGCTTTTAGAATATGTGTGAATACATACCATAGTTAAACTTTATCTACACTGATAAAAGAGAAACATGCAAATTGACCATACCTCTGCTACACCCACAAGCCATGCCCACCAGCCAATCAGGAGCGAGTATACAAATTAACCCAACCAAGATGGCTGTGGCCACGGAGCGATCAAGAGGCTTGGGTTTCCCCAGCGATGGAGGAAGCCAAGCTTCCCGCCCACCCTGGCCTGCCCTGGCCTCCACTCAAGGCTACAAAGTTTCAATTATAGAAGATAAATAAATCCCAGATACCAGGGCCTCTGCTTGGATCACTGGGGGGTGTGGCTGGCCTGCAAACCACCACAGGCCCCTCACCCAAGCCACCCCATGCCCCAAGGACACCCCCATCCTGATCCAGGACACCCTTCAGGGCAAACCAGCTGGCCTCCACCCATGCACCAGGCCTCTATCCTATCTAATAAAAGGGTAATATTCAAATTGACCATCACTTCAACACACAAGATGGCTGCCCCTATGTGGTCAAAGATGGCTGCCCCCATGTGGACACAAGATGGCCACCACAAGATGGCCAGCAGGGGAGGGCAGTTGGGAGGGACCAGGCCTGCAGGGGAGGGCAGTTGTGGGCAATCAAGCCTTCAGGAGAGGGCAGTTAGAGGTGACCAGGCTGGCAGAGGAGGGAAGTTGGGGTGACTGGGCCTGCAGGGGAGGGCAATTGGGGGGGGACCATGCCTGCAGGGGAGGGCAGTTAGGGGTGACCAGGCCTGTAGTGGAGGGCAGTTAGGGACAATCAGGCTGGCAGGGGAGTGATTAGGGGGTGATCAGGCTGGCAGGCAGAAGCGGTTAGGGGAAATCAGGAAGGCAGGCAGGTGAGCAATTGGGAGCCAGCAGTCCTGGATTGTGAGAGGGATGTCCAAATGCCCGTTTAGGCCTGATCCTACTGGGATCAGGCCTAAACGGGCAGTTCTACCAGGATCAGGCCTAAACGGGCAGTTGGACATCCCTTGAGGGGTCCCAGATTGGAGAGGCTACAGGCTGGGCTGAGGGATACACACCCCCATGCACAAATTTTGTGCACCGGGCTTCTAGTATCTAGATAATGTCTATCAATGTTAAGCAATTATTATATAAGATAAAATCTTTTAAAAACTCAATTTACTTTGTTGGGAACCTGCTTGTACTTTTAAGCATTATGGTATTTGGAATTAAAGATATTCAGTAGCAACTATTTGTGTTCATAAAAGCATAAGCATTATTTAGTGTTTTTTTTTCTGTAATTAACAAATATAACTAATACAGTTACAAATAATAGCATAACTGAGTGATATATTAACTAAATGTAAATACATTAATTCAAACTACATGTATGTGTGCATATTTGTGAATATTCTTATTTCACTTAATACCTTTGAATAGGATGGTGTATATATATACATATATATATTTTTTAAAGATTATGATTTTGCTGTACACACAACTTTAGATCATACCATTTTCTTATAGCATAATACCAAAGCCATTTTCTCATATAATTAAAATTTTCATCCTATATTTGTTTCATTATCCATATCAACATTTCACTTTGTAGGACATGAGGGTATGATTTTTTCAGTGAATATCTTTAAACTTTTCAAATCAGTTCTCTAGAGCTGTCATTTTTTCAAACTTCAGCTTGTGTTAGAATCACCTGTCGGGTTTGGTAAACCACAGTTTGCTTATTCCCATCCCCAGAGCTCTGCCTGAGGAGGTTTGCAGTAGGGCCCTGAGAATGGACGCGTGTGTGCTGGTACTGCTGGTCCGGGGACCAGACTTTGAGAACCAATGATGTAACAGCGCGCTTTTAGTGTAAGGTTAATGAGTCCACACACCTGCTTTTAAGGCTCTTGGCACATATTGCCAATTTCTATTTTTCAGAAAGACTGTATCAAATTGTATTCATATTAGTAAGCCTCATCTTCATGGAGTATTTTTATTTTAAATCTTTTGTTTTTTGGAGACATGGAAAAGGTTACTCCATTGAAGATTTTGAATCATACTAAAACATTGTAAATATTTCAATCAAAAGAAAACTGGATAAGTAAACATAGGGATATCCATACAAAGAAATTTAATTTTATCAGTTTGAATGAATTAGTTCACATGTGTCAAATTGGAAAAATAGTAGACCAATAATTTGAATGAAGACATTTTAAAACATGCAATTGCTTATGAGTGCATAACTAGTAAATATATAAAGAAACACATATATGCAGTAAGAGCATGAAAGACACATGTGGGAATGATCAGATACCAGCTCAGAATAGTTGTTTCTTCTGGGAAAGGAGGTGAAGGAATGAGCTTGGTGAGGTAGCAGTCAAGGGGCTCTTAGTGCATTGGTGATGTGTCTTTAAAAATATTTAAAGCTGCTCTGGCTGGTTTGATTCCATGGGTAGAGCATTGGCTTGTGAACTGAAAGGTCCAGGGTCGATTCCAGTCAAAGGCACATGCCCAAGTTGCGGGCTTGATTGCCAGTGTGGGGAGTGCAGAAGGAAGCCAATCCATGATTCTCTCATCATTGGTATTTCTACCTCTCTCTCCATCTCCCTTCCTTTCTGAAATCAGTAAAAAATAGATTATAAAAAACATTTAAAGCTAATATGACAACATGTTAAGATGTGTTAAAGCTGGATGGATAGTTGCTTTATTCAGCATTAAAAAGGAAATAATGAGACCGTACCAATATTCACTTTGTTAAAGTCCTAACACATCTCAGTCATTTTTCAAGAACATTAAATACAGTTTCAAAAAGTGATTCTTTTTCAAGTTAAGTATTTTTGGTTTAAAATAAGAAGTATATATACAAATGAAAAAAGGAAAAATAAAAGGTTGTGTCTTTTAAAATTAAAGGGTAATTAAAAAATAGAAGTTGGTGTAGCCATGGGTTAATGATATGCTGTTTTATACCGAGGAGAGCAGCTCCCAGTGCCTTGCAGACACAGGCTCATTAGCAGTCAGATTCTTGAACTGAGAAGACATAGGAAGCGAAGCGTTCCTAGTTCCATTCCAAAGAGAGGATGACTGAGAGCCAGAGAAGGTGGGCAAATGGGGTATTTTTTACAATTCGACTGGGCTTGGTAATTCTCACACGTGGAATGCCTTCTCTATAATTAATTTTTACTGGCTGATGGTAGATTAAAAACATGAAGATAATAAATGTAGAGCACAGTATGGACAACAGAACACTGAATTATTTATTTAATCCAGTATTTCAGCTGCTAAATCCTGCTCCCTCTTATGATTCCTGTTCAATTCTTTTCAGGATCTTCACCTAATTGAAAACACCAAGAGAACGGTATCCTGTCTCAAAATGAAAGGAGTTAGGAGTGGCGGCAGACACTGAAGACTAGCTTGTTGATTTCCTTGTACTGTATTTTTAAGCAAAATATTTTTCCAACTTAAAAGCCAAGCAAAAGAGCAACAGAGGCTGAGAAAGAAGAATCCAATAGAAAGGCAGTTACCATGGAATCTTCAATATTGGGCTTAAAAAAGAAAGAGGGTTTCTAATTCTTTGAAAGAAAAGAAAAGAAAAAGCAACATGATAGAGAAACCGTTGCCGTACACATTACTTTATAAATCTGCCATTAGGACTGTAAACACAGGTTTAACAGTGGATTTTGTACTTTTACAGCTGTTCTTTGATAATATAAGAGAAAAATAAATTCTTTATAGCCCCTGATTATCTGTTTATAGCTTATTAAAGATACCAACTCCAGCTATTTTAATGCCTATATATTAAGTTGTCCTTGAAAAAAATATAGTCTTAATTTAAAATAAACCTATTCAAAAATATGACAAATAATGATACAGTTCATAATTAAAGCAAATATTAGTCTTTCATGAAATATAAACCAACTTTTTTAAGGAGTTAGACATTATGTTTATTTTTTTTATAGAGATGAAGGCGAAATAAATTTATATTGCCAGTTTTATGAGCTCAAGAATCTAAGTGAAGATTACAAGTAAGTAAATCCTTTATGTTATCAGCATTCCTGGTTAACATTTCAACTGTATCGATGAGATTAGCCTGTGAATCACATCTATTATAAGTTGATAATCAAAAGTACACTAATTAATAATGATTGGATTCTGCTTTTATCTGGTGAATGAGTCATGCCTAATATTATTCCAATTTATGATATTTTATATTTTGAAAGCTCACCATTCTACAACTATGCAACGCTGGCAGAAAGGCAAGTGTAAAAGGCAGAGGGTGAGGAAGTACGGAACTTGGTATCGGGCTGGTGATGATGGCATAGTTTATGTTTGATTTTATTCCCCAGTGTTTGTTTGGATTGTGCATGGTTGAAAAACCATGATCAAAGGGACTATAGGAAAAATTTAGTGTGACGTTTAGAGTTTTCAAGACATAGTCTTAGCTACACTGAAGAGAGGGTTTATTTTCTGATAAATCTTGGTCAACATTAAAAAATAAATTCTCCTTCTCCCTCTCCCTTTTGTTGTCTCTTGGTCATTCTCTTTCCAACAAAACGGAAACTTGTGGCATCTCATGGATAATGGGATGGAAGGGAGGAAGAACAAAATTAATTGGATTCCTACTATGTGTTAGTTGCCGTGAGCTTTGATCGACTCCTTCCAACAAGTAGAAATATTCCCTTTTCACAGATAAGAAACTGTGGCAAGGAGAGGTTGTTGGGAAGGGATGCAAATGGCATTTACTTTTCGTCCTCCAAGCTTGGAGTGCAAAGTACGGAGTACACCACCTTGGAAGCCATTTCCATCAAGATGTTACTGATTTAGCTCAGGAGGTGCTCTGGATCCCCATTTTCTGTGAAAAACGATGTTCATCCCACACAATATTATGTTTTCTATCTACAGCGAAGATGCTAAGAGGTGTGATGGGCCCGTTTTCCCTAAAGGATCACAAAGGCAAACTCCATATGATGTTGGCTTTGCAGGTACTCCTGTGGTTCCCCCGAGCAACAGAAGCTGCCAACGGAGTGTGATGACTCCGGGGAAAGAACGCCATCCTTCCTGTTTTCCCATGCACACCAAGTCCCTGCGCTGGGGAGCAGATTATGTTCCCGGAGCTCTTTTGCAAATAAGTTGTTTGGGATGTGGCATTCTCTTCTTCAGAGAAGTGTTGACTCAGCTCCTTGTGGAAGCTAGCACCTTGGGTAAGCCAGAAAGTAGCAGGCCCACAGAAACGAACAGGTTCTTAGGGAGAGAGCACTGATTTCAACAGTTTCTAGAAGAAAGTACATGTATTTCAGCTTGAGGACAAACGGAAAACTCTGACTCACTGGCCGGTCTTTACATTGTATTCCTTCTCCGAGTCAGTACTTCCAATGTTCTTCATCCCCACCACTCTGTGGCCTTCATGGCTTCAGTTTCCATGGAATAGACTCCACACGCCTTCCACCTGGGCATGCCTGGCATTGGCTGCTCAGGTGGGTGCACCGTTTCTAGGCTGGGATTTCAGGAAGTGATGTTGGTGTTAAAGAAGTGCCTGGTAGAATTCCACGGCTAATTATAATTAAATCAAAACTTCTTCCTTTCAATATCACAGGATCTCATCAAGCAAAGGAGGATCGTGAAACAATCAATACTAGATATTAAAACTAATACTATCTGAAGCTTTCACACATGGGGTGGCTAAATAGTACTATTTAAAAATGCTCAATGTTTCTAAGTGGTGAGCAATATGCCACCCTTTTAAAAAATGAGGTTGGTAGAAAACATATGTCACAAAGTTTAAAAAGGATTTTTTTTCATGAGTGGTCTAAAACAGTGGCTCCAGTGGGGCAGGAGACGTGACAACCATGTCTGGAGACATTTTTGACTGTCATGCTTGGGCCAGGGGGTACCACTGGCATCTAGTGGGTAGATGCCAGGGATGCTGTCCTTCAATGTACAGGGCAATCCCAACGACAAAGCCAATGATGTCAACTCAAGTGATGTTGTGTAGTTTAGTTGTAATTTTGATGTGGTTACGGGAGGAAGTGGGTATGCCACCATCTTGATGGGACGTTTGAAGACATTTTAAATGGCAATTAAAATCGGCATGTGTAATACCAACAAAACACAACACTCGGTTGTTATGTTGAAAAACATGAATAGCTCTGATCACGTTTGTGTATGCACAGGAACTGGCCATTGCCGACGACATAGTGATTGTTACTAGGGAGCGGTGGCTTTAAGATGCCCTTGGTTACTAGATGCTGCCTACTGTCAGAGATGTTGAGGTCAAATAAACATGTTTGTCTTAGACAGGATGAAGTAACATACCTGTTTGGATGTAATGGGTTCTGTAGCCCAAAAAGTTTGGAAACTTTGGATTCACCACAGTTGGGCAAATTTACTGTCAGACTTCACAGGGACTTTAATATGCTAATAAGGATTATGAACCTTCCAAGGG
This sequence comes from Corynorhinus townsendii, assembly GCA_026230045.1. Lineage (NCBI taxonomy): Eukaryota > Metazoa > Chordata > Mammalia > Chiroptera > Vespertilionidae > Corynorhinus > Corynorhinus townsendii. Next base: position 8,150,301 of record JAPDVU010000005.1, on the reverse strand, counting down.
AGCAGTGTTTGGCAAAAATTAATTGGCCGTAAATATTCTTTTGGCTCTCATCTTCTTGGACCACTAGTTTGAAAAAACAAACAAAAACACTTTTAAAAATGCCAATGTAGAGAGACTAAAAATAAGAATAGGAAGAACGAAATTTGCAACAAAACATGTTGTTGAGAAGTCAAGGAGAGTAAGAACTAAAAACAGGCCCCTGGGTTTGTTCAGAAGTCACTGTTGAGTTTTTGAGAATATTGTTGGAATAGGACAGTGTGGAGGGAAGACATCGGATGGGGCTAAAAGAAAAAGTGAAATCGAGTTAATTAATATAAACCATATTTTTGCGAAATGTTGGCAGTGAGAAATGGAGAACCATGGCTTGAGTTCCCAGTCTCCAAAAGGCTTTCACACAATGTGCCCTGCAGGATGGCGGTGATTGTTTCTAACCTCTCTGTGGAGCTCCCTGACTCTTAGACCACATAAAGAACTCTGGCTCTTAGACCACATACAGAACACGAAAAGCTATTAGCTTGGGCCCATGCTGCTCTCAGTGTCCCTCCTGTTTCTGCTCTGGCTCAAATGCATTACATACAGCACCTTCATTAGGCAGGAGCCTATGTATCCCGCTTCCTTCTCGCAGGTTGTTACTGAGCCATATGTCATTGAAGAGCTGCAGAAATACCTAGCCGGTTTGGCTCAGTGGATAGAGCATCAGCCCGAGGACTGAAGGGTCCTGGGTTCAATTTTGGTCAAGGGCACATACCTCGGTTACAGGTTCCTTTGCCCTGGTCAGGGTGTGTGCAGGAGGCAACCAATCGATGCGTCTCTCTCACATCAATGTTTCTCTCTCTCTCCCTCTCTCTTCCATGCTCTCTAAAAATCAATGAAAAAATATCCTTGGATGAGGATTAACAAAAAATAAAAAAAGAGCGGCAGAAAGATAGCACCTCATCTATAAATGTAATGGGAGTGGCAGCGTGGGAGGAAATAAGTTCAAGAAGACCCTGACTGCCAAGAAAACCAGTGTCCACAAAGTGGAATGCTGAATTTCTAATTCTAGGGTTGTAGTGATAACACAGATCCTAGAGCTACTAATTGGAGCTAGTAATCACTTGGATCTATTAAAGACAGTTAAGGTAGGACTAAGGTTGATAGCCAGAGCTGTTGAATGTTCATGAAATTTACCATTTTATTGAGTATTTAACTACACAACATCACTTTGAAAAATAAATATCATTATTATAGGTCAAAAATTGAAACATACACAGAGTGAGTTAAGGAGAATCCCATCATTCTTTTCTTTTTCAGTGCAGCCTCACTAACCACAGTAGAATTTCCCCCTTGTATTTGACAACAGATCAGTCTTAGCATTTAGAAGCATGGTGAATAGCAATTGACAATGAAAAGGATTTTCAGAGGAAGTTTTGAGTGGTAAAATCTGGTATTGTGAAGTAAATCTATTGGAACTCAGATCAATTGGAACTTAAAAAAACAAACAAAACAAAATAGGAGGTAAGTTAGGAGGAAGTTGAGGAAGAAAGTAGATAAAGGTGGGGGCCCATTGAACCTAAGGAAAATGAAGGTTTGTCTCTAGGGATCCAATCTGGAGAATTACAGAGAATGAATAAAACCCTACCCAAGAAACAGTAGGGCTCAGGTGAAATTGACAGTGTGGATTTATAACAACCACGTCACTCTAGTGACTTCAGAAAAAATCCATATTGGCCAAAAGTATGACTATCTTGAACTGTACACAATGTCATATGTTCACAAATTCATGTCAAGTAATTAAAAAAGTTCTTAAGCGTCTGTATATACTAGTATATATACTGTATATATTAGAGACTCAGTGCATGCACTGGAGCAGGAGGGTCCCTCAGCCCAGCCTGCCCCCTCTCACAGTCCGGGAGTCCTGAGGGGTGGGAGGGGACCCGTCGATCAGAGGAAAGCAGCGCCCCCATCACACCTCTGCTGCTGCCACTGCCGGCAGCACAAGCCTTGGCCAGCCCTGGTTGCCTGAGCCTCAGTGGCCCTGGGCAGCTGGATAGCTGCTATCTGAGACTTGACTGCACCTTGGGCTGGCCCTGCGTGGCTGGGCAGCCACCATCTGAGATTTGCCTGCACCTCAGGCTGGCCCTAGGTGGCTGGGAAGCCACTATTGGCGGCTTGCCTGTACCTGGGCCAGCCCTGGGCAGCTGGGCAACCGCTGTCCGAGGCTTACCTGCATCTCTGGCTGGCCCTGGGCAGCTGGACAGCTGCCATCCGAGGCTTGCCTGTGCCTTGGGCCAGCCCTGGGCGGCTGGGGGGCTGGGGGGACTGGGGGACTCCAGAGGCAGGCACGCAGTTGGCCAGACCCATGCCACCCGCCTGCCACCCCTTCGGGGTTGAAGGGACTGGGCACCACCATCTTGTGGCTGTGGGCGCCTCAATCTTTGAGGGCGTGGCAGTCAATTAGCATGTTCCTTCCTTATTGGCTGTGGGCACCACCATCTTTGTGAGGGTGTGATGGTCAATTAGCATATTCACTCTTTATTTGATAGGATATATATATATATATATATATAGCAGTGTATAAACTGAATTGAGAATTCATGGTTATTATTCTTTACAGAATAATCTAAAATATCATGACATTGTCAAAGACAAATATGTTGACTATATATATTAAGTAACATTAACTATACCTTCTTCCATGAAATAAGATTAATTGGTGTAACCAAGTAAAGTAACTCTAGGAAAATAAATGTGAGTTGGAAAATTGAACTTAATTCCTATTTGAGTGAATGAAGTTAGCTCCTGAGGTCATTATAATGCTTTTGATTACAGAAATTTTTAGCCATTAATAACTCTAATCTATGAAAGACAGTGAAGGTGAAGACTAGGTAGCCAGAGTTCCTCAATGTCAATAAATATTTACTATTTTGTTGAGAATATAAAAACAGATATTATTATAGGTCAGAAATTTAAACATATACAGAGTGAGTTAATGATACAGCCCATGTAAGTCTTTAAATGCCTAAATCATTTTAATGAAATTCTTTTTTAGACATATTACATGTTTCGGTGCTTCTGAAAACAAAAAACACTGAATATGATTTAAAATTTGTTGGTGACTCTGAGTCAGTGTGTGAACTCTGTTGTACTTAGTCAGTGGGTCCGTGCTGAGATCTACATGGGGGATGCTCACTCCAACACTAGACACACTGCATGACCTCCATCACCTCTAGGCCAACGCTCTCCTGGCTCTTCTAATTTGCCTCATCTGCTCTGTAACTCAACCCACTGGAAAATAAGAATATGACCCTAGTTAGAATTTTAGCTAAAATAATAGTAAATATGCTCAGAGTGAGGATCTGAGGTCTTTGCATGAAATGCAGTCTATGCAATTGTCTAGATGAGGTTAGGTAAAATCTATTCTGATTGCATTTATCACTTTTTATTTTCTGGCTCATTTTCATAAAATGGCTAAATGAGTTCTGTATAGGAGAGATTCTGACTCACTGATAATTCAGCCCTGCAGTGTGTGTGCTGGGTTAGTATGCACACGCTCTAGTCCCTGCAGAAAATACAGCAAACGAAGAGGGCACTGTGAGGTTTGCAATAAGAAAAGTTACCACACTGTCTAATTAATCTGGGAAGTTCAAGGAAAAGAGCTGTAATATACATTTATTTGGGACAAAATTATCATCAATGTTTATATCTTTTATTAATTTTTTTCTTTATTGATTAAGGTATTATATATGTGTCTTTATCCCCCCATTGCTCCCCCCCCCCACTCATGCCCTCACCCCCCTGGTGTCTGTGTCCATTGGTTAGGCTTTATGCATGCATACAAGTCATTTGGTTGATCTCTCCCCCTTACCCCCACCCTTCCCTACCTTCCCTCTGAGTCTTAGGTTTGCATTTTATATATACATCACTTGTAATTCAAGTATTCTTATCATTGGGTTTGAGCTGGCCAGCCAAGCTTTTTGTATATTAATATTGACTGGTTATTCGGTAATAGCCTACACTGTGTAGCTCCTGCCATAACATGATGAAAAGTGATCATGAAAAGTGCTTTGGTTTCAAGACTGGTGAGTAAAAGAAATGCCATTTCAATTTCCCCATAAGGAGACATCTCTGTTGGTATTTACTAAATGTACAACAGAAAAAGGAAAATAAGATGATAAAAGTCATAGGGAGCCTATTAATATTTAACATAATGAAGAAACATATTTCATCCATGATTCCATATAATCCATTGACATCAGAGAATAAATGATCCTTGTACATAGTATTAAATTTTATATTCACGTGTATGTATATAGCTAACATATTTAAATCATATTGAATGGAAATAGTATTTTTGATCCCATTATTAAACTTCAAAGAAATTGCCTTGGGAAAGAGCAATGAATGAAGACAAAGAATTAAGTTTAAGGATTTCATCACAGCATAATTTATAAACCAAAAAAAGGAAAACCTAAATAATAACAAATAAGTAAAAAATTAAACACATCTGTAACATATTTAATTTTCATGGAAAAAGTAAGGATGAGAAAATAGTGCTAATAATTAATTTGATGTGAAAATAACTAGACATAAAGCAGTATTTATAGCATGACCTTAATTTTCTAAAACAATTTTAAAATAAGTGAATAAACATAAATAAAGGTGAAAATCAAGCAATTGCCAACAGATGTTGTCTTTGGGTGGTAGAAATCTGAGTGATTTTTATTGTGATTTTCTACTTCTCTGTATATTTTTTACATTGTATCTGCATTTCAATTGCTAAAATGCTTTTTTCTAAAAAGATTTCTAAAACCAAAAAACATTTATGCAAATATTAAAGTGTAGCATCTAGGAGAGTTTTAAAAAGGTTTCACTTAAGCTGAACTATGAATAATAAAAAAAATTGATGACTTGAGTTTAACATTGGTTTGATCAAAGAATACTTATACTGAAGAAAATTTGTATAGAGAGCAAACACTACCCTTTGAATGTAACATATGTGATCCCAATCTCTACTCCTCACGTTCTTTCACTAGAACAAATTTATTTTCAGAGAAGTGAGTTTCAACTAAAACCAAATAAAGCAAAAATAAAAATTTTAAAAATTATTGAACTGAGCCATCATGAAAAGTTCAGCATGCAATTAAAAAACGTGTCATATAGCTGCTTAATATGCTTCCAACAAAAATTAAAATGCATTGAAAATCTCAAACATTATGCCAAGGAGTCAGTTGTTGTATAATCCGCCACAGTCTTGGTGTCACTGCAAGAATGTATCACCTTCTGAAAATAGTCCCCAAGATGTTTACCTTCTGTGTTTCTGCTTCACCTGCCCTAGCAACGCGGTCTCTCCTCTTCCTTTCCTTGTGGTTGTGAGAGAAGTTCTCCTCTGAGAATTAGTACTCAACACGGCAAACATTCTAATCGTTTAAACTCTAACTAATTGCTGTTTTAGGGTCTTGATAATGTGTCCTGCAACAAAGTAATAATTTTTTATGATGTGAAACATTTTTTAAAGTATATTTTTTATTGATTTCAAAGAGGGAGAGATAGAAACATCAAGGACAAGAGAGAATCATTGATAGGCTGCCTACTGCACGCCCCCTACTGGGAATCAACCCCGCCACATGAGCATGTGCCCTGACCCAGAATAGAGCTGTGACCTCTTGGTTTATAAATCGATACTCAACCCATGAGCTACACCAGCTGGGCTGATGTGAAACCTTTTTGATTTGTTATTTAAGGCACAGACTGGTTAGTTGAATGGGTTAATACAACATTATAGAGGCTCAAAATGATAGTAGGCTTCATCCATGGGGCGAGAATGTGTGGGCAAAGTGACTTGTAGAAAACAGCTCTGTTCCACACACACACATTTTCCTTTAACATCTGGTCAGTTATCTCTCAAAGGTGTCATAGGTAGGAAGTGTCATTAAATCAGCATAAATCCATGTGCCCACTCTAAAAATACCCTTTTAAACATTCATTTCTGCATTTTTATGACTTTGGCATTCAGAGAAACCCTGTCAGTATAGAAAAACTACAATGCTGAAATAAAATTTAAAAATTGCAATGTTTGTCAGCATGGCAGAAAAAAAGGAAAATGCTAGAGCATCAGTGGGAGTTAGAAATCAGTGGAGTAATACCTTCAAATTCTGGGAGAAATAAATATTGAACCAGAGGTCTTTACCTAGTGTACTAATATCTCGGTGTTGAAAGTAAAATAAGTGTAATTTGAATTCAAAATATAATATTGAGAGTATTTATTGTAAATAGATCTTCAGTTAGGTAATTTTAAACAGTGGACTCAGAAGTAAAAGAATAATCCTATAATAAAAGTTAAGCATGAGAGGAATGGCGAGTAGAGAAAATGGTAGATCTTTAATAAAGTATTTGGCTTTATTAAACAGAAACAACAATGTCTGAATGTAAATGTAAGAATGTAAGAATGTAAAGAATGTAAGAATAAAAATGTAAGAATAAAAACTAGAACCCTGTTTTTCTATATATAATTGCCTGAAAATAAGGAAAGGGTGATTTGGGTTAGTGTTCTAATGTTTTTGTATTGTTTAGAGAAAAAAAGAAGTCTAGAAGAAATATGCCAAATAGACTGTGTATTTCAGAACGATCTTTGTTCTTATTGCCATTTGAAGAATGAATAGAGATGAAACAAAAGTAGAAACAGAAGGATTAATCTGTTGCAGTCATCCAGGAGGGCCAGGGCAGTGTTCTGGATAAAGTGATAAAAAGAAGTAAGTGGTTCAAGAGGTGTTTTAGGAGGTAGGATCCACAGAATTGGATATGGGGGAATGAGGGAGAGGGAGGAATCAAAGCAACTAATATTTCCAATCTGAGCAGCTCAGTCAAGGGTGAAGCTGTTACCTGACATGGGAACACAGGAAGAACAGAAGGTGTGAGATGGCAGATAATGAAGACTGGGAATTACTAACTGTTCCCACAGGAATGATGGGTAATGTGTTAAGAAGGGTTGTAGAGAAGAGTATTAAGGGCCAAACTCTGAGGAAACAGAGTATGAAAAACCTGAAAATTAGACTGAAAAGGAGGACCCAAGGAGGTAGCCTGGAAATCAGGAGGACATGTCTTAGAACCCAAGTGAAGAGTGGATTTCTGAGTATAAGTGAACAAACACATATAGTGAGACACAGGAGGTCAGAGGAGTCCATTGGCTCGTGATAACAAAGTTTTCTGGTGACTTTGGTTACAAGATATTTTGAGTAGAGTTTTGAAGAAGGGGGGACAGTGCGTATAGGCCTTTCTTTGACCAACGTTGGCTGTAGGTGAAAAAGAGAACTAGAGGGATGTGGGGATGTGGGGACACACGTTTAAGGAAAGTTTTTTTTCTAATAAGCGAGTAGAGACTTAAACCAGCTGAAATGCTGTTAGACATAATAAACTCACTAGATATAATAAAGTTGACAACTTAGAGGAGATGGAATTGATCAATGCATTTGTACAGGAAAGGGAAGGGTTTGTACACAGGTGGAGGAATTGGCAGCTAGAATACAACTCTCTAATTTCAATATTTTAGAGGTACTATGATTTTCATTATCACAGCTTTTCTATTTTAGTTGTATGACTTCTCTTTTCATCTTGGAGCTCACTACTTTAGTTCTTTGGAACTAAATCTTGGGCCATTTGACCTTGAACTCATTCATTGAAGGGAAACTTGGGGAGAAGCCTACTGTGATTACATTATCAAAAGACCAAATTACAAATGTCATCTAATTAATTATCTTAGAATTCATTTTTTTGTTTGTTTATTATGGTGGCGCTTGCAACAAATGGCACTTCAAAAACAAGTTTCTCATGAATATGTACTACTATTCTATTATATACCATGAACACATTCTCAGGTGGCTATTTCAGAATTTCATCAGTAATCATTTCATTTTGATCGGGTAGCTGCTGATAACCCAGAGGAACATCTTGTGTGCAATTTTATTTAGCACATCTCTTAGAATGACTGAGGTGTCAGAACATCCCAGGTACACTGCTGGAGACACCAGCTGCACTGGAGGAGTGTTGCCCAAAAACATCTGGAACATTATTCAGTATGAAAGAGAATAAATATATTTACGGGTGAGACATTCACATGTTCTGTGATCAAGTTCTCTCAAAGATTCCAAAATCCGTATGATTTCCACCAACTTTTATTTTTCTGTAGAACTTCTGATAGAATTAAGATTTGTTGGTTAAATTCTTTGCTCAAAAGAAAAACAAAAAGGCTAATACTTTTGGAAGCTTGGTGTGAATATTGTACCAAATAAACAATTAGAAAGAATAAGTTTTAATAACTGACCTGTTGTATGAATCAGGAGAATCTTATATATATAGTTTTCTGTCTATTTTCCTACGATTTGGGGGAGGAAAGGAAAGTATAACTGACCTCCTAGGAAAGGAGAGGGAAAAGATAACATTTCATGGGCTAACTTTCCAGAACTTAATAATGAAGATGACTATTTGTTGAACATTCACTCTGAACCAGTCACATCTAGACAATTACTTTACATATTTTGTGATTTCTGTTCCAGGTAGCAATGCTTGCAGGTTAAATATTCTTTTCCTCATGTTGCTGGTAGGGGAACTACTGATCTATGATGAAAGAGATTCATTAATTTACCACTGGGTATATTACTAGTAGATTAGGAGTCAGATACTCGGCTCAATGTCCATCTGATTGCAATATGTCTGCTACTCCTCAAATAACTGCAGAAGAATTTGGAAAAAATGTTAATATGAGTTCTGAGGTATTGCTTTATTTATTTGATTAGAGAAGACTTAAAGCCATCAGTATTTCATCCCTTTGGTATGTATAAGTCTACTAACATGTACCTGCCAATAATCATATAAAGAGAGCAAACAAATGGCTGTTTTTATAATATACTACTTATAAATATTGGGTGAAAATAAAGTATATGATTTAGTTTTATTGTAATTGAAGATGCAAAAATAACCTGATTTTTTTTCTCACTTTGATTCATTATCACTGAGAAGATGCTTCCTTAGCATATGGCTAACCAGTGCCGATGGCTAACCAGGGGAGGGCACAGCTGCTACTATGAGTGTGATTTTCAAAAGGTGGATCTATCTAGCCTGGCCCATGTGGCTCAGTGGGTGAGCATCAACTTATGAACCAGAATGTCAGGGTTCGATTCCCTGTCAGGCACATGCCTGGGTTGCAGGCTTGATCCCCAGCAGGGGGTGTGCAGAAGGTAGCTGATCAATTATTCTTTGTCATCATTGATGTTTCACTCTCTCTCCCACTCCCTTCTCTCTGAAATCAATAAAAACATATTTACAAAAAACAACAACAGCAGCCAAAACAACAACACACACACAACAAAATCCAATAAAAAAAAGATGGGTCTAGCACTACTATTAATTAAGATAATAGATATATAAAAGCCTAAGCAACCATCTGACTGTTTCACTGTTCGCCTGGTAGCTATGATGCGCGATTACCACCAGGGGGCAGACACTATGACCTGTAGAGGAGGGAGCCTGATTCCTTGCAGAATCCGCTGTGGGTTAGGTTGCTGCTGCGGCACTGTCAGCCCCGCATCTGCTTCACCAGCACCTGGGACCCAGAGAGGAGGGAGCCTCTAAAATATTTCTTCTAATTAATTTCCTTTCAATGTGCACGGATTCATGACTGATGTTTTCTTTTTTGAGTGTAAATATTATTGACTATATTCTCTGTGTTGTGATTTACATTCCTGTGAATATTTCATAACTACCAATTAACACTTCACCTTTTTCACCTGGCCCCCTAACCTCCCTCCCCATTGTCAAATATCAGTTACAGTTTAATTTTTAAAAGTAACGAAATAATTTTCTTAGAGGAAATTTTGAATCGATTTTTATCCATGCTCCTCATTTCTTTTGCCTCTGCACACAATTTTGCCTGGGTAGTTTGGGATATCCTAGAAATAAAAGAGGTAGCTAGCCTAGCATTTAGCCGCATTTATATAGCACTTTTTTTGACATGTTGGGACCTATGTTTGTTGATGCATGTGGCAAAGATATTCCCATTGATAAAGGCAGGATTGTTTATGACAGCCTTAAAACCCTTCCTCCCTCCTTCCCTCCTTCTCTCCTTCCCTCCTTCCCTCCTTCCCTCCTTCCCTCCCTCCCTTTCTTCCTTCCTTCCTTCCTTCCTTCCTTCCTTCCTTCCTTCCTTCCTTCCTTCCTTCCTTCCTTCCTTCCTTCCTTCTTTCCTTCCTAACTGGAGTTTATAAAACCTTTTTACTCATCACATCTTTTCTGAAAATGTGTGATCTCCTCCTTCTGTACCCATACCCCTTCTCCATTCTTCTCACTGACATTTATGTCTGGGGATATTCTTGCCTCTAATGGTCTTTGTGTTCCCTTAGAACTGGCTTAATTGTGTAGACCCCCCTTAATGATATTCAGTCCATGCATTAACTTTTTTATTGAATTAATTGGGCTGACAATGGTTAATAGGATGATGTAGGTTTCAGGTGTACAGTTCTGGAATACATCGTCTGCATATTGTATCATGTGTTCATCGTGTTTTCTTAAGATCGTCATGCAGATCTTCTTTTGAGGATATTTTCTTTAGTCAGCTTGCTTGTTTAGCCTGAGTATTGAGGGAGAGGGCCCTTTCAAGGCAACTGCTTTATTATTCAAGTCTCATTCTTTAGTTATTATTTAGACACTGGTGACGATGCCCCTCTCTCACCTATGTCATCACTTTCCACAAAGTAGAGAGGACCCAGCTTGGTCTCCATCCTCTCTGAAAATCCTTACCTTAACTGGCTTCAGCATCTTGCTCAGAATGTTCTTTTACACCTCAGGTTCCTCATCTGTCAAAATGGCATAGTAACACCTACTGAGGCAGGCTTGTGGCGAGCTTACATGATATGTTACATAGGAAGATCACAGGTTAGTACTTGCCACAGATTAAGTGTTCAAAAAGCATTAGTGTAATATGAATCAGAATTGCTGCTGTGATGAAGCTAAACTTCACAGCATACGATCACTTTCATTTTGACTTCTAGTACTTCTCACTTTGGTTTCACCCATTCAGCAAGCATTTAATAGAATGTGTGAGCCATTGGTTTGGTTGTTGGGGAGATGAATAGACAAAACAGATCATGTTTTTTGCCCTTGCTGAGCCATCTCTTTCAATAGGAGAGACAGACAGAAAACAAGAGAAAGGAAAATGTGTGACATGTTAGATAGTAAGTTCCGAAACAGAAATAAAGCAGGGGAGGAGGAGAGGAAATAATGAAAATGAATTTGTGATTTATGTGGGGTGACCAGCAACGTCCCTGAGAGGGAACATCTGAGTGACAATATATGAATGAAGGACCAAGTCATTAGGATGTATTGGGGAAGGAGACCCAGGCACAGGGAAGGGCAAACACAATAGCTCCAAGGCAGGAGATTAGCAAGTTCCAAAAACAGCATGGAGGATGGTGGAGTGTTGTTTTTCTTTAAAATATATTTTGTATTGATTTTAGAGAGGAAGGGAGAAGGAGAGCGATAGAAACATCAATGATGAGAGAGAACCCCCCTCTCCTGGGGATGGAGCCTACCACTCGGGCATGTGCCCTGACCAGTAATCGAACCATGACCTCCTGGTTCATAGATCAACGCTCAACCACTGAACCATGCCAGTCGGGCTGAGGTGTTTTTATATCCATAAGAAAGGTCAGGAAGTTTTACCGGGTGGATCTGCTTCACAAATCCTCAGGGATCCAGCGTTTTCCACCTTATTTCTCTTTATTCCTAGAGAATGGTCTTTATCCCCAGAGTCCAAGACAGCCCTGTCTACATTCTGGAACCCCAGGTTTGCTCCATAGCTGTCCGTAAGGGGAGTTCCCAGAGCCTGCAGAGCAAGGTTCACCTCTCTGCCACTGGCTGGAACTCGGTCACCTGCTTCCCGTTGCTACAAGGGATCCACTCAGCTTTGGGTAGTTCTGCTTGGACGAGAGGTGGAGGAACCAGCAATACCCCAAGAACGCTGGTATTTTTGGCAGAGGCTCATGCTCAGCTTTGCAAACTGGTCTATAGAAGACGCAGATAAGCATCTGACCTTTGTTTTATTTCTTAGATCTACTAAGCCTGAAGGGTGAGCTTTCTGAAATTTCCCCAACTTTCACTGGAAGAGGAGATTGGCCTTGACTTCTACCCTCTGATTCAAGTCCCGTTCACATCTGATTCCATATATCCAGTGTAATAGAACCACGTAAATTATGTTTTGAACGCTCCACTAGCGTTCAAGTGCGTTCTATTCCTTTTCCCAGTTGTTGGTAATTCTCTTTTCAGAAGCTCTACCTATAATTTGGGGGTGAAGTAGAATAGTTTGTTTTATTTTTTTTCTAAAAAACATTCTCAGCTCTTAAGAGTCCTGTAATTGAATAGTTCTTGGACTAGGATCAATTCTTGGGAAGGTCTTTTCTTAATGACTTGTTTTATTGTTGTTGTTTTGCTGTTGATATAAAAGACCCAACCCCCAAATTTAGGTTCATTAATGCTCAGTTGTCACAGAGAATATTATAATGGCCCTGCACAAAAGACCTATAAAGCGAAGTATATTCTTACACAATGTTCAGCCAGCCAGCCAGCCTTACCATGTTTACCAGAACCTTTTCCCCTTTTTCTCACCATCACCGTAAAAATGTTGTCTTTATCGCATTATCCCGTTGGAAGTGATACAAAATTAGCAGATGAGCCAAATGTAGTCTTTTTGACCACAGACGTCTCCATTCCTTCCACGCACTTTTTGGCTTTTTCCAATCATTCTTTGTCAGTTTGATTAAAATATGCTTTAAGAATTGTTGAGCCAGTGTGGTGTTTCCAATAAACATTGTGATTAGAATCTGCGCCTGGTTGAGATGAATTTGATGTGCATTGATTAAATATCCAGCGTTGAAGTTGATGACTGTTTGCAGAAAGCTTTTTGACCAACAGCGTTTGCCTCTAGAGGGGCCCCCATGGAAATGCACTGACAGCTGTGTGCATGATGGCTGGGTGCTGTCAACATTCGTGAAGAGTAAATGCTGTGTCCCATGGGACTCATGCTGACTTGTTGTCATACTTAGCAATTCAATACCTTCCTGCCTTTTCGTCTTATTGATACTATTACTTTATAAAATATTTTCTCTATTTTATTACAAAAGCAATACCCACCCACCCCTTATGGGGATTTTGGAGAATTCAGAAAAACTCAAAGATGAAAATAACCGTCTTGCCATTCATAGAAAAGTATGGCTGTAAGAGACCAACCGAAGGACTTGTACGCATGCATATAAGCACAACCAATGGATACAAGACACGGTGGGTGGGGGGGGTGAGGGCGGGCAGGTGAAGGCATGTACTGGGGGGTAGGGAAGGTTGGGGGAGGTCAATGGGGAAAAAAAGGAGACATATGTACTACTATTTGTAATACTTAAAACAATAAAAAAAAGCAAAAAAAAAAGAAAAGTATGGCTAACATTATTGTAACTATAATTTTCAGCACATTTTACATTTCTGAATTATTTGTGTTTACTTGGTTTTGTTTTATATGTATTTATTTATTGGAGTGCTATTTTATTTTTCAAAGGCAGTTGATATTGAATACTATTCTGCACCAGTTTCTGACTTTACAGACTGGTCCCCTGCTGCCCAAGCCCCTGCCTGACCCTGCGCCCAGTTATCTTGACATTACTGACTATATTCCCACGTTGCACACCACATCGCGGTGGCTGTTCTGCGACTATTAGTTTGTACTGCTTCACCTTTTCCAACCGGGCCCCCAAGCCCCCTTCCCTCTGACAGATGTCTGTCCATTCTCTATATCCATGAGTCTGTTTCTGTTTTGTTCATCAATTTATTTTGTTTACTAGATTCCACATATAAGTGAAATCATATGATAGTTGTCTTTCTCTGACTGGTTTATTTCACTTTGAATAATACTCTCCAGGTCCATCTATGCTGTTGCAAAAGGTAAAATTTCCTTTTTTATAGCTGAGTAGCATTCCTTTATGTAAATGTACCATGGTTTTTTGTTGTTGTTTTTTTATCCACTCATCTACTGATGGGCATTTGGCTGCTTCCACATCTTAACTATTGTAAATAACACTGAAATGAACATATTGTTTTGAATCAGTGCTTTGTCTCAAATTCTAATAGGAATTCATAGTGCAAAGAAGTACTCCTATATTATTAGCCATAAGTAGTGACACATTTTTATCTCAGACCCTAAATATTAAATTAGTTTTTTCACAAAATAATTATTTGGTACTGCTGTACATATCCAAAGAATATGTGTCAAGTCATCATGCTTCTTAAAATTCAATAGTGTAATTAGCATCTCATTAAAAAATGTTATTGTTGCAACAACATTTAAAGTGAGATGTACTCTTTTGATTATCTCCTCTGCTGTGCAGAAGCTTTTTAGTTTAATGTAGTCTCACTTATTAATTTTTGTTCTTGTTGCTTGTTGCTTTTGGTGTCACATCCAAGAAATCATTTCCAAGGTGAATGTCATGGGACAGTTCCTGTATGTTTTCTTCTAGGAGTTTTAGAGTTTTTGGTCTTATGCTTAAGTCTTTAACCCATTTTGAGTTGATTTTTATATATGGTAGAAGGTAAGGGTCAAATTTCACTCTTTTTCATGTGGTATGCATTTTTCCCCGGCACCATTTGTTGAAGAGATTATGCTTTCCCCATTGTGTATTCTTGGCATCCTTCCAGTACATAGTAAGTGTACGCCAATAAATACTTGTGGATCAAATGAATGAGTGAATGAGTGAATGAACATGCAGGGTGATAAGAAAGGTCTGTTCTTTTTGAAATGTCTTAATAGAGAGCTCAAAGTTCTTAAAGTTTCTCAGCTGGTTAGTTATAGTCTCTGTGATGATTAAACTATTTGCATGATTTTTTTAAACTTCACTTGTTGAATCTGGCTACCACCAATATCATCATTAATGGCCTAGGGCTGCAGTCAGCAAACTGTGGCTGGCGAGCCACATGTGGCTCTTTGGCCCCTTGAGTGTGGATCTTCCACAAAATACCACGGCCTGGGAGGATCTATTGTGAAGAAGTGGCATTAGAAGAAGTTTAAGTTTAAAAAATTTGGCTCTCAAAAGAAATGTCAATCGTTGTCCTGTTGATATTTGGTTCTGTTGACGAATGAGTTTGCCGACCACTGGCCTAGGGAATAGACAGTGAATTGTTAGACTTTTGGTATTGGGATTTAGCTTTTGACCTTCATGTCTTTCCACTAGTGAAACTGGGAGAATGTTTTAGAACTTTTATGACTTTTGGAGACCGCCCATGAATTACATTTCTGCTCTTTCTTCTTTCGTGATTCATTTCAGCTTGTTAAAATATTTGGTGTTAATTATTTTGTACTTTCATTTTTATTATGCAAAATTATTCAGGATAGAACATGCATATTCTAAAAAAAAGGTAACATGCGGACAGTGTTGCCAAACTCCAGGTGGGAGCTGTGACTGTCATGTCCAAGTGACATATGTAAAAGTTATAAAATATACAACTGAAGTGCTTGAAAGAGAAAGGTGTCATTTGGGGGAGATTTATTCTCAAAGTCAGAAGGAAAAAGATGGAAGTGGTCCCACCTGTTCTTTCTAGAGGCTCTCGTGGCATCGCCATGTTTAATGGCAATCGCTGTGCTGTATGACAAACAATTTAAATTAAAAAAAACCGACAAGCTCTTGCCTTCTGGAAAATAGACAAGTTAGAAAAATGAGGCATACTCGCAAAGTTAAATATGTTCACTGAGTTTCCAGAATCACTCAAGTTCACAGGCAGTGATATGGGAAGGTACATAAAAGAAGCCAGTCTTCCTTTGGTTCATGTGCATGACATATGTAAAAAAAATCTTTACAGACATATACATTTATTCACTCTAGCTGGTTTGGCTCAGTGGATAGAGCGTTGGCCTGCAGACAGAAGGGTCCCGGGTTTGATTCCGGTTAAGGGCACATGCCAGGGTTGTGGGCTCAATCCCCAGTAGGGGGCGTGCAAGAGGCAGCCAATCAATGATTCTCTCTCATCATTGGTGTTTCTATCTCTCCCTCGCCCTTCCTCTCTGAATTCAATAAAAAATATTAAAATATTAAAAATATTATTCTTTTTTTGAGATAGAAATCATCTACAGTGAAGTGCACACACTCTAAGGGTAGGGTTTGATGACTTTTGACAAATGCAGGTAGCCAGCCAAGTAACCTCCACCCCTAAGAACACTGTCATTACCCCAGCAATACCCTCCTGTCCTTCCCAGTAATCCTCCCCATCACCCTGCTGCAATCCTTCCTCTGATTTTTAGAACTGATTATTTACTTTTGCCTAATATTTAAATGGATAAATGGAATTGTGTGCTCCTTTGTGTTTAGCTTTTAGTTTTTTGCACAGCATAATGTCTCTTAGCTTTATTCATGTTGTGCATATAAATATTTTTTTACTGCTGAATAGTTTTCTGCTGCATGAATGTACTAAAATTTGCCCATTTTCCTCTTTTTAAAAAAATATATTTTATTGATTTTTTATAGAGAGGAAGGGAGAGAGATAGAGAGTTAGAAACATCGATGAGAGAGAAACATTGATCAGCTGCCTCCTGCATGCCCCCTACTGGGGATGTGCCCGCAACCCAGGTACATGCCCTTGACCGGAATCGAACCTGGGACCTTTCAGTCCGCAGGCTGACGCTCTATCCACTGAGCCAAACCAGTTTCGGCACCCCATTTTCCTCTTGGTAAAATTTGAGTTTGCAGTTTTGGCCACTAGTGAGTAAAGCTTTGTAGCATTCTTGTGCAAATGTTTTTGTGGCTGTATGTTTTTATTTTTATTTTTGGTAAATATCTAGAGGTGGAATTGCTGGGTGAAAAAAAAAAATGGAAGTATATTTAACTTTATAGAAACTGCCAAAATTTTCCCCAAAGTGTGTATTTCACACTTCAAGTTCCCCATTTCTTCTTCTTCTTTTTTTTCTGCCCATTTATTCTTATTGGTTTTTTTTTTAAGGTGTAGACTTCTACAATTCATAACAAAGTGTGTATTTTACACTTCAAGTTCCCCATTTCTTCTTCTTCTTTTTTTTCCTGCCTATTTATTCTTATTGGTTTTTTTTTTAAGGTGTAGACTTCTACAATTCATAACAAAGCAGAATTTAGATTGCATGCCAAAATCATTCTGTATACACAAGGTAATTTTAAGTGTCACCTTATTGGACAGCTACTATGTCTATTGTCTCCTGAGAAAGAAATGGGGGTTCTTATTTTCTGGGGACCAGCTATGGAACAAAGTGTTGTTATTTTTTAAATCTACATGTTAAAAGACTACTTGAAACCCACTTAATATATAAGAAGATAAGGAAGTCCTAAACTATGGCAATTATGGGGATGATTAATTGCGTGCACAATTTCAATCTTTAACCCTAAACTTTTTTTTCATGAACTACTATATGACAATCACTTGTGTTTCTGGGCACTTTTGTAAATGCATTACAGAATGGATTTCACATTCATTTCCTGGGGGGGCAATGGGGGGCGGGGGGAGCCAAACTCTTCTTAAGTAGTATGTAAGTAGCATTCTTGTACTATTCACATGTGTTTTTAAAACCTGAAGTATGGAGCACTTCATGAATCTGTGTGTCAGCCTTGGGCAGGGGCCATGCTAATCTTCAAACCATTCCCATTTCAGTGTGTGTGCCGCTGAGTGAACACCCTCCCCAAACTTTGGGAATTCATCAAACCCGACATATATCGTGACACACCACCTTTACTGTAATTTCTCACCTCCCTGTTTGATGGATTTTAGTGTTTGATGGACACAGACATTAGACAAGTGAAGACCTGGGGTAGGGTGGGAGATGGGTGGAAGCAGACCAAGGGGGGAGAGGAAATGGGGGACATCTGTAATATTCTCAATAAAATAAATTTTTTAAAAAAGATAATCAAATACAATGGATCTTAAATATAAGAACAATTATATATGAACTATTACACACAAACCTAACATCCATGTAAAGAGCACCACCCTTCCCCCTAAATGCATTTGCTAGACTCTCAAGAGACCCTTAGGTATGAAGCAGTGTATTGATCAACAACATAGGATTTGGGGGGATTGCCAGTCAAGCTTACCCTGCATCAGGCATTGACTATCTTTTCTTACTAGCCTCCAGATCCCAGGAAAGGCATCTGGAAAGTGGCTTGAAATTTATTTTAAAGCTCACGATGCCACTCTTAGCACAGCCTAGGAACGGAAACCAAGGAAAAGGGACTATGACTTTCAGAGAGTACAGTGGAGAGACAGTGCTGGGTGGAAACACATCTGCGAATAACGAAGGACTGCCGAAACCTGGGAGGGGAGCAGTAAACACCGAGACGCTGTTTGCATCTCCAGGGATGCTTGCTAGAATCTACCAAGTCTACAGAGTCCAAGCCCAGTGCCAGGAATCGGGAGACAAAGTTCTTGTCTCTCTCCTGCAACAGTAGAAGCCACTGTATGTCGGAATCTCAGTTAATACATACTAACATATAAATGGTGATACTATATTACACTTACCAGCTCACCTGTGTGGAAGCAGAACCCTGGACCAGGTTTGCTTTTAAGGAATATTCTAGCTTTCTTTGGCATGATGATAATACTTGGTAGTTCAGAAGAAGAGGAATGGAACAATGGCTATGGGGTTCGTAGGGACAGAATTTCCAACAGGTATACACAAACACTTTAAGTTGGCGAAGCCTTGACTTGGAGAATTAGTCCTTCCTGTCAAACACGATTTCTATATTAAAGCAATAGGAGAAACCCATGAGCTACTTCTTTGTTTTTGTAACTGTATTTCTTAGAGTTGACAGTAGTATACACCTCTCCCGTTCTCCCCACCTTTCCCCCTCCCTCCACAAACTACTTCCGGGGCTGCAGAATCACAGGCCCAAGTACCAGCTGTTTGTATTCTTTTAATTTTGAAATTTGCAATTGCCAAAAGCCCATAAGCTATGGTTTAGCATGTCTTTATTTCTTTGTTTAGTTTAAATATTAGAGCCAAGGAATTAAATGCAGCACAAGGAAATTAAATATTGGAGATATTGTCATTACACTGCACCAAATATATATTATCAAATGCATGAGAGACGCTCTTTTGAATGGGGATGTGGGGCTAAAGTGCTCTGCATGCAATGCTAGTGAATACTTAAGCTTTTTCCCTGATGGGTTGGCGAGGTAGGATGTTACTCCTAAGATGTGGAGCAGGGGGAGATAGCTAGAGAGGTGGCTGCCTGGCAGGAGATCAAGGTCTGAGGGAAAGAAATAAAAAAAGAAAAAGGAGGTCAGCAAGAAATTAAGTTTGGCACATAGCCAAGAAACTTCTGAGAATAGTAATTTTTAAATCCAGTTTTACATTATTTCCTGACCTACCTTTTTCTGCGATCCTTTCCCATCTCACCTAAAATTTTAATAAAACTGACAAACTGCATTCTGTTTAGTGGA
Organism: Corynorhinus townsendii; assembly: GCA_026230045.1. Taxonomy (NCBI): domain Eukaryota; kingdom Metazoa; phylum Chordata; class Mammalia; order Chiroptera; family Vespertilionidae; genus Corynorhinus; species Corynorhinus townsendii. The sequence goes on along the minus strand of JAPDVU010000005.1, from coordinate 8,130,837 downwards.
GTGAAAGAGGATAGTCCAGGTGATATGATGAGAAGACAGCAGCCGAGAAAGTGAGAAGCTAAGGGATGAAAATGTCCCAAGTGAGAGCGGCTGAGGAGATTTCATCTACCCATGAGAGAATATGTGGAATCTTTGGGGGGAGTTAAGGACATGGGTTGGGAACTTAGTTCATTTAATTTGATTGTGATAGGAATGCCTTCCCCAGAGGCTAGAGGACTTGATGGTATCCAGGAAGCAGACACGTTGGATTAAATATGTAAATACTTGTATTATAGAATTTTGGGGAGACTTTAGCAAACTCATGACATAGCCACTGAGGAGAAGTGATCATAGGGAGATGGAAGATACAGGAGGATGGATCTTCTCTGAATCCATTCACCCTAATTCTGGCAGTAGTCCTTTGAGGATCTCCTCCTTCCCTTATTTGGTCCATGTGGTTGGGTAGAGCATCCCCAATTTCTCCAAGACTTGAACTTGTGAACTAAACCTGAGACCGTCGATCATTTTAGTCCGCCGACCACGGGAGCTGCTCGGAACAGGCAGTGACCCAAGCTGGTACTGGTGCGATGCAAGGAGGCTTTCTGAGATGCCCAGGAACCCCACATTTCGACTTTCCTCCCAGACCTTGCACTGGCTCTATCTTCAGGATCCACAGATCCTGATGCACCGTTTTGCTATATGTGGGTCCTAAGGAAGAATAATAGCAATGCAACAACTGATGAGAACACAGGAAGAGGCGAAGTTGAGTGAGGGAAAGGAGAAGAGAGTGGAGAGAAACAGAGACTTTAAATACTAGATGCTGTGTTTAGGCTACATGTTCTATTTCTTTTAATCCTCAAAGCAATCCATATTTCCATTTGGCAGATAAGGTACTTAAGTCTTAGAGAGACTGAGTCATTTGCCAAAGTAAGAAACAAGACTTGAATGTTCTAATATTTGATCCCATTGTAGGCTCTGATCTTAACTGCCTCTGAAATTCTAAAGATGAGAAAGGGAGGAATTTGTGGGGTGGTGGGCTACAGGGATTTCACTTATGGGCTCAGAGAAAAGATAATTATGTTCCTCAATTCTCTTGGGTCTCTCTATACTGCTCCCATCCTCCCACTCCCATTTCCAGGCTGGTATGGTATAGGAAACATGAGTTACGTGTAGTTAGCATTTTAATTGTTTTTATGGAAGCCATATATTTCTCTTTATAATCTAGGAAATGGTTTGCTCAGTGGTAAAGCGTTTTAAAATTCTAAAACAAAAAAATTCAGCTACTGCTTTTTGGTTATTCTCCTAATCCTATTGAATGTAATCTACTCTCAATCTCCACAGTGCAGGTTAGAGAGTATCCGAGTTACTGAAAGCGTTGAATTATCCGTGTGCATTCCTGAGGCTGTATCTGTGGTAGTGAGCCATTTGAAACCCGGAGAAATGGTGAGGGCATTGATAGCGTGGGCATGTGCACTCTTGTGCCAGAAAACGTAAGCATTCTTGTTTGAAATGGGCAAAGGGAACTTTTGCAGACAGTGGAGACAGTGGAGGCGGGAGCCCACTGGTTCACACTGCGCAAAGGCTGCACACTTTTATTTCTGTGTTTAAAACTAGCCATGAAAAGTTGGCTTCTAGAAATAGATGTAATTGCAATGCCTGTGCTAACTGCCGATCTCTGGTTATAGGAGAGCAAAGGAAGGTGCCGTCGTCAGCATATGGCACTAATGCCAGGAAAGCCCTTTATTGTCCATAAGGGCAGTTATGCTCTTGGGAGCTCATCCCTTGCCTGTCTCCTTAATACAATCAACAGCAGCGATTTAGAGGGGAGTTCAGACAGGACAGTCCTTTCATTGCTCCATTTTCTGGATGTTTTTTGGATTACTTTAATACAGAAACCATCTTAGTGCTCATTATCAATTCGGAACGAGCATTAGCTGGATTGAATGGCATGTTAATGATTAAGGTTCAAATTCAGTTCTTTCCAGAGGAGATCGGGTACTTTTCCTGAGAGCAGCCTTCGCTGAGGGGGCAAGAGAAAGCCAAAGTTAATGTACTTCACTTGGGAAAATTGACTTTTAAAAACTAAAGAGCATCTTCAAACATACTGTTGTTTAAATACACGAAGAGGGCTTTAAAAAGAATCACTAGGGTCCCAAGTGAGATCACGGGGTCAAATGTTGTAATTTTAAATTGAAAATGGTTTGGGCAAAACACACATTCCTCTCAAGTACACATTCTACAGCGGAGATCATATGTTAGGCCACAAAACAAGTCTTAATACATTTAAGAAGATTGATATTACATTAAGCATCTTTTCTGGTTTTTGTTTTGTTTTGTTTTGTTTGTTTTGTTTTGTTTTGAGGGAGTGAATAGGTATACACAAAGCTCCTATTTGTCTTTCTCTCTTCTTGGTGATGGCATATCACATAGCCAACTTCAGTCTCTCATCCTCTTCTCGAAGGCAGGGAGAAAGCGCCCCATAAAATAAAGACTGCATAATTTCCTGAATGTACACTCTATGCAAGGGCTGGTTTTCTTATGAATATTTTCTTTTCAGAGGATACATGTCATTGGAAGTAGGATTCTCCTTTGCCCTGCCAGCCAGTCTGTCCCCATTTTAATTTTTAACATTGTACTTTCTGCTAATGACAGCTCTACCTGGAGAGGAGAGTGGACAAAAGCTGATACAATTGGGCACTGATGAATTCATTTAAGCACCCACTATCAACTAAGAGATACCAAGTGCTGTTCACTTCTCAATTCAGAGAGGATTCAAGTAAGCAGTCTTGGATACAAAGCATAAAGATAATGGGTTTTTGCTAAATAGAATGTCTCTGTAATATTTAGCAACAAATAGACCCTTCATATTTCTTTATAGCTTTCACTTATTGGAAAGGGGTGAAGTAGTGCTCAAGAATACTGGAGTTTATTGCTGGAAGAGTATCTTTTAAAATAAAAACGATATGATAACAACCCCATAATATAGAAAGCTTTTGACTGTCAATTTAATTAAGTGCATGAAATCCCCTTTGTTGACTCAGTATTGTTTGCATTTTTATGTACGTCAATGAAGAACTTTTAAATTCTAGATTCCGCATGGCATCATACAACCTCTTGTGTGACTTTAACGTGCTAAATTAATACATAAGGTGGCAATTTAAAACTGTACCTCAGTGAGGTTAGGGACTATTTTCCTGGAGTTATTGAAAACCTCTAAGTGCTTAGCACTGTGTAATTCTCAAAATGGGTACTCTCTGCGTGCACTTTGGGGGTGGAGTGAAAACATGGAAAAAGTATGAAGGGATATCTAACTTTGTCTTCTGGCATTCTTAACTTTAAAGTTTCTACATTAAAGAATTAAAGACCCTATTTGAAAATACATAACAGTGTGACCTGATAAGGTTATTGGAGGACCTCAGATATTACGCTCAATTAATGTATACACTTTACATCATATGCCATGTAAAACACACACGTCGTAGCCTGAGGAGATATGATAAATCATCATGTGTTATCATTTATTTTGGAGAAAATTTGTGGTATGGGTTTTGTCTAAAGAGCTTGTGAGCTATGAGGAAAGTCATATATATTTATAAATTAGATCCATTTGGGAGGAAAAGTAAGGCCATATTACTTTGGTTTTGCTGATATGGTCTTTAGCTTTAACTGGAAGCTGCCTCAAATCTAAAAAATAAACGGCCTTTGTTTAACAAAATTCCTCCACTGGGTATCTGAGTCTCCTTACATTCAGCAAAGGCCAGCCTTTACTGAGGCAGCTTAGATAACTGAGAAATAGAAGGGAAGTTTGGGCTTCTTTCTGGAAACAATGTGGCCAATAAAAATATAGTTATTTGTAAAATCGATTCAGTTGGCTGCCTTATTAAATTAATCCAGTTTGAACACTGCAATCAAGGTCAATTTTTGGTCATTATTTGGAACTAAGGAAATATTAGGGGGGACATTAGAACAGCACAAAGACGTTGGTTGTGTGGATAGTTGTGAAAGGGCATTTCTCAGCACCCTAGATTTGTCCTCATTAAGTTCTTCGTGAATGACATGCTTCACTCAGGAGGTAGATGATTAATGCTAATTTGTGGTTTTCCAAGCAAATATTTCATTTTTTACTATGGGCTCACATGCACCATTTTGCTTTATGGAGTATTGTCTTATGCTGGGAAATACAACCCTTGGAGGAACTGTCTTTCTTGTAAGTAATTCTACCCACGTAAGGGATTTCTAAACACCTGCATGTACTTTATCCCTGACCTTTGTTTTTGAACATTCATACCAGGCAGGAACCCGGGACATTCATATTGTGGATGGAGGTGGTGAGAAGAGGACTGCCTCTGGGTATCTTACTGAAAGGTTAACTGACAAAAAGGACAAAGCGATCTCTCAGAAAATGACTTCCTCCTGCAAAAGAACAGTGAAGTCAGTAAACTTATTTTAGAAAGCATATCATGAGCCGTTCATTACCATCAGGACTAAGAGAGGAGAAAACTTGAGTTACAGTGACTTTTGATATGTGCGTAGCCAGCATCACTGAATTACCCATCTTAGAGAGAATAGCAGGCTGTGTCCCAGAAATAGAGGGATGGCTGTACATGTGCATGGAGCTGGGAATGACTATCGTATGGTAATAAGTGTACATTTGCTCTATGACCCCTGCAATGAAAAACTGTCATATTGCTACTCCCTATAGTTGGGCAATTGCCTCTTGCCTCACATCTTGGACCTCACACCTCCTTAGACAGTTTGGATCACTGGCCCATGAGTCTATGATTTGGGAAAGCAGTTCAGTTGTGACTGAGAACACTTCAGGACATAATCATTGGAAGCATGGCTTTTCTTCCGGGATGGAGGGTTAGGGACAACTTTTTTTTTTTTTCCCCCAGTGTTTGTGTTTACTTAGAATAAAGACACCAAGATAGCAATTAAAATTTCAGCAGATCATATTTTTTTTCTAACACGTTTAGAAGACAGTCAGTTGTAGGTATATTAACAATGTTAACACCAGGTAAGTATATAGGGCAATGATAATTATTTCCGAACACTCGCACGCATTACTAAGTGAATGCCAGAGACTTAGTGGCTCATTTATTTTTATGGACTTTGGTTGCATCATGGCATTATGCTTAATTTGCCATTGTTTTAGGAACCTGGAAGAATTTTCCAAAATTGAATCACTTAAAAATTTAACAAAGTAATTTTTTTTTTGTAAAAACATTAAATCTGTACCAAATCAACTGGAGTACAAAATGTACTTTGAAGACTTTTAGGAATAAATAGAAATGAAAGGGAAGGCACATTATCATTTTTGGCAAAGTTTGGAGGCTATAAAATGCAGTTCTTACTTTAGATAGGAATTAAAGACAGGAAGGACAGCATCTGAGACCCATGGATTAAAATATATGTATTAGATTTGAAAATTCCTGCAAGTTTACGTGTAAACCCTTTAACAAATTCTATCTAATAAAAGGGTAATATGCAGATTGACCATCACTCCAACACACAAGATGGCTGCCCCCATGTGGTCAAAGATCCTGCCCCCATGTGGACACAAGATGACCACCACAAGATGGCCAACAGGGGAGGGCAGTTGGGAGGGACCAGGCCTGCAGGAGAGGGCAGTTAGGGGTGACCAGGCCTGCAGAGGAGGGCAGTTAGGGGTGACCAAGCCTGCAGGGGAAGGCAGTTAGGGGTGACCAGGCCTGCAGGGGAGGGCAGTTAGGGGTGACCAGGCCTGCAGGGAAAGGCAGTTAGGGGAAAACAGGCTGGCAGGGGAGCAGTTAAGCATCAATCAGGCTGTCAGGGGAGTGGTTAGGGGGTGATCAGGCTGGCAGGTAGAAGCGGTTAGGGGCAATCAGGAAGGCAAGCAGGCAAGCAGTTGGGAGCCAGCAGTCCTGGATTGGAGAGGGTGCAGGCTGGGCTGAGGGACACCCCCGCCGCCCCCCAATGTGCATGAATTTCATGCACCGGACCTCTAGTAAAGATTATAAAAAGATTTGATATGCCCCGGCCCTATTTGGGTCAATTGGTTGAGCGTCATCCATGCACCGAAAGGTTGCTGATTTTATTCCCAGTCAAGGCACATGCCTGGGTTGCAGGTTTGGTACCCAGCTGGGGTGCGTATGGGAGGAGGCAATCAGTCGATGTTTCTCTCTCTCCCTCTCCTGTTCTCTCTCTCAAAAATCAATAAAAACATATAAAATTTTTTTAAAAAGATGTAATTTATTTGATTTCCTACTTACCACCTCCGCATGAGATGAAATCAATGAAGGCCATCTTTCCTTACTTCTCAAAACTAAGCTAGTGTGGCCCCAAGATCAGAAGTGCTAATGACCGTGCGGTCAGATGCTATTTTTAAAAAATACATATTTTTACTGATTTCAGAGAGGAAGGGAGAGGGAGAGAGAGAGAGAAACATCAATGATGAGAGAGAACCATTGATCGGCTGCCTCCTGCCTGCCCCCAATCTGGGGATGGAGCCCACAACCCAGGCACATGCCTTGACCAGGAATTGAGCCATGACCTCCTGGTTCATAGGTCAATGCTCAACCACTGAGCAACACCCAGCCAGGCTGCTATTTGTATTGACAGTATAAAGTTACCATTTATGCTGGATTCAAGTTGAAATTTCTAAGAGCAGGACTCTGCTCATGTGGGCATGTGTTGTGGAGAAAAGACACTTAGAGATGCTGGATATCAGTTGGCTGTAAAAATGTCTTAAATCCATCAGTGTTCATGCTAGTTATGTTTATATTCAAGGCTCCGGGGTCTCTTTAGGGCAGCTTTCAGTGGTGACGCCTCATACATAGAGCATGTGCTCTGAATGTCCTCCCATATTACTGAAAGGGTTATCCGTCAGCTCTTCCCTTGATGAGAGCTGCGGAGTCCAAGGGCAGAGGGACCCGTACTGTGACACCCCATCAGATGCATCACCCACCAGGGATGACATTGGGCAGGCTTTTCATCTTTACATGGACTAGAAATGTGGGCCCTTCTTTTCTTTCTACCCCTCCCCCCTGCCCCCCGCCATCTTGTTTGTACTGATACTTGTTTTGGTGGCTTTAATGTGACTAATGGATTTAGAGACACTTTATTTTTCTCTGTGTTGTCAATATTTGTAACTGTTTCACCTGAATTGGAATTACATCTCCAAGCCTGTTTGATAAACATATTGAGAAGCCTCTGAGCTCAGTTAGCTAATAATCCCTTTAAAACAAAAGGTATTGTTCATGTGCCTAAGGCTATGAAAGGTTTTGGAGGACATTTGTGAAATAATGTAAAATGGGAGCGCTGTATCAGGAACTTAAATTTTTTCTTGTCAAGAGCATTTGGAGCAGTTTGAAGACAATATAATTAAAAAGGTTTTCAAAACTCAAGTCCTAATAGAGAAGGTTCAAAGAGACGTTCCATGGGGATGAATAGCAAAGAAGGTTTCATGAGGGGCTTTTAGTCATAGCACAACCTAAGTTAAATAGGAGGGTGGGGAAAAGATAGACAATAAAAGAAGTTAACTTGAAGTGATTCACTCCACAATTTATTATTTCTGTTTTATTTTGTTTTCTCACTGATTTTTTTCCATTAAGAATAACTCCGCAGTGACAAACCTAGAGCAGCCTTCACTTTACTTTAGATGCACATTGTGTATAAATCTATTAGATCTTAACACATACTTTTCTCCTCTTAGTAGACGAGCGTGTCTCATTCTTGGCGCGATTGACATTTAGGGCCAGATAATTCTGTGTTGTGCTGGTGGGCTATCCTATGGATTGTAGGATATTTAGCAGCATCTCTAGCCTCTACACACTAGATGCCAGTAGCATATCCCAACTTCTCCGCAGCTGTGACAACAAAAAATGTCTTGAGACATTGCCAAACATAACCTGGCTGCCCAAATTGCTTAAAAATAATGTCTGTAGACTGTGAACCTCTTTAAAACAGGGCAACATCTCTGTAATACTAGTATTCCTAACATAATGCCTTGAGGTACCTAGTTAAATGAATGAATGAATGAATGAATGGCTGGAAATCTTTTAGTTCTACTATGGATGTTTAAAATATTGTTTAAGTTCCACAAAATATTGTACATAGACAGTATTCAGTTTGAGTAAACACTTTAAAATTCATCACCACAATGACTACCATTTAGTGAACACTTACTACATACCTGACATGTTCTATTATCTGCATATTTAATCCACATGCGGACTTCCCTTAGGCCTGGGCAAGACGGGCCCAGATCTTGCATCCTGTGTGTTAGAGCCCTACATATCACAAATAGAAATACTAAACCAAAACAGCACAGAACAGACTGTATCTTTGTTAGATTCTTTGATACCGTCAGTGTTAGATTGAACAAGATTAGACGGCCCACTCCTAAAGGACAGACACTCAGCATGGATACAACATGACCCTCGGCCATAAACATCTGCTCTCTTGACCCCAGAGTAATGCTTTCCACAGCTCTTGCCCTGTATTTCTGAAGGGAAGGGTGCTGCTTCCACATGCTGTGTAGATATGTTGATTGTGCTGCTGTTAACTTCAGAAGCAAACAGTGCTTTGGAGTATGGGGAGGATTTGAACAATGGGAGATTTCAGGTAAGGGGAAAGACCAGCTGATTAATTAGTGACATTTTCCTCTAATAGCAGAAGTACAAAGATTCTCGCATAACAAGGATTGCTTTCCAGAAGTTTTCTTCTCCTCCTTTTCTGTGTTATGATTAGCAGTCCCGGCAGCAGGCATCGATTGGCACAGGTTCTGTAGCCCTTGCACATGGAAACATTTTGTCATAAAACAGTCTGTTACTTTGGCCCAGCCGGCGTGGCTCAGTGGTTGAGTGTCCATCTATGAACCTGGAGGTCATGGTTCGATTCCCAGTCAGGGCACATGCCTAGGTTGAAAGCTCCATTCCCAGTGTGGAGCATGTAGGAGGCAGCCAATCAATGATTCTCTGTCATCATTGATGTTTCTATCTCTCTATCCCTCTCCCTTCCTCTCTGAAATCAATGAAATATATTTTTAAAAAAACCAACAATCTAGAGAGCACATTGGTCAGCTGCCTATGTCTATGTATATATATGTGTATATATATACATAGATCTATGTCTATGTATATATATGTGTATATATATACATAGATCTATGTCTATGTATATATATGTGTATATATATACATAGATCTATGTCTATGTATATATATGTATATATATATACATAGATCTATGTCTATGTATATATATGTGTATATATATACATAGATCTATGTCTGTGTATATATATACATAGATCTATGTCTATGTATATATATGTGTACACACATATATATATGTGTATATATACATAGACATAGGCATATATATGTCTAGATATGACATGACATGAAGCATGATATTTATTCTTCATAGTAGCAATTAGATGGATTGAACACAAATTAGAATTTATGAGTAAATGTATTAAAATAATTAGATTTTATTATATTTTTAAAACAAAAATGTTCATCTCTATTAAATAATTTTGATTTATAAGTTTGAGTCTTGACGTTAATTTTAATTGATAAATGTTCAAAGGAAATAAGTTAAAAACATGAAAAAACACACACAAAAGAAACATGAAAAAAATCACTTTGATTTTTTATTTATTTTAAATATTCAGTCTGATTAGATATATTTAAATTTAATTATATTTTAAAGAATCTTTGAGTCATTATAGTCAATAGAAAATACATTATGTAGAAATCTTGATTTTTAATAACATAATCATTTTGCTAAAATGAAGACAAACAATGTTATGGAATAAATGAATCACAATTTGTATTATATACATTTTTATTTTATTATTCATCCCAAAACTGCTGTCCCATCAACAGAAGGCCTGGTTTTTGATATTTGCCAACTTTTGGGCCTATAAAAATCATAGCTTTACACATATTGTTTTTGATTTTGTCATTATGAAGGTATATTTGTCAAGGTAGGAGAACATATTTTATTTAACAGGTTGTTGGCTTGATTTATAACTTTTAAATATTTAGACATATGGTATGTGGGCCTCTATTTGTATTCTTGTCCCAGCCAGCCCTACATACAATAAGTTTATGAGGTAGATGTTATCAGTCTCATTTTTTTAGACAAGGGACCTGAAGCTCAGAGGAATAAATAAAGTGTGTGAGCTATAACTCAGTGAGTGGAAGGCTTCCCATCCTGTCTTCTTGCCTCCCAAGCCTCACGGAGCCACCACATTGGTCAGTTACTAACGGTTCTACTCCTGCTATGGTCTTGGTGAGGAAGCTCCAGAACTGGAGAGCACATTGGCCAGCTGCCTTTTCACTCCAGAAACACCAAACCACCTGGATGGAGTGTGTATCTTAGAAATGTGTATGTGTGCATGTGTATGTGCATGCACACATGGGTAGGTGTGTGTGCGCATAAGAAGTTGAGGGTGGAATTAGACATTGATGCTATACTGGCTATAAAAGAGCAAAGCAAGATGGTTTTTCCTTATTTGAGGACCAAAGTGCATTCAGTTGTTTTAAATACAAAATGAAATTGCCTTAAGTTGGCATAGAATGTCCCCCATTATTTTGTGGAATGAATTAATATCTAGAACAGTTAGACTAAGTGGACACTGTAAAGAAATCTTCCCTCTTCTTGCTCATTAAATGAAGAATGTGTTTACTTTCTTTCTTCTACTTGGCCTCCTCCAGAGTTTAAGGTTACAGGTTATAGGTTAATGCAGCAATTAAGATGATTGATTCTGGAGACAAACCTCTTGGGTTAAAATCTTTGCTCTCTCACTCATTGCATGTATGACCTTGGGCAAATTACTTAACCTCTCAGCACCTCAATTTTCTCACCTATAAAATGGGAATAGTAATAGTCCTTGCTTCATATGGTTGTAGGACTAAATGATGCAATACATTTTAAAAACTTAGAATAATGCTTAATGAGTATTATGCATGCACTTAATTAATACTTTATAATGACTACTGATCTGAGGCTTTTAATAGTCAATTATTGAGATTCCAAAAGAGTAGTGTAACTATTTACTAGACAACATTTAAGGATACTACAAAATTGAAGTAAATTACTTTAAAATGATTCTTTCAGTCTGTACAGTTACCTAAAGATGTTTAAATAATAATTTTACTTCTGTGTATAAGAACCAGTTAGAATTTACAGCATTTTAAATGGTGTGCTTTTGTAGTCTCCTATAAACACTTGAAAACCTAGTGAAATTAATCTGGATACATATTGGTTGTCTGCTTCTACTCAAGAGACACATCCCTGTTGGGTGGGTTTCCTAGTTAATTCTGTTGAATACGAGGAGCAGAGAAACACTGTAAGATCTAACCTTATGAAATCAGTATGATTTTAAAATAGGACAGATACTGAATGAATTGAACATAGCTGTGTTTTTAATGACATGGGTAGGACATATTTATTTGCTTTTTAAATTTTTGCACAAATAGTGTCAAAGAGGTAAATGCATATTTACTGTGTATCAGATAAGGAAGAATGCATCTTGACTAATTTAAAAAGTCTTAAATATCACTAACGTGCCGACCTGTTATGGTTGAAGATAGTTTTGTGAGAGGATGCATATCTGTGGTTAAAATAAAGTCATAGCAATTCATGATTCACTAGGTAGGGATTTTCCCTTTATATAGACCTTCACAGGAAAATGCATATTTGTAAAGTGAGGTCTGGCTAATTGAAAGAAGAGGCATTTTGGAAAAAGCACTTGGTAATATATAAAATCTGGAGTCAAAGTGGTAGAATTCTAAGGAGCTAAGGAAATAAATGTTGGATCACCACCGTACTTCCGGAAATGCTCTGTGTCCAGGCCCCCATTAATGGGGAGTTCTACATGCACTTATGTACCTTCTGATTTTGAATTCTCTAAAGTGAAATGTTGTAAAATGATTTTGAAAAATTGCACAAAGCCTAAATATATACCTTGTAAAATATTCCAAAAATGGTATTGAAGAACATACAAACACGTAGGATACAAATCATTGGCATCAGTGGGAAAATAATACTACATTTATTGTGTTGGAGATCATGTTCTCCAAACTGAACAATATACGGCAGAAAATAAAGTAACATGACATTGGTTTCCCTTCAAGGCTGAGACGCATATTGGACTGTTCCATGTGCTCCCTGTGTCTGCACGTAGAAGAGATTGTAAAAATCAGAGAAGGGCATTAATAATGTTTTAGGGCTTCCCGTGTTTCATAAATTCATCACTTCAGGCGTATCCCTTCCAGAAAGAGGCAGTGAACTAGATGTATACCAGTATTCCCTGGAGCATTCCAACACAGGTTCAAGGAAGAGAAGTAATTATGTTAGATTTTATTTTAAGATTTGATAGTATTATGTTAGTCCTGTTTTACCTTTAAAAGTGGTGCTTTCCTGAGACGCTCACATGACTTTCCTACACTGAACTGTGGTACCAGTTCTCTGGGCAGGTTACACTTAGAAAAGCTGATCTGTATGTATCCTGGCATTTTTCTGAGGCCCACTGAGATGCAGGGGGATCAGTCTCCTCCCCGCTCCCCATTTCTCTCTGGCTGGCACAGATGTGTTCAAGTTTCACCTCCACCGACATCCTATTCTGCAGTAACTCAGTGCCCTTAAAAATATTACTTTACCTCTTTGCTTTCCGCATTCATGTTCTGTGCAAACCCTAAAAATTTCCATATACCTAATGAGTAGATAGCTATGGTAAGTCTACCAAATGTATACCTTTGTACAGACTTGAGC